>CM066035.1:926977886-929377886 GCA_033557465.1 Ichthyophis bannanicus | reverse complement strand
TGGGGGGGGGTGCGGGATCCCGGAGGTTTCTGGGGTCCGGAGCAGCAGGCTACATTTGGGCGGGGGCGGGGTTCCCCTGACCCGGTCAAACCTCGGCCGACTTTTGCTAATAGCATGGCGAAGTCGGGGGAGGGGCATGGCAACTTGCCGGGAGGCAAGTTGTGGCATTAGCGGTGGCAGGCGCTTTGCTAAGGTATGGCTGGTGCAGCCGGGTGCCGCTAATGGGGGATAGGAAGTTTGATGTTATTTTGTTCTAATTGCTGATGGTTAATAAAGCTGCGACCAGTTGTGTTCCATGAAGTTATGGTATTATGTCTTTTGTTGGGGGGGGGGTGGGCTGGGGGTTGGGTTGGCGGGGGGGGGGGGGGGAAGGGTGGGGCCTGAAGCGCCGGGTCCGCCTGCCTCGGTTACAGGATATCCTGATAGTCATGGGTAACTGGAATGCAAAAGTTAGCAACAAAGAAGGCAAAGTGGTTGGAAAATATGAACTTGGCAACAGAAATGAAGCTGGAGAAAGACTGATAGAATTCTGCAAGACCAATGATCTATTCATATCAAACACCTTCTTCCAGCAACAAAAGTGGTGACTGTACACATGGACTTCACCCAATAGATTGTACAAAAATCAAACTGACTACATCTGTGGAAGTCAACGATGGAAAGACTCTTTAACATCAACAAAGACAAAACCTGGAGCTGACTGTGGAACAGATCACCAACAACTAGAATGCAAACTCATGCTAAAGTTGAAAAAGAACAAGCCACACATGAATGCAGCAAAATATGACTTTCAGAATACACCACTGGAATTTAAAGGCTGCCTGAAAAATCGATTTGCTGCTTTAGATACAAATGACAGAGCTCCAAAAAGGTTATGGGATGACATCAAGAAAGAGCAAAAACGGCCAAAATGGATGACTGAATAAACTCTGAAACTTGCTCAGAAATGCAAGAAGCTAAAGCCAGAGGAGAAAGAGAGGTAATCACAGAACTCAACAGAGATTTCCAATGTACAGCAAGACTAGACAAGGAGAAGTACTACAATAATGCATACAGGGAAATAGAAGCAGAAATTATTAGAGGAAGAACAAGATCGGCTTTCCTAAAGCAATGAGAGTTTAAAAAAAAATTCCAGCCTCGAATTGGAATGTTACAAGATTCTCAAGGTTCCATGTTTAATGATGCTGAGAAGATCAAGAAAAGGTGGAAAGAATATACAGAGTCATTATACAATAAAGATCAAGTGGACCAACAGCCATTTAAACATGTACCTTATCATCAGGAACCATTGGTGATGAAAGAAGAAGTCAAAGCAACATTGAAATCCTTATCAAAGAAGAAAGTGCCAGGCATTGATGGCATTCCCATTGAAGTATTACAGCAATCTGATGCAGCTGTTACCATACTTACAAGGCTCTGCTAGGAAATTTGGAAGACAACATCATGGCCAACTGACTGGAAAAGATCTGTGTGTATACCAATACTGAAGAAAGGTGACCCGACTGATTGTGGAAATTATCGCACAATCGCTCTGATCCCACATGCCAGCAAGATTCTACCCAAGATTATTAAGTAGAGAGTACAACCATACCTGGAACGAGAAGTGCCTGAAGTGCAAGCAGGGTTCAGGAAAGGACAAGGAATGAGAGACATCATTGCTGATGTGAGATGGAGCCTTGAAAAGACAAAAGAATACCAAAAGGATATCTATGTGTTTTATCAACTACAGCAAGGCTTTTGACTGTGTAAACCAAGAGAAACACTGGGCCACATTAAGAAGCATGGGTATACCAGAACCTTTACATTGATCAAGAAGCAACAGTTCAAACAGAACAAGGAGAAACAGAATGGTTTAAAATCAGCAAAGGTGTATGACAAGGCTGCATTCTTTCCGCCTACCTGTTTAATTTATATGCAGAGCAAATCATCAGAGAAGCAGGACTATATGAAGACAACCGAGGTGTGAAGATTGGTGGAAGACTCATCAACAACCTTTGCTATGCTGATGATTCCATATTAGTGGCTGAAAGCGAAGACGATCTGAAACATTTGCTTTTCAAGATCAAGGAACATAGTCTTGAAATAGGACTGCACCTTAATGCAAAGAAGACAAAGATCCTGACAACTGGCAAAATCAATAAGTTCATTGTTGATGGAGAAAAAATTGAAATAGTGGACAATTTTAACTTATTTGGATCAACTATCAATAAAGAAACAGCAAGCAGTCAAGAAATCCGACGACGCATTGCTCTTGGAAAATGGCCATGAAGGACCTAGACAAGGTTCTCAAGAGCAGAGATGTCACTCTCCATACAAAGATTCGACTTATCCAAACTTTGGTATTTATAATAATGTCATGTGGATGTGAAAGTTGGGAAATGAAAATGACAGACAGGAAGAAAATCGATGCCTTTGAATTATGGTGCTGGCGAAGAAATTATTCAAAGTTGTTAAATCACAAGAAGATTGTGAAAAATTACAAGAAGACCTTGAAAAATTGGGAAACTGGGCATCCTAGTGGCAGATGAAATTTAATGTGGACAAGTGTAGTCGTGCACTTAGGAAAGAATAATGCAAACTACGGTAACACGATGCAAGATTCCACATTAGGAACCACCACCCAGGAAAAGGATTTAGGCATCATCATGGATAATACGTTGACACCTATGCCCAGTGTGCAGTGGCAGCCAAGAAAGCAAATAGAATACTAGGAATCATAAGGAAAGGAATGGAGCATAAAACCAAAGATATTATAATGTCTCTGTATTGTTCCATGGTGCGACCACACCTTGAATATTGTGTGCAGTTTTGGTTGCCATATCTAAAAAGGATATAGCAGAATTAGAAAAGATTTAGAGAAGAGAGACCAAAATGATAAAGGGGGTTAAAGGATACCCCTACAAGGAAAGGCTTAAAAGGTTAGGACTCTTCAGTTGGGAGAGAGACTGCTAAGGGGAGATATGAAATAATGAATGGAGTGGAACGGGTAAACATAGATTGGTTGTTTACCCCTTCAAAAAGTACAAAGACTAGGGGACACCCAATGAAGCTACAATGTAGCATATTTAAGACTAATCCCGTAGAAAATGTTTTTACACTCAATGCAAAATCAAATTCTTGAATTCGTTGCCAGAGGATGTAGTGAAAGTTGTTATTATAGTTGGGTTTAAAAGAGGTTTGAACTAGTTCCTGGAGGAAAAGTCCATAACCCATTATTAAAATGGACTGGGAAATCCACTGCTTACCCCTGGGAACTTGACAGGTACTTGTGACCTGGATTGACCACTATTGGAAACAACATACTGGGCTTGATGGACTTTTGGTCTGACCCAGTTTGACATATTTTATGTTCTTATTTTCTTATATGTCTCATGCTTAACTCGTTACTCTTCAAACCCAGTGTTGCAGCATTGTGACTTCACTGTTCTGATGAAGGGAATTTAGTTCTCAAAAGCTAATCACAAGTGCATTGAGCTAGTCCAATGAAAAGACGTTGCGTACAATTTATTTGTTGCAGTATATTGATGTGGACAAACACGGCAATTACAATGTTCTGATCTTCTTGACATCTAAAGAAGGGACCTGGGTACTCTTGGAGGCTCTTGTGCAGCAACAAATTTTGATATCTCTATTGCTGATCTTACAGAAAGTATGAGAACCTGCCAATAATCCATTTCAAAACAATACTAAGTTGTCATCTCTCATGTCTCCACTACAGTGTGTTGAGAATTGCATGGGAAAGTATGTGGCTTTCTCTGTTATAGTTTTGAAGCAAAGGAAGAATCAGTCTAAGCATCTTCTGGGAAATACAAGAGCAGAAATTCAGCCTCTGCAATGATGAGATGAAATGCAGTGAGTGATCTGTAGAGAAGCAACGTTCGATTAGATTTGTTAAGTTTGTCAGATAAGAACTTGGGAACATCTGGAAAATGAATGAACCCAGAGGTATCTGCTGTTTGAATGCGATGAAGCCCACAGGCAGCTATGGAAAAAGTGTTTTCAACTAAGGAACATCAGTATTTACAAATTTGATATCCAACAAAGATATGCGAAATGTCTTGTAATTTAGGTGAGTTTACCATTATTATTTAGTAGATTCTTCATTGGAAGACACCGTCTAGGACTGATTTTAATCCTGTGATTTGGATTATTATTAAAAGACATACAACAGAAGGGTTTGCCCAGTGGTTTAGTAGCAGTACTGTGCTTTGCCATCTGGAAGAATCTGAGTTCAGTTCAGAGCTCTGGTTCTCTGTGCCTTGGTCAGTGAGGGCTGAGGATACCATTCATAGCCTCTGCATCAGAGAAGCCCATGGTGATCATGTAATGACAATACCTTATGGTCAAATTTAGGGTCCATAATTGTAGGATTATAGAAGAGGCTCTGATGCATGGCCCCCAGTCAAGAACTGTTGTGTAGTGATTCAACTAAAGTAAGTTCAGAGAGGCAACAAAACAGGGGAACAAATCTCTAGGTCATTGTAAACGAAGACTCATGGCACCAAATCCCAGCCCTAATTTCAAATGAGCTGTAAGCTCACAGGAGCAGGAAGAAACTGCCAGGTCAAAGAACTGAAGGACCTATCATAAGAGAGGAAACATCTATTTTCCAGATGTGCCGACTGCCGCTCTCTCATATTATCGGATTCCATAGTGTTTGCAAGCTCAGCAGCCTTGACTTGGTACCATTCTAACAAGGATGCTGTGGTAGATGTTGCCAGTGTGAGGCATGACACAGCCAAGAGGTTTAAAGAAAATATATGTTATTTGGGGACAAGCATCCAGATAATGGCCCTGGCCCTCCTTGGGTTTCAGGCACACGTAGAGATTTCTCCAGCTGCAACAAGTCCTTAATTGCTTTCAGCAGGGCTACTCTGTGGAATAGCTAAACATTGCTCCAGCACAGATGGCAAAACAAAACAAACAAAACTGGCTCCTCAAAGTTTCCTCACTCCAGGCAGCACAACCCAGCAAAAGTCACTCCAACTGAGTACAACTCCAGCAGCAAGGCTGAGCAGACAGTAATAAATTCAAATGCTTCCTACCTCCACAGCAGGGTCTCTTTTACAGGTAAGTAGTCTTCAGGTATATTCCAGACCTCTGGGCTCCTCTCTCTCTCCCCAGGCCTTCTGCTTCCTAGTTTAAACCCCGGGACCTGGTCACACCCTCTCCAGGCATTCTCCAGCCTATTCTCTTAAAGGGACAGAGGTTTAAGCTCTTATCAGAGCAATACCTCACCAATTCTGGCCTTAGCTGGGGAGAGTCCCTGTGGGGGATGGGGAGTTTCCCATACACTCCATCACATATCTTCCCCCTCAGTTCAGCCCTAGATGGCTGAGCATCCAGAATAACTGGGCCCTCTATAGAGGACAAGACGTCTGCATTCTAGTGTGCCTTACCAGCCCTATGTTGGACCTCAAACAGAAAGGGTTAGAGGCTGAGGAACCATTGCATGATTCGTCTATTGGTCTCTTAATGCCGCACCAACCACTTGAGTGGCTGGTGATCTGTAACTAACTTAAAAGGGCATCTAAGCAGGTAGTATTGGAAAGTCTCTAGAGCTCACTTGACTGCGAGGGCCTCCATCTCAATGGTGGCAAAATGCTGTTCCCGGAGAAGTAACTTTCAGCTAATAAAAGCCACTGGATGCTCCTCACCTTCTATCTCCTGGGCTAAGAAGGCCCTAAGACCGCCGAGGCATCCGTTTGGACAACAAATGGCCATGTGAAGTCCAGACTGAGCAGGACCGGTTCAGAAAACAAGGCTGTCTTCAGTTTCCGGAACATCTCCTCCACTTCTGCTGTCCAGCTGATCTTGTCCGGGGCTTTCTTCAGGAGAAGCCAGGTCAATGGTTCCGCTATTCCTGCCATGTTCGGAATGAATCGGCGGTAATAGCTGATCATTCTCCAAAAGGTCCACACATGTTTCTTTGTCTTAGGAACTGGCATCTAGGAAATAGTCTCTACCGTTTTAAGTTGTGGTCGCACTTGGCCATTCCCCAACAAATATCCCAGGTACTGGACCTCCCAGGAAACATTTTCTTGGGTTGACCATTAAACCGGCCTTCCTCAAATTTGTTAGCATGGCTTGTACATGCGACAGATGGGTTTTCCAGTTGTGACTATAAATCACAATATCGTCTAGGTAGACTGCCGCATACCACACATGGGGTCTTAGTAGGTGGTTGACCAGGCACTGAAATGTAGCGGTAGCCCTATGCAGTCCAAAATGTAGCATGGTGAAGTGGAATAGTCCTTGGGGTATAGAGAATGTGGGCTTCTCCCTGATCACAGGGGTTAGCGGGATCTGCCAATATCCCTTTGTTAAGTCCAATGTTGAAATGAACCAGGCTCTCCCGAGGCATTCAATAAGGTCATCCACTCTGGGCATGAGGTAGGCATCGCACTTGGAAACTGCATTCAGTTTCCTAAAGTCGATGTAAAACCGGGTGCTCCCATCTGGCTTAGGCATCAGTACAATGGGGAATGGCCAGTTGCTTTGGGACTCTTCTGTTACTCCCAATTTAAGCATGTCCTCTACTTCCTTTGCCATGGCCTGTCTTTGCACTTCGAGAAGTTGGTAGTGACGTTGATGCACTGTCAACCCAAGATCAGTGACGAAGTCAAGGTAGACAAGATGGATATGCCCCGTCCAGAAAGTGGAGCTCCAATTTCTGGGCAGTTGACAGGTGTTCCCCAAATGGAACCTGGTCCGGTTCAGAAGTTGGGTGCACCTTGGGCCCAAACTCCTCTCCTTGGACCATCGCAGCCAGGGGAGAAGTCCACTTCTTCAGCAGATTCACATGGTAGATTGCACAGCTGGATAAAAGGAAGAAACTTTCAATCTTGTAGTTGACAGGCCCCATCTGTTCCACCACCTCATAGGGATTCTGCCATTTACAGAAAAGTTTACTCTCCGAGATAGGGAGCAAAACTGAGACCTGGTCCCCAGGCTGGAAAGTCCTCTGCATTGCCTTCCAATTATACGCACGGGCCTGACACTCCTGAGCTTTCTCCAAGTACTGTCTCGCTGTTGTCCCAGCTTTCCTTAAGCACTCCTGAATCTGAAGTACGTAGTCTACTACATTCCAGCTGGGGCTGGGTTCCTCTTCCTAGGTCTCTTGAAGTATTTGTAAGATCCCCCGGGATTGTCGGTCATACAGCAACTCAAAAAGGGGAAAAACCGGTCAAACCTTGGGGTACTTCTCTGATGACGAACAAAAAATAGGGGAGTAAAAGATCCCAGTCTTTCCCCTCTTTGTTCACAAATTTCTTTAGCATCTGTCTCAACATATTGTTAAAACGTTCAACCAAACCATCGGTTTATTGATGATACAGCGATGTACGCAGGGTCTTGATCTTCAACAAGGTACATATTTACTTCATTGCACAGGAGACAAACGGTGTCCTTTGTTCCATGAGGATTTCAGCAGGTATCCCCAAGTGGGAGAAGAGTTCCCATAGTGCATTGACAATGTTGTGGTCTTAGTATTCCATATGGCTATTGCTTCTGCATACCATGTGGCATAGTCCATTACCACCAGGATGAATTTGTTGTCTTTAGATATGCTCCAGAACCTCGGGCTCCTCTCTCCCTCTCTCCCTCTCCAGGTCTCCTGCTTCCTGGTTTAACCCCGGGGACCTGACCACACCCTCTCCAGGCATTCTCCAGCCTATTCTCTTAAAGGGACAGCGGTTTAGGCTCTTATCAGAGCAATACCTCGCCGATTCTGGCCTTGGCTGGGGAGAGTCCCTGCGGGGGATGGGAATTTTCCCATTCACTCCATCACAGATGCATTCTTTTTAGCTTTTAATAGTGGCAACATCTGACAGGTATTAAGACCAACCACATAATTACTCAACCGGAAGCAGAACTTACCAGTGCCAATTCTACCTGTCTTAACAATGCCTATGCAGTGTTTGTTAACAAAATCCAAATCTTGCTGAGTTACTTTAGCAGTGAAAAGATGTATCGGTGGCCAGGCAGACCTGAGCTGATTTGGGAAAGAATTTGGAATCCATCCACTGACTCTTCCTTCATTGTCTCGCTGCTTCTGTTTGAAAAGCAATGTCGAAAAGTACTGACTCTGTAATTTCTTTCTCAAGGCTTGTCATTGTGAGCTTCTTACAATTGTCTCATGGTTTCTGAGCTGATGGCCCTTATTCTCACTAAGGGCCTGATTCACTTTAGCGTTTTTTTCCCACAGACACAGGGGGTCATTTCATAACAGGGTGTTTTTTAAAATCTGGCATCAAATCAACTATTATGTCTGTTTTCTGAAGACTATGCGAACAACAGAGGCCTCCTTTCTACAAAAAGATAGCAATACATCAAATAAAAGGGATGCTAACTGTAAGGACTTGTGAACTGATAGCAAAGAACATAAAATGTTTTTTTTGATATTAAGATTCTTTATCAAATTTGAAAATTAAACTTGAAAATACTTTAATACATAATGCATAGCAAACTACCACTTAAAACCCAACCTGGCGTGTTTTGACACATGGCCTGCGTCAGGGATTACAATCTAATAAAATGAACAATTAAAATATAAAGCAAATTAAGAAGTTCCTTCAATAGCATGAACAGGAGAAGTAGGTAGTCAAAGGGGTGAGCTCAGATCGCACAGAAGTGAATTCCACCGATGTCAAACCAAAGGGGATAAAATCCCATCAAAGGAAAAAAGGGGATTCCTTCCATCTCGGCACATTGCGGTACGATGCTAGAGCCACTCTCTGTTGTGTTCTAGAAAAGCCTGTCCACCACGTGTCGGCTCGCAAAGGCTCACAGTGGTACCCGACCCAGAACAATCATCAACTGCATCAACTCGCTCTGTTCTTAGGAGCAGAAAGCTCACTCAACTGGCTTTATATTTTTATTTTATCATGTTGTAATTCCCTGATGCAGGCACTGTGCCGAAACATGGCCATGTTGGGTTTTTATTAACAATTTGCTGTCCATTATTTATTAAAATATTTTCAAAGTTAATTTCAAATTCGATAAAAATTCTTTGTCAAAAAGCTTTGTAGGGGATGTTCAAAGGGATTATCATGGTTAGCAAAGCCGCTAACCGTGTTAATGCCCTTGCCCAGGATATTGACGATTAGTGCCGCTGAATATACGTGGGTGCTGCCACTGCACCAGTCACCATCGGGGCATGCAGCATGGCCCCCTTCGATAATATCGCTGCTCCCCAGTTAGCGACATATGGTGAAAGTCAGGCGCAGTAAAGGCTTCACCACAGAAGCTAGCTGGGCAGCAGCTGAATATCACCGGATTTGCCCCTGGCATTGAATATCCGGGTTTAAGATTCAGTGCTGACGGATTGCCACTTTGAAGCCATGGAATGTCGGGCCCTTTGCATATTCTTGACTGCCAGGGTGCGATGTTTCTGGTATTCAACTGGACACCTATAGTGATGCTCCTTAATGCACAAATGCTCTCCCGCAAATTGAGAGCAACTCTGAAGAAGGTGTAACTGTGGACACACACATTTTTAAAAATGTACTTGTGCATAACATCTCCACCCTTACTCCACCAAAGCTGTGTCTCCGGGAAGGCCTATGTGCAGATCAGATTAGTTGTGATCATTCAGTATATCTGCTATTTACACCTATGCACCCTTAATAATAGCCTTTTACCATGTGAAAAACGTGCTTTACATGCAGGCAAAGCTTTCTAAAATTACTCCCAAAATGGGAGAAGAGCCTTATTAAATCAGGTCCTTAGTCTCCTATTTCACCTGTTGGTGTTGTTGGCTCTGCTGAATGTTTTACGTTGCCTTTCCCTACGCCAAACCTTTGTCTGTGCAGGTCACGGAAGGCTTCACAGCCTCCACCTTGAGCATTTGCATTCACATTTGTCACATCATCGACAGTCATGTCTCCAAATCATGTTTCCAGTATGGTATTCCATGGGTAGTTAAACTTCTTCGATATCCAAGGAAAAGACCCAATTTCATATGTTCCAACTGTTTATTACAATAAATAAAATGGAAGCACTTACTGCAGTAGTTGCAATACTGTTCTGGTTCGACATGCAGCAGGCTGAGTCTGTTTGAATGATCCAAGTGGGCTATCACTGACAAGGTGGGTTGTGGAATTGGCTGAATGCCTGGATACCGAAACTGTAGTAAGGCAGATTGGTGGAAGTTGAATGCTGAATGGAGGCACTGCATGCTGAAAAAGGGAGCAGAGATGTTGAGAGAGACTGTTGGAAAGATGGTGGGATTCCAGGAAGATGAAGTAGGAGAAGATACCGTGGAACGTTTTGCTTACTTTCCCCCAAGATGAGATTTTGTATTAGAGGGAGGAGTGGAGAGAGTACCTAAAAGATTAGAGGAAACTGCAGTTGGTCAATGGGTTTAAAGGGCTGAGGCATGAAGTCAGGCAGGTCTTAAGGAAACTGGAGAGAATGGCTGACATGCACCTATTAATCCATAGGAGCAAAGATTACAGACCAAGCAGGTCTTACCCTCACTTACAACTGGCATGTTAGTATACAAACTGGGTGGGAGGACAGCTATCAGTTGTCATAAGTAGTGTTTGGCTATCCTAAGCCTACCCCCCATTCCCCACAAATATTTTTCTTCCTTTTCAAAGATAAAGGGCCTGATTCTGCAAGGTGGGACGTGCAGCCCTGCTAGCCATCTTGTCCAAATTCCAATGGCCTCTCTCCCCACACGCACAGAGCAACTGTGCAGGGAGAGCAGGATGGGGGCGGTATGGGGGTAGAGAGTGGGCGGATCGTGGGTGGGACAGGCACCCGGACGTACAGGGCCGATTCAGGCAGCCACCCAATGGACATGGAACTATGGGAGGTGAGGTCCCGCTGCCCGGTCAGGTGGCTGGAATACCGGTCTGGGGGGAGTAGGGCCGTTGGCACACCAGTGGGGTGCCTGGCCATGCTGCTTCCAGGATGTCCCCCGCAGCTGCTGCAGGGACACACCAAGTCATCCCATTGCCTGATCCTGCATCCACGGGAGCGTCTAGCTCCCGTGATGCAGAATCAGGTGTAACGGAGCCCGTCCTGTTCTGGGATGTTTGGATGGCCCGGATTTGCCCCTTCCTGGATCGGGCTGAAAAAGAGGAGTTAGTGATACCACAGAAAATATTGATATATTTTCTTGCCATTTGAAAGGTAATTTTATATCAGGGTGTCTAGCTTAGTGCAGTCAAACTGCACTTAATTTAAGTCTAGTTTATAAAGATAAGCAGGCATATACTTGTCTTTATAAAATTCTAGTGAAAGTGGCAGGAATCATTCAGGAGTGGATGATGTAAATGAATGCACATAAAGTTTGCAAATATGCTTGCAGATTAAGGTATTTTATACTCAATATGCGTACTTTCAAACTCCGCACCCCTCCCAACAACACCCACACCCATCAGCAAAGTATGCACCCTCATGTTAAATCCATGTATTCTTACATTGGTCTGTATTTTATAAGAGGACATCGATGCACATATCTGGCACACTTGTGACTTTATAAAGTTACCTCTTTAGTTGTTGTTTCTTAAGAACCATCGAGTTGGTGCCGACTCATAGCAACCCTCTGGGTAGTTGTCCTAAACTGTGTTCAGTTCACTCAGGTGGTGAATTGTTGAAGGAGTGGCATCCATAGCTGCTGTTAATGTATCGATCCATCTCATTGCTGGCCTTCCTCTTTTGCATTGACCTTCAACCTTGCCAAGCATGATGTCTTTCTCTAATGATCTCTCTCTTTGTATGATGTGTCCAGAAAGTATGAAAGTCGAAGTCTTGTTATCTGAGCTTCTAAAGAAAGCTTAGGTTTGATCTCCTCTAGTACTGACTGGTTTGTTCTTTAAGCAGACCATGGTATACACAGTATTCTTCGCCAGCACCATAATTCAAAGGTATCAATTCTCATCCTGCCGATTTTTTTTCACTGTCCAACTTTTGCATCCATATGATTGTTATTGAAAATAACATGGTTTGGATAAGTCAAATTTTTGTATAGAGAAATACATCTCTGCACTTGAGAATCTTGTCTAGGTCCTTCATAGTCACTCTGCAAGAGCAATGCCTCATCGGATTTCTTGGCTACTTGTCATTTATTTACTGATACATGCAAGTTAAAGATGCCTACTATTCTATTTCTTCTCCATCAAGGATGAAATTATTGGTTTTGACATTTCTTGAGATCTTTGTCTTCTTTACGATAAAATGCAGGGCCATTTTAAGATTATGTTCCTTGATCTCAATAAGCAGATTGTCTTCACTTTCAGCCAGTATTGTTATGTCATCAGCATAACGAAGGTTGTTGAGTCTTCCACCAATCTTCACACCTCGGTTGACTTCATACAGTCTTGCTTCTCTGATGATTTGTTCTGCATATAAATTAAGCAAGTAGAGGAAAGTATGCAGTCTTGTCATACACCTTTGCTGATTTTAAACCATTCTGTTTCTCCTCGTTCCTTAGAGCATTTTATTATTATGGGGGTAATATTCAGCAGCGGAGACTAGTGTTTCTGTAACACATAGCCGTCGCTGCTGAATACACAGTAACATAGTAACATAATAAAAGACGGAAGATAAAAACCATCATGGTCCATTTAGTCTGCCCACCAAGGTGGCAAGAGTAGGTGCACTAACCTCAGATATTTAATGTTGTGGCCAGATCTGACCACTGGCATTGAATATCCGGGTCTTGACTTGTAGCGGGAGCACCCACAGATATCCAACGGTACTAACTATGTCAGTGCCGCTGAATACCCCTCTGTGGCATTTGCATGGTCTGTAAACCATGTAAATGACTTTGAATATCAAGCCCAGAGGGAATATCTGGACTGTTTCAATATAGAACAAAATTGTAATGCCTCTTTGAAAGTGAGAGAACCCCGAGACACTAATCTTCTGATGCACACTCACCTGTATCGCTTGTGTGTGCCACTGTTTGCGGTATATGTGGTTCAGATGCAGTTCTGTATAACAGCAGATATTAACCCAGTCCTGGAGGGACACCTAACCAGTCAGGTGTTCATGCTAGCCACACTGACTATTCATCAGATACACTTACATATGCTTGGTTTCTAGTGTATGCAAACATCTGTGCCAACACAATCAAGACTCGGGTTGGTTTATAATTTGAAAACCAAAACAAATGCCACCATAGTTAATAAAAACTGAAAGCATATTTTGTACATGTTCATTATGGATATCCTGAAAGCAACACCACCTAAATATGTCTCCAAGGTTGGTCTTGGAACCACTGATATTTGAAGTAAAAATGGTAGCGCACCATATTTTATTCAAGCACTGGACTGATGCATTTCTGAAGGGAATGATGAGGAGGACGAACCACGAAACGCCATGTTTAGGGCCTGTTAGATCTGATTCTCTGTTAGCAGCACAGACGTGATATATTTCTGAAGATTTGTGCTTGCAATAACTGCCCATATGGCACAGGGGTACGCCTTGATAAATCTACACAAAAGGACCAAAGAAAGCAAAATGGAGATTGACCACAGCCCCAAACAGCCAGATGTTCTTGAAGGGTAGTTTATTACTGGACCTGACTCGGGCAAGTTTCGGCAAACGGCCTGCATCAGGAGTCAGTAAATCAAAGATGAACAAGTATGAGAAGCACTTATAGAAAACACCATAGTGATATTTTTTGACAACTTAAGGAAGCTGAGTGATTTGGTCCATAATCGTTTTCCAAATAGTACATATGTGCATCCCTCACTTGGTTCACAGCTTGATGTAGCTGCGCATGAAATGAGAGTCAGAAGCTGTAAAGATGTCTTACACATTGGAACATGGAACGTACGAAGCATGAACCAAGGGAAGTTGGAGGTGGTCAAGAATGAAATGGAACGTGTACAACTTGATCTGTTGGGTGTCAGCGAACTGAAATGGACTGGCATCGGGCACTTTGCATCAGATGATCACATGGTCTACTATGCTGGAAATGAAAGACAAAGAAGAAATGGTGTTGCATTTATAATAAAGAAGAAACTTGCAAGAACTGTAATGAAATACAATGCAGTCAGCAAACGCTTAATCTCTACTCGTCTACGAGGAATGCCTATCAACACAACTCCATTCAAGTATATGCCCCAACAACAGCTGCAGAAGAGAATGAAATTGAACAGTTCTATGAACAAGTACAAGCTGAAATTGACAGAACATGCAAACAGGATATCCTGATAGTCATGGGTGATTGGAACGCAAAGGTTGGCAACAAAGAAGAAGACAAAGTAGTTGGAAAATATGGACTTGGCAACAGAAATGAAGCAGGAGAAAGACTGATAGAATTCTGCAAGACCAACAATATATTCATCTCGAACACCTTCTTCCAGCAACACAAGCGGTGACTGTACACATGGACTTCACCCAATGGATTGTATAAAAATCAAATTGACTACATCTGTGGAAGTCAACGATGGAAAAGCTCTATAACATCAACAAAGACAAAACCTGGAGCTGACTGTGGTACAGATCATCAACTACTAGTATGCAAACTCAAGCTAAAGCTGAAAAAGAGCAAACCACTCATGAATGCAGCAAAATATGACCTTGAGAATATACCACTGGAATTTAAAGACTGCCTGCAAAATCGATTTGCTGCTTTAGATACAAATGATAAAGTTCCAGAAGAGTTATGGAATGACATCAAGAAGGTTGTGTTGGAAGAAAGCGAGAAGTCTCTACAAAAGGTAAAAAAGAAAAAACGGCCAAAATGGATGATGGAAGAAACTCCGAAAATTGCCCAGAAACACAGAGAAGCTAAAGCCAGAGGAGAAGGAAAGACAATCACAGAACTCAACAGAGATTTCCAACGTGCAGCAAGACAGGACAAGGAAAAGTACTACAATGACGCATGCAAGGAAATAGAAGCAGAAACTATTAGAGGAAGAATAAGATCAGCTTTCCTAAAGCTACGAGAGTTAAAGAAAAAGTTCCAGCCTCGAATTGGAATGTTACAAGATGCTCAAGGTTCTATGTTGAATGATGCTGAGAAGATCAAGAAAAGATGGAAGGAATATACAGAGTTTTTATATGATAAAGATCAAGTGGACCAACAGCCGTTTCAACCTGTACCTTATTATCTGGACCCATTGGTGATGAAAGAAGAAGTTGAAGCAGCATTGAAAGCCTTATCAAAGAACAAAGCACCAGGCATTGATTGCATTCCCATAGAATTATTACAGCAATCTGATGCAGCTGTTACTGTACTTACAAGGCTCTGCCAAGAAATATGGAAGACAGCATCATGGCCAACTGACTGGAAAAGATCTGTGTTTATACCAATACTAAAGAAAGGTGATCCAACTGACTGTGGAAATTATCGCACAATCGCTCTGATCCCACATGCCAGCAAGATTCTACTGAAGATTATTCAAAAGAGACTACAATCATACCTGGAACAAGAACTACCTGAAGTGCAAGCAGGGTTCAGAAAAGGAAGAGGAACGAGAGACATCATTGCAGATGTGAGATGGATCCTTGAAAAGACCAAAGAATACCAAAAGGATATCTATTTGTGCTTTATCGACTATAGCAAAGCTTTTGACTGTGTAAACCATGAGAAACTCTGGGCCACATTAAGAAGCATGGGTATACCAGAACACCTGATCGTTCTCTTGCACAATCTGTACATTCATCAAGAAGCAACAGTTCGAATGGAACAAGGAGAAACAGAATGGTTTAAAATAAGCAAAGGTGTAAGACAAGGCTGCATACTTTCCCCCTACCTGTTTAATTTATATGCAGAACAAATCATCAGAGAAGCAGGATTGTATGAAGACAACAGAGGTGTGAAGATTGGTGGAAGACTCATCAACAACCTTCGCTATGCTGATGATACCACACTACTGGCAGAAAGTGAAGATGATCTGAAACATTTGCTTCTCACAATCAAAGAACATAGTCTCAAAATGGGCCTGCACCTTAATGTAAAGAAGACAAAGATCATGACAACTGGCATAATCAACAGGTTCATCGTTGAAGGAGAAGAAATTGAAATCGTGAACAACTTTAACCTACTTGGATCAACTATCAATAAAGAAGCAACAAGCAGTCAAGAAATCAGACGACGCATTGCTCTTGGCAGAATGGCTATGAAAGACCTAGATAAGATTCTCAAGAGCAGAGATGTCTCTCTCCATACAAAGATTCGACTTGTTCATGCCATGGTATTTTCAATAACATCATATGGATGTGAAAGCTGGACAGTGAAAAAGACAGACAGGAAGAAAATTGATGCCTTTGAATTATGGTGCTGGCGGCGAATACTGTGTATACCATGGACTGCCCGAAGAACAAACCAGTCGGTACTAGAGGAGATGAAACCTAAGCTTTCTTTAGAAGCTCAGATGACAAGACTTCGACTTTCATACTTCGGACACATCATGCGAAGAGAGAGATCATTAGAGAAAGACATCATGCTTGGAAAGATAGAAGGTCAACGCAAAAGAGGAAGGCCAGCAATGAGATGGATCGCTACAATAACAGCAGCTACGGGTACCAGTCTGTCAACAATGAGCCGCCTGACTGAAGACCGAACACAATTTAGGATAGCTATCCAGAGGGTCGCCATGAGTTGACTCCGACTCGACGGCACTTAACAACAACAAAAAGACAAGGCTGCATACTTTCCCCCTACCTGTTTAATTTATATGCAGAACAAGTCATCAGAGAAGCAGGATTGTATGAAGACAACAGAGGTGTGAAGATTGGTGGAAGACTCATCAACAACCTTCGCTATGCTGATGATACCACATTACTGGCTGAAAGTGAAGATGATCTGAACCATTTGCTTCTCACAATCAAAGAACATAGTCTCAAAATGGGCCTGCACCTTAATGTAAAGAAGACAAAGATCATGACAACGGGCATAATCAACAGGTTCATCGTCAAAGGAGAAGAAATTGAAATTGTGAATAACTTTAACCTACTTGGATCAACTATCAATAAAGAAGCAACAAGCAGTCAAGAAATCAGACGACACATTGCTCTTGGCAGAATGGCTATGAAAGACCTAGATAAGATTCTCAAAAGCAGAGATGTCTCTCTCCATACAAAGATTCGACTTGTTCAAGCCATGGTATTTTCAATAACATCATATGGATGTAAAAGCTGGACAGTGAAAAAGATAGACAGGAAGAAAATTGATGCCTTTGAATTATGGTGCTGGCGGCGAATACTGTGTATACCATGGACTGCCCGAAGAACAAACCAGTCTGTACTAGAGGAGATCAAACCTAAGCTTTCTTTAGAAGCTCAGATGACAAGACTTTGACTTTCATACTTTGGACACATCATGCGGAGAGAGAGATCATTAGAGAAAGACATCATGCTTGGCAAGATAAGAACATAAGAACATAAGAACATAAGACATGCCATACTGGGTCAGACCGAGGTCCATCAAGCCCAGTATCCTATTTCCAACAGTGGCCAATCTAGGTCATGCGTACCTAGCAATATCCCCAAAAGACACAGGTTCCTCAATGCTTGTACTGGGTCAAGCATTGATATCCTGGGTCCCTTTTTAATAGTGGTTTATGGACCTTTCCTCCAGGAACTTGTCCAAACCTTTTTTAAACCCAGCTATACTAACAGCCCTTACTACATCCTCTGGTAACAGATTCCAGAGTTTGGTTACACGTTGAGTGAAAAAATATTTTCTCCTATTTGTCTTAAATAGTTTACCCTGTAGCTTCATTACATGTCCCCTAGTCTTCCTATATTCTGATAGTGTAAACAATTGATCCACGTTTATCCGTTCCACTCCATTCATTAATTTATAGACCTCTATCATATCTCCCCTCAGCCGTCTCTTTTCCAGGTTAAAGAGCCCTAACCTATTTAGCCTCTCTTCATAGGAGTAGCCTTCCATCCCCTTCACCAATTTGGTGGCTCTTCTCTGTACTTTTTCTAATAACGCTATGTCCTTTTTGAGATACGGTGACCAGAATTGCACACAATATTCAAGGTGCGGTCGTACCATGGAGCGATACAGAGGCATTATAATATCCTTTGTTTTATTTTCCATCCCTTTCCTTATGATACCTAGCATTCTATTTGCTTTCTTGGCCGCCGCTGCACACTGGGCGGAGGGTTTTAACATGTTATCCACGATGACTCCTAAATCTTTTTCCTGGGTGGTGGTTTCTAATGTGGAGCCTTGCATCGTGTAACTATAGTGTGGGTTGTTCTTTCCTAGGTGCATAACTTTGCACTTGTCCACATTAAAATTCATCTGCCACTTGGATGCCCAGTCTTCCAATTTATCCAGATCCTCCTGCAGTTTTCCACAATCCTCTTGGGTTTTAACAGCTTTAAACAGTTTTGTGTCATCTGCAAATTTGATAACCTCACTAGTTATTCCCTTTTCCAGGTCATTTATGAATATGTCAAAAAGTAGCGGACCCAGTACAGATCCCTGGGGTTCTCCACTATTCACCTTTTTCCATTGGGAATATTGGCCATTTAGCCCTACCCTCTGCTTTCTATCTTTTAACCAGTTCCCGATCCACAATAGTACACTGCCTCCTATCCCATGACTTATTAGCTTCGCCAAAAGTCTCTGATGGGGGACCTTGTCAAAAGCTTTCTGAAAGTCCAGATACACTATATCAACCGACTCACCTTTGTCTACCTGTTTATGCACACCTTCAAAAAAACATATCAGATTAGTAAGACAAGATCTTCCTTGTCTAAAGCCATGTTGGCTGTCTCCCATTAGGCCATGACTATCTACATGCTGTGTAATTTTGTTCTTTATGATGGTTTCTACCATTTTCCCTGGTACTGACGTCAGGCTCACCAGTCTGTAATTTTCCGGGTCACCCCTGGAACCCTTTTTAAAAATTGGTGTTACGTTGGCGACCCTCCAATCTTCAGGTATTACAGATGTTTTTAATGAAAGTTCACAGATTACCAATAGCAGGTCTGCAATCTCATATTTCAGCTCTTTCAACACTCTGGGATGTATACCATCCGGTCCAGGTGATTTGCTACTATTCAGTTTATCAAATAGTTGTAATATATCTTCCCGGTGTAGCGATATTTCTCTCAATTCCTCTGCAGTATCACCTTTAAATACCACTTCAGTCTTGGGTAACATCCCTACATCTTCCTCAGTAAAGACCGAAGCAAAGAATTCATTCAGTCTATCTGCTATAGCCTTGTCTCCTCTTACTGCCCCTTTTACCCCTCTATCATCTAACGGTCCAATTGACTCTCTCACAGGCCTTTTGCTACGAATGTACTTGAAAAAGTCTTTATTTCGTGTTTTTGCTTCCATAGCAAGTTTCTTCTCAAATTCCCGCTTTGCCTGCCTTATCAATGCTTTGCATTTAACTTGCCAGTGCTTGTGCTGTTTCCAGTTTTCATCATTTGGCTCTTTTTTCCATTTCCTGAAGGTTGCTTTTTTGGCAGCAACAGCCTCTCTGACCCCACCTTTAAACCATGCTGGCAGTTTTTTGGACTTTCTTCCACTCTTCTTAATGCGTGGAATACAACTGGTCTGGGCTTCGAGGATAGTAGTTTTAAATAACGCCCAAGCTTGCTGTAAGTCTTTAACCTTTGGAACCGCTCCTTTTAGTTTTTTCCGAACTATATTCCTCATTCTATCATAGTCTCCCTTTTGAAAGTTAAAAGGTAGTACTGTGGATTCCTTTACTATTTGTCCTCCAATAATTAAATCAAACATGATCATACTATGATCACTATTGCCAAGTGGTCCCAACACCCTTATTTCTTGCACCAGATCTGGCGTTCCACTAAGGACTAGGTCCAGTATGGCTTCCCCTCTGGTCGGTTCATGAACCAGCTGCTCCAAGAAGCAGTCATTTATTCCATCTAGAAACTATACCTCTTTAGCTTGTCCTGCCGTGACACTGACCCAGTCGATACCGGGGTAATTGAAATCACCCATTATTACTACTCTGTTGTGACTTTTGTTAGCTTCCGTGATTTCTTTGAGCATTTCATCATCCATTTGTTCATTCTGGCCAGGCGGTCGATAGTATACTCCCACTGCCATCACCTTCCCCTTCATAAGTGGAATTTCAATCCATAGAGATTCTACAGCAAATTTTGTTCCCTGCAAAACTTTAATCCTTTCTGACTCAATGCCCTCTCTAACATAGAGCGCAACCCCTCCACCAATTTGATCAGCTCTATCATTACGATATAGTTTGTATCCAGGTATCACAGTGTCCCACTGGTTATCCTCCTTCCACCATGTCTCTGAGAGTGCAATCATATCTAACCTCTCATTTAGTGCTATGTATTCTAACTCTCCCATCTTATTGTTTAGACTTCTAGCATTGGCATACAAGCATTTTAGAGACTGTATTTTATTCATATTAATCTGGCTATTGGTAGGCATGGGTAATTTGGCATCTTTATGCTCTGTCTGCTCCTTACTCAAGGGCATTTCGGCTACTATACTCCCTTTTGGAACCTCACTGCTTTTGGTAGTATCCTTCAAGGATACCTTCGTCCGAACCATGCGCTCCTGGGTGACTGTCGGCTTTCCCCTGCTCTCTAGTTTAAAAGCTTCTCTATCTCTTTTTTAAAGGTTAATGCCAGCAGTCTGGTCCCATCCTGATTAAGGTGAAGCCCATCCCTTCGGAAGAGCCCCCCCTTTCCCCAGAATGTTCCCCAGTTCCTAACAAATCCAAAACCCTCATCTTTGCACCATTGTCTCATCCACGCATTGAGACTCCGGAGCTCTGCCTGTCTTTTGGGTCCTGCACGTGGAACAGGAAGCATTTCGGAGAACGCTATCCTGGAAGTTCTGGATTTCAACTTCCTACCTAAAAGCTTAAATTTAGCCTCCAGAACTTCCCTACCACATTTTCCTATGTCATTGGTACCAACATGTACCAAGACAGCAGACTCCTCCCCAGCACTATCTACGATCCTATCTAGGCGGTGCGTGAGGTCCGCTATCTTCGCACCAGGCAGGCATGTTACCAGGCGATCCTCACGTCCACCAGCCACCCAGCTATCTACATTCCTAATGATTGAATCACCAACTATAACAGCTGTCCTGACCCTCCCCTCATGGGCATGTGGCCCTGGAGAAACGTCCTCGGTGCGAGAGGGTTTTACATCACCTGGAGGACAGGTCCTAGTTACAGGATCACTTCCTGCCACACCAGGGTGATGCTCCCCTGTCACGTGACCTCTCTCCTCCATGGCAACAGGGATGCTGCCAGACTGGAGGTGGGACTTCAGGACTATATCCCTGTAGGTCACGTCCATGTACTTCTCTGTCTTTCTTATGTCTTCCAGGTCTGCTACTCTAGCCTCTAGAGAACGGACTCGTTCCCTGAGAGCAAGGAGTTCTTTGCACTTAGTGCATATGTAAGACTTCTCACCAACTGGGAGAAAATCATACATGTGACATTCAATGCAAAAGACCGGAGAACCCCCATCTCGTTGCTGGACTTCTGTCTGCATCTTAGTTTAAAGCTTGTGTTTAGGTCTTTTAAATTCTGTATATAATAAGGATTGGTGTAGATGCTTATACCAATAAAAGTGTATCTAATACCCCTAATACACCTTGTGTACCTGAAGCTTAATTAATTAATCTCAGGTCCTCCGTGCATGACTGATTTGGATAACGAGCTGCACCTGAGATTAGCCCCTTTCCTCTAAGATGTGCAGGTACCTATAAAACTACAATTACCCCAGGGGAGGGTGGGTGCCGGGGAGGGAGGGAGATAAGTCCTATTAAAGAGGGCAGGTACAAGGTACCCTGTCCTGAACCCTCAGCAGGGGGGAGAGGGGTACCAGATAAAGCCCAGTTAGTTGAGAGAGGCAAGATAAGTTACAGCTGAGAAAGGGTAAGAGAAAGTTTAAAACTTAAACGTCTACAGCAATGGAGTGGGTAAGGGAACCCAATAAGATGGACAGATAGAGAGCTATGTGGAGACACACAGATTCACAGTTATTTGCAAACAAGACTCACAGTTATGCAGCAACTCAGTAAAAAAATCACCTTTTGGAAGAGCTCTGGAAGCACCCCTCTTCTTAGAGAACACAGAGGCAATCTGAGCTAAACCCACGTGTGCAGCACAGAAAATGGAAAGCCACAACACTAACTCAGCAGGGGGGAGGGGAGGAGTCCTTCAGGGAAGGGTAAGAGAAAGTTTAAAACTTAGATAGAAGGTCAACGCAAAAGAGGAAGGTCAGCAATGAGATGGATCGATACAATAACAGCAGCTACAGGTACAAGTCTTTCAACAATGAGCCGCCTGACTGAAGACCGAACACAATTTAGGATAGCTATCCAGAGGGTCGCCATGAGTCGACTCCGACTCGACGGCACTTAACAACAACAACATATGTGCATATGAACCATTGTTTTACTGACCCCTCACGCAGGCTGTTTCCTGAAACTTGGCCCACTCAGGTCCAATAATAAACAACATTTGAAGAACATCTGGCTCTTTGAGGCTGTGGTCGATCTCCAGTTTGCTCTCTTTGGTCCTTTGTATTGGTTAACTGTGGCGGTTTCCTTCCTTAATCCTTGATCAATCAGCCCCTAAGTACCCAGAAAAGCAAAGCAGAGATACCAGCATTATAATGTTTGACCTCATCCAAAGCGAGGAGCTTAACCATAGAAAGGCACTGACCAAAAATCATTGACTTTAAAAGCAGGCAGAGTTAATTCCACTACTATGGGTTAGGAGAGGATTTCTTGGATGGCCAATAGCCTATCAGTAGTGATTTGTGCATGTGTCCTGCTGTATGGAATCATTTAAATTCATAGAGGCAACTGCTAAGATGTTTGGATTGGTTTGGTATTTTTAGTCATGAAAGGTGAGTTTTAATATTTTAATCTTGTGTGTTGCAGGGTAAATCATATCCTTTCAAGGGTCCCTTCCCTCCGATGTGGAATCCTTTCACCTACTTAGACTACAACAACCTGTGGAGGACTTTGGATAACATGGGAAAGGAGGTACTGCATGTTTCTCCCAGATCTCAGAATATGTCTCCATTTGGGGACTGCTGAAATAGTACAAAGACAGATCTTTAGAAGTGAAGTAAGCGGTTCCTGTTTCAGGTCACACTATTCAGATCCAGGCTTGTCAAGACCAATTCCAAAGTGACGAGTTGGGGGCATACGTGTTCTGTAGCAAAGGCTAAATGAGCTGAGAAATGGGCTGGTGAACATGCATACTCAGGTCCCGATGCGGAAAGCGACGTTGTCCTTTAGCACAATGGTTTGCTTTTGATTTTTCTGTGCTAATCTTTACTCCAGATGCCATAAGAGATTTTAGTGTAGGAAAATCAGCAAAAAACTATTGTGTTAAAGGGTAGCACAATGCACATGCATTCGAAGTGATAAATAAAACATCTAAAAAATTGAGCCAAAATCCTTCTTGGAGCACTGGATTTTTATGCCAGCCCTGATACAGCGCAAGTGCAGAGGGGTGAAAAATAGAAAGACTAGGGGACATGCAATGAAGCTACAGTGTAACCCATTTAAGACTAACAAGAGAAAATATTTTTTTTTACTCAAAGTGTAATCAAACTCTGGAATTTGTTACCGGAGGATGTAGTAAAAGCTGTTAGTGTAGCTGGGTTTAAAAAAGGCTTGGACAAGTTCCTGGAGGAAAGGTCCATAAACCATTATTAAGAAGGGACCCAGGATATCATTGCTTGACCCAATACAAGCATTGCGGAACCTGTGTCTTTTGGGGAAACTGCTAGGTACTTATGACCGAGATTGGCCACTGTTGGAAACAGGATACTGGGCTTGATGGACCTTGGTCTGACCCAGTATGGCATATCTTATGTTCTTATCCTCAAAGTGCAGCACCAAGATCTCTGGTGGCCCAAGTGTGCTCAGCCCCCACTCCCAGACCACATATAAACAGTCCCTGATGACCCAAGTGGAAACCCAGAGACCCTACCTGATCCTATAAAAAAAGATTCTGGTGGTCCAAGTCGGCCCCATCCTCAAGACGCCACAGAGCCCCTGACACCCCTCCCACCTCCAAAAGTTGGGAAACTGAAGTGATGCCCACTTGCATTCTAATAATCCACGGTTTGACAGTTGAGTGGGGGGGGGGGTGCTTCTTGTTGCTTCCAATGGAGTGTAATTTCACATCTAGCAGCCACCAAACAGAGCAGTAATGGCTTATATTGTCTCATGGGAGTTGCAACAGGCCAGAGGCTCAACATAAATATTTTTTGGTCCAAATCCAAATCCACTTTAAAAGCATTCTTGATTCTTTCTAATATGTGCCCAGAATGATTGAACTTTAGGATGTACCCCCTAGACCTCTCATCTCCACATCCCCTCCAGCACCCAGGGAACACAACATGGAACATCTTATGAAGTCTCATAGAAATCAAGTAGCATCTGTACCCTATCTTATAGCTGTTTTCTTTAATAATTCTTGACATGGAAGTTGCCCCTATCCTTGGAAATAGCTCCATCCATTGTGTTTTGGGTAGGACTTCCCATCTATGCAAAGCAAATGAGCTCTGATCCCCTTAATAGTGTTTTATTTTTTTATTTACGAAGCTTGATATACCGCCCATACCGGAGTGTCAGGGCGGTGTACAATAATAAACATAGTGGCTACTAGAAAGTCAAAGGAGGAAAGGAACGCCATTGGATTAATAGGAAAGCAGTAGTGAAAGAATAGGAAGAAGACAGAAAAGGAGCAGAACTAGACACATAAGCTAGGTTGACTGCTGAGGGGATGGAAGGGAGAGGAGGAGGGGGAGTAGAGGCAATGTATAGCATCATGACCATCATGCGGTGGCAGGGAGGTCGAAGGCCTGGCAGTAGAGATAGGTTTTAAGTAGAGCTTTGAAGTGAGGAAATGAGGGTTTGGTGCGAAGAGAGTGTGGGAGAGAATTCCACAGGGCAGGACTTAGAAAGAAGAATGCAGAGTGACGAGTGCGTTTGAGGTGAGCTTGGGATGGAGAGGGAAGAAAAAGACGATTGCCATGAGCAGAACAGAGGGGACGAGGAGCAGACTGGAGGTGAATGAGATCAGACAGATACTGGGGAATACTGGTGTGGAGAACTTTGTGTGTGGTGATGAGGTACTTATAGCCAAATCTGAATTTAATGGGGAGCCAGTGGAGGGTGAGAAGACAAGGGGTGATGTGATCGAAAGGGGATGAGTGGGTGACAAGGCGGGTGGCAGTATTTTGGATAAGCTGGAGTCGATGAAGCTGAGAGTTGGGGAGACTGGCGAGAATTGAATTACAGTAGTCCAAGCGGGAGATCACGAGGGAAAGAACCAGGGTAGTGAGGGAGGGAGCAGAGAGATATGGCCGGAGAGCCCGAATCCTACGGAGGTGAAAAAAACAACTACTTACGAGGGAGGAAATATGTTGGTAGAAAGACATTGAGGAATCAAGGGAGACACCAAGATAGCAGAGAGTGGGGACAAGTGGAATGGGGAGGAAGGACATAGTGGGAGCTAGAGTGGGAGGAGTGGCAGTGAAGGAAAACCAAATAGCTGAGGACTTAGAGGGATTGACACAGAGGAAGTTATCAGAAAACCAGCCGGCAATGAGAGTGAGACAAGCATTGAGGGAAGTGAGGTCAGGAGTTGAAGAGCTGGTGTGATGAATGAGAAGAATATCATCATCGTAGAAGTATGAGGATATACCAGTCTTTTGAATGAGCAGGGCAAGAGGAGCGAGAAAAATATTGAACAGAAGGGTGGCGAGGATGGATCCCTGGGGGACACCACAGTGCAGGGGAAAAAAGGAGGAGATGTTAGGACCTGAGTGAACAGCGAAAGTGCGGGATGAGAGAAAAGAGCGAAACCATTGAAGGACAGTGCTGCAGATACCAAAGTCAGACAGATGAGTGAGGAGAATACGGTGTTTGACAACATCAAAGGCGGCGGAGAGATCCAGAGAGACAGCGATAGATAAATCACCACGATCGTGAGAATGGTGGAGTTCGCTAAGGAGAGCTAGAAGAATAGTTTCAGTGCTGTGACTGGCCCTGAAACCACTGCCAAGGGTGAAGAGAGAGGGTAGTGTCAAAATGTGCAAAGAGCTGTGTGAATACCAGTTTCTCAAGAATCTTGGAGAGAAAAGGGAGATTCAAAATGGGCCTCCAGTTAGCGTGGAGGGAGGGGTCGAGAGTGGGTTTCTTCAGGAGGGAGTGGACCGAGGCATGTTTCCAATGGGTGGGAAAATAGCCGGAGATAAGACTGGAATTGATTATAGCAAGGGCATAAGGGAGGAGCGTGAGAGAGGGATCAAGGAGCCAGGTGGAGGGAAGGGGATCCAGTGGACAGGTAGTCTTGTGAGATGAGGAGATTACCTTAACAAGTTCAGAGGAAGTAACAGATCGGAAGGAGTGCCAAGTGTGGGAGAAGACACAAGAAGGTGGGGGAGAACACATAATGGGAGAGGGAGGAAGAGGAGGGGGAGGGGAGAGAGGAAGGGGACAGGGATGAAAAGAGGAGCAGAGAGACTGGATCTTGTCAACAAAAAAGGATGCAAGACTTGTTGGGCTAGGGGCAGCAGGAGGAAGTACTATCAAGGAAGGGAGAGTGGTGGGGGAAGACAGAGAATGGAGTACCTGGTACAGATGACGGGAAGAGTTAGAGGAAGAAGTAATAAGATTTGAGTAGTGAGCCCATTTAGCAGCGGTGATCATAGAACAGTAGAGGCGGTGTTCGTGGCGGAATGTGGCGAGGGAGGTATCAGAGGGATGTTTGCGCCAACAATGCTCAGCACGCCGGAGATGGGCACATTGAAGGTACAGACCCAGATGATACCAGGGATGACGGGACATTGGGCGGTAGGGAATGGGGCGGAGAGGGGCCAGAGTATCGAGGATTGAAGTGTGGGTGGAGGACCAGGTATCGACCTGCTGATCCATGGGAAGGGAGAAAAATTCAGAAGGAAAGAGGGAATCGGCTGATGGGAAGCGCTGGAGGGTAAGAGGGTTAAGGTGCCGTTTGAGAACCTGGGAGGAAGTATCGGTGACAGGCAAGGTGGGAGCTTGTAAGGGAGGAAGAGAGAAGGAGAACAACAGGCAATGGTGGTCAGACCAGGGAAGAGGAAGAGGTAGAATACCAGATGTAGCTCATAGTTTTGAAATCAGCCTCTCAGAGGGCCTCCTTTCCAACCAGAGTTGCTCAGTTGGGGGTAAACCTTGCCTGACTATCTACTGTGAATTACTCATAGAAACATAGAAACATAGAAACATGATGACAGAAAAAGACCACAAGGCCCATCTAGTCTGTCCTTCCATAACAACAACTACAACAGTCCACTTTTTACCTTTAGAGATCCTCTGTGCTTGTCCCATGCTTTTTTGAATTCAGTTACTGTCCTCATCTCTACCACCTCCACTGGGAGACTATTCCACGGATCCACTACTCTTTCCGTAAAGAAATATTTCCGCATATCACTCCTGAATCTATCTCCCTTCACCCTCATCCCATGTCCCCTCGTAGCAGAACTTGCTTTCAATTGAAAGATGCTCTCTCCCTGAACATTTATGCCACGGAGGTATTTAAACATCTCAATCATATCACCTCTATCCCGCCTTTCCTCTAAGGTGTACATATTAAGATCCTTAAGTCTGTCCTCATATGCTTTATAATGAAGCCCATTAATCATTTTAATAGCAACCCTCTGCACCGACTCCATCCTGTTCACATCCTTTTGAAGGTGCGGTCTCCAGAATTGCACACCATACTCCAAATGAGGTCGCACCAAAGACTTATACAGAGGCATTATCACCTCCTTTTTTCTGCTAGCCATTCCTCTCCGTATGCACCCAAGCATCCTTCTAGCTTTTGCCGTCGCCTTTTCTACCTGTTTAGCTACTTTAAGATCATCAGACACAACCACGCCTAGGTCCCGCTCTTCTTTAGTGGACAAAAGTACTTCACCTCCTATACTGTATTGCTCCCTTGGATTGCTGCAGCCCAAATGCATGACCTTACATTTTTTAACATTAAATCCCAGCTGCCAAATTCTAGACCATTCTTCAAGCTTAGCTAGATCCCTCCTCATGTTATCTACACCTTCCTGGGTGTCTATTGCAGATTTTGGTATCATCCGCAAAGAGGCAAACCTTACCCGACAGCCCTTCCGCTATATCACTAACAAAGATGTTAAAAAGAATCGGACCAAGGACAGATCCCTGGGGCACACCACTGGTAACATCCTTCTCCTCAGAGTGAGCTCCATTTACTTGTACTCTTTGTCGCCTCCCACCCAACCAATTTCTAACCCAAGCAGTAACTTTAGGGTCCATCCCTAGGGTGCTCAGTTTGTTTATAAGTCGCCTGTGAGGAACAGTGTCAAAGGCTTTACTGAAATCTAAATACACCACATCTAGAGCTCTCCCTCGGTCCATCTCCCTGGTCACCCAGTCAAAGAAATCAATCAGATTTGTCTGACAAGACCTGCCTCTGGTGAATCCATGCTGCCTCGGATCCTGTAATCCGCCGGACTCCAGAAACCTCAGCCTGAAGAACGTTTTACTTATAATTACTGGTAGATCTCAGAGTCCCACGTCCCACATTCTGCCTGCGCTTTAGCAAAGGACAGTAGTATCGTCCCATCTCTCACCGGATGAGTAAGATTGCTCAATGCACCCCATCCCCTCAAAGTCTGTGGGGAAAGGGGGCATTGCAGTTTCAGAGGCTGTCGGCAAATATGGCCCGACTCATAGAATGGACAGACCATTTTACAGGACGGTTGAATAACCTTGATAACCTGTAATGACCAGGCAAAGTATGTTTGTTTTAAGAATTATGTGCATGTAATATTGTGCATTGCAGAGAATCTCCAGATTGGTGGTATAAGACAATTTAAAACATGAAACATTAAAAGCTGCCCAGCCTTCTATAATTAGTTATTTGTGCTTTTGACGGTGCTTAGCTGTGCACCCAACAAAAATGAATTTGCCAAATTCTCCTGTGCCAGCTATGTTTACTACAGCTTATCCAGAGTAAGGAGGCTTAGATGGAGACACAAAGAAAGTGCTTTCAGCCTTTTAGGGAGAGGCTCATACACGCCTTCTATTGTTTCTGGAACTACGCAAGTCCACACTTGTTCACCTTCATTCATAATCACACCTCAGCAGTAGGCTGATGCAAATGACACTGAATGTAGATCTTCCTCTTTTATTCGTAGATTCCTAGTGATGCTCCGTGGACAGCACCACATGCGGAAGAGTGGGACAGAATGACAATGAAGGAACTCCTTGACAAGCTTTGCTGGACAACGTAAGCTGGTTAAGTTGTATTGGCGTCCACTCGTATATTAAGAACATAAGAGATGCCATACTGGGTCAGACCACGGGTCCATCAAGCCCAGAATCCTGATTTCAACAGTAGCCAATCTAGGTCACAAGTAGCTGTCAGGTTCCATGCTGCTTGTCCCACGGGTAAGCAGTGGATTGCCCCGGTCCTTTTTAATAATGGTTTATGGACTTTTATTAAATCAGCAGTCTCCTGCCCACATTGAGTAGTGCGCCTTGCATAAAAGCAGAGCTGCACCCAAGTATGGTCTCAGTGGGTCTCACAGATGCCGGTCCAGCATTCAACATGAGAGGAATGGACGTGCCTCAGCTCCAGCAGCTCACCGGACAATAAAAACACAGAAATGAACGTAGAGCCCCCAGGACCATTTAGCACTGCTGCAGACCCTACTTATTCCCTGGCTGTGTCCTCAGTTCTCCTTTTATGCCAGACACAATAGGAAATAACCACAAAGGACAGAAAAAAGATTGTTAGCAGACAGTGGCTGAGGGTCAGGGCTGCATTTGTATCATGTAGTCAAGCCCAGGTAGATGTAGGAGGGACCCTGTTTTGAGATACATTAAATCTGTAGCCCTTTTTGGGATGGGGGCCCTAGATGTGCAGAGGCCTCACAGGGACATTATATCCCTAGCATCTTGAAGAATGTATCTTCCATTGCTTTTCCCCCCCTCTTATTTTTCGATTATTTCCGAATATTAAACTTTATCATTCCTACCTATCTTCAGCTCTCTTTTTAGATTCAGATCACCCAAAAAAAATGATATCAGTAGAAATGCACAGTTGCCTATCGGACATGAATGCGTGATTGCTCTTGCAGAAAAGATCCTCCCTTTTGATGATGTCATTGATGCACAGGACTGTCAGGGAACTGCTTATCTATTGCCTTGAGCTCTACGTAAACTGTCTCAATCCCCCAGGCTGAGTTTTGCTCTTAAATATAGTTTAGTTTCATTATTTCTCTACCTCACATTTTAAGCATATTGCAATGCCATGGGTGCCTTCTAGTCAATGCTGACTCCTGGTGACCCAGCGGCTCCTCGGTTTTCTTGGCAGTGTGACGAAGTAGATTGCCAGACCTTTCTTCCAAGGCAATGGAGGGTTAAGTGACTTGTCTAAGGCAACAGGGAGCACTGGTAGGAATCAAACCCTAGTTTCTTGGTTACCAAGCCACTAGGCTACTCCTTCACTCTGCTAAGTATTTTACAAACGTTTTCCAAAATATTTGTATCTCCATACGGAGCAGCCTACAAAGGTCGTAATACAGCACAATTCTAAGTATCAGGATAAAATATTGATAAAAGTTTGTGCTTTGTGGGGTATATATGTTTTCTAACAACGCTGGTATTTTTATGTCTATCCAGTTGCAAACAGCAGATGAAACAGTAGATGAAAGCTGCTGTATATCAAAGAAGAATATCTAATCAAAAGCTTGAAATATTACCCAGCGCTGAAAGTGGCCTCTCTTGTTCCTATTAGCAATGGTTCATTTGTTACTGATTTACTGGAAGGCAGTGAACAAGCGCTGAAAGGTTGTAATGAATGGGCAAAATATGGTTGTTCAAGAATGTACCTGCTATAAAAATGTCAATATTGCCATCTGAATCGAGCAACCTTTCTGTGGGTGAGGAATCCTCCACAGGCCTTTACAACTAATGATGGAAAGAGAAAGAGAATTACAGCTGGCCTTCAGAGTAATGACACATGTAGCCCTTGATAGTGCTTCTACCAGCTTTGATTTATGAGCTGAGTCAGAGAAGAGATTAGTCTTGCTAAGGGGATAGAAGGACTTCTGGAGCTGACAGATCGTCCAGGATGATGATCCTTGGGCATGAGTCAATACAGCAGTGTTTTATTTCCCTATAGAAATATAATGATCCATACCAGGAACTCATGGACCACTTTTTAATCCTTGGAGCAGTGTATAAAATGTAAAAACGTATCTTCTCAGGCTAAGGGACAATAGATTTCATCCACATCTTTACTGAAAGTGTAATGGGATCATAGAAGCCTTTGCGAGCAGAGGCCTTTGTAACTGCAGGGGTGGTGGTAGGTACTCGGTCTATTTTCACCGACCTTGGCGATCATGACTCGGATGACCATGAAATGCTTGTCAGAATAACGTAGAGGCTTCCTGCTGCTTTCTGTAGCCCACGGGACCTGGTTTTACCAGGTTGTCCCCTGTCCAGGTGCTAGTCAGGCCCAGTTGTGCTTTGCTTCCAAGATCCAATAGGTTCAGAATCACTCAGGGTGGTGATGTTGGGTCACAGCCACAGCCCTAACTCCTAGGAAATACTGGACAAGATTTTGGAGGAACACGGTTGAGGGGTACAAGGTCTGATTTACACGGCTGCAATTTTTGCCAAGATTTATCAGCTGAATGTTTGGCAGAGTCCAGCACCATCGCGTTGTCACAGTGGAGATGAGATAGCAGCAGTGAGATAAAAGAAACGATTGACCTTGATATATGTTAAAGTGGAATATTGAATCATCAATGAATAAATAAAAAAGGAAAAATAAGAAATGGTTGACTAAAGTTGGCCAGTGGCCAGGGAATCCCTTCGATTCCTGACATCTCCTTGAGATTTGGAATAATGTTCTCTCTCTTTCTTTTTAACCACAGAATCTTTCTAAGGCTGGAAAGTATTGTAGTGCTGAAAAGCTACTGGACTTGTTAGTTATTTGCTATGCAAACAGCAAAAGTAAATGATTAACATTACTGTGATTTTGGCCCATTTGTAGACAAGCTGTACTCATTTTGGCATGGTTTTATCCTACTTATTTCTGGGAATTTTGTATAAGAGAGATGTAACGAAACAGGTTGGCTTTCAGGCTCTTTGGAGATGTATTTGTTTAATATTTAGTCTCGCATTTCCAGTAGTACTTCAAGGCCAGTTACAATCTAGTACAGTAGATATTTCCCGGCCCCCAGAGAGCTACAATCTAAAAAGCCCTTTTATTTATTTATTTAGTAATTTTATTTAGTAAACATTTGTATACCGCTGCTTCCTACGATCAGCAGCGGTTTACTCTACAGAATCGTAATGCTTTGTACAGCACATTGAGATCTTTCAGATTTACATTTTTGATTGGTCAATGATTTACATAACATGGGAGAATCAGTAGGGTGCAACATACATTTGATTTGAGCACACAGATTTGGGTATACATTTGATTACAATAGCGTGGGGGGGGGTCCCATATAAACAATTTATACAGAAATTACTTGCCAAAAAGTACAATCTATACATGATTAGCAGTTAGCTCAAGTTGTAGTGGGTTTGAAACAAGTGTGTTTTAAGCTTTCGTCTAAATTCACTTAGGTTGTTTATGAGTCTCAACTCATGTGGGAGTTGGTTCCAATGGATTGGTGCTGTGTATGTGAACGCCCTATTGCTTGTTTCGGCCTTGACAGATCTTATGCTAGTCGGTAAGCATAGGGTGTTGAGATTCATGGTTCTCCTGCTCCTGTTGCATGGTTGAATAGTGATTAAGTTATTGAGGTAGGATGGTGCGATGTTATGGATGAGTTTAAATGTTGTGATGAGCAGTTTGTAGATGATACGGGCGGCTACTGGGAGCCAGTGCAGTTCCATTAGCACTGGGGTTATGTGGTCTGTGACTTTCTTTTCCATGATGACTCTAGCAGCAACGTTTTGGGCCATTTGCAGGATGCTTAGGGTGTTCTTCGGAAGCCCTTGTAGTATTGCATTGCTGTAGTCCAGGTGGGGAATGATTAGTGCTTGAGCAACAGACCTGAAGTCAGATTTCTCGAGGATATTGCGGAGTGGTTGTAAAATTTTCAGTTTGTAGAAGATGGCTCGGTTAACTGTTCGGAGGTGTTTGTCCATTCTAAGGTTGCAGTCCAGTAGGACACCTAGATACTTTATTACAGGTTTCGTATGATATATGTTTTTGTTAAGGGTGATTGTGGTGGGTGGGATAAAATTGGGTTTCCTGGAGACAATCATGACCTCCGTTTTCTTGTGGTTTATTGACATGTTATTTTGTTGAAGCCATGACTGGAGCATGTCAAGGCATTCTTCTAGCGGACTGAAATTTGGCTGCGTTATGTCAAGCTGCGTGTACAGCATCACATCGTCTGCATATATGTGATATTTGATGTTACATTTCTGAAAGATCTCGCAGACCGGTTTTATATACAAATTGAACAATAGAGATGATAAGGCGGACCCTTGAGGAATCCCTTGGGTTTGGGGGAAGGCATCAGCTTTATCATTGTTGAACTGCACTTGTTGCATCCTATTGGATATATATGATTTGAACCATTTTAAGGGGGTCCCTGCTATGCCCAATGAGGCCAGACGGTTCAGGAGGGTGTTGTGGTGAACTGTATCGAATGCCGCTGAGATGTCAATAAATATGAGTATGAACATAGTGTTTCTGTTTTCGAGGCCCTTGAGGAGATTGTCAAAGAGTGCCAGCAGTAGTGTTTCAACTCCGTGATTCTGACGAAACCCATATTGATGCTTATCCAGGGCGTTTCTCTCGTCCATGTGGTCTTGTAGTTGTTGCTGAACCGCTTTTTCTATTGTTTTTGCTAAGAAGGATATGCTTGAGATTGGGCGATATGATGCAGGGTCACTTTTGTTGAGAGATTTGTTCTTTAAGATGGGTCTTATAAGTGACTTCTTGAGATGAGTCGGCATGATACCTTGTTGCAGAGACTGGTTAACTATGTACGCGATGGGTTTTGCGTTTTCCTTCTTGGTTGCTTTCATCCAAGCGGCTGGGCATGGGTCGAGAGGGGAGGTAGTGGTGTTTAAATTGGTTAAGATGCTTATGATTTGTTGCTCACCTAATTGCTGGAAGGTGTTCCATTCAGCTGCGAAGTCCGCTTGGGGGACAGTGTTGGTTTCTCGTGGGGTGGTGACTAATGACTTGCTTTGATCAATGATTGTGGGAAGCTGCGGGTGCAGTTTCTTGGCGTAATGGTCAGCAAGCGTCTGGGCCTTTATATCGTCCGCAGAGGCAGTGGCCTGAGAAATTCTGGTGAGTGACTTTACTAGCTCAAAGAGCTCTCTGGGTCTATTGAGTGCTTTATTGAGTAGGTTAGTGTGGTGATTCTTTTTGGCAAGGTTGACCTCATTCTTGTATTTCATGAGTAGGGTTAGGTATAGTTGCTTGCCTTCTTTGGTTTGCTTTTTCCTCCATTTCCTTTCAAGTTTGCGTAGCTCTCTTTCATTTTAGTTAGGGTGGGAGAGTACCATGGTTCGGTTCCTGTTTTTGTTGCAGTGTTTGTGGCCTTCCAGGTTGGTCTTGCGGCTGCTTCGATCCCTGAGTTCCATTGGGCTACCAGCTTGTCTAGGTCCGTGCTGGTGTATTCAAAATGCGTGGATATAGAGGTTACCAATGCTTCACTGTTGAATTTTTGGAATTTCCTCTGTTGGTGTGTTTTTGGGTTGGCTTGAGATTTTTCCTTGAAAGTTGGTAGGTGGATTTCAAATTCAATTAGGAAATGGTCAGACCATGGGACTGGGGTTATTCTCGGTTTGGTTTTTTGAGCTTCGTTTTGTAGGATGTTGTGTGATAAGAACACCATATCTAAGGTGTTACCTTTATTATGTGTGGGTTCTTGAATGATTTGTACGTATCCGAGCTGGTTCATGGCTTCAGTGAAAGCGTCTGCCTGTACTGGGGGTATGGATGGAAGGTTCAGGTCACCCAGGACGATGCGCTGTTTTTTGATTGCAGAGGTTGAGATAATTTCCAGTGCGGTGGCCAATGTGTCGTGGTGCGCCGAGGGGGGTCTATAGATTAAACAAAGGATTGATGTCTTGTTTTCAATCTTGAGTATATCAATGCCTTCGGATTCAGTTAGGGATGTGTTTGTGAACATTAGGGAGGTTTTGGCAATGATTAATACTCCTCCTCCTCTCCTGTTGGGCCGCGGGCAGTTAAATAATGTGTAGTTGGGGTTAGGTAATTGGTTTACTATTGCTGGGTCAGTGTCTGTGAGCCATGTCTCAGTGATACAGAGGATATCAGGTTTGCTGTCAGAGATGATGCAGTGTATGATGTGGGTTTTATTTCTAATAGATCTGGCGTTGATAAGACAGATTGTGATCGGGGATTGTGATAATTGGTGTGGTTGCTGTTGCTTGCTTTTAATTTTAGTGGCTGCTGGCTTCCTGCGGTTATTGTGTTTTGGTTTGGAGCTGCGTCTTTTCTGGGGCTTGCCTGGGACCTTTATCATTGTGTTCAGGTCTGGGTTGGGTATGGCTTCATCGTGAGCAAGGTAGGCAGGACCTATCAGTGGTATTATAGGTAACAGTATTGGGCCATGAATAAGAACTGGGTGCCATACTATTGCCTGGTGTTGTGTCAAGTGTGGTATGTAGAGTTCTTAGAGTGTAGTATGGTATGTAGAGTTGTCCCAAGTGTGGTATGTAGAGTTCTTAGAGTTTCTTAGAGTGTGCTAGGGTTTGGCACCTAATGCGCATTTTGGGCCAAAATAAAAACTTATTAGATGCACGTGGTCTGTGATAAGTTTATACCTAAGGCAATGGAGAGATAAGTAACTCACCCACGCAGCAGCGGGATTCAAACCCTTCTTGCTTTGGTAACCAGTTGCTGCTCTCAGCCCTGGGCTACGCTTCTCAGAAAGGCTAAGATACGACCACGTCACAGTCAGTCTTCTCTTTCAGCATGTTATTGCTATTTGAAACAGAAGAACAGTGATGCTAGGAATCATTAGGAAATGGATAGAGAATAAAACAAAGAATATCGTATTGCCTCGTGAATTGCAAGACCGGCCGGGAGAGAAGAGCGAGCGGCCCGTGGAGTGAGAGGCACCACAGCAAGCCAGCTTAAGTTTGCCACGCTGCAACTGTGGGACAACATGAGTTTGGGGGGGGGGGTTCTGGCAATATGGACAGGTGCCCGCCCCGGGTGACGAGGTGGCTAGGATTGCCACTGGGAAAATGCAAATTGATTGTTGACTCTTTCAAAAAAGTACAAACACTAGATGAGATTCCATGAAGTTGCAAAGAATGACATTTAAAACAAATAAAAAATATTTTCTCTCCCGCTGTGTTCTTAAGCTTTGGAACTCATTGCTGGAGTATGTGGTAAAGTCAGGTAGTGTAACTGGGCTTAACAAAGGTCTGTACAATTTCCTGGAGACGCAGTTCATAAACCGTTCGTAAGGTAGACCTGAGAAAACCACTGCTTCTCTCTGGGGATAAGTAGCACAGAATTGGCTACCTGTGACCTCGATTGGCTGCTGTTGGAATCAGGAGACTGGACTTGATGGACTTTTTGTCTGACCCAATGTGGCAATTGCTAAGTTCTTACATCAGGTCATGAGCCTATGCGAGCTCCCTAACCTGGAACCTCCCACCCCCAGCCCCCAGTCTCCATTTTTGCCTTTTTATTGTTATTTCTCTGGTTTTCACAACAATAACTAAGGACCTCAGGTCTGATATTCAGCCCGTGACAGTCAACGCCTGTCCGCCGGGGGCAAAAATGAAGCCAAATACTCAGTACTGGGCACAAGATACAGGACTGGTGCAAAGATATGAAACGCCCTAGATGAACTTCATCCCTGCTACCCTTCTGATCTCGCCGTTGCCCCCATTGCTCTCTCCGGAACTTGCAGCGGTGGCAATGAATTCAAACAGCACAGCAGCGTTTAGCGAAATCTCTGGCGTCATGGTGTTGTTTGTGCTAACACTCCCTCGACACAGTCTTCCTTTTGCATGGGGCAGAAGCGGCTGGTTCAGTCTGCCCCACGCAAACGGAAAGCCCACTGTCCTGTTAGTGCAGTGTGGTCCTTTGTCAGAGCGAGGGCGGTGTCAGCGTTATCCCGATAGTGACTGACTTTATCCAATTAGCTTGATTTTCGGTCAGCACTGATCTGCACCATTTACGCCACTTCACAAAAGGGTCTAAGTTGCAGTCCAGATAAGTGTCAGCAGTTAACCAAATAACACCGCTCGGTCCGGCTATTCAGCAACAGCTGCCACTGAAAATTCCACCAGTATTTAAGCGCCGCTGCTGACCGCTATGGCGTTTGAAGATCAACTTCTCTGAAAATTGGCCCTAAATTTATGCTTAAAGGGTCCCATATTAAAAAAAAAAGAAGCTGAGCTCCCAAATTTAGGCTCCTAAGTTAGGCTTCTAAATTTGTGCCCTATTTTCAGCTAAGGAGTTCATGTTTTCAGCTGGAAATTGATCTGAATTTAGGATCTTAAATGTTATGCTCCTACATGTGAGGTGGAGATATAGAAAAGATGTGGAGAGGGGAAGTCCCATGCCCATCTCAGGACATGGAGAATTAGACCGGCGTTTTACAAGAGGTTCTCTTGTAAAATAGCTGCAGGACTGCACAGGTATGTCTCTCCATGTTTGGCAGGAGCAGCGATTTTAGGAAGCTGCATGAGGGGGGAAAGCCATGGAAACACCCCCTCCCCCCACTTAGACGTGGCAGCAGCCTCCTAAAATTACTGCTCTAGCACAGATGGATACTGATATAGTACCACAGGTCTGGGGCCCCCCCCCCCCACTGACACCCCAGACTCCAGGTAAGAACCATCCTCTCCGAGGCAGCACACTGATCCCCCTTCCCTCCCTAGAGCACCCCTGGCCATAGTAATGATCCCCTGAAACCCCCCATAGTGACCGGGACACACCCCACCCCCTTCTGATTGCCTTTTCCAGATTTACCGGGGTCATTGGTGTCCAATGGGAGCAGGAATGAGTCTCTAGTGATAAGCTTGTGGTATTTGCAGTACTGTGAGATTTCCACTAGGAGTCATTGGTGCCATTTTGGATAGTGACTGCACACAGAGCAGGAGTGAATGGGCCTCACTCCTGCTCCCAGTGGACACCAATGACCCCCAGTAAATCCAGGGAAGGCAATCAGAGGATGGGGGTGGGTGATCCTGGTCACGGAGGGGGATGGGCCTTTGGGGCGAGGGGCTATGCTGCCTCAGGGGTGGGTGGGAGAAGTGGATTGGTATACAGCCTTGGGGAGGGGTTTCTTACTAGGTCAGGGGGCAACCAGGGAGGGTCCTGGGGTCTTGAGTGCAGGGGCGGGGCTGACATTGGCAGCCACTTATTCATACCTGGGAGCAGGAGTTAATGCTGACAACTACATTACCTTTTCCAGACATGAAATCCCTATATAAAATGGGGAATCCACATATGCACCGTAGGCCCTGTCCACATCACTCCCACTCCCCCTGGTTGTGTAGACATGGTGAACATTCCCACGTCTGCAAAAAGCAGGTTCTCAAATGGCTCTGAGACACGTATTTCCATGTACAATCTCAGTACTGCTTTTTGGACATGAGAATGCTTCTTAAAGGTCCTCCTTAGGCCTGCCATTCATCTACCTAGAGTTATGAGTCTAGTGCTGGAAATCAGTGCTAAGCTCCTAACTTCATTTCACCACTCTAAATTTGCCCCTATTGCCACCCACTCTCTGTGCACCTAAATGGAGGAGTTTAGTGAAATTTTTAGTCTACATTTAGGCATTCAGCCCTAGTAAATTTTCAGAGAAGCTAATTTATGAGCATTGCTCTCAAAATTAGGAGCATATGTCCTTTGAATATTGGACACAGGCCTTACTAAAATGGCCCACCAGATACACACATGTGATTACATTCATACATCTGTACATCTGTAACTTTACCTGAACTGAGCAGCTGCATTCCTGGAGATGGCGCTGGGGAAGGGTTTGTAGTTATGTATAGACGAGCAGATAAAATAACCCAGAAAATGATGGCAAAGAGACAAGAATGCCTATATGTGTATGGCGTCCCTATGCTAATGTTCAAAATGGAAGACTGTGAATCTGTTGTGAATATTTGCCAAAGTGTGAACAAGGAAAAGTAGAGGACATACGTGCATTTTATGCTTGTGCCCAATTATAAAATTATGCCTTTGTGTCCTCTTTGCAGTGCCTCTAAGAGGTTTGCTACTCTCTTTGTCAATGTTAATGTCACCTCTGAGCCCCACGAAGTTTCCGCCCTTTGGTTCTTGTGGTACTTGAAGCAGTGTGGGGGGACCACCAGGATATTTTCGACCACCAATGGAGGACAGGTACAGAACAGTCGTCAGTTCTTGGTATTGCAAAAAAAGTAAACTCGTCAACAGCAAAAGCAATAGCTTATGAGGGGGGATGGGAGCATTTTGGTTTCTGAAAGCATGGTGTATTTCGGATAATACTGTACGTGAAGGGAAGTGTAAGATAGGAATAGGGAGATTACTTGTACTGTAAGTAATACTATGCAATGGACTTACACTACCAGCTTAGCCATACGGTCAGAAACACAGCAGTAATTTCCCATCTCATAGATGAGGCAGTCTTGAAAACTGTACAGTACATCTGTGCCTCCTATACCCCTCAAGAATGCCACTTCCTGGCAGAATTATGCATATCCAAGACTAGCGCACAGAGTAAGAAGTTGCTACAGCTGGCCGTGGCATGATCAATTATCCCTACACTGCACGTATTTTATTATTATTATTTTATTATTATTTATTTACATTCTCTTATATACTGCGCTATTCTGCATCAGTGTGGTTTACATTGAACAAACTGAAATTACATTGAACAGGGCATTATAACTTGGAGATAACTATTTTACAGGGAACATGGGCTATGGAGGGTTAAGTGGCTTGCCCAAGACCACAAGGAGCACCTGTGGGACTAGAAACCCCAGTCCTTCCGGTCCAAGGTTGCTGTCCTCTAGTGGGATTTGAACCCCCGACCTTCCGGCCTGAAGTACCTTGCCCCAACCACTAGGCCACTCCTCCACTCCACTTGACCTCCATCTTGAATATCACCCAAATGCATATGGACTGGAAGGCCGCAAGATCGCTGCCCTCTAGCTTCTCAGGTAACCCCACAATACGGATATTATTTCTCCTCGATCAGTTCTCTAGATCGTTCATTTTCTCTTGCATAACCTTGCACTGTTGCTCCAACTTTTCAGATTCATGGGTCGACAAAGTCGGAGAGTCCCCCAGTTCACTATTTCTGCCCTCCATCTTCTCAGACTAGGTCATGTGTTCCTGAACTGCAACCATAAATTCAGCAATTTTAGATTCATGACTGGAAGAAGTGATTAACAATTTCTTGGTGATGGTAGCAGTAAAGCCTTTCATAAGCTCTCTTAGCCTCGATGGTTACAGGCCCCACACAGGTCTCCGTTGCCATCATCTCTTCAGTATCCTCTGCTTTTCCTTCCACAGCTTTTAAACTTGGCACAGTTCTGAACTTGGTTCTGCCCATAAGACCATGATAGACTTATTATTTGGCTCCTTAGATATCTTTCATACAGTTTAATGTGCAGCGATCACAAAGAAAATCAAAGATTATATCGCCAGGTTGTGGGAGCTCACCAATAACACTGCTTCAATGCTCAGAGCATCAGAGGGCCTACTCATGTGCTTTTATTTTCCACTTTAAGAGACTGCTTCAGCATGGGCTTCCAATTAGCAACTTGCACCTATAATTTACAGCCTTCTTGCACAAATGTATCCAAAATGCAATTACAAACAATAACATTCCCTAGACATTGCTGTTCTAGCCTTCAATAGTCCAAAATACAGTCTGTGTTTTAATATTTCAGCAGTCCTGGGCTGCAATTTTCAACCTCTCATCCTTCAGTTTCAGGGCAGCTCTCCTTACTCATTCATGTATCTGTTGTTGATCGACAAAAGGTTCCTGGAATAACACTCTCTACTTCCCACTGTATTTGTGCATTTGCCACTTGTTTTTCCTTGCCTGTTGATCTAATTCAGTGGTTCTCAATCCAGCCCTCTGGGACTCCCAGGTCAGTCAGGTTTTTCAGGGTATCCACAATTAATATGCATGAGATAGACCTGCATACAATGGAAGCAGTGTATGCAAATCTATCTCATGCATATTCATTGTGGATATCCTGAAAACCTGACTGGCCTGGGGATTGAGAACCACTGATCTAATTCCTTGAGAAGTTTTTTTTCTTGTTTTGCAAATTCTGTTGCTTCTTTCTCTGTGTATGCTTGTGGATTCTTACTCATTTCTTCTAGTCGTTGGAACACCTGTCTAAGTTTGAAGATGGAGACAGATTCTGGACATTTACTTTCATATTTCTGTACTTTTTGCATATTTTAATCCGACAATGCAGTCAGGTAGGCCTGGAGGACTATGATAGTAACTCTGTGTGTGTAATCAATCTCTATAAGGCCTAGTCCTCTTTCATCTCTAGGGATATACAGCCTTGGTGCACACTGAGTCTTGTAAATTACCACATGGGCATGGAGTTTTCTTGTGCACTCATTCAGTTTTTCAAGTTCTTTAAGAGGCCAATACACAACCCCAAAGCTCTATAAGAAATTGTTAACTTATTGATGGCTTGCATCTTATTCCATGATTTTAAAGCACTTTTCAGTTTTGATTTTAATCTCTGATAGTATTCTTTACTGACCTTTTCACTCAGTAATTTCTGCTTGAGTGTTGTTCTTTCCTCTTCTCTGAGATACTTATGTACACTTTCCCGTTCAAGGTCCTTGATGTCATAGCTTTCAACCAGTGAGATCTTTTCCATTTAAAAAGCTAGTTAACTGTTCAAACCTGTTTCTTTGTGTTTCTACCGACTCTATGTTAACTGCTGCCCACGTCTCTCTGTGGTTTTCATATCAAAAAAACGCCGCGCATGCGGGCTCATTTTCACTGCCTCCTTTTAAAGTGCTCAGCTGATCCACCTAGATCGGAAATCATTTGCATACTTGCCATTCTATGCACGCATTTAAACCTAATGGTTGGACTGTGTTTAATATGAAAATCCAGCGTTGTTCATAGAACAGCAAAGTTTCATCCAATGTTTTGCCTTTTTTAGATTTACTAATGTGATCAATACAGAAACAACGGAGATGTAAGAAGTCATGGCTCAGTTCTATGCAATGTTGTACTAGAGGTGCCGTCATGATTTTGTTTTTCAACCGGCTCTTATGTTCTTGTATCCGGACCCTAAATCTACGACTGGTCTTTCCGATGTATAATTTTTGACAGGGGCATTTGATTACGTAAATCACTGATGTTCTATGAACAACGCTGGATTTTCATATTAAACACAGTCCAACCATTAGGTTTAAATGCGTGCATAGAATGGCAAGTATGCAAATGATTTCCGATCTAGGTGGATCAGCTGAGCACTTTAAAAGGAGGCAGTGAAAATAAGCCCGCATGCGCGGCGTTTTTTTGATATGAAAACCACAGAGAGACGTGGGCAGCAGTTAACATAGAGTCGGTAGAAACACAAAGAAACAGGTTTGAACAGTTAACTAGCTTTTTAAATATAGTTTTATAATATAGGTTTTAAAAGTTTTTAAGGTCAGCACGTTAGCATTAGGTTTTGAAAAACAACTTGCTAATTTAAGTGGATTTTTGTCTTTTTATCTATAATGCTATTTTTGCTCATACATAGATCTCCTGATGAAACTCTCAAAAGGGAGTGAAACGCACAGGCGCCAAATGGGGCGTTTTTTCATTGATTCCTGTGATAATCAGTGCCGTGTTAATCTGAGACTACAAATTGGGTATTAAAAGTTGAATGAGGAATAATCCTATGAACACCTCACATTTAGTAGTAAGTTAGAGTGGAGCAATCTACTTATATCAATTTTCCTGTAAAGCAAAGCTGCCTTTGCACATTTGTCAAGGCCAAAGGTCATCCTGATGTCATCAGAAAAGTTTTTCACCACACAGAGTTGCTCTGCTAATTGTTGCTCGCTGGAACTTTAGAGCTTCAGATCATCTACAAAAAATACATGGAAGGTTGTTTCTGGGTTGTTACCTTCTTTGGATTCAGGCTAAATCTGTATCCCAAAGCACTGATGAGAGAACTCATCAGGTTAAGCGCCACACAAAACAGAAGGGACAACAGGGAATCTCCCTGAAATATTCCTCACTGGATCTTAATGTTTGGAATGATGTACCTACCATCATCATATTTCTAAAAGAGTGTGGTTTGCCACATTGTCATGGTGAACCTAATGTATTATCAAACCAGGATTTATTTTATATATTTCAAGGTAATTTATTATCCAACAGTGTGGGATGCTGTCAAAAGCTTTCTTATAATTAGTCCATGCTATACTGAGATTTCTACTTTTCTTAGTGCTGGCCATGATGGCCTTATTCAACATTAACTGGTCTTTGGTTCCATATGCGCCTCTCTTGTTGGCCTTTTGTTCTATTGCCATGATATTATTGGACTTGATATGATCATATATTCTATCTGCATCTGTTGCAGTGAACAGGTTCTTTCGGGACAGTTTCTCCAAATGGGTGAGTTTTGCGCATACCATGATAGTCATGAACCTCACTTCTGAGCCAGGGTATGTGTAGTATGATCTCAAGTTTTTCAAATTTACTGCTAACGCTTGGCATAGTACTTGCATTGTGACAAAGAGCCTCCCTTTGGAGTTCGTAAGATGTTACATGTATGGTAATCTATCAAGGTGTGCTTGGAAATTCCTCTTAATTAAATCTGTGACACCCAACATGATGGGAAATAACTCAGTATCTTTTTGCCACATTTTCTTGGTTTCCAACTGCATTTCTTGGTACTTGAATATTTTTTCCCTTTCAACGCGATTCACAGAATAGTCACTTGGAATTGACACCTCAATGCCGTTCTGGTGTTTTTCTCCTTTCCCACTATATCCATCTTCTTAACACGCAGCTTTTTATCGATCGGAATGGGAGTATCCCAGGAGATCATAACCTCTTTATTTTCTGTAATTCTCTTAGGGTCATGATCCCAGTGTTTTTCAGGCACAATAATGTTGTAGTGTTTACAGAGTTTCCAATGGATGAGGCATGCTACTTTATTGTGCCTTTCTATATAGAAATTTTCTGCCATTAGAACTTCACAGCCAGCTATGTCACTGTTTCCAACTCTTTCTTACAGAATCAACATATGTCTGTTTTGCCAGTTTTTTCAATGCTCACTATAAACCATCTTGTCCGTAAGCCGTTGTCCTGAGAACAATCAAAAATTATCACTATGTGAATCCCAAATGAAATTTAATATTTTTTGTCAGGCAAAATTGAGGGAGGATGGTACTTCCATCCATCCCCTCCAGTCAACAATTGTCCTTTTATTCACACTTGTGCCTAAGATGTCAAACTGTAATTATAGAGTTCATCGAGATATTGCACTTATCTGAATGCCACAATCATATCCGCACGATGTGCACGTTTGGGGGTACCTTATCCCCTGTGTCGAGTGCTCCGTAGTTGCTTGTAACTGCTAAAAAATGCTGGCTCCACTGACCAATCATATAAGGGATTCCATTGTCAAGATTGGCTAACACCGAACTGCCTGTCATCTTAGCACCCCAATCACAGAGGGAGTTCCCACAGCCAAGGGAAGCCAATACGTGAGTGGAACTACGTCAAATCAAAACCGTCCAATCAATCTTGTCATTCATACCGGTCGGGTTTACAGATTGTAGTCTGAAGATCCAGCTCTGCTCAAGTTGTCTCAAACGCTCTACGCAGTCTCCACCCCTAGGATATTGTGGAATATGATCAATAACAGACCAAATGAGTTGGTCAAAAGTATGCTGATGTGTCAAACAATGCTGAACCACAGGCACTGAAAGTTCCTGCCGCCAAAGTCTCGATGCATGTTTGCCTAACCGCACCCGGATCACTCGTGTAGTGCTCCTGTCCTGAGAACGACAGGTTCTCTGTGTGGGGAAGGCAATGCCCTTCAAGACCTTGGTGCACAAGTCCAAAAAACTCTCAAATACTGACTGGAATGCGCCAACTGACTTTACTGGTTAGAATTTGCTAATGCCAATTACATCAAATGTGGTAACACTTCTTATATCACCCATAGTATTTGTGACAGTGATCCCAATCTGATTATTTTTCTGTCCTGCAATAAGACAGGGGGTACCCGCCATGTGACCCCAATCACCTCAGTTAGCAGAATGCAACGACCTTTTCCTTCCTCTCTGGGTTTCTCTTTGACACTTTCCTTGTCAATAGAAATGTTTCTCCCAAAAATACATTCTCATGTGATCATGCTCCAATACGGAGCTGTATTCTCCGCTTCTGGGTCAAGCCCTCTCTTCATCCACTCTTCAGAACACAGGCCGAGGGATGGTAAAACCTCTGCATGGTACACACAATTCACACATAAACTAAATTAGTATCAAGGGAGTTTGGTTCTTCTGGGCAAAAACAAAATCGAAGGCTTCAGAGTGAGCCTTAACAACTTAAATAGACACGCTCAATTAACAGCTAACGCCACATTGCCTACATGCAAATCACAGGGGTACCATGCATGGTCAGGCAGGACCTCACCCTGCCCACATTTTTCCACAGCTAACAGTAGGGGTGGTATGAACAGACCTTTTGCTTTAACCCGCACTGAGGCATATAGGGGAGGGGCAATATCAGATTGGTTTTGCACAGCTAAGCATGAATTTATTTGCATTCAAATGTCTGATTATTGCCCCCAAAAGGCCCAGTTTTGTTTCATTAGCATTTCATCTGCTGGGTTTGGAGAAAGTGAGTGTTTGCAAAGCCTCATGATCTGTAACTCTAAGAGAATATCACATTTAGAAGGCACTGGAAACTCCGGTATAGTCAACAAAACTTCATTGTAGAAAAGCTGTTGTTGTATGTCATCTTCTTCCGAAATGGAGAGTCCATTCTTGTTCTCCTACAGATTTTCTCCTCCACAAACCCTTTAAAAAAAAGTCAGAATAAAAATAAAATCCCATAAATTCTTGAGAAATTAGCTTAATAGACAAGAGTGATTTTCTGTTTTAACTTCATGCCCCTTTAATATTACTGAGGGGGGCTTGGGCGTTCTCTACATCACTTGTTTCCTTTCGCCCAGGAAAGAAAGTTTGTTGGTGGGTCTAGTCAGATCAGCGAGAAGATAATGGAACGTCTTGAAGGCCGTGTGAAGCTGCGACAACCTGTAGTCCGCGTCGATCAGTCTGGTGACAGTGTCATCGTGGAGACCTTGTACCATGACATCTATGAGGTATGTATGTCATGCATACCCCCGTCTTATTTATGCATTTCTTTTCTCTTTCTGTCTCTCTCCAGTGATCCTTCTTCCTCCTTCTACTGTATTCTCCCTCACTTTCTTTCAGCATCCTGTATTAAACCTCTTACCATGGCTATCTGTTCCAAACAAATTTACTGAACAAAATAAAGGTGCTATAGAACGAAAAATAGGAGATGGCCCACTCTAGCGAATATGGTTAATTGTCTTATTAACATTTTGGTTTCAAAATGAGACTTTAATTCAGTTATGGACATCATTCCAAAACCCGTAACTTAATTTAATCCTTCAAAAGTACTGTCCATGGTGATATTAATGTCTCTGAAGTCTGAGCAGAAACATTGTGACATCACTGTGCATTGACAAAGGGCAACCTCTTTCAAACCAATCGAAAACAAACGGAATGAACATCCTATGAGAGCGAATTCTCAGAGATTGGTTGGCTGTCCAGCACACACAGGCTCAAGATGATGACATCATCATGTTAGATTAACATACGTAGAGCATGTCCTGTTAGTTTGAACTTTGACGATCACAGCATCAGACTCCAGCTTGTGGTGCCCTCAGACTTGTTATTAGGGACAGTAGTGAAATCATTCAAGACGAGTCATTTTTTTTCTCTCTCGCTAAAATCACGTTCTAAGCAGTTATAAACCCAATCAGAGTTTACCTTGGCTGTTAGACAGAGAGAACCCGACAACGGAAAGAAACTGTGTAAAGATGTAGAAAGCAAACCTAGGGTTTGGCATGTGCGATATTTGAGTTCTGTTTGGGAATCACAACACATTGCTTGGAGAGTGACTAAGGAGGCAATTTATAGGAACCTAGGGAATTTCTCTTTGAAAATTATCTAGTGCAAAGTAAATATGCCACAAGCATCCCCACCTGGTATTTGTACAGGAAGTGGGGGAAGGGAGTAAAATGGTACACACAATTTTGAAAATCCTACGTGTGTTTAGCATGTTTCTGTCTCAACCTAAACACGTTGCCTGAGGAAATTCTTTTTAACCAAGCTAAGCCTATGTGCTATGGAAATCTACACATACTCTGAACTGAATAGAGGGGGGAATTTTCAGAAGGGCCAATTTACCCCAAAACAAAATATATGTGCCTGGATTAATATCGTTCAGAACTGCTTCCAGTCTCAGCCTGGATCTGAGTTGACACAGCACCAAATGCACAAGAGAAGAGCAATTCTCAAAGTCATTTACTAAGGGACGTGAACTCCACCCGGGCACATTGATCTGTCTGAAAACGGACCTCCAGAGTCTAGCACATGTAGTTTTAGCCTTATGGAGGGAAGGCATTCTGAGGATATGGTGAGTCAGCTAGGGAAATGGTGTGCATGGATTTCCTTTTCAAATCTACACACAGATTGTCACCAAATTTATTCACATAGATAAAGTAGGCAGAAAGTCTGCAGAGACTTTGTACCCACAGACAGTCACAAGGGAAGCCGCCTATGAACTTTGCCTTTGAAAATTAAGTTCAGGGTTCACAGATAGTACTCAGCTATCTGAAAATTGTCCCCCAAAGGCCAAAAAGATGCAGCGTATTTTACTTTTCTGTTAAAAATTGTGTAGGCTATAAGTAGAGTTGGTTCAAGGTGTTGATGCCCCAGGCAGATGTTAAGTTTTATACCCCACATGACTGTCAAAACGTATCGTTTAGCTTTGAATGCCCCACTCTTTACCGTCCCCCAGAAGTTGCCATCCTAGGTGACTGCTTAGCTTGTCCAGTGGTTGGCCCAGCCCTTGCTATTGCACAGTATGGTGAGGGAGAATACCATTTTCTCAATGTTTGAAGAGCTGCACTTTGGCTGGATTTAGGCTTAGGGAAAAGAGGCTATTGCCTTTGGTGGCAAATTTTGGTACATTGCAGAGCATTGCTGCTGTTGCCATGCCTTCATCCAAGCCTGGCAAGGCCATGCTTTAGATCACCCCACAGTGGTCAGCAATGCTTCCTCTGTAAGTAACTCTCCAGCCACGGAGCCTTCCAGCACAGTCCTGTTATGCCCCACCCCTTGCATTGTTTTTTGTGTGACAGGAAGCCTATACCGGAGATGGGGGCAGGACATCACAGGGTTGTCAGCACACAAGTGCTGAAAGATACTACACTGGATCGTTAGTAACAGAAGAAGCACTGCTGACTGTGGTGGGGCAATCGAAGGTACAGCGGCAGACTAAGGAGGCACCGTAGAAAGGGGATCCAGGCAAGGGCGATGATTTTGAGAGGGGACTATTCCTCTCTTTCGCGTATGGGCATCCATCATTGAAATCCAGTGCTGTTCCTGATTGAGAATGGACTGAGACCTGAATCAGAGGATAATGGATTAGCCCTGATCCTGTTGTGTTCTATCCTGCCTCCCTCAGTGACCTCCTATCTGCGTCTGCGTCCGCATCCCCACTCTGGGTAATGCCATTTGCACAAACGTATTATTATTGTTGATGTTATTGTTATTGGTTTTGGTAAATGATTATTTTTTTTTTTAGGCCAAATATATTATTAGTGCCATTCCCCCAGTCCTTGGCCTAAAAATCCATTTCAACCCAGCTTTACCTACACTGAGGAATCAACTGATCAATCGCGTCCCCATGGGATCTGTCATTAAGTGCATGGTGTACTACAAGGAGCCCTTCTGGAGGAAAAGAGGTACGTCTTTAACCACTTTCATTTAGCTATATTCAGCTCATGCCTTTCCTGTAATAGATTGAGGTGGGTTACATTCAGGGATAGTAGCTATTTTCCTCTTCCCAGAGGGCTTGCAATAGCAACAGAGAGATAAGTGACTTTCCCAAGGCCACAGGAAGCATCATAGGGATTTGAATCCATCTCTGATTCTAGCCCACTTCTCTACCACTAGGCTCCTCCTAGAAGGTGAAATGCCTGCCTAAATTTAAATCTATAAGCACAACTGAATCAAGAAGATGGCAGAAGGAGAAATGTTTTGGAACCCAAAGCTCTCCAAATTCCACTGTAGAAATGGCAAAAATCCTGGGGTGACCATCCGGTTTGCTTTCTGTTCTATTGTGCAAGATGTGATGACATTTTATTTGAGAACCTCTATGTCAGATTTGGTGACATCATCACCCAGGCTGTCACCAGAGGTCATAATACCATTTTTCCTCTGTAGAAAATCCTTCTGCAGGGGGCATAATGCTGTAGAAAAGAGAGGAGTCAAGGTGGCGGGGGCACTAAATCTCCTTCCCAACGGCATATAACCTTAGCACATCAGTGTGTTACATAAAGAGGACTAATATCAATCTCGTCCAGTGGCTGGATTTAGTTATTCATCTCTGGTCTTCTCCTTGCCATTTTGCAGACTTCTGTGGCACCATGATCATCGAGGATGAAGAGGCCGAGATTGGCCTGACGCTAGACGACACCAAACCAGATGGAAGCGTTGCGGCCATCATCGGGTAAATAGTCTGAATGCAAGGAATACAAATCAGCAGACGGCAGGTGAGACCTTTTTATTGGACTAACCTCGGTCACGAAAGCCACACACCCTTCGTCAGTACAGTGCCAAGGACTCGCTTGATGATGGGAGTGTAACTCTCAGAAGCTAGTCTTAAAAATTATACAAGTCCAATAAAAACCAAATAAGTCTTACCTGTGGCCTGTCTGCCAGCCTCTAGCTTTGTTTCTAAGTGAACTAGCAAAGCCGTCACATTGTATATCAAGGGTGTAGCACCAGTAAAGCGATTAATGTGGGCAGTACATTAAATACCCCGGAGGCTTTCAGCTTAGAGCACTATACTGGAAATGAGCCGATTAGATAACATATCTCTCATGCCAGTCATATACCTACTGCTGTTTTTATTAACTGTTTCTCAGAATCACTTCCAAAACCATTATAAAAGCCTCCCTAGGAGCACATCTCCACAATCTGGAGCAGAGTTTGGTATCTTTATTAACAAACCAGAGAGAGTACAATCTTCACACAGATAACAACCCTCCAACCATGTTATCCCATAACAGTCCTTCCAGCGTAATATTCAGAATATGCAGTACAAAGTCCATATGGTTTGCATTATATTTATACTCCTCACTTATGTTCCCACACACTCCCCTCTACAACATCCACTCTAACCACAAGCATACTCCGCCACAAAACCCAGTACTCCCCCTTTCCCTACACCCCCCTAATGGGAGCCTGCTTGCTCTTCACTCAATTCGTTACATAATCCGTTGTGCACTTTTTTATCTAGTCTGACCTCCCGCCTTCATTGCCCATTCTACCAGTTCAGCTGTATAGTTCAACCATTGCAATGACAGGTCCTCCTCTGAAACGCATTGCAATGACAGGTCCTCCTCTGAAACGCAACATTTTAAAATAATCATCCTTGCGAACAATAAAAATAGGTGTACAGGCTTTTGTTTTAATCTTATCAAACCCCACTGCTTGCAAAGGATTCCCAGCAACAACAACATATATGTCCATGTCCATTTGTTCTGAACTATTATTTCAGCATAGCTTCTAGGTCAAGAGATTGCAGAATCCTACTGGCCAGACGCTGTAATGATAAAATAAATTTAAAAAGCAATAAGGGGCACTCCTGTCTTGTTTCCTTGCATAAACGCAATGGTTCAGTCAGCTTGCTATCCAACAAAACATTGAAAAGTCTAATTCATTATTTAACCCCCTGGGACTACAGTCTGTAATTTGAAAATCTACCATTCTTCGCAATATAGAAAAAGTAGATCCAAATCATCGTCCCAACTACATAAATTGTGCTGATGTGTCCTCATATAACTTTCTTATCCAAGCCAAAAAAATTCCCTGCTATTCCAAGCTAGTGGACCACCCAGAAATGAGATAACCCCATGAGATTTTGTCAAACACCTTCTCTGCATAAAGGCTTTTGGAATGTTGATGGAGAAAATAGCTTCTTTAATCCAATGCTCAATGGTTGCTTTGGTAGCTGCCTCACCCCTCTTCACCCTGCCAAATAACACAAACAATCTGACTTATGGAAGTCATTGATAATTTTTTTTAAAAAAATTTCCAATATCTCATGATGTCTATGCTGCAAGAAACAAACTAATTGAAGAAAAGGCGGCCCCCTGCATCTGCGATCCAAGTTTTTGTAGCTAAGAGTCACAAAGAGTAAAGGAAGAATCCTGTTGAGCGATCTTTGTGCGATACAGTACTATTCAGAGAAGATTCCATTCAGTTAAGCAGAGTCCAGATATCAACCAATGAAATATCTTGCAACTGTTCTCCTGAAGCTGAAACACCAACAGCAATAGTCGAAGACTTAGAGGACTCGTATAACCCACGGCAGTGGAACCATTGCACCAAAGTCCCACAGACCCCGAGAAGTCCCATCTTCTACAGAAACACTGGACTGCGTCTGCCCCACCTTATCGGATAGGGGAGTTGCCAGGTCCATACCTCCATTGCTAGACAGTGGGGTTGGGATATTCCCAGGTAGCAGAGGAGAACTATTTGAGGAAACCAGGCTTGCAGCAGATGGCAACGAACGCTCTTCCGGATCCATGACCAGAACCACAACATGATGATCCATAGGACCTATTGCTTTCATGGACTACAAGGCGTATGCAGTGCTGTACAGACACATGTAAAAGACGGCCCCTGCTCATCGGGGCTTACAATCTAATAAAGACAGACAACACAGTAGCAGTAGACATGGGATAGATCTAGGGGGAATGGTAAGGAAACACAAAGGACAAGAGATGAGTCAAGATCCGAATGCGGCAGCGAAGAGGTGAGTTTTCAGCCTGGATTTGAAAAGGATCAGAGAAGGTGCCTGGCGTACAGACTCAGGTAGTTTGTTCCAGGCATAAGGAGCAGCAAGGTTAAAGGAGCGAAGTCTGGAATTAGCAATAGAAGAGAAGGGCGCAGATAGAAGTGATTTGCCAGAAGAGCAGAGTTCCCGAGGAGGGGTGTAGAAAGAGATAAGAGAGGAAAGGTAGTGAGGAGCTGCAGAATGAATGCACTTATAGGTCAGCATGAGAAGTTTGAACTGGATGTGAAAACGGATAGGGAGTCAACGAAGAGACTTGTGAAGAGGGGTAATATGAGCATGACGGTGGAAGATTAGCTCTGCAGCAGAGTGTTGAACAAATTGAAGGGGAGAGAGATAACTCAAAGGGAGACCAGCAAGGAGCAGGTTACAATAGTCTAGACGGGAGGTGACTCAGTACTCCGAAGGGGCTCCAAAGGGACCTGACGTGCCCCTTTAGACATTCCTCTTCGGATGCGCCCGCAGCTGCATCCCGTGGCGTGGGTTTACACTTTTAACCCCCCTGATGATGTGGGGGAGAGCAGGAAGATGACCCAATCAGCAGCGGACATTGCTGCATTCAACGGCCGGTCCCTCCTCAGTGCTTTGCTCCAGAAGATCACCACAGTTCACAGCACCAATCTCCTCACCTAATTTATTATTTAACCCTGTGGGGCTACGTCTGTAATTTGAAAATCTATCATTGTTCACGTTGTAGCAAAAATAGTTCCAAATCCCGCCTCAAATAGCTAAATTAAGAACTTCAAATGTCAAATAACCACAAGTCATTGAATGAATGGTTCAATCTCAGACAATGAGTTACTAGAGGTGCTTCAATCTTATGTGCTGAAACACAGCTCTGGTGTTAAATGGTACTGGTTTGCAGGGATTGTTTTGTTTTGCTAATAAAGTAAAGTTGAGAGGAGCAAAAGAGCAATACACAACCCCCATAGTATCACATGTAGCATAATGTTTCTATTGCAGCAAACATGCTGATGTCCAAATCGATGCATCCCCTGAAAGGTTTTGAGCACATACGATAGAATGTCCCGTGTCTGAGACTCAAAAACAGAGGATAGTACAAGATTTCAAAGATTATGTGCTCGCTTAAAAGCAAAAATAGGAGGATCTTTAACTCATTATAGATCTGCAAAACTGACCAGTGTATTAAAATAATTTGCTTAACCCAAGCGGACGCTGCATTGAAAGGTAAAGAGCATACCATTTATTCATGAACTAACTGGAGATAATAACAAAAGCCATTGATGACTAGAAAAAAGAGTTTGATGATCAGCTTTCCTAACAACCTGAGAAGGATAATCCCGTTGTGAAAAACGACTAACCATTTCCTTGGCACGATTTTTAAAATCTTCAGGATCTGAGCATAAGTGTTTCAGTTGCAAAAGTTGTCCAGAAAGTAAATTCAACCAAAGATGATGAGGATGACAACTTGTAAAACGCAGCAAAGTGTTCTTAGCGAGAGAATTCAAAATGATCAACCACAATCAAAATTAATATGCCTAAAAAAGCCATTTGCTGAAACTAGCAGTATATGTAAACTTGAATTTAATGTTTGAAAGAACATCTCAGATTATATGATGCATCATAAATGGTTTAAAACCAGAAGTTGTTTGAATTGTGACACCTTTGGATTGTTTAGATTTGCACGTAATTGCAGAGTAGATGTGGAGCCCGATTCTGGGAGTGGGACATCCGGGCCGTCCGGATGTCCCCACGGAAGATGGGGCCGTTAGGACCTGATTCTGGTCCTGGGAACAATATGTTCCCGTGGAAGCCAGAATCGGACCTGAGGACAGCCCAGTGTGCCCCTCCAACCTGTGGGGGCATCCTCCCCGCTGGCGGCCCCAGCATCCATGGATCCGGCCCCCCTGATCCCTGCCACCTGACCCAAGGCTGACCTGCTGCGGCCTGGATCAGGTGATGGGGACCCCCCCCCCCCACCACGCCAGGCCCCGGCTCCGTGTGTGGCTCCCCTGCTCCGATCTTCCGAAATGTGCAGTTTATACCACCTCGGAGGTGGTAAAAGCTGCACATCGTGGAAGGCCCATCAGGACATACAGGGCCGTGACCTGAATCGGCCTGTACATCCTACTGATCTATGCCCCTGCTGGATCTCTCCATCCTGAAGCTCAGGACGTACAGGGAGAGCCAGTGGGGGAATAGGCTCTAGGCAGATTGAGGGGCCCACATTCCAGAATGAGGGCCATAGTCATTTACAGCAGCTCTTAGGTTGGTGTTTGTGATTGTGCATTAACATACACATCTACGTTTGAACACACACTGCCCCCTGCAGAGAACCTACAAAGCTGGGTCAAACAATTGCTCAAAGTGGGTTCCATTTTGGTAAAAATGCAATGCATGCCTTTGAGTCTATGCTGACTCCTAGGTTTTCTTATAGTGTGACTGGAAGTAGATTGCCAGTCTTTCTTTTGAGGCAATGGAGGGTTAAGTGACTTACCCAAAACCACAATGAGTACTAGTAGGAATCAAATGCTGGTCTCTTGGGTATTAGGCCAGTGCTTTCACCATTAGGCTACTCCTCCACTCATCCACATGTCAAATCTCCAAATTACTAACTTCCCCAGATGGTGTGAGGAGACATCTATCAAGTTTGACTAAACACTAAATTTTACGTCTCACATAAATAAAACAATAAGATTGATATACCATGAACTGAAGACAATACAACCTCTGAGACCCCTCCCGGAACCTAAGCAATTCTGTACAGTTCTCCAGGCAATGATCTGCCCTCACATAGACTTTTGTAATGGCATCCTCCAAGGGCTACCTAAGCTCGCACATAACCAACTTCAAATGGCTCAGTATACTGCAGCACGGATCCTGCTGAAGGCCCCAAGGTTTGTTCACATTACCCCAATACTCAGCAGCTACATTGGTTGCCAGTTGAGAGTCGTATCAAATACAAATCCATAAAGACTACCTTCAAAGTACTACAGAAGCTCTCATCACCATACCTAAGCTCTCTAGTAAACACTACCCCCACAATAGGCAACAAAGAACCTGTTCTCAAAACACTGGTAATCTCCACAGAATTCAAGAAAGCAAATAGAACAATAAGCAACAGAGCTTTCTTACTCTATAACCTATGCTATGGAACTCATTGCCCAGCACTACGAGAGTTATAACTGATCTCTTGACCTTCAGAAAACAGCTGAAGACATATCTCTTTTCAGAACACTTTGGACGCAATATACCTATTACAAATACAAACCCTACATAAGACGCTGCTCCAGCTCCACACCTCTTCAGTTCCCTACAGTTCATCAACAATACCATCGAGATACTCCTGTAAATACCCAACCCATAAGACCGTTTCTTATGCCACATATATAAACAAACACTTATCGATTCCTTGTTACTAGTAGGAAATACAAATTTGAAATGTATTTTGTTAGTTGTTAACTGTTAATTTATTATTATTCCTTAACGATCCCAATGCTTTCTCCCTGTTAAATGAAACATGTTAAATGTAAAATGGTTTGTTGAACGTAAACCGCTTTGATTACAAGATAAGGCAGTATAGAAATGAATAAATAAATAAATAAAATTACCCAAACCATACTGGGGAAAAACACGTTTTTCTACTATTTTCAGTTGGGTATCCAAATCTACTCCATTTATTACAGGTGGGAAAACCTCCCCCATTTTAATTTGAGGTCTAGATGCCACAACTGACTCTAACGAGGTGCCCAAACTCTAATCATCAGTCATGATCTTATCTGAAGCTTGACCCCCCGCCACACTTAAACTATTTGGTCCAAGAGCGTTCAAGCTTCCTAATCCTATAGGTTGCATAGGGGTTGTGAGCACATAATAGGACTTAGAGATGGTTCTTTTACCATCAGTTCCTCTGCATTCCCCAAACATATCCCCCTAGTATGTGGTGCATATCTAGCCCCAAATGTAAGAAAGTTATCCATAAAGCCATGAGAAGTTTGTAATTGAGCATCTCTAAATCCTCTGTTCATACTCTTTCCCTTTGTTTTCTTGGACTTCATAGACTGAGACTTGGAAATGGTCCCTTACTAGTGCTGCAAGCTCTGCAAAGCCCCCTCCCAGATAACTTCAGGGCTCCTCCACGGCTCCTCAGTTGGCTTGAAGGGCCTCCAAAGGAATGTTCCCCTTTGGTCACACGACCATGGGTTGCATACTGCGGCAGAGAGAGCTATTAAATAGTGGGTCTTGCGCGCTCCACTGCTGACATCACATTGACGTGTTGCCCCCACATCAAGATTCGTTGATTGCCAGCAATAAGACCTGAAATTCTGGGACAACAGATAGCACTCCTTAATCCTCAGCACTCCACTCAAGCCAGCTCCTCCGGGTGCCGCCGCTGATGTCACTCTGGGATGCTGCCCCCGCACTGAGGTCCGCTGATTGCCTGCACTATGGCTCAGTGTCCCAGGACAGCAGATGGCTCAACACTCCACTTAAGCCAGCTCCCACTGCTCATATTTGACATTATAAAATAGACGTAAAGTGCACATGCGAAAACACATTAAATAGGTGCAACATGTGGAGGTGGTAGAGATGAGGACAGTATCTGAATTCAAGGAAGCATGGGACAAACAGAGAGGATCTCTAAAGGAAAAAGAGGACTGTTGTAGTGGTTGATATGGAAGGACAGACTAGATAGGCCATGTGGTCTTTTTCTGCCATCACGTTTCTATGTTTCTATGACATTATAAGGTTACCCTCTTAAAGTCTATCAAAACCATGCTCAGAACACACCTCCTTGAAATCTGTGCTACCACAGGTATGCATGTGTAAGCAGTGACTATTCTAACATGGCTGTGTATATGTGTGTGGGATCAGACTCGCAAACAGGCCTGTATGTGCAGGCTGGGACCGCGATTCAGCCCAGCCTGCACGTACAGGCCTTGCCCAATTAACTCAATCTGGGCTTTAGAATGGAGCCGCAATGCCATGGCGTCCTGTTGCCCTGCAACCGCGGCTCCATTGTAAAGCTGTGATCCCTAGCCGCTGGCTCCTGAAATGCTTTCCCTGCAACCCGACCCCCGATCTGGCCTCCTTAGGCCAGGATGGGGCTGCAGGGAATGTCCTCAGGCCCTCCCTGCCCCTTCCACGCCCCGGACCAGCCATCCCCCAGCGACTAGGGAACTTATTCCACCTCGCCATTCAAGTCGCCGACCCCGGACGTACAGGGCCGACATTCCGGGGCTGACAACCGCCCACCGCCCGCCCTAACGCTGCGCCCGATCCACTCCTTTCCCGCCCCGGTCTAACTTCCCCGTACAATGCACGGAGAAGGAGGACGGGGCCGAGAAAGGGCATGAATAGCGAGGATGGACGTCCCCCCAGAAGGACCCCCCCCTAGTATGTGGTGCATTGTTCAGTCTCCTTCTTTCTGTGGCAATGCTTTTGAGTCAGGGCCGGCCCCACCATTAGGGAAGACTAGGCAATGACCTAGGGTAACAGCTTCTGAGGGGAGGCAAAGAGCGGCTGCAGTCAAAGCACAACACCAAATCCTGACAGCAAAAGAGTCATCGGCACTGTTGGGAGAGCAGGCGCACACACACACACTGCAAAGGCTAATAAGTACATGTGCGATGTCCAGTTCTGCACTTTTACAAGGCAGTTAGGCAGCTCTGCAAGGCATGCAACGGCATACAAAGCAAAGCTTCATATTAAAATATGCTACCAGCTGAGGAGCTTTACAGGACACTTGTGGGAGGGGTTGTGTTGTGATAATCATGACCGTTGAGTTTAATTATTCAAATCTTGGAAGGAGGGAAATGTAAGGCTGAAAGCTCCCCTAGGGTGCCGAGTATCCCTGTACCAACCCTGCTCTCAGTCGTCTTTCTCTAGTATGTGAACGGCGTTCCTATCCTTGCTTCTGTAGGTTCATCCTCGCTCGGAAAGCTCGGCGGCTGGCTCATCTTACAAAAGAAGAAAGGTAAGGAAAAGGCTCTTTTCCCAGAGATTTACAATTCTTAATTTCAGAAGCTTCCATCCTACAGTCTTAAGTTAGAAGGTGCCAATACACTAACAGGGTTATTCTGTCCCCCGAAAGGTGGGGATGGTCGTTCCAACAGGACGTCCATCCCCGCTATTCGTTGGCCTCCCTGCCAGTGTCTAACTTCCCTGCCGGTTGCAAGGGGAAGTTAGATGGGGGCGGGGAGGGGGCGGATTGGGGGTGGAATTAGGGCGGGTGGTATGTCGTCACCGGCCCTGGATGGAATAACTTCCCTGGATGCATTAGATCGGCGAGCCTGGGGCGCAGATGGGACAGGGTGGAACCGAGGACATTCACTGCAACTCGACCCTGGCTATAGGTGGCCGGATCGGGGGACGGGCTGTGGGGAATTAGCTGCGGCAGCCGGCGGCCGGGATCGCAGCTTTTAAATGGAGCCACAGTGCCATGGCGCCATAAGCTCCATTTAAAAGCCCAGACTGCATTAGTTGGGCTTGTCTTGTACGTGCGGACTGGGCTGAATCGCAGTCCTGGCCGGCACATACAAGACTGATCGTGATTCTGATCCCATGGGGCTAGAGATGCCCTGAAGGTTCAGAATCGCGACGCCCTCTGTACGTCCGGTTCAGACCGCATGTACAGAGGGTTCTATGTCTGGGACAGAATAGAAGCAGTGACACTATATAAAATCAATATTCAAAAGCATTTCAGCAGTCCCAATATTCAAAAGAGGTTTATTCGGTTAATAGGAACGGCTAACTGGATAAACCCCACTGACTGGAATATTCAGAAGCACTAAATGTACAGCGCCACTGAATAGCCACTCTAACTGCCCCAGCATTATCAGGGGAGCACTGGGCAGTCTGTGGGCGGAGCAAGGGCGGTCCCAGCATTATCAGGGGAGCACTGGGCAGTCTGTGGGCGGAGCAAGGGCGGCCCCAGCATTATCAGGGGAGCACTGGGCAGTCTGTGGGTGGAGCAAGGGCGGCCCCAGCATTATCAGGGGAGCACTGGGCAGTCTGTGGGCGGAGCAAGGACGGTCCCAGCATTATCAGGAGAGCACTGGGCAGTATGTGGGCAGAGCAAGGGCGGTCCCAGCATTATCAGGAGAGCACTGGGCAGACTGTGGGCGGAGCAAGGGCGGTCCCAGCATTATCAGGAGAGCACTGGGCAGTCTGTGGGCGGAGCAAGGGCGGTCCCAGCATTATCAGGGGAGCACTGGGCAGTCTGTGGGCGGAGCAAGGGCGGTCCCAGCATTATCAGGGGAGCACTGGGCAGACTGTGGGCGGAGCAAGGGCGGTCCCAGCATTATCAGGAGAGCACTGGGCAGACTGTGGGCGGAGCAAGGGCGTTCCCAGCATTATCAGGGGAGCACTGGGCAGTCTGTGGGCGGAGCAAGGGCGGCCCCAGCATTATCAGGAAAGCACTGGGCAGACTGTGGGCGGAGCAAGGGCGGCCCCAGCATTATCAGGGGAGCACTGGGCAGTCTGTGGCCGGAGCAAGGGCGGCCCCAGCATTATCGGGACAGCACTGGGCAGTCTGTGGGTGGAGCAAGGGCGGTCCCAGCATTATCAGGACAGCACTGGGCAGACTGTGGGCGGAGCAAGGGCGGCCCCAGCATTATCAGGGGAGCACTGGGCAGTCTGTGGCCGGAGCAAGGGCGGCCCCAGCATTATCGGGACAGCACTGGGCAGTCTGTGGGTGGAGCAAGGGCGGTCCCAGCATTATCAGGAGAGCACTGCGCAGTCAGTGGGCGGAGCAAGGGCGGTCACAGCATTATCAGGAAAGCACTGGGCAGACTGTGGGCGGAGCAAGGGCAGCCCCAGCATTATCAGGAGGGCAATGGGCAGTCTGTGGGCGGAGCAAGGGTGGTCCCAGCATTATCAGGGGAGCACTGGGCAGTCTGTGGGCGGAGCAAGGGCGGTCCCAGCATTATCAGGAAAGCACTGGGCAGTCTGTGGGCGGAGCAAGGGCAGTCCCAGCATTATCAGGAGAGCACTGGGCAGTTTGTGGGCGGAGCAATGGCAGTCCCAGGATTATCAGGGGGGCACTGGGCAGTCTGTGGGTGGAGCAAGGGCGGTCCCAGCATTATCAGAGGAGCACTGGGCAGTCTGCGGGTGGAGCAAGGACGGTCCCAGCATTATCAGGAAAGCACTGGGCAGTATGTGGGCAGAGCAAGGGCGTTCCCAGCATTATCAGGAGAGCACTGGGCAGACTGTGGGCGGAGCAAGGGCGGTCCCAGCATTATCAGAGGAACACTGGGCAGTCTGTGGGCGGAGAAAGGGCAGTCCCAGCATTATCAGAGGAGCACTGGGCAGTCTGTGGGTGGAGCAAGCGCGGTCCCAGCATTATCAGGGGAGCACTGGGCAGTCTGTGGGCGGAGCAAGGGCGGTCCCAGCATTATCAGGAAAGCACTGGGCAGTCTGTGGGCGGAGCAAGGGCAGTCCCAGCATTATCAGGAGAGCACTGGGCAGTTTGTGGGCGGAGCAATGGCAGTCCCAGGATTATCAGGGGAGCACTGGGCAGTCTGTGGGTGGAGCAAGGGCGGTCCCAGCATTATCAGAGGAGCACTGGGCAGTCTGTGGGCGGAGCAAGGACGGTCCCAGCATTATCAGGGGAGCACTGGGCAGTCTGTGGGCGGAGCAAGGACGGTCCCAGCATTATCAGGGGAGCACTGGGCAGTCTGTGGCCGGAGCAAGGGCGGCCCCAGCATTATCGGGACAGCACTGGGCAGTCTGTGGGTGGAGCAAGGGCGGTCCCAGCATTATCAGGAGAGCACTGCGCAGTCAGTGGGCGGAGCAAGGGCGGTCACAGCATTATCAGGAAAGCACTGGGCAGACTGTGGGCGGAGCAAGGGCAGCCCCAGCATTATCAGGAGGGCAATGGGCAGTCTGTGGGCGGAGCAAGGGTGGTCCCAGCATTATCAGGGGAGCACTGGGCAGTCTGTGGGCGGAGCAAGGGCGGTCCCAGCATTATCAGGAAAGCACTGGGCAGTCTGTGGGCGGAGCAAGGGCAGTCCCAGCATTATCAGGAGAGCACTGGGCAGTTTGTGGGCGGAGCAATGGCAGTCCCAGGATTATCAGGGGGGCACTGGGCAGTCTGTGGGTGGAGCAAGGGCGGTCCCAGCATTATCAGAGGAGCACTGGGCAGTCTGCGGGTGGAGCAAGGACGGTCCCAGCATTATCAGGAAAGCACTGGGCAGTATGTGGGCAGAGCAAGGGCGTTCCCAGCATTATCAGGAGAGCACTGGGCAGACTGTGGGCGGAGCAAGGGCGGTCCCAGCATTATCAGAGGAACACTGGGCAGTCTGTGGGCGGAGTAAGGGCAGTCCCAGCATTATCAGAGGAGCACTGGGCAGTCTGTGGGTGGAGCAAGCGCGGTCCCAGCATTATCAGGAAACCATTGGGCAGTATGTGGGTGGAGCAAGGGCAGTCCCAGCATTATCAGGAAAACACTGGGCAGTATGTGGGTGGAGCAAGGGCGGTCCCAGCATTATCAGGAGAGCACTGGGCAGTCTGTGGATGGAGCAAGGGCAATCCCAGCATTATCAGGAGAGCACTGGGCAGACTGTAGGTGGAGCAAGGACAGTCCCAGCATTATCAGGAGAACACTGGACAGTCTGTGGGCGGAGCAAGGGCGGTCCCAGCATTATCAGGGGAGCACTGGGCAATCTGTGGGCGGAGCAAGGGCGGTCTCAGCATTATCAGGAGAGCACTGGGCAGTCTGTGGGCGGAGCAAGGGCGGTCCCAGCATTATCAGGAGAGCACTGGGCAGTCAGTGCGTGGAACAAGAGCGGTCCCAGCATTATCAGGAAAGCACTGGGCAGACTGTGGGCGGAGCAAGGGCGGTCCCAGCATTATCAGGGGAGCACTGGGCAGTCTGTGGGTGGAGCAAGGGCGGTCCCAGCATTATCAGAGGAGCACTGGGCAGACTGTGGGTGGAGCAAGGGCGGTCCCTGCATTATCAGGAGAACACTGGGCAGTCTGTGGGTGGAGCAAGGGCGGTCCCATCATTATCAGGGGAGCACTGGGCAGTCTGTGGGCGGAGCAAGGGCGGTCCCAGCATTATCAGGAGAGCACTGGGCAGACTGTGGGCGGAGCAAGGGCAGCCCCAGCATTATCAGGAGAGTACTGGGCAGACTATGGGCGGAGCAAGGGCGGTCTCAGCATTCTCAGGAGAACACTGGGCAGACTGTGGGCGGAGCAAGTGCGGTCCCAGCATTATCAGGGGAGCACTGGGCAGTCTGTGGGGGAAGCAAGAGCGGTCCCAGCCTTATCAGAGGAGCACTGGGCAGACTGTGGGCGGAGCAAGGGCGGTCCCTGCATTATCAGGAGAGCACTGGGCAGTCTGTGGGCGGAACAAGGGCGGCCCCAGCATAACCAGAGTGCACTGGGCAGTCTGTGGGCGGAGCAAGGGCGGTCCCAGCATTATCAGGGGAACATTGGGCAGTCTGTGGGCGGAGCAAGGGCGGTCCCAGCATTATCAGAGGAGCACTGGGCAGTCTGTGGTTGGAGCAAGGGCGGTCCCAGCATTATAAGGGGAGCACTGGGCAGTCTGTGGGCGGAGCAAGGGTGGTCCCAGCATTATCAGGGGAGCACTGGGCAGACTGTGGGTGGAGCAGGGGCGGTCCCAGCATTATCAGAGGAGCACTGGGCAGTCTGTGGGTGGAGCAAGGGCGGTCCCAGCATTATCAGAGGAGCACTGGGCAGTCTGTGGGCGGAGCAAGGGTGGTCCCAGCATTATCATGGGAGCACTGGGCAGTCAGTGGGTGGAGCAGGGGCGGTCCCAGCATTATCAGGGGAGCACTGGGCAGTCAGTGGGTGGAGCAGGGGCGGTCCCAGCATTATCAGGGGAGCACTGGGCAGACTGTGGGTGGAGCAGGGGCATTCCCAGCATTATCAGAAAAGCACTGGGCAGACTGTGAACAGAGCAAGGGCAGGCCCAGCATTATCAGGGGAGCACTGGGCAGACTGTTTGTGGAGCAAGGGTGGTCCCAGCATTATCAGGGGAGCACTGGGCAGACTGTGGGTGGAGCAAGGGTGGTCCCAGCATTATCAGGAGGGCAATGGGCAGTCTGTGGGTGGAGCAAGGGCGGTCCCAGCATTATCAGGAGGGCACTGGGCAGTCTGTGGGTGGAGCAAGGGCGGTCCCAGCATTATCAGTGTAGCAAAGGCAGTCTGTGGGTGGAGCAAGGGCGGTCCCAGCATTATCAGGAAAGTACTGGGGAGTCTGTGGGAGGAGCAAGGGCAGCCCCATCCTTATTAGGAGAGCACTGGGCAGACTGTGGGCGGAGCAAGGGCGGTCTCAGCATTCTCAGGAGAACACTGGGCAGACTGTGGACGGAGCAAGAGTGGTCCCAGCATTATCAGAAAAGCACTGGGCAGTATGTGGGTGGAGCAAGGGCAGCCCCAGCATTATCAGGAAAGCACTGGGCAGACTGTGGGTGGAGTAAGGGCGGTCCCAGCATTATCAGGGGAACACTGGGCAGACTGTGGGCGGAGCAAGGGTGGTCCCAGCATTATCAGGGGAGCACTGGGCAGACTGTGGGCGGAGCAAGGGTGGTCCCAGCATTATCAAAGGGAGCACAGGGCAGTCTATGGGCGGAGCAAGGGCGGTCCCAGCTTTATCAGGAGAGTTCTGGGCAGTCTGTGGGCGGAGCAAGGGTGGTCCCAGCATTATCAGTAGGGCACTGGGCAGACTGTGGGCGGAGCAAGGGCGGTTCCAGCATTATCAGGAAAGAACTGGGCAGACTGTCGGTGGAGCAAGGGCGGTCCCTGCATTATCAGGAGGGCACTGGGCAGACTGTGGGCGGAGCAAGGGCGGTCCCAGCGTTATCAGCGGAGCACTGGGCAGTCAGTGGGCGGAGCAAGGGCGGTCCCAGCATTATCAGGAGAGCACTGGGCAGACTGTGGGCGGAGCAAGGGCAGCCCCAGCATTATCAGGGGAGCAATGGGCAGTCTGTGGGTGGAGCAAGGGCGGTCCCAGCATTATCAGGGGAGCAATGGGCAGTCTGTAGGAGGAGCAAGGGCGGTCCCAGCATTATCAGGAGAGCACTGGGCAGTCTGTGGGCGGAGCAATGGCGGTCCCTGCATTATCAGGGGAGCAATGGGCAGTCTGTAGGAGGAGCAAGGGCGGTCCCAGCATTATCAGAGGAGCAATGGGCAGTCTGTAGGAGGAGCAAGGGCGGTCCCAGCATTATCAGGAGAGCACTGGGCAGTCTGTGGGAGGAGCAAGGGCGGTCCCTGCATTATCAGGGGAGCAATGGGCAGTCTGTAGGAGGAGCAAGGGCGGTCCCAGCATTATCAGAGGAGCAATGGGCAGTCTGTAGGAGGAGCAAGGGCGGTCCCAGCATTATCAGGAGAGCACTGGGCAGTCTGTGGGCGGAGCAAGGGCGGTCCCTGCATTATCAGGGGAGCAATGGGCAGTCTGTGGGTGGAGCAAGGGCGGTCCCAGCATTATCAGGGGAGCAATGGGCAGTCTGTAGGAGGAGCAAGGGCGGTCCCAGCATTATCAGGAGAGCACTGGGCAGTCTGTAGGAGGAGCAAGGGCGGTCACAGCATTATCTGAGGAGCACTGGGCAGACTGTAGGTGGATCAAGGGCGATCCCAGCATTATCAGGAAAGCACTGGGCAGTCTGTGGGCAGAGCAAAGGCAGCACCAGCATTATCAGGAGGGCACTGGGCAGTCTGTGGCCGGAGCAAGGGCGGTCCCAGCATTATCAGAGGAGCACTGGGCAGTCTCTGGGAGGAGCAAGGGCAGTCCCAGCATTATCAGGAAAGCACTGGGCAGTCTTTGGGCGGAGCAGGGGCTGTCCCAGCATTATCAGGAAAGCACTGGGCAGTCTGTGGGTGGAGCAAGGGCGGTCCCAGCATTATCAGGAGAACACTGGGCATTCTGTGGGCGGAGCAAGTTCAGTCCCAGCATTATCAGGAGAACACTGGGCAGTCTGTGGGTGGAGCAAGGGCGGTCCCTGCATTATCAGGAGAGCACTGGGCAGTCTGTGGGCGGAGCAAAGGCGGTCCCAGCATTATCAGGAGAACACTGGGCAGTCTGTGGGTGGAGCAAGGGCGGTCCCAGCATTATCAGGAGAACACTGGGCAGTCTGTGGGCGGAGCAAGGGCGGTCCCAGCATTATCAGGGGAGCACTGGGCAGACTGTGGGTGGAGCAAGGGCGGTCCCAGCATTATCAGAAAAGCACTGGGCAGACTGTGAATGGAGCAAGGGCAGCCCCAGCATTATCAGGGGAGCACTGGGCAGTCTGTGGGCGGAGCAAGGGCGGTCCCAGCATTATCAGAGGAGCACTGGGCAGTCTGTGCGCAATGCAAGGGCGGCCCCAGCATTATCAAGGGAGCACTGGGCAGTCTGTGGGTGGAGCAAGGGCGGCCCCAGCATTATCAGGGGAGCACTGGGCAGTCTGTGGGCGGAGCAAGGGCGGTCCCAGCATTATCAGAGGAGCACTGTGCAGACTGTGGGTGGAGCAAGGGTGGTCCCAGCATTATCAGGGGAGCATTGGCAGTCTATGGGCGGAGCAAAGGTGGTCCCAGCATTATCAGAGGAGCACTGGGCAGACTGTGTGCGGAGCAAGGGTGGGCCCAGCATTATCAGAGGAGCACTGGGAAGACTGTGGGCGGAGCAAGGGCGGTCCCAGCATTATCAGGAGAGCACTGGGCAGTCTGTGGGTGGAGCAAGGGCGGTCCCATCATTACCAGGAGAGCACTGGGCAGTCTGTGGGAGGTGCAAGGCCGATCCCAGCATTATCAGAGGAGCACTGGGCAGTCTGTGGGTGGAGCAAGGGCGGTCCCAGCATCAGGAGGGCACTGGGCAGTTTGTGGGCGGAGCAAGGGTGGTCCCTGCATTATCAGGAGAGCACTGGGCAGACTGTGGGTTGAGCAAGGGTGGTCCCAGCATTATCAGGAGAGCACTGGGCAGTCTGTGGCCGGAGCAAGGGCGATCCCAGCATTATCAGAGGAGCACTGGGCAGTCTCTGGGTGGAGCAAGGGCAGTACCAGCATTATCAGGAAAGCACTGGGCAGTCTTTGGGAGGAGCAAGGGCTGTCCCAGCATTATCAGGAAAGCACTGGGCAGTCTGTGGGTGGAGCAAGGTTGGTCCCATCATTATCAGGAGAACACTGGGCATTCTTTGGGGGGAGAGCTCTGGGCAGTCTGTGGGTGGAGCAAGGGCAGTCCCAGCATTATCAGGGGAGCACTGGGCAGTCTGTGGGCGGTGCAAAGGCGGTCCCAGCATTATCAGGGGAGCACTGGGCAGTCTGTGGGCGGAGCAAGGGCGGTCCCAGCATTATCAGGGGAGCACTGGGCAGTCTGTGGGTGGAGCAAGGACGGCCCCAGCATTATCAGGGGAGCACTGGGCAATCTGTGGGCGGAGCAAGGGAGGTCCCAGCATTATCAGAGGAGCACTGGGCAGACTGTGTGTGGATCAAGGGCGGTCCCAGCATTATCAGGGGAGCACTGGGCAGACTGTGGGCGGAGCAAGGGCGTTCCCAACATTATCAGAGGAGCACTGGGCAGTCTGTGGGTGGAGCAAGGGCGGTTCCAGCATTATCAGGAGGGCACTGGGCAGTCTGTGGGCGGAGCAAGGGCAGTCCCTGCATTATCAAGAAAGCACTGGGCAGTCTGTGGGCGGAGCAAACGCAGCCCCAGCATTATCAGTAGGGCACTGGGCAGTCTGTGGCCCGAGCAAGGGCGGTCCCAGCATTATCAGAGGAGCACTGGGCAGTCTCTGGGTGGAGCAAGGGCGGTCCCAGCATTATCAGGAAAGCACTGGGCAGTCTGTGGGCGGAGCAAGGGCTGTCCCAGCATTATCAGGAAAGCACTGGGTAGTCTTGGGCGGAGCAAGAGCGGTCCCAGCATTATCAGGAGAGCACTGGACAGTCTGTGGGCGGAGCAAGGGCGGTCCCAGCATTTTCAGGGGAGCACTGGGCAGTCTGTGGCGGAGCAAGGGCGGTCCCAGAATTATCAGGGGAGCACTGGGCAGACTGTGGATGGAACAAGGGCGGTCCCAGCATTATCAGGGGAGCACTGGGCTGTCTGTGGGAGGAGCAAGGGCGGTCCGAGCATTATCAGACGGGCACTGGGCAGTCTGTTTTTCGGAGCAAGGGCGGTCCAAACATTATCAGGAGAGCACTGGGCAGTCTGTGGGCGGAGCAAGGGCGGTCCCAGCATTATCAGGGGAGCACTGGGCAGACTGTGGGCGGAGCAAGGGCGGTCCCAGCATTATCAGAGGAGCAATGTGCAGTCTGTAGGAGGAGCAAGGGCGGTCCCAGCATTATCAGGAGAGCACTGGGCAGTCTGGGGGTGGAACAAGGGTGGTCCCAGCATTATCAGGACAGCACTGGGCAGTCTGTGGGTGGAGTAAGGGCGGTCACAGCATTATCAGGAGAGCACTGGGCAGTCTGTGGTTTGAGCAAGGGCGGTCCCAGCATTATCGGGAGCACAGGGCAGTCTGTGGGCGGAGCAAGGGCGGCCCCAGCATTATCAGAGGAGCACTGGGCAGACTGTGGGCGGAGCAAGGGCGGTCCCAGCATTATCAGGGGAGTACTGGGCAGTCTGTGGGCGGAGCAAGGGCGGTCCCAGCATTATCAGAGGAGCACTGGGCAGACTGTGGGCAGAGCAAGGGTGGTCCCAGCATTATCAGGAGTGCACTGGGCAGTCTGTGGCCAGAGCAAGGGCGGTCCCAGCATTATCAGAAGAGCACTGGGCAGTCTGTGGGCGGAGCAAGGGCGGTCCCAGCATTATCAAGAGAACACTGGGCAGTCTGTGGGCGGAGCAAGGGCGGTCCCAGCATTATCAGGAAACACTGGGCAGTCTGTGGACGGAGCAAGTGCGGTCCCAGCATTATCAGGAAAGCACTGGGCAGTCTGTGGATGGAGCAAGGGCAGTCCCAGTATTATCAGGAGAGCACTGGGCAGTCTGTGGGCGGAGCAAGGGCGGTCCCAGCATTATCAGGAGAACACTGGGCAGTCTGTGGGTGGAGCAAGGGTGGTCCCAGCAGTATCAGAGGAGCACTGGCAGTCTGTGCGCGGAGCAAGGGCTGTCCCATCATTATCAGGGGAGCACTGGGCAGTCTGTGGGCGGAGCAAAGGCGGTCCCAGCATTATGAGGAGGGCACTGGGCAATCTGTGGGCGGAGAAAGGGCGGTCCCAGCATTATCAGGGGAGCACTGGGCAGTCTGTCGGAGGAGCAAGGGCGGTCCCAGCATTATCAGGAGAGCACTGGGCAGTCTGTGGGCCGAGCAAGGGCGGTCCCAGCATTATCAGGAGGGCACTGGGCAATCAGTGGGCGGAGAAAGGGTGGTCCCAGCATTATCAGGGGAGCACTGGGCAGTCTGTGGGTGCAGCAAGGGCGGTCCCAGCATTATCAGGAGGGCACTGGACAGTCTGTAGGCGGAGCAAGGGCGGTCCCAGCATTATCAGAGGAGCACTGTGCAGTCTGTGGGTGGAGCAAGGGCGGTCCCAGCATTATCAGGGGAACACTGGGTGAGTGTGGGCGGAGCAAGGACAGTCCCAGCATTATCAGGAGAGCACTGGGCAGTCTGTGGGTGGAGCACGGGTGGTCCCAGCATTATCAGGCGAGCACTGGGCAGTCTGTGGGCAGAGCAAGGGCCGTCCCTTTAAACACACTGACTACTACAGGCTGAAATCGGGGTGTAGCAGCAGAGCGCAGACAAACCAATAATACCAGGAGTCTGTTCAGAAGGTCCAAATCATTTATTTGTGCACAAGTCTCAAGCAGAATCAAATTCAAAATGGCTGAGCAATGGCTGTTAGTAAAACTACAACTTTTATACTTTTCTTGTCCATTCTAGGTATAGGCAAACTTTTCATTGGTCCCGGTAACCCCTTCTACCCCATCTATTGGTCCCGGTAACATTACGTAGTCATCCAATTAGGACTTTGGTCTGGGCTCAGCACCTGCTTACCCCCCTTACAGTCCCAATTACAATGGTCAGTTCTTCCAACTTTGATACTTTCCTCCTCCAAGGTCACTTAGCTAGCTAGAACATGTGGGAAAGCAGGGCACTGTAACTTTTCTTTCAGCAGTGTTAATTAATTCCATAGAAGCTTCACTCTTTTATCAATACCAATTAAACTTGTTTTTCTATATTCTCTAAGTTTCGATTCTGCTTAGCTATACTTAATGGTGCTCAGTTAAGTTTCGATTCTATGATAGCAGCATTCAGGGGAATGTGTAATTCCTTTGGGCCTCTCCACAGGCTTCATTTACAGGTCACGCTACTCAGGCCTCTCTGCTCATTTCAGACACCATGGATCATAGGCCTTCGCCTACCACAGGGGCATAGTGTTTTTTAAAATAAATTTCTGTACCACCTTGTGGATACGTTTTAGCAAGGCAACTGAGTTTCCAGCCCATATTAAATTAGGAGGGGCCAGGTAAAAATTCCTGGGATGGGGTGAAAATGAATCCCTACAGCAGCGATTATCCAGTCATTATACAGATAAACGTATTCATTTAGGGGAGACACGCAAATAGTGCTCCAAACTTAAATGAATAAGTTATAATGCACAACATTCCTGCAAAGCTGCATGTGAGTCCTCCGCCTGCGCTGCTGCTGTTGGAGGAGGGGTTACGATGTGACAGCCCCTTCCTCTATCAGCAGCAGTGCAGGCAGAAGTGTTGTGCGCACTTCGGCAGGAGCATTGATCTCAGATTCAGTACTCTTATGTAAACAAACAGGATTGCTAGAAATTGGACAGAAGTGCTGGCTGTCTTTCTACATACTGCCCCCTAGTGTCTTAGGATAGATTTGCATATGTGCTTTTACACCGATTTGAATGGGTATCAGGAGCTAAACGATAAAACCACAATATCAGAACAATATTGACCTTTCAGGATATCATCACCTTATCCAGCCATTTAATATTTTCCATTTCGGGCTACACAAACCTATTAACGAAGCAGGAAACATGATTTCCGTAGGTCACATTGCTGGGGCAAGTCTCCTAGGGAAAATCATCTTCCTGTTGAAAGTGATTTACTACATTTGTGATCTAAAAGGCTTGAGAGTGCATAGCTGAAACCTGAAGGGGCTCTTTGGAAACTCAAGGTCCTGAGGACAGCATCACTTTTGCTCTCCAGTTAAGCCAGTAGTATCACTGGGATACTACTGGTAGAAGGACACGATTCTGATTATGTTGAGGCTTTTTCTAAATGTTGCTGTTTGTATTCCCCAGGCAGAAGAGACTCTGTTCACTGTATGCCAAAGTGCTGGGGACGGAGGAGGCTTTACATGTAAGCTGCCATCTGATGTTATGCATGAATAATCAATAATGTACATTTAAATATGCTTTTATGGCTTTGAAACATAGAAGCATAGAAATATGATGACAGAAAAAGACCAAATGGCCTATCTAGTCTGTCCTTCGACAACTACAACAGTCCCCTTTTTTACCTTTGGAGATCCTCTGTGTTGGTCCCATGCTTTTTTGAATTCAGTTACTGTCCTCATCTCTACCACCTCCACTGGGAGACTATTCTACGGATCCACTACTCTTTCCTTAAAGAAATAGTTCCGCATATCACTCCTGAATCCATCCCCCTTCACCCTCATCCCATGTCCCCTCGTAGCAGAACTTGCTTTCAATTGAAAGAGGCTCTCTCCCTGAACATTTATTCCACGGAGGTATTTAAACATCTCAATCATATCACCTCTATCCTGCCTTTCCTCTAAGGTGTACATATAAGAAGTAAGCCGACCAAGAGAGCATGCTTACCTTGTGGGCAGCCTTCACAGAGTGACAGGATTTTGCCACCGGAGGTTAAATAATTCAGATATTCTGGCAGCTAGTAAAAATCCATACAGCAGAATTTGGAAGCTTTTAAATCCTTTATTATTGATGAAAATAAGATTGCGAGTTCCCCAGGTGTCTCTACCATTTCAGGCTCACTTCAGAAGCTATAGACCACGTAACCAAATGTCCTGGGATATAGGGGACAAAATTTGCACCCATAGAAAGAGTTGGCCCAGAAATGTGAAATGAAAATGGGATCTTATTGTACAGGTTAAGTCTAGGGGGTGTGCTTACTAAGCCAGGGTAATAGCTGAGCTAGGCTAGCTGGAGTGGAGGAGTAGCCTAGTGGTTAGAACGCTGGCTTGGTAACCAAGCAACCAGGGTTCAATTCCCATTAGTAGTCCTTGTGGCCTTGGGCAAGTCACTTAACCCTCCATTGCCTCAGAAGAAAGGCCTGGCAATCTACTTCCAGTGACACTGCCAAGAAAACCCAGGAGCTTCTGGGTCACCAGGAGTCAGGACTGACTCAAAGGCATGCATTGCATTGCAGGCTATTTGTAACTAGGTCCCATGGGATGTAGCTACAAATAACCCATCTTAACAGTTAGAATACATATCCTTAGGCGTATGCAGGGGAAACATTTAGTTTTCAATTTCATATTTTTCATGATTAGTGAAAAATAAATAACTATCTAAACATCTATAAAACCACTGATTTTTTTCTTTTAGTTCAAATGTATTTTGCATATTAATGCAAGCAAATGCATTCTTACATACATAAAATTGGTTTTAGGAACATAAACATGATTTTCTACACAGCATTGACCACACGCACATCCCTAGTTAAAGCCAAAGCTACACATGAAATCCAGAAACACCTCCCCAGTGTGCCATGCCTCGACATTCTCACTAGGTTTTTGTCCTTTCCTTGCACACGTGTTCCAGGCACTATGATGATGACAGTGGAATTTGCATGCTCTTTTTTTAATTAAACTCCTTTAAGACACCGTAGCAAAACAGACTTCTTGTGAAAGGAGAAATTTGGTCTTTCCTACTCATTTTCTTTCCTTGAGTCCAACCAGACCAATCCAAAACACATGGTTTGTGCCTTGCAGCCAGCAGATGGAGACAAACTATAGAGTTCTGATGTGTATTAGGTATCTACAGCCACATGCTCCTCAAAGCGTTGGTGAGCAAAACAATTAAACTAGAACATTAGTAAACCACCCCCCAGGTGAACGGGGGAATCCAGGAACTCATACCCTAAAACTGATGTCCAAGCAACTCTGAGATCATTGTCTGTTCACCAGTCTGCAAACACAGGACAGAAGAAGAAAGCCAGAAAAAAATCCAGGGTGGGCCTCTGGATTGGTCTGGTAGATAAGGAAAAAAAATTGGCAAGTAAAACCAAATGTCTCCTTCCTTATTGTTCACAAGATCAGTCCAGAATATATGAGTTGTAACAAAGCAGTCCTCACATTGAACGGGATGAAGATATCCCTGCTTATGTATGACTATGTATCCCACTTTGGGCTTTTTGTAAGGGCAGGTAAAATATCCAATAAATGAAATGTAATGAAGTGAAAAATACTTAAGTACTGCAACTCCGAAACCAGCATCCTACTTTATGCGGACATGAAGACAAATGCAGAGAAAACCAAGTCGTTTCTCTGCAAACTTCCATCACTGTAATGGAGTGAGATCCTTCACAGAAGGCTGCATCACTCTGGTTGAATTAACCCAAAAGGTATGCGGTGGTACCCAAACTTTCAGAATGTTGATGGAGAAATAGTTTCTTTAATCCAAGGCACAGTAGAAGCTTTGTTACCTGCCTCACTCCTCTTCACTCTGTCAAATGATACCAACAGTCCAACATATGGAAGTCATTGATGATCTCCAAATAGCATAATAGCACCCTCTGAACATCCAACAGACAAAGACTGCTAAACTACAGACCAAAGTTCTCCCAATGAAAGGAAGGTGATTCCAATACCTGATTGATGTGAAATTGGGACACTAGTTTTGGAAAGAAGGAAAGCATGGTGCAGAATGAAATGCCCCTTCCATTAAACAAAAATGGCTTCCTACAAGACAAAGCCAAGAATTCCGAAATTCATCTCGCTGAATAGATCATGACTAAAAATAAAGCAGCCATAACCGCTTAGCCCTGCCCGCCGACCCAACCCCGGATATTCACTTCCACAGTGACGGAAATGAATATCCAGGTCTGGCCACACTGCCCGGTAGCTGCCGAGGCTAACCATGCAGCATCAATATTGGATGTTGCATGGTTAGCACTCGGCGCCTATAAGATAGGCAAGGGTTTTCCAATATCAGTGCTGCATGGTTAGTGCTGGTCCCCACCTCCGCTCCACCCCGGCACGCCCCGATGCTAGCTGGCTTTCATCGAGGCGCATAGGGAACTTAGGGATATTTGACAGCACCACCTGTGTAAGTGCCATCGAATATCCGGTTATCCGGCATTTACATGGTTAACTGGCTGTTAACCATGTAAATGCCCTTTGAATATCAGGCCCAAAGTCTTTAAGGTGAGGTCTTTCACAGAAGCTCAAAGAGTGCTGTTGGCAATGCCCAAAAAGCCAGTTTAAGATTCCATTTCGAGATATGCCCTTCAGAAACTGCACTACACCTGGATGAGCACCTAAGGAAGAACCCTCCAGTTGCCTCTGAAAACATACAAGAACTGCTACCTGCACCTTCAAAGATGAAAGAGACAGGCTCTTCTTTGGACCAGACTCCAGAATTGCCAAGATATTAGAGATTAATACCGTTTAAAAGGGGAAACTTCTCACTCAGCAGACCGAGCCTCAAACCGAGCTTCCTAGCATAAGCTATGGAAGTGGACCTCTTTCAAGATTGTAAGAGCATGGTAATGACCTCTTCTGCATATCCCTTACACCTTAAGCATGAACTTTCAAAGGCTAGGCCATAAGACAAATACGAGATGGGCTTTCCATGAGATCCAGGCCCTAATGAGAAGGCCCTTGTCCTGCGGCAATGTAATGCACTCTTTCATCTGTAGACACACTAAGTCCACATACTAAGGTTGAAATGGCCAGTCCAGTGCAATTAGAATGACTAACCCAGGATGGGTTGTTTTCCTCTGCAACAGATTGCCTAACAGTGACCATGGGGGGAATAAGTAGAGGCCTCCTGAATGGAGCACTGGCTGAATCAGAGCATCAAACCCTTCCGACCCCAACTCCTTGCAGTGACTGACAAACTGAGGCACCTGAGCATTCTGCTGAGAAGTCATGAGATCCATTACCAGGATTCCCTACCCAAATGAGGCAAAAGGCTTTCTCTGAAAGCTTCCACTCCCCCAAGTAGGGAGTGCCTGCTCAAAAAATCTACTTGCACATTCTCCTTGCACACAGTGTGAGCTGCTGATAGCCAGAAGATTCTGTTCTGCATATTGCATCAAAATGAAGGTCTTCAAGGAGAGTGCCGAATTCTTCGTGGTCCCTTGACAATTGACATAGGCCACCACTCTGGCGTTGTCTGAATAAATCCTTACAGCTCTGCCCTTTACTAAGAGCACAAAGGCCTTGAGATTTTTCTGGATGGCTCCAAGCATTTGATAGACCAGAATACTTATTCGTACTGTCCAAGAAGAACACCTGCTACAGACCTCAGTGGACCCAAGCCAAAGGTTGACTCAGGGATCATCTGGATGTCACCAGTCATTGCATCATTGCACCAATCATGTCATTACAATGGTGGACAAGCCATCACAATTTGCTCAAAGGTCTTCCTTTCTAAATTGTTCCATCTCAAAAGATTTTGATGACAGATGCATCCAAACTGGGTTGGAGAGCTCATCTCAGTGGGTTTCACAGGGTAATTGGTTCTTCCAATGAAGTCGCCACCAGATGAACTTCTTGGAGTTAAGAGCCATAGAAAATGCTCTAAAGGCTCTTAACTTGGACTGTATACTATTGCCGCAAAATACTTGAGGCGAAGTGTCTGAACTTTCCACACAACTCCAACTCCAATGGCACTTGACTTGGTCAGGTCTTACTGCAGAAAAGCTAGCAGACTATTTTTTGAAAAAAGTCCAGACTCTTAAAGCTATATTACCCTCTTTTCTGCCTTTTTCACCATCAGCAGTTCTCGAGGTTACTGCTTCAATACCACTACACACCTGGTCAAATTTCACCCCTGTGTCCCTCTCTCAGCTATGGTGGGTGTTGCAGTCTATTCATAAAACCACCTCTCCTTAGACCCGATTCTCTTGACGTGGCTTAGCTAGTCTAGTCTTGGACTCCTCCCTTTCTTCTTTAACTCATAAACCAAAGCCTATCTTCAGGATTTTTACCAGAGGTCTGGAAAAAGGCTATACTGTGTCCTCTATTAAAGGATCAACATGGGGACTCTTACGACCCTCGAAACTATCGCCCAATTTCCAACTTTTCTGTAGTTTCCAAGATAACTGAGAAAATTGTCTTTTGTCAGCTCGCAAATCATGTGGATCAAGTGCATTTTTTACAACCCAGACGATTAGTGTTTCGTCCATGTCACAGTACAGAAACGGTGATAACAGCAGTCCTCAATGAGATTTACAGGGCGCTCGATCACGAGAATTATATTCTCGCTGTCTCGCTTGACATATCTGCAGCCTTCGACTTAGTGGACCACAATCTACGTTTGGCCCACCTGTATGAGGCAGGGGTTTCTCGGAACAGTGCTTGCATGGTTCTGTTCATTTTTTCAACAGAGATCTTTTCAAGTTTATATTCAAGGAGACATTTCTACCCCCCCTCCCCCCCAGCCCCGGGAACTTTATTGTAGAGTCCCCCAGGGTTCTAAATTATCACCTTTATTATTTAATATTTTTCTTAGCCTGTTGGTTACCCAATACAGAGGTCTGGCATTTCCTGTTATGTTTATGCGGACAACATTCTACTGTTGTTCTCAACTAATGTTTCCTCACTTGACCTGACCCTCTAAATGCCTGCCTGGCCATATTTCTTCCTGTTAACATGAACACTCTTAAGTTGAACCCCACCAAATCTACAGTTATTTGGTTTGCTGGTTCTGAATCCTGCCCTACACAAGCCCCAGTGTTGGATGGTCATCCATTAGCATTACATACCTCTTTCTGTTATACAGTATAGGGGTCATTTTGGATTTAACTCCTATTTTTCCCCTCAGTTGGGCCAGGTAAATAAATTCAACTTTCCTGGCCTTACTACGTTTCCATAGCATATGCTCTTTTCTTGATAACCCTGCCCGGATGACTGTACTTCTGCACACTGTGATTCAAAGATTTGATTACTTTAACATCGTGTATCACAGCCTTCCACAGTTTCATCTCTGGTGCCTTCAATCTATTCTTCGTTTGCTTGCTCATGCACGGAAATTCGATCATATTACGCCACTGTTCATTAGATACCATTGACTGCCCAGAAATTCTCAGATCATGTTCAAGTTACTTATTCTTACCCACAAGATTATTCATGATGCAGTTCCGATTATTTGCCTTCAGTTATCTCTTTGTACGCACCAGCTAGCTCCCTTTGTTCGCTCCACGATTTTCGCTTGTATCTCCCCTCACCAGCGGTAGTTAAGTACAAGTCTACAAGAAACATGTGCCTGAAACGTCCCAATTAAAATGGGCTGGCTTTCTTAAATTTTATGCAAGATGGAGTGAAGAGTCTGAACTGACCCTTCAGAGACATGAGCACACAAATCCCAAAGCTTTGGTCTTCTTATTGAAAAATGGTTTTACTTCTCAAAGAGGAAGGCACTAGATGAGTGTGTCTCCCCTAAGAACTTTTTCATTTGGAGTACTGTCCACCAGAATCTGATTTGCTCCGATTCAGAAGTAGACAGAGGAAAGAATCCCTTGGCATAATGGGCCTGCTTGCTTTAAGGTGGGGCAAAGGATAGGGAGGTAATATTGATGGGGGAAAAGGGAGTCAATTCACCACCAGCACCCAGGTCCCATAGGGAAAAAGTGCCCCGTCAATTCCCCCAGACTACTGCCCCTTTTTATCGTCAGGTTGAGGAATCCCAGACATTTTGTTGCAGCAGTGGGATCTCAGAAGAGGTGGCTTTACAGTTCTGGATCTTGTGTCTTGCAGCCGGTGCATTACGAGGAAAAGAACTGGTGTGAGGAGCAGTACTCGGGCGGGTGCTACACAGCTTACTTCCCACCAGGGATCATGACCCAGTACGGAAGGTATGGTGAAATCAACATATCTCAGACTTTTATTGCTTGATGGTTTATTACTGGAGTGCATTTGTGGGGTTATTTTATTACGGTTTCTTCAGTGGAAGTATGCATGCACCTTGCATTATATGGGATCTGCTGGGTTTCCAAAGCAAAACTCTTCTTAAATTATCCAAAGAAAAATACACATACGCATGTACACTTTTTATTTGGCACACATACCTTTTCTGAAGTCCAGGACAAACTTTTGAAAACTGAAAAATCAGTACAAGTGCAAACTGGCCTCAGCCCCCTTCCTTGGGAACGCCTCTTCAGCTTGGGGGTGACGTTCCATAGATGCAGACAGTACGCAAAGTTACCCCCACATAGGACAGTTCTGTAAAATGTGTTTTGTTAGTAAAACATGGCTTTACCTGTGGAATTGGCTTTGAAAATAATTCTGTCTGGGGGAATCTTTTAAGGGACATAAGCATGTAGAACAGCATTTTACATGCTCCAGTAGACTGTTCTTAAATTGCCTAACGTATGCAGGCATAAGAGGATGGCCCAGAGACATGTAGCACCTTCTTGTATGCAAGGCCTTCCTAGGGGTGGATAATAGGCGTAGCTGGGATGGGATTGGCATTGACGCACATGATGCCCGGTATTCAGAGGCGGCGGCTAGCTGTTGTAAAGCGGCTAACTGTCATCGCTGAAATTAAGACCTGGATATTCAATTCCTGGGTCGTATCCAGCCATCAGCATTGACTCTCCGGGTCAGTTAGGCTGCCCTTTAAGGTGCCTAACTTTTGTCACTTAAGAATAACTGGGCAGTAGCTGAATTTTGCCACTACCCTTTTATCCCCTGAACCTGCATCTCATCCTCACTGGTGAGGCCTCACTTGGAATACTGTGTTCAGTTTTGGAGACCGTATCTTGCAAAGGATATAAAAAGACTGGAAACTGTTCAGAGGAAGGCGACCAAAATGATTTGGAGCTTGTGTCAGAAGCCTTATGAGAAGAGACTTGAAGGCCTAAACATGTACACTCTGGAGGAGAGGAGGGACAGGGGAGACATGATTCAGACCTTTAAATACTTAGAGAAATGATGAACAAACAAACCTCTTCCAAAGATGGGGAAGCTGTAAAACTAGAGGGCACAACAGGAAGCTGCAAGGTGGTAAATTGAAAGGCAATGTCAGGAAATACTTTTTCACAAAAAGGGTGGTAGATGCTTGGAATGCCCTCCCGATGGAAGTGGTGGGGGCAAACACGGTGACGGAATTCAAAATGGCATGGGACAGACACAGTAGATCCCTTTACAGCAACAGGATAAAATCAAAATAAACTTAACTATCCAATTTCTCAACAAACAGGGGTGTCCTACATGGAGCGGTGGGTTCACCCCTAAAACAAAGACATGGGGAGGGGTGGCCTGCACGGAGCAGCAGGTGCACCTACTCTTGCCATCTTACTGGGCAGACTAGATGGACCATACTGGTCTTTATCTGCCGTCATTTACTATGTTACTATGTTGCATAGATCGGTTGTTTATTCCATCAAAAAGTAGAAAGAGTTGGGACATGCAATGAAGCTACAATGCAACCCACTTAAGATTAATAAGAGAATATTTTTTCACTCAACACGTAATCAACCTGGTCTTCATTATAAAACATATGAGGACAGACTTAAGGATCTTAATATGTCTACTTTAGAGGAAAGGTGGGATAGAGGAGATATGATAGAGATGTTTAAATATCTCTATGGCATAAATGCACAGGAGGAGAGCCTCTTTCGATTGAAAGGAGGGGACATAGGATGAGAGTGAAAAGGGATAGACTTAGGAGTAATATGCAAAATATTTCTTTACGGAAAGAGTGGTAGATGCGTGAAATAGTCTCCAGTGGAGCTGGTAGAGATGAGGGCAGTATCTGAATTCAAAAAAGCAAGGAACAAACACAAAGGATCTCTAAAGGAAAAAAGGGGACTGTTGTAGTGAGTGATATGGAAGGACAGACTAGTTAGGCCATGTGGTCTTTCTGCTGTCATGTTTCCATGTTTCTTCTATGTTTCTATGTAACTTCTGGAATTTGTTACCAGAGGATGTAGTAAAGGCTGTTAGTGTACTTAGGTTTAAAAAAGGTTTGGACAGGTTCCTGGAGGAAAGGTCCATAAAGCAGTATAATTATTAAAGAGGACCAAGGAAATCCATTGCCTACCCTGGGACAAGAATTGTGTCTTTTTGGGAACCTGCTAGACACTTGTGACCTGGGTTGGCCACTGTTGGAAACAGGATACTGGGCTTGATGGACCCTGGTCTGACCCAGTACGGCATTTCTTATGTTCTTATGTGCATTGCTGGTCATGAGTGAGGGCACGGGCCTTCTCAATGCAGCACAGCCAGACACCCTCTACTGTACATATCTGCATACACCAAGTCCGTCTCGGAAACTGTCAGCAGGGTTTTATTAGCTGATTCTGGTCAGAAGTCAGGATATAACTTACTTAACAACCTCTGATCCATTCTGACTGAAAAAAACAGGAAAGAGGAAGGAGAGGGAAGCATGGAGTGAGGTAACAGAGAAATATGATGACAGAAAAAGACCACATGGCCTATCTAGTCTGTCTTTCCATATCAACCACTACAACAGTCCCCTTTTTTCCTTTAGAGATCCTCTGTGTTTGTCCCATGCTTCTTTGAATTCAGATACTGTTCTCATCTCTACCACCCCCACTGGGAGACTATTCCATGGATCTACCACTCTTTCCGTAAAGAAATATTTCTGCATATCATTCCTGAATCTATCCCCCTTTCACCCTCATCCTATGTCCTGTAGGGCTGGTACCCCTGCACTTCTACATGCAAATCTCCGGCCTGCTCAGAAACTCAGGCCTGAACCAAACTGAACAGACAAGATGGATTCTTCACTACACTTTTGCTGTGTTCAGCTACAAACCTGACCTCCAAGCAACTGCTTGCGCAGCATTTCTAAGTGTGCATACAGAAGCTATTGTCCGTGGCTAATTTATTGCCCACATGCAAGAACATCTGCTGCTTCGGTGTCCTTGGACACTTGTACATATGCCCAGAAGTTACATACTGTTGCTTTTGCATGACTTCTTACTATGGATCCTTTGTCTGCAAGAAGATGCCCATCATCTACCTCCTGATTCGCTGAGAACACCTCAGACTGCCTGGTGCCAACCAATCATCGGACCTATGACGGAGTATTCTTACAGAGAATAATGCAATCTGCGCTGGAACTTTTAGTAAGAGTTGGGGGGCTTTCCCCACCTGTTCATACAGACTTCTGCACCGGTTCCTTCCTGCTGTGCACTGCGTACCTGATTCCTGCGACCTGAGCCTTCTGCAAGACGGCCACTAAGTGTGGGCTAGGCCGTCCTCCAAAGGTCTGAGATAAGACTTTCACAGATACCTCCGGTTCGGACTTACTGCGGTGCCTCTGACGGGGCTGGAGCCTGCATTAGCTAGCAGCTGCCTCTTTGGACTGTGCTGTTCCTGAGTGCCCGACGAAGCTAAGGTACTGACTTATCTCTCCTCCCCCGGATGGGCAAGGGGTTAGCAATATATTTCATACCTTTTCTCAGTGCAGAGCGAATCAGTGACGTCTGGTTACTAACTAGTGATTTATTACGTTATCCAATGGTACATCTGTACTATAACAAATTTCTACCTCATGTTTCTAATTAGCTATATGTGTGCTTGTATATTTTTCTACCTGGCTGACTATAATAAAGTCTAATATATATCTGCAGACCAGACTTCTTTCGTGGCTCATTGCCAGAATAACTCACCGAACTTTGGGCTGGGTATTTGTAGCCATTCTCCCCTGGACAACAGAGAGTCTAACTTATTTTTATGCTACTAATAATCCCTACAGTCCCTTCGTAGCAAAACTTGCTTTCAAATGAAAGAGGCTCTCCCCCTGAACATTTATGTCACAGAGGTATTTACTACAAATGCAAACAAACCCCAGTTGTCCCTTACATTAAATAACACACCATGAAAAAAAGGGGAAACAATATCTAAATATTAAATGACTTGTCTCAGACATGTGCAACCAAACCAGTGTATTGCCACTACTCACACTATCCCATTCCTAGAGTGTGGCAATGAGCACTCACTGAGAAGGTCTTGCTTGAGTAAGGAGGGGTCTCAGTGTACGGGCTTCAGGCTAACCGGCAGCAGTACGTTAACTAACTGAACATGGAAAGTACCATCACTTAAGCCCAATCCTATCATTCATTGGCCTCCCTTCCCAGCAGTGTTGTTTTACAATTTTCATCAATGCATTTAAATACAGGAAGGAAACAAGCACTTAGCTGTGACTCTGAACTTCCAGACAGAACGGCAGGTGCTGTATGACAAAAGATCAACTCGAGTTTTGCCTGATAATTTCCCAGGCTGCATCAGGACTTGTCACAAACTGTGACAAGCTCCCCATCACTTCTTTTCCTATTTGTGGGTGTTTTTTGAGGTCCTGTTCCTGGTTCTTCATCTGTGAACACAGAACAGAAATATTTGTTAAGTAATTCCACTTTATCCTCATCAACTTCTGAATATTCCTCCCCTTCACCCTGGAGTCTGACAATTTCACTTTTGCCCTTCCACCTCTCACTAACATCTCTGAAAATTGTCTTACCCCTCCATTTTATGGCATTGGCTATTTCTTCTTCTTTTTATATCTTTGCTTTCCTGACTACTTTGCTAGCTTCTCTAAGGGGGATGTTTACTAAATGGCGGTAGTGGAAACATGCGATATCGGAGCCATGGCCCCATTGAAAACAATGGGGCCGCGGCTCCAATATCACATGGTGTCCACTACCACCATTTAGTAAACACCCCCCTAAGTATTTCCAAATATAGATGCCTGTCTTCCTCTCTCTGTGATCTCTTGTATTTCATGAAGGCCTCCCTCTTTTTCTTCACTTTTTCAGCTACTTCCTTTGAGAACCATAGTGACCTCCTTTTCCTTTTAAATTTATTTACCTTTCTGACTAAAGATTGGTTGCCCTTAAAATATCCCCTTTCAGTTTGCCCACTGTATTTCTATATCCCCCAGCTGTTCCCATCCTGCTAATGACTCCCTGAGGTATTGGCCCATCTTGGCAAAGTTAGTTTTCCTAAAGTCTAAGACCCTCACTTTTGAATGATATTTTCTGCCCTAGTCCTGATACTGAACCACACCATCTGGTGATCACTGGATATGAGATGGTGTCCGACTATAACATCAGAAACACTTTCCCCATTGGTAAGCACCAAGTCCAGTATGGCCCCTTCACATGTGAGTCCTGTTACCAGTTGCCTGAAGAGTTCTCCCTGTAGAGTATCCAGGATCTCCTTGCTTCTAGATGACACCTCAGCAAGGTTGTGCCAATCAACATCCGGCATACTGAAATCCCCTATCACTAGCACTTCTCCTTTCATGGCAATGCTGCGTATGTCTTCTATTAAATATCCACCCACTTCTACTCCCTATGAGGGGGTCTGTATTTCACGCCAATGCAAATGCATTTCCCTTTCCCTCTTTCTAGTTTAACCCACAGTGCCTCCTCGCTCCCTTTTAAGCTCTGTAGTTCCAAAGCTTTAATATTACTTTTTACATATAGTTCCACTCTTCCTCCTCTTTTTTCTACCCTGTCCTTCCTGAATAACGTATAGCCTGGTATAATTAAATCCCAGTCATGGTTGTCCGTGAACCATGTCTCCATAACTGAAAAGAAATTCCCTAGAAGTTAACAGAAGTTCAAAATGTACTTACATACCAAAGCAAAGCCCCGTCCTATAATCAAAGGAATCTTCAAACTCAGAAAACTTTATTATATATGCAAGCTCAAAATTTTTTTTAATTATAGACAAGTGACCTTTTTTGTGAGATCCCTACTCATACATGATAAGAACATAAGATATGCCATACTGGGTCAGACCAAGGTCCATCAAGCCCAGCATTCTGTTTCCAACAGTGGCCAATCTAGGTCATACGTACCTAGCAGTTTCCCCAAGGGACACAGGTTCCACAATGCTTGTACTGGTTCAAGCATTGATATCCTGGGTCCCTTCTTAATAATGGTTTATGGACCTTTCCTCCAGGAACTTGTCCAAACCTTTTTTAAACCCAGCTACACTAACAGCCTTTACTACATCCTCCGGTAACAAATTCCAGAGTTTGATTACACGTTGAGTGAAAAAATATTTTCTTTTATTAGTCTTAAATAGTTTACCCTGTAGCTTCATTGCATGTCCCCTAGTCTTTCCATATTCTGATATGGTAAACAATCGATCTATGTTTACCCGTTCCACTCCGTTCATTAATTTATAGACTTCTATCATATCTCCCCTCAGCCGTCTCTTCTCCAGGCTAAAGAGCCCCAACCTTTTTATCCATCAGTGCTTACAGAAATGGGTCTCCATATTCGTAGTGCATTTTTATTTAAATTCTTTAAGGTAGAAATTATTTCAAATCATCCCTATACTGAAACAGCATATAAGAGGGAAGATGTTTCTATATTACAGTTCTGAAGACTCATTTTTGTTTTCAGATCCACAGACATTCACAGGCTACAGATGTGTGCAGAGGCTTATCTTGGAAAGTGGTCTCTTAATTTTGGGTGGAATTTCTTTCTTCAGTAGTTTAACACATTGATGCTTGGCAGAATCGCACACAAAATCATGTCCGTGGTCCATGCCTATACGTGGATCTGGAAAAAGGCACCCCTTTCAGAGTCCTCATGCTCCCCCTGACATGTCTGGAAAAAATGATGTGCATAGGGCACCAAGCAAAAAGGTTATTAGAGGAAGACTACCACTACTGCTACACCACTCCGCCCACCCGATCGGCTTTGCTCCACCCTGCTCCCCACTGCAGAGGCCAATCGGGCCTAGCGCTGCCAGATTTAAGAGGACCATCTTCGGGCACGCCTGCACCTGAGGGCCTTGCAAGAGGGCCCTTTGGCATGGCCCTTAGGCGGGGTCTGACCTGCAGGAAAGAAGGCCGAACAGCTGAAAAACAAAGAAACAACTCCAAGCTGGTACAGCAGCCTACCCACCATAGAGGTGCCCAGTAATCAGCAAAAACTACTACTACTGAGCTTTTGTATAGCGCTACAAGACATACGCAGCACTGCACAGACATGTAAGAGACAGTCCCTGCTCATCAGAGTTTACAGTCTAGTCAAGACAGACAATACAAGGGAAACACAAGGAGATCAGCTGAGTCAAGGTCCAAAGGCGGCAGTGAAGACGTGAGTTTTCAGCCTGGTTTTGAAAGGGGTCAGAGAAGGTGCCTGGCGTACAGGCACAGGTAGTTTGTTCCAGGCGTAAGGTGCAGCAAGGTGAAAGGAGCGAAGTCTGGATTTAGCAGTAGAAGAGAAGGGCACAGATAGAAGCGATTTGCCAGAAGAGTGGAGTTCCCGAGGAGGGGTGTAGCGAGAGATAAGAGAAGAAAGATAGTGAGGAGCTGTAGAGTGATGCACTTATAGGTCAGCAGGAGAAGTTTGAACTGGATGCAGAAACGGACAGGGGCCAATGAAGTGACCTGAGAAGAGGAGTAATATGGGCATGACGAGGCTGATGGAAGATTAGCCGCGCAGCAGAGTGTTGAACAGATTGAAGGGGAGAGAGATGATTCAAAGGGAGACCAGCAAAAAAACCATCTACCTCTGTGAGTCAAAAGAAATGACAAGCCCAGAACTAGCTTTATACTTATCTTCTTAGACATAAAAGCAGCTTTAGACTCCATTCCACAGAGCCTAATCATCCAACAACTGCAAACCCTCGGACTATCAGACATACCCCTCAGGTGGTTCAAGTCCTACCTAACAGACCGACAGCTTCAATAAGATCAGGCCCTACAAAATCCACTCCATATACCCATTCTCAAGGAGTCCCACAAGGCTCTACCTCTCTTCACTGATTTTCAATATTTTCTACAGCCAATCTGCACTTTCAGAAAAGCATTCAACGTCCTGTACCACATCTATGCAAATGATGTAATGATCTACATGCCTATCAGCGCATCTAACCCAGATATCACACCCATAACAAAATGCTTCTCCTCGGTCAGCGAATGGCTCAGAAAACACAATCTGGCAATAAATGTCAAGAAGACAGATGCCATGTACCTCACCAGAGACAACAACTTTACTCCATTGTGCTCCATAACCATAGATGGGACCCAAATCCAAGATGTATGATACCTCGGAGTTACACTGCACCAACATCTCACCTTCACAAGACACATACAGAACATAACAAGAAGCATCTACTTCAAACTCAAAACAATCAAGCACCTTAAACCTCTTCTAATTAGCCATGACTTCCACTCAGTCCTCCAAGCAACCATTTTTCTGCATTTCAATTACTGCAATATCATCCTTCAAGACCTACGAAAAGCAACTATCCACTCTCTCCAACTCGCCCTCAACACAGCAGCATGAAAACGCCTCAACTCACAAAATATAGAACACATAACACCCCTACAAAAAACAGAACATATAACACTCCTACTCAGACAACTTCACTGGCTACCATTAAGGGAATGCATAAAATACAAGTCCATACTCACAACCTTCAAAATTCTCAACAACTCTTCTCTACCACACCTGCAATCCCTACTCCAAGTCACACCTGATAACAGAAAACGGTGAACCGGCTCACAGGACACACTATACATACCTCCGCTATTTACGAAAACCATCTCCACCACCTCTAAGAGAGCCTTCTCATTTACGCTCCACACTTATGGAACTCTATTCCTGACAGACTACAGATTACAATGGACACAACAACCTTCAGAACAGCCCTAAAGACTCACATATTCAAAGACTGCTTTTCAGACAACATCACCTAACCAGTCACTATTCCAACTACTCACTCCCCCTGTCCCCTCCCCACAAGCCTACCCCCCACCCCCCTCCTTGACCAACATCAGTCATAAATGTTACCCAAGACCTACAAACTTAAGTAAATGTTACTTCCAAGTTGATCTCCCTGTTCTATGTATAATGTTCTGTTACAATGTAGACCGCTTTGACAGTAGGATAAATCAGTATAGAAAAAATGTTAACTAAATAAATAATAAAAATAAAATAAATGCTTTTAATCACTTCTATAGTGCTACAAAGCATATGCAGTGTTATTCAAATATAGCTATAGATGCAACCGTCCACTGCCTTGTCAAGTCTTCACAGCCTTGTGCATTATTTGCGTCCTGCTGTCCAAAAATGCAGATGAAAATACATTAAGGGTAGTTTATGTCATTGATTTGCATATGCAATATGCTCTCTAATGTTTCAGCATGAAAACTACAGGGGAGTGAAGACTTCCCCAAGGCACTGCACGTACACACATACACGCACACGCATGCAGTGATCTCATAAGCCTTATATTCCTTTGGAAAGTAGGGTAAGAAGGGATAATGAGGTTTTGTATATTGTAAAGAGATTAATGATGTACTATGTGAGCCAGACCAGAGGCAGTATTTCCGAGACAGGCACGGCCTCAGAACCAACTTTTGTTTTGTTTTTTTGAATAGAGGGGAGGTAATGGAAAATATTTCCAAGGGCAGAAAGCTGTTTTTGCCCATGAAATTGGGCTGTCTGGGTAATTACTGCACACCATATATCAGCACGTACCTCTACCTAGGTAGTTTTGAGTCATTTCTTGCGGGAGAGGTTGCAACATGTGTAGTCTTAGATTTCCAGAGTCAGGCATGTTCTTTTCCCTTAAAAGCAGACAGAAATTTCTACACACACTTACAAGGAGGAGCAACAGTTTGACCAGCATAGCTTTCCTTTCATTAGTTTGCAAACCACGCAGCTAAAAATAATCTTACAGGTGGCGCAACCTTCTAACCCATAGCATGATGATTTTATCCATGGTGTGGGACTGAAGGACGCGAGCTGCTTGCCAGACATTTAAAGGAATGCATTCTATGGTCTTTTGACCGATAGGTATTGTGCTAAATTTCTAAAGGTTTTGGTTGCATTTAGACATCTAAAAGGTCAGTACAGACTTGCAAAGAGGCCGGAAATAAATGGAAAGTGTTTTCAAAGCAAAATGGAGCAGGATTCCTACATAAGACATCCCGGAAAGTGAGAACTTTCTAGAAGCTTTAGTGCATTATGGGATGCACTCATCTGTTTTTTCTGTAAGTTACTAGAGGTGCCCAGGGAAAATTATTTCTTTTTATTTTAGTTTCTATCTTTTTTTTTTTGTTTGTTTCTTTAACATGTATTTATTTTTCCAGTATTTTGTTTCATTTCTAGTACAAACAGTAATCACCCCCACCCTAGGGAGTCATTTTAGAAAACCAGGTATAGGGATGTCCCTGCACACTCGCATCCAACGGGCGTGGTGTGAACATAGAACGGGCAGTGCTGCAGAGGTGCATGTCGCCGTGTGATTTCAGAACAGTCCGGCGCTGGCTTTTCATGTGTCTATGCCTAAGCAAGCTCCTGGCCATGACTACGTTACAAAAAGGCGCTTGTTCCATGGCAGCAACACTTCCAGGGGTAGAATGAATGTGCTCTCAGCACCACAGTACTTTCTGCCCCTGCATGATACTCGACAGTCCATTCATTGTCCTGCCCCTCCACTGCACATCTGCAGATATGAGGTGGCTTGCTGGGACATGCGTGTCTCATAGCTTAGAAGCCCCCATTGGTCGGCACATCTTCATCTCCCTTTCTGCAACCCCACATTTCTGAAATGGCCTGCAAATGTGCACATACCCAACCTTGCTATATGCACGGGACCATCTCCAGAGCCTGCAGCGAGGGACATGCAACTTTTGGGGTGGAGACAGTGTGACTTCAGATGACACTTAGTGTGCACGTGCCTCCCTTCACTGCCACCTCATCCTGGGATTTTGGATGTGGTGACCTGGACGTCCTGGATTCTTCCAAGACGTCCCTTCTAAAATCCCACTTAGACTTTACTAGAAACCAAGCACATAATGTGACCCCTTTCCCACTCATCCAGGCGTCCCCTGTCTCATCTGCCCCCCTCCCAAACTGCGTCTCTCTGCTAATTGTCCTATTCTCCCCCAGCACTTATTCCTCTCTTTCTGCTTCCTACCCGTGGTGGTCTCAGTCCCTTTCTCTTTGACCACTGCAGGATAGACTCCACCAGCTTTTGTATGTGCAGATTCTTCTCTTCTCTGTAATTATTGCTACTTGCTTTTGTTGTGTAGGGTTCTTCGTCAACCTGTTGGCAGGATTTACTTTGCTGGCACAGAGACGGCGACCCAGTGGAGCGGGTACATGGAGGGAGCTGTGCAAGCTGGAGAGAGAGCAGCCAGAGAGGTACGTAGAGAGATGTGCAGTGTCAGCAAAACGTGAACGACCACAGATTGAACAAAAATTAAAATGTGACATTAAACACCTGTCTGGTGGCTGTGTGTGAGTGATGCAGAACGCCATGCAGTGAACCTGAGTTTAGTTCTGGGGTCAGGTCTAATTTAATTTTAATTTATATTTTGCCTCTTTCGGTTTCAGTGGTGTCGCCAGGCCACGTCAGGGGGAGAGTCACAATAGCACAATGGTGACATCTAACTACCCTAGACCTAGGTTGCTACCAATGAACTAAACTCCTTGCCCCCCCCCCCCCCTTATACTGAACACATCCAAGCAACTACAACAGGGGAATTCTAAACAAAAAAACCCTGGCTAAGGAAATACACCCCCCCCCCCCCCCCGTCCCCTCTACTACGGAACCTCTACTAGGGAAAGAACAGGCTGTAGGGAGGAGAGTGCAATAGGAAGCCTCAGACTAGGGTCCCTGGCAAACAGGACAATGTGTCCCCACTATACAGCTCATAAGAGGTCCCTCAGGTGTCATTCATAGGCTTCCAAGTGCAAAGTCAGTTTTTACAATTTTTCAAATGCATTTAAAATCACTGAAAAACCAAACAAGGCCCCACACATTCTGCAGGCTCCAAAGACGCCAGTCGCACTGTGTGAACATGTACCATGCACCATAAAAAGCTGCAGTCTGTGGCTGTTACTGCAGTAGCTGAGTGAGCAGGAGCTTATGTGACTAAGGGGGGAAACTCCCACATAGTTGTGAATGAAGGTTTCAGCCAAAATCATCCCACTAACACAAACCTGGCAATTTAATGTGGACAAGTGCAAAGTTATGCACCTAGGAAAGAACAACCCACACTATAGTTACACGATGCAAGGCTCCACATTAGAAACCACCACCCAGGAAAAAGATTTAGGAGTCATCGTGGATAACATGTTAAAACCCTCCGCCCAGTGTGCAGCGGCGGCCAAGAAAGCAAATAGAATGCTAGGTATCATAAGGAAAGGGATGGAGAATAAAACAAAGGATATTATAATGCCTCTGTATCGCTCCATGGTACGACCGCACCTTGAATATTGTGTGCAATTCTGGTCACCGTATCTTAAAAAGGACATAGAGTTATTAGAAAAAGTACAGAGAAGAGCCACCAAATTGGTGAAGGGGATGGAAGGCTACTCCTATGAAGAGAGGCTAAAAAGGTTAGGGCTCTTCAACCTGGAAAAGAGACGGCTGAGGGGAGATATGATAGAGGTCTATAAATTAATGAATGGAGTGGAACGGGTAAACGTGGATCAATTGTTTACGCTATCAGAATATAGAAGGACTAGGGGACATGTAATGAAGCTACAGGGTAAACTATTTAAGACAAATAAGAGAAAATATTTCTTCACTCAACGTGTAATCAAACTCTGGAATCTGTTACCGGAGGATGTAGTAAGGGCTGTTAGTATAGCTGGGTTTAAAAAAGGTTTGGACAAGTTCCTGGAGGAAAGGTCCATAAACCACTATTAAAAAGGGACCCAGGATATCAATGCTTGACCTAGTACAAGCACTGCAGAACCTGTGTCTTTTGGGGAAACTGCTAGGTACGTATGACCTAGATTGGCCACTGTTGGAAACAGGATACTGGGCTTGATGGACCTCGGTCTGACCCAGTATGGCATTTCTTATGTTCTTATGTTCTTATGTTCTTAACCTTACACGCTGCCTCGAAGATGTCATGTGATGGCTAGAAAACAACAGCCTAACTATCAACCTCAAAAAACTGAAACACTCTTCATCACTAAGAACACCAACTTCACACTACTGAGATCCATCACACTGAACAACATCAAAATAAAGGTACAACCAGAAATCAAATATCTATGGATCACACTTGACCAACATCTCTCCCTTAAACCTCAAATACAAAACGTCACAAAAGTTATCTAATACAAGATCAGAACCCTTCAATGTCTCCAACGGACTTCCACTCTGCATGCCAACTCTTAATCCTTCCCCATACGTATTACTGAAATGCCATTTACCAGGGTCTTCCGCTCTCCACCCTATTCACTCTCAAGATAGCCCTCTCCACCCTACTCCCTCTCCAGATATCATGTATCCTCATGGGGAACCTCCAGATAGGACCATATCACACCCACACTGAAACTGCTGCATTGGCTATCTCTACTTAGCCAGATTAAGTACAAAACGCTTGTGCTAGTCCACAAACCCATCGCCAATAATCTGGTATCACACTTATGATCTCTGCTCCTTACCCCCTCACACAACCGTTAAAGATGACAAGCCACCAAGAATACTTTAACCATCCTAATGCAAGAACAAAGTCATCCCAGCATACATGTGCAGGATCTTTTGAACGTTACGCCCCATCAGCATGGAACACACTCCCAGACTCATTATGGGCAATCACTGACCTACCAACGTTCAGAAAACAACTGAAAACTCACCTGTTTACAGAACACTTTGGTCCACCTACTTGACCTCAGAAACAAAGATAACATCAAAACCTGCCCACCCATGCTGTACAGAAACAGACACTTAACTCCTCAGCAGGTTAACATCAAACAACAATGTGAAACAATATCACCCACCCCTCTTAACTATATATAAGTTTAATCTGTTACTTGTAACAAATGTTAAGCTGTTACCTTTTACCTGTATATAGTTCAAAGATGTTCCATGTAATTTCTTACTAATTGTTATATGTAAACCGCTTTGACCACTGTGCATGGCAGTATAGAAGTCATGCTAAATAAATAAATCTTGGACACTACGTGGACCCGAGCCTTTCTCCCAGAAGACTGCATGCAGCAGCTTGAGGAGGTGGTCGCCAACATCTGCCACGCTAAGCCATGTGGCCTCCACGGTGCATGTGACTCCTCTAGTCTGGTTCAGGATGCGCCAGGTGCAGTGGATGCAACCCACAGGTCGCCTCAGGGATCATGTGGACATTACAGCGCCCCTCACTGACTCCCTCGAGTGGTGGCTGCAGCCCTGGCACCTGCTCTGGGGTCTTCCTTTCCAGCTGACACCACCCCAGAGGACGCTCAGCACGACATGTCCAAACTAGGATGGGGCGTGCACTTGGACAGCCTGCGGATGCAGGTCCCCTTGTCAGAGCAGGAGAGCGTGTACCAGATCAACTTTCTGGAACTCTGGGTGATCGCAAATCAGACGGACAACCAGGTAGCCATTTTGTAAGAGGAATCTCTGGGGTCATTTCTGCTTTACGTCGATTCTGGCCAATACTGGAATTACATTCTTGTTTCAAGGAGAAGCGTTTAATGGTGTCTTACTCTAGGGGGGCTAATTTAAGAGATCTGGTGGTAAGAACTACATCACTGTTGGATCCACCTCTTTCTTCACATACAGATCCGGGCCACTATACATGTGGCTCCTGTATCTACTGTGAAACTAGCATCACAGGTGTCACTTGGACGGATGTTCATACATCCATTATTTATTTATAAATCTACATGGAATGCTACTTGTGAATCATCTTTTGTAGTTTACTTGATCTTATGCCCTTGTTCCCTCTATTATGTGGGACAGACTATTAGACCTGTAAAGAAACGTCTGGGCGAGCATGCGTCCCATTTGTGTTTGAAAAATCTCACAGCACCTTTGGTGGAACACTGTTTACAACGAGCACATACTTTCCGGCAACTTCGCTGGTGAGTTCTGGATTGTATTCCGTTCGATCCAAGAGGTGGTGACCGGGCCTCTAAACTGCAGAAGCTGGAACAGAGATGGATTTTTAGACTACAGACTGTTTCTCCTAATAGCCTTAATGCTGTCCTTGAATGGCATAGCATTGTTTGATTCTTAATACTCGGATAAGTCTTTAATGAACAACAACAAAAAATTCTCTGCTATTATTTTTCTGTGGGACGTATCTTCCATATAATTTTGTCCAATCAGGAGAGGAGGTTCCCTTGACTCATGGGGTCTTTCCTCTCTGATTGGTGAGTAAACTTGCCGTGCGCCCATTGGGTGAATAATCTTCCTAGGCTGACTCACCATCATCTCGTACGTCAGACGCCAGCTTTTTAAGCGAAATGGCTCTGTCCTTCGGAACACTGAAGCTTTTCAACTACAGGCCTTTCATTCTGCCTGATGCAGGGTCGATGAAATCTTTTAGACCTGAAACGTGCCACATCATAAATTTTGGTCTCTGTAGTGATTGTGAGCTTGGGGCGAACTGCAGCTAAGTGATATAGCTTTGTTAAATTGTTTACTTTTTCAAATGATTAAAATGGAGAAATCACGGTGAGAGGGTGGTTTTGAGTCCCCCTACTTTTGGTGAGCTATACTCCGACAAAAAGATAGAGGGTCTTTTCACTATTCTTTTCAGAGTTAAATTTTGGATGTTCTTATTGCACTCTGAATAGGGTTCTTTTTGTTTTGTCATTTTCTAGGTCAACAAACGGGGGGATGGGATCATACCTCCTGTGCTGGGAAGCGATATGCCTCTGGAAGTTCACACTGGCTCTCGGTATGGAGCTGCGGGCAACCTACCTGCCCAGGGAGCTCAATATGCTGGCAGACCATCTCAGCCAGGTTCTTCAGCCTCACGAGTAGACCCTGAACAGAAGGGTGGTGGATTACATCTTTCGGGAGTGGGAGACATTGACAATGCACCTCTTTGCCTCCCCACACAATGCGCAGGTGGACCGCTTCTCTTCTCGGGTGTCCGTGAGGGGCAGGCTGGCTTCAGATGCCTTCCCCCTCAACTGCGGGCTAGGCTTGCTCTACGCTTCATCCCTGATTCCGCTGGTGGCAAAGATGCTTCTCAAGTTCCAGGTGGACATGGGAAGCATGAGTCTCATCATGCCATATGGGCTCAGACACCTGTGGTTTTCCCTGCTGCTCCAGCTCTCCTGCCGAGAGCCTCTCCAGTTGGGTTGCCAGCTCGACCTCATTTCTCAGGAGGACGGGACTCTCCAGCACTTGAACGTCCAGTCCCTGGCCCTCATGGCATAGATACTGAGCGGGTAGTCCTGTCTAAGCTCAACTTACTGGGGAAGGTGACAAATGTCCTCCTAGCCTCCATCAAGGACTCTACCTGCCGCATCTATGCTTCCAAGTGGCACCGGTCCTCTGGAGTGCGGGAACGGCACTGGATCCTTTCTCCTACCTGGTTAAGGGTTTGATGGAGTACCTCCTGTACCTAGAAACATGACAGCAAAAAAAGACCACATGGCCTATCTAGTCTGCCCTTCCATATTAACTACAATAGTCCCCTTTTTACTTTTAGAGATCCTCTGTGTTTGTCCCATGCTTTTTTGAATTCAGATACTGTCCTCTCCACCACCTCCACTGGGAGACTATTTCATGCATCTACCATTCTTTCTGTAAAGAAATATTTTTGCATATTACTTCTGAGTATCTCCTTTCACTCTCACCCTATGTCCCCTCATAGCAGAGCATGCCTTCAATTGAAAGAGACCCTCCTGTGCATTTATGCCACGGAGGTATTTAAATGTCTCTGTCATATCGCCCCTATCCCGCCTTTCCTCTAAAGTATAAGATCTTTAAGTCTGTCCTCATATGCTTCATAACAAAGGCCACTAACCATTTTAGTAGCCACCCTCTGCACCCACTCCAACCTGCCTATATCCTTGTGAAGGTGCGGTCTCCAGAATTACACTCAATACTCCAAATGAGGTTATTTATTATTTATTTATTACAAGTTCTTATATACCGCACTATTCGGCATCAGAGACTTGTACAGAGGCACTATCACCTCCTTTTTTCTGCTGGCCATTCCTCTCCCTATACACCCAATCATCCTTCTGGCTTTTGCAGTCACCTTTTCTACCTGTTTAGCTACTTTAAGATCGTCAGACACAATTACGCCCACTCTGCTTTTGTGGACCGAAGTACAGTTTCTCTGAATTTTTGCAGCCTTAATATATGAACCTGCATTTTTAAGCAATAACTTTCAGCTACCATATTCTAGAACATTCTTCAAGTTAAGCTAGATCCCACCTCATGTTGTCGACTCCTTCCGGGGTATCTGCTCAATTGCAGATTTTGGTATCGTCTGCAAACAAGCAAACTTTACCCTTCCGTAATATCACTAACAAAGATGTTAAATAGAATCGGACCAAGGATAGATTCCTGTGACACACCACTGGTAACCTCCTTCTCCTCAGAGTGAGCTCCATTTACCTGTACCCTTTGTCGCCTCCCACTCAACCAATTTCTATCCCAATCAGTAACTTTAGGGTCCATCCCTAAGGTGCTCAGTTTTTTTATGTCGCCTGTGCGGAACGGTGTCAAAGGCTTTACAGAAATCTAAATAAACCGCATCTAGGGCTCTCCCTCAGTCCAACTCCCTAGTCATCCAGTCAAAAAAACTCGATCAGATTTGTCTGACAAGAACTGCCACTGATGAATCCATGCTGCCTCGGATCCTGCAGTCCATTGGCTCCAGAAACCTCATTATTCTCTCCTTTAGTAGCCTTTCTTCAAATCTAGCCCCATGCAAGTGCACCTGAGTGTGATTTGTGCCTACTACCGGAGCCTGGAGGGGAAGTCCACTAGTGGCCCACTTCATGCAGGGCTTGCTCCTGTCAAGACCTCTGATTAAGCTCCCACTAGTTGTATAGGATCTCAACATGGTCTTGGGACAGTTGTCTTCACTCTTTGAGCCTCTCACTACCTGTTCGCTGAAATTCCTGACCTGGAAGGTCATCCTTCTGATGGCACTCACCTCGGCTCACCAAGACAGTGAGCTTCAGTCTCTGGTGGCCCACCCACCATACACAAGATTCCACTATAACCGGGTGGTGATATGCACTCACCCACACTTCTTGTCTAAGGTGGTTTTGGCCTTCCACCTCAACCAGTCACTGGTTCTGCCTGCCTTCTTTCCAAGGCCTCACGCCAACAGAGCGGAGGCCCAGCTACATACATTGGATTACAAGCGGATTCTGGCCTTCTACCTTGAGTGGACCAGCCCACTCTACGCAGCTGTTCGTCTCCCATGACCCCAACTGCCTGGATGGGGATTCCCGGCATGACAGTAACCTCTGCCAAGCCATGCTCTGGCATCTGTTTATGGTTTTTGGTTTATTAAGTTTTGATATACTTCCCTTGGCCAGGCAATCAGAGTGGTGTACAATTTAAAAAAAATACAAAATACCAACAAATTAGAAAAGGAAAGGAAACTCCATCAAATTGATAGGACAGGAAAGAGTAGAGCAGAGGAAAAGCATATGTAGAGATTAGAGGCATGGCATCTCTTTGGGGCTGCAGCTCAGTCAGAGGGGTTAATACCATTTGGGACTTAGGTTCATCTCCTTCCCACTGGCCCTTCTGTCCATCCAAGCTATGTCATCCAATGTAATGTAGCTGTGTAAGAAGTGTGGGTGTGTGCTTTGTCTAGGTAGGATCAGAGTATGGTTGTTGGTCAGTGCTGGTCTGTGAATTCTGAACATCATCATGTTGAAGGTTGTGATAGTGCTGGGTAAATAGATAGGTTTTTAGTTCCTTTCTAAATGATTGAAGGTCTTTAATTTCTCTTAGTTCGACTGGGAGGTTGTTCCACAATGTAGGTGCGAAGAACGAGAAAGCAGTGTTGCTTGTCTTCCGCCTTGTCTTTCGAATGGTATCCAGAACTAATAACATGTGTAGGTTCACTCTTCTTCTTGACCTGCTTTCATGTGGGGTATTGATAAGTGTAGCCAGGAAAGACGGTGCTATATTATTAAAGATCTTGAACGTTGTAACTAAAAATTTATAGGTAATTCTACATGAGACCGGTAGCCAGTGCAGGGCGTAGAGAATAGGAGATATGTGGTCTGTTACTTTCGCTTTGTAAATGATCCTTGCTGTGACATTTTGGGCTAATTGTAGAGTGTGTAGGTTTTTCTTAGAAGTTCCTTGAAGAATACCATTGCAATAATCTAAATGAGGTGTTATTAGTGTTTGGGCCACAGTTCTGAAGTCGGTGCTATCTATCATCGGTCGTAGCTGTTGGATTGCAATGCGCTTTTGGAGTACTTGGGACATTAGCCTTATAGGAGGTTATTATATGAAGCCATTACTACTACTAATACTACTTATCATTTTTATAGTGCTACAAGGCGTACGTAGCCCTGTACAGAGACATGTTCATACGCACTAATGGCCTCTTACAGGTGTGGTCAACATTACTGGCACCACTGCATTTTAGATATGTTATGTGCAATATCTTGAGAAATAACTGGAAATATTCCAACTGTATGTCATCATAATTTTTTAATAATACGTTCAAAGGTATATAACAAAAAAAAGATGTCTGTGCAACTTAGTCGTAGTAATTTCTGAGAAAAAAACAAAACATGACCTGGACAGGATTAATGGCACCCTTCACTAATATTTGGCTGCACAACTCTTGGTAGTGATGGCAGCCTCCAAACGTATCTTGTAGCCATCTATAAGTTTCGTACATCTGTCTTCTGGTAGTTTCTCCCACTCTTCAAATGTGATTTGTTCCAGCTCATGAATGTTTCCAGGATTCCTTTTACCAATGGCAGATTTCGGCTCTTTCCAAAAGTTCTCGATTGGTTTGAGATCAGGACTCATTGCTGGCCAGTTTAAAACAGTCCATTTGTTCCTTTTTAACCATTCTTTTGTACTTTTGGACATGACCGGCCCTAGAGTTGCTTCAAAGTGTTGCCGCCCTAGGAGAACCTCAAGCTTTACACCTCCTCTTGCTGTCAAAATCTGTTATTTAGCTTTGAATGCCCTGCTTTTGCTGCCCTCTGGAAGGTGCTACCTAGGCAACTGCCTAATTTGCCTAGTGGTTGGGCCAGCCCTGTTTTTGGATGTTTATTTTGGGCAATTGTCCTGCTGGAAGGCCCATGACCTTTGACCCAGACTTAGTTTTATGACACTAGGTAGCACATTTCATTCCAAAATACCTCTGACTTCATGATTCTTTTAATACATTCCAGGCTTCCAGTTCCTGAGGTAGCAAAACAGCCCCACAACATACAACGTTATGGAACCTCCACCAGATTTCACTGTAGGAAGGGTGTTTTGTTCCTTATACGCTTCATTTCTTCACCTGTAAATGTATCACTCGTCTGTTTTGCCAAAGAGCTCAAGTTTGGTTTCATCTGCCCACAGAACATTTTCCTAGAAGGATTGTGGTTTCTCAAAGTGGGTTTAGGCAAAGATCAGGTGTGCTTTTTTATGTCTGTCTTTGAGCAATGGGGTCCTCTTTGGCCTTCGCCCATAAAGTCCTTCTTTGTTTAATGCATGGTGTATGGTTTGGGTTGAAACCACCACTCCAGATTGCCCAAGGTCAGCCTTAAGCTCTTTGGATGTTGTATGTGATGTTTTTCCAACTATTTGCACTAACCTTTGAAGACTTCTTGGATTAATTTTCCTCTTCCCACCACATCCTAGAAGGTTCTTTACAGTTCCATGAGCAGAAAGCTTCTTAATAACATTGCAAACTGTAGACACATGAATCCCAAGGTCTTTGGAGATGGTCTTGTACCCCTTTGAAGTTTGATGTTTGGTGATAATGGCTCTTCAGATAGTCTCAGGCAGTTCTCATGTTTTCACCATTGTGAAAGTGGAACAGGGAGTGATTGTGGCCACTTTAAACATTAGAGACATCATTCATTGGTTGATTCAAGTTATGTGAGTACTGACAATTGATCACAGGTACATCTAATTGTAGTGCAATGGGAATGTGGTTCTTCTGTTCAAACTGATTTGAATTGTTTATAAGAGTGTCAATAAGCAAGTTTGGATCATCATGACAGCTTTTTCTTTGGAATGCATTGGATAATTAGTGCTTGAAGCACAGCCCCGAGTTTGTTGATGGGCTCGAAACACAGACCTGTGTTCGCTTCAGTTAAATGGGTTTTCCTTTAATTTCTTGGCTGCAAACTGTGCTAGAGCCGTTAGACTTCTGGACACTTGGCAGGGGGCTTTCTTAAAAGCTAAGTATTTCTACATCAAGTTGCAAGATGTTATTAGTTTTGTTTATGTTTCACTCTTGGGGGTTTAACACACATTTGCTGAGTGGTTCATTCATATTTAAAAAGAATAAAACGGAGAGTTTTGTCATGAGAGAGGATTTCTCCTTTCATGACAAACATTCCATCATACATGAATAAGTTATTTTGTTGTTTTGGTTAGTCAGACCTTTTTTGTGGTTAGTTTGGTTTAGTGGTCAAGACTGTGGTTCTTTTTGGGTGAATAAGCTTGTCCTGGCAATGTCCCAGTTTTTATATTCTTTCCTACTATTTCCTTTTCTAATTGGTCTTGTTTTATTTGATTTTTTTGTGTGTCAAATGTATGTGCAAATATAGTCCAAAACCATTTCACTGGCCACTTATTTTTTTAGGAGATATTGGACATGATGAGGTTGAACTGCAAGGGTGCCAATAATGTTGACCATAGCTGTATATAATACCAACTGGCGTGTTCTATAATTACCCTTGTTGTATATTGCTGCACCTCAGAACCTTCATACAGTGTTGATGGAGACTGTGATGAGAAGTTTTGTATTATTTTTATTCTGCATTCTACGAAAGAAGTTGCTGATAGGTTTTGTTCATTCGTAGATCCTGTGCAGCTTAGGCAGAATCTCGGAGAGTGAAATCTGGACGTCGGAACCTCCCTCAATGGTAAGATGCTCTCAGGTTAAACCCAATGTCTCCCTGGGATCTTTACAATTTGCAGTCTCCTCAATTTCCTTCCATAACTTTGGCAGGCAGGGAGCTGGGTACCTAGAGGGAGGACTTGCAGCTTCCCTCCTTTCATCCGGGGACTGACAACTGGGAACTTTATTGGGTGATAATCTTAGTCTGTATTAAAACGACACAAAAACTAGTGAAGAGTCACCGATGCCATCAAGAAATAAACATAAACACATAGAAGCAGACAAAATAGCAGCACATAAAGGACAGTCTGCCCCTCCGTTCCAGTTATTAAACTCTACAATCCCTTCTCCGTCAAACATCCTCTGTGCTTTTCCCAAGCCTTGACGACGACGCCTCCACTGGGATGCTGCCCTGTGCATCCACCACTCTTTCCGTAAAGGAATATTTCCTTTCATTACTCCAGGCTTCAACAAGTTTTCTTAGGATCTAGGAGCCAGACCAGAAATCTAGGAGTCAGACTTACATATGATTTGATATATTTATTTACGAGCACCCCAGTCACCTCAGCCCCTGCCAAGCAATTTGTGTGCTGGCATTGTGCGACTGCCTTTGGTCAGATATACTGGAGCAGTGTTTGACCCTTTCTCCCACCGTGATGTGCCACTCTCCATATATGCTTGCTGCAATGTGTGCAGACCCTAGTTCGATAAATGGGCTCTCTGATTTTTCTCTCTAACCTACAGATGACAGCAGTAAAAGACTAAACAGCCTATCCAATTTGCCCATCAGGCAAAACACCTGTCAATCATAAAATCACCAGCAGCAAAATAAGAATAGAAGTCTGTAGCATCACGGTGCTACTAATGATGTCATTGACCTTTGACATCAAGGAGCAGCTAATGAAAGGAGAAGCGTAGAAAACCCACTCAGTGAAAAGTCAGGACATTAGCCCAGAAAGTCACCAGACACACACAATGCTAAGGGCAAGTGACATCACATCAGTAAAGAGTAACATTTAAAGTCAGGAAAGATCAATAACAGGGAGAGAAGTGTTGTGGATACCTGTTCAATTAGCAGCACCAAATTCTTTTTCTTGAACAATCGGATCACTGGTGAATTGTCCACCTCTGGGAAAGGTCTCTCTCCCTCCTCTGCTTCAGAAGTTCAAGGAGAATCAAGATCATGAACTGGATCCAGGGAGGACAGAGTCTCTTGGTCAGTCAGGGTCTTTCAGCCCTCAGCCCCACTAATGTAATCAAGACAGAGATCCCTTCTCTGCGAGGCCCCGGCGATACCTGCCTGACACACTTGAAGGGAAAAGAACACACTAAATTGCTCCCTATACCCATAGAGGCCACTTGCTCCCTCCTTCCCTCAATTCTGAAAATAACCATAGGGGGTCCCGAGCTCCTGCTTCTTCTCCCACTGCCAGGCCCAGCTCAGTCGCAACACATCAAAATGGTGGTGGTCACAGCATTCAACTCTGCAGCGCTTATGACAGCAGCTTTATGCTCTGTCGCTCACAAGTACACAGTGCTCATGGCAGGAAGCCCGGTGGAAGAACTTCCAGCTGATCTCGCAACCTGTATCTCATGAGACTTGAGGTCATGAGATCGACAGGAAGTTCGGGTACTGTGGAATATAAGGAAAGGCTCTTCTCTTCAGTGGCAGCAGCGGTCATGGCCATGGTGACCAAAAGAAAAGAACAACGGAGGATACAAAATCCCAAGTGCCAGGGTGCAATTTCTAGGCTCCTAGGATTTGTAGAGTCCTGCATTACTCCTGAGTCTGTCCCCTTTCACCTTCAACCTATGTCCCTTCAATCTAAAGCTTCTTTTAAATTGAAAGAATCTCACCTCCCATGCTGACTGAAGAACCCGGGAGTAGGGGAAAGTCGAACTTTGTCCAGATCTTCAAACACTACTGTAGAGGGCGCTATACCCACAGAAGTGAGCTATTTAGTTATTATTTTTTATTTTATTTAAAAACATTTACGTACCACTAATATGAAATAACATTCTCAGTAGTTAATAGAATACAGTAACCGAAACAACCATAACCATAAAAATATTGATAAGCACAATCCTTAAAAATAAAATAAAATGAAAAACACCAGTAAAAGGGATGAGACAACTGTGCCATCCACCTATCAAATTCTGCCCGCACCCCTACCCAACATCCTCTGTGTACATTCACCTGAGGCGTTCCTCGGGGCGGGATTGGACCAGGGCTTGAAAGAACGCATGTACGCTCATAGTTTGGAAACTTTGTTGGAAAAACCTACTTGCAGAAAGACCAGGCGAGCATGTCTGGGGCTGCTTTTTCCTTCAGCCGTTTTCAAAGTGAAAGTGCGTACATACTTTCACTTTGGAAATTGCTAGAAAGCGGTGCGGCAGCATGGAAATTGTTCCCAAGCATATACTTAATAAAAAAAATGAGCTAAAAGCATCCCTCTTCTTGGCAAGGAACATTAATGATATGGGCATCCTAATTATAGAGAACAAGCATCTATCCTTTTGTCTTGTATACAGACCACCCAATCTGGACACAGATAGTCTAGCTACAATACTACCAGAAACTATTTGCTCAACCACAATGAATAAGAAACTAATACTACTAGGTAACTTTAACCTGGCATCACTACACAATGCCCATGTGAAGTCCTTCCTCCATGCAATGACCGATATGGACTATCAACAGTTAATCAACATTCCTACCTATAATAGAGGCAACTCACGCGATCTTATATTCATGCCTAATGAGATCTGTGAATACAATGGTACCCATAAACCACAAGCGGTACAAGTTCCTTGGTCTGACCACTACTTAATCAGTTCTACAATTATGAATACAGCACCTCCCCCTATAATAGAACAGAAACACACCAACGATTTAAAAAGTTTGACAAGGATTCTTTTCTTAAGGATATACTACCACAAGTCATATCAGATCCAAAGGACCTAGATAACATACTTAAAATTTGGATCCTGGGCTAGGGAGGCTTTGGGGGGGGGGGGGGGAGGGAGGTTGGGGGGTTATTGCTCCCCGTTTCCTTATCTTAAAACTGCAAAAATGAAGGCATATTGTTGAATGCTGTTGTGATCTGAAGTTATGTTGTTACTGTTGCATTTTCTTTGAAGATCTTTGTGGTTTATGATTCTATGTATTTTTTGGAAGCCTTTCAATAAAAAAAAAAATAAAAAAAATTTGGAACACGGCCATATCTGAAGCAGCTACCATGCCTACTCCCAAAAATAACAAAAGATGAAGACGATCGGAAGCCTGGTACTCACAGAAAATCTGGACAATAAAACGATGCTTAAGAAAGCATGGAAAATATGCACAAAAACCCCGGAAGATAGAATATTATATATGAATACACTCCGTGATTACCGGGAAGCCATCATCAACAAGAAGAAAGAGTACCATAACAAAATCCTCATGAATTCTCTTTATCACCCTAGGGAACTCTTTGAAATAGTAAAATCCTTAATTTGCCCCTCACTATTGAATTGAATAATGTTAGTATCAATCCACAAGAATTAGCAAATCATTATGGCAATAAGTTAAGGTGTCCAGACTCTACAGCAACAATCTATTCAAATAATTTATTTTTATTTATTTATTTGGCCAGTTTTGTATACCACCTTTTCCTTCAATCAAAGTGGTTAGGGATTAACAAGGGGTGAACATTTAACAGGGGTGACAAGACATACATAAAATTCTGGGGGGGGGGCCCAGATCTGCAGTGATGGTGCATGGTGGCTGGTTCGGCAGGGCTGCGAGGGTTGGGGTTAATGTCTTTGTTCAAAAGAGTCCCTGAACAGGTGGGTTTTAAGGGATTTTTGGAAGTCTTTAAGGTCCTTTTGTGCTCTTAGTTCCTCAGGGAGGGTGTTCCATATGTCTGGTGCTGAGAATGAGATGGCTCTTCTGGAGGTTGATTGCTTTGTCTTGTGGAATCTGGCTGGGGTGAGGAGTCTATTGCTGCCTTGAGTTTGTCATGATATCAAGGTGGTTTACATTGAACAGGGCATTATAACTTGGGGATAACTATTTTACAGGGAACAAGGGCAATGGAGGGTGTCAGACGGCTGCCTGGGTGAGAATCTTCACAGTCTTGGCAAGTGCATATATCTATATGATTTGCAAGGGATTGTGGGCAATGCAGTTCATTCACACCAGACACAGCTGCTCACAATAATTAGTTGTGCTTTTGGGTAAAACCAATAAGATATTTATTTATGGGGTTATTTCTCCCAACACAGATATGCTTGGTAGCACACAAATCAGGTTACTTGCTTTCAGTGTTAAACTTGGAAAAACAAAATCAGGAAAACAACATTTGAACTGTCAGGCAATCAAAGCAAAAGAAATAAGACCTGGTTGGCAACAAACTGGTCTTTTCTGTAGGCTTTAGCTAATATTCTCTTAGCAATGTATCAAACAACAAACAAAAGCCACAAAGAGAAAAACTGTTCTTTTCAGGTTAACTTCTTATATCTTCCCACATAGATTCAGAAGTGATTCTCTCAGAGCTCACAAGCAATTAGGTAAGGCTCAATTGCTAGCAGTTATCCAGCTGAAACCCCTTAGCTGGCTTGCTTTCTACTGCGTGGCTAAAAATCCTACTCAGGAGCTTTTCTGAGTAGATTAAAGAACAAGTTTGTATTTCTTTGTGATGGTTGCTGTATTTTATAACAGAAAATCACCAAAGAAGTTTAGACAGAGAGCAGTCCATGTAAACACATTCTTCATCTGCTATCATTCCCCCTTCTTCAACAAGCATGGGTTCAATATCATGGATTGGCACAGATGGATCTCCCAATGGAGCACTTTCAGGAGAATACTTGTTTCCCTGCTGTCTTTCAAGGTTATAGCTAGGGCATAGATCAGTGTTCATACCTGAGCTCCCATTGCTGTTAGAGTTCCTCTCTATATAGCCTGGCCAGTATGCAGTCCAGTTCTTATGTCCAGCCTTCCAATCCAGATCCCTGGACACTGGATCTCTCTTCACATACCTTCTGGCACGGGTCTTAGGGTCCCTTCCACGTGCAGCCGTCTCCCTCACAGGTACCGTCTGGAGATTCCTAGCTCTGCAGCACCATTCCTCTGGCTTTCCCCAGTCCAATGGTGTATGCTGGCCCTTGGAATGCCTCCCAGTATACGTACTGCTCCGGACTCCTCTAGATCTCCCAAAGGCTTTTCTCTTCCTTCTTCCAAAGGGTTTCTTGCCCTCTCTGTCCGTCCGGTTTGGCTTCTGCTTCTGATGATCCTCCAGATGAAACTGAGGATATCCAAGCTGATCATGAAGATGATGATGAGGATCAAGCTCAAGCTGATTCTCTGTAGAATAAACTCTACCTTTATTCTGCCTAGATGAGTGCTCCCCCCTAATACAGCGCAGCTGTGCTGAATCAGGCCCTGCCCTTTGAGATGAGTGCTTAGGGATTACCTCATAGCCCTCCTGATTGAACACACGTTTCCCCACTTCAGCTCCTCTAATGGCTGTTGGAAACCTGGTGCATTCTGGGACTGGTAGTCTTTTATGGGAAAATTCTGTTTTCTTATTTCTACCAGAACTGACAGGTTGCTTGTTCAGAGTCACTTCACCTTGCCTATAGCTCCTTCCTGAGCTATGATAAGCTTCCTTATCAGAAGGGTTAAGTGGCTTGCCCAAGACCACAAGGAACACCTGTGGGACTAGAAACCCCAGTCCTCTGGCCCAAGGTTGCTGTCCTCTAGTGGGATTTGAACCCCTGACCTTCTGGCCTAAGGCAACTTGCTCCAACCACTAGGCCACTCCTCCCTCCATCAATAAACATCAATCACCCTACTTTATGACTATCATTTTCTCAAATCCCTCTAGAATACCTATGTAGAATACTATCCAACATTAATACAACTACATCTGCCCTTGATCCATGGCCAGTTAGCTGGCTGAACATATCTCATTCTGAGGTGGCCCCAAATATTTGGAGGATAGTTAATCTATCTTTGTCACAGAGCTATATGCTAAGCACCCTGAAGAAAGTGATAGTCCATTCCATTCTCAAAAATGGATCCTTGGATAAGGCTAGCCCACTTTCCTACAGCCCAATATCTAAACTGCCATTTCTAGCCAACATAATTAAAAAGATTGTCCAAATTCAGCTACAGGATCATATTGACTTATACACCCCACTGGATGTTCATCAATATTTATTTTATTTATTTTATTATTTATTTATTTACAGTTTCTTTTATACCGCACTATTCGACATCAGCGCGGTTTACAATGAACAGAAACTACACTTACCAAATATTGATCAGTGCTTACAATGAACAGCTGGGTATACATTAAACAGGTTTACATTCAACAGGTTTCATAAACAGAGGAACATAATAACTATGTACAAAAAGCAACTATGTACAGAACAACTAGGCGCAGCTATATGTTTCTTGATGAGGGAAGAAGCAAGGTGAGATTGCAGCTCTTCGCGTTAAGACTATGGAGAGCATGGGTTTAACGTGTTGACATGGGGTGTAGAGGTAGGTTGGTGTGAGGCAGTGTCTGAAATATTGTAGTGCTGCAAAAACAGGTGATGCTTCAGTGCCTTCCTGAACTGGGAGAGGTCACTGATGGTTCTGATTTCTGTTGGTAGGGCATTCCAACATGATGGTGCGAAGTAAGAGAAGGCTCTGGATCTGGTGGCTTGAGAGCACTTCGTGATTGCCTTGGGTAATACAAGAGAATTGGAGGCAGTCGATCTCCTTGCGCGATTAGGGGGTGTAGTTGATATCAGGTCGGTGATAGAAGATGCGGAGTTATTATTGATCGCTTTGTGAGTCATGGTAAGGATCTTGAAAGAGATCCTGGAGTGCATAGGAAGCCAATGTAGCTGTTTCAGTATTGGAGTGATGTGGGTTCGCTTGGAGGCTCCATAGAGAATTCTTGCAGCCGAGTTCATGGCCAATTGTAAGGGGTTAATCGTACTCTTTGGTAGGCCATGTAGAATGGCATTGGCGTAGTCCAAATGGGGCATTATTAAGGCCTGAAAGACTGATCGAAAGTCATCTGGTTCAAGCAGCTGACGCAAATGACGAAGGGTCCGGATTTTATGATAGACGGATTTCGCTACGTTGTTGATGTGGGCCTTCATATTGAGCTGTTGATCGAGGGTAACCCCTAGGTATCTGACTGTAGACTTGCAGATGAGCTCGGCGTCACGCACTTTGATGGACCTTGGTGAGGTGAATGCAGGGTTTCTCGTCACGAAGAGGACTTCTGTCTTTTTAAAGTTTATCTTAAGCATCTGTGATTTTAACCAGTCTGTAACCGCGTCGAAGCACTCGATTAGTGGGGAGAGGTCAAGGAGCTCTGTTGAGAATGGCATATACATAAGGACATCATCAGCATAGACCAGGCAGTTGATGTTGAATGATTGGATGAGGTCACAGATAGGCTGCATATAAACATTGAAAAGTAGGGCGGAAAGGGAGGAGCCTTGTGGCACACCTTTGGTTTGCTGGAAGGGGTCGGAGGTTGAAGATCCAGAATGAACATGTTGCCAACGGTCTCTGAGGTATGAGGAACACCAAGAGAGGGCGGATCCGTGAACTCCCTTCTTTCTAAGACGCGATAGGAGAACTTCATGATCCACAGTGTCAAACGCCGCTGCAATGTCCATGAAGATCAAAGCAAAACCTTTTAGACCAAACCATAGGGTCGGAACACTATTAGTATGTCTTTTTGACACACTCTTCAAAGGTCTCAAACTCCAAGCCAGCATTCATACTGATCTTCATAGATATGGTATCTGCCTTTGATACAATTAGTCATAATATTCTACTACAAAGGCTTCAACAAATTGGAATCTATGGCACAACCCGTCTTTGGTTTAAATCCTACCTAACAGACCGCACTCAACAAGTCAAAATTGGACACTTATCATCCCACACATAAAGTCAAGAGCAAGGTATTCCCCAGGGTTCAGCCCTGTCAGCGTTTCTGTCTAATATCTACTTGCAGCCAATCTGTAATATCTTCCAAAAGTTCAAAGTAGGATATCACATCTATGAGGATGACATAATGCTATACCTACCTTTTGATGAAACCTGACCTTAACCAAATTATTTCATGTTTCAACGAGGCCTCACAATGGCTAATCTCACATAACCTACGGATACATTTTAAGAAAACTGAAGTATTGTTATGTCACTAGGAACCAACAGTTTATCCCACCATCTAACCTACAGGTCAAGGAAGTCTGCCTTGATGTAAAGGATGAAATAAAATATCTCGCGGTTACCCTTGATCGAACCCTCAGCCTATCCACAAACATCAAACTAACCACCAGGTCAATTTATAACAAACTAAAGATGATTCAGCAGCTAAGACCATGCCTATCAAGCCAAGACTTCTGCTTGGTACTTCAGGCAATGATTTGCCTCCATTTTGACTACTGTAACATTATTTATCAAGGTCTTTCTGAACAAGCAATGAAGCTTCTCCAAATGGCTCAAAACACGGCTGCACTTGTAGTCTTTAAAATTCACAGTTCTGAACACCTCACCCCTATTCTTCACCAACTACATTGGTTACCTATTCAAAGCAGAATCATTTACAAAACAATTATGATAACGTTCAAACTGCTACATGACATAGCACCATCCTATCTAACCTCCCTAATCAAAAAAACTCCAAATGACAGACTGAGATGAGCTTGCGCACAGAACGCGCTGATTGTTACCAAGACTTTCGGAACACAAATAGATCAATGCGTGATAGAGCCTTTACATTCCTTGCACCGATCCTCTGCAACTCTCTTCCTGAATACCTCAGAGCTTTGCCTGACCTCTCAGCTTTCAAAAAAACAACTCAGAACTCACCTATTTAGAGATTAGTTTGCTACTCAGACAGACACAGAAAAAAATTTACCCAACATAACCAACTATCTCCATATTCTTATTTCCCAGATTTTCCAAATTGACCCATCGTGTTCCAGATGTTACTTTGTAAATATTTTAACAGTTATGATGGTTTAATATATTATTCAGCCTCAGATGTTCTCAATGTACTTAATTAGATCATCAAATTATGTTACTCTACTAACAATCTTCCTTGTAAAAGTTACACTCATATTTTGTTCCCTTGTTTTGATGTAACTAAGTTGGTTATTTGTAAACCGCTTTGATCTTGTGAAAAAGCAGTATAAAAAAAACATAAATTAATAAATATAACGCAACTGCTTCTGTAGGGAACTTTCACCCTAATAACGTCTGCACCCTCAGCTGAATTCTCCCACTTTTGGTCTCATGGTCTCAACGTCAGCTTAACCTTTAGGAAAACTAGTCAGTAGGGCAGATACAAAGATATTAGGAGCTGTAGCTTCTGGTTCTCACAAGCAGCATCAATCAAAGAATTACTTAGACGGCAATTGCTTTTAATTACAAAAACTTTTATTTCAGTATAACAAAATAGCAGTGTCATACAGAACAGCAAAAGCCCGTCTATAGAAATGGCAGACAGTACCTTCTCTCTCTCTCTGTGAAGGGGGAGAAAATACTGCCCACCCTTCCTCCAAAATAACCACCTTATATACATTTCTCCCCGTCTCAAATGTCTGATTCAAATTAATCATACATTCTTAAGTGTCAGCAGGGCCTCAGGATCCTACAACACTTGAATCCATCATACATTCTTAAGTGTCAGCAGGGCCCCAGACTCCTACAACACTTTTCCCAGGGAAAAAATCTCTTTTACGTTTATACATCTGGTTTGACTTATAGGTCTGTTCATCTATGCATAGCTTGTGACCTCTGACCCTTCCTGTGTTGTTCTTCTGGCACTAATTGAAACCAGGCAGAGAGTATTTTGTGCTTATTAGTTTGAATTCTTTGCTTGACCTGTACTCTTTTGCTGATATTAATTACTAGGCCCAATATTCTGCACACTCCTATCCAGAATATGGTTTCCCAGAATCCTCTATAACAGGCCGCATCCATTATCTTATGGCAAGCATATACTCTCATATAGCTATTGTCTTCTCATATAGCTATTGTCTTCTGTGCCATCCATCCTCCTGTGTAGTTTCATCAGGCAAGGGTTCAGTCATACAAAGCCAATATATACATATATAAGCAGACCCAAGGCAGACTTTAAATCAAATTTCCCAACAGTCTCCACTTTTTCTTTTCCTTTTTCTTTTATTGTTGGGGGGGGGGGTAGCAAAAGTAATCCCACTAAGGGGCGTGAATAACAACCATTTGAGACAAAGATGGATCGTTCAAAGGCAATCGTTGGTACTGATCCCTTGACACAATATACATGGTTTTAGTGCTTTGCGATATCATTCGTTTACAACAGGCAAGTAAAATGGATAAGGCACAACAAGCAATGTTTGCAAAACAAGCTATACTTAAAAGTGTAATAAAGAAGGCTTTAAGTCCTACACCTAAACTAGCAAACCATGAAGCAATACTACCCCAGATATTATTAAGTTGAAGCCCCCCTTTAAAATCATCAATATGTAATTCAGAGAGATGCTTTATCTTATTCATTGCATCTAACACAAACACCGTGTGGTTAGCGATTACAGTACAACAGTTTGTAGCATTAATGAAAATGCATGTTCCGCCTTCAGCGGCCAAAAGTAAATCCAAAGCTTGCCTATTCTGCAGAGTCATTTGTGTATTTTGCTCAAGGGACTCAGCTAGGCGGGATATGGATTCAGTAACAGCTTTCATTTGAATATGCAACAAACATTGCAAATGGCGTACAGCCATACCAAGCTCAGCAGTTAGGGCGGGGGTGGCAAAGGGAATCCAGGCCGTTGCACTAAGGGCATCCAAACGAGTTTTAGTCATGGGATAAGTGGAATTGATATACTCAAATGAGGCCTGAATGGCATCATCCTCGGCTATAGAGGAATCCCAGGGGCTAGCATAAGCTGAGGAGCTACGTTTTAATCTATGCAGGGTGGAGCGAGAAGCAGAATGATGGGTAACATTAAGAGGTATCAAGACAGAAAAAGAAGAAACTTTAACCAAAGCGCAGGGTAATAGAGAGGTTAATTACCTGATACAGAGTTTCCCCACACAACCAATAATGACCCATTACAGCAAAGAGGTTTGTAGCAGGTGTCCATATGCGACTCATATGATGCCCATCAAACCACTTAACAAAAGATTTTCCCGTGGTAGCTGAGGTAAGATCCCTCCTGAAACTGGACATTGGGAGATAGCATGAAGTATATGGAGATTCATTCTGAGAACCCGTTGACAGCACGGCTGAACCATCATGGTAAATGGGACCAACCCCCACATACCAGCGGAAGTCAGATCCAGTAAACACTACCGGGCTTCTTGTAATATTTTTCCAATCATATTGCATACTGGAGGGGTCCATATTACCGGATTGATTATACCATTTTATCATGACAGAATTACTAGCAAAATGAAAGGATCCACTAAGCACATTATACGACAAATTACACTTATCTGAAAAAGCAATGGATACATTTGTTATTAAACATAAATCAAATATCATATTCGGGTCAACATATACACGCAAAGGGTCATGTATCATATTCATTGCATGCCACGTCTGGGAACAATTAAAAGTTTCATAACAACTAGCAGAAAAATTATTATTATCTACACAAGCAAGCTGTCCTGCATACTTATTTAAAGGAACCTTTGAAACATGTACTGGAGCATATGATACACCCTTTGGTAAAGGGGTACAAATAATGCAGTCTGCAATGTTCATCAGGGAAACAATGTGTAATACTGATTGCTTCCACAAGTTCAGAGAGCCTTCAGGTAAAGCCCGGGGTGCTCGAGATATCGTCTGGTTAGTCTGGTTCCATCCCTGGAGAAACAAAGCTAGCTGTCCATCTGGATGTAAACACTCAATAAGGAGCACGATTATGACAGAGATTTCCAGAAAAAAGCACAAGGACGCCCACGGAGTAGGCTTGACAGCGATCATCTTTGGTACTAATAACATAGCACTGTGGTGAGAACACGTGAGTTCTGTAGGGAAATAAAACTGATTAATCAGATGAGACAGCTGGAGACGCTTTTAGATGGCTGACATGCACCCAAGTATCAGTATCATTCAGTCTGGCAGCAAAAGGGGAAGCAGCAGTGACGACGTGGGGTCCTGAAAAGGTTGGGCAGTCTCAGGATGCACGAACACAATTTCTTTTATAGACAGTGGACCCTACAGGGAAGCAAGGTAATAAGGATGGACTGGACACAGACTGTGTGTCTGCTACACGGTCAGCAATTTCTTGGAGCGCAATCCGGAGTCCTGCAAGGTAAGCAGAGAGACTATCATGAATCGGAACTTGGGACTGTGATAAATTAGTTGTGTGCATACGCCGGCCAGTGACCATTTCATGAGGTGTCAGATGTAATCGTTTGATCGGGCTATTACGCAGCTGAAACAAGCACATTGGTAATGCTTGTAGCCAGGTCATGTGACCAGAAGCGCAAATCTTTCTGAGTTGAGTTTTCAAAATGCCATTACATCGTTCAACAAGACCATTGGAAGTAGGTTTATACACAGAAACATACTTCCCCTGAACAGGAAGATGCTGGGTGAGTGCAGTCACAAGAGCATTACGAAAGTGAGAGCCATTATCAGAATATATGACTTTAGGAATGCCAAATCGGGGAATTATTTGTGTTAGCAAAACCTCTACTACTTCTTCAGCAGTCTCTCTATTGCAGGGAAAAGCCTCAATCCATTTAGACCAAGGGCAAACCCACACTAAAAGGTACCGCTTCTGAGCACATCTGTGAATCATGTCAGTAAAATCTACATACCAGGATTCAAAAGGACCACTTAGAACCAGGAGGTGACCTTTGACTATAGCCTTTCCCCCTGGCTGAGAGTTCAGAATACACACGGGACATTTAGCTACTAGTTCCTGAATGCGATTTCTCATGTGTGGACACCAAAAAATGTCCTCAAGCATGCTGTAAACATTTGCAGCACTAGAATGATAGATATCATGAATGAGTTCTGTGAGGCGTTTCAGTGCTACATAACAGATACAGAGTTTTCCTGATGGATGTACCCACATTTTCTTAATTTGGGAACAACCTAGTCTCTCCCAGTTTCCTATCTCATGAGAAACAGCATCTTTCTGATAATCAGCAAGGTCAGGTACTAAATAGATCTGTGATCTGGTGACAGGCAAAGTCAGGGAAGCATTACTAGTTACTTCTTTGGCTAACTGATCTGCCAGGGCATTGCCCATCTGGCGGAAAGAGTCTCCCTGTGTATGTCCAGGAACCCACTCACAGCACAGAAACAGATTGTTGATTCTGCGTTTCTCTAAACACTCATAAATTTGATGTATCTCATCAAGATGTGAGATTGAGCTGGCTGAGGAAGTGATAAAACCTCTTTGTGACCATTTCTGGCGAAGCGCTGTCAGCACTTGTGCTGCATATTGGGAGTCAGTGAATATAATAATGTTCTGTCTCTCCTGATGCAGTAAGACTGCCAAAATTGCACAGAGTTCTGCACCTTGAGCACTATAAGCACTCGGCAACTGATATTGCAACACATCTAGAATGTCACCAGATAGAGATATCTGTACTGCACTGAAACCAGAACATAGTGACGTCTCAGAACCGTCAGTAAACCAGACTTTAGAATTGACAGGCATTTCGTGAAGAGACAGAATATTATCTGCGAAAGAAAAAATGGGGACGTTATCTCCTTCCTCCTCAACAATGACAGAAACTAAATTTTGTAGGTAGCCAAAAGGGTGACTTGCAGGGAATGGCTTAATGAGAATATGACTCCGTAGCAGATTAGCACAAAGCTGGTGCACCCGATGTGGGGTAAAGTGGAGAGTATTACTGCATAACAATGCCTCTACATCACCGGAGCAATACACAGTGAGTCGCAAGGGATGAAAGGTGTTATAGGTCTTCCTGACTGCCTCACTGGTGGCTACTAACCCTCTCTCAACATCAGGCAGAACTATTTCTGTAACAGAAAAAGACCCTGACAAGTAGGACACAATTTTACCATCATCCTGATAAATCACAGCTGCCCACGTGTGATGTCCGTGAAAGCTAATGAGAAACATATCCTTTGAATAGTCAGGGAGACAGATACTTGGTGTGTGCGATACATCAGTCAAAAGAGATTGAAGCAAAATCTGGTCAGGAGCTGACAGGCTGATAACAGTCGACCCCTTAGCCCCCCCCCCCCCCTTTTAAATATTTGCGAAAGGGATGTGTGCGTTGACTGTGACCTGGGATCCAATTCCGGCAGAAATTTATCATGCCGAGCAGAGATCGCAATTGCTTTACAGTGGTAGGCATCTGTAATTGCAAGCAGTGTTGTTTAGTTTTCTCTGTCAGAGACAGCATTCCATCTCCTACTAGGAAACCCAGAAAGGTGACTTCAGTTTGGCAGATCTGTGCCTTGGCCATGTTAATCTGGTAGCCACTTTCCAAAAGATAACAAACAAGTTTATCTGTGAGGGCCAGATTTGTTGCAGCCTCAGCTGTGGAAAGCAGTAAGTCATCTACATACTGTAACAAAGACACATTGCTGGGCAGCTCTGCCCTGAATGATTGCAAATCAGCAACTAGTGCTTGAGAGAATATGGAGGGACTTTCCACATATCCTTGGGGTAACCTGGTCCACTGATAATGCTGACCCTCAAAAATAAATGCCAGAAACTGCCTGGATGTGAGTTCGACCTCTATCCCAAAAAAGGCATGGGAAAGATCCAGAACAGTGTGATATTTATACAGAGTAGCTGTTGTCAGCAATGTAGCAGGGTTTGAGACTACTGGAAACTGTGGTTCAATAACACTGTTAAGTGCACGTAAGTCATGAACTATTCTTCACTTCCCATTAGGCTTTTTCACAGGGAATAGTGGGGTGTTATATGGGGAGTTACTGAGTTCAATAATTCCATGCTGTAACAGCTCCTGAATCTCCTGGCGAGATCCCTGCAGGGCCTCCGGTTGGAGGGGATACTGCGGAATCTTTGGTGGTTTACAGCCAGGCTTAATATGAATGGTAATAGGCAGATGTGATTTAACTCGGCCATAAGGGCTGAGGAGCAGTGACCGCTCAGGGCCTTTTTCTCCCAGCGGACCATAGGTGAATTCAACCTGTAATTTCACCAATAAGTCCCTACCCATCAAATTTACTGGGCAATATGGGGCAAACAGAAAAGAATGAGAAATCTGCTGATCTCCTATTCTTAAACAAATGGGTGTAGTTAGGTAAGATGTAAGGGGTCTACCATCAAAACCAGTGGTAGTCATTTTCTTTCTACTAAGCTGGCATCTCTGTGGTAAAGCAGTTAATACAGAGGAAGTGGCTCCTGTATCAAGTAACATTTCTGTGGGCTCATCATTAAGATATACTGTGATCAGAGGTTCCTGATATGTGAGCCTCGCCTGTAAGATATAGATTCCCAGTCATTGTTGGGGTGGGGGTCCAGAATCCCGGGGAGGTGTCCACAAGGGAAAACGCCTCCTATCAAAGTTCTCATTTCTGCGCTGAGCACGGCATGAGCGCTGAAAATGACCGTAACCACCACAGTTCCAACACTGTGGGGCAAGAGTACGGTTATTTTGTTGGTAAGAGGGACCTCGACGCTGTGGCTGAGGATAACGGGGTCGTTGGGCTCCGTTATAGTAAATGCGCTCCTTATCTCTATCCCATACCTCATCACAGGGGTCTGGAACATCATCCTCATAAGGATCCAGATATTCCATGTCATCAATTTTCTCCTGCTGTTCCCTAATTTTCTGTTTTAGTTGTCTAATAAGTTCATTATTAGATTTATCAAGATGTAATTTGGTGGTGGATTGGGGATCTTTAATTTCTTGTAACCCTTTAAGTTGAAGGTGTAACAAGCGTGCTTGGGCCTGTTTCAAATCCTTCTCAGGTTTCAAAGTGTCCTCCTCTAAAGATCGAATATAATGCAAAATATGGGCCTGTTGTTTAGGCCATGGCTCAGACTCCAAGGCTACTATAGACTTCAATTTTGCAGTTACGGATGGGGGTAATGTATTACACAAAGTCTGGAAAAATACAGGTCTCATACAAACATCATCGCATGGTACCCCCATTTGTGCTTCCCATAAATCTTGAAATCGTACGAGGTATGCACTGATATCCTCACCTATTTGGAATCTCATAGCAGTGAGAGGAGCCAAACTGCGCTGAGTAGGGTACATCTCCCTGAGGGAGTCCCAAATACGAGGACGAAACTCGTTGAAGGAAGAACCATCATAAGTGTTAACTGTGACCTTCACCTGGCCTAAATCGGCATTGGCGAACACTTGATTTGTCGCACTATTTCCCAGAATTTTGGCCAATAAAGCTTTGATATCTCCCAAAGCCAAATGATATCCAGCCGTAATTCTTTCAAATTTTTGAATCCATGTCTCTCCCCCTCTACTAAGTGGAGGGAGACTACTGGCTATATTAGTCATATCAGTAAAACTCCATGGGATATATTTAGATTTTCCTTCATTTGTGTAGATTACTGGAAACAGAAGCTGTTTATTAGCGTCCTGATTCTCATACTTTTCCCAAACCCTCAGACCTGCCTCCATATAGGCAGAATCCCAGTTAGGGTCTCCCGCTCCTCCGCGAATGCAGAGTCGGGCGGTGTTAAGGTGTACAGTTTCTAGTGATCCATTAGGGGGCCACTGTAACATCTGAGGCTGGTTGGCTCTTGTCCAACCGTACATGTTGGAGGACCATCGGTAAACATAGTAACCATTTCCATCCTCCTGCTCTGTAATAAAAGTAAGGATACATGGTTGCGGAGCTCGGGGAGTTTTACCACCTTGCACAACTCCACAAACCAGTGTAAGTTCACTTTTTTGCTCTTCATCATCTACTACCTCATCTACCTTCTCCTGTTCTTCCTCTTCTATAATCTGCTTAAGACGTTTTTCCCTATCTGCTAGGTCTAACTCATATCTTTTAAGATTCTCAGTAATTTTAACCTCAGATAGTTTTAAAGCTTGAGCCTGACTTTCTAAATCTTCATGTTCTGTTGTCAATTGCTGTTTCAACTCTTCTAATCTTGCCTGTGCCTCAGCATATGCACTGGGATCTGGGGCAGGGGTGGCTTTTAAGTTAACATGACCCTCAATCTTTGCCCAAGCTCCCTCAGTGTCCAAGAGTTTATGCAGGACCTGTTCTGGGGGTATAGAGGCTGCTGGGTGAGAAGTGGGTTCTGACTTGGGCTGGAAGACAGGGTCAGAATAGCCTATGGCTGCCATAGCTTTACTTTCGGCTGCCCAATAAGAAGGTGGGGGTACAGGGGCAGAAGACAAAGGCTCTGGACCAGCCTGCATCCACAGGGAAATATGTTGCAAATGTGCCAATTGGGCTTTGCCACATTTGTTAAATAAAATATGATCCCTAATTTTGGTCAAAATGAGCGGATCATACGACCCCCCTGCTGGCCAGGCAAGAGAGGGTGTTTTCTTCATCCATTTTTCCCATTGTTTAGAACAATTTTTTATTGAAGCCTCCAGTAGGGGGTTCTGTTTAACAAGGCTATCTATGGGGCTAGGACCGGGCTCAGCTCCTTTCTCAGTATTTACCTCCTGTTTAGATTTTCTTTTAAACATTTCCCTAGCTGTCCCTTCTCTATAGTCTATGTAGACCTGGTGTTTTCACTGTTCAGGGACAGGGGCAATTAACTTCGCCTTTTACCAATAGCAAATTGAACCTCCTTATATACAGAGGCACGCGTAATTTCGCTTTTAGGTGGCAATCCAAACCTCTTAATTAAGAGAGGAGCGAAAATTACGAATCCAGGACTCATACACACATACAACTCTTGCGCTTTGTCTAAACCCAGCCAATCCCCTCGCGGGGGTATGAAAACGTGGATAAAGACACACTCGCTTCGTATTAATAATAATACGTACAGTCTCAAGCGTACATCAATCAATCCCAGAAAGACAGAGACCTAATGTCTGGGCAAAACTTTCAAACTTTCTTTCCCTAACATTACAACTAAAGGCAAAGACAATCTAACAATTTTGCTACATAACAAAACAATAAGCAAATAAAATACATATGCATATGTGTAAATTTGGTACTCACCCACCAAGCGAACCTGGGTAAATCTTCCGTCTTTGTTTGTAGACAGGAAAAACAAAACTCACCCGCTGGAGTCGTCCTAGGGTATCAAAATCTCTCTCGACGTCACTCTCCCATCTTCTGGACCAGCAGAAGGAATCCTCTTCTCCTAATGAGAAGGTATTCTCATCCCCTGTTTTTTTTCTCTGTGAAAAACAGGAGGTAGTCCCTCTGACAAAAATGCAGGCAAATCAAAACTGCAGTCAGAGGAGTCCTTGGGCAATTTAGAAAAGAAAATTTAGAAGGCCGGGTTGCGGCACCAATTGTAGCTTCTGGTTCTCACAAGCAGCATCAATCAAAGAATTACTTAGACGGCAATTGCTTTTAATTACAAAAACTTTTATTTCAGTATAACAAAATAGCAGTGTCATACAGAACAGCAAAAGCCCGTCTATAGAAATGGCAGACAGTACCTTCTCTCTCTCTCTGTGAAGGGGGAGAAAATACTGCCCACCCTTCCTCCAAAATAACCACCTTATATACATTTCTCCCCGTCTCAAATGTCTGATTCAAATTAATCATACATTCTTAAGTGTCAGCAGGGCCTCAGGATCCTACAACACTTGAATCCATCATACATTCTTAAGTGTCAGCAGGGCCCCAGACTCCTACAACACTTTTCCCAGGGAAAAAATCTCTTTTACGTTTATACATCTGGTTTGACTTATAGGTCTGTTCATCTATGCATAGCTTGTGACCTCTGACCCTTCCTGTGTTGTTCTTCTGGCACTAATTGAAACCAGGCAGAGAGTATTTTGTGCTTATTAGTTTGAATTCTTTGCTTGACCTGTACTCTTTTGCTGATATTAATTACTAGGCCCAATATTCTGCACACTCCTATCCAGAATATGGTTTCCCAGAATCCTCTATAACAGGCCGCATCCATTATCTTATGGCAAGCATATACTCTCATATAGCTATTGTCTTCTCATATAGCTATTGTCTTCTGTGCCATCCATCCTCCTGTGTAGTTTCATCAGGCAAGGGTTCAGTCATACAAAGCCAATATATACATATATAAGCAGACCCAAGGCAGACTTTAAATCAAATTTCCCAACAGAGTGCCTGGCTAAACATCACCTTTCTGCTCCCTTGCAATGAGCTTTTATACTCCTAGCGCCCTAACCCCCCTCCCCCCCATTGTAATTCTCAAAACACCATCCCTCCCAGAGAAGTCCTATAAAAATGCATATTTGGCCATCACACTTTTAAATCTTGAACTTTGCTTTGCAAATATATACATAATGGGGAGATTTCAAAAAAGCCACTTGCAAAGGTAAATGGACTATTTGCATTTTGTCCATTTGTCCTGCAGGTAAAGGTATGCATTGATGACTTTTGAGTGTGCAGCAGGACCCACTGGTATTCTTTAATTGTAGCCGCTCTTTGCTGCTCCCCAAAAGGCTGCTGCCCTAGGTGACTGCCTGGTTTGCCTGGTGACTGGCCCTGCCCTGCTAGGCAATAGCCTAGGGTGGTAACTCTAGGAGGCAGCAAAGAGCAGCTACGATCAAAGAACAGTCCCACAGGCTCAGAACTAATCAGTGCATATGTTTACCTGCAGGCAGTGTGGGCACTTTTGCAAATTGTCCTCACAGGACTAATTTATGATAGGACACCTATGTGAAAAGTCCAAAAAAGTGCCTATTTTATGCCGGTTTTATAAAGGTAATACCAAAATTGATCTCAAACAAAATTGGGAAAAAATCAAAACAAACCAAGATTAGGCTAACTTCACATACTGTATAATATTTTTTAAAAACTGTATGGACCATCGTAAATGTGAGATATCAATTTGCACTAGTTCTTTACTCTCCAGGATTTAATTATGAGACCACATTAAAACTTTTTTCTGTTTTTTGAGTGGAAGAAACTTTTATGTGAAAAAAAAGCTTAAAATTTTTCATCAAAAATAGCCAGGCATAAAAATTATATCAAAAATAACAAGTGCATTTATCTTAACGCTCATATGGTTTACAGCTTGTCGTGCTGTGGACTTGTGTGCATCAGTGATGCTGAGGGCTAAGCTATCAGTAGTTTAATTACTGGCAGGGTCTCACAAGATGGACAAGTCTCAGCTGAGGTGCCAGACCAAGACAAACCACCCATCTGGGCAGCAGCAGAATGGGACAGTGTTGACGGCCGAGGATCACTTTCTGTGACAGGCAACAACACTAAACTTAAACTGCACGGAAGAAAGGCCTGGCAATCTACTTAAGTATCTTGCCATGAAAACCTAATGGATAGTCAGAATAAAACAAATTGCACTATAGTATTGCAAGATGAGACCCTCAGGTCAGAAGGCACTCAACTAGCTACTGGGGATGAGCTGAAGACTTTTCTGAAAAAAGTCAGCATTTATGATGTGGTTGGTTCAAAGTCCTCAGCACATCTGACAGCTGATGCAGTTGCACATGAAATGAGAGTCAGAAGCTGCAAAGATATCTTACATATTGGGACATGGAATGTACGAAGCATGAACCAAGAGAAGCTGGAGGTGGTCAAGAATGAAATGGAATGTGTACAACTTGATCTGTTGGGTGTCAGCGAACTGAAATGGACTGGCATTGGGCACTTTGCATCAGATGATCACATGGTCTACTATGCTGGAAATGAAAGACAAAGAAGAAATGGTGTTGCATTTATAATAAAGAAGAAACTTGCAAGAACTGTAATGAAATACAATGCAGTCAGTGAACGCTTAATTCATATCTGTCTACGAGGAATGCCCATCAAAACAATTATTATTCAGGCATATGCACCATCAACAGCTACAGAAGAGGAAGAAGGTGATCAGTTCTATGAACAAGTACAAGTTGAAATTGACAGAACATGCAAACAGGATATCCTGATAGTTATGGGTGACTGGAACACAAAGGTTGTCAACAAGGAAGGCAAAGTAGTTGGAAAATATGGACTTGGCAACAGAAATGAAGCTGGAGAAAGACTAATAGAATTCTGTAAGACAAACTATCTATTCACCTCAAATACATTCTTCCAGCAACACAAGCAGTGAATATACATGTGGATTTCACCCAGTGGATTGTACAAAAATCAAATTTACTCCATCTGTGGAAGTCAACAATGGAAAAGATCTATAACATAAACAAAGACAAAACCTGGAGCTGACTGTGATATGGATCGCCAACCTCTAGTATGCAAACTCAAGCTGAAGCTGAAAAAGAGCAAGCGACTAATGAATTTAAAGACTGCCTACAAAATCAATTTGCTGCTTTGGAGAAAATGACAGGACCAGAAGAGTAATGGGATGACATCAAGAAAGATGTGCTCAAAGAAAGTGAGAAGTCTCTACAAACGGTGAAAAAGCAAAAACGGCCAAAACTGATGAAATGCAGAGAGACTAAAGCCAGAGGAGTAAGAGAGACAATCACAGAACTCAGCAGAGTTTTCAAACTTGCAGCAAGATGAGACAAGGAGAAGTACTGCAATGACACATACAAGGAAATAGAATCAGAAACTATTAGAGGAAGAACAAGATCAGCTTTCCTAAAGCTACAAGAGTTAAAGAGAAAATTCTAACCTAAACTTGAAATGCTACAAGATCCTCAAGGATGCATGTTGAATGATGCTGAGAAGATCAAGAAAAGGTGGAAAGAATATACAGAGTCATTATACCATAAAGATCAAGTGGATCATTTCAACCTGTACCTTATGATCAAGAACCAATGGTGATGAAAGAAGAAGTAGAAGCAGCATTGAAAGCATTATCAAAGAAGAAAGCACCAGGCACTGATGGCATTCCCACTGAAGTACTACAGCAATGGAATATGGCTGTTACCATACTTCAGGAAATTTGGAAGACATCATGGCCAACTGACTGGAAAGGATGTGTGTTTATACCAATACTGAAGAAAGGTGATCCAACTGACTGTGGAAAGTATCGCACAATCGCTCTGATCCCACATGCCAGCAAGATTCTACTCGAGATCATTCAGCAGAGACTACAAACAAATATGGAACGAGAACTGCCTGAAGTGCAACAAGGTTCTGAAAAGTGCGAGGAACAACAGACATCATGGCAGACATGAGATGGATCCTTGATAAGACAAAAGAATATATGTGTTTTATTGACTACAGCAAGGCTTATAGTCCATAGGTTTTCAACCCAGTCCTCGGGGAACCCTAGGCCAGTCAGGTTTTCAGGATTCCCACAATGAATATGCATAAGATAGATTTGCATACAATGAAGACAGAACATGCAAATCTTTCTCATGCATATTCACTCTGGGAATCCTAAAAACCTGACTGGCCTAGGGTTCCCCGAGGACTGGGTTGAAAACCCCTGTGACTGTGTAAACCATGAGAAACTCAGGACCGCATTAAGAAGCATGGGTATACCAGAACATCTGATAGTTCTCTTGCACAGCCTATACATTGGTCAAGAAGAAACAGTTTGAACAGAATAAGGAGAAACAATGGTTTAAAATCAGCAAAGGTGTATGACAAGGTGTATACTTTCCTCCTACCTGTTTAATTTATGTGCAGAACAAATAGAGAAGTAGGGCTGTATGAAGACAGCCGAGGTGTGAAGATTGGTTGAAGACTCTGCTGATGATACCCCATTATTGGCTGAAAGTGAAGATGATCTGAAACATTTGCTTCTTAAGATCAAGGAACATAGTCTTAAAATGAGCTTGCAACTTAACATGAAGAAGGCAAAGATCCTGACAACTGGTAAAATCACAAGTTCATTGTTGATGGAGAAGAAGCAGAAATAGTGGACAAGTTCAACCTGCTTGGATCAATAATTAATAAAGAAACAACAAGCAGTCAAGAAATCTGACAATAAATTGCTCTTGGCAGAATGGCTATGAAGGACCTAGAAAAGATTCTCAAGAGCAAAGATATCTCTCTCCATACAAAGATTAGATTTGCCCAAGCCATGATATTTTCAGTAAAGCCATTTGGATGCGAAAGTTGGACAGTGAAAAAGAAAATTGATGCCTTTGAATTATGGTGCTGGTGATGAATACTGCGTATACCATGGACTGCCCAAAGAACAAACCAGTCAGTACTAGAGAAGATCAAACCTAAACTTTCTTTAGAAGCTCAGATGGCAAGACTTTGACTTTCATACTTTGGACACATCATGTGAAAAGAGAGATCATTAGAGAAAGACATCATGCTTGGCAAGGTTGAAGGTCAACGCAAAGAGGAAGGCCAGCAATGAGATGGATCAATACAATAACAGCAGCTATAGGTGCCACTCTGTCAACAGTGAACCATCTGACTGAAGACCGAACATAGTTTAGGTCAACCATGAAGGTCACCATGAGTCAGTACTGACTCGACAGCACTTAACAACAAGATTTATCTTAAACATCTGATCATTCAAAACACAGTCCATCCAGCACAGCCAATATAGTGTAATGTTTTGAAAACATCTGCGTCGGGGAATATGTGCTCAAAACTTTATATATGTAATTCACCAACAAACTTTCAGTCTCAGGGATACCTCATACAGTCTGTAGAGACAACAAAGGGGGACCAGAAAACAGGGGAAAACAAGCTCAGCCTCCATCAACACCTGACACAGAGCTCAGGTCCTGCCACCACCGGACCTAGCTGTAGCCTAGAGTGGCGGTGCCTGAGGTGGGTAACCAAAGGTCTCTCATGAGTGCATGTCGTCATTTCCACACATCCTCCTTACAGTGAACCACAGTAGAATTCTGATTAATACACAATACTCCATGCCCAGGATCCTCTGATGGGAAGCAATGATGGCATAGTAGGAGTCTTCATAGCTCTGAGCCTTCTCCTCATCTTCCTTCTCCTCCTCTCCTGTCTCCTGCTGGTTCTCCATGCCCCCCCTCTATCTCCAACAAATATCGAACTACCAGTGCTAGAGACTGGGCCTGCCTACTGTTGTCAGCCACACTACTAATACCTGCCATTTCCTTCTCAATAAGAGCAGCAACTGCTACAATCTGTGGTGATGGTAGGGGTGTTGCAATGCAGGGACGGCACAATGGTGGTGTGGAGCCACGTGCAGAGACTCATTGTGGGGCCTCATAAATATTTGCATATCTGCAGGGTCTCATTTGCATAAATATTTGCATAACAATGACAACTGAACTTATTTGGTCAGTACTATGACCATATTAATAATAAAGAGGGAAGCTATGAAATTAGAAATTCTGGTAGCTATGAATTCATATCATGGTGCTCAGGCTGGACTAGATTGTACCAGAGTTGGAAAAGTCCAGAAATCAGCAACAGTGAAGATATCAGGCCACAAAAGAAATTTAAACTGAAATGTTCCCTTAAAGTTTGAGATTTCCTTGAATCTGAACTGACAAAATATTTGAAATTTAAGACCAGTCCAGCAGCATCAAGAGCACAAAACTGTGAACCTTAAATACTATCCATATTCTTGCAGATATGGAGTTGGACGTTAAAATAGAAATTAAATATATGACTATTACAATGGATCAGAACTTAAATATGCTATTTCATATCAAAAGAACAACTAACTCAGCATACCGCAAGATGAAGATATTACAAAAGCTACGCCCGCTACTGGATATAAGTGATTTTAGATCTGTCTGTCAAGCTATAAGAACACCACACCTAGATTATTGTAATATCTTATACCAAGGCCTCCCAAAACATGCACTACTATACCCATTACAGATGGCCGAAAATACTGCCACCAGAATAATAACCGGTGCCTCCAGATACAATCGCAGTACACCTATATTAAAGAACCTCCACTGGCTTCAAATAACACTAAGGACAAAATATAAAACCATTATTACCATCTTCAACCAGCCTGCCAACACTAATAAATAAAGCCCCTGACACCAGACCCAGAAGATGTACCAACCTACTCTCCATCCCACTACTAAAGACCAAAAGCAATCAACAGACGTGCAACACAGCTTTTAATCTATTTATTTATTTTATTTATTTGGCATAAATTTATACACCGCTCCTTCCAGTGATCAGAAGCGGTCCATTGGGGACAAGACAAGGGAGTATGTACAGCACAAATTTAGGAATACAGTCTGATTAACGGTGGGGGAGACTAACAACCACAAGATTACAGTTATACATTTGATTACCATATAAATTACAGTTTGAACACCAGAGAAAATTACAAATAATAAATTACAGTTTGAACAACCAGAGAGGTTACAAATTATACATCAAAATCGCAATATATACAGGCATATTGGCAGAGAATATATACATATAAACATTTTTTAATCATCATGGAAGTGAAACATCAATGAGAAATAGGTTCATATGAAGCTTATGCTTATGAGGTAGGTGGGCAGAGTGGGAAGAGATAGGTGAAACCGGCTAGGTGATGTGGTAATGTGATTGGAACAGGTGTGTTTTAAGCTCTTTTCTGAAGACCTGCAGGTCTTTGACCTGACGTAACTCGTGAGGCAGCTGGTTCCAGAGCATAGGTGTTGAGTACGTGAATGCCCGGTTGCTGGTCCGTTCTTTGACTGATCTTATGCTGCTGGGTACGCAGAGTGTGTTCAGGTTAGTAGTCCGTCGGCATCTGTTGGCGGGCTGAGTGGTGATTAGGTTATCGAGAAAAGAGGGAGATATCTTATGGATAATTTTGAATGTCGTTATCAGCATTTTGTAGATTATTCTTGCAGGTATGGGGAGCCAGTGGAGCTCTATAAGAACTGGAGTGATGTGATCTGTCAGGCTCTTATTCATAATAATCCTGGCTGATACATTTTGCGCCATTTGTAGGATGTTTAGTGTTTTTTTCGGTAGACCTTGTAAGATGGCATTACAGTAGTCAAGGTGGGGAATGATGAGCGCCTGAGCTACTGTTCTGAAGTCCGAGTGGTCAATGATGCTGCGTATGGGTTGTAGAACTCTCAGCTTGTGAAATATTGCTCTATTCACACCCTCAATCTGGAACCCACTTCATGAACCTTTAAGATCCGCTGAAACAGTATTAGAGCTACGCAAAAGGCCCGAAACATATCTTTTTGTTGAATACTTTGGGAGTGACACAAATGAATAGCTTGCTGTATATCAAAGGGTAGAGTAGTCGTACAAGACTTTGCTGTGTATTATAACACTACCCTGTTTAATACAAGTTAATACAAGTAACCCACCCTAGTTTCCAAGTTCATGTTAACTCTTAAATGTAAACCGCTTTGACCAGGGGCGGATCTACTATGAGACTAATGAAGCTTAAGCTTCAGCGCCCCTAGTCCCGGAGGAGCCCCAGAATGACTTTAGTCCACATTGCTTAAAAATGTTAATCAAAATCTGAGATGTAGTGGTTAAATTTTTAACAAAATTGTGGTGATATGTCGTGGAACAACCCCACTGAAGAAGCAAACAGCTGTTACCCAGATCGCGTTGTTTGTTCCGAAGGGGCCCCCATAACAGTTTAAGCTTCAGGGCTCCAAAAATGTACATCTGCCACAAGTGGGATATAAAACATGTTAAATAAAGAAAGAAAAATAAATAAATATTACAGTACCCCCTACAGGAAACAAAAAGAAAACGTGAGAACAACAACACAGGGCCTATAGAGCAAGAAGAAGATTAGAATGGAATTGATTATAGAGTGTTGCATCCAAGTGACTATTCTGTGAATTACATTGAGAAGGAGAAGATCGTCAAGTACCAAAAAATGCAGTCAGAGACCAAGAAAATGGGGCAAAGATACCGAGTTATTTCCGTTTGCGTTGGGTGCCACAGGCTTAATTAAGAAGAATTTCCAAGCACATCCTGGTAAATTACCTCTACACTTAACTTCTTACAAACTCCAGAAGGCGGCTCTCTTTGGCACGGTGCAAGTACTACGCCAAGGATTAGCACTAAATATGAGAGACTGCGATCATACTCCACACACCCTGGCTTAGAAACGAGGATCATGACTATCACAGTATGTGCAAAACTAACCCATTTGGAGAAATTGCCCCAAATCTACCATTCCATAGCAGCACTAACTTCCAGAATTCCCACAATAAGGAGACTACCTAGATATGATGCAGACCTTTAAATGCTTAAAGAGTATTATTGAACAAACAAACCTCTTCCAAAGACGGGGAAGCTGTAAAACTAGAGGGCATAACATGAAGCTGCAAGGGGCTAAACTGAAAGGCAATGTCAGGAAATACTTTTTCACTGAAAGGGTGGTGGATGCTTGGAATGCCCTCCCGATGGAGATGGTGGGGGCAAATACAGTGACAGACACAGTGGATCCCTTTATAGCAACAGGATAAAATCAAAATCAAAATCATCCGCAAAACTAAGAACACCACCAGCTCCAGAGCATTCTCATTCGCTGCTCCTACACTCTGGAACGACCTCCCCATTGAACTTCGTACCATAAGAGACCTCTTCCAATTCAGAAAAGAATTAAAGACCTACCTGTTCACTGAACACTTCGAAGTCCCCTACTACCCCAAAGCTAGCTCCACAACAAACGTGGTCACACATGCACAAACTCCCTTAATCCAAACAATGTAAACACAAGCCTGCCCCCCTCCACACACACGCCCCAAGACGACATAAAAAGGAACTAAATTCCAACACCTACACCAATATCTGACCCACACAACACACACACCACACACTGTAAATATACATTTGTAAAAAGTTAGATGTGTTTGTTTTAATACCTACAAAGTTTATATTACTGTTCAATGTAAATAGTTGAATTCTATTGTTCTATGTAAAATGTATACAAACTGTGTACAAGACTGTTAACCTGTTATATGTAAACCGCCCTTGATCTCTGGAAGGTGCGGTATAAAAGAAATAGTTAAATAAATAAATAAATAAATAAATAAATAAAATAGACATAACTATCTCTTATAACTCAACAAACAGGGGTGACCTACACGGAGTGGTGGATACACCCTTAAACAAAGGAATGGAGAGGGGTGATCTACATGGAGCGGTGGGTGCACCTACTCTTGCCACCTTGTTGGGCAGACTAGATGGACCATGCCGGTCTTTATCTGCCATCATATACTATGTTATTATGTAAAAGGACAACACCATAAATATTGTTGCGAGCCCTAGAAAATCCTACATCTACCAGGACAACTGAACAAGCCAGATTACTACAGAGCCTTATAGAGAAGCTTGTTAACATTACCTGACCTCAGTCTTACACTTAGAACATAGACTCTCACCAAGAGTAGAAATGTAGACAAAGATTCAAGTGAACCCTGAAGAAGCCAGGGGCTGCGTGCAGTGCAACACCAGAGAAACAGAAAGAGATGTATATAAAGTCAGCATGTTAATTAAACCATTGTCACATGCCAAACACTTAATTAAACCTATAATTGTTTTTTCTACCTTTGTTGTCTGACCATTTTATTTTTCGACTGAACTGGTTCCAATCTCTTTTCCACATTCCTTCTGCCCATTTCTCCTCTCTCCTCCTGTCTTCATCTCATCCTTTTCTACATTTGACATTCTTCTTTGCTTTTTATCTCTTTTTTTCCGTTTCTCTCTCCTCTGCCTCCTTATCAACTCAGAAGCAGGAAATTCTTTCTACGACCTTTAGAAATGCCACGGTCCAGTGGTTCTTACAGCAGCACAGCCGCGGGATCAAAGGAGAGTGCTCCCCAGGCTGCACTCAGACGCTCTAAAGGTCGGATCAGTAAAGGAGACTTCAGGCGCCCTTAAAAGTTGTGCAGCCTGAGACAGTCCCTTACTGGCTCACCTGTTAAAGTGGCAGCACAGTCAAAGGACGCAGCATGCGGTTGGCGCGGGGTCTCCTGTCAAGCGGGTCCCTATGCCAACATCATTTTTGCACATGCATAGTGTAGGGAGAGAGGGGAGAGGCAGTAGAGTGCATTTATCGGTCAGAAGGGGAAGTTTGTATTGGATACGGAAACGGAAGGGAAGCCAATGAAGTGATTTCAGAAGAGGGGTATATGAGTATAATGGGACTGGTGGAAGATTAGCTGCGCAGCAGTTTTGAACAGACTGAAGGGGGGAGAGATGGGTAAGAGGGAGACCGGCAAGAAGGAGGTTGCAATAATCTGTGAGAGGTGATTAAAGATAAGTGTTTTAGTAGTGTGTTCAGAAATGGAAGGGAAAATTTTGTTAGTGTTATAGAGAAAGAAATGACAGTTTTTTACTATCTGTTTGATATGTGCGGAGAAGGAGAGGGAGGAGTCAAAGATGACCCCAAGGTTACAAGCAGAGGAAACAAGAAGCAGAAGAGTGTCATCAACAGAGATGCAGAAGGAAGGAAGGGGGGAAGAGGGTTTAGGAGCAAATATCAGAAGTTCAGTTTTGGTCATGTTCAGTTTCAAACTGCGGTGAGACATTTAGCCCCACAAAATTTCTGGAGGTGGCCAATTTATCTGTCAAATTTTTCAAATCATTAGCTTTTGTTGACAGATCCAAAGTTGTGATTGAAGTTTCAAATGAAGGTAAAATGTTTTGAATTTTATAATGTTCTGATTTTAGAAACAGAAAACAATTATTTTCTCCCAAGATTGAGGGAGATAAGGCACCATCAATGGTTCCCAAACCATGGGTAAGGACTCTAAATTGGGTGGTGGATGGTGTCACAGAAACAGGGTCAAGCCCTCTCCCTCTAGTCTTCCACTGTGTCTTATGCCCCCTAGTGGCAGGCAGCAGGGGCCTGCAAGTCAGTGAACATTCATGGGGCTCTGTCCCATCTTGGGCAGAATTCTTATTGGACTAGAAACCCATGCCAAATATTTGGTTTTACGCATGCGTGCTGACTCACAGACCCTACGCTGACCACTATGGTTGTTTCTGCTGCCTTCCTGCTGTGAATGAGTTGGGGGAGCAGGATGGGGGTGAGAGAGGGGAGCGGGAAGTGCAGCCCTGCTAGCCTGTTTTCATCATCATTTGGGCTCAAGTGAATTTTCATTTGATAAAATGGGGTCATATTGGATAAGCGTTTGAGAAGCACTGCGTTCTGTGATTCTTTATAAAGAACAAGTTGGTGGAGGCGTTCCAGAGCATGAAATCGGGGAAAGAGGTGTTTGTATGCAATTAAGCCCTTGTACTCCAATGGACCAAGCTGCTGTATTGTTCCTGGTCCTTCCTGCGTAACTTACAGACTTGATTCTTTCTCCCCACAGGATGTCCCCACCTTGCCGATCACAACAACGTTTTGGGAAAGGAATTTGCCATCTATACAGGGCCTACTGCATCTGGTCGGGTTTTCTGCTCTGCTTACCTCAGCTACGGTCATCGGTCTCATCACCTACAGAAAGGGACTTCTCCTTCGGAAATGAAGGGGCGAAACCGGGAAACCGCAGGCCTGTGTATCTTTTCCATCCTTCCCTTCAGCCACACTTCATTATTAACTGGGAGCCATCCGCATTTTCGAAGTGATAGTTTATTTTGAATTTATACTTTTTTAATGTTGGGTTTTGAGCCGGGCAGATTACTCTCGCTGCTTTGAGCTTCCAACTCGATCGATAATCAACCACGACTAGGACGGCACTGCTCTGAGCCTTCAATTGCAGCTGGCCATGTGGGCGTCCTTATTTTTAGCTCTCCCCTCACCTAGTTCAGCCCTTGCAGCGATGACAGTTGGCTAGAAGCCACAGTTCGTGGCCACCTCCACAATCTAGTGTGCTTAGACACCGAATCTGGTTAATAAGTGTCACTATTCAATAATGGATGGTCCTCCCTGTTCCCCACTCCCCCACCCCCACCTCAACCTGAAGGCTGTGAACATTTCCTATCCAACATCCTTGGCTCCTGCTAGCCCAATAATTAGAAGTTGGACTTGGGAATTAAATACAAGTTCTCTCATGACCACACACCATAGTGCCACCAAACTAGACTAGCTCAGAAATTTATTTTCATTTGTAATAGAATTTTAAAATCAATATACTCTATGGTTGTCATTTTTTGACACTTTCATAAGCAACAGATTGCATTAAAAATGGTTTTATCTCCAAATAAGGTAATAGTTGATAGCAACAATTTGGAATGGAGAGCTCTTATTTTTAAAGAAACTTGCAGTATTGTAAGTCCTCTTTCCATGGAATATCATATATTGCCATGGCAATAGAAAGTAGAAAATAAGATAGCCATTGCTTATCAAACCGAGTATTTTGCTAAGTCTCAGGCAGTCTCCCAAAATTCCCGGTTAGAAGCCTCCATAAAAGATGGCGTGTTAAAGGTGTAGTCAGAACGTGCATCCCAAAGCTCTAAATGCAGTACAGTTTCCAACCCAATTGACACCAAGCTGACATGTTGGGATGTTTTTTAGAAAATCTCTCTCTCCTGCTTTGGTTGCATGAGTTTGAATTGCACCCTTTAGAGGGACATCCAGACCCGGAGCTTTACCACACTGATTTCTCACAGTATTGTTTTTCCAGAAGGCTCATGTTGGGATGGATTTGAAAGACATGGTAAGAAGGCAGAATCCTAAAATCTAGATACCCCAGAGAGATAAAGAACAGGTACCAGCTCTGATCACAATCATGGAAGACAAGAGCAACAAAATTGAATTCTAGACTGTGTTCTAAATGTCATGAGGCAATTTGGTATACAATCCAGTTGTACAGAAAGCAACATCTGATGTGAGCCCACAGAATCATCAGAACTCACTTCACAAGTTTATCTATAGCTGCCTTTGAGCCATAGATACATGACGTTCATACACAATACTGAACAGTAAGGAGTACGTTTTCAAAACGGTGCTGCTCGCCCAACCTAACCAGCTATACTTTAGCAAGTTGACTAGGATATAACAAAGCTTTCTCCAAAACGTAACTTCCTAAAAGGTAGCTGGATATATTAGGACACCTGTGGCTCCCTCTACATTAGCTGGTTTGTATGTTAAATTCTGACCTAAAATGTTTTTTGACTTGTCTTAGCAAGCAACTTTCATACTGCCCACAGAGCTACGACGTCTGTGGCTACCAGTGGACTCTACACCAATTTTCATACATACTTCCACTTTGAAAATTTCCGCAGACATTTGCACTCCCTTTAAATGAGCGTCCTTTTCCTAACAAAAACAATGCATGTATTTTTCAAAATATCGAATGTGAAAGCATGAAAGTTATTCAAACCGGGACAGGAGATTCTCAAGTAATCCATTTCTGCAGGTAAAATGCTGTTTTTGCACAGGAATGGCCTTGAAAAATTCCTTTCCATAACAGTTCTATAAACTCTTAAAAATGATAGTATATTCAGTTGGGATGGCTAAGATGCACTTACCTACCCTACCCTTACCCCTGTGATTACTCTTACTAGTCATTGGTATAGCACTACGTCAGTGTGAGCTAGTAAAACCAACTTCTGAAAGTTATAGAAGCACATTAATGACAACATGAGGAGGGAAGATACTGCCACCTTCACGGTGGATGGAGTGAAGTGCAAAATTACTAGGAATAAGGATAAAGTAGAAATCTTAAAATAGCTTTTTGGCTTTGGTATTTTACAGAAGAAGGGCTGTCTGAAGAAGATAGTATAACAAGGACACTAAGTGCGAATACCAGCACAATGATGTATGCGTAATCGTCAACGACAATAACAAAAGAACTAGACCATCAAAAATTTAAATAAAGCATTGGTACCAGTGTGAAAATCATTTAAATATTGTGCAGAAATGAGTCGAGTGGTTCATAACTTCTGTAGATGATATCTGAAGAATCAACAAAGTGGAGAAAGTTCCACAATTCTGGTGAGTGGCACGTACAGTCCCCTTGATCAAGTGAGAACTTATTTCAGAACAAAGCACATCTAGACCAGTTTGCTTGGCATCGTTCTGGGGAAAAATGCTGAAGAACATCGCAAAAAGAAAACGTGTGTTGGAGCAAAGTTTTGGCAAGGCTTTTCGTTGGAGAAGTATCACAGCCTACAAGGGTGTACTGGAAAGCAAATTGTAGAAGAGACCATGATAGAAAATTCAAATGATGTAGATAGACTCTATGGATGTGCATTGGGCAGTATTCATCCTATGGATGTGCATTGGGCAGTGTTCATCCAGTCCATTAAGACGTCTTAAAAAAAAAAAGTCGATGCGAAATCAATTTAATGGGCCTTAATCAATGAATTAACACTCGTTCAGTTGATTTCTGTGCAGTAAATAGTTTTAATATGAGTTTAAACGTTTTTTTAAAAACACCAGTGTGTAAAAGAAACTGGAAGCATCAACAAAAATTTGGATAAAATGCCAAATTTTCCTCTGTGCACATCCCTAGTAGCCTCAGGTGTCATGTCAGGAAATTCTTCTTCAAAGAAAGAGCGGTGGATGCGTATTTGGACTGTGGCTGTGACACCCATTTAGTTTAAGTAGTAGCATGTAAGATAGTGCTTTGGGTAATTAGTGTTATGAAGTGAGCTTATCCAACTGCTATGTTTTCTTCATCATGGGTTATCGAGGCACCTCTGTACTGAATTTTATACAGCAGGAGTCACAGCATTGCAAATTTATTGATGGGTAAGTTTGAATTTTAATGGCTATACAACATGGGGGCTTCTTTTAGTGAGGAATGTTTCTGCCGTTGTGGTTTTTTTGACATGGACATGTCCTTATCGTCACCAGTGAACGTCAAGATTATGAGGGTATTGTTGTCTTTTCTCTTTCCTTTGAATCCAAGCCCACATGTCACTTTCAGACAGAGGAGCCTTAGATATTTAGTTGAGGGCCTTAATTTATGTTGGAAAGTAGTGTTTACTTTAACAAGTCACCTTTTGCTTACCTTTCACTTCTGAGGGACTTGCCTTCCACAGAGGAGTTGCTCAGAATCATTTCACTTTCAAGAATAGCGCCAGATGGGACTTGACATAAGGTATGCATGGCTTTTATTTGCCTAGGACAGCTCCAGCACTTCATGACAATTGAAAACTAGTGAGCACCAATAAATGAAGAAAATATCTTCAAAATGCCGAGAAAGATTACGCAACACATTTTGTAATTCTGTGCAGCAAGGTCTATAATATTATCGATAATGAAATGGAAAAAGATTTACGTTCAAGAAGATGCTAATACGCATTCAAGTGATATTGGGAAAATCCAAAGAAGATGATGTCAACTTATTACATCTGCACATCGGTCTGATCACTGGATATTATCATTGCACAATGGCCACGATCTCGTCTCAGGGGCTGTGAACGCCTGTTTACAGAATCTGCAGCTAGCCTGGAGAGCAGAATTCTAGCTGAGTATCATACCCAGGTCCGCCATGTAGCAGTGTCTAATTCTTACTACTGAGCCATTGTAGAGGCCTGGATGAGCTTTCTAATCGATGGCTTTGTAGATCCATTCGTTTCTGGTTCTTTTGTTTTGCTGACCAAACACCTCTTGACAATTGAATGCCATAAAACAGGAATTCTTTCTCTTCTTGAATTTTAGCACTGGAATATGATTCAGTTGAGGTCCTGGGACATGGGTTCAAGATCCCATCTGCCACTAAGGGGTATGTTTACTAAACCGTCTTAACGTGTGCCCGGCGATAGTGTGCAGGATGCCATAAAAGGAGTGGGCGTTTCGGTCTTAACGTAGCAAAACGGGATTATCGCGCGATAACGCACGCTGCGCACATTAAGACGGTGTAGTAAACATACCCCTAAGACTCTACCTGATGCTACACAAATCAATTTATTTGCCTGTGTCTCCTGGAACAGAAGGAATTTGTCTTAAACTGACTTTTTTGGCCAACCTTTTTATTTATCTATTTAAAAGAATTTCATATACCGCCATTCGATTCTACAACATGGCGGTTTACAAATAATGAAAAGAACAGAGTCGTACATGACATAAAAAAATACAGCAACATCACAAAAACACAAATAAAAGTCAAACTAAAATAAGCAACAACTCATTAAACTAATTTCATACAAAAGGAAGAGATGAATAAAGCAACAATTAATTATTACCAGCGTCAGCAAATAAACTGTGCACCATTAAGGGATCTCTCGACTATCAAGAATCAATTAAAAGAATTTCATGCTTCAGGAAATCAAGGAACTTCACTAAATGCCTTAGTGAATAACCAGGTTTTTAGGCCCTTTTTAAACTTACTATAAGAGTTTTCCAAGTGTAGATCTTGGGGAGAGCATTCCATAGTTGGATCAGATGACTAAATGAACTCTTGAAAAAAGACTAAACACAGCCTAAGTACATCAGTGGTCTTATCAAGTGATGGATGCCAGCTGTCAACCTTCCAGCAGTTTTAAGCTTTTAATCATATCACAGCTTTTTCCTTTAACAGACATGAGAGAAACTAAGTGGACTCGTGACTGTCATCTTCATGCTCAGAAGCGACTCGGTTTTAATGCCGAATAATGCTAAAAGTATCCTCTTTTACTTGGAGAGGGTTCTTCTTAACCGAGGTATCCGGATGCCCAACCTGGCTTGGGCCCATCCCCCTCCCCCCCCTCCCCCATTTCACACTCCTTCCACCACCCCCCCCCCCCCCACCTTATAACAAAGCGCACAGACATCAAGGGTTTGGTTCAAACATTGCTTGGTCGCAGCTTTATTGATGGTAAAATACCGGCCCAACATGGGCCAATTCTGTAATCCAACAAACAGTAACTGAATAACCGAATAACCCCCCCACCACCCTTCATCCGGATGGTGCCCCCCACCAGCCGTTAGTAGCAAAGTGGAGCACCATCCAAACCACCCCCCCCCGTGACCCCCCCCGCGCCCGCCTAGCCGTTATAGCAAAGGCCGGCTGAGGGGGTCGCCTATTTCCGGGTAGAGACCCCAGCCGGGACGTCTCCCCCAACCTGTCGAGCCGTGCCGCTCACCTGAAAGCGGCATACGGCTGCCCTGAGGCACCGGGTCAACGAGCACCAGCTCGCTACCCCGCTCACCCGACCCAAAGGGGGCCACCCCCCCCACCAGCTGCAACGACCTCCACCTCTCCCCCCCCGCCACAGACAAAGGGAGGGAGGGAGGGAAACCTTTTTCCAGCACGAGCAAGGAGGAAGAGAGGGATCACCACCCAGCGAACCCTCCTTGCTCGCGCTGCCGTCCACGTGTCCGCCTACGCGGACCAATCAGAAATCCCCCCGGGCAGCATGAGGCCCGGGGCGCAGGCCCGCGCGCCAACGCGCCGCCCCCCCCCCCCAAGCAAAACACGGCCAGCCGCAAAGTCGGGCCCCGGAACCCGGTTACCAGGCCGGCCGCGGGACCGGGGCCCGGCGGTCCAGCCCCTCATAACCGAGGTATCCGGATGCCCAACCTGGCTTGGGCCCATCCCCCTCCCCCCCCTCCCCCATTTCACACTCCTTCCACCACCCCCCCCCCACCTTATAACAAAGCGCACAGACATCAAGGGTTTGGTTCAAACATTGCTTGGTCGCAGCTTTATTGATGGTAAAATACCGGCCCAACATGGGCCAATTCTGTAATCCAACAAACAGTAACTGAATAACCGAATAACCCCCCCACCACCCTTCATCCGGATGGTGCCCCCCACCAGCCGTTAGTAGCAAAGTGGAGCACCATCCAAACCACCCCCCCCCCGTGACCCCCCCCCGCGCCCGCCTAGCCGTTATAGCAAAGGCCGGCTGAGGGGGTCGCCTATTTCCGGGTAGAGACCCCAGCCGGGACGTCTCCCCCAACCTGTCGAGCCGTGCCGCTCACCTGAAAGCGGCATACGGCTGCCCTGAGGCACCGGGTCAACGAGCACCAGCTCGCTACCCCGCCACCGGCACTAGGTAGCACGCTATCCTAGAGCCGCCCCCACCAAAGAAAGCTGCGACCAGCACCAAGACTCCAATGCCTCCTGCCAATCATTGAGAAGCAGGTCCTGCCCCACCGGGGCCAGGTGAACCCCATCGAGCCGGTACAGACCGGCACAGGCGACATCAGCCCACGGGTGCCGAACATGAAACCCGCCTGTCTGCTGTACCCACCGCCCAATCTGACGGTTGAGTTTGCACAAACCCCTCGACCAACGCCGTTGGGTCCAGCAGGCAGGGCGAGGAATAATGTCCGACCATATGATGGCCACCCCAGGGATGACCTCCCGCAGCCGGGCAATGTCATTCAAAACAGTCATGATAAGTTGCAGGCAAGCCTAGCCAGCAACGTCATTGCCCGCCAGGTGGAGCAGCAGCTCGACTGGCCGCTGCCGCCGTCCGGGTTCCGTATGGACGTGGTCTAGGAGTTGTCCCCAGTGCAGGCCGCGATGGCCCATCCAGCACAAGCGCACTCCAGCCGCAGCAAGACCAAGGTGAACCCCCAACGGCCGAACCGCCGCTCGACGCTCCGCCCAGTAGACAAAGGAGTGCCCGATGATCCACCAGTCACCACCGGACACACCACCTGAAAGCAGAAAAGAGCGGACCGCCACCAGCAAGCTATTCTGCAACAGGGAGAAAATGATTAGTACCCCCAGGCCCCACCCCTCCGCACCGCCCCCCTTGGGCAGAGCTCCCAAGGCACTAGGCGTCACCCCCGGAGGCCGGTGGGCGAACATAACCAGCATAAGCCCCCGACCTCCATCTGCCAATGCGCTGAATGACCCGCGTGTCCAGCCCCGCGGCTGCCGCGCTAGTCGCCACCCCAATCCAGAATGAGTGCGAAGCGTAGCTCCGTTCAAGACAACCCAAGGCACGCAAAACTAAGCATAGCACCGCCGTGAACTGGAATTGAGTCACTGGTTTGCCGTCCGCGTGAATGAAAAAATTGGCCCCGCGCCCCCGGTCGCTGCTGGACGTACGCACCCAAAGCCCGCACGGGACAAGACAACAAGGGGGGGATAGCACGGAGCAGGACCCACCCGCCTTTTCCGGACTGGTCTGTCTTGGACCGTGATAAGAAAATCTGCACGCGCGCCGGATCCACACGGACATGCCCGAAGTCGAGCCCGCCAAAAGCCCCACCTCTAGCAGACCGAGGGACGAGCTCGGATACCCGAAAGGCGCCGAAAAAGGCCGTAGTAAACAGCGCATGAAACAGTACCGCCTCGAAACCAGAGGCCGCCACCTGCGGTAAAACCGCACAAACCTGCAATAAAAGCTCATGAGATATCGGGAGCCGCCAATCCCGTACCCCTGGCTGAACGCGAGCCCAGCCAGCAAGCAGGCGTCCGACTAAGAAGGAGACATGCGGGTTCCCCCAACCAGCGGCTTTACAAAAGAAAGAAAAGCCCGCCAACGCTCCAGCCACAGCCGACCGGGCCCAGCCCTCCTGCTTCGCCCACAACACAAAACGGCCGACCAGGCCATCCGACACCACCCCACCAGACCAACCGTGCGCGCCCAGAAAAGCACTCACCTGAGAGTAGCCCCGTCGGTACGACGCCCAGGTACTACGAGCCACCGATGCTGCAAGAAGAACCATCAGGTCAGGGTCCCAACTCTCCAGAGATGCTCCGGAACCCGCGCAGGCAGCTCGTCTGCCTGAGGAGCCAGCCGCCGGAACTGCGCCCACTGAAAACGGGATAAAGCATCAGCAATAGTGTTCTGAGAACCAGGCACGTGCCGGGCTCTAGCGGTGACGTTCAGGCGCAAGCAAGCCAACACAAACACTCTCATCAAGGAAGCCACCCTGGGACACCGGGGAGATTGACGGTTTATGACCTCAACCACTGCCGCATTATCGCACCAAAAGACTACCCGCCGGTCCCGCAACCGGTCCGGCCACACCCGAAGAGCCACGACAATGGGGAAAAGCTCCAAGAAGGTGATATTCCGGGTCAAGCCGGAGCCTACCCAATCCGCCGGCCAGGGCTCTGCACACCAGGAACCGTGACAAAACGCCCCAAAACCAGAACCACCGGCCGCATCGGTGAACAACTGCAGGTCGCGGTTCGATAGCTCAGGCAGCTGCAGGACGGAGGACCCGTCAAAACCAGCCAAAAACGCGTCCCAGACCCGCAGATCCGCCCGCATCCCCGCCGACACCCGAATGCGATGATGAGGCAGCCGCAGCCCGCCATCGCCAAGGAGAGGCGCCACGTGAAAGGGCGCCCCATAGGAAGGACACGGCAGGCAAAATTGAGATGCCCGACCAACGACTGAAGGACGCGGAGGGAAGTCTTGGAAGCGGAACCTATAGAGGCCACTAACTCCCGAAGGCGACGAACCTTTTGCGCTGGCAAGCGCACGACCATGGCCACCGTGTCAATTTCGATACCGAGAAAAGTAAGACACGTAACCGGTCCAACCGTCTTATCCGAGGCGACGGGGATGCCGAAGTCGGCAGCCACGCGTAGAAAAGTGCTGAGGAGAGTGGGACACGTGGGTGCCCGCTCAGGCCCGACAAACAGAAAGTCGTCGAGATAGTGCACCACGGAAGCGACGCCCGACTGCCGCTGCACGACCCAGTGCAAGAACGTACTGAAGGCTTCGAAGTACGCACAAGATATGGCACAGCCCATGGGCATGCACATATCAAAATAGTACCGCGCCTCGAAGCAAAACCCCAGCAAAGGGAAAGCCGTAGGGTGCACCGGCAACAGGCGGAAGGCCGATTCGATATCCACGTTTGCAAGAAGGGCGCCAGGCCCGCATTGACGGACCAGGGAGACGGCGGCATCGAAAGAAGAGTAATGGACCGTGCAGAGCTCTCGAGGTATGCGGTCATTGACCGATTCGCCCGGAGGGCAAGAGAGGTTGTGTATCAGCCGGAACTTGCCCGGCTCCTTCTTGGGAACCACACCCAATGGTGAGACCGTAAATGGAGAAAAGGGGGGCACCATGAAGGGGCCGGCAATGCGACCCAATGCACACTCCTCAGAAATCTTCCGCCGCACAAAATCCCCATAAATCCGCACGGAGGCAGCGTTGCGAAACCCCCCTTGCGCGGACGCTCCCCGGACAGGAATGCGAAAACCCCGGGAAAACCCACCTAAAAGCAAACCCGACGCCCTCCCCCGACAGGAACGCCCGTACGCCAGCAACCAAGGGCGCATTGCCTCGACGCGCACAGGGGTACGGGCCAAGGCCCGACCCCCGTTACTTTGCCGCCGAGGGGGCCCCCACAACCCCCTTTCTGCTGCACTTCGCCGCTGCGTGCGCACCCCCGCACAAGGAGCAGGCATGTTTGAATTTGCAGTCAGGGAAGGGGCAGGACGCCTTGTTGAAGCGCCAGCAGACGTGTCCCCCACCGACTGCTGCTCTTGACGGAGGCAAAGCCGGACCGGAGGCACGAAAGGAACGCCCGCTAGAGGGCATCGGAGACGGCCCTGCCCTAGCAACCGCCCCGCCGGATACCCCAGCGCGGCCCCGCACGGACATCTGGGTCAACCACAGGTTGATGTCCTTCGTCCCCCACATCAAGCGGCTGTTCTCCTCCATCTGGTCCCGGAACTCCTCGTCATAATTCAACCAAGCCCAACCCTCGTGAGCCTGGGAAGCCGCTAGGCTATTATCCGCATAAGCGAGCAGGGCCCCGTACTGATCCGGGAAGTAGTGCCCCCATACGCTCGCCAAACACAAGAAGGCGCGGGTCCAGTTGAGGGTGTTGCGAGAGACCTTGTGCACCCTGCCCGCCTTCTCGTCCTCCTTGCGTTTTTTCCTGCTCTCACCGGACCGCTTCCGACCATCGAGAAGACGGAAGATGTCAATATATTTTCTACGCTTAATCCGCCGTCGCAACTTCCGCGGAACGGCCTCCCATAGTTCAGAGCACTGTATGATGGAAACCCCCCCCGAAGCGCCCACTGCCGCCCCGCGATCGGAGCCGAGCGAGGAAGCCGAGGACGAAGACGACGAGGAAGAGGAAGAGGATGCACGCCTACAGCGCCGAGCCCGCTTGCGCTTCCCGGCTGCCTTCCCCACCCCCCCCGGGACCGGAGCAGATTCCAAGGCCCCCCCGCAGCGCCTCCAGCATACTCACCACTCCCCCCAGCGGGGGCGACAGGAGCTCCGCCAATGGACACGCCAGGCGCCGGAACCTCGGGCCCAGCAGTGGACCCAGCAGGGGCCGCACCAGCCAACGCACCAGAAGAAGCCATAGTGGTGGAAGGCGTCGAAATCCACGGGACCTGCGGAGAAGAGGAAGAGAAAGGAGCAGCCAGAGTACCGGGGGTACCAAGCACTGTGGGCGACCCAGCCCCCCAAGTCCGGGCCGAAGACCCCAACCCCCCAGCCTCCCAGGCTGCTGCCCCCCCGGCCGCCCCACGCCCTTCCCCGAACCAACCCCCCAGCCACCCCAAGGGCCTCCACCGCCCCACGGGGCCGCCCCGAACGGCCAAGGGCCCACCGAACTCGGAAAACCGGGAGGAGGAGGGGAAAACCAAGGGGAGGAGGAAGACCCCCCCAAGCCCGGGGGAGGGGGTGATAACGAGGGCCAGCCCTCCGCTGCAGTAGGCAGCAGGCTGTGGACCGGGGCCCGCAGAGACCCGGGGCCACCGCCGACCGGGCCAACCGACGCTTCACCACCCCCCATCGACGCCAGTGCAGTGACCTCCACCGGAGGCCCCGCGGGCGGGGCCTGCTCGCCCATGGAGGCGCCCGCAGCCGCGCACTCGGGCACAGGGAGCCCCCTAGCGGTCCCCCGCCCCCGAGCCCGCCTCCCTCCACTAATCCCACGGCTCCGCCGTGCAGCAGGCGGCCCGCCCGGAGCCAGGGCTGCGGCACGACCTGCCCTACCGTGGTCTCCGGGCAAGGCTCCACGCCGCGGAGCTCCCCGCCCTCTGGCGGCACCCCTCGCCCCCTTAGCCACGCCTCGCAACGGGGCCTGCCGGGCCATGGCACTCAGCAAGAAGCCCTGCCCCCCCAACCCTCCGAGGCAGCCCTGCTCTAAGATAGCAGGTGTCCTGGAGAGGGGTTTTTTTTTTTTTTTTGTATTAAGTTAGGTATAACTGCCTATTTAGGTAGGCACAGAAGGGGAAATGCTGCTCCCCAAAGTCACCAGGTCGTCCAAGTGGCCCCACTCACCCAACAAGGCCTTGCCCCGACCAGCCCACCACGTGCCGAGCGGCAACGGCCACGCTGGAATCAGCCCGGCAGAAACGAAACCACGCGAAAGCGCGTTGGTTTCTTTTCTGGAATTTGTAATTTTTTATTTATTTTTTTTTGTTTAATTTGAGGAGCGGGGAGAAAGCACCCCCACGGACCCACACGACACGCCGACGAGGCCGGCAGGCCGAAGAAAAAACCCACCCGCACACAAGAGCAACCCCACCACCAAACCTTTTTCCAGCACGAGCAAGGAGGAAGAGAGGGATCACCACCCAGCGAACCCTCCTTGCTCGCGCTGCCGTCCACGTGTCCGCCTACGCGGACCAATCAGAAATCCCCCCGGGCAGCATGAGGCCCGGCGCGCAGGCACGCGCGCCAACGCGCCGCCCCCCCCCCCCAAGCAAAACACGGCCAGCCGCAAAGTCGGGCCCCGGAACCCGGTTACCAGGCCGGCCGCGGGACCGGGGCCCGGCGGTCCAGCCCCTCAATGTCACAGTGTGTATGAAGAGAAAGTATGTCCGTCTGACTCTGTTTGTTAGGAACCACTTTAATGCAGACATTTTTGACCTACTCTTTGAAGGGGAAAAATATGAAATATAATGACTCAAAAATATTGTAGGACCTCTCTCCCCCATCCCTCTGTCGTAGTTTATAGATTTTTATCAGCAAACATTGGATGCTTGACAGTAGTCCATTATGACTCAATAGTAACACATTAAACATTAAAATTTGAGTACAATTTTTGCAAACAGGCTAGCCAGGTACAAAGATTCATTGCCACCTTTACTGCATCTGCAGAGCCCTGCTTGCCTAAAGGCCCAGGAGCCCGCAGTGAGTCTCTGCATTCTGTCAAAATCTATGGTACGTCGTCATCTCATACCACCAACTTTAGACCATGAATGTTTCTCTATGCGACTGAAATGCTTTTCTTAAAGGGCCGCTGCGCAGCTAACTCTGCATCATTGGGTCATACACGCTGGTGCTCTTTCCACTTGCATTAGAGACTGGATATAAATTCCAAAAACATGGGCTATAGACAGTTCCTGACGAGTCTCCGGCAACAGTATCGCCATCTGCTCTGTCCCACTAACTTCTAGGGATGTGGTATCATTCAGAAATGACATGGAAAGAAAAACATCTGTTTCATTTGTGCCATTTCATATCTGAAACAACACAAAACAACCCGACAGAATGTTGTTTTGATTAGTTTCAGTCATTTTAGCGCTGCTAAAATGCTATAACAAGCACTAACGTGACAGAATTGGAATTGTATATAAATACATGGAAAGCTAAACAAAAAAAAAGAAGATGTATTCCACGTACATAGAAACATAGAAATATGACGACAGAAAAAGACCACATGGCCTATCTAGTCTGTCCTTCCATATCAACAACTACAACAGTCCCCTTTTTACCTTTAGAGATCCTCTGTGTTGGTCCCATGCTTGTTTGAATTCAGTTACTGTCCTCATCTCTACCACCTCCACTGGGAGACTATTCCACGGATCCACTACTCTTTCCGTAAAGAAATATTTCCGCATATCACTCCTGAATCTATCCCCCTTCACCCTCATCCCATGTCCCCTCATAGCAGAACTTGCTTTCAATTGAACATTTATGCCACGGAGGTATTTAAACATCTCTCATATCACCTCTATCCCGCCTTTCCTCCAAGGTGCACAATATATTAAGATCCTTAAGTGTGTCTCATATGTTTTATACTGAAGACCACTAATCATTTTAGTAGCCACCCTCTGCACCGACTCCATCCTGTTCACATCCTTTTGAAGGTGCGGTCTCCAGAATTGCACACTATACTCCAAATGAGGTCGCACCAAAGACTTATACAGAGGCATTATCACCTCCTTTTTTCTGCTAGCCATTCCTCTCCGTATGCACCCAAGCATCCTTCTAGCTTTCGCCGTCGCCTTTTCTACCTGTTTAGCTACTTTAAGATCATCAGACACAACCACGCCTAGGTCCCGCTCTTCTTTAGTGGACAAAAGTACTTCACCCCCTATAGCAGTGATGGCGAACCTATGGCACGCGTGCCAGCTGTGGCACGCGAAGGCCTTGCAGCTGGCACGCGTGAAGGTCCGCAAAAAAAGAAAAAGCGGGCTCTGGCTGCTGCCGCGGACGCGGCAGCATGCAGTGTCCCGCGGGGCCCCCTCCGCCCGCTAAGCCCCTCTGCAAGGGCTTTCAGATTCGCGAGGGAGACAGCGTCTCCCTCGCGTCTCTGTTAAGCCCGCAGGGGTTAATGGGAAATTTCCCATCAGCCCCTTTAGACGCGAGGGACTGATGGGAAATTTCCCATTAGCCCCTGCGGGCTTAACAGAGACGCGAGGGAGACGCTGTCTCCCTCGCGAATCTGAAAGCCCTTGCAGAGGGGCTTAGCGGGCGGAGGGGGCCCCGCGGGACACTGCATGCTGCCGCGTCCGCGGCAGCAGCCAGAGCCCGCTTTTTCTGTTTTTAAATTTGCCGGGGGGGGGGGGGTTAGGACTGCTAATGGGCTGGGGGCTGATGGGGGCTGTCTGGAAATGGGGTGATGGGGGGTTAGGACTGCTAATGGGCTAGGGGGGGGGGGTTTGGACTGCTAATGGGCTGGGGGGGGGGGTTTGGACTGCTAATGGGCTGGGGGGGTTAGGACTGCTAATGGGCTAGGGGGGGTTAGGACTGCTAATGGGCTGTGGGCTGATGGGGGCTGTCTGGAAATGGGGTGATGGGGGGTTAGGACTGCTAATGGGCTAGGGGGGGGGTTAGGACTGCTAATGGGCTGGGGGGGGTTGGACTGCAAATGGGCTGGGGGGGATAGGACAGCTAATGGGCAAGGAGGGGGGGTTAGGACTGCTAATGGGCTAGGAGGGGGGGGGTTAGGACTGCTAATGGCTAGGGGGGGTTAGGACTGCTAATGGGCTGTGGGCTGATGGGGGCTGTCTGGAAATGGGGTGATGGGGGGTTAGGACTGCTAATGGGCAGGGGGGGGGTTAGGACTGCTAATGGGCGGGGGGGGGTTAGGACTGCTAATGGGCTGGGGGGGGTTAGGACTGCTAATGGGCTAGGAGGGGGGGGTTAGGACAGCTAATGGGCAAGGGGGGTTAGGACTGCTAAAGGGCTGTGGGCTGATGGGGGCTGTCTGGAAAGGGGGTGATGGGGGGTTAGGACTGGTAATGGGCTATGGGGGGGTTAGGACTGCTAATGGGCTAGAGAGGGGGGGGATAGGACTGCTAATGGGCAAGGGGGGGGTTAGGACTGCTAATGTGCTGGGGCGGTTAGGACTGCTAATGGGCTGGGGGGGGGTTAGGACTGCTAATGGGCTAGGAGGGGGGGGTTAGGACTGCTAATGGGCTAGGGGGGGGTTAGGACTGCTAATGGGCTAGGAGGGGGGGGGGGTTAGGACTGCTAATGGGCTAGGGGGGGGGTTAGGACTGCTAATGGGCTAGGAGGGGGGGTTAGGACTGCTAATGGGCTAGGGGGGGTTAGGACTGCTAATGGGCTGTGGGCTGATGGGGGCTGTCTGGAAATGGGGTGATGGGGGTTAGGAATGGAAATGGGCTATGGGGGTGGGGTTAGGACTGCTAATGGGCTAGAGAGGGGGTGTTAGGACTGCTAATGGGCTAGGGGGGGTTAGGACTGCTAATGGGCTGATGGGGAGGGGTTAGGACTTGAGGTGGGCTGTTGGGTGGGGTTAGGACTGAAAATGGGCTGATGGGGGGTTAACACTGGAGGTGGTCTGATGGGGTTAGGACTGGTAATGGGCTATGGGGGGGTTTAGGACTGATAATGGGCTATGGGGGGGCTGGGACAAGAAATGGGCTGATGGGGAGGGGTTAGGACTTGATGTGGGCTGATGGGGTTAGGACTGGTAATGGACTGTGGGCTGATGGGGGGGGTTAGGACTGGCAATGGGCTATGGGGGGCTGACTGGAAGTGGGGGGTTAGGACTGGTAATGGGTTATGGGGGGGGCTTTAAAACTGAAAATGGGGTGATGGGGGGTTAGGACTGGAAGTGGGTTGATGAGGGGGGATAGGACTGGTATTGGGTTGGGGGGCTGCTAGGACTGGAAATGGGCTGATGCAGGGACTAGAAGGGAATGGATGCTGGGTGAGGCTGGAACTAGAAGGGAGCTGGTGTTGGGGGAGGATTAGAATGGGATGGGGCTGGGAGAGTAAAATGGAGAGGGGAAAAATATTTTGTGTGGGAGGGATAAAAAATCTACAATTGGCCGGGTATTGGGAGAGTAAGTGGGGATTGAGGATGGAGGGGTAAATTTTGAGTAGATGAAATAGGAATGAGGAAAGAGCCAAAGGAGAAAGATTAGTATGTTAAAGCAGATGTAGAGAGAGAATGGAAAAAAAAAACAAGAAGACAGAAGAAAGGACAAATGGACAGCAGATGGAGAGTTAGCAGAAGACACGAAGAAACCAGAAGAAAGTGGCTGGAACAATTGCAACTGAAAAAAAATGCACAAAAGGTAGAAAAATATCTCTTTATTTTGAATTTATTAACTGGAATATGTCAGCTCTGGGAAATGTGCATCATTAATTTTTGCGCTTTGTTTAGTACAAGAGGAAATTAATATATAGTTTTATTTCTACAGTGTTGTTGTATATTCCAAGTTTGGCTTTTGGGGTTCCCAGTTTAATTATTGTCTTCCTGTTTCTAAATTGTGATTCCTTGTTTGGTGATGGTCTGTTCTGCATGTGTAACTGAGCTGAGGTATTCTGTTTATATAATTCCTATTTGACATTGCCACTTGTTCTTTCCCCAGTAGGTCATGTATTGTTGTTCTCTGAGATGTATTGGTTTAATATTTGCAGTGTTGCCTTTTGATAGGTAGAGTATGGTGCTTTGTGAGTCCTGGTAGTGCTGTTAGGATACGGCGGGTTTGCTATGGGTTCTAAATGGGCAGCGTTTGTAGTAGTTCCTAATGTGCCTGGCGGTTGGTACTGGATTATAGTAATGTAGAAACCTTTTAGTCTTTCTTTATCCATATACTCATTAAGAGGCATGTTTACTAAAAGTTAGTGTATGGTAACATTATGCAAATATTTATGCAAATGAAGCACCTTATGCAAATGGGGCTTTAATTGACGTGCTGGCACTTTGAGGAAATTCTTTGGTTTTGTGCGGCAGTTTGGGCACTCGGGCTCAAAAAGGTTAGCCATCACTGCCCTATAGAAACATAGAAATACATAGAAGTACACCCCTACTAACATCAGCTAACCTCCAGCTATTGGTATTTCTACATAGCCCCTCTCCCAGAATCAGATCAATCACATCATTTCAGAAGTTTCCATTTCTTCAGAGGGAATGCAAGATTCCTTCCTAACAAGTGAAAGGAGAAGACACACAGGAAGTATAATCATAAATGTAATGAAATTTCCCACTAGCACAACATATGCACCGATGCAATCAGAGCTGCTCATTAATGCAGTCAGCCCAAAGAGAGAGGGTCATGCAATGATGACTTCCCACTAGTACCTGGAGGATAAGCCTGACAGAGACTCAAACCCTCAAAGCTCTCCGCAGTCCTCACAAGCTCAATAGATACCCCGAGAGGCCGTGGTTGTTCAGACCGACTATACCTCCACATTTCTCTGTTACTTCCCCTTCTACTATTCACATTAAATTTCATCTTTTATATTCAACGTTTATCTTTCTAGTTCAGAACGATTACAGCAAGTTAAAATATGTAGCTTACAACATTACATAAACATACACTCAAAACAAATACCTCCTCTCCCCCCCAAAAAAAACTAAGAATCAACAATTAAATGTAATTGTCATATCCCAGTCTGACATGGATGACGTGAAGCTTTGTAACAGAACGGACGCCTCGGGAGGGAGTGGATACAATGAGAAGGAATCTACAAAATGAGAAGCATGGTTTAATTATTGACGCATTAATGAAAGAAGTGCAGAGTGATGCACTTGGGATGGAAAATCCAAAGGAGTTGAATGTTGATGTCCCTAGACCAAGAGAAAGACCTCAAAGTGATAGTGTCAGGATATCTTAAGGTGGAGAAAGAAGGTAAGGAGGTGGTGGGCTAAGCCAGAAGGATGCTAAACTGCCCAGAGAGGGGCATAACCAGATGAACGGAGAAGATGATAATGACCCTGTACAAGTTGTCGGCGAGGCCTCACTTGGCGTACTGTGTTGCTTTGGAGACCATATCTAGCTAAGGGTATAAAATAGAAGCAATTCAGAGGAAGGTGACCGAAAAGATATGGGGCCTGCACCAGAAGACATATGAAAAGATACTTGAAGGGCTAAATATGTATATCCTAGAGAAAGGAAGGGGCAGGGGAGATATGATCGAGACATTAAATACCTGAAAGATATGAATGAACAAACAATCTCGTCCAAAGGCAGGGAAGCTATGGAAGTAAAGGGTCTGAAACAAAGCTGCAAGGAGGTCAATTTGAAAGCAACATCGGGAAATACTCTTTCGTGGAAAGGGTGGTGGATGCCTGGAATGCCCTCCCACTGGAGGTGGTGGTGACAAAAACAGCGACGGAATTCAAAAAGACGTGGGATAAGCACAAAGGATCCCTATATAACAAAAAGATGGAATCAAAGTTATAGATTATGTCCGTTAAAAGAAAAACGTAAATGACTTTTGCGCTTTGAAAAAGGGTGTAGCATAGAGGGGAGTAATCTGCATGGAGTGCAGATATGACCCTAGACAATGGCATAGAAGGGGGTTACCCGTACAGAGCAGCAGATACAACCCTAGTCACCTTACTGGGCAGACTAGATGGGTCATACTCCCTTTTATCTGCCACCAGTTGCTGTGTTACTCTGTATGTGACATCATTAATCATTAAAAAAAACCCTTTTTTAAGTTAAAACACTGGAATTCCAGATAGTTATGTCTTATCTCTACAGATAATGAATTGCATTCAATAGCTACTCGAAAAATGAAAAGCTTATCTAAAGTTTGTTTAAAATGAAAATTCTTGACTAAGTCTGGGTAAAACAAGTGAAAATCAAAAGAATGCAATCACCTAGTAGGCTTGTAAAACTCAATGGTGTTAGGCCTAGAAACCGGGATGCAACCGTGTTTTATTTTCAAGACCAGCACGCAATTTAAACATTACCCTGGCCTGCAAGCCAATGTGATTTTAATAAAAAAGGGAGTCGCCCTCTCACTAATGTGCTCTCTAGAAATAGACTTGGCTGCCATATTTTGGCAACAGCTGCAATCTCTGTTAAAGCCGGTACCAAAATTCTCAAGTTTTTCTCAAAAAGGCATGATCTAATCTACCTTAAAAGATGCAACTTAAAGAATACTTTCCTAACAACTGTAAAATGTGGGGCTCCGTTATCAGGGCAGAGTCTAATATGACTCATAAAACCTTCAGAGATGTAGCCAATGGAATCTTAGTTCGAGAGTTCAGGAGAATTTTCTCTTGGAATACAGGTTACCGAGTTTCCTAGGCATAGGAATATCACCTTGTCTCCATGTTACCTTAAGGTGGCGAGACGCATCAGGTACCAACTATTATCAAACTTCTATTTAGCAAACCCTATGTTTGATCCAAGGTGGTTTGGAATGGGATAAGCAATAAAACATTATCCAGTTAAGAATAAAAAGAAATTTCTAAGCAGGGAGTGAAGGAGGAGCCTGGCAGTTAGAGCACTGGCTTAGTAACCAAGAGACCAGGGTTCAATTCCCACTAGCGCTCCTTGTGGCCTTAACCCTCCATTGCCTCAGAAGAAATGCCCAGCAATGTACTTCCAGTCATGCTGCCAAGAAAACCCAGGAGCTGCTGGGTCATCATGAATCAGCATTGAAATGAAGGTACACATTACAGCTCCAGTAAACCTTCACCAAAATAACTTTAAACGCATTAAATTAAAGAGAAGAGGCCACCCCACATTCTCTTCTCCAGGTTTCTGATAGTTAATTTCCAAATGTTACCCTGCATGTTTTATTTATGAGGGAGGAGTGGCCTAGTGGTTGGGGCAAGACAGCATTCATGGGCTGGAAGGACTGGGGCTTCTAGTCCCACAGGTGCTCCTTGTGGCCTTGGGCAAGCCACAACCCTCTGTTGCCTCAGGTGCAAAAACATAGATTGTGAGCCCTTCGGGGACAAGGGAAAAAAATATATACAGTACCCAAAGGTACACTGCTTTGACTGGTAGAAAAACAGTATATAAGCCTAGTTAAATAAATAAATAATTTCCCACAAATGCCCTAAACCAATAGCTGAGTGTCTTTAACACTAGAAGCCCCAAAGTGCGTCAATTGACACAAATGCATCTTCGAAGTTGTATATCAGCGCCACTGCTAGAACCATGTTAGTCATGTTCCATGACTTTGTTAGCAAGGTCAAGATGTTCAAATATGCGCATCAAAAATTAATGACAGATGCACCACCTAGCGGGAAAATGAATTTATACCTAGAAGCCCCAAAGTACGTCAATTGACGCACTCAATTGTCTTGAATGCGTCAATTGACGTACTTTGGGGCTTCTAGGTATAAATTCATATTCCCACTAGGTGGCGCATCTCAATCACTGTTTACAGTTTTACTCCGACATTACAAACAATAAACACATGATGACGTCATGTAATGACGTCACATACTGCACGTATTTAACAAATAAGTAACTTCACATTAATTCACATCTGCATTTCATGCTAAATGCAGTCGTCGTGATAATGCGTCAATTGACGCACTTTGGGGTTTCTAGGTAAAATTCCTTTTGGGGCTTCTAGTGTTAATTGGAATTCCTCTCTGAAGTCACCAACCATGCAGGGTCCAGATCTCTGCAGCAAATTCCAGACATATCTTCTTAATAATTAGAGCCATGCTCGGATATAAGACTGTCCCATAGGGCAGTATTTACTGTCTTTGCTAGGTAACCTGCTATAATGTAACCTAATCTATCCCCTCCGCTGCCCAAGGCTAGGCCACCCTGTGCCACAGCTGGGCATCCTTTGGTCAAGTTAATCCTTAGGTTGGCATTGGATGGTATGTTGAGCGATGTCTTGCATTATTTCCCCTACTGATCCCATGAGTACTGCCCACACAGTGCTCCCACACCATGAAGAAGACATCACTCCCAGTTCTCAAACACGTCTGCAGAGAGACCCGGCGGATGTTCTCTTTTTCAAATGCAATTTTAGCATATTGTGACTTTTTAAGACTTGCACTTCAAACATGACAAAACTAGCTCGATGGTCTGCATTGGATAAATACGAGGATCCACAGCCTCTGGGATTTGATAACAGCTGGTGATAGTGTGGTCTGAATGTCTGGGACTATTGCAAAAGTGACGTGTGGATACTGTATGTGTCAGATTCAGAGGTAACAGTGTCTTTGATTTGTGCCTTCTCTGAACTGTGGTGTTTTTCTTAAGTGCCTCTGTGACTCTTTCCCCTTTTCCAGTTTTTGTTTTTGTTCCGAATACATTTTGTCAGCTGTAATGATTTGTTAATAAATCAGTCAATATAAACATTGTCCAATAAAACCGTGCTTTCTTTTCTGTGAAGCCAGAGTTTGTTTCTTGAGTTGTGGGTACATAGCTTCTTTATTTATTTTTATTTATTTTATTTACATTTCTTTTATACCGCACTATTCGACATCAGTGCGGTTTACATAGAACATAAAACATACATGTTGCATATAATGAACTGTGTTTACAGGTAACAGGAAATAAAACTTGGTTAACTTGGGGTAACTATTTACATCGGATTTTCATATTATACAGGCTATACTCATGAGTGTTTTATAGGGTAGGTTTAGTCATAATATCTATCTTAGACTGCAGGTGATGCTACTCGCTACAGTCAATAAACATTGTCCAATAAAACCGTGCTTTCTTTTCTGTGAAGCCAGAGCTTGTTTCTTGAGTTGTGGGTACATAGCTTCTTTCACATCAGACTAATAGCACGAGGAGTTCTGCAAGTCATATTACTTTGGCAATGCATATTAAATTGTCATGCTAATTAGGTAATCTGTATATGAACCTAAATTGAAACAAAAAGTTAATGACCTTTTTTATTTGCAGAAGGTTTAATTCTCCCAGTTTGATCAAGGTCCAAAAGTTTTTTGTGTCTTCCATAGGCAGGGCTTAGACTAAAGGGAAATGGAACGGTGGGTGGGGCCAGAGCTGGAAGTGACCTGTGGGGATGGGACCAAGGCCGGAAGTAATCTGTGGGGCAGAGGCAGGGCTGGATGTGGCCTGGAGGGGTAAGACCACAGTCAAAGGTGACCTATGGGGGCAGGGGCAGGACTGGAAGTGACCTGTGGGGCGAGGCCACAGCTGAAGTGACCTGTGGGGATGGGACCAAGGCCGGACGTAATCTGTGGGGTAGGGTCAGCGCTGCAAGTGACCTGTGTGTGGGGAGGGGGTGAGACCACAGCCAGAAGTGACCTATGGGGGGCGAGGCCAAGACTGGACGTGACCTGTGGAGTGAGGCCACAGCCAGTAGTGACCTGTGGGGATGGGACCAAGGCTGGAAGTAATCTGTGGGGTAGGGTCAGTGCTGGAAATGACCTGTGGGGGAGGGGTGAGACCACAGTCAGAAGTGACCTATGGGGGCAGGGCCAGGACTGGAAGTGACCTGCGGGGCGAGGCCACTGCTGAAGTGACCTGTGAGGATGGGACCAAGGCCGGATGTAATCTGTGGGAGCGGGGCCAGAGCTGGAAGTGACCTGTGGAATGAGGCTACAGCCAGAAGTGACCTGTGGGGATGGGACCAAGGCCGGATGTAATCTGTGGGGTAGGGTCAGCGCTGGAAGTGACCTGTGGGGGAGGGAGGTGACCTGTGGGAGCGGGGCCAGAGCTGGAAGTGACCTCGTTCCTGCTCACGCACAGTGCTTCATTTCAAAAAGCTGGCATGTACATATTTGGAAATCTAATGGTTTTTTATTAAATATTTGTTAAACATATCACCAACATTTGCAATGCTTCATTTATTATCTCTACCAAATCAATACAGCCCTCCCTGGCATGATGTCAGCATTTCCCCTCTCCCTGCTCCCTCCCTGCACATTCCTTTTTTTTTGGCCATTTCCCCTCTCCCTGCTCCCTCCTGCACAATCCTTTTTTTTTTGGCCATTTCTCCTGTCCCCTCTCCCAGCACAGTTATGTTTTCTTTATTTCTTCCCATCCTCTAGCACAATCCATTTATTTCCACTTCCTCCTCCCCCTGTCCCCTCCCCACAATCATCCTCCCTCCTGCCCTTATCTCTGTCCTGCTACATGCCCTAGAAGCTACTCTGATGAGGATTAGTTTCCCTGTTCTCAAGTCCCAGCAGAAGCTGCTGCAGCCCAGTTGTTAAAGCCTGAAGCCAGCACATACCAGGCAGGACTTGAGACGCTGCAGTGGGGCACCACTCTCCGCCAAGCCATGATAAACTCAGCAGAAGTGCCTGGTAGTTGCTGCACCTAGTCGTAGTCCTGAATTGTGCAGAGAGTGGGAGGTGCTAAATAGTATGATTTGTGTAGGCAAAAGAAATTCATTTTGTTTAGATTTGTTTTAATACATTTTCATTTTGTTTCATAGTGCTTTTATATATTTTTAAATTTCAGGGCAATTTTGTTGTTAGTTAAGAGGTAGCTGTGTCTGCAGCCCAAACCAAAACCACAGCTGAAAGGTTACTAGACGTTTCAGGCAAATAAAAGGCAAAGTGTTTTCCCCCCACTTTTGTTAACAGTTACCCTATTTTCACCCCCCCCCCCACCACCCCACTGTCATCAGAACCTACCCTTGAACTAGTAACTGTTTGAATGAAAAGCAGGGGACTTGCAGGAGGAGTTATTATGTCTTCAAGCAGCACAAGCTTCAGCCAGCCTGCTCCTAACCATGTCTTATATTTCTGTCGATCTTAGTTCCTATTTCCTGATTGATCCAAAGTTTGTCAGGTCTTGAGCTCTATGGAAAATGCTTACTGGATGGTTTTGCCTGTTCTAGAGACTTATTCCAAAGATTTTGCCATGTTCTTGTGCCAGAAATTCTCTGAAACCATGTCCATCAGAGAAATTTACTAAACCTAATCCAGATCCTGACTGTCTACAACCAGGCAAAATAATTTATTTATTTATTAGTAATTAGTTCACGCCTTTCGAATAGACACTCAAGCGAGTCACTTCAGGTACAGTAGTTATTTCCCAGTCTCCAGAGGGCTTACAATCTAAGTTTGTACCTGAGGCAATGCAGGGTTAAGTGCCTTGCCCAAGAACTGTACAAACAAATTTTGGGTCAGTCAGATTCCTTCCTTCTAATTCAAGGCTCACCTGTTTGAGGCCAGATTGTGACAACAGCTGGAGATGAGAAAAACAGCAGAATTTCTGGCTTTTCAGGCCATGTTCAGATTAAAAACAAATGATAATGAAACAACCATGCAGCTCATCTCATACTCTGTTAAAGACAGGGTAACATTACTTCCTAAAGTGGAGAAGTGCCAGAACACTGTTCTACCCCATTCCGGCACAAACGTTTCCTTTTAGTGCCGACCCCTGGCCCCTAACTCCAGGGCAACCTGTCATGAGGGTCTATTGCGATCTCACGGCGGGATGGTGCTATTACTCTACCTCACCAGGGTCCCAAGAAGAAACTGTCACCACTGACTCGAGGAAGAGAAGACCACCTGTTCCGCCTGTCTAGGCGAGAGTTACAGTAGGATTTGGAGGCTGGGAGCTCAGACTCCGCGTGCCTCCTCTCTAGGCTGCCAATGCGTGACGCAAACATTGTGCTTTTATTCACAGTATTTAAGCAGTAGAACATCAACACACCACTGGACCAGCACCTGTTATGTCTTTACCTGAAGCCAGAGAGAAGGGCATCTCAATCTACCCACTGCACCTGGTCTGAGCTGTTTTTGCCCAGGAAGTAGATCAGTGGTTCCTAAATCTGACCTAGGGTCTCCCAGACTGCTAGGTTTCAGTATAGCCATAGTGAGTAGACATGAGACATATCTGCAATCAATGAAGGGTAGTGCCTTTCAATATATCTAACCGTAAGGAATAAATTCAGCTAAAAGGGGCAGGTGGAGTAAGTCACGGTTCTACCTCATCATATATTTATTAATTTGTAAAACCGCCTCTCCACAAAAATCAGGGACTTCTGATCCTGAGCTATTATTCTCATTTTTTCTTTTTGTTTCCTGTGTGGAGACAACTGTAGGGTGTTGGTGGGGAAAACTGAAGTATGGAGAGTCTTTTAAGATTTGCGGTTTTGTGGTCTTGATGCTGCTGGTCTTAAATTTAAAATGCATTGTCATTTTACAATTGCTCCTGAGCAGAGAATTGCAGTTGCTGTGTTAGTCCATTTGGATATGTGCAAATAAAGATCAACAAACAAGTTGCAGGTGAAACCTTTTTTTGGACCAGCTTAATGTATTTTAGATAAGCCAATTGTTCCTATATTCCTATGAAGGCTATAAGATATGCCATATTGGGTCAGACCAAGGTCCATCAAGCCCAGTATCCTGTTTCCAACAGTGGCCAATCTCGGTTATAAGTACCTAGCAGTTTCCCCAAAAGACGCAGGTTTCACAATGCTTGTATTGGGGCAAACAGTGGATTTCCCGGGTCCCCTTTAATAATGGTTTATGGATCTTTCCTCCAGGAACTTGTCCAAACTTTTTTAAAACCCAGCTATCCTAACAGTTTTTACTGCTATTTTCTTTTATTAGTCTTAAATAGATTTCACTGCAAATTCATTGCATGTCCCATAGTCTTTCTATATTTTCATGGCATAAACAATTGATCTATGTTTACCCGTTCCACTCCATTCATTAATTTATAGACCTCTATCATATCTCCCCTCATATCTCTTTTCCGGGTTGAAGAGCCTTAACCTTTTTAGCCTCTCCTCATAAGTGTATCCTTCCATCCCCTTTACTATTTTGGTGGCTCTTCTCTGTACCTTTTCTAATAACGCTATATCCTTTTTAAGATACGGCGACCAGAATTGCACACAATATTCAAGGTGTGGTCGCATTATGGAACGATACAGAAGCATTATAATATCCTTTGTTTTATTCTCAATTCATTTCCTTATGATTCCTAGCATTCTATTTGCTTTCTTGGCTACCGCTGCACACTAGGTGGGGGGCATCAACATGTTATCCACGATAACGCCTAAATCTTTTTCTTGGGTGGTGGTTCCTAATGTGGAACCTTGCATCGTGTAACCATAGTTTGGTTTGTCCTTTGCTCGGTGCGTAACATTGCACTTGTCTAGATTAAAGTTCATTTGCCATTTGGATGCCCAGTCTTCCAATTTATCAAGGTCCTCTTGCATTTTTCACAGTCTTTTGAATAATTTTCTGTCATCTGCAAGTTTGATTACCTCACTTGTTATTCCCATTTCCAGGTCATTAACGAATGTTAAAAAGCAGCAGACCCAGCATGGATCCCTGGGGTACTCCACTATTCACTTTTCTCCATTTGGAAAATTGGCCTTTTAGCCCTGCAATCTGCTTTCTATCTTTTAACCATTTCCTAATGCACAACAGTACACAGCCTCCTATCCCATGACTTTTTAATTTCGCCAAGAGCCTCTCATTTATTTATTTATTTATCGCTTTTATATACCGCGCTTTTTAAAATGAGGGACTTCAGCAAAGGTTTTCTGAAAGTCCAGATATACTATATCAACCGACTCACATTTGTCTTCCTGTTTATTCATGCCTTCAAAAAAACAACAAGACCTTCCTTGGCTAAAGCCATGTTGACTGTCTCCCATTAAGCCATGACTATCTACATGTTCAATTATTTTGTTCTTTATAATGGTTTCCAGCACATTTCCTGGATCACACCTGGAACCCTTTTTAAAAATTGGGGCTACATTGGCCATCCTCCAATCTTCAGGTATTACAGATGATTTTAATCATAGTTCACAGATTACTAATAGTAGGTCTGCAATCTCATATTTCAGTTCTTTCAACACCCTTGGATGTATACCATCCAGTCCAGGTGATTTGCTACTCTTCAGTTTATCAAATAGTTGTTATACATCTTCCCGGTGTATCGATATTTCTTTCAGTTCTTCTGCGGCATCACCTTTAAATACCACTTCAGTCATGGGTAGCATCCCTACATCTTCCCCAGTAAAGACCAAAGCAAAGAATTCATTCAGTCTCTCCGCTATGGCCTTGTCCCCTCTTAGTACCCCTTTTACCCCTCTATCATATAATGGTCAAACTGACTCTCTCACAGTTTTTTTGCTACGAATGTACTTGAAAAAGACTTTATTATGCGTCTTTACTTCCACAGCAAGCTTCTTCTCAAATTCTCTCTTTGCCTGCCTTATCAATGCCTTGCATCTAACTTGCCAGTGCTTATGTTGTTTCCAGTTTTTGTCATTTGGCTCCTTTTTCCATTTCCTGAAAGATGCTTTTTTGACAACAACAGCCTCTCTGGCCTCACCTTTAAACCGTGCTGGCAGTTTTTTGGACTTCCTTCCACTTTTCTTAAAGCGTGGAATACAGTTGGTCTGGGCTTCAAAGATAATATTTTTAAACAACTCCCATGCTTGATGTAAATCTTTAACCTTTGCAACTGCTCCTTTTCATTTTTTCTTAACTATTTTCCTCATTTTATCATAGTCTCCCTTTTGAAAGTTAAAAGGATTTCCTTGCTGTCCTTCCTCCATCTAAAAGCTGTAAAACTAGCCATGGTACAATCCTGTTAAACGCTTTACCAATTTATACTCATGCGACAAGTTAGATATGCAAGACCAGTATTAGCCAGACAGAATGACTACTGCAATTTCCTTTGATGTATAAGTGGTAACCCTGTTAAATGTATCCACTGAATTGCTCGTATGGTACAAAGTAGCCACAGCATATTAGCCAGACAGATTTACTGTTATGATTCTTTGATGATGTATAGTGATAACCCTGTCAAAAGTATCCACTGAATTTACCTGTGCGGCACAAAGTAGCACACAAGAACATAAGTGCTAGATAGAACTTCCTGATATAATCATCTAACGGTACATAATAGCCCTTAAGCTCTGAACACACCTGCTAGAACCTTACATTGTCAGTAGGTCCATACCCATTGTCAATAGGCCCCTACCCAACTTAGCTTGCCTACAACTCAAAATGGTGACCTCCCTACTAGCCCTCACCAGCTGCTACCTCCTCGCCAACCTATTCTACAGTACCGTAGCCCTCACCTTCATCCCAGTTCTACATGGGTTAGGTAAAAGATGTTCAGGCGGCCTCCGCTGACCACCTACAGAAATCAAGCACAAACTACATCCACACTTACTTTACATATCTCTTCAGCATACCACAAAGGCCCATGCGGAGAAGCGCCGAAATCCCCAAAACCTAAAATGCGCCCTCATAAATGCTTGCTCAGTCTGGCAGAAATGGCCAGCCATCTCTGACCTTATAACCACACATGACCTTGACATGCTACTAATCACAGAATCATGGCTGTCTGAATCAGACTCAGTCCTCCACAATCAACTCATCCCTCCAGACTTCTCAATCCACACAAGCCATAGAACTAACCGCAGAGACGGAGGCGTCTTCATCCTAGTAAAGACGGAGCTACAATTTCAGCTGCTCACATCCAATAGTACAACCCATCTGGACTCCATCACCATATCCAAAAAATACACTTCCATCAGTCTAATCTACAGATCCTCATCCCCCTCACCCGATGACCTCTTGACCATAATTGACCTCGCCCAAGAACCCACGCATACCAAATTGGGTAATGGGCAACTTCAACCTGCCAGCTCTCCAAATCACCCAGTCCGAAGCCTTCCTGGAAGCACTCAACGAGCTGGGTTACAAACAGGTAATTGATGTACCTATCCACACAAAAGGAAACAAATTGGACCAGATCTTTGCTCCACTACCAGCCATAAGCCCAAACTACATCCTCATGATATCCACCACTCTGGTCCCATGGTCCGACCACAGCTTAATTAAATTTCAGATGCCCATACACCAAGAACACAGATCTCCATGTAAGGCAGACCAAGCTCCCACAGCACCCACAAGACGTTTCCGGCTCTTCGACAAAGAAGAGATCATTAACTAACCCTACCAAACCTCAGCTAGGCACCACCCAACTTCGATGCAATGATATCCACCTGGAACAACAGCTTAGGCTCCATTGCACACCTACCTGCCACAAAGAAACCAACAAGAAAAAGAAAATCAGCACAATGGTACGCCGCAGAACTACGAACCTCTCTACAACTCCTCAGGAAGCTTTAAAGATGATGGCAGCACTCACGATCCTCAGAATACCTGGCAGCCTACACCACACACCTAAAGGTACACCGCAAAGCAATCTCAAGGAGAATGAAGGAGCATCATTCGGAACTCCTGCAACGCTCCCTCAACAAACCCCATGACCTCTTCAACATTGTAAAGATCCTTACGAAGGAGACTTCTCCCTCCCAACCAAGCCTGATGAACCCCCAGGAATTCGCAGACTACCTACAGACCAAAACCAGCCAAACCAACCTTACCAAGGTTACCATAGCTGATTTCAAACCACACCATCTAACACTGCTGACCTCCTTTACATCTCCTTATGCAAGAGACATTGAGGACATCTTAACATCCATCAACACCACCACTGCCCCAAATGACTCCTGCCCAGCATTCTGGATAAGATCACTGCGAGCTGAACTTAGCCCATTCCTAACTAAGATCATGGACCTATCCTTCTCAACAGAGGCCTTCCCACTAATGCTAAAACAGACGTCCATCTGGTCCCTTCTCAAGAACAACAAACTGGACCCCCATAAGGCGGAATCTTATCAACCAATCTCTAGCATCCCCCTGCTAGCCAAAATAATAGAGAAGGTCGTCCAATGCCAAATCCAGCACCACATCGAGACCAATGCTCCTCTTGACCCATGTCAGCATGGCTTTAGAGAATCACATGGCGTCGAAACACTCCTCATCACCCTACTCAGTACCTTAATCTCAGGGATTGATAACATTAGACAAGGATATGTGCTAATCTTCATGAACATTGCTGCCGCATTCGACTCAGCCAACCACGAGATGCTCCTGGCGCGTCTCCAAGACAAGGGAATCCATCGCTCAGCCTTGAGTTGGTGCAAATCATACCTAACAGACAGATGACAACAAGTCTGAACCGACTCCATGACTTTCGAGCCTTTTCAACAAAAGCAAGGTGTTCCTCAAGGCTTATCACTCTCAGCCCTTCTCTTCAATATATACATGCAGCCCATCTGCTCAATCATCCATTCTTTCAATATCTCATGCCTGGTGTATGCCAACGACGTTCTGCTCTTCACGCCATTCTCAATCGACCAACCTGACTTCTCCACATTAGCAAAATGCTTTGATGCAGTCACGGACTGGCTCCACATGCAGAGCCTCAGAATAAATTTTAACAAAACGGATGTCCTCTTCATCACCAGGAATCACTCCTTCACCCCTCATGCTTCAATAAAAGTAAGGGAAGCTGAGCTCCCAAGCAGGCCCACCATCTGCTACTTGGGCATCACACTAGACCAGCGGTTCGACATGAAAGCACATATAAGCAACACCATCAGGGTGATATATCACAAGATGCGGACAATTCACCACCTACGACCCCTACTGGAACCAGATGATTTCCAGACGATTTTTCAAGCACCGGTAACCCCCCATTTGGACTACACCAACGCCATCCTGCATGGACTCCCTAAGACCACTCTGAACCCCCTACAACTGGCAATGAACGCCGCTGCCCGCATCCTGCACGGAACCTCAAGAAGAGACCACATAACACCAATCCTGAAACACCTCCACTGGCTTCCGATCCACTGCAGGCTCACCTTCAAAGTGCTACTGCTGACCTTCAAGGCCATCAACAAACAATCCTCCACCTCCCTCGTGGACCTTGTCCTCCCCACCCCCCAAACAGGTCCAGAATGACATTCGCTGCAAACACACTCGTAATCCCCACTGCAATAACAAAATGCTCCTCAGCAACAAAGAGCACAGTAATAATAATGGGTAAGGACCTTTGCATTCTACGCACCAATGCTCTCGAATGCCCTCCCAACCACCATCTGAGCCATTACCGACCTCACCCAATTTAGGAAGGCCCTAAAGCACCCCATGTTTCTCCTGCATTACTCCCACATCAGCGATACTTCACAACCCAACATACCCTCCACCCATCTTAATGGCACCATCAGCACATCCACGTCATGCTGACGCAACCCACACCCAGCAAAACAACGCCCCAAACGAAAATAGCTATCCAGATTGTAAATAGTCCAGAGCGTGTCATGTCCCCATAAACACACCGAGGACACAACAACTCAGTGGTATATAGTTACCCCAGTTTGTAACCCAAGTTGCAGTACCTGTTCTCTGTAATGTACATTGCATGTTCCGCCGCTTTGTACAAATTGATGTTATCTGTAAACTGCGCTGATTTTAAAGAGTGTGGTATAGAAATGATTTAAATTAAATAAATAAATTTATTAAATCAAACATGATCATGCTATGATCACTATTGTCAAGAGGCCCCAATACCCTTTTCTCTTGCACCAGATCTTGTGTTCCACTAAGGACTAGGTCCAAAATGACTTCCTTCCACTTTTCTTAAAGCGTGGAATACAGTTGGTCTGGGCTTCCAAGATAGTATTTTTAAACAATACCCAAGCTTGATGTAAGTCTTTAACCTTTGCAACTGCTCCTTTTAGTTTTTTTTTAACTATTTTCCTCATTTTATCATAGGGGCTTGTTTACAAAGCCGCGGTAGCGGTTTGCGATCGTAATCGGAGCCGCAGCCCCATTGATTTCAATGGGGTCGCGGCTGCGATCGCGATCGCGAACCACTACCGCGGCTTTGTAAACAAGCCCCATAGTCTCCCTTTTGAAAGTTAAAAGGTGGATTTCCTTACTATCCCTCCTCCATTAATTAAATCAAATGCGATCATGCTATGATCACTATTGCCAAGTGGCCCCAACACTCTTATCTCTTGCACCAAATCTTGTGTTCCACTAAGGACTAGGTCCAAATTGGCTTCCCCTTTGGTCGGTTCATGAACCAGCTGCTCCAAGAAGCAGTCATTTATTTCATCTAGAAACTTTATCTCCCTAGCATCTCCTGCCATGACACTGACCCAGTTGATACCGGGATTATTGAAATCACCCATTATTATTACTGTGCTGTAACTTTTGTTAGCTTCCATGATTTCTTTGAGCATTTCATCATCCATTTGTTCATTCTGGCCAGGCAGTTGATAGTACACTGCCATCGCCTTCCCCTTCACCTTTTTACATGGAATTTCAATCCATAGAGATTCTACAGTGAATTTTGTTTCCTGATATTAAACTATAAAAATATGATAAAAAATAATTATTTTGTCGGTTCAAATTCAAGGTAATCTTAAATTTTAAGGTAACATAGTAACGTGGAGGCACATTCCAATGTGGCCGTCAAAGCCCCTTTGCGTCCAATTGGAATTGGGACGCCAGGAGGTAGACTCAATTCTGATCCCACGGGGCTAGACGTGCCCACGGATCAGAATCAGGTCTAGGGCCTGAACGTGCAGGATGGGGTCTGATTCTGATTGGCCTGCATGTACAGCCACTTGCCTGGCTACCTCTGTCAGGCTCCTGAATGGAGCCGCAGTGCCATGGCGTCCCATTGCCACGGCACCGTGGATCCATTCAGGAGCCATGAATGTCGGCTGGTGCCAATTTTCTTCATTCCCCGCAGCCAGACCCTCAATCCAGCCTCCCATGGGCAGGGTCTGGCTGTGGAGAATTTCCTGCACCCCCCTACCTTTCTGTTGAGGCCCGGCGACATGATCCCTTGACGTCTAGGGGGCTTATTCCACCTCTGCCGTGGAATAAATCCCCCATCTAAGTTCATGGCCCCGGACATATAGGGCCGACCTCAGAATCAGCCCTGTACATCCGGGGTCACAGACTGCCCATGCTCCACCGTCGCTCTGCCTCAGAAACACCCCTCCCACCCCATCTAAGCCTCCCCATACAAACACGTTTTTCGTATGGGGAGGCTTTTGCAGGGGCCATCAGGGGGGCAAATAGCGGGGATGGAGGTCCCAATGGGACCTCCATCCCCGCTATTTGTGGAATAGAATGACCCCCCATAATATATGATGGAAGATAAAGTCCAGCATGGTCCTTCTAGTTTGCCCAGCAAGGTGGCAAGAGTAGGTGCACCCAACATCTCAGTTTAATTTTGTTTTGTGGCTTGATAAGCTTCACTTTTGCTGATTTCTGGGCTTTTCCAGCTCCAGCACAGTCTAATCTTGCCTGTGCACCATGATCTTGAATTCCAGGATTTTTCTCTCATTTTATATCTTCCTTCCTCATCAAGATTGTTATGTTGTTTGATGTAAACCGCCTTGGATAAAGGCGATATAGAAAACCTGTTAAAAAAAAATCATAGCACTGACTAAATAAGTCCACTATGCAAATATTTATGCAAATGAGGCTCCACAATGAGTCTTCGCACACGACCCTGCATCACCCTCAGACCATATCTCTTTATAGTCTCTCAAGTCAACTTTTACGCAGTTTCACAATAATGTACATAAAAACAGAATACAGAAAACAGAGAGAAAAAAGAATAGATGACTCATGTATCCCAAAGGCCTTCTGAAAGAAATAGGCTTTTAAACTCTTACAAGAGGAGAAGTAAAAATGCACTTCATGAAAAACCTGAAGCAAGGAATTCAAGTAAATGGTCCCTAATGGAAGAAACGGTTTCCGAATGTGTCACCGAGGCTGACGGAACATACTGTAAAGTAGTCCACAAGTAACAGAAAGTAATACACCTGTAGGAAGGTAATGAGAAAGGACAGATGACAATCCTATACTAACAACCAAATGAGTAAATTTAAAAATGAAACAAGCACACCTAAATTGAGCCCTGAAACACACAGGCAACCAATGAAAATCCCTATAATACTGTAACTCTTGTGACAGAGTTCTGAGCTAAATGCAAAGGTTGAGTTACATCATCAGGCAAGTCCAAAAGAAACATATTGCAAGAGTCGAGTTGATGCATAACTAAAGACTGAACCACAGTCCGGAAGTCACCTAGCTTCAAAACAAGTCTCAAACAGTGAACAGTCCGCAGCCCAAAATAAATCCCCCGGACAATTTTTGCAATATGAGCCTTAAAAGAGCGCCTCATGTCCAGAATAACAGCAACATACTAGACATGTCGTACCCTAACCGGGATCGAAATCTCACACAAAACAAGAATCAGTAGAGGAGCAAAATCTGAGTCAAGGCAAACAGACTTCAGTTTTAATAAAATTAATCATTAAACCCTTCTTGTTAAGCAAGGCAGAAATATGTGGAAAATCAGTTAACAAAGGTAAGGTCATAAAATCATCACCAACCTGAAACTTCTAAAAAATCTTAATATAAAAACAGAATTGCAAGTCCAGATCATGCAACAACTTGAACGAGGGGGACAAGTTAGTAGATCTGAAATAAAGTAGATGAGGTCAAGCCCTGTGGCTCATCCTTCTCCAACTTATACCAAGAATTTACTCTGAAAAGTAACCCACCAGTCAGTAAGATATGATTAGGATGTAACATTCGTATAGCTAAATGGTCTACTGTCGGCCTGTTTTTCAGTAAACATACAGTGTGAGTGATCCAGTATGGCAGTTTGAAGCCAGAACTCCCACTGAACCCAACTATTAAATTTCTGGTCTTCTGGAAAGATTATATTTCAGTGGAGATATTTGGATCTTGGGTAAAAAATGTCTGCAAACAAGTCAACCAAGTTTGATTATGCAAATTCCTCCATGCAAGCAATGAAATGATTCAAGCAAGAGTCCCCCTCACCTTACAAAAGGGTCAGTGAGCCCAGGTTGGAGATCACAATGCAAGACATGGACAGCACCCTTAACTGGGCATCCACCCATTGACCAACTGGCGAAAGATTCTGTACTGTGCAGTGCTGCATATAGATTTATGCTAGTACATACAGTTGATTTTTACACTGCTTCTCAGGTAAATTCTGTGGGTGAGACAGTGCAGATTACAGGGCTTCAGCCCCTGATCTCTGTGTAAACCCCCTTACTGTATGGTCCTTGCAGCCGCTACTAATGGCTTTACTATCAAAAACAATCACCAAAAACAACCCCCGTGGAAAATGTAATACAACAACATTCTTTTTGTCGGATGTTACAGGAAAGGAACATGTACAAATACTATGTCCACCACTCAGTTACATCCCTTTTATTAAATTTCTTATTAAAATCACGTCCACTTAGCTGAATAAGACGGTTGTCCAAAGTCCTTATCAAGCACCAAAGTCCTTGTCAAGCACGACGTGCACGTTTCGGGTCTGTAACCCTGTCTCAAGTGCTACCAGTACTGTGCTTTCAACTGCCATTAAACGCCGAAACCGACTGTTTCCTCAAAAGGGTCCGGATCTTCAAAGAATGGCTATAAACTGTCGTCAATCACTCCTCACAACCAATGAAAACTCCAAGGATACCCCACTGAATAGGGGAAGCCCTGAGGTCATCGGTGCTACGTCAGCGTATGCTTAGCCAATCGATCTCCTTGTTGAGACCAGAAGGATATACTGATTGAAGTTGGAAAATCCACCGCTGTTCACAGCTTTGCAAACTATTAATACGATCTCCCCCTCGAGGGTTAGGAGGTATATAATCAATGACAGTCCAACGTAATTCTTCAAAATTATGCCTAAGGCCAAGCAATGGTCCACCATTGGAGCTGTCTCAATCCGTTGTCGAAGGCGAGACGCATGTTCACCAAGCCGAAGTTTGATTTTACGTGTAGTTCGACCCACATATATCAACGGGCAGGGACAAAAAATCAGATACACAACAAAAGAAGAATTACAATTGGTTTCCCACCGTCTTTTGAAGTGTTTCCCCGTACCTGTATCCATCCAATTTAGCCCTGTTTCTGCCAACGGGCAGTATTTGCAAGAGCCACAAACCCCGTGTCCATTATGTGAGAAAGTAGGTGAAGGAGGTCGGTCCTGACAAACTGTAGAGTTAGCCACCAAGTCCCCCAAATTTGCCCCGCGAGTAAAAGCCACTGATAAAGGTTTTTGAAAACAAGTATGTAGTCCCAATATCGGCCAATGTTTCTTAAGAATATGAATCACATCTTTGCTAGATGTCATGTAAGGTAGTATACCTACCAAAGGAGGTATGGATGGTTGTGAAGATTCACTCGGTCGTTGATCCGTCAGTAACCATTCGCGATGAGTATAAAGAGCACGCCGGTAGGCCAATTTCACTACCTTAACTGGATAACCCCTATCCAAAAGACGCTTGCTCAAATCCTGAGCTTGTATCTGAAAATACCCCGTAGAGGAACAAATACGGCGTAATCTCAGAAACTGGCCATACGGAAGACCTTTCCTCAATGGACCAGGATGAAAACTCTGAAACTTTAGCAAACTGTTGCGTTGGATAGATTTTCGGTATAAGGTAGTTCTAAACTGGCCTTCTTCAAACAATACTGTAACATCAAGAAAGTCAATCTGACGATCAGCCACTTGTGCCGTAAAGGTCAAATTTGGTTTAAGGCTGTTAAGCCATAACAGGAAACCCTGTAATGCATTCATCGATCCTGACCATAAAAAGAATATATCATCCAAATACCGTTTCCAAAACGGAATGTGTTGAAAATACAAAGAATGATATAAATAGGTCTCCTCAAAATCAGCCATGTAGAGGGTGGCTATAGATGGTGCCGCTGATGCCCCCATAGCTATCCCAAACGTTTGTAAATAGAATCTCCCCTGAGATAAAAAATAATTACGGGTTAAAACCATCGTAATTAATTCCAACAGGAACTGTCGAGGGAGACGAGAAGGTGCAGTTGTAAATTTCTTGCTCAACAATGTTAGAGCTTCGTCCTGATTAATATTTGTATAGAGAGCAGCGACGTCTAGCGTCACTAGTTGAAATTCACAGGTGGGTACATCCACAGCCATCAATTGTTGTAAGAATTGCGTGGTATCTCGTATATAGGATTTCACCAAGACAGCCTCCTTCTTCAAAAAAACATCACAATATTGGGACAGGGGTTCTAAAACTGACCCCCTACACGAAACTATGGGTCTACTTGGTGGAGAGACCAAAGACTTGTGTATTTTTGGAACCAGGTACAGGATTGGAACTTTAGGGTGAACTGGCGTCAGAAATTGATGTTCCTTCTTCGTTATCCACCCATTCAGAAGTGCCCCATCAGCTAACAACTTAACGGCTGTCTGTATATCAGAAGTGGGATCTTGCAATAATTCACGATAAGTTACTGTATCAGATAAATGAAGATCCAAAAGACGCAAGTATTCACTAGTGGATTGAACCACTATAGCTCCACCTTTGTCGGCCCTTCGAATGGTCAGAGTAGAATCGCTCCGGAGCTGACGTAGAGTATCCCAACCCTCTTTATCTAAATTGATCCATTTAGAGTCCATATGCTGTTCAAAATCAGCCAAATCACGCAATACTAACTTCTGATAAGTGAGAATAGAAGGATCCATCACCTCAGGAGGTAGCCACGTAGATTTTCGGCGAACCACTGAAATATCAGGTAGAGAAGGTTTGTCAGAAAAGAAATGCAAAATCCGCAATTGGCGAAAAAAGCGGTGCAAAAAAATCCGTAATTTGAAAGGGTCATGAGTTACAGTAGGTACATAAGAAAGCCCCAAATTCAGAAGTCGTTCTTGAGAGGAAGTCAAGGGAGTAGACATGAGATTCACTACTATTGATTCATTTGTTGGCGGTACCGCTGCCGCGTCATCGGGGGTTCCCAATCCTCTACGTAATAATTTCGATGAGGTCGACCTCCTCTGCCTTGGCCCCGCCGAAAAACCTGAGAAGATCGATAAGGTTTAGAAGTGTCAGCCACTCCTCCACTATCATCTGTATCCTCGGAGGAACTGTCAAATGTGACTCTCTTTTGATTAGTAGTCTCCGGCGTAGTGTACATCCAATAATAAACTTTCTCAGCATCATAGTCAGATTTATCACGGAGGAATTTTTTCTGTTTAAGCGACTTCAGATATTCAAAAAATCCTTTGATTTGACGATTCACATCCTCCAATCTAACCTGATAGATATCTTCTATCAAAGAAGATTTTAATGTGGTTTGGATCTCTTCAATTTGTTTAGAAACCACCCCCTCTTCTTGAGAGGTGCGTTCCAGGATCAATGCAATAAGGTCAAAGCTGCATTTATTGGAAATATGATTCCACTTCAATACAAATTCTTTATCTGAAACAAACATCTTCGGGGCGCGGGTCATCCGTAGCCCCCGAGGAATAATACGAGATTTAAGATAACGTGTCATAGACGCTCCATGAAGTTGTAAACGAGTTAGTCGTTTTCGGAGAGTCTTGAGATCAGACATTGATGGGCCCTCTCCCGTGAGGGGACCTCCCTCAACAGTATCAAACAAGGTAGGTCGTTTGCGTAAAGATTCAAGATGTTCTTCCGTGAAGGCGAAAGTATCAGAAGCCATTTTTTTGAGGGAACTAATTATAATATACGAAAGCTAATCCCCAATTCAGTGATACTATATTATACTATCAAAAACAATCACCAAAAACAACCCCCGTGGAAAATGTAATACAACAACATTCTTTTTGTCGGATGTTACAGGAAAGGAACATGTACAAATACTATGTCCACCACTCAGTTACATCCCTTTTATTAAATTTCTTATTAAAATCACGTCCACTTAGCTGAATAAGACGGTTGTCCAAAGTCCTTATCAAGCACCAAAGTCCTTGTCAAGCACGGCGTGCACGTTTCGGGTCTGTAACCCTGTCTCAAGTGCTACCAGTACTGTGCTTTCAACTGCCATTAAACGCCGAAACCGGCTGTTTCCTCAAAAGGGTCCGGATCTTCAAAGAATGGCTATAATCTGTCGTCAATCACTCCTCACAACCAATGAAAACTCCAAGGATACCCCACTGAATAGGGGAAGCCCTGAGGTCATCAGTGCTACGTCAGCGTATGCTTAGCCAATCGATCTCCTTGTTGAGACCAGAAAGATATACTGATTGAAGTTGGAAAATCCACCGCTGTTCACAGCTTTGCAAACTATTAATACGATCTCCCCCTCGAGGGTTAGGAGGTATATAATCAATGACAGTCCAACGTAATTCTTGAAAATTATGGCCTAAGGCCAAGCAATGGTCCACCATTGGAGCTGTCTCAATACGTTGTCGAAGGCGAGACGCATGTTCACCAAGCCGAAGTTTGATTTTACGTGTAGTTTGACCCACATATATCAACGGGCAGGGACAAAAAATCAGATACACAACAAAAGAAGAATTACAATCGGTTTCCCACCGTCTTTTGAAGTGTTTCCCCGTACCTGGATCTATCCAATTTAGCCCTGTTTCTGCCAACGGGCAGTATTTGCAAGAGCCACAAACCCCGTGTCCATTATGTGAGAAAGTAGGTGAAGGAGGTCGGTCCTGACAAACTGTAGAGTTAGCCACCAAGTCCCCCAAATTTGCCCCGCGTGTAAAAGCCACTGATAAAGGTTTTTGAAAACAAGTATGTAGTCCCAATATCGGCCAATATTTCTTAAGAATATGAATCACATCTTTGCTAGATGTCATGTAAGGTAGTATACCTACCAAAGGTGGTATGGATGGTTGTGAAGATTCACTCGGTCGTTGATCCGTCAGTAACCATTCGCGATGAGTATAAAGAGCACGCCGGTAGGCCAATTTCACTACCTTAACTGGATAACCCCTATCCAAAAGACGCTTGCTCAAATCCTGAGCTTGAATCCGAAAATCCCCCGTAGAGGAACAAATACGGCGTAATCTCAGAAACTGGCCATACGGAAGACCTTTCCTCAATGGACCAGGATGAAAACTCTGAAACTTTAGCAAACTGTTGCGTTGGATAGATTTTCGGTATAAGGTAGTTCTAAACTGGCCTTCTTCAAACAATACTGTAACATCAAGAAAGTCAATCTGACGATCAGCCACTTGTGCCTTAAAGGTCAAATTTGGTTTAAAGCTGTTAAGCCATAACAGGAAACCCTGTAATGCATTCATCGATCCTGACCATAAAAAGAATATATCATCCAAATACCGTTTCCAAAACGGAATGTGTTGAAAATACAAAGAATGATATAAATAGGTCTCCTCAAAATCAGCCATGTAGAGGGTGGCTATAGATGGTGCCGCTGATGCCCCCATAGCTATCCCAAACGTTTGTAAATAGAATCTCCCCTGAGATAAAAAATAATTACGGGTTAAAACCATCGTAATTAATTCCAACAGGAACTGTCGAGGGAGACGAGAAGGTGCAGTTGTAAATTTCTTGCTCAACAATGTTAGAGCTTCGTCCTGATTAATATTTGTATAGAGAGCAGCGACGTCTAGCGTCACTAGTTGAAATTCACAGGTGGGTACATCCACAGCCATCAATTGTTGTAAGAATTGCGTGGTATCTCGTATATAGGATTTCACCAAGACAGCCTCCTTCTTCAAAAAAAACATCACAATATTGGGACAGGGGTTCTAAAACTGACCCCCTACACGAAACTATGGGTCTACTTGGTGGAGAGACCAAAGACTTGTGTATTTTTGGAACCAGGTACAGGATTGGAACTTTAGGGTGAACTGGCGTCAGAAATTGATGTTCCTTCTTCGTTATCCACCCATTCAGAAGTGCCCCATCAGCTAACAACTTAACGGCTGTCTGTATATCAGAAGTGGGATCTTGCAATAATTCTCGATAAGTTACTGTATCAGATAAATGAAGATCCAAAAGACGCAAGTATTCACTAGTGGATTGAACCACTATAGCTCCACCTTTGTCGGCCCTTCGAATGGTCAGAGTAGAATCGCTCCGGAGCTGACGTAGAGTATCCCAACCCTCTTTATCTAAATTGATCCATTTAGAGTCCATATGCTGTTCAAAATCAGCCAAATCACACAATACTAACTTCTGATAAGTGAGAATAGAAGGATCCATCAACTCAGGAGGTAGCCACGTAGATTTTGGGCGAACCACAGAAATATCAGGTAGAGAAGGTTTGTCAGAAAAGAAATGCAAAATCCACAATTGGCGAAAAAAGCGGTGCAAAAAAATCCGTAATTTGAAAGGGTCATGAGTTACAGTAGGTACATAAGAAAGCCCCAAATTCAGAAGTCGTTCTTGAGAGGAAGTCAAGGGAGTAGACATGAGATTCACTACTATTGATTCATTTGTTGGCAGTACCGCTGCCGCGTCATCGGGGGTTCCCAATCCTCTACGTAATAATTTCGACGAGGTCGACCTCCTCTGCCTTGGCCCCGCCGAAAAACCTGAGAAGATCAATAAGGTTTAGAAGTGTCAGCCACTCCTCCACTATCATCTGTATCCTCGGAGGAACTGTCAAATGTGACTCTCTTTTGATTAGTAGTCTCCGGCGTAGTGTACATCCAATAATAAACTTTCTCAGCATCATAGTCAGATTTATCACGGAGGAATTTTTTCTGCTTAAGTGACTTCAGATATTCAAAAAATCCTTTGATTTGACGATTCACATCCTCCAATCTAACCTGATAGATATCTTCTGTCAAAGAAGATTTTAATGATTTTAATGATTTTAATCATAACCAGAAAGAAGCAATACCACACGGATACACTCAAAAGATCACTAAACAAACCTCGTGACCTTTTCAATTTAGTCAAATCACTATCAAAGGAACCATCCCCCGAACAAAAAGAAGACATTCACCCACAAGAATTTGCTGACTACCTGCAAACAAAACTTCTACAGACAGATGAACTCTCAACAATCAATGTACAAGAAACATCCTGCCTAACATACCTGTCTGCACTTGCCACACCTTCTGCCAAACACATCGAAGACACAATCACCTCACTGAACACCACCACTGCGCAAACCGATCCTTGCCCAGCCTTTTGGATAAAGGATCTTCGAAGTACATTTAGCCCTTTCATCGCAAAAATCATGAACCTCTCATTTACAACTGGCTCCTTCCCCTCCGCACTAAAGCTCACATCCATAAGACCTCTGCTAAAAAAACGCCAAACTAGACCCAAAACGGCCTGACTCCTACAGGCCTATAGCCAGTATCCCCCTCTTAGCAAAGATTTTTGAGAAAGAGGCACAACGTCAAATCCAAGACCACATAGACTCCGCAGCCCCTCTTGACCATTCTCAACATGGATTCAGAGAATACCATGGCGTGGAAACACTGCTTACCACCCTATTCAATGATATTCTCACTAGCATAAACACCATCCGGCAAGGCGTTGTTCTAATCTTCTTAGATATAGCAGCAGCATTTGATTCAGTAAACCATGAGATTCTCCTCGGGAGACTGAAAGAGAAAGGCATCTGCAACTCCGCACTTGATTGGTGTAAATCGTATCTTGACAACAGAAAGCAATATGTAAAATCTACAACGGGAGAATCAAAACTCTTCCATCAAAAACAAGGCGTTCCTCAGGGATCCTCTCTTTCATCTCTCATGTTTAACATATATATGCAGCCTATCTGCAATATCATCAGATCATTCAATGTGAAATGTATGATATACGCAGATGATATCCTACTCTACATGCCATTTTCCACAGTGCATATGGATTTATTGCCTATAATAAATTGCTTCGACGCAGTATCAGAATGGCTCCTATCACAAAACCTCCGCATTCAACATAAGAAAACGGAGGTTCTTTTCATCACCAAAGACCCCAACTTCAGTCCACCACCACATATAAGTGTTAAGGGAGCAGATCTATGCACTAAGGAAACAATAAGATACCTCGGAGTCACACTGGACCATCATCTCAACATGAAATCACACATAAATAATATTGTAAAAGCTGTGTACTTCAAGATACGCACGCTCAGGCACCTACGCTCCCTACTAGACCAAGAGGACTTCAGAACCATATATCAGGCACTGATCCTACCACACTTCGACTTCGCCAACTCCATCCTGCAAGGGCTCCCACAATCCACTCTGAGCTCACTTCAGCTTGCTATGAATACTGCTGCAAGGGTTCTACAAGGAGCGTCCAAGAGTGAACATGTTACACCTATCCTCAAACAGCTACATTGGCTCCCTATACACGGAAGGATTATGTTCAAGACCTTGATTCTCACCTTCAAGGCCATCAATGGTCTCTCAGCCAACTCAATCACAGAGCTCATACGAACTGTACCACCAAACAGAAATAGGAGACAGGTAGCATTGAACTCCCTAATAATGCCAAAGGCCATAACAACATGCAGCCTATCAACAGCAAACAGAGCTTTCATATTTTGCGCACCAAAATGCTGGAACTCTCTACCACCTGATATCCGTGCCATAACCGACTTAGCCCAGTTTAGAAAGGCTCTCAAATTCAACCTATTCATCAAATACTACCCAACATAAAATAAAACTTACAGTCCCATCGCAAACGTAATCACAGATTTCTCATTGTTACTAACATTCTGGCTAAATTGTGTAAATAGTTTGAGTATGTTGTCTAGTTAACTGATCATATACTCCATGTAGATAGTTCTCCCATTTTAAATTGTTTTTTCCAAGTTTATGCTCCTGTTATATGTAACACCGAACAGCTTGTTGTTCTGGTTTTTGTTTTGTTCTCTGTAAACCGCGCTGATGCCGAATAGTGCGGTATATAAAAAATGTAAATAAAATAAAATAAAAATAAAAAATAATGTGGTTTGGATCTCTTCAATTTGTTTAGAAACCACCCCCTCTTCTTGAGAGGTGCGTTCCAGGATCAATGCAATAAGGTCAAAGCTGCATTTATTGGAAATTTGATTCCACTTCAATACAAATTCTTTATCTGAAACAAACATCTTCGGGGCGCGGGTCATCCGTAGCCCCCGAGGAATAATACGAGATTTAAGATAACGTGTCATAGACGCTCCATGAAGTTGTAAACGAGCTCTTTATACTCATCGCGAATGGTTACTGACGGATCAACGACCGAGTGAATCTTCACAACCATCCATACCACCTTTGGTAGGTATACTACCTTACATGACATCTAGCAAAGATGTGATTCATATTCTTAAGAAACATTGGCCGATATTGGGACTACATACTTGTTTTCAAAAACCTTTATCAGTGGCTTTTACACACGGGGCAAATTTGGGGAACTTGGTGGCTAACTCTACAGTTTGTCAGGACCGACCTCCTTCACCTACTTTCTCACATAATGGACACGGGGTTTGTGGCTCTTGCAAATACTGCCCGTTGGCAGAAACAGGGCTAAATTGGATGGATCCAGGTACGGGGAAACACTTCAAAAGACGGTGGGAAACCGATTGTAATTCTTCTTTTGTTGTGTATCTGATTTTTTGTCCCTGCCCGTTGATATATGTGGGTCGAACTACACGTAAAATCAAACTTAGGCTTGGTGAACATGCGTCTCGCCTTCGACAACGGATTGAGACAGCTCCAATGGTGGACCATTGCTTGGCCTTAGGCCATAATTTTCAAGAATTACGTTGGACTGTCATTGATTATATACCTCCTAACCCTCGAGGGGGAGATCGTATTAATAGTTTGCAAAGCTGTGAACAGCGGTGGATTTTCCAACTTCAATCAGTATATCCTTCTGGTCTCAACAAGGAGATCGATTGGCTAAGCATACGCTGACGTAGCACTGATGACCTCAGGGCTTCCCCTATTCAGTGGGGTATCCTTGGAGTTTTCATTGGTTGTGAGGAGTGATTGACGACAGATTATAGCCATTCTTTGAAGATCCGGACCATTTTGAGGAAACAGCCGGTTTCGGCGTTTAATGGCAGTTGAAAGCACAGTACTGGTAGCACTTGAGACAGGGTTACAGACCCGAAATGTGCACGTCGTGCTTGAGAAGGACTTTGGTGCTTGATAAGGACTTTGGACAACCGTCTTATTCAGCTAAGTGGACGTGATTTTAATAAGAAATTTAATAAAAGGGATGTAACTGAGTGGTGGACATAGTATTTGTACATGTTCCTTTCCTGTAACATCCGACAAAAAGAATGTTGTTGTATTACATTTTCCACGGGGGTTGTTTTTGGTGATTGTTTTTGATAGTATAATATAGTATCACTGAATTGGGGATTAGCTTTCGTATATTATAATTAGTTCCCTCAAAAAAATGGCTTCTGATACTTTCGCCTTCACGGAAGAACATCTTGAATCTTTACGCAAACGACCTACCTTGTTTGATACTGTTGAGGGAGGTCCCCTCACGGGAGAGGGCCCATCAATGTCTGATCTCAAGGCTCTCCGAAAACGACTGACTCGTTTACAACTTCATGGAGCGTCTATGACACGTTATCTTAAATCTCGTATTATTCCTCGGGGGCTACGGATGACCCGCGCCCCGAAGATGTTTGTTCCAGATAAAGAATTTCTATTGAAGTGGAATCAAATTTCCAATAAATGCAGCTTTGACCTTGTTGCATTGATCCTGGAACGCACCTCTCAAGAAGAGGGGGTGGTTTCTAAACAAATTGAAGAGATCCAAACCACATTAAAATCTTCTTTGACAGAAGATATCTATCAGGTTAGATTGGAGGATGTGAATCGTCAAATCAAAGGTTTTTTGAATATCTGAAGTCGCTTAAGCAGAAAAAATTCCTCCGTGATAAATCTGACTATGATGCTGAGAAAGTTTATTATTGGATGTACACTACGCCGGAGACTACTAATCAAAAGAGAGTCACATTTGACAGTTCCTCCGAGGATACAGATGATAGTGGAGGAGTGGCTGACACTTCTAAACCTTATCGATCTTCTCAGGTTTTTCAGCGGGGCCAAGGCAGAGGAGGTCGACCTCGTCTAAATTATTACGTAGAGGATTGGGAACCCCCGATGACGCGGCAGCGGTACCGCCAACAAATGAATCAATAGTAGTGAATCTCATGTCTACTCCCTTGACTTCCTCTCAAGAACGACTTCTGAATTTGGGGCTTTCTTATGTACCTACTGTAACTCATGATCCTTTCAAATTACGGATTTTTTTGCACCGCTTTTTTCGCCAATTGCGGATTTTGCATTTCTTTTCTGACAAACCTTCTCTACCTGATATTTCTGTGGTTCGCCCAAAATCTACGTGGCTACCTCCTGAGGTGATGGATCCTTCTATTCTCACTTATCAGAAGTTAGTATTGTGTGATTTGGCTGATTTTGAACAGCATATGGACTCTAAATGGATCAATTTAGATAAAGAGGGTTGGGATACTCTACGTCAGCTCCGGAGCGATTCTACTCTGACCATTCGAAGGGCCGACAAAGGTGGAGCTATAGTGGTTCAATCCCCTAGTGAATACTTGCGTCTTTTGGATCTTCATTTATCTGATACAGTAACTTATCGTGAATTATTGCAAGATCCCACTTCTGATATACAGACAGCCGTTAAGTTGTTAGCTGATGGGGCACTTCTGAATGGGTGGATAACGAAGAAGGAACATCAATTTCTGACGCCAGTTCACCCTAAAGTTCCAATCCTGTACCTGGTTCCAAAAATATACAAGTCTTTGGTCTCTCCACCAAGTAGACCCATAGTTTCGTGTAGGGGGTCAGTTTTAGAACCCCTGTCCCAATATTGTGATGTTTTTTTGAAGAAGGAGGCTGTCTTGGTGAAATCCTATATACGAGATACCACGCAATTCTTACAACAATTGATGGCTGTGGATGTACCCACCTGTGAATTTCAACTAGTGACGCTAGACGTCGCTGCTCTCTATACAAATATTAATCAGGACGAAGCTCTAACATTGCTGAGCAAGAAATTTACAACTGCACCTTCTCGTCTCCCTCGACAGTTCCTGTTGGAATTAATTACGATGGTTTTAACCCATAATTATTTTTTATCTCAGGGGAGATTCTATTTACAAACGTTTGGGATAGCTATGGGGGCATCAGCGGCACCATCTATAGCCACCCTCTACATGGCTGATTTTGAGGAGACCTATTTATATCATTCTTTGTATTTTCAACACATTCCGTTTTGGAAACGGTATTTGGATGATATATTCTTTTTATGGTCAGGATCGATGAATGCATTACAGGGTTTCCTGTTAATGGCTTAACAGCCTTAAACCAAATTTGACCTTTACGGCACAAGTGGCTGATCGTCAGATTGACTTTCTTGATGTTACAGTATTGTTTGAAGAAGGCCAGTTTAGAACTACCTTATACCGAAAATCTATCCAACGCAACAGTTTGCTAAAGTTTCAGAGTTTTCATCCTGGTCCATTGAGGAAAGGTCTTCCGTATGGCCAGTTTCTGAGATTACGCCGTATTTGTTCCTCTACGGGGGATTTTCGGATACAAGCTCAGGATTTGAGCAAGCGTCTTTTGGATAGGGGTTATCCAGTTAAGGTAGTGAAATTGGCCTACCGGCGTGCTCTTTATACTCATCGCGAATGGTTACTGACGGATCAACGACGACCGAGTGAATCTTCACAACCATCCATACCACCTTTGGTAGGTATACTACCTTACATGACATCTAGCAAAGATGTGATTCATATTCTTAAGAAACATTGGCCGATATTGGGACTACATACTTGTTTTCAAAAACCTTTATCAGTGGCTTTTACACGCGGGGCAAATTTGGGGGACTTGGTGGCTAACTCTACAGTTTGTCAGGACCGACCTCCTTCACCTACTTTCTCACATAATGGACATGGGGTTTGTGGCTCTTGCAAATACTGCCCGTTGGCAGAAACAGGGCTAAATTGGATGGATCCAGGTACGGGGGAAACACTTCAAAAGACGGTGGGAAACCGATTGTAATTCTTCTTTTGTTGTGTATCTGATTTTTTGTCCCTGCCCGTTGATATATGTGGGTCGAACTACACGTAAAATCAAACTTCGGCTTGGTGAACATGCGACTCGCCTTCGACAACGGATTGAGACAGCTCCAATGGTGGACCATTGCTTGGCCTTAGGCCATAATTTTCAAGAATTACGTTGGACTGTCATTGATTATATACCTCCTAACCCTCGAGGGGGAGATCGAATTAATAGTTTGCAAAGCTGTGAACAGCGGTGGATTTTCCAACTTCAATCAGTATATCCTTCTGGTCTCAACAAGGAGATCGATTGGCTAAGCATACGCTGACGTAGCACTGATGACCTCAGGGCTTCCCCTATTCAGTGGGGTATCCTTGGAGTTTTCATTGGTTGTGAGGAGTGATTGACGACAGATTATAGCCATTCTTTGAAGATCCGGACCCTTTTGAGGAAACAGCCGGTTTCGGCGTTTAATGGCAGTTGAAAGCACAGTACTGGTAGCACTTGAGACAGGGTTACAGACCCGAAACGTGCACGTCGTGCTTGACAAGGACTTTGGTGCTTGAAAAGGACTTTGGACAACCGTCTTATTCAGCTAAGTGGACGTGATTTTAATAAGAAATTTAATAAAAGGGATGTAACTGAGTGGTGGACATAGTATTTGTACATGTTCCTTTCCTGTAACATCCGACAAAAAGAATGTTGTTGTATTACATTTTCCACGGGGGTTGTTTTTGGTGATTGTTTTTGATAGTATAATATAGTATCACTGAATTGGGGATTAGCTTTCGTATATGCTACTAATGGCTTGGCAGAGGAGGAGGTACGCTAATCCAAGGAGCCTTTTTTACAGTTTTCAATCTTGAGCCCATGGATTTTAATTATCAGGGGGCCCGATATTCAAAGGCATTTACATGGTTTACAGGTCTGTAAACCATGTAAACGCCTCTAAACGGGATATTCAGAGGCACTAATTTCCCCGGGTACCGCCGCTATACGCCCCAGTGCTAAACACTTAGCATCACAGTGTTCCGGGGCATTCCAGGCGTGGAACCATCACTAACCAGTCAGAGTAAGGATAGGCACAGCAAAAGCTCACCTATCTTTATCCTCGGGAGCTAACTGGTCAGTAGCTTGATATTGCCGTTGCCTAGTTAGCTTCCAGGCTGTGTGGCTCACCCAGATAGTCAATGTTGGTGGCCAAATATTTGGGTTTATCGTTCAGCGGCGACAGCTAGGCTCTACAGTATAATCGTGCTCAGGGCTGAGTGCTACCGGGGAAGCCAGGTAAGCACAGCAGGGGGGCGCCAGAGCTAAGGGGTGCCAAAGCTGCAGCAGTGTTGTGCGCCTGTAGCCTGAAGTGGAAAGCAGTGATACGTGTGCCCGAGGGAGCTGCCAGTCCCGCAGGCACACAACAACACTGCTGGAGGCGATCTCAGTCTTTCTCTTATCTTTAGCCTGCCGGAGAGGCTGCTCCTGCGGACGCATACAGCAATGCCAATCGCAGATTTTCTCTCCTCTATGGCCTACGGGACAGGCTGCTCCCATGGGCAGAAGAGAGAACAGAGGCAGTGCCGCATGTTCCATGGGCTGAAGGAGAGAGAGGTAGTGCTGTGTGTGCCTGTCAGGGGCGGCTCAAGGCAATCTGCTGCCTGAGGCGAAGTATGAAAAGGCGCCCCCCCCCCCGACCTTAGAGGGGGCGGGGCTTTTTCAGAAATCCAATCAGAGACTGAACCGAACCAAAAAGTCGATTAGAATATATGGAGGAAATTAAGATGTTTACACACATTGTATTGTATTGTATTGAGTTGCAATCACACCCTGTGCAACTTGCAGCTCGGACGCACGCCCCCCTCTCCCCCCATACCTCCGTCCAGCGCTGCCTGCTCTTTCCCTGCTGCTGCCACCCTCTGTTTTTTTCACAGCGGCACTGGCAACAGGGAAAGAGCAGGCAGCGCTGGACGGAGGTATGGGGAGGAGGAGGGGGGCATGCGCCCGATCTGAAAGGCGCCGGCACTTTAAGCAGATCTGTCTCTCCCTATTCTGACATCGTGTCGGAGGAGGGAGGGACCAGACCTGCTTAAAGTGTTGGAAAAAGGCTTGGGGAGCACATTTCGGCTGCCTACTATTGTCCTGCCAGTAGCAGCAGGGCAACAGCAGACAGCCGAAATGCTCCCCCCAAACCTTTCCGCCCTGTGCGGCTGCACCGCTTGCTCAGGGCTAGTTACGGTCCCGTTTGCACACCAAGGAACTAAAAGACAGCAAGAATCAACAGCACAGTCTATAAAACTAAATTATAACTCATTTTTATTTTGTTGTTATAAACTGCGTTATGGTTCTTGCTTTTTCTTTTACAACATATATTTTGCATCCACAGTAGGTGCAGAGCAGAACCAGGACATTCACCCACAGAACTCAATATTTAAAAAAAAAATTTGATTCTGATCATCTCACTAACAACAACAACAACAACCACTATTCTCCAGTACCAGTGAACTAATACAAAACCCTACAACAAAGAGCAAACCTACCAAACCATATCAGCACAAACTTCCAAAACTCACATAAGGAGTCTATCAAAAAAAAGCGCCACTGTAAATACTACAGTGGGCCCTGGAACATCCATACACCTATCTGAAAAACTGAACAAGTTAAATTACTACAGTACAGTATAGATCTTTATGTACAAACTCCATGTTAACAGAACACCTGACCTCAGTCAAACACTCGCAACATCGACCCTCACCAAGTACAGAATAAGTAACCACAATCTAAAGTAAAAATTAAAATATGTAGACTAAATTTATATTGAAACCTCAAGAAGCCAGAGTCCACGTGCAATGCAATATCAGACAAATAAGAGATGCAGTTCCCCAATACTGTGTAAAATATAAAAGCACAAAGTCCAATCACTAAAATAAAATTATTTTTTCTACCTTTGTTGTCTGACCATTTCATTCTCTGATCATGCTGGTCCCGATCTGAGGCTTCAGCTTTCCTGTCTTCTCTTAGCTCTCTTTCTGTGGTCTATGGTCCATCTGCCATTTCTTATCTCTTCTTTTGTTTTCTTCACTTCTTTCCATCAGCCCATTTCCAGTTCCAGTAACTCTCCCCAGTATCAGCCCCCTTTCCAGTCCTCCCCTCCCAGTACCTTCCAGTATCAACCGCCTTGCATTCCCACGACTGCCACTGGTGTCCATTCCCTTCCAGTCCCTCTCCTTCCCCACTGTCCAACCCCTTCTAGTCCAAATACCATCCCAGGTATCAGCTCACGTCCACTCTCAGTTCCACCCCCCTAGTCAGCTCCCTTCCAGTCGCCCTACCCTCTGTCCATCCCCCTTCCAGTGCAATTTGCATGTCAGCTCCCTTCCAGCCTCCTCCCAATTACCAAACCACCTACCACGCCCATCCGCAAATGTCAGCTCCCTTCCAGTCCCCCTTCAGTACATCCCAGGTGTCAGCTCCTATAGAGCCCCCTCCTTCCCCTGTGTCAGAGCAGTAGTAAGTCTGCCAAAAGTGCAAGGACCTCCAGTAGCGTTTATGGGAACATAAGTATAAGCAGTTTTACCACATAACAAAAACCATCCAAAGGGAAGATACATTTCTGAGTAAGCATATATAATCTCTCTGAGTCCTTTGGTGGGGCCCAGAATTTGCAAAAACTATTTTCTCTGGGTATGTGCACATTAAACCATTGTTGCTTCCTAAGACTCCTTGGGTGTTTCTTTCTTCACTCATTTATCTGCTACATCAGCTCCCTTCATGCCCCCTCCTTCCCCTGGCAACCCTCTCATTATCCGCTCCCTTCCAGTCCTATTCTACCATCCTTCCGCATCAGCCCATTTGTAGCCCTAGCCCCTAGTTTTCTTCCAGGGCCAGCAGCATTCTCCTCTCCTCCCCCATTAGCCCATTTCCAGTCCTATCCCCCTTCAGCCCACTCTAGTCCTAGCCCCCCAATCAGCCCATTACCAGTCCTAGCTCATTTCCAGAGCTAGCCTGCCATCTGCCCATTACCAGTCCTAACCCCCCAACAAGTCCATTTACAGTCCTAACCCCGCAATCAGCCCATTTTCTGTGCTAGCCCCGCTAATCAGCCCATTTCCAGTTCTAAACCCCCATCCGCTCATTTCCAGTTCTAGCCACCCTCACGATCAGCCCATTTCCAGTTCTAACTCCCCCATCAGCCCATTACTAGTCCTAAACACCCCCATAGCCCACTTCCAGTCCTAACCCCCCCCCCCATCAGCCCATTTCCAGTCCTAGACACCCCCCCCCACCGCACATTTTTAGTCCTGGCCCCCAGAGAAATAAAAGCATTCAAGTTCCTGTCGCTGCTGAGTCTGCTTCTCGGCAGCGGCAGACTCGTCACCTCTCCTTCCTATAGCAGCCGTGGTTCCTGCTTCTTAGAACCGCAGCTGCGAGATCAGCTTAAACACAAAGCCAGTCAGTACAGAGCCTTCCCGTGCAGCGGTGTCCCGCCCCCAAAGGAAGTAACTTCCTTTGCATACACCTTCTTTTGGGGGCGGGACAGCACTGCACGGGAAGGCTCCACTCTGGCTGGCTTCGTGTTTAAGCTGATCTTGCAGCCGCAGTTCAAGAAGCAGGAGCCGTGGCTGCTATAGGAAGGAGAGGTGAGTCTGCTGCTGCCAAGAAGCGGACTCGGCAGCGGCAGCAACCTGAGCGTTAGGATTTTTTTTTTAACTTTTGAAGGCGAAGTGAGGCGGCTGTTTTGGGGGCATTTTTTGCTCCCTTTAAAAATTTGCCACCTGAGGCAGCCACCTCACTCCGCCTCATGATAGAGCTGCCCCTGGTGGCTGTGGGAGATGCCTGTTCCGTGGGCTGAAGGGGAGAGAGACAGTGCTGCATGTGCCTGTGGGAGATGCCTGTTCCGTGGGCTGAAGGGGAGAGAGGCAGTGCTGCATGTACCTGTTGGAGACACCTGTTCCGTGGGCTGAAGGGGAGAGAGACAGAGCTGCATGTGCCTGTGTGAGCCGCCTGTTCCGTGGGCTGAAGGGGAGAGAGACAGAGCTGCATGTGCCTGTGGGAGCCGCCTGTTCCGTGGGCTGAAGGGGATAGAGACAGAGCTGCATGTGCCTGTGGGAGATGCCTGTTCCGTGGGCTGAATGGGAGAGAGGCAGTGCTGCATGTGCCTGTGGGAGACACCTGTTCCGTGGGCTAAAGGAGAGAGAGGCAGTGCTGTATGTGCCTGTGGGAGACGCCTGTTCCGTGGGCTAAAGGAGAGAGAGGCAGTGCTGTATGTGCCTGTGGGAGACGCCTGTTCCGTGGGCTAAAGGAGAGAGAGGCAGTGCTGCATGTGCCTGTGGGAGACGCCTGTTCCGTGGGCTGAATGAGAGAGAGGCAGTGCTGCATGTGCCTGTGGGAGACGCCTGTTCCGTGGGCTGAAGGGGAGAGAGGCAGTGCTGCATGTACCTGTCAGAGCAGCCTGTTCCGTGGAGTGAAGGGGAGAGAGGCAGTGCTGCATATACCTGTCAGAGCAGCCTGTTCTGTGGGCTGAAGAGGAGAGAGGAAGTGCTGCATGTGCCTGTGTGTGCCGCCTGTTCCGTGGGGTGAAGGGGAGAGAGGCAGTGCTGCATGTGCCTGTGGGAGATGCCTGTTCCGTGGGCTGAAGGAGAGAGAGGCAGTGCTGCATGTGCCTGTATGAGCCGCCTTTTCCGTGGGGTGAAGGAGAGAGAGGCAGTGCTTCATCTGTCTGTGGGAGACGCCTGTTCCGTGGGCTAAAGGGGAGAGAGACATTGCTGCATGTGCCTGTGGGAGATGCCTGTTCCGTGGGCTGAAGGGGAGAGACACAGTGCTGCATGTGCCTGTGGGAGACGCCTGTTCTGTGGAGTGAATGGGAGAGAGGCAGTGCTACATGTGCCTGTGGGAGACGCCTGTTCCATGGGCTGAAGGGGAGAGAGACAGTGCTGCATGTGCCTGTGGGAGACGCCTGTTCCGTGGGCTGAAGGGGAGAGAGGAAGTGCTGCATGTGCCTGTGGGAAACGCCTGTTCCGTGGGCTGAAGGGGAGAGAGGAAGTGTTGCATGTGCCTGTGGGAGACACCTGTTCCGTGGGCTGAAGGGGAGAGAGGCAGTGCTGCATGTGCCTGTGGGAGACGCCTGTTCCGTGGGCTGAAGGGGAGAGAGGCAGTGCTGCATGTGCCTGTGGGAGACGCCTGTTCCGTGGGCTGAAGGAGAGAGAGGCAGTGCTGCATGTGCCTGTGGGAGATGCCTGTTCCGTGGGCTGAAGGGGAGAGAGGAAGTGCTGCATGTGCCTGTGGGAGACGCCTGTTCCGTGGGCTGAAGGGGAGAGAGGCAGTGCTGCATGTGCCTGTGTGAGCCGCCTGTTCCGTGGGGTGAAGGAGAGAGAGGCAGTGCTGCATGTGCCTGTGGGAGATGCCTGTTCCGTGGGGTGAAGGAGAGAGAGGCAGTGCTTCATGTGCCTGTGGCAGACGCCTGTTCCGTGGGCTGAAGGAGAGAGAGGCAGTGGTGCATGTGCCTGTGTGAGCCGCCTGTTCCGTGGGGTGAAGGAGAGAGAGGCAGTGCTTCATGTGCCTGTGGGAGACGCCTGTTCCGTGGGCTGAAGGAAAGAGAGGCAGTGCTGTATTTGCCTGTGGGAGATGCCTGTTCCATGGGCTGAAGGGGAGAGGGGCAGTGCTGTATGTGCCTGTGGGAGACACCTGTTCCGTGGTGTGAAGGGGAGAGAGGCAGTGCTTCATGTGTCTGTGGGAGACGCCTGTTCCATGGGCTAAAGGCGAGAGAGGAAGTGCTGCATGTGCCTGTGGGAGATGCCTGTTCCGTGGGCTGAAGGGGAGAGAGGCAGTGCTGCATGTGCCTGTGTGAGCCGCCTGTTCCGTGAGCTGAAGGAGAGAGAGGCAGTGCTGCATGTGCCTGAGGGAAACGCATTTTCCGTGGGCTGAAAGGGAGAGAGGCATGCTGCATGTGCCTGTGGGAGATGCCTGTTCCGTGGGCTGAAGCGGAGAGACACAGTGCTTCATGTGCCTGTCGGATATGCCTGTTCCGTGGGGTGAATGGGAGAGAGGCAGTGCTGCATGTGCCTGTGGGAGATGCCTGTTCCCTGGGCTGAAGGGGAGAGAGGCAGTTCTCCATGTGCCTGTGGGAGACGCCTGTTCCGTGGGCTGAAGGAGAGAGAGGCAGTGCTGCATGTGCCTGTGTGAGCCACCTGTTCCTTGGGCTGAATGGGAGAGAGGCAGTGCTGCATGTACCTGTCAGAGCCGCCTGTTTCGTGGAGTGAAGGGGAGAGATGCAGTGCTGCATGTACCTGTGTGTGCTGCCTGTTCCATGGGCTGAAGGAGAGAGAAGCAGTGCTGCGTGTGCCTGTGGGAGATGCCTGTTCTGTGGGCTGAAGAAGAGAGAGGCAGTGCTGCATGTGCCTGTGGGAGACGCCTGTTCCTTGGGCTGAATGGGAGAGAGGCAGTGCTGCATGTGCCTGTGGGAGATGCCTGTTGCGTGGCTGAAGGGGAGAGAGGAAATGCTGCATGTACCTGTCAGAACCGCCTGTACTGTGGGCTGAAGGGGAGAGAGGCAGTGCTGCATGTGGCTGTGGGAGACGCCTGTTCCGTGGGCTGAAGGGGAGAAAGGCAGTGCTGCATGTACCTGTCAGAGCCGCCTGTTCCGTGGGCTGAAGGGGAGAGAGGCAGTGGTGCATGTGCCTGTGGGAGATGCCTGTTCCATGGCTGAAGGGGAGAGAGGCAGTGCTGCATGTGCCTGTGGGAGATGCCTGTTCCATGGGCTGAAGGGGAGAGAGGCAGTGCTGCATGTGCCTGTGGGAGACGCCTGTTCCGTGGCTGAAGGGGAGAGAGGCAGTGCTGCATGTGCCTGTGGGAGATGCCTGTTCCATGGGCTGAAGGGGAGAGAGGCAGTTCTGCATGTGCCTGTGGGAGATGCCTGTTCCATGGGGTGAAGGAGAGAGAGGCAGTGCTGCATGTGCCTGTGGGAGCTGCCTGGTCCCCGGGCTGAAGGGAAGAGAGGCAGTGCTGCATGTACCTGTCAGAGCCGCCTGTTCCATGGAGTGAAGGGGAGAGAGGCAGTGCTGCATGTGCCTGTGGGAGATGCCTGTTGCGTGGCTGAAGGGGAGAGAGGAAATGCTGCATGTACCTGTCAGAAGCGCCTGTTCCATGGGCTGAAGGGGAGAGAGAAAGTGCTGCATGTGCCTGTGGGAGACGCCTGTTCCTTGGGGTGAAGGGGAGAGAGACAGTGCTGCATGTGCCTGTGGGAGATGCCTGCTCCATTGGCTGAAGGAGAGAGAGGCAGTGCTTCATGTGCCTGTGGGAGACACCTGTTCTATTGGCTGAAGGGGAGAGGGGAAGTGCTGCATGTGCCTGTGGGAGATGCCTGTTCCATGGGCTGAAGGAGAGAGAGGCACTGCTGTATGTGCCTGTGGGAGACGCCTGTTCCGTGGGCTGAAGGGGAGAGAGGCAGTGCTGCATGTGCCTGTGGGAGATGCCTGTTCCATGGGCTGAAGGGGAGAGAGGAAGTGCTGCATGTGCCTGTGGGAGACGCCTGTTCCGTGGGCTGAAGGGGAGAGAGGCAGTGCTGCATGTGCCTGTGTGAGCCGCCTGTTCCGTGGGCTGAAGGAGAGAGAGGCAGTGCTGCATGTGCCTGTGGGAGATGCCTGTTCCGTGGGGTGAAGGAGAGAGAGGCAGTGCTTCATGTGCCTGTGGCAGACGCCTGTTCCGTGGGCTGAAGGAGAGAGAGGCAGTGGTGCATGTGCCTGTGTGAGCCGCCTGTTCCATGGGGTGAAGGAGAGAGAGGCAGTGCTTCATGTGCCTGTGGGAGACGCCTGTTCCGTGGGCTGAAGGAAAGAGAGGCAGTGCTGTATTTGCCTGTGGGAGATGCCTGTTCCATGGGCTGAAGGGGAGAGGGGCAGTGCTGTATGTGCCTGTGGGAGACACCTGTTCCGTGGTGTGAAGGGGAGAGAGGCAGTGCTTCATGTGTCTGTGGGAGACGCCTGTTCCGTGGGCTAAAGGCGAGAGAGGAAGTGCTGCATGTGCCTGTGGGAGATGCCTGTTCCGTGGGCTGAAGGGGAGAGAGGCAGTGCTGCATGTGCCTCTGTGAGCCGCCTGTTCCGTGAGCTGAAGGAGAGAGAGGCAGTGCTGCATGTGCCTGAGGGAAACGCATTTTCCGTGGGCTGAAAGGGAGAGAGGCATGCTGCATGTGCCTGTGGGAGATGCCTGTTCCGTGGGCTGAAGCGGAGAGACACAGTGCTTCATGTGCCTGTCGGATACGCCTGTTCCGTGGGGTGAATGGGAGAGAGGCAGTGCTGCATGTGCCTGTGGGAGATGCCTGTTCCCTGGGCTGAAGGGGAGAGAGGCAGTTCTCCATGTGCCTGTGGGAGACGCCTGTTCCATGGGCTGAAGGAGAGAGAGGCAGTGCTGCATGTGCCTGTGTGAGCCACCTGTTCCTTGGGCTGAATGGGAGAGAGGCAGTGCTGCATGTACCTGTCAGAGCCGCCTGTTTCGTGGAGTGAAGGGGAGAGATGCAGTGCTGCATGTACCTGTGTGTGCTGCCTGTTCCATGGGCTGAAGGAGAGAGAAGCAGTGCTGCGTGTGCCTGTGGGAGACGCCTGTTCTGTGGGCTGAAGAAGAGAGAGGCAGTGCTGCATGTGCCTGTGGGAGACGCCTGTTCCTTGGGCTGAATGGGAGAGAGGCAGTGCTGCATGTGCCTGTGGGAGATGCCTGTTGCGTGGCTGAAGGGGAGAGAGGAAATGCTGCATGTACCTGTCAGAACCGCCTGTACTGTGGGCTGAAGGGGAGAGAGGCAGTGCTGCATGTGGCTGTGGGAGACACCTGTTCTGTGGGCTGAAGGGGAGAAAGGCAGTGCTGCATGTACCTGTCAGAGCCGCCTGTTCCGTGGGCTGAAGGGGAGAGAGGCAGTGGTGCATGTGCCTGTGGGAGATGCCTGTTCCATGGCTGAAGGGGAGAGAGGCAGTGCTGCATGTGCCTGTGGGAGATGCCTGTTCCATGGGCTGAAGGGGAGAGAGGCAGTGCTGCATGTGCCTGTGGGAGACGCCTGTTCCGTGGCTGAAGGGGAGAGAGGCAGTGCTGCATGTGCCTGTGGAAGATGCCTGTTCCATGGGCTGAAGGGGAGAGAGGCAGTGCTGCATGTGCCTGTGGGAGATGCCTGTTCCATGGGGTGAAGGAGAGAGAGGCAGTGCTGCATGTGCCTGTGGGAGCTGCCTGGTCCCCGGGCTGAAGGGAAGAGAGGCAGTGCTGCATGTACCTGTCAGAGCCGCCTGTTCCATGGAGTGAAGGGGAGAGAGGCAGTGCTGCATGTGCCTGTGGGAGATGCCTGTTGCGTGGCTGAAGGGGAGAGAGGAAATGCTGCATGTACCTGTCAGAAGCGCCTGTTCCGTGGGCTGAAGGGGAGAGAGAAAGTGCTGCATGTGCCTGTGGGAGACGCCTGTTCCTTGGGGTGAAGGGGAGAGAGACAGTGCTGCATGTGCCTGTGGGAGATGCCTGTTCCATTGGCTGAAGGAGAGAGAGGCAGTGCTTCATGTGCCTGTGGGAGACACCTGTTCTATTGGCTGAAGGGGAGAGGGGAAGTGCTGCATGTGCCTGTGGGAGATGCCTGTTCCGTGGGCTGAAGGAGAGAGAGGCACTGCTGTATGTGCTTGTGTGAGCCGCCTGTTCCGTGGGCTGAAGGGGAGAGAGGCCGTGCTGCACTTGCCTGTGAGAGATGCCTGTTCCGTGGGCTGAAGGGGAGAGAGGCAGTGCTGTATGTGCCTGTGGGAGACGCCTGTTCCGTGGGCTGAAGGGGAGAGTGGGAGTTCTGCATGTGCCTGTGGGAGCTGCCTGGTCCCTGGGCTGAATGGGAGAGAAGCAGTGCTGCATATGCCTGTGGAAGACGCCTGTTCCCTGGGCTGAAGGGGAGAGAGGCATTGCTGCATGTGCCTGTGGGAGACGCCTGTTCCGTGGGCTGAAGGGGAGAGATGCAGTGCTGCATGTGCCTGTGTGTGCCGCCTGTTCCGTGGGCTGAAGGAGAGAGAGGCAGTGCTGCATGTGCCTGTGGGAGACGCCTGTTCTGTGGGCTGAAGGAGAGGCAGTGCTGCATGTGCCTGTGTGAGCCGCCTGTTCCTTGGGCTGAATGGGAGAGAGGCAGTGCTGCATGTACCTGTCAGAGCCTTTTCAATGGGGTGAAGGGGAGAGAGGCAGTGCTGCATGTGCCTGAGGGAGACGCCTGTTCCACGGGCTGAAGAGGAGAGAGGCAATGCTGCATATACCTGTCAGAGCCGCCTGTTCCGTGGGGTGAAGGGGAGAGAAGCAGTGCTGCATGTACTTGTGGGAGATGCCTGTTCCGTGGGCTGAAGGGGAGAGATGCAGTTCTGCATGTACCTATCAGAGCCGCCTGTTCTGTGGGCTGAAGGTGAGAGAGGCAGTTCTGCATGTGCCTGTGGGAGACGCCTGTTCCATGGGGTGAAGGGGAGAGAGGCAGTGCTGCATGTGCCTGTGGGAGATGCCTGTTCCATGGCTGAAGGGGAGAGAGGCAGTGCTGCATGTGCCTGTGGGAGACGCCTGTTCCGTGGGCTGTAGGAGAGAGAGACAGTGCTGCATGTGCCTGTGGGAGACGCCTGTTCCGTGGGCTGTAGGAGAGAGAGACAGTGCTGCATATGCTTGTGGGAGATGCCTGTTCCGTGGACTGAAGTGGAGAGAGACAGTGCTGCATGTGCCTGTGGGAGCTGCCTGTTCCATGGGGTTAAGGAGAGAGAGGCAGTGCTGTGTGTGCCTGTGGGAGCTGCCTGTTCCATGGGCTGAAGGGGAGAGAGGCGGTGCAACATGTGCCTCTGGGATACGTCTTTTCCGTGGGCTAGGATGGAGAGACATTGCTGCATGTGCCTTTAGGAGCTGCCTGTTCCATGGGTTGAAAGGGGAGAGAGGCAGTGCTGCATGAGCCTGTGGGAGCTGCCTCTTCCGTGGGCTGAAGGGGAGAGAGGGAGTTCTGCATGTGCCTGTGGGAGCCTCCTGTTCCATGGGGTGAAGGAGAGAGAGGCAGTGCTGCATGAGCCTGTGGGAGACGCCTGTTCCGTGGGCTGAAGGGGAGAGAGGCAGTGCTGCATGTGCCTTTAGGAGCCGCCTGTTCCATGGCTTGAAGGGGGAGAGAGGCAGTGCTGCATGAGCCTGTGGGAGCCGCCTGTTCCGTGGGCTGAAGGGGAGAGAGGAAGTGCTGCATGTGCCTGTGGGAGATGCCTGTTCCATGGGCTGAAGGGAAGAGAGGCAGTGCTGCATGAGCCTGTGGGAGCTGCCTCTTCCGTGGGCTGAAGTGGAGAGAGGCAGTTCTGCATGTGCCTGTGGGAGCCTCCTGTTCCATGGGGTGAAGGAGAGAGAGACAGTGCTGCGTGTGCCTGTGGGAGACACCTGTCCGCATGCTGAAGGGAAGAGAGGCAGTGCTGCATGTGTCTGTGGGAGCCGCCTGTTCATCGGGCTGAAGGTGAGAGAGGCAGTGCTCCTTGTGCCTGTGGGAGATGCTTGTTCCATGGGCTGAAGGAGAGAGTGGCAGTGCTGAATGTGCCTGTGAAAGCCGCCTGTTCCGCAGACTGAAGAGGAGAGAGCCGTGATCATTAATAGTGCTGCAGGAGCTGGAGCCAGAGATGCATAGGAGGTCGGGAAAATTTAAAGGGGCAGTAGTTTAGAGAAATAAAGCTGGGGGGAGTGGGATGGATGTCAAGTGGTGAGAATGGGTGTGGAGAGAGAAAGGACAGAATATGGGAAGGGAACAGAGTGGGGGGAGGCAGCGGGAGAGAGTCTGCATGGAGGGGTGAGAGAGCGCAAGGGGTTGAAGATTGAGCAGAGAAAAGGGCACATGAATATATGCTATAACTAAATGCACAGCATCCCCACACCACACAAACATACACACAGAGGCAGCTCTACCCCAACACACACACACTTACACATGTATTCGATCAGTGCAGCAAACACAGGCACTGCATCACACACAAGCATCATGTCCGTGCACCACACACCACTGTCTGACGAGAGAGACATAACACCTGTTATAAAGATTCCTCGTATAGCCTTTGAGACACATTTTATCATCTCTCTTTGAACTCTTCTTCCACACACACACATACACCACACATATGTATAACTTTGCAAATGAAGGAAGGGTAAATGCATCGCTTTGTCACACGTAAGTGTGCTGTTTTCACATGCACATACAGTCCCTGACAGATATTAACTTACAGTCCCCCACACACATGCATGCACTCTTCATGACATAGACATGCACATAGTCCCCAACAGACCCCAAGACGTAGAAACATGCACGTGCACACATACACACACATGTATGTAGCACCCGACAGTCTCCATGGCGTGCACAGATACAGACACATGTGCATGTACTCTCCAGCAGTTTTCATGATACACAAAGACACAAACACATGCACCTGCTGACACACACATACATGTGTGCACCCCCTCCCAAACACCTCCTAAGACACACAGAGATGAAGCCCCCAAATGTCTGATCCTGTGAGTGAACGAAACATGCTATTGTGTCACTCTAGAAACACAGAAACATGACGGCAGATAAAGATCACATGGCCTATCCAGCCTGCCCTCACATACCAACTACTACAGTCCCTTTTTTTCCTTTAGAGATCTTCTATGTTTGTCTCATGCTTTCTTGAATTTAGATATAGCGTAGTTACACACCTGTAACAGGTGTTCTCAAGGAACAGCTGGAATCAGTCCTCACATATGGGTGACATCGGCGCCAACAGAGCCCACACAGAGCATCTCCCAAGCTTTCAAAGAAAGCCTTTGGGAGTTGCACACAGATGTGTGGTCCACTTCCCGCCCAAGGGTGCCATCTTGCCTCAGTCCAATGACATAGCTAAGATGGCAAAAAATAAAAGATATTAAAGAAGCAACTCCAAGGGGAGGAGGGAGGGTTGTGAGGACTATTCCTGATGTCCCCGGAGAACACCTGTTACAGGTGAGTAACTACGCTTTCTCCAAGAACAAGCAGGAGTCAATCCTCACATATGGGACTCCCTAGCTACAGGCTACCGAGAACCTGTGAAAACATCACGGTGACCTGCAAAGGTGAGCTGTGATCACCAGAAGTTGAATCCCTAAAAGAGACTCTCACCGGACCCAGGTGTTTATGTTTATGTGTTTATGTTTATTAACTTTATATACCGCTAAACAATAACATCAAAGCGGTTTACATAGCAGATACAGAAAACCAAGTGGCAGAAAAGAGGAAAGGAAGCTACAATGGTGGAGAACCAACACTCCAGTAGCCTGAACACAGAAGGGTCGGAGGGCAGGAGTTGCCTACACCCCGAAAGGATTATGGAGTATGGCCTGGCCAAAGGCACTGTCCTGTCAGGACTCGCTCTCCAGGTAGTAGTGAGCTGCGAAGGTATGGACCAAAGACCAGATGGTGGCCCAACAGATTTACATTATGGGAGCGGAACGCAGATTGGCCATGGAAGTAGCTATGGCCCTGATGCGGTGCGCCGTGACCCTCTGGTCCAGTGAGATCCCCGCTTACTCATAGTCAAGGGTAATGCAGTCTGCCACCCAAATGGACAGAGTTTACTTAGTCACTGGGAGCCCCAGATGGCTGGGGTCATAGGATACAAGACGCTGTTGAGCTTTGCGGTGGCCCTGAGTCCACTGCAGATAGAAGGACATGGCTTTTTTGCAATCCAGAGTATGGAGAATGGTTCCTACTGGCCCTACCAGCTTGAGGCCTGGGAAAGAAGGTGTGGAGCACCACTTCCTGATTGAGGTGGAATGGGGACACCACCTTTGGCAGAAACTTGGGGTGTCCCCATTCCACCCATGGAGCACCACCATGTTCTTCTAGAACCTCATGAAAAGAGGCTCTGCCATCAGAGCCTGGATTTCGCTGACTCTGCAAGCTGATGTGAGTGCTACCAAGAAGGCGACCTGCCAGGAGAGTGCCACAGGTGGCAGGTGGCCAGAGGCTTAAACGGAGGCTTAGTGAGATGCGAGAGCACCACATTAAGGTCCCACTCTGCCGCTGGAGGGCGGATGGGGGGTTTGGATAACGTAAGGCCCCATAGGAACCGAGACACAAGGGGCTGAGCTGAGAGGGATTTCCTCTCGACAGAGTGGTGATGCGCTGCGATGGCACTCAGGTGTACTCCAACTGAGTTTGACTTCAGTCCCGCCTGAGATAAGTGGATCAGGTATTGGAGTACCACATGCACTGAGCAGGAGAATGGGTTTGTCCGCTTTTCTGTACACCACAATGAGAAACAGCGCCACTTGAAAGCATATGCCCTTCTCATGGAGGCCTTACGAGAGGCCAGAAGAATCTTTTCCACGTCTCATGGGAGACTGAAGGGGGCTAATGCTATCCTTTCAGCAGCCAAACCGTGAGCAAGAGGGACCCCAGGTTGGGGGTTAGAAGAGAGCCCTGCTCCTAAGAGAATAGTACTGGGGCTCGGCCCAGGGGTATCGGTGGTACCGTCGATAGGGAGAGGAGCAGTGGGAACCAGAGTTGTCTGGGCCACCCAGGGGCTATCAGCACTAGCGATGCTCTGTCGTGCTGAGCCTTGAACAGGGTTTTGGCTATCAGCGGCATTGAAGGGAAGGTGTACAGGAGGCCTACCGTCCATGGGATGAGGAATGTATCCGCTGCTACCCAAGATGGGTGCAGTCGGTGGGAGCAGAAATGGGGTAACTGTGCACTGTCAGGGCTGGTGAACAGGTCCATCACCGGAATGCCCCAGAGCCAGAACAGCCACGGCTGGAGTAGTCTGCTCAGTTTGCCTGCCAAGACATTGTCCTGGCCTAGGAGGTAGACTGCCCTTAGGAGCATCCCTCTGTGTGTAGCATAGGAGCAGAGGGCTACCGCTTCATGGCAGAGGGGGTATGACCCTAAGCACATAACATAAGAACATAAGAAATGCCATACTGGGTCAGACCAAGGTCCATCAAGCCCAGTATCCTGTTGCCAACAGTTGCCAATCCAGGTCACAAGTACCTGGCAGGTACCCAAAGTCCAAAGCTTGTTCACATAGAACATCATGACTTGATTGTCAGTCTGGATCAGCACTGCATGGTGCTGTAGTTGGTGGCAGAAGGCTCTGAGGGCTAGGAATATTACCCTGAGTTCCAGCAGGTTGATCTGCATTTCAGATTCCCTCTTGGACCAGCAGCCTTGTGTCTGGAGGCTCTCACAATGCACTCCCCAGCCCATTAGAGAGGCGTCCTTGGTGAGGACTTTCTGGGGGGTGGGCTTCCGGAAGGACATCCCGGCCTGAAGGTGACATGGGTTCTGCCACCATCCGAGGGGGTCTGCTAACTGGTGGGTCACCTGCACTCTGTCCTTGAGCCTGCCTGTGGCTTAGGCCCACTGAGAACGGAGGCATTACTGGACTGCTGTCATGTGCAGGCAAGCATTTAGTGTCACGTTGGCCATGGAGGCCATGTGTCCCAGCAAGTGGAGGAGAAGCTGGGTAGGTAGTATCCTGCACCATTGCACCTCTGCGGCTAATTCTCTGAGGCATTCTGACCTCTCCTGAGGGAGGAAGGCTTTTGCCTGAAGGGTGTCCAGCCATATCCCTATGAACTCTAGGTGCTGAGCCGGAGTTAGGTGGGACTTGGGGTAGTTTATGGCAAACCCCAGGTGCTGCAGGACATTCATGGTGTGTCGGGTGGCGCAGTGTGCCTCTGCAGCTGTGTCCCCCTTTATGGGCCAGTCATCCAAATAAGGGAAGATGAAGGCCCCTTGAATCCTAAGGTGGGCTGTGACCACTGCGAGGCACTTTGTGAAGACTCTTAGGGACGAGGCCAGACCAAAGGACAGCACCCTGTATTGGTAGTGCTGTCCCCCCACCACAAACCAAAGGTATTTTCTGTGGCTGAGGTGAATTTGGATGTGAGTGTAGGCATCCTTTAGGTTTAAGGAGCAAAAGCAATCTCCCTGATGGAGAAATGACAGCAGTGTTCCAAGGGAGATCATCTTGAACTTCTCCCTCACCAGAAACTTGTGGAGCTCTCGCAGGTCCAGGATGGGCCGGAAGCTCCCAGTCCTCTTGGGGATGAGGAAATACTTGGAGTAAAAGCCAGTGCCCCAGAGAGGTTTTGGCACTGGCTCCACTGCTTTGTCCCAGAGTAGTCCTGCTAGCTCGGTGAGGAGCAGGGTTTGGTAGAGGAGAGGCCTGGTGGGCTCTCTCGGGAAGTACAAGGGTGGTGCCCGATGTAGGTTGAGGAGCCCTCCTTGACCACTTGCAGCACCAAGGTATTGGTGGTGATGGCTGTCCACCTTTGGGCATGCAGGGCTAGGTGCCCCTATGTGGGCAGCAGAGGACCTTCTGGGGGAGTGGAGGTCGCGCCCAGACAGTCAAAAGCTCCCCCAGGCTGGGCCTCAGTTGGTGCCTGGGATTTCAGGGCTTTTCTTTTTAAGAACATAAGATATGCCATACTGGGTCAGACCAAGGTCCATCAAGCCCAGTATTCTGTTTCCAACAGTGGCCAATCTAGGTCATATGTACCTAGCAGTTTCCCCAAGAGACACAAGTTCCACTGGGTCAAGCATTGATATCTTCGGTCACTTCTTAATAATGGTTTATGGACCTTTCCTCCAGGAACTTGTCCAAACCTTTTTTAAACCCAGCTACACTAACAGCCTTTACTACATCCTCCGGTAACAAATTTCAGAGTTTGATTACAAGTTGAGTGAAAAAATATTTTCTTTTATTAGTCTTAAATAGTTTACCCTGTAGCTTCATTGCATGTCCCCTAGTCTTTCTATATTCTGTGTGACACCGAAGATCTGCCCTGTGCCTTTAAAACACAGAAATCTGCTGGGTTTAGCACAGATTCTGACAGGCAGGGAGATCAAAAGCTTCCCAGTTACCATGGGCAACCAAAGCAGGCTGAGACACGAGGTCTGAAGGCACGCCTAGCTAACAAACACTTCCCAAGTAATCAGGAGAACAGTTTTCACATGGGCAGGAAAACGCCCCAAAACCTGTATAAAAAATGTGTAAAGCAAACAGAGTGGGCTCAGAGAGATTTGGAGGATCAGAGAGATCTGGAGGAGCTGGATCTGGAAGAGCAGGGAGCTCAGAGAGACCGAGGCAAGCAGGAAGTTCACGAGGAACAGGAAGCTTGGCAAGTAAGAGGAGACTTGCAGGTCTCAGACGGAGGTTCAGAATACTCCCATGCTGACTCTGTTTTATTTGAGCCTTGGAGCAGAAAGCCAAGGAGGGATTTGAAAAGGGAAAGAAAGCTATCTGCCAGCAGAGGGATTAATTACAGGAAACCCTCACCTCTGACGCAGGGAGATTTTCCCAGACACAGAGCTCAGTGGAAGGAACAGAAGGCAGCTGGTAAGGAACCATATATAAGTGAAAGGCAGAGCTGCTTGAAATACTTGCAACCTTGGGAAAAGGAAAGTAATTCAGTAGAAGATATTTGTATGAGTGAAGAAGATGAATGTGTGTCTCTAAAGTCCTGCAGAAGACTGCAAAGAGAAAAGTCTGTCAGGACCAGACCAGGGCAGTTTTATAAGCTATCTGGTAACTACCTGCCATATTGTGGAGAGGGCTGTGAAGAAAGTTCAGGGACTGATTTATGGAAGTTCCAAACTCTCTGCCCTAGAGAAATTAAGGTGGTTGAAGAGCCCATGATCACGGAGCCAAGTAGTTTAACTCCTTATATTGAAGACATGGATTGCTCTTTGGTAATGACTGACATAAGTTCTCTGCGCTAGCTGAAGACAAGAGTGCCTTGTAGAGAGCTGAATGTGCACAGAGGAAAACTGTCAGCATTTTTACCTGTTTTCTGTTTGTTATAATCCCTGTTTTTGTTCAAGCGAGAAGCTGTGTTTCTTTTCACCTTCAGTTTTGCCAGAAGTATGGCTACCTCTTAAGTTCTTGTGTTTTGTACTGTTTTGAAAATCCAAACCCCGGGAGGGGAATAAAAATCCTTCTTAAACTTGACCACCCAGTCTCAACTACTCCTTTTCATATAGAAGGGTCAGGCCCAGCAGTGTGACTGGCTGCCTACGCCTCAGTCCAGTCACTACTGGTGACATAAATGGCGTAGTTGGCAGGATTTTTGGAAAAAAAAAAAAAGAGTACTACCCAAGGTTTTTCCTAAGAGAGGATACAAGTGGCTGAAAAGAAGAAAAAAAAACCCAGCAGTGAAAAGGAAAATCCTGAAAGAGGAAATCCTGACACAGTGAGTGGACATCCACAGGCTGACCTGAAGGAGGCGTGCAGAGACCTTTTCTCAACACGAGATCCTACACTGTGCTAAGGTATAAGTAGATGGGCACGGGTGGTAGGGATTGCTGAGAAAGGGGGACGAAGGATACCTTGCTAAAGGCAGACAGGGAGAAAAAAATATATATTGTGCCGCACTTGGTGGGCCCTGTTTTTTTTCTCGCCCATACAGGTATACCTCAACGCCGGGATGGATCCCCAGGACATGCTTCGCTGGATGGAGGAACAATGGAAAGCCCAGAGTGAGCTCGCGAGACAAGCCCAGGATAGGACTATGGCAGCACTGGCTGCGCAGCAGAAGCCACTCCTGGACTTACTAACCGTGCTGCTGAAGAGGACACCCACCACAGATGAGGAAGGCGTACCGGTACCACCTGTGGTAGGACTGCAAAACTGTAGTGCATTGGCACTAGGACCTTTGCAAAAGACTGACAATTTTGACGACTACTATGATGCCTTTGAAAGGATTGCGGAGGCAGCTAAATGGCCACTAGACCAGTGGGCCGTTAGGTTCGCCATGTCTTTAACCGGAGAGGCATTGGCGGCCTATAAGGTGATGCTCGCAGGCCTAGCGTCCAATTACCCGGACGTAAAACTAGCGGTAAGGGATAGGCTAGGTTTAACACCTACGCACTATCGACATCTTTTTAGAGAGGCAAGGCTCTTGCCTAAAGAGACGCTGAAAGCTTTGATGCAGCGACTTAAAGGTCTAGCAACAAAATGGCTTGCTCCAGAGAAGGCAACAGTGGAATCCTTGATGGACGCTGTGCTCCTTGAGCAATATTTTGAGGCTGTACCACCCGAAGTAAAAGCTTTCTTGTTGTTGCAGAAATGCAAATCCACTAGGGAAGCGGCTGAAATGACAGAATGTTATTTTGAAGCTGAGTTAGCCGGAGCTTCCAGGGATAGCATGCTAAGAGTAACCGGCATGGAAAGAATGCCGGGTATAAAGAAGGCTTATACTCATAAGGTACAGAGGGAAAATGTAAGGAAATATGATGATGTGATGAAGTGTTTTCAATGCGGGAAAAGTGGTCACATGCACAGGGACTGTAAAGAGCGTGTTGCCCTTATCTCAGGGGGAGAGAGAGACCCCGGGGGAGGATTTCTCATAGATGTCCAAGTGGAGGGTGTGAAGGCAGTAGCACTCCTTGATACAGGAGCAGACCAGAGTATGGTCTCACATACGATGTGGCAGGCTATTCTGACTAGTAACCCCTCTGTCCTATGCCAGATACCCCCGAATGTGAAAGTGAAATGTATGCGTGGAACCTCATCTTATTACTCATTGTATGATGTGCTTATAGAGGGACTGGGTACTAGTGAGAAAGTGCCAATAGTGGTAATCCCACACCTTCCCAGAGAGGTGGTGTTAGGAAGGGATTGGCCTTCTTTTCAAAAAGCCCTTAAGGAGAGGCTAGATGAAAGAATAGGTCTAGTTTCCACTAGGTCCCAAAGTAAGGTCTTAGGGGCAGGGACAAGTCCACTATCAGAGCCAGATGAAGTGCCCGAGGATAGGGACATAACCCCAGAGCCAGAGCCCAACCCAGATGAGGAACCCCATGACATACTTCCCTCCAATGAGGATTTAGTTAACCTTCCTAAAAAGGTTAGGAAGAATAAGGCAAAGAGACGTCAAGAGAGGAGACAGAGGTCGCAGGGAAGAGCAGACCTGGAAGCCGGGGAGGGTTTACCTTGGGTGCCAGCCGAGCTGGTAAGGAAATTCCCTTCCTTCCCTAAAGAACAGCAGGGTGATCCAGCATTGAAAAGGGCATTCGAGTATGCTCAAGAGGCTAGGACAATTTTACCCAGGTTCTTCTTAGAAGGGGAACTGTTGTACAGGGAGAGTGCAGATCCCAGGACAGGTACTGTACGCAAGCAGTTGGTGGTGCCAACTACCTTTAAATCAGTAGTATTGAAATTGGCGCACGACTACCCCGTAGGCAGTCATAAAGGTGTCCAAGGGACATTGGACCAGGTGCTGGCTCGCTTTTACTGGCCGGTAGTGTTTAAAGAAACAACCCGGTATTGCGAGTCCTGTCCAGCATGCCAACGGGTCACGGCTGCCAAACCAAAGCCAGTACCGATGGTTACACCACCCACCATTGCAACCCCAGTGAGGAAATTGGCAATGGATATTGTAGGCCCGTTAATACGAACACCAAGGGGTTTTCAATATATTTTAGTGATTATGGACCATGCAACCAGGTTTCCATGGGAAATACCCCTGCGCAATATTTCGGCGAGAACCATATCAATAGAGCTCATAAAGTTGTTTTGTGAGATTGGGTTTCCCCAAGAGATCTTGACTGATCAAGGGACAAATTTCACATCAAAACACTTGGCCACGCTTTGGGACGCCTTTGGGATACGTCATATCCGCACCTCAGCGTACCACCCCCAGTCCAACGGACTGGTGGAACGCATGAATCAGTCCTTAAAGCAGATGTTAAGGCGGAGCTTAGGAGGGAATATGGTTGAATAGGACAATGTCCTCCCATTCGTCCTTTACGCGTGTCGTGAGCGCGTACAGGCATCATTGGGAGCATCACCTTATGAGCTGTTATTTGGTAGGGCTCCGAGAGGGATCCTGGATATCCTTAGGGAGCAGTGGGTTGCACCAAATGAGACAGAAGTAGGGGTACCCCAATTTCTAAAAGACCTCAGGAACCGTTTAGAACGGACATCCCGAGTATCTATGGACAATCTGCAGGCCAGCCAGCGCCGGCAGAAAAAATATTATGACCGGGGGACTAAAACAAGGAATTTATCCATAGGAGATAAAGTTTTAATCCCAGTAGCAGACGCTGGTCCGAAGTTTGAGGCCAGATGGAAAGGCCCGGGTACAATAGTTGGCCAGGTGGGTCCCGTTTCCTACAAAGTGGAAAACGAAAAAGGGCGCCGCCAAGTATACCACTTGAACCTGCTGAAGCCTTGGCGTGAAAGGTCAGCGGAAGTGAGGTTGGTACAGGTAGTGAGCAAAAGCTTCAACTCAGGTGAGATTATGCGCTGTCCGACGAGGACGTCTGCAGCTCGTAATATCTTAAGGAGGGGGATGTGTGACACCGAAGATCTGCCCTGTGCCTTTAAAACACAGAAATCTGCTGGGTTTAGCACAGATTCTGACAGGCAGGGAGATCAAAAGCTTCCCAGTTACCATGGGCAACCAAAGCAGGCTGAGACACGAGGTCTGAAGGCACGCCTAGCTAACAACCACTTCCCAAGTAATCAGGAGAACAGTTTTCACATGGGCAGGAAAACGCCCCAAAACCTGTATAAAAAACGTGTAAAGCAAACAGAGTGGGCTCAGAGAGATTTGGAGGATCAGAGAGATCTGGAGGAGCTGGATCTGGAAGAGCAGGGAGCTCAGAGAGACCGAGGCAAGCAGGAAGTTCACGAGGAACAGGAAGCTTGGCAAGTAAGAGGAGACTTGAAGGTCTCAGACGGAGGTTCAGAATACTCCCATGCTGACTCTGTTTTATTTGAGCCTTGGAGCAGAAAGCCAAGGAAGCATTTGAAAAGGGAAAGAAAGCTATCTGCCAGCAGAGGGATTAATTACAGGAAACCCTCACCTCTGACGCAGGGAGATTTTCCCAGACACAGAGCTCAGTGGAAGGAACGGAAGGCAGCTGGTAAGGAACCATATACAGTCAAACCTCGGTTTTCATGATTAATCCGTTCGAAAAAGTCTGACTAAAACCGAAACGTATGAAAACTGAAGCAATATTTCCCATAAGAAATAATGTAAATCCAATTAATCCGTTCCAGACACCCAAAAATATTCACAAAAAATGCATTTTATAGAGAATAACTATATTTTTACATACAGAAAACAATGAGAAATAAATATAAATGACTAATGAAATGGATAAATGAACATTTAACATCACTGAAAGCAAGCTAAGTACAGTACTGTACAGTACAGTATGTTAACATCTGGCCTTAGCCACCCCTGACAAGCTGCTGTGCCCAGCTCTCTTCGGAATCACATTGGATTCAGCCCATTAAAATACCTTTACATTATCTGCTCAATGCTTCAGAATGGCAGAAAATCTTAATGATATAGCTTTAGACGTACCCTGCAAGAAAAAGAACTGCCTCCCACATTCATGCAACATCTCCTGCTTACGTAGACAGCTTTTCTTCCCTGCTACCTCCGAGCCTGAGGGGGCGCTCCAGAGAACGGGCAGGCGGTGGACGAGATCGGGGCCTTCCTCTCTGCACAATCCTTGCCTTTCTGACTCTGACCAGGCTGAGGATGTGTTTCATTTACGTGCTCAGCTGGCTTTCGCTTCTCATCACGCTGGCGATCGGTGAGTCCGGGGGGCAGTGCTGCCGGGACCGGGCGGGCGTTCCGGCAGTGTATACAGACCGGTGTGCAGCATGAGGGTGTATGTATTTACAGGACTGTACTTTACGAAAATCGAAGCGATGTACGAGAACCGGCACAAAATCTCAGTCAAAAAAGACGTTGAAAACCGAAGCGATGTATGAAAACCGGGACAAAATCTCAGTCAAAAAAGACATTGAAAACCGAAGCGTATGAAAACCGGGGCAAATGAAAACCGAGGTTTGACTGTATAAGTGAAAGGCAGAGCTGCTTGAAATACTTGCAACCTTGGGAAAAGGAAAGTAATTCAGCTGAAGATATTTGTATGAGGGAAGAAGATGAATGTGTGTCTTTAAAGCCCTGCAGAAGACTGCCCAGAGAGAAGTCTGTCAGGTCCAGAACAGGACAGTCTTATAAGCTATCTGGTAACTACCTGCCATATTGTGGAGAGGGCTGTGAAGAAAGTTCAGGGACTGATTTATGGAAGTTCCAAACTCTCTGCCCTAGAGAAAGTAAGGTGGTTGAAGAGCCCATGATCACAGAGCCAAGTAGTTTAACTCCTTATATTGAAGACATGGATTGCTCTTTGGTAATGACTGACATAAGTTCTCTGCGCTAGCTGAAGACAAGAGTGCCTTGTAGAGAGCTGAATGTGCACAGAGGAATACTGTCAGCATTTTTACCTGTTTCCTGTTTGTTATAATCCCTGTTTTTGTTCAAGCGAGAAGCTGTGTTTCTTTTCACCTTCAGTTTTGCCAGAAGTATGGCTACCTCTTAAGTTCTTGTGTTTTGTACTGTTTTGAAAATCCAAACCCCGGGAGGGGAATAAAAATCCTCCTTAAACCTGACCACTCAGTCTCAACTACTCCTTTTCATATAGAAGGGTCAGGCCCAGCAGTGTGACTGGCTGCCTACGCCTCAGTCCAGCCACTGCTGGTGACATCTGATAAGGTAAACAATCGATCTATGATTACCCGTTCCACTCCGTTCATTAATTTATAGACTTCTATCATATCTCCCCTCAGCCGTCTCTTTTCCAGGTTTAAGAGCCCTAACCTTTTTAGCCTTTCTTCATAGGAGTATCCTTCCATCCCCTTTACCATTTTGGTGGCTCTTCTCTGTACCTTTTCTAAAATCGCTATATCCTTTTTAAGATACGGCGACCAGAATTGCACACAATATTCAAGGTGCGGTCTCACCATGGAACGATATAGAGGCATTATAATATCTTTTGTTTTATTTTCCATTCCTTTCCTTATCATACCTAGCATTCTATTTGCTCTCTTGGCCGCCGCTGCACACTGGGCCGAAGGATTTAACATGGTATCCACAATGACGCCTAAATCTTTTTCCTGGGTGGTGGTTCCTAATGTGGAACCTTGCATCGTGTAACCATAGTTTGGGTTGTTCTTCCCTAGGTGCATAACCTTGCACTTGTCCACATTAAATTTCATCTGCCATTTTGATGCCCAGTCTTCCAATTTATCAAGATCCTCTTGCAATTTTTCACAATCCTCTTGGGTTTTAACAACTTTAAATAGTTTTGTGTCATCTGCAAATTTGATAACCTCACTCGTTATTCCACTTTCCAGGTCATTTATGAATATGTCAAAAAGCAGCGGAGCCAGCACAGATCCCTGGGGTACACCACTATTCACCTTTCTCCATTGGGAAAATTGGCCATTTAGCCCTACCCTCTGCTTTCTATCTTTTAACCAGTTCCTGATCCACAATAGTACACTGCCTCCGATCCCATGACTCTTTAGTTTTGCCAAAAGTCTCTGATGAGGGACCTTGTCAAAGGCTTTCTGAAAGTCCAGATACACAATATCAACCGACTCACCTTTGTCCACCTGTTTATTCACTCCTTCAAAAAAACATAACAGATTAGTAAGACAAGATCTTCCTTGTCTAAAGCCATGTTGGCTGTCTCCCATTAGGTTGTGACTATCTACATGCTGAGTAATTTTATTCTTTATGATGGTTTCTACCATTTTTCCCAGTATTGACGTCAGGCTCACCGGTCTGTAGTTTCCCGGATCACCCCTGGAACCCTTTTTAAAAATTGGTGTTACATTGGCAATCCTCCAATCTTCAGGTATTAGAGATGATTTTAATGATAGTTCACAGATTACTGATAGCAGTTCTGCAATCTCATATTTCAGTTCTTTCAACACCCTTGGATGTATACCATCCGGCCCAGGTGATTTGCTACTCTTCAATTTATCTAATAGTTGTAAGACATCTTCCCGATGTATCGATATTTCCTTCAATTCTTCCGCACCTTTAAATACCACTTCAGTCATGGGTAACATCCCTACATCTTCCTCAGTAAAGACCGAAGCAAAGAATTCATTCAGTCTCTCCGCTATTGCCTTGTCGCCTCTTAGTGCTCCTTTAACCCCTTTATCATCTAATGGACCGACTGACTCTCTCACAGGTTTTTTGCTACGAATGTACTTGAAAAGGTCTTTATTTTGCGTTTTTGCTTCCGCAGCAAGCTTCTTCTCAAATTCTCTCTTTGCCTGCCTTATCAATGCCTTGCATTTGACTTGCCAGTGCTTGTGCTGTTTCCAGGTTTTGTCGTTTGGCTCTTTTTTCCATTTCCTGAAAGATGCTTTTTTGGCAACAACAGCCTCTCTGACCTCACCTTTAAACCATGCTGGCAGTTTTTTGGACTTCCTTCCGCTTTTCTTAAAGCGTGGAATACAGCTGGTCTGGGCTTCCAAGATAGTATTTTTCAACAACACCCAAGCTTGATGTACGTATTTAACCTTCGCAACTGCTCCTTTTAGTTTTTTCTTAACTGTTTTCCTCATTTTATCATAGTCTCCCTTTCGAAAGTTAAAAGGTAGTACTGTGGATTTCCTTACTATCCATCCTCCACTAATTAAATCAAAGGCGATCATGCTATGATCACTATTGCCAAGTGGCCCCAACACCCTTATCTCTTGCACTAGATCTGGTGTTCCACTAAGGACTAGGTCTAATATGGATTCCCCTCTGGCCATGTCTCTGACCATGTCTCTGGCCCTTTTGTTGTTGGCTCTGCAGAGGGCCTGAGAAGGACTGGAAGTGTAGAGTACTACTAAAGCCCCCTTTCTTCAGGAAGATTCCCCAGGGGAGGGGGGTTTCACGGTTGCACCAAGGTCTTCTTTGAGAGCTTGGTTCTCGACACATACCCGGTCTCTATCTCTGCTTCTTTATTCACCATGGGCTTTCAGAATAGGTTTTAACCTATGCAGGGGAATCAATTAGTTTGTCCTGTACCCATTGTTCCAGGTCGGATGACTGCAGCAATGCTTGGAGTCATGCCCTGATACCGGCAGTGGCCACCCTGGCCAATGACTCGAAGCCATCGTATGCTGCTCAGGACAGAAACTTTGAGCATTCTTTTACTGCTGACATTAGGATCTTGAACCTCTGCAGGGGTTCTCCATCGAAGCCTGCCTAAAATCCCCTAAGCTCCTTTGACAGTTCCTTCAGGTACATGCCGATGTAGAGTTGGTAGGACTGGATTCGGAAGGTTAGCATCGAGCCTGGAAGGCTTTCCGGCCGAGAGCAATGAGGGTTCGTGCCTCCCTGCTGGGTGATACCGGCGAATGGGTTTTTTGGCTCTTAAGCCAGCGCATGGCCAACTCCATGACCATGGAGTTGTGGGGAAGCTGGATCTTTTGGAAACCAAGGCTTCAGCGTACCCGGGACATGGTGTCAAGGCACCTGCTAACGATTGGTAGTGATGCTGGTGTTTTCCACATGCAGAGGAGGAGGCGGTCGAGGATCAGGGGCACTAGGACCATAAGAGTTTCCTTCGGGGATACCTTGTATTGGAGTATCTCCAATTCCTTGGTTCACGGGTCCTCCCTTGGCCATATCCCTCCCGAAATCGAGGAACACCACGACCTCAGTTGGGGAATGGTGTCAAGTCACCGGGCGAGATGGGTCCAAAGGCACGTCACGGTGTTGCCTCATGTCCGGGGACTCTTCATCCTTGGTCTCCCATTCGGACTCAAAGTCCAAGTACGAGTCTGATGCTGCACGATCACCTCAGTTGAGGACTGCTCTTTGTGGTGCAAGACCTCTGGAGGATCATCGGTCCGAGCCACGGGCGCTCACCGGGGAGAATGGCATCCCGAGGAATGGGACGAGGACCTCAACCGGGGCCAGGGGCTCTCTCGAGACTGGTGGTACTCGAGGACCGGTTTGACATCCAGGGAAGCCCTGAATGTCAAGGGTCCTCTCGTCGGGGCAGATGAACCAGAGGAGCTGGACATAAATGTCCATTGCCATTCTAGTCTCCATGCCAGTTGGCTCTGCAGCCTTTGACATGGTCACTGAGGACTTTGAGCTTGGCGTCGGTACTGTTGAGGGAGAGTCCTCGATGAGGATGGCCTCAGAGGTCCGAGGCTGGTCAGCTGGGGCTGACAATTCCTTGCGGGGCATCTTGCAGGGCCACTCCTGTCCCAACTCCTCAGACTCATGCCTGGGACTGGGGGACCTGGGGGGATTTCGCTTTCTTCCTGAATCCTTCCTCTGAGGCGGTCTTTGAGGATTTTTTCTTCTTATGCTCCATCTCTGGGGACTTCCACTCAGAGGAACCACAGCTGTGGGACTCTGAAGAGGTTTTGGCTTTGCAGGGCATCGAGGTATCGGAGGGGACCCTGGAGCGTGGTGTCACTGGAGACTCCGGGGTGGAGTCGGACTTCTTAAAGAGATTTTCTTCCTGCCAATGGCAACTCTTTAAGGCCTTTGGGGCCATGGTTCTGCAGAGCTTGCAGTCAGAGTGATGCTCCAGACCAAGGCATCGAAGGTAGCTGTCATGTGGGTCGGTGAGAGACATCATTTTGCTACACCGGTCACATTTTTTGAAGCCACTGGAGACCATCAGAAAAAGGGGATTCCCCCCTCCCGGTGGGGGTACGAGGCCTTTGGCTGAGAAAGGGCATGAACGCTGGGAGAGGAAGATGTCGATGAAAAAATGAATAGAAGAACCCAAGAAATGATGCCAAGGCAAGCTGACTCCGGTACACAAACCGGACAAAATTTAAGAATAAAATCAGATTTATTCCGGGGAAAATTGGACAGTGTCCAAAGGGCTCCATGGAAAAAAGGAGGTTGAGGCAAGATGGCACCCTTGGTTGGGAAGTGGACCACGCATGCATGCATGGTGCATTTCCCAAAGGCTTTTTTTGAAAGCTGGGGAGATGTTTCCTCACAGGCTCCGCCAGCATTGACATCACCCATGTGTGAGGACTGACTTCCTGCTTTCCCTGGTGAAAGTTTTTCTTTCTACTACTTCCACTGGGAGACTATTCCACACACCTATCACTCTTTGCGTAAAGAAATATTTCTACAAATTACTCCTGAGCCCTTTTTCCTTCATCCTATGTCCCTTATTGCAGAGTTTTCCTCCTCTACATTTATTCCAAGGAGGGATTTAACCTCTCTGTCATATCCTCTCCTGCCTTTCCTCCATAGTATACATATTGAGATCTTTCGAGTCAGTCCCCATATGCCTTCTGACGAAGCCCATTGATCAATTTGGTAACCCCTTCACACTGACGCTATCCTGTTTATATCCTTTTGAAGTTGTGATCTCCAGAATTGCACACACTATTCCAAATGGGGTCTTACCAAAGATTTGAAAGAGGCACTATCACCTCCTTCTTTGTGCTGGCCATGCATGACCCTGCATTTTTTAGCATTAAATCCCAGCTGATGAACTCTCAATCCTTCTTCAAGCTTTTCTGGATCCCTCCTCATGTTTTCTCCACCTTTCTGGGTGTCTACCCTGTTGCAGATATTTTGGCATCATTTGCAAAGAGGCAAACCTTACCCAACAGCCCTTCTGCAGTATCGTTTACAAAAATGTGAACAAGGATCGGATCAAGGACATTTCCCTGTGGCACACCACTGGTAACGTTCTCCTCCTCAGAGTGAGCTTCATTTAACTGTACCCTTTGCTGCCTCCCACTCAATCAATTTCTAATCCAGTCAGTCACTTTAGGGTCCATCCCTAGGGTTCTCAATTTATTTATAAGTTGCCTGTGAGAACAGTGTCAAAGGGCTTTCCTCTGTAAAGTGTGCACTTTTCAACTTTGCTGCAGGGCTCTAAACCCATGCTGCTAGGGTGTTTATTTTTATTTATTTATATTCTCTTATATACCATGCTATTCTGCATCAGTGTGGTAAACATTGAACAGGGCATTATAACTTGGACATAACTATTTTACAGGGAACATGGGCTAGAGAGGGTTAAGTGGCTTGCCCAAGACCACAAGGAGCACCTGTGGGACTAGAAACCCCAGTCCTTCTGGTCCAAGGTTGCTATCCTCTAATGGGATTTGAACCCCTGACCTTCCAGCCTGAGGTACCTTGCCCCAACCACTAGGCCACTCCTCCACTCCCTTGCTGCCTGGCTGTGACATAAAGGTATTACCTTTATATCACAGCCAGGCAGCAAGCCACAGGGACTACAGAGAGTGGGGGAAGCTTTAGATGCAGCGCATTGGTTGATCAGTGCATCACTGCTGGCTCTCATAGGAGCCTATAGAAAGATCTTTCTACTTTGCTCCAGCCTGCCTGCAATGATAGCAAAGTCTCTGCATGTTTCACAATTGCAACTGCTCCAACAGGCAGCAGGGAAGCAGCGCTCTCAAAGAAATCTCAAAAGTCCAGCCACGTGGTGGTTCTCACATTGATGTTGCCACCTTCAACTATCAGGATTGCCGACATCAGCTCTGGGATTGAGTCCTGCTTCTTAATGCTCACCATGGCTTCCATTCTGCTTATATCCAGGGATAGCAGTGGATTTCCCCAGGTCTGTCTTAATAACAATCTATGGCTTTTTCTTCTGGAACTTGCCCAAACCTTTTTTCAACCCAGCTACACTATCTGCTTTTATCACCTTCTCCTTATTTATCAGCTTTATAAAAGAGCTATACAACCGTGCATGCAGAGATAGAGCAGTGGTAGTATCTGTGACAACATTAGCAGGCAGAAGAAGAGGTATGAAAAGCTAAGTGGCTGTAACCTTTGTAGATCTTTTTTTTTTTATTAAATAAATAAACCCACTCTAACCTTCATTGTAGTAATCAAGTAGGAACACTGGATGGTGCTGCTGCTCACACAGTAACATCCAAGCAGTCTCTGCATCTATTATTTCAGGAATCCCACACTTTAACTGCCATACATCCGCAAACCCTGATTTCAGGCCCTGGATGACTTGTTTAAGAAAGCTCTGGGAACCTGACGATGTAAGGGCTCTGTCCTCTTCAGTATCCCAGTATATGTGAGATGGACAGCGGAACCACAGCTTACATACAAAAGAAAAAGTATAAGTCCTTTTGAGTATCAAGCCCGTTATTTTTAACCATATCACAGGAGTGGTTTTGGGTCTCTTGAGTTGGACTGTTAGGATAGAGCCTCGAAGGCATGCTGGCAGTAAGAAGTCATCTCTACTCAAGGGCCTTGAAGGAGTTTCCTTCCTCCCTGTACCTCAGGACCCAGAAAGTAGGAGATGAGGAGAGATCTTCCCCTCCACCCCCTCATGTAGCCCTTAGAACTGCTTATGCAAATGGTCTACCAGAGGGCCAGCTACACAGATGTTTAATATTAAGAAAATTAATTTTCATGACCAGATTTCCTTGCAGTATGAGAGAAGCAATTTTTTTGCAAAGCATAAAGATAATACTAGTGGCACTTAATACAGTAGACAATTGACCATAATACTAATGTCAGTTAATAGACAACAGATTCTGTGATTAGAAGACGTCTGATGACCAAAAAATGGAATAGTCCAGGGCTTAATTTTCACAAAGTTAGATAAGGGAATGGGAATTTCTAACTTGCCTTATTGAACTAAGTCTCAAGGCAGCTTACAGCATTTTTAGAAATCAAATATAATATGTCCCTGCTTCAGAAAGCTTACAATCTACATGGTATCTGAGGCAACAGAAGACAAAATTATTTACCCAAGGTTACAAGGGGTGTCAATGGGAGAAGAAGAATTTGAATACCACCACACCAGTTGTTTCCAACTGTCATGGAGGTTACCTTTTCTCCCATACACCCTGTCCAGTTGACTGTGGTGGTGGTGTTGGGCTGCTACTCTATCCTTCCTGCCAGTTTTAACATCTCCTTCCACCTCATTCTCACTCATTTTCTTTCTCTCCAGGTAGCTGTCATTTATCGACCTTCTGACAGGTCCATCTTTTCCTTTCTTGCTCATTTTAACTCCTTTCTCGACCCATCTTCTCCTTCTCTCATCTTTGGGATTTAACATTCATGTTGATCACTCCTCTGTCTCTTATATCTTAAAGTTTCTTGCCTTAACTTCTTCATTCAATCCCCAGCTGTGTTCTATTATCCCTACTCACCAGCATGGCCACTGTCTTGACCTCGCCTTTTTCTCCAACTGCTCACCCTCAGATTTCATCATGTCATTCTCCCCGCCATCCGACCATCATCTGCTAATTTTCATTCTTAATCATTTCTCGCCACTGTCTCGTCCTGTCTCTACAAATATATTTAAGAGTCTTCAAGCCATTGACCCTTCTACTTTTTTCATTACCATCTCATCCCTTCTCTTTTCCACTATGCCATTTGAATCTGTTGATTAAACAGTTTCTTTTAAAACACGACACTCTCCTCCACTCTGGATGCACTTGCTCCTTCCATTCCAGGGCCTACGTTTCTGTGCTATTCTGCTTAAATCTCAAGCCCATGCTGGCTTCCTACATTTCAAATTCATGCTAACCTCTTTCCAATCGGCCTTAGCACTCTCCAAGCAATCTGACAAACATTCTTGCCTCTAACCTTCGCCAACTCTTTGCCACGCTCAACTTCTCCTCAAAGTGCCTCCAACCCCGACTCCACCTTCACTTTCTGCTCAATCTCTGGCTGACTGCTTCCATGATAAGGTTCAGAAGATTAGTCTTGAGTTCTCCACAGGGCTTTCTCCATCTCCCGTCTCCCTTCCCCCCTTCACTTTCAAAAACTTTGCTCAGCCTCTGCCAACCTCTCTTCTTTTTCTGAAGTCACCCAAGAGGAAACTGCACATCTCCTCCTCCTGCTCTTCATAACATGTAAATTCCTATGAATATCCCCCCCCCAAATATTTAAATAGGGGGAGGGGATGCATCTTCTCTACCTCCGATGGCGATTTATTTAATTCTGATTGAGGAAGAATTGCAAAGGGGGCGAAGCTGTTGAAGGATCCCCGTGGGTAGCATCTCGAAATGGGTTCATTTTGTGCATGAAATTTGATCATTGGCAAGGCTATGTGGAGTATGATCTTGGTCTCTCAGATTTACTTGCATCAGTAGCCTAAACTCCAGCCAACTAGCCTCAACAATGCAGGGGGGAGGGCACAGGCAGGAAAGGGGGCTCACACAGCAGCAGTGATGAAGGCAGAATAGCTCCTTCCTGTTCCTCTTCTCTCTCCGTTGAAAAGTTTTCAGGACTGGCAACCATCACCTCTTGCTGCTGGGCCGAAGTCTCATGATAACAGCCATGGCTTGTGGTTATCGCGAGATTTGGCCCGGCAGCAGGAGGTGATGGTTGCCAGTCCTGAAAACTTTTCAATGGAGAGAGAAGAGGAACAGGAAGGAGCGCGGCCAACCTGGAGTAAATTTGCTGGAAGGAGGGAGGCTGCACCCCATGGACCATGGGGGCCACTCATTAGAACTTACACCACTGACTTGCATCGTGCTAAAGAGAGTTCCCTTGTAGAACCACTCACATATTTTTTACACAATACAAAAGGGGCAATTCCCAAATAGCCCTTCTACGTAGCCCTTGCTACAAACTTTCTATGCATTCTTTAATAAAAAATCGGCTTCAAGTACAAGGTGTCATGGGATCAAGAACTAGCACAAAATGGAAAGACAGAGGACAAGAAAGAAAGAGAGGAATCATTTTAGTGAACCTGAAACTGTGCAAAATTAATTTATTTTGTGGAGTGTTATGTTAAAAAGCAGAAAACCACACAATAACGTGAAATATTTTCTCTAGTGTTCTTCTGAACTCCAGTAGCTCTCTGCCAAACAGCTTCCCTTAAAACGCAAAGACACCTTCACGCTGACTCTACCCCATGGACACAGAGATAGGGAAAACGACTCCAACGGGAAGCACGATGCAAGCTAAGGTTTATCACTTGGATATTTTTTTATCTTAGCATTTGTACATTTTTATCACACACCAAGTGAAAATGATTTGCAAACACTCCTTCCATTTCTAGTCACATGATTACATTTGACGTCAGTGAGGTAGGGGGAAGGGGTCAAAGCCCAAGGTCATAGCTTAGACTGTGTAAAAAAAGGCAGAACGATCAGCTTCCTGATGGAGCACCAGTCAATGCCGAAAGAGAAATCCCTTTTTATATGCCAGGAGCCCCAGAGCAGCTACAGAGGTGAAGGCAACAGAAACCTCCAACAGCTTCAAAAGTCCCTGCACAGAGGGTAAGTTCCTCTCCCAAAATGTCGTAATGATCGGCAAGGCAGGGACATCCTAGGAAGAGAAATACACAACATTAGTAGAGAGAAGATGGCAGAAATCACCTCACCTCCCCCCACCTCCCCTCCCCCAAGCCAACAAGTATCAAATTATTGCTCTCAGCTCTCTGCCTTGGCCTTTGGCTCTTATTCATAGTTCCCCATTCTGTTTTCTCCAAAGATCTTTAATTGGCATAAAAGATCTGCAGTTTTTGCAATGGCCAAGCCGTGATCTGAGGTTATTTTATTTCATTATTTTATTGCCTCCTGTGTTTCGACAGTTCAGAAAAATCTAGCACATTTGGGAAGTCAATGACTCTAGTTTTAAAATTGTTTGATTTTCAGTCTTGAAAAAGCACTTTTCTTGCTTCTGACATCAGATGCCAACAGTTTTGCCAATTGAACCCTGGTCTTGTCTACCCGGCTTTCTGATAACCCTTACAGCAACAGGACTGACTTAGCCAAGGCAGATTCAAAATCTAAGATACATCACTTACTGATGTTTCCGGTAACACTCAGCTATCATTGTTGCATCTCAATGTTTTACTGTTGTCAGTAGCATTTACTTATTACCATTGTACTCAATCTTTACTATAGCTAGTAGCAATCCTTTATTACTGTTGCCAGTAGCTCTCTCAACATATTTTAATGCTGAAGCTAGCCCAACTATGCAGTAGCGAATCCAAGTCCACAGGTGCATGCCACCCTCCTGTAAATTAAGATATTTTATCCAAATATCTCAGTCACATTACTGCCCAGATATCCCATACCACTGAATCACCCCTGTTAATTGTCCACATCTCAACTGAGACCAATATTCCTCCAAGATGTATGCACTCATACCACTGTCTATTCTCTTTCTCACCTTTGGTCTCTCTAGTCACGCATTCAATACATGTGCTAACCACATCCCAATCCATTACAGTAACAATAGGAGATGGTCAGAGAAAGTCCACCAAACTGCTCATAACACTGCCAACACTCCATATCAGCACCTACTATACATTCCCCTACAAAACACCAAAAAAACTCACTCAGTCAAACATCAGCAACATCATCTACTAAAATGTGCGCTCATAAACGCGAGATCTACACGCCAAAAATGGCCAGCAATCACCGACCTTATAACATTCCACGACCTTGACATATTAATAATCACGGAGACATGGTTGTCAGATTGTGATAATGCGATCATCAATCAAATGACCCCAGCCGGCTTCTCACCGTATACTTGTCACAGAGCTAAACAAAAAGGAGGTGGGGTACTCATCCTCGCAAAAGCAGAACTGAAATTCAAACTAAACGACGCATCTACCTCAACGCACCTTGACACTATTACCATATCAAATGACCAATGCACAATAAACGCACTCTACAGAGCACCAACATCATCCTCTGATGACCTACCAGCAATCATCAAGCTTGCATGCAACTCGGATAATCCACGTTCATCAAACTGGCTAATAGGAGACTTCAACCTCCCCTCCTTACCTGAAGCACAAGCAAGAACCTTCCTCGAAGCTTTATACGACCTGGACTACAAGCAAATAGTACACTCCCCTACGCATGCAAAGGGTGGTATCCTTGACCTTATTTTTGCCCCTCAATATATAGCTGACACCACACCTCAGCTGCTGACTGCTATATCCCCAGTACCTTGGTCTGACCATAACCTCCTCAACTTCCACATACCAATCACACACCACCATAAGACCAGTGACAAGGCCAGCACCCCTGACCCCGGAATACTAACAACACGATTTCGTCCACTCGACAAGGAAGATGTACTTATCAAGCTACTGCCACGCCTTGACGTTCCTATCCTTGACCCAGACGAACTTGTAGTGAATTGGAACAACAGTATCAGAGCTATAGCCTGTATCCCATCCACCAACAAGGTACCCAGGAAACGTGCACATGCTCCCTGGTACTCTACTGACCTTCGAGCTTCCCTTTTACAACTACGTAAACTCGAAAGACGATGGCGCAGGAACCAGACTACAGCAGCCTATCACAACTACAACTCTCATCTAGCTCTACACAGAGAGAAAATAAGTGAAAAAAAGAAACAACATCACTCAACCATTCTAAAACGGTCTTTGAATAAAACACATGACCTATTTAATATAGTAAAGTCATTAACAGGGGACCCAGCACCAGTAAGCCCACTCATGCCTCAACCACAGGATTACTCGAACTATCTACAATCAAAAATGATCCAATCCAACACGATTCCATCCACCTATAACCCAACCATTGTAATAAGTACAACAAAGCCTACCCTACTACTCAATTTCTCTGCAGTATCTACTAAAGAAATTGAAGACACCATCACCTCCATCAATCTCACCACTGCCCCAAATGACCCTTGCCCAGCAAGCTGGATAAAGGAACTTCGACATGAACTAAGCCACTCATTATGCAATATAACCAACCAATCTCTACTAAGGGGCATCTTCCCACAAAGTTTAAAACACACATCAATCAGGCCCCTACTAAAAAATAGTCGCCTTGATACATCCAAAGTCGAATCCTATAGACCTATATCGAGTATCCCCCTGCTGGCCAAGATCATCGAGAAAATAGTCCAGCGACAGATCCAGCAACACGTCGACATTGAGTCACCTCTCGACCCAGCTCAACATGGCTTCAGAGAATCGCATGGGGTAGACACCATCTTAACTACCCTTTTCGACAAATTAATCACAGGAATTAATAATATACACCAAGGCTTCATCCTTATCTTCCTCGACATTGCTGCCGCCTTCGATTCTGTGAACCATAAGATACTATTACAGCGTCTCCAGGAAAAAGGGCTACAGGATACTGCGCTACAATGGTGTGAATCATACTTAACCAATAGATGGCAGCAAGTAAAAACAGGCAGCACCTCTTCTGAACCTTTTCTACAGAAGCAGGGAGTACCCCAGGGATCATCCCTGTCTGCCTTACTATTTAACATTTATATGCAGCCTATCTGCTCTCTGATCCGCTCCCTAAATGTAGAATGCCTGGTGTATGCTGACGACATACTACTATACATTCCATTTACTATTGAGCAGCCCGATTTCTCCCCTATCATCAGATGCTTTGATGCAGTTGCTGAATGGCTCCTCACTCAAAACCTGAGGATCAATCATAACAAGACTGATGTCCTCTTTGTCACTAGGAACCAGAAGTTCGTTACACCTCCTTACCTGCAAGTTAAAAATGCTGAACTCAAAACAAGAGACACAATCCGATATCTAGGAATTACTCTAGATCGGCGTCTGGACATGACAACCCATGTAAAGGCCGTTACAAGATCAGTTTACCACAAGATACGAACCCTCCGCCACCTCCGCCCTCTGCTAGATTTCTCTGACTACCGAACGATATTTCAGGCCCTAGTAATCCCACATCTTGATTTCGCAAACATCATCCTTCATGGTCTCCCACAGGCAACCCTCAACCCGCTTCGGCTGGCCATGAACTCAGCTGCTAGGGTCTTAACAGGTGTATCAAAAATGGAACATATAACACCAGTGATGAAAGAGTTACACTGGCTACCACTACAAGCCCGAATCCAATACAAGGTACTAGTCATGACTTTCAAGGCACTGAACAACCAGTCTCCTACACCTATCAGCAACATGATTAACAATATTCCTGAAAATAGAATAAGACGGCCTGCACTACTCAACATGTTAATAGTACCCAAATTTACCACAAGGTGCACAAAGACAACTACTAATAGAGCTTTCTCGATTTATGCTCCGACAACCTGGAATGAACTTCCCACCTGGATTCGATCCATACCAAGCCTCACCACATTCAGAAAAGAAATAAAACACCATCTATTTCAAATCTACTATCCCGAAACCAGTCCTGAAAAACATAAGTCACAGGCATCCACCCCCTGCTCTAATTATCCCAACGCACTAACCCAACACGAAAACGGTTAGCCGCCCTCTCCCTATGGCTGTATCCTGTCCCCCATCCGATCTAGCTATAACCAAATATCAGTTGTATTTAACTCTATGTAAATTTTATGTGTATATATCTTGTAAATAGTTTCCCCCGTTATTCTCCCGTTATGACTGTACCCTTGTTCTATGTAAGCACATTGTGTTATGTAAAAAACATTGTTGCATTGTTCAGTTGTAATGTAAACCGCACTGATCTTAATAGCGCGGTATATAAGAAAAGCAAATAAATAAATAAAATAAATAAATAAGTGGCTGTTTCTCTAATTCCTGAGGAAAAGTAAGAAAAAAGGGGAAGGCTGACAATTTCACATCTACCTAATAACTTATCTATTTTTAACCACTCCCCCCCCCCCCCCCATACACAAGTTTTGACTGTAAGGCTTCTCAAATTTATAAATTTAAAAACGCACAATTATGCATATTCAGGCTTGAAAGAGTTTTTGTTTATTTGGAAGCCAATGCATCACTGTATGGCAGGGGTTCTCAACCCAGTTCTCAGGACACACCCAGCCAGTCAGGATCACCACAATGAATATGCATGAGAGAGATTTGCATATAACAGAGACAATGCGTGCGTATTCATTGTGGTGACCCTGGAAACCTGACTGGCTAGGTGTGTCCCAAGGACAGGAGTGAGAACCCTGTGGCCTAATAATCAAAAACAAATGCCCAGATAATGGCTGCTGTTATCTGCCTACTTGCTTTCGGTGGTACTATCCAGGGATATTCAGCCGCAGTGTCCTCTCAGATCACTTCAGTACTATCCAGACAGTGCCAGAGTTGTATGTGGGTAGAGCATGGACAGGGTGGGAAGTTAGCTGTAGCAACGCTATCTGGATAATTATGCAGCTAACTTTAGATCAGCAAAAAAGCTGAATATTGTTGCTCTCCACATCCCGGCACTGCTTGCTGCTCTGTCTGGGTGTTCAGCGCCAATCACAATCCGGACATCGGCACTGAACATCTGGATTATATTTAAATGCCATGGCCAGGGTTTAAAAAAATGCCAACTGCGGTCTTTAAATATCGAGGCACTTACCCTGCTAGACCAGTCCAGACGAATGGGCTATGCTACTGATTGGGGATTTCAATATGCCGGATGCTGATTGGCACATTCCTGCTGCAGTATCATCTAGAAGTAAGGAGATCCTGGATTCTTTACAGGGAGAAGTATTCAGGCAATTGGTAACAGACCCCACACGTGAAGGGGCCATACTGGACTTGGTGCTCACCAATGGTGAAAGTGTTTCTGAAGTTGTAGTGGGAGATCATTTTGCATCCAGTGATCACCAGATGGTGTGGTTCAGTATTAGGATCAGGGCTGATAGTATCCATTCAAAAGTGAGGGTCTTAGACTTTAGATAAACTAACTGCCAAGATGGGCCAATACCACAAGGAGTCATTAGCGGGATGGGAACAGCTGAGGGATGTAGAAAAACAGTGGGCGAAACTGAAAGGGGGATATTTTCAAGGCAACCAATCTTTTTGTTAAAATGGTAAATAAAGGTAAAAGGAAAAGGAGACCACTATGGTTTTTGAAAGAAGTAGCTGAAAAAGTGAAGAAAAAGAGGGAGGCCTTCATGAAATACAAGAGATCACAGAGAGAGGAAGACAGGCATCTATATTTGGAAAAACAGAGAGGCTGGCAAAGTAGTCAGGAAAGCAAAGATTCAAAAGGAGGAGGAAATAGCCAATGCAATAAAATGGGGGGATAAGACATTTTTCAGATATGTTAGTGAGAGGAGGAAGAGCAAAAGTGGTATTGTCAGACTCAAGGGTGAAGGAGAGGAATATGTAGAAGTTGATGAGGATAAAGTGGAATTGCTTAACAAATATTTCTGTTCTGTGTTCACAAATGAAGGGCCGGGAGCAGGACCTTAGACAGCACTCACAAACAGGACCAAAAGCAAGGGGTATCTCAAATGATTTTCAGAGCACTGTGTTCGTGAGAAACTAGCTGAACTAAAAGTGGGCAAAGCGATGGGACCAGATGGGATTCATAGGAGAATACTGAAGCAACTTGGGGATGATCTAGCAGCTCCACTGACTGACCTTTTCAATGCCTCTTTGGAGTTGGGGATGATGCCAAAGGACTGGAGAGAGGCTCATGTGGTCCCTTTAAACAAAAGTGGAAATAAGGATGCTGTTGAAAACTATAGGCCAGTTAGTTTAAACTCAATGGTGAGTAAGTTATTGGAAATGCTGCTGAAAGAGAAAATAGTAAAGTTTCTGGAGTCCAACGGATTGCAGGATCCAAGGCAGCATGGATTCACCAGAGGCAGGTCTGGTCAGACAAATCTGATTGATTTCTTTGACTGGGTGATCAGGGAATTGGACTGAGGGAGAGCCCTAGATGTGGTGTATTTATATTTCAGTAAAGCATTTGACACTGTTCTGCACAGGAAACTAATAAGCAAACTAGGCACCCTTGGGATGGACCCTAAAGTTACTGCTTAGGTTAGAAATTGGTTGAGTGGGAGGCGACAAAGGGTACAGGTAAATGGAGTTTACTCTGAGGAGAAGGAGGTTACCAGTGGAGTGCCACAGGGATCTGAGTGGAGGAGTGGCCTAGTGGTTGGGGCAAGGTACTTCAGGCCAGAAAGTCAGGGGTTCAAATCCCACTAGAGAACAGCAACCTTGGGCCAGAAGGACTGGGGTTTCTAGTCCCACGGGTGCTCCTTGTGGTCTTGGGCAAGCCACTTAACCCTCTCTAGCCCATGTTCCCTGTAAAATAGTTATCTCCAAGTTATAATGCCTTGTTCAATGTAAACCACCTTGAAATCATGAAAGGCAGTATATAAGAAATGTTAAATAAATCTGTTCTTGGTCCAATTCATTTTAACATCTTTGTTAACAACATAAGAACATAAGATATGCCATACTGGGTCAGACCAAGGTCCATCAAACCCAGTATCCTGGGCTGTCGGGTAAGGTTTGCCTTTTTGCGGATGATACCAAAATCTGCAAAAATAAATAACCAGGAAGGAGTAGATAACATGAGGAGGGATCTAGTTAAGCTTGAAGAATGGTCTAGAATTTGGTAGCTGAGATTTAATGCTAAAAAATGCAGGGTCATGCATTTGGGCTGCAATAATCCAAGGGTGTGGTACAGTATAGGGGGTGACATACTTCTGTCCATGAAAGAAGAACAGGACCTAGGTGTGATTGTGTCTGACAATCTCAAAGTAGCTAAACAGGTAGAAAAGGTGACAGTGAAAGCCAGAAGTATGTTTGGGTGCATAGGGAGAGGAATGGCCAGCAGAAGAAAGGAGGTGATAATGCATCTGAATAAGTCTTTGGTACGACTTCACTTGAAGTATAGTGTGCAATTCTGACCACACCTTCAATAGGATATAAACAGGATGGAGTCGGTGCAGAGGGTGGCTACTAAGATGATTAGTGGTCTTCATTATAAAGCATGTGAGGACAGATTTAAGGATCTTAATATGTACACCTTAGAGGAAAGGCGGGATAAAGGTGATATAATTGAGACGTTTAAATACCTCCGTGGCATAAATGTTCAGGGAGAGAGCCTCTTTCAATTGAAAGCAAGTTCTGCTACGAGGGGACATGGGATGAGAGTGAAGGGGGATAGATTCAGGAGTGATATGCGGAAATATTTCTTTACGGAAAGAGTAGTGGATCCGTGGAATAGTCTCCCAGTGGAGGTGGTAGAGATGAGGACAGTAACTGAATTCAAAAAAGCATGGGACAAACACAGAGGATCTCTAAAGGTAAAAAGGGGACTATTGTAGTGGTTGATATGGAAGGGCAGACTAGATAGGCCATGTGGTCTTTTTCTGCCGTCATGTTTCTATCTTTCTATGTCCCCTTGCCTGCAGGCACAGACAGACTTGAGCAACTTTCAGTGATGTCATCACCGGTATATGCTGCTAGGTACTTGTGACCTGGATTGGTCACTGTTGGAAACAGATACTGGGCTTGAAGGACCTTGGACTGATGCAATAAAGCATTTCTTATGCTCTTATATTCTCTTGTGTAGCACTGAGAGAAGCCAGTATTGTCTGCCTCAGCGAGTCGCATCTGTGTCGACTGGTGCAACAGTGCAGATTGGCCTGTCTCTCCTGCCTGGCTAAGACCACGTCCTGTGGCTTGTGTGCATGAGACGTGTGGTCAGAGCTCGGGTACACCCTTTTCTCCTTTGGCCTACAGCTGCCGTGTCCAGCACTGCCACCTATGGAGTTCCAGTGCTGATGGGCTGAAGGGCAGACAGGAAGATCCCACGGGACCCTGAGGTGGGTGGTAAGTTTGGGTCCAGGCCTCCCTCCCCTCCTGCTGTCGTATCTGCTTCTTGACTATTTCTCTTTTCTCTATCAGTCCCCATTATTTATTTTTCAATTGGCTTCTCTTTGCTGGTTGCAATAAAGCAGCCTCAGAGTTTGGAAGAAGAAAATCCTTTTGAGGCAGACGGGCCTTACCAGTCTTGTGTGGGCGGCTGGGGCATCACTTCTTGGGTTTCCTCCGCTAGCCTGTCAGCTGCAGAGCTTCCTTTTATAATGTGGTTTTTCCCTTCTCATCAGAGTTTTTAAAATGGTCTTTTTCTATATCACTGCAGTGCAGAGTCCTGCGGCCCAATGCAGCCTGCGGTTCCTAATGGTTTAAACCCATAGATGCAGAAATGCCCCAGGGCACATTTACTTGGCATGTTTCGGACCCTCCCCATGTGGAGGCCTGGGGCCTGATACTGCGTTTGCCACCCCTTCCATGCCTTCCCCATTTTTTGCCCACTAGCAGGCACTGCGGTTATTTTGGATAGTTGCATAGTTCCTGCAAAGGGGGAACGTGGTGGGGCAGCATCTGCCTCAAGCCTGCAGGCCACTGAAGGTCTTCTGAGGACCTTCTCTCAGCTGGCTTGAGCAGCAGCTCCTGAAACAGCTGAGAGCCTATGACCCTGACCTCCCCAATGGGAGACCTGGGGCCCTCTGGTACCTCTTGCACTGACAGCAAGAGGATGAAGCACCCCCCCCCCCCTCATTCTGCCATTTTGCTCATCTATTTCTCTGGGAGATGTGCCTTGTCCTCGATGGGGGTCGGCATGAAGATGAGATTCCCTTTCTACAGCAGGTGAGTCAAAGGACAAGAAGGTGGATCTGTCATCGGTCAGTGATCCGCCTATTTCGCAGGGAGGATGTTTCCGCTCTTATTGAGGCTGCTATAGCAGACCTCTGCTTTTCAGAGCCCGCCCCTGTGGGGTATGTGCAAATGGAGCCTATCCTGGAGGGACTGCTGTGTCCTTCAGGCCTTTCCCCCTCCCTCAGCCTACGCATAAGCTTGTGGGGTCTCAGTGGGATCCTGAGGGACCCTAGGGTTCTGGCTAGGCTGTGTCCTCTGTCCCAGAGTGAGATGGAACAGCCTTTGGGCTCTCTCAGATGGATGCCCTGGTCACAGACATGACATAGCACAGAGACCACTCTCGTTGTATGAGACATTCAAGTTCTGTTCCAGAGACACTCCTGATTATTTTGGTCCTGTTTTCTTACTCTCTCTGGTTGTGCAGCTTGTACCCTAAGTGCGTGCTGTGAAGATAGTAAAGGTTCATTTAAGAAATCTGCTGGTTCTGCCTCATATTCTGCAGTGATGCTATCATCCACAGTGAAAGTGCTTGACTTTGACATTAGTTGCCTCTGATTGGCCATTTTGAGGGTAATTTTATAGCAGGCTGGCATGGATAGGCGCCTATGTAGCTGCTATTTTATAATCGACATGTGTTCATACCAACTCCGCCTGTGCTCCGTGCAGACCATGCCCCTGGCTATTCACACCACCAAGTGCGCACCTTCATGTCAACACGCATTCTTTTACTCCAGTGGGAATTTTATAAGACATCGTTTACGCACATATGGGCTCCCATACACGCAGTAACGACTTTGTAAAATTTCCCCCAGAGCGTCTATTGCATCATCGCATTCCAGAAGAGTGCGGCTAAAATTCTAAAATCGAAAACATTTACAGAATGATGATTCTTGGAAATCTGAGAGTTGCCTTAGTCCATAGTTCTGGTGATTTTTACTGAACCCCTTTGGGTGGTCTATAAACAGAGTGAGTAAATAAATAAATAAATGTCTGGAACACAGAGGTTCCTAAGGAGACTTGTTGTAAGGGGAAGAACCTTCACAGTTGCTGACTGCAACCTTCTGCATCTGAGTGAGACAGTGCTTTAGTGGAGAAGGGTTGGCACTAACAGAGCGGACTGGCAGCAATGAAATGTGCCTACAAACTGTCACGTACCTCCCGCCTGCCTCCCTAATCATCTGGTCTTCCCTGAAAAGGTAGCTTCTCACCTGTAGTAGGTGTTATCCGTGGACAGCAGGAATAAATCCTCGCATTTGGGTGATGTCACCTACGGAGCCCCACGTGGGAACACTCTCCAGCTTCTATGGAAAACTTTGGGAAGGCTCCACTGCACCTGCGCACCTGTCTTCCCACCTGCCGTAGTGCCAACTTCTCCAGTATGATAACAAAGCTGTAGCAGAAGACAACTCCTCAGGGAGGTGGGAGAATTGTGAGGATTTATTCTTGCTGTCCACGGAAAGCACCTGCAACAGGTGAGTAACTACCTTTTCTCCATAGACAAGCAGGAAATAAGTCCTCAATTATGGGACTCCCAAGCTACAGGCTACCGAAAACCGAGGAGGCCAAGAAGCCCAACGGGGCAAAATTGAACTAAGAAGTGGAGAATCAACTACGTACAGACAGTAAGGCCTTGGAGGGATGGAGTTGGATTTTAATTCCCAAACAAATGCCGGAGTACAGATTGGCTGAAGTTGCTGTCATGTTGGGAATCCCTATTCAGACAGTAGTGAGATGTGAATGTGTGGACAGAAGACCACATTGCAGCCTTGCAGATGCCTTCCATGGAGACCGAGTGCAAGTTGGCCACTGACACAGCCATGGCTCTGACATTGTGAGCTGTGACATGACCATCAAGGCTCAGGCCAGTTGGGGCATAAGCGAAAGAGATGCAGTCTGCCAGCCAAACTGAAAGAGTGCATTTGGAAACAGCAGCCCCTAGCTTGCTGGAGTCAAAAGAGACAAACAGCTGGATGGAATTTCGGAAGGCCTTCATCCGCTCTAGGTCAAAGGCCAAGGCTTGCTTGCAGTCCAGCATGTGCAATGTTGCTTCCCCTTTATGGACCTGAGGCCTCGGAAAGAAAGTCGGCAGAACGACTTAATGACTAAGATGGAAAGGTGATACCTTTCTTTGGGAGGAATCGAGGATGAGTAAGCAGGACCACTCTATTATGATAGAACCTGGTGCACCGAGGATGAGCCACTAGAGCTGAAGCTCACTAACAAAGCATGCTGAGGTAACTGCCATCAGAAACAAGACCTTCCAGGTCAAGAACTTCAAAGAGCAGGAGTCGAGCGGCTCAAAGTGAGCCAACATGAACTGCTCCACAACCACATTGAGGTCCCAAGCTTGAAGGGAGGTCTTGAGAGGAGTAAGCCTCACATGAAGCGAATCACCAAAGGTTATGTCGATATGGACTTTACCTCCAAACCATGATGGTGGGCCCCAATCATGTTGAGGTGTACCCTGACAGAGTTAGACGACAACTGACTGAGAGGTGTAAGAGGTACTCAAACAGCCTGTCAATGGAACATGTAAAGGGATCCAGCACTTGTGCTGCACACCAGAAAGCAAGTCTCTTCCATTTGAAAGCATAAGACCTCCTTGTCAAGACCTTTCTAGAGGCCAACAGAACATCTGTTATGTCGTCAAGCTGGTTAAGCTCTGATAGGACTAGCCTCTCAAATCCACTTAGTGAGGGCCAAGGATCTGATGTTGTGGTTCAACATCCTCCCGTCTTCCTGCGAGATAAGGTCCAGGGCAAAGCCCAACCGCAGAGGTTCCCACTGGGAGAATTGAAGCAGAAGGGGAAACGATGGCTGCTTGGGTCAATATGGCGCAATGAAGATCATTGATCCCCTGTCTGTCTGAAACATAGAAACATGACAGCAGAAAAAGATCCTATGGCCTATCTAGTCTGCCCTTCCATATCAACTACTATAGTTCTCTTTTTTACTTGAGAGATTTTCTGGACTTTTGGAGCTTCAGCAGGGCCTTCAGCATGAGAAGCATGGAAGGATACATGTATAGCAGACCCTCCCCCCAGAGCAGGAGAAAGCATCCAGAGCCAGCCTGCTGTGTGAGACATTCCTGGAGCAGAACAGATCCACTTGGGCATTGTGCTGAGTGGCAAACAGATTTATTGAGGGGGTACCCCACTTCCGAAAGATCTGGGCTGCAACAGCCTTGTCAAGAGACCACTCATGTGGCTGAAGGACACAGCTCAGTTGGTCCACCAGGATATTCTGCTCCCCTGGTAGATACGTGGCCCTTAGCTCCATACTGTGAGTGATGATAAACGTTCATAACCGGACCACCTCCCAATATAGAAGATATGACCCCATGCTCCCTTGTTTGTTTGAGCCTGACGTCAGTACCTGGAAAAATGGTAGAAACCATCATAAAGAATAAAATTACTCAGCATGTAGATAGTCACAACCTAATGGGAGACGGCCAACATGGCTTTAGACAAGGAAGATCTTGTCTTACTAATCTGTTATGTTTTTTTGAAGGAGTGAATAAACAGGTGGACAAAGGTGAGTCGGTTGATATTGTGTATCTGGACTTTCAGAAAGCCTTTGACAAGGTCCCTCATCAGAGACTTTTGGCAAAACTAAAGAGTCATGGGATAGGAGGCAGTGTACTATTGTGGATCAGGAACTGGTTAAAAGATAGAAAGCAGAGGGTAGGGCTAAATGGCCAATTTTCCCAATGGAGAAAGGTGAATAGTGGTGTACCCCAGGGATCTGTGCTGGGTCCGCTGCTTTTTGACATATTCATAAATGACCTGGAAAGTGGAATAACGAGTGAGGTTATCAAATTTGCAGATGACACAAAACTATTTAAAGTTGTTAAAACCCAAGAGAATTGTGAAAAATTGCAAGAGGATCTTGATAAATTGGAAGACTGGGCATCAAAATGGCAGATGAAATTTAATGTGGACAAGTGCAAGGTTATGCACCTAGGGAAGAACAACCCAAACTATGGTTACACGATGCAAGGTTCCACATTAGGAACCACCACCCAGGAAAAAGATTTAGGCGTCATTGTGGATACCATGTTAAAACCCTCGGCCCAGTGTGCAGCGGCGGCCAAGAGAGCAAATAGAATGCTAGGTATGATAAGGAAAGGAATGGAAAATAAAACAAAAGATATTATAATGCCTCTATATCGTTCCATGGTGAGACCGCACCTTGAATATTGTGTGCAATTCTGGTCGCCGTATCTTAAAAAGGATATAGCGATTTTAGAAAAGGTACAGAGAAGAGCCACCAAAATGGTAAAGGGGATGGAAGGATACTCCTATGAAGAAAGGCTAAAAAGGTTAGGGCTCTTTAACCTGGAAAAGAGACGGCTGAGGGGAGATATGATATAAGTCTATAAATTAATGAACGGAGTGGAACGGGTAAACGTAGATTGATTGTTTACCTTATCAGAATATAGAAAGACTAGGGGACATGCAATGAAGCTACAGGGTAAACTATTTAAGACTAATAAAAGAAAATATTTTTTCACTCAACTTGTAATCAAACTCTGGAATTTGTTACCGGAGGATGTAGTAAAGGCTGTTAGTGTAGCTGGGTTTTAAAAAAGGTTTGGACAAGTTCCTGGAGGAAAGGTCCATAAACCATTATTAAGAAGTGACCGAAGATATCAATGCTTGACCCAGTACAAGCATTGTGGAACTTGTGTCTCTTGGGGAAACTGCTAGGTACATATGACCTAGATTGGCCACTGTTGGAAACAGAATACTGGGCTTGATGGACCTTGGTCTGACCCAGTATGGCATATCTTATGTTCTTATGTTCTTATAGTACATCGCAACTTGATTGTTGGTCTGAATCAACAATCTAGTTGGACATTTGTTGTGGCTCTCAGCTCCAAAAAATTGATCTGGTGCAGGTTCTCCTGTTCAGACCAGACACCTTGAGTGTGGAGGCAATCCGATGCACTCCCCCCAACCCAGCTTGGATGCATCCATAGTCAGTGCCTTCTGTGGTAATGCCTTCTGAAAAAGGAAGTCCCTGAGCAGATTATGAGGATCCAATCACCAATGCAGGGACTGGACATGGCGTGCGGTGACCACCACCTGGTCCCAGAGGCAGCCGGTGGCCTGCTTCCACTGAATACTCAGTTTCCATTGAGCTTGTCTCACCAACAGATGAGGCAGAGCTTGCCTTCAATTGAAAGAGACTCTCCTGTGCATTTTTGCCATGGAGATATTTAAATGTCTCTATCATATCTCCCCTAACCTGCCTTTCCTATAAAGTATACATATTAAGATCTTTAAGTCTGTCCTCATTTGCTTCATAACGAACTGACCATTTTAGTAGCCACCCTCTGCACCGACTCCAACCTGTTATATCCTTTTGAAGGTGTGATCTCCAGAACTTCACACAATACTCCAAATGAGGTCGCATCAGAGACTTACAGTATACAGAGGCATTATCACCTGCTTTTTTCTGCTGGCCATACCTCACCCTATACACCCAAGCATCCTTCTGGCTTTCACAGCTGCCTTTCCTAACTGTTTAGCTACTTTAAGATCATCAGACACAATTACACCCAGGTCCCGCTCTTCTTCCATGGACAGAAGTACCTTAACTCCTACACTGTACCGCTCCTTTGGATTTCTGCAGCCCAAATGCATGACTCTGCATTTTTTAGCATTAAATTTCAGCAGCCAAATTCTAGACCACTCTTCAAGCTTAGATAGATCCCTCCTCATGGTATCTACTCCTTCCTGGGTGTCTACTCTATTGCAGATTTTGGTATCATCCGCAAACAAGCAGACCTTACCCAACAGCCTTTCCGCAATATCACTAACAAAGATGTTAAAAAGAATCGGACCACAGACAGATCCCTGGGGCACACTACTGGTAACCTCCCTCTCCTCAGAGTGAACTCCATTTATCTGTACCCTTTGACACCTCCCACTCAACCAATTTCTAACCCAATAAATAACTTCAGGATCCATTCCTAGGTTGTTCAGTTGTTTATAAGTCACCTGTGTGGAACGGTGTCAAATATAAGTACACCACATCTAGGCTCTCCATTTATTTATTTATTTTATTTATTTATTTAAAAGTTTTTATATACCGTCTTTCTGCGATTCAAGACCAACTCCCTGGTCACCCAGTCAAAGAAATTAATCAGATTTGTCTGAGAAGACCTGCCTCTGGTGAATCCATGTTGCCTTGGATCCTGCAATTGTGAGGTTTGCAATCCTGCAAACATCACAATTTGTTCTTTTAGTAGCAATTTCAATAATTTACTAACCACAGAGGTTAGACTAACTGGCCTGTAGTTCTCAATGTCATCTTTACGTCCGCTGTTGTTTAAAGGGGCCACATGTGCCTTTCTCCAGTCCTCTAGCAACACTCCTTACTCCAAAGAAGCATTGAAAAGGTCAGATAGTGGAGCTGCTAGAATGTCCCTCAGTATTCTTGGATGTGTCCCATTTGGACCCATCGCTTTGTCTTTTAGTTTAGCTAGTTCCTCACAAACACAGTCTTCAGAAAATAGTTCGTGATCCTCATTGCTTCTGTTCCTATTTGTGGGTGTTTTCTAAGATCTTGCTCCTGGCCCTTCATCTGTGAACACAGAACAGAAATATTTGTTAGGCAATTCCACTTTAACAGATGACCGTTTCATGTCTGTGGTGCTTTATGGAAAATGAAGACTGGAGAAGATGGCACTGCGGCAGGCAGGAAGGCATGGAAGCACGGTGGAGCCTCCAAAAAGCTTCCAATAGAAGCTGGGGAGCATTCCTGCATGGTGCTCTGTCGGCGACATCACCCATATGTGAGGACCTACTCCCTGCTTATCCATGGAGAAAACATAGCAACAAAGCTCTTACTAAAGACCTGGCCAAAATTTCATCTGAACAACTAAAGAGCCTGAAGTGGGACAGGCCAGAGAAGAGGGGTTAAAAGCTCTAGGAGTTTCTGAAGAAGGAATGATTGAGGATGATCCAGGGAGAGGGCAAAGGAGGGAAGGGGGAAGTTTCTCTTTATGGAAAAGGAGGGGAGGGGGAGACACGGCACCTTTCAGAAGACTGGAAGAAGTGAGAGAGAGTCAGTCAGAGCAGAATTGGCTGAGGCAGAGAAACTGTCAAGGACAAATAAACATTATGGAAATTCTGAAATGGGACCTTGAAGAGGGGTGAAGAGAGAAGCCTCCACGGTAATGGAGGATAGCTTAACGGGTAGAGAAGTGTCACAAGGGACTAGAGAAAGACTGAGAATAAAGGTTTGTAATCCATATGGAATGTAAAGAGAGCATCAGAATAGACTAAAAATTCATTTATTGTGTCTAATCAGGACCCTGCTTAAGGGGATTTTGATATAAGAGAGTACTTCAAAGAGATATCATTAGTATGTTAATTAAACAATCTTCTCCCGTCCCGCATTAATCTATGGTCCCTTTATCCTCTACCTGTGGAGTTTGGACAGTAAAGTCTTTTTGCAAATGCCCACTGGCCAGCTGTATAAATATGCGGCAACTGGAGAAGATCCAATGACTTGTCTTTCTAGATTATCAGCAGGGTGGGGGGGGGGGGGATGATTCTACCAGTTCAAATGAAAGGATGGAAATCAGAGAAAGCCTACCACAGACTCCGGTTCAGGCATCCAGACATCATCCTCTGAGATCTTCCCCATGCTGCAGAGTACCTGCAAGTTCAGAAGAACAGTTCCCACAGGTGAACTTCAGACGTTTTCATTTCTTTTTACTGATTCCTTATTTTTCCCCTGTAATATGCTGGAGAAAATAACAATTTAAAAGGGCTTATAAAGTTTTCTTGGAAATTCTGTAATTTGGATTGCCTGTCCTAGCTATGTCCAGCAATTACCCAGCATGCTTTAACATTCCTATTGCTGAAATCTCTAGAGTGAGTTCTAGATAGCTCAATATTGACGTATCAAGAACTCTTCCTCAGCACAGAACAGCATATTACATAAAATCATTTCCAAGTGAACATCTTCTTGGCTAAAGTTCTCTCTTGCCATCACCCTAGCCCATTATCCTCTCACATTGCATTCTTCACCTCTCTACGTACCTCTCTGGCTGCTCTCTCTCCAGCCTGCACAGCTCCCTCCATGTACCCACTCCACTGGGTCGCCGTCTCTGTGCCAGCAAAGTAGATCCTGCCCACTGGTTTGCGAATGAACCTTTAATATAAATGTTAAAAATGATATTATGGAAAGTCTCCAGCTACCTAAATCTGAGCTCAGACGTTTCTCAAACATGGGTGGTAGGGTGAGAATGTTTGCTTGCGTTAGAGAGTGTCAGCTCTGTTTACACATATTCTTCAACCTGAGTCAGCTGTGCCTCATTCATAGAAACGTTAAATATCCATAGCTGGGAATAGCCTTCAGTTACATGCCTCAGGCTCACAAGAAGAGGTAAGTGGGAGGTACAGGACTAAAGCAGCAGAGATACAACAGAAGGTAGGGCATGACCCTGGGCAGCATTGAAGCCCAATGGAAACCACGTGTTGTATACTAGATACTGGCCCTGCTTTCTAGTGGCTAGCGCAGAGTTACAGGGAAATGGGTTATTTTATTTTACATTTTGACCTGTTCCGTACCATTATAGTATCTCTAAACGAAGACTGCTGTCTAACACCAGATCATCTGGACTCGCTCTGTTTCATGAACGCCGGGTTCTAGACGTTCATACAAAGCAGGTAGGGCCAGGATTCATATAGCACCTCCTCTACTCTAGGGCTTCTGAGACTGTCAGCATTCCTGACATTCAGAGAAGCGCAGGGGACAACATCTTAGAACACAATGTTCCCAGTAGTGGCCGCCAAAAGGTGGCATGGAGGGAGATGATCAGAATTATCGAAAATCACTGGGCAACTCCCCTTCAAATGATGAATGATAAGTCACAGCATAAAGTAAGTCCCTGGTAGAATATTGTCGTGGTAATAGTTTGGCTAGTTCCATGGATGTTTTGATATAAACCGCTTTGAAGAGATATAATGTCAGTATTTTGCAGTATATACAATTTTAAATAAAGGTAAAGATAAATGAGAAATATTTCAAATTTATTTGAGGGAAATTGTTCTGCAGCCCTGCACTTGCAACTGAGGAGTTAACTATATACCAAGTCTCAGGAATGCATTCAGGTGGGAATTAATACCAGATTCAGCTCCCAAAAACCCACAAGTGGGTTGGAAAAGAGTTGCTGGTAAACCTCCTGGTCATTCTACTCTTTGCTGAGTTCATGACTCTTCCTACTGTAATCTGGACAAAAAGAGCCTTAATTGAGACCTGCTGCAGCGTCTACTCAATATAACTGCAATTAAAAGGAAGACCTTCGAAAAATAAACCCTTAATCCATAGTTCTATGGGAAATCTCAAAACGATTTCTGAAATAACATTGTGTTACGATGCAGTCATGGCCAGCGACCCTGTTGGATACATAAGAAAACAGTAGCTCTTGAAAATCTTTGCTTGATGTTATACTAAAGGTTAGGTGAAGCAGAGACATTTTGGCTTCTACACACCCTCAAAAGTATTCTGCAGAGCTACTGAAGTTTTACTAAATCATATGGCATGTATTTGAGGAGGAGCCCTATGGATAGAGCAGAGGGCTGAGAATCAGGAAAGCCAGGTTCAAATCCCACTGACACTCCTTATGATATTGGTCAAGTCATAGTCGTCGGAAAGGGGTGGGCCACATGGGCCCTGGCCTCACCAAAAATCATGGAATGCATGGCAGGCAGCAGGCTGCCCTCGGGGATCCCTTTGCCCGAGGGCAGAAGAAGAAGAGAAGCCGCAATCATGGCATATATGATTTATATATGATTATATGATAAAGCGGTATAGAAATCCAATTAAATAAATAAATAAAAAATAAAGACCCTTCCTGTCGGATCCCCACGGGCAGAACAGGAAGGTTCTCTGCCTGCAGGGCGGAGCTTGGGCCGGAGTTGGGGCAGAGCTTGGACCGCCCCCAAAGAAATCGGCTTTCCATTGCCCCTGGGTCAAGTAACTTAAACCTCCATTGCCTCAGGTAGATTGTAAGCCCTCTGGTGTCAGCAAAATACCTACTGTACCTGAATCTCAGTCACCCTGAACAAATGAGAGAGGTGTGAGCTCTATCCAGCCCCCCAAATACAACCGAAGAAAGAATGAAAGCTAAAGAAACTAGTGGAAGAGACGGGAAAATCAGGCCCAGAGTTCCCAATCTCAAATTTTTACCCCGTGCGTATCCATGAGCTCAAAACTGTCTATATCCTTCATTTCACCACCACTCATGTCCTTGGGCCCTATTGGTATGTGCGGATACCATTCCGTGTCTGTGTTAAAACTCAAAGTTCAATCCTGAAGGGCCGCAAACCAGTTCGGCTTTTGGCATATCCCTAACTGTAGAAATGGACAGATAAAAGGGATACCAGAATCCCCAATATGTAATTGAAGATGGATGAATTTCTTCATACAGAATGTGTTTAGAAGTTTGACTTTTCACCTACTTCCTCTTAAATAGAATAGGATGTCATGATCATGAGTTCTGTGTAACCATTTCTAAAATAGTCTGGAACACTGTTAACGCAAGCATAAAAAGTAAACATAGGCTATGAACTGTGCAACCATAGTTCATTGTACAGTCAACTGGAAGTCCCTGCTGACACAACATAATTTTTGCAACTTTTGCAATTATAAATAATTTTGTCATAATCAAGTGAATTTCATCTAATACACTGTAATCAGATCTTGCTCTGTAAAAAGAACTTTGGCGACACCTTGTGTTATTTCATGGTTATAATAAATGACTGTTACTTCCCCTTTTTCTGTAATAAAAGGAGCTTTTTAGGAGGAAGAATTTGAATTTGTCAGGTGTGGAACTGTGCGTGTTCACAGACCGCTTGTCGTTTTCCCTCTGAGCTCAAAGAAAGTAACACTTGTGTGTGATTGTGTTCTGTATTACTCTCTGCCTGTTTCTCACTGTTTGAGGACCAGAGACCTAAAGAGCCGTGGTATTGTGGTCAGATCACGGAGTTTTCTTCACTAACAACTATGCATGAGCTATATGCACGACCTACATTGTATGCAAATATATCTCATGAATATTCATTAGGGACATCCTGAAAACCATACCGATTTGTGACCCTCCCGGACTGCAGTTTAACACTCCTAAAGGTTCCTACCTTCCTTATTGTCTGCCTGGAACTGGGCAAAACACTATACAAATGATAAACGGCAGTAGTAGTAATTCTTAGATAGTCCTCTACGGGTGCAAGGTTGTCAATAGTAAAATCGATCCACTTCTCCTAGTTGTCAAAGGAACCAAGTTATTTACTCGAAATATTTAACAAAAGAACATTTTATTCACCTTGAAAATGTTTCTGCTGCTGAGTTCTTTACAAAGAATTATTTAATGTTATCATACCTTCCAAACTGGGTCATGATCCCTGGTGGGAAGTAAGCTGTGTAGCACCCGCCCGAATACTGCTCCTCACACCAGTTCTTTTCCTCGTAATGCACCGGCTGCAAGACGCAAGTTCCAGAACTCAGTTAAAAATATCCCACCGCATCTACCAAAACTAACAGAGTCTATTGTAAAATATATATATATTTAGGGAACCCCTGACATATTCTTATTCTAATTGAAAGCAACAGGAAATGTATTTGCTTACGTGCAGCGCTTTGTCTGTTCCCATAACCTTTGCATAGAGCTGACATATCCTCTTCTTCCTAAAGAGAAGAGAAAAATTCTAAGAAATCAAACCAAAGTCACTTCATCCACCTTCTAGACTTCATTTTATTTACTGATTGACTTAATATCCTGCTCTTGACAAAGCATCATAGTGGACTACAATGAAAAAATATTAAATACAGTCATATATAATCAAACACATAACCACCGAAATCCAATACAGTAAATTACAAATCTCAGATCAGTAAAATGGCTATAGTCCAAAGCTGTCTTCAAACAACATGATCTTAAGCAGTTTTCTGAATTGCAAATAATATTTTCTCTTAATAAGAGAGGACATTTATTCCCAATACAAGGACATGCAGAGAAAAAGCTCTTTGACCAGCAGAGGTCAGCTGAATTTTAGACAGAGAGTCGCATCATACAACCCTACTGGGATGAACAAGGCATTTGGGTCAACTCATATTTCCGTCAACAACTGGCTAAGTACGAGGGAGTAGCCCTGGACATGCCATTTATATACTAAACCTACTATGAGGCAGTGCAGGTCATTCAAACTTGAATTCTGTCCCACCCACTGCAAACCCTACTAGAGCTGCAGTTCAACTCACTCTTAAGGATCCTCCACACCTGTTCCGAGCCTTGTTAGATTCTGAGGCCATTTGATCCCACTAGGGTAGCACGTCACCCCTGGTACTGTTGGCGTCAGAGGGCCACACAGTTTCAGAACCCAAACCAAGATACATTTTGGCGGTTTGCACAAAGAAAAACTCAAAGATTTTGGTGGTGTGCAAAAGTCAAACTCAATTTTTGTGAAAACAGAAGCAATAGAAATGTGTGTTCAGAAAAGTGAAATTCAGCTAACTACAAGCAGGTCGTCATGTGGGGGGGGGGGCTTACCTTTCCTCGGTGCTTAGCTGTGTCAGGGCAGAAGCCTTTCTTGTTAAGATGAAACTGAAGAAGAAAATATTTCAATTAGCATAAACTCTTTTTAATGTAAACTTAAAATTTAGGGCCTGATATTCAGAAGGATTTATCCAGTTTGCAGGACCCGTTAACCGGATAAACCTCGCTGAGCCCAGTTCTCAGTGGAACAGTCTGGATAGAGCCATTGAATATTCCCTCTGGCCACTGTGGCACTATCCAGAGAGGGCTGGTTCGGTTTGTGAGCGGGGCGAGGTCTGTGCAAGCACTTATCTAATTAACGGCGATTTCCAGTCAGCTAACCAAGTAAGTAACCTCATAAAGTTAGGCCAAAACCAGGCAGGCCTAACTTTATGCTGGCTATCTGGACTGGCTCTCTGGACTGAATATTGCCTCTATCTGGGTAGCCAGCAGCAACCACTGCCGAAACTATGTATTCGGCGGAAGCCACTAGCGTACCCAGGCGCTTCTGCTGAATGTCTGTTTCACTTTTGCCTGTGGTAACACGGATCGCCGCAAGCTGATTATTATTTTGTAGGAGCTTTGGAATTCATTCCCAGTCTTTGAGAGCTGCCAACAGGTCAGGTGTTGAGGATATCCCTAAAGAATATGCATGAGAGCAACTTCCATGCCTACTACATCCCACTGTGTGCAAATTTTTCTCATGAACATTCATTAGGGATAGCTTGAAAACCTGATGCAGCAGCCTTAGTGGACTAGGACTGAAGACCAAGGGGTAGACAGATATTCAGCGGTGGCAGTTAGCCGTTGCTGCTGAAAACTAACCTTAGATATTCAATGCCGGGGCCATATCCGACCACCGTCAATGAATATCTGGGCTCCGCAGGCCCCAGAAGCTAATTGGGCAGGAGCGATATTGAGCTGCTTACCAGTTAGCCTCCACAGATAAAGCTCAGTCAGCCTTTGCCGGCGCTTTACTTTAACCACAGGTCGCTAACCAGGTAGCGGTTCAATATCGGTGTTGCCCAATTAGCGACGGATGTCACCTCCGCTCGACCCTAGAACACCTCTGGAGCGCCCTAATGCACTGGGTGTGTAGCGGCTGCACTGGCGGATATCCAGCGGCAATAACCATGTCAGTGCCACAGAATATCCTGCTAACCATCATTTACACCATCCGCAGGTTTGCAAGCCGTGTAAATGCCTTTGAATATTCCCCTCCCACCCCAAAAGATTTAGAGAGCCAGAACCTTGAGAACAGAGATCGGGTGTTTGCATTTCAGCAGCTTACAAATCCCCCATGATGCACTGCAGGGGCTGCTGTTAGCATGCTGAGAGTTGACAGAGAGAGGTTTGACTGTCGGAGGCTAGGAGGAGAAAGCAGTGATGGCATCATCCGTTTGTGTAATCTAAACCTCAGTGAAAATCTAGGAATAAAATTCCAGAAGGACGCAATAGAACCAAAAGCTGGGTAACTTGCTTCATGAGTAATCTTGCAAGCACACGCATCGAGCAACAGATATATTTATCTCTGCCTACTCTGCGATTTCCTGTGGTAGACAAAGTCCTATGAAACAAAAACTCTTGTAATCTGAATCACCCATTACCCCATTATAGCAGGAACGGAGCCGTCGGGCTTGGTGTCATCCAGCGTAATTCCAATCGGCGCACCTTCATCCTCCATAATCATGGAACCAGAGTAGCCTGTCACAAGTGGGAGAATCGATGGACGTTATTTACCTGCAGCTATTTAAGGCATAACACGGAAAAGAGCAAATGCTGCTACTGTTTCTCCAAATGCTTACGGTGCCGGGGTGGGAGGGTTACTGCATTCTGGGACATGCTGGTGTCCCCTTGTCTGCAAAAAGGCATATTATAGTGCAGGCTCCAGTATGCTGAGAACCTTAATCATCAAATTGTATGGCGGGAAGTCTACCTACTGATAAGCATCGTGATAGGTCGGAGAGCATCACATGACCAGAAGCCAAACGACAAGTCACTTTCAACGATGTTGTCAAAACAGGCTTGGGCCTAATGACATTTCTAATCAAGGCCTTTGAACAAAATAAGCAGTATTTTAAAGCACCGGGTTTTTTAAAAAATTTAACTTAGATAAATTTGCCATGTTAGTCCACTTGAAGACACAGAAATGGTGGATAGCAAACAAAAGAAAATAATGAATAACAGATCTGTACAGGAAGGCAGTATCTACATTTGCATAAATAACCTAAGTTGATGTGCTAACTAGGTTTTGGGAGCTAACACTCTCTTCCCCAGGCCTGAAAATGAAATGAGCAAAACAAGACAAGGCCAGAAAATATAACTGAACCAGTTTCAGAAGTGAGATTTTGTCCAGTCCTGGATTTCTGACAACCTCAGTCCCGATGCACTATGGGGTACCACTCATTCCCTTATTTGGCAGATTACTTGTTAGCGATAGTACCATGAGACTACTGCTAGGGTCCGAGCTGCCAGTTTGAACCTGAGATGGCAACGGGGCAGGAATGTCCCGCGATTGCTTCTACCCCACTGTTAAACCATCAGAAAACCTCCCGATAAGTGTCAGATGGGATCAGAGGGGTAGGGGGGTGGGAGTGAGGGGGTGATGGTGGCCAGGTGGGTCGATGCTCTTTGGGGTGGGTGGGGGGAGGGGAAGTGGGGCTGATGCTCAGGGACTGGCGTCTTTTAATGCATGGAGCCGTGGCAACTTCAGCAGCAGACAGCACAGATACGCTTACCCTGCTGCCCGCCGGGGCATTTTCCGTGCAGTAAGCATCTGCCTTGTACAGTAACAGTTACTACAGAGGCTTTGCACTTACAGGACCGCACTTCAGAAAACAGGCCCCTCAATCCTGGAACTGGGTAACGTGGCAGTTCTGCAGTGTTAATGTGAAAGGCAAAGGGGACGAGGGGAGATCATCCGAGTCCTTTGGCGGCCAGCAACTTGTCTGACTGCAGTAGCCCATGTGTGCTGGCCAGTAATGAATCTGGAGTCAGCTGCTGCAGACTCGGCCTTTAGCCTCAGAGTGCACGCAAGCTGTGCAAGAAGTGTCACATGGTGCTGGGCTGTGCACCCCCAGACGCGTATTAGAGATATCCATCTGCCACTGTGCTTTCGGCTTGTTAGCATGCCTTAAAAAAGGAATGTGTATTAAATTGATTTAGAAGCACTAAAAAGTTTTAATGTGTGTTAACATTTTATTATTAAAAGAAATATGAGAAAATAACTAAAAAATGTGTGAAAATTGGGAAGAAAGGCAAATGAAACAAAACTGTTTGCCTTGCGCATATCCCTAACACATATGTTCAGCTATTCTGTCACGTAGCATAACATACCGAATTCCAATTACATGATCTGGTCTGGTGTGTCTTCCTTCATTTACATACCCTATGATTTGAATATTGGCAATAAAAGCTGTTTAAAATTTTTGGATGAGAGAAGAAGACGTACACCTGAAAGCACTCAAGTGTCATGTTCCGTACGCCCAGTGTTACAGGGAAAACTCCCATAAGTGTACCACTGGTACTCCAGGGTTCCTGTGGCCCCACAGTGTGCACAGAGTGCTCCTGTGATTATACAGCCGGAATTGCAGCATCACTGTGGCCATAACCTGGTACCACAGAGTGTTCCTGAAAGACTTTTCGCCCCGTTACAGGGATATGTCGCCCTCTGGTGGATGCAGCTGCAACTCCTGAATTTCTGCTCTTACAGAAAGGTTAGCTTGCTATGGTTGGTTTTGGTTTTCAAATCTCTTCTGCAAATTATTAGCTAAAGGCTTTATAACCCCACAAGACTGCAGCGTGACTCTGGAAACACGCTATACGACGGACCTGCCTTCTGTGTTAATAGTATACGCACCCATCTTCCTCCAGAAAGCTTCCTTATAATACACCATGCACTTAATGACGGATCCCATTGGAAGCCGCTGGATCAACTGGTTTCTCAAAGCCGGCAGCTCTGGGTTAAAATGGATCTTTGTCGTCAGGGTCGGGGGAATGGCACAAATTACATACTTGCCCTACAGGAAAAGGAAAGAAAGACAGTGGGACATATGTCATACACAACACCCGACCTATGTCTGCAGCCAGCTCCGGGACAGATTGAAAGATGCAAGTCATATGTTTCATGTTCCAACAGGGTAATAAAATGGGGACAGGGAAAGAAAGATTTAGGAAAGCACAGAATGGCATCTTAAAATCAAGGTGGTTTTGCATTTGATGTGCCAGTCTTGCGCTCCTCTGTACACAGTTCCTGGAGAGGGAACAAGCCTCAGCAGTCTCTCAATGGTGACACCTACTGGGCAGAGTTAGAAGGCACATGTATTTTATTAATTGCATGCACTCACCTTGAGCTAATTGCTAATGGTTCTGCATCCTTGATGTTGTCTAGATTAGGAAAGTGGTATACAGACAGATTGCTTTAAATACATGAATTAAATAAAACATCTTGAAGAATCTCGACGGACTACAGTAGCGGGCAATACTGTCATAACAGATGCTTGTTCACATAAATGAATGGGAATCACCACAGCAGTCCAAGGCATTAAAAAACAAGAAGGAAGTGGGAGTTTTGAAAACAAAATCCGAATTTTCCTCTACAAAAACCACCTGGAAAGTCTTTCCACTTCAATGTAAGTGCGTGATAGCTGCCAGTTTCGGTCATTCCCATGGTGCTGTGGAAAGCCCCACCTGGCACAGGAGATAGTATCTTCCTAAAAGCTGCAGACCCTACACCCTGGGAATGAACAGGGCTGTGGCTCGATTGGATTACCTCATACACCTCATGGTTCAGGGTCTCTATGATGACGCTGTCTCCGGACTGGTCAATGCTGACCACGGGGTTTTGCAGCTTCACACGACCTTCCAGACGCTCCATAAGCTTCTCACTGATCTGACCAGCGCCCCCCACGAACTTCCTCTCCTGGGGTCACAAGTAAGTAGGGAAATGTAATAGGAAAATAAAACCAAGAACTGTAATCTATGCAAAAAAAAAGAAGCTACAATGTAGCAAATTTAAGATTAATCAGAGAAAATATTTTTTCACTCAGCGTGTAATCAAACTTTGGAACTCGTTACTAGAGGATGCAGTAAAAGCTGCTGGTGTATCTGGGTTTAAAAGAGGTTTGGACAAGTTCCTGGAGGAAAAGTCCAGAAACCATTATTAAAGAGGACCGGGGAAATCCACTGTTCACCCATTGGACAAGCAGCATGGAATCTGTCTACTTTCTGGGAACCCGACAGGTACTTGTGACGTGGATTGGCCTCTGTTGGAAACAGGACACTGGGCTTGATGGACCTTTGCTCTGACCCAATATGGCCTATCTTATGTTCTTAAGAAGGAAACAGCTACGTAATTATGAAAACAACTCATTATCTATGTTCAAACAGCTAAAGCTTGTGTAAAAAAATGCACAAAACCATATTTTTGGGCAAAACTTCACTATATCTCAGCAAAGGTGGTTAAATTTTTCATAACAAAGTGTGTTATTTTATTCAAGTTACAGCTTAAAACTTACCAGAAATCACTTTTGTATACCACCTTGAAGGATAAGGTAGTATAAAAAACTGTCTAAATAAATAAATAAATATTTATATGAACCGATATCATGAGAAAGAATTTGCAAGGTACTGACACATTCCTATGAACCCGCTCATAAGATAGAACATCAGCCCTATAAAGAATTCAGACAATTCTTAAAAATATCCCACGCTAGGCCAAATCTTATGGGTACTTTTAACCACACAGCTTTCACCAGTTATTGAAGCAAAATCTTTCATTACTGACCCCAGAAATATTACACATAGAGAATGCATCTGTTTTCCCTGTGTGTAATCCATCGGAAACCAAACGCAGATCTTTACATCGTACAGAACGACATGGGTATGCCTGAACGGCGCTCCCACCCTATCCTCCGCACATTCTCTTCACTCCTTAGGTAAAAGAGCACGCAAGGACAGTGCAAGAGTATTGGGTGCCCTGGGCAAACCTTCAGCCTTATGCCCCTCCCCTGCCCAAGATCCTCGCAACACTATCCCTCTCATGACAATCCTATAAATATGCTTAACTAGACATCATGAGCCCAATTTAAGAAAGGCATCTATGCGGTTTACAGCCAAGTAAACCGTGTAGATGCCTTAATTGGAGATATTCAACGGCAGTTAGTGCCGTTGAATATCCCCTCCTAAGTCCCCTATGTACTCTGATGCTATCCAGTTAGCCTCAGGGTGTGTTGGGGTGGTCTGGGGCGGAGTGGAGGTGGAGAATGGCACTAACTAGGCAGCAGCAATATTGGATGTTGAGGTAGACGCCCAGTGCCCTTTTGCAATGCAAGGTGTGTAGCAAGGGCTCCGCCCAGGATGTGTGAGGCCTGGGGAAGAAGGTAGGAAGGACCACCTCTTGGTTAATGTGAAAAGCAGACACTACCTTAGGCAGGAATTTTGGGTGAGTCTGGAGACTGACCCTGATTTTGTGGAACCTGGTGTAGGGGACGTGGGCCACCAGCACCTGCAGTTCACTGGCTGAAGTGAGCACCACCATGAACACCACCTTCCACAACAAGAACTTGAGAAAGCACGTAGCCAGCGGCTCAATGCGGGGAGCCATCAGTTTCCCAAGGACAACGTTCAGGTCCCATGCCACCGATGGTGGGTGGACGCAAGAGGAAAAGTCCTCTTATAAAACAGCCCACAAGGGGATGCACAGAGATAGACTGGCCATTGATGAGGTGGTGATGCGCAGCCAGGGTGCTGAGGTGCATCCTGACAGAACTGGATTTTAAACCAAACCAGGAGAGGTGCAGTAGATACTGGAGGATGTCTTGTACTGAGTAAGAGAAAGAGTTGAGATCCCTGTCTGCCCATCAGACTGAGAATCTACATCATTTGAAGGCATATGCGCATCGTGTTAAGTGCCTACACGATGCTAGTAGGATGTCCTCCATGTCACGAGAGGGGTGGAGGTGTGCTAGGGCTAACGATTCAGCAGCCACGCCGTCAGAGCGCAGGAAAGGAGGTTGGGATGAAGAAGGGTCCCAACTTCCTGCGACAGTAAGTCCGGGTTATGGCCCAAGGGTTTCAGGGTCGCCCATGATAGCTGCAGGAGTAGGGGGAACCACAGCTGCCAGGGCTACCAAGGGGCAATGAGAATTACCGTGACCTGATCCAACTGTACCTTAAGGTCTTGGGAACCAGAGGAGTGGGTGGGTACGCATACAGTAGGCTCCCGGATCAAGACAAGAGAAAGGCGTATGCCGCTATCTGTTCCGGGGTTGGCCTCCGGGAGCAAAACAGAAGCATCTGCGCATTCTTGGGACTGGAAAAAAGGTCCAACGTTGAGGTCCATCAATGTCAAAAGATGGAGATGGTGCCTCAACCCAGCAGTGGACACTCATGGCGCTGAACGGCTCTGCTGAGTCGATCGATAAGGAGATTGTCCTGGCATGGAAGGAAGACCACCCAGAGGATCATGCCCTTCTCGATGGCGAAGATACAGAGGTGGATCACCTCACAATAGAGGAGGTATGAGCCCATTCCCCCCTGTTGTTGATGTAAAACATCACTACTTGGTTGCCTGTCTGAACTAGGATCACGTGGTTCACCAGGTGGACCTGGAATACCCAAAGAGCATGCGTCAAAGCTCAGAGTTCCAGGAGGTTGATTTGGAGGGCACTTTCCTTTCGAGTCCAGGCACCCTGCAACTGAAGACTGTCGTAGTGGGCTCTCTAGCCAAGTTTGGAGGCATCCATGGTCAGAATGTATTGGGCCGGCAGGGTCTGGAAGAGTAGACCGGCCATGAAATTCTGTTGTCTCTGCCACCAGACAAGAGAGGTTGTGAGAGGCTGGGTGACCTGGACTCAATCCTCCAGTTGACCCTTGGCTTGAGTCCATTGAGAGCTGAGGGTCCATTGAGCTTGTCGCATGCGTAGACAGGCCCCTGGGGTTATGGGAACTGTCAAGGCTATGTGCCCCAAAAGCGACCCTGTACCTCTTTTGCTAGGGTCATCAGACACTGAGCCTTGTCCAGAGGGAGGAAGACCCAGCCTGGGTTGAATCCAAAAGGGCTCCTATGAATTACAGGCATTGGGTCAGTTATAGATGAGACTTTGGGAAGTTGATCACGAACCCCAGATGTTGCAGCATTCTGATGGTGCGGTTGGTCACATGGCAGACCTCCTCTGGTGAGCTGCCCTTCCATCCAGACTGGGAAAGATCAAGACTCCTAGCAAGCAGATGTGAGCAGTGACTACTGCCAGGCACTTGGTGAACACCCAGGGGGCTGAGGAGAGGCCGAAGGGGAGCACCCTGTACTGGTAATGGAAGCCTCCAATGATGAAGCGGAGGTACTGACGGTGCCAGGGATGGATCAGAATGTGGATATAGGCATCTTTGATATCCAAGGAGCATAGCCAATCTCCCCACTGGAGGTAGGGCAGCAATGTTCCATGGGATAGCATCTTGAACTTCTCCTTGACCAGAAAGCAGTTTAGGTCCCACAGATCCAGGATGGGCCGAAAGCCCCCTGTCATTTTTGGCATGAAGAAGTACTGGGAGTAGAACCCTGTGCCCCAGAGGGGCTGAGGGACCAGCTCCACCACCCGATCCTCGAGCAGGAACTTGAGTTCCTTCTGCAGGAGCTCTCTGTGCAGGAAGGTCATGGGAAGTTCCCCTGAAAAGAAGGGAGGAGGCATCTGTTTGAAGTGCAGAAGGTAACCTTCTCACACTACCTGCAGCACTCAGGCGTCAGTGGTGATGCCTGGCCAGAGGTGAGCGAAGTAAACCAGACATCCTCCCATGTGCCTTGGGCTCTGGTCCTTGGGGGGAAGAGGGGCTATGCCCAAGGAGTCAAAAGCTACCCCCCCCCCAGGCTTCAGCTGGGGCGCTGTTTAGGGCTTAGAAGCTTTCTGCTTATGGGGGCCGTGCCCCTGGTTCTTGGCCTGCTGACTCTGTTGGGGAGCCTGATAGACTGGAAATTGGAGGTACTTTCCATAAGCCTTTTTCGCCTTCGGGTGAAAGGGCTTTTTCCCCGAAGCCTTCCATCAGGAAAGGTCAACAGTCTTCCGAGACAGCCTAGTCTTGATCATAAACTCTGACTCTACCTTGGCGGCCTTGTCAATCATGGGTTTACCGAAGAGGTTCTCTCCTCAGCAGGGAACATCAACCAGTTTGTTCTGTACTCATTGCTCCAAGTCCAAGGATTGTAACCAAGCCAGGCAGCGGGCACTAATGCCCACTGTGGCCAGATGAGCCACGGACTTGAAGCCATCATAGGCCACTTGATTTTGGAATTTGTAGAATTCCTTGACCTAGGATGCGAGGGTCTGGAAGTGCTCAAGAGATTTACCTGCCAGCCCAGCTGAGAACCTGGCGAGCTCCTTCGCCAGGTCCCTTAGGTACATGCTCTTGTACTGCTGATAAGCCTGGATGCAGGCCATGAGCATTGAACCCTGGTAGCACTTTCTGCTAAACCCATCCATGGTGCAGGTCTCCCTACCAGGAGGCACCGAGGAGTGCATCTTCTGACTCTTTATGCAACCCATGGCCGACTCCACCACCATGGAGTTCTGAGGCAGCTGTGTCTTCGTAAAGCCTGGGCTCTTGCCAACTGGGAATCAAGTTGCCAGATCACTATGGGCACTGTCACTGGACTCTCCCACATCTTGAAGAGCAAGCGCTCAGGGACAGTAGAAATCAGCACTGTCAGTGCCTCCATCGGAGGGGCCTCATACTGGAGGATCTCCAAATCCTCAGCATGAGGCTCATCCTCCGGTTCTGCCACTAAGACCAAGGCCCTTGCCATCCCCCAGACAAACTCGAGGAATGGAAGGTACTTGGGCAGAGACCTCCGGCTCTCCTGAGAGGGAGAGGTGTCAGAGGGACCATCCGTGTGCAACCTGATGTCGGGTGGCTCATCATCAATCTCCCAGCCCAACTCGGAGCTTGACAAGACCTCGAGACCCAGACAGTCATAGGTGCAATGAACCGCTGGTGCTGAGGGAGAATGATGTGCCTGACAAGTCGACCCTGAGGTGCTCGGTGGTGAGTCATGCCTTGAGTGGGAGGTCAACTGATGTGACTCCAAATGCATTGCAAATCATTCCAGTACTGCTGGACATCCTCCGTGGAGGTCCTCACAGTGGAGGGTCCTGATATCGGCACCGATGACCCAGAGGCTCTGGGCATCAGGCCCTGCTGTACCTTGAGGAAGGCAGCCAGGCTGCGTTCCAAGGCTTCCATCCTGGCTTCGATGCCAGTAGGCTCCGCAGTGACTGGTTCGGGCCTTGAAGGCATTGAGACCAAAGCTGGCTCCCTTGAAGGGGAATCACCAATGGTGTTCATATCGGAGGACCGGGTCAGATCTCCCAAAGCAGTCTCCTCCTGCCGGGGCAGCTTCAAGGACCACTCACAGCTTTCGCTCTTGGCATCGAAGACTCCGAGGCCGGGGTCTGGAGGTCTTACTCGCAGCTCTGGGATTGGACTTCAACTTCGGCTTGGATGATGTTTTGGACCCACAAAGAGATCCTCAGAGGATGACCCCCAGTCCGAGGCTCCGTGACCTCAGGGTTCAGATTGAGCATGTGCGCATGATGCCGAGTCATCGGATGCAGTCTTTGAGGGCAAATGTTCTCAGGGGAATAAAGCTATTGATGGGTTTAGGGAATTCTTTCTGTAGTTTACTGGAATCAGAGGGCAACTATCAAACCCTTTTTCGCGGGTGAAGAGCAACTTAGTCAATGAGCTGTCTGGAAACTGAACTCCCTCAGTCCACCTAAAGGTCTGCTCGAGCTTCCGCATCCTTTTGCTTTACAGTACATTTCGGGGAGGCGTTTCTAGCAACATGTTTTGGCAGGTTTGGAAAACAGCACACGTTGCCTGTATTTTAAAATATGTGTGCATTTTCTTCCCAAGAAAATCTATCTGCCCCAAAAAGCAGTCCCGAGTGTCCACACCGAGTCTTCAAATGACACTTGAAAGAAAGCCCAGAGCAGACAGGGATCAGGTTTTGGAAATGAGGGCAGGATGGGGGGCAGATGCTGGGAAGACAGTGGTGCGGAAGAGGACAGCTGTGCTGGCATCATCTCTAAAAGAGAGAGCCCCTGTCACAGAGCCACTGAAAAAGGGGGTTTGCTGCTAGACAGGGGGCGAGAGATAGAGAGGTAGAGGGTAGGAAGGGAATAGAGGGGAGACAGATGGGGGATGTAAGAGAACGGGCCATAAATCCAAAGGTGGGGGAGGGGCACAAGGCTGAAGATTTGCCGAGGGGGCTCATTCTCTTGCACCACCGTTGTCTAGCACTATATGACACTGCAGGAAACGAAACTACCAGGAACATTTTTTTCAAGTATTATTTTAGCCCATGAAGAATCAAGCTGTGGAATTTGTTGCCAAAGGATGTGGGCAAGGCATCTAGCACAGGTGGGTTTGAAAGCGGTTTAGACAAATTCCCGGAGGAAAAGTCCATAAACAATGATTAGCCAGGTAGACTTGGGAAAGCCATCGCTTATCCCTAGGACTGAGCGGCAAGGAACAGGTCTACTCTTTGGAATTTGTCAGGTGCTTTCTACTGCACGCTGTCAGGAGCAGGATTCTGGATGTGACGGACCTTTGGCTTGACCTAATTCCACCTTATTACCTAAGAATAAATTCAATTTCCCGTTAAGCCAATAATTCTCGCTATAGTTATGAGTTTGTAAATTTTTGTTTATTTTCTAAAATCTTTATTTATTTATTTAATTTATTTATTTAAAGTCTCTTATATACCGCGCTATTTATCATCAGCGCGGTTTACATAGAACAGAACAATCTCAGTACATTTGAAATACGTATGAGTTACAGATAACAGGGCAGAAAACTTGGTCAACAAGGGTAACTATCTACAATACAATAATGATTGACTGTTTGTATAAAACAACTAACAGAGCAGAGAATATAGTGTACAGCTGTAATTAAATCCAAAATTTCTTAATTCTAGGGTGTAGTGTTTATGCTTCTGGCTATTAGACTGTCTTTTGATATATTAGATAGCATTACGGTGGCTGGAAGTATTCAGTGAAGAGGTAGTGCTTGATAGCTTTTCTGAACTGCTTCATGTCACATATTGCTCTAATTTCTGGCTGAAGTTTATTCCAACCTCTAGGCGCATAGAATTTGAATGCTCTGTTGATCGATGATTGGGACCAATTTGTGGAATCACTCGGAATGATTAGGGTGTTTTCGGCAAATGGTCTCCTAGATCTTGTATTGGGAGTTAGACTGATGAGATCTGAAGTCGTTGCTGGTGATAATTTGTTGAAGGCCTTGAATGTAATGAGGAGAGCTTTATATCTAATTCTACATTCTATAGGGAGCCAGTGAAGGTCCCTAAGGATTGGTGTAATATGGTCTCTCTTTGATGCTCCAACTAGGATGCGAGCCGCAGCATTCATTGCTAGTTGCAGGGGGTTTATAGTGTTCTTTGGAAGACCATGTAATACAATATTCGCATAGTCAAAGTGAGGGGTGACTATTGCTTGGAATATTGAGCGGAAATCATTGTATTCTAGCATGGGTCTTAGGTGGCGTAATGTTTTTATCTTGAAGTAAATCTTTTTTACTGTATTTTTTATGTGGGAGGTAAAATCCAGTCGTTGATCAAGGATCACACCTAGGTAACGAATTGTATTCTTGATTGGGAGCTCAGCGTCCCGTACCTTAAGATATGCAGGGGGGGAGAAGAGCTTGTTTCTAGTGACCAATAAAACTTCCGTCTTTTTGAAATTGATTCGCATGTTTTGATCTAAGAGCCAATCCGCTATTGCATTGAAACAGTTGGTTAGGTTAGTGTAATTTGGACTTGTTATATCAAACGGGGTGTAGATAAGCACGTCGTCTGCGTAAATAAGGCAGGAGACATTAAAGGATTTGGTGATTTGGCAAATCGGCTGCATATATATGTTGAAGAGGAGTGCCGATAAGGAGGAGCCTTGTGGAACCCCTTGCGTTTGGAGGAATGGTTCGGATGTTCTGGAGTCAATGCGAACATGTTGCCAACGATCTTCAAGGTATGTTTTGCACCAGTTCCATGCTAGGCCTTGTATACCCTTTTCGTAGAGTCGTGCTAGTAGTATGTTATGGTCTACTGAGTCAAACGCCGCAGATATGTCAAGGAAGATCATGGCGACGCCAGACCTTATGTTGTTGATCCCACAGATGAGCGTGTTGATTAAGGAGGTCAGTGTTGGGTTTGGCTCCCCCTTTTTTATTATATAAGGACCTACTCCAGTTCAGGAAGGCACTCAAATACCACCTCTTCCTTCAATACTACCCTACCAGCAATTGAACCAGAGGAAGTGACCCACTCATGAACACACCATGCCGTTCTTTATATTATTAAGACTCTATTCTGTTCTATGTAATTATCTCATGTATATAGTTTACCCCAGTTCTCCAAGTTTGTACTCCTGTTCGATGTAAACCAAACAGCTTGTTGTTATGGTCTTTATGTTATAATGTAAACCGCGCTGATGCCGAATAGTGCGGTATATAAGAACTTGTAATAAATAAATAAATAAAATAAATAAATAAATGAGAGTCTCGACTCCATGCATTTCCCTAAATCCATGTTGGCACGGATCAAGAGGGGAGGATGTATCAATATATTGCTGAATTTGGCGTTGAGTCTCTTTCTCCAGTATTTTGGCAAGCAGCGGGATGCTGGAGATTGGACGGTATGATTCTTCCTTCTTCGGGTCGATCTGGTTGTTCTTTAATAGGGGACGTATTGAGGTCTGTTTGAGTGCAGCTGGGAAAGTTCCAGAGGAATAGGAGAGGTTTGCAATTTTCGCTATGCATGGACTGAGCTCTGTGCGCATTGATTTGATCCAGTGTGCTGGGCATGGGTCATTGGATGCAGTAGTGGTGTTCAAAGTAGCAATTAGTTCTTTAATGGATTTAGATGATGGAGGTGAGATACTCAGGAGTGGTTCTTGAGAGTGCGTGGATTGAGGGGACGCTTTTGATGAATTCAAATTTGTTCTTGTTAATTTGGATTGGATGTAATTTGCATACTGTTGAGGATGGATATGTTCTTGCTGTTGCTGTGCAGGTTTATTTTATTTATTTATTTATTTAGTAAATACTTGTATACCGCTGTTTCCTACGATCAACAGCGGTTTACTTTACAGAAATCATAATGCATTGTATAATACATTGAGATTTTTAGTTTTACATTTTGATTAGACAATGATTTACGTAACGCGGGATAAACAGTTGGATACAATATACAGTTGATTATTATAGCACACAGATCAGGGTATACATTTGATTTCAGTAGGTTGGGGGGCCAATATACATTATATACAATGTTGACTTCCAAAGAGTACAGGCTAATACATGACTATATGCTATTAGATTTTATGCTGTCGTGGGCGGTAAAGTTCATCTGGTTGAGGTAGTGTATTGCGGTTAGATCAGGTTGTAGTGGGTTTGGAACAGATATGTTTTAAGCTTTCGTCTAAATTCAGTCAGGCTGTTTGTGAGTCTTAATTCATGCGGTAGTTGGTTCCATTGAATTGGCGCTGTGTATGTGAATGCCCGCTTGCTTCTTTAGATAGTGTTTTCACTAAATTGATGTCCTTCCCTAAATCTCTGCTGATGCTATTAACCTTTTCTATGGCAGCAGTAAGTGCTGATAAGCCACTTTCTAATGACCATTTTAAATATATCTCATAAAATATCCAGGGCAACTTGTTCTTTATTATTCTCCAGAAAATAATTCTCAATTACCTTTACCTAAAAACCTTGAATCTATTATCAGTACTATTATTTATTTATTTTATTTTTATTTATTTTATTTATTTAACTATTTCTTTTATACCGCCCCTTCCAGAGATCAAGGGCGGTTTACATATAACAGGTTAACAGTCTTGTACACAGTTTGTATACATTTTACATAGAACAATAGAATTCAACTATTTACATTGAACAGTAATATAAACTTTGTAGGTATTAAAACAAACACATCTAACTTTTTACAAATGTATATTTACAGTGTGTGGTGTGTGTGTTGTGTGGGTCAGATATTGGTGTAGGTGTTGGAATTTAGTTCCTTTTTATGTCGTCTATTATTATGTCGTCTATTATTATTATTATGTCGTCTATTATTATGTCGTCTATTATTTATCCCCTATTGGTGTCTATTCAACTCTGTGGAAGTTCTAACCCAAAAGGATCACAGTCTAACCAGGAATCCAAGTTCTACCATCAGCATTTTAGATCTAACCCAAGTGTCAGTCTACAGTTTTCCCAGGGGGGGTGAGGGGGGAGGAAGAGAGAGTGAATACAAAGAGTAGGAAGTAGCTTTTGGATAGAGAAACCTCTGGATATCTCTTAGCCTTCAGATTTCTGCTGATCGATGTTCCCAGTTTCTTGTTGTGATTATGAAGCAGCCCAGATTTGTTCAGAAAGGGGAGACCGACATAAGAATCCCTATTTGCACTGAACTTTCTGCAGAACTCGCCAGTAGGGGGAGAATAGACTTGAAAAATTTGGCTTGATCACCATTACTGTATGAACATCACTGAGCAGAAACATCTCACCATCTTTGAAACCTGTTACAGAAAAGAAATATCTTCCCTCCTTAATGACTGACTTTTATTTTACTCTCTGAGGAAGCACAGGAACTGACATAAACAACAGCTTTTTCTATTAACCGAGAGATACAGTATTACTGAAAACTTTCCCTCGTTGCCCATCAGACCTACGTAAGGGTGTCTCATAGATGCACGCTGCATCTCTTTTCTGATTTACAACCTCAGTGTTTCTGTTTAATATGTCTAAACACTGTGTCCCACAGTGAAATCAATAGAACATCAAAGCGATCAATTTCTCACCCCTCTTTACAATCTTACACTCTGTATATAGTTAACCATGTTATCCCTTAATAGATAAACCACCATTGTATTTAGTTTCCCCTATTTCGCCAAGTTATACCTCCTGTTAAATGTAATGACCAGACAGATGTAAACTGTTGGATGTTTTCTGTTTTAATGTAAACCGCGCTGATGTCTAATAGTGCGGTATATAAGAATTGTTAATAAATAAATAAATAAATAAATTCACTCTTGTCAGAGGTTATCTATCCTAAGAAAAGATCTTCATTAAAAGGGACTTACTGAATAGCCTCCTCGCTTTGAACATTTGGCCCCTTTAGCATAATCATTGGTCCTCAGTTTGGAGAGGCAACTGATCAATTTACTCGGGTGATATTTGGGAAGAGATTCTTGGATGACATGTTTTTTTCTATGGCAACTGCTTGTAGAAGAACTGAATGGTTTTCTTTTATGAGTGATTTAATTCAATGCACGTTTAAAATTTACAATGCGATATGTGCATTGAATTGATGTACTATAACAGTGTCTATTAGTGAGAGGGACCAGAGAGCCCTGCCCGTAACACCCGAGCGACAAAATGCGCCACCGTCCCCATCTGCACATCCAGACGATAATGCTTAGCGAGTGTATGCAAAGAAGATCACATTGCTGCTCAACAGATGTCTGCCAGCGGTAACAACTGACCTCCGCTCAGGAGGCCACATGGGAACGCGTAGAGTGAGTTTGCAGCCCCTCCGGCACCAATCGACGCTTAAGGAGATAAGCCAATGCAATTGCTTCCTTTACCCACCTGGAAATCGAAGCCTTGGACACAGCCTCCCCTCATTGCAGGCAGCCAAACAGTAGAAAGAGGTGATCAGACTTCTGGAAGGGCTCCGTGCGCTTCAAATAGCAGCACAACACTCTCCAAACATCCAGGCAGTGCAACCGAGAGTCTTCCTTCTTGATCCTCGATCTTCCAAATACTGGGAGCATCATCACCTGGTTGACGTGAAATGGTGAAACCACCTTTGTTAAAAAGGAAGGAACAGTCCAAAGAACTACCCGTTCATTAGACATCAGCAGAAACGGCTCCCAACAGGAGAGGTCCTGTAACTTGGAAATATGGCGAGCGGAGCAGATAGCCACCAAGAAAAGAACCTTCAAGATCAAATCTTTCAAGGAGGCCTGACTCAAGGGCTCAAAGGGAGCTGTGACCAAGGCTGACAAGACCATGTTTAAGTCCCAAAAAGGAACCATGGCCTGAGTCAACAGCCTAACCTGCTTCACTTCTCGCAAGAACCTGATGACATCGGGGCGACATGCCAGAAGGGCCCCCTGGACCTTCCCCGCGTAGCAGGTCAAGGCCGCCACCTGCACTTAAGGGAATTCAGTGCCAACCCTTTCTCCAGACCATCCTGCATAAAAGCCAGAATGTTCACTACCAAAGCTCCTAGGACCCGTCGGTCATGCTGCTCACACCAGGCTTTAAATACGCCCCAGACATGAATATAGGACAGCAATGTGGAATTCTTCCTGGCCTTCAACAACGTGGCAATCACACTAAGGGAATTCCCTTGTCGCAACAGTCGTGCCCGCTCAAGAGTCAAGCCGTAAGTGAGAACTGATCCACCTGAGGCATCGTTACTGGCCCCTGCAAAAGCAGGTCGGATCTCTGCAGAAGCCGCCATGGCCTGTCCATGAGCAATCAGATTAGGTCCATGTACCACAGCCTCCGTGGTCAATCCAGCGCCACAAGAATCACTTGACCCTGATGTCATGCAATCCGATGTAGCAGCCTGCCGATCAGGGCCCAGGGAGGGAAGACATAAATAAGTCCCTCTCCTGGCCACCGCAGCGCAAGCACCTCCCAGTCTTCCGATATGAGTTCGCTCCTTCGGCTGTAGAAATGACCCTCTTTGGCATTGGCTGCAGTCATTATCAGATCCATTACTGGCTGCCCCCAGCATCGAACAATCTGCTCGAAGACTGCATCCGCCAAGGCCCACTCTGCTGCATCCATCCGATTTCAACTGAGATAGTCAGCCTAGATGTAGTCCTTTCCTGCCACATGAGCCGCTGAGAGTGCACTGAGGTGCCACTAACCTCAGCTCTGCAGAGGTGCTTCTTCTGTTGCCAGTAGGGCGCTGTCGGTGCTGCCCTGCCTGTTGATATATGCTACCATCAAGGCATTGACCAAGAACACTCTGACCGTGCGGCTCTCCAGTCGATTGATGGACCAGGAGCTCTCTTCCACCGACCATGTCCCCTGGGCCACCTGCGAGCAACAATGCGCACCCCAGCTGCTCAGACTGGCATCGTCTTCACCACCATCCATTGTAGCTGCTCTAGCGAGACTCCCTTGACTAAATTGCCCTTCTTCAGCCACCATTTCAACTCTCTCTTTATACTTTCTGGGCACTGAAGCCTCTGAGACAATAAGTGGTGCTGGGGTGACCACCTCAAGAGCAATGCCCTCTGCAGTGGCTGAATATGAAATCTGGCCCAGGGAACTAAGTCCAGTCCCGCTGCCATCAAACCGAGCATCTGCAGATAATGCCATGCCCACGGCCGTGACATCCATAGAAACTGGCACAAGAGCAATTGGAGCTGGAGCACATGCTCCTCTGTCAACGAGTCTAAACCAGCCTGTGTGTCGAATGTCTCCGTTGGGAGGAAGGTAATCTAATGGGCCGAAACTAACGAAGATCCCAGGCTCCCCCCTACGATGGCATCAATTGCCCTTTACCTCCCCAAGGCTTGTCTTAGGGCAGCTTGCCCCTTTGGACTCTCCCAAATCCTTGACCAACTCCTTTAGGGACTCCCCAAACAGCAGCTTCCCTTTAAATGGGAGCTTGATCTAACGGATCTTGGAGGAGATGTCTGCCAACCAGTTTCTTGAGAAACCTCCACGTGGCCACAACTAGCGCCATATTTTTGGCGAAAGACTGTATTAGATCATAGCTAAAATCTGACAAATAGGCCACGGCTGATTCCAATTTTGGAATCTCTGCCAGTTCCGCATCCCCCTAGGTTAGATTTGGAAGTGCCTGCCCCCATCTCATGCAGGCACTGGCCACATAAACTCCACAAATGGAAGCCTGCAGGGTAAGATGTTGACCTCAAATGCCTGCCTCAAGAGTGCTTCCAAGTGGTGATCCTGCGGGTCCTTCAGGGCTGTGCCGCCTTCCACTGAGATCGTGGTCTTTTTTGTCATAGCCGTGACAAAAGAGTCTACCTTAGGCATCCGAAAGAGCTCCTTTTCCACAGGAGGTACCGGGTATAGGTGAGCCATTTATTTATTTATTTATTTAACAGCTTTTATATACCGCACTTTTGTCATCAGCGCGGTTTACATTTTAACAACTTTGTACTTAAGCATAAAAACGTATGTCAAGTTTACAAGTAACAGGAAATGAGAACATGGATAACAGGGGTTAAATAATAACATATATTCACAACTATTTACAATAGATTCTCAAATGTATGAGCTCTTAAGATGGGGGTCTATGAGGTTTTGATCTAGAACGGGTAATGAAGTTTTGGGAACTAATTTGACTAGCCATGGTCGTTGGTTTGCGTAGGGGGGGGAAGGGAACCAGTGCAATGTGAGAAGTGTTGTAGGAAGAGGTGTGTTTTTAGAGATTTTCTAAACTGGGACAGGTCTTGTTGTGATCTGATGCTGGGTGGTAGCGCATTCCAGCATCTGGGGGCAAAGGAGGAGAATGCTCTTGTAGTAGTTGTCTGAGTGAGTTTTGTAAGGTCTTTTGGGACTGTTAGCATGTTCTCTGTTGTAGATCATCTAGATCTGGTGTTCTGTGTGTGATGAAGGAGGTCAGATAACGAGGATGGTGAGATTTGATGGAATGCTTTGAAGGTCAAAATGAGGGCTTTGTATAGAATCCTGCATGATATCGGGAGCCAGTGAAGTTCGAATAGGATGGGAGTAATATGTTGACTCCTTGATGCTCCATGAAGAATCCTGGCAGCTGTATTCATGGCCAATTGAAGGGGATTCAGCGTGCTCTTGGGCAGGCCGTGTAGTACGATATTTGCATAGTCGAAGTGAGGAGTGACTAATGCCTGGAAGGTTGTGCGGAAGTCGCATGGTTCAAGCATAGGTCTGAGGTGTCGGAGTGTCCTGATCTTATGGTAGATGGCTTTTACAGTATTTTTTATATGTTCTTTGAATTCAAGCCGCTGGTCAAGTATAACACCCAGGTAACGTATTGAGGTTTTGAGTGGTAGATCGGTATCTCTTGTTCTTAGAGTTGGTGGGGGAGAGAAGTTTTTGTTCCTTGTGACAATCAGGACTTCAGTTTTTTTGAAATTAATTCTGAGATTTTGTGAGAGCAACCAGTCTGAGATTGAATTGAAGCAGTTGATTAGAATAGTGTAGTCAGGTTTTAAAACATTGATTGAAGTGAATAAGAGCACATCATCCGCGTAGATGAGACATGATATTCCGAATGAGCAGGAGATGTTGCAGATGGGCTGCATATAGATGTTAAATAGCAGAGCTGAGAGGGAGGAGCCCTGCGGTACTCCTTGCTTCTGATGGAAAGGCTGAGATGTAGTGTTACCAATCCGTACCTGTTACCAATCCGTACCTGTTCCCTAAGACTGGTCTCCGGAGCCTCCTATTCAGCCTCAATCATCTGCATAATGGCCTTATCGACAGGAAAAGAGTTCTAAGGCACCCTCATGTCCTGAAGAAGAGGGTCCTCCAAGGGAACTTGTCCTGCAGTATCCAAATAGGGAGGTTTAGTGCTGCCAGTGATTGTGAGATCAGCGAGACAAACTCTTCCTTGCGGAAGACCCGCACAATCGTGGAGTCCTTTTGGTGAGTCTCGATAATGATGAAGGGATTTATCTCTGGAATCAGTAGCAGTCTATGATTACGATTAGATTGTGTTTAGACTTTGATGACACCTGAGAACCATGAGAGGAAGCCGATACCCTCGACGATGTGGAAGCCACTGATCTCGAGTCTGGGGTGAACAGAGAACCATACTGTCTGGCCTTGTTCTTTAGGCCTCTTTTTGTCATTTGCTGACACAAAGTACAATTGTTTGGAACATGGTCAGGGCCCAAACATTTTAAACACCAGTCATGTTTATCTATGACTGATATAATACCTGAATACTTGGTACATTTTTGAAACCACGGATGTGTTTTTCCATTGTGATAGGAAAAAGTAGGCTAAGGCCTAATTGGTGGTGGAAACCACCAAAATTGAAAGAAAAAGAAAAAAAGAAAAAAAATTTTAAAAGAAAGAAAAAATATTGAGGCCGGTGTCTATGAAGGCACTGATGTTGATGGAATTGCAGAGCACCGAATTTAACCAAAAAAAAATAATGTTTTTGGCAGTGACAGGAAAGAAACAACCAGCGGGCTCTGTAGAAAACGAATAACTGAGGAGAGGACTTGGGAAGGCGGGAAGGCAGATAGAAAGGCGCAGGGGATTGCTCCCAAAAGCTTTCCAATTGGACGCTGGGGAGCGTTCCGGCATAGGTTCCGTTGGTACCGACATCACCATATGTGAAGACTGATTCCTGCTTTTTCCTGGAGATTATTTGAATTACAATGAACAGTATTGGACCTTTTGGCTTCAATCTGCGCAACCCCAGGGACTCAATGCAAAAACTGAGTAGGAATCTTTGCTGCAAATTGCAGAATCTAGATGGAGTGAATTAGTTTGATTAAAGGCACATTTTGGAAAGGCCGTTTATGTGGTTGTTGCGACATCCAAGTGAAAACGTTTGCAATTCGATATCAATTTTTCAAGGAGGGGTGGGCACTTGTCAATCCAATCTAAAATCAACATATCTTCGCCTCTCACATTAGACATGTGTGTTACATCAAACTTAAAAATGCAGATGCACATTGGGATGGGCATCGGTGTGCAGCAGGAGATGCCATTTTATAAACAAACATATGTAAAAAGTCGATGAAGGACCCCCGGCAACTTTCATTTGTGTGTGCCGGCATTTCAGAACATGCAGCTGGCTGTTCTGTAAACCTGGCCATCCCACCGCTCTTCCGCAATTATAGATAAGCCAATGTTTACCGAAGTTAACATTTGGAGGAGAACATAAACATTGGTGAACTAAGGGAAATGGCCCTCCTGATTCCTTTTTCAAAGGACCGGCCAAAACGAGCACTTTCTGAAGACCTAAGCGTACTCGAAAGCAGGTGCAAATACAAATGTGGACAATTTCCATCACCCATGTGCAACCCCAATATGAAATCAGATATAGAAACACAGAAACATAGAAACGTGACGGCAGAAAAAGACGACATGGCCTATCTACTCTACCCTTCCATTCAACCACTACAACAATCCCGTTTTTTGCCTTTAGAGATGTATGCGTATCTTGTCGCTCTACCAAACCACGTCCCCAACATGCCCTGACATGCCCTCATGTGACTTAAGACATTAGCGGGGCCGACATGTGTAAATTCAGACCTTTCTAAAATAGCAGTTTGGACATGGATGTGATTTGCATGTGTGAGTGGTCGTATTCACATGTGCAAATCACGACTAGGGCTTCTAAAATAACTTCCTGAGGCACAAAATTTAAATTGGAAAGAATGCAGACGATATTTTGATCTCCCTTTTCAGCAGATGGAGAAACACGAGTCTGCTGAGAATCGCCCCTGATGCTGAATTTACAGTTTCAAAACATGAATTCATCTTGGGTATTTGGAAAACTGATCTGAGAAGATGTTTGTGATGATTCAATTAAGTTCAGATTTACACTTTATTGGACATGTATGATGGATGGGTGATTGGATCCACATTTAACTACGTTTATGAAGATCTGTATTGTTGCTTATGCTTATGAAGATGTTTGTTTTCTGGAAGTATAACTATTAATATAAAAGGGCAGAAATTGAAGACTATTGATTAAGCTATAAGGGCAGAATGGTGAAATGGTGAAGGCTATTCACTCAGTCCCTTTAATGAAGGCCCCCTTTTTAGGATAACCTCTGCTGGAGATGAATGGGTTGTTTTGATGTCCTATTTAATGTGTTATGATGCTGCCACCCAAGTTTAAGGTGTGATTAAGGAGCTGGGGGTTCTTTGCAGAAATACCTCTCACATGATCTTCTTGCATACCTGCCCTCCGTTGGTAGTAGAAAACATCCTGGTGGTTCCCCCGCAGAGCTTCGTATACCACAGGAACCAGAGCATGGACACTTGATGGGGTTCTGAGGTCACATTAATATTCACAAAAAGCGTTGCAAATCTCCGCGCCGCGCTGCATGTAGAAAAGGAAAGGAGACAGGGCACATGGTGACTGGTTCCAGAACCTTCTTCTTGCTCAGGACTCTAGCACACATCGAGTCTAAGATTCCTTTCTAAAGCATCAGATCTATGGCAGGGCTGCCTTGTGTTTCTCATCTGCAGGGCCGGGCATGTTGTTTCAATTAAGCGAAGCCGCACTGGCCAAGGTTTCATGCCTCATATCCCAGCACATGGAGCAGCTCAGCAGCTGAAATATTGGAATATTCTCCACCATGGCTGCCAGAAAGAGGTCACTGTATTCACTTAGGGAGCTTTATAGTGTGTTTCTAAGACTTTCCAAGTTCCCTATAATCACAGTGGGTTTCCTTCAGCACTCAGGTGTGGAGTGAAAAATGACTTACCCTTTCCTTGTCGCCTTATTGCTCTTGAGCTAAAGGATGCAAGAGGCTCTATAGTGTAATTCAACTCTAAGACCTTCGGGCACAGGCTCACTGAGTCTTGGCAGCAATGTGCATAAACTGCTTTTTCTTTCTTAAAGAGCAGAGTATTCAAAGACCCCTGCCTAGATGAGATAGCCCGACTTTAAATTTCCCTCCCGCAAAACTTACACGCCCATACTTATAGTGGCAGGGAAAATGGAGCATTCCCGAGGGCGTGTTTAGGACAGGGAAAGAAAACCACACAGGTACATTCAATGTTCAGTGTACACACACTATTTTGTCCCCCACTGCCTCCCATAGTAATAGCAGGTGCAATGCACATAGATGTATTTTAATGCGTGTACTTTACTCTCGCCGCTTTTCCATCTCGAATAACACGGAGTCATTTGTCCTTCAAGATCTGCATATAAGAAGCATGTTAAAGCCCCCAGTTTGCAACTGCATTGTCTATTTGCAAAGGTCGCCCTGTAGAGCTGAATGTCCAGCAGAAGAGCACGCTAGAGTATCGGCTACGACGCATGGTTCCCAGAAGCAGCACGACATTCTGGATAAGATCAGAGGGTCATTTTCTAAAGGACCTGTCAAGCGTGCACTCTGTCGTGCAGCCAAGTGAAAAGGCTTCTTATAAGGTTATCTCATGCACGAAAGAAAGCACGGTAACATGACTGCAGCATTTTTCCATGACCCAGGTGTCGATGTTTGGGGGCACAGTGCAGGCAGGTATGGGCGGATTCACAAAGTGCACACATAAGTGATAAAATACACACTGTACATGTGTCCTTCAGCCATATACACGTATCTCAGCTCCCGAACAAGTTTAAAATTATGTAGGTGGAGTTCGGCCATTCTTTAATCAGCCTTTCTGATGCCGTCTTACATAGGTACCTATTGAGTGCCTAACTTTTTTCTTAAAATTTCGCTAAATCCCTAAATTTAGGAGCATCAAAAGTAGGTGGCAATGGGGGTGGATTGAGGGCAGGGAAAGGAAGTGAGGCGCTTAACACGGATTTTCAGAACTAGGCACCTAAATTAGGCTCATAAATCTAGCAAATGAATGGCAGGCCTAAATTTAGGTGCATACATTTTAAGCTCCTACATTAGGATGGAGTTTCAGCTGAAAACGTAGGCTCCTAAATGTGGCTGAAAATAGGGCACAAATTTAGGAGCCTAACTTAGGAAACCAAATTTAGGAGCTCAGCTTTTTTAAAATATCGAGCCCTAAAAGGTCCTTTTACTAAAGGTTTTAACATGTGTTAAGTGCCCACAGTCTTTTTCTGTCTAGAGGAGCCGTGGCACCTAGTGTGTGTTGACTTCAGTAACGCGCATTAACCTTTAGTAAATGGGCCCCATGTGTCTTTATATAATAGCTTCAAAACAGTTATCTCCCCGGCTTACCAACCTGAGCAACTCGTTATCAAAGTGTCCTCCACATGACAAAATGCTGCATCCCGTGACCACCCCAAGGCATATCACGGGCATACGAAACTCTAATGCATGACCATGTGCAGTTACATTCTAGCCACAAGGTTCCACAGGTCATGACCCTCTTCTTTTCCATGCAGCAGCTCTCCTGATTTCGGCCAGTGTCTACACTCTGTGTTATTTCTAACTGTTCTGAAAATATCACTATCACATTAAATCAGATTCATTTCAGCTGTATTTGCTGGGGGTAAGGAAAGGGTTTGTTCATATGATCCTGTCCTTGAAGACTCCCAAGGCTCCACGTCATCTGTCACCTCAGCTTTGACTAAAGGTGCTTTCTTCTATTTTTATTTTTAATTCTTCACAAAATTCATTTTTAATTTTGCATATCCAATTCCGGGAACCTGAAGGGAAAGTGCCAGAGCTCAGGAGATTCCCTTCTTAAGGAAACGTATCAATGATAATGAAATGCAAAATCAAGAATTACAGACATGCGCGTCCAGCTAAGATCAAGCACAAAGTAAGAGCACCAGAAAGCCTGTATCAGCGCTCTCCGTAGGGGGAGGAATGTCCCACTCTTTAGAGCAATAGGCTACGAAGCAGAGATATTCGGGTTCATAACCAGCTCTCTCACCGACACTTGTTGCCTGGACCGTGAGCTCGTTGAGGTAGACACTTTAAACTCACAGACAGTGATTTCTAGAAAGTCTGCACCCCCTTCCAAAATTTCACCTTTGTTGCTTTGTAGCATGGAAGTATAATGCCCTTAAGCCCTCTTTATTCTAAGTATCCAGCCAAGTGAAAAATATATCCCAGGAATCTTTAGAAAATGGAGTAGAAAAAAACCCCATGCAATGCCAACTTTGGAAGAGCTACAGGCTGCCACTGCCAAAACTGGTCTCAGGGTGCATGTGATAATACCCAAACACTCCACAAATCTGACCTGTACGGTAGGGTTGTGAGAAGGAAGACATTCCGCAGGAAAGCCCACCTTGAATCCCATTTGAGGTACACAAAGGAACACTCAGGAAATACTGTAGCCATACGGAAAAATGTTTTGTGGTCTGACAAAATCAAATAGGAGATTTGTCATGAATACAAAGCATTAGGTTTGGCAGAAACCCAACACAGCCCACCATCCCGAGAGGACTGAGCTGGCTGCATCACATCAGCAGGGACTGGGATATTCAGGCTTGATATACCGCCCAAGACCGAAGTATCAGGGCGGTGTACAATAAAAGGCAGCCGCAGGAAAAGAAAAAGAGAGAAAAGAACGCCATTTAATAACAGGAAAGAGCCAGTGAGAGATAGAGAGAGAAAAAAAGGACAGAGGCTACAGAGCTAGACAAAGAAACACAGGGGGGGAGGAAGGGCAGGGCGCGGTAGGTGAATATGACATGATGATCAGGATTTCTCGTCGTGACAGAAAGGAGAAAAGCGCAAGAAAGCCCTTGAGAAAAATTACCGCCCTCTGCAAGAAAGCTGAAACCAGGACGGACGTTCATCTTGCAGCATAAAAATGACCCGAAACCCACAGCCAAAGCTACAGTAGAGTGACTAAGGAATGAAAAGTAAATTTACAAATCTGCGGCATGACTTGAAGTTTGTTGTCACTTGATGCTCCCAAAAGAACTAGATAGAACCTGAGACGTTCTGTACAGAAGAATGATCTTCTATTGGAGAATCTAAAGGGGGGGGGGGGGCATATTCAAAATGTTTAACCGGTTAGTACCACCGAATATCCCCACAGACCGCCAAAGTAATGCCTGGTTGAAACCGGAGCAGTCTATTGGCAGAACAGGGGCAGTGACAGCCAGCTTAAGTGGGTTACGTTTGGACAGTTGAATGCTGTCCTAACTTTGACCATTATGTGCTCTCCGGTAGCGGCTAAATAGCTAAATGAACAGTGGCAGGGGGTATCTTAGCAGTCTGGATATTCAGCGGCGGATACCGGATATCTTCCGCTGCTGAATATCCAGTTTTAATTGAAGTGATGGGGCTAGGCGTTTTATTTCACCGAGCCGCCGCTACTGAATATGTCCTCCTAAGTGTGCAAAGTTAGTGGAAACTGATCCCAACAAGCTCACAGCAGTAAGCGCTGCCAAACGTGTTTCCATTAAGTACTGACGTGGGGGGGGGGGGGAGACTTATCCATTTGGTGGATTTCAGTTTTATTTTCTATGCATATGGTTTGTCCCCCCCCATAAAACACATTTTTCCTCTGAAAGATGCAGAGTGTATGGTGTGGCGATGAGTGGAAACACCTCACCGTTTAAGTTGACGCACTGACACAACAAAATGAGAAAAATGCTCAAGGGGGCATACACTTACTATAGCGAAACCACCCCATCGTTTCAGTTTGAGGGGGCGCACATTCCAGTGCTGGCAGACTTTGTATGGTGACCGAGCAGAGACAAAATGGCACACTTGTCTTTGAAAATCAAATCTAATTACGCTATTTTGTTTTACCAAACTCAACACGTCCATGGGAACACCTCTTTTGGTGAAAGTCTTCATAGGCTTTTAGCTGGGTGGAGAAAGGTAATTTTGAGATAGGCCAATTAACAATGGTTTCTACTCACTGGTTTTCAGAGCTTGAAATGGGAAAGATCCCTTTACCTGGTCCAGCAAAAGTGCTCGATGAAGTCCTTCATTGTCATCTTGTCCCATTCAGCAGCATGAGGTGCGTCCCACGGCGCTTCCACAGGAATCTATAATCAAGCATGTGACATCAAAAATCTTCAAACGCATCCAAACTTTCTCGTCTTATTTTAACCTGAGGTTTCCTGCAACTCAACTGGAACTGGGCTCTGCTGTGCTATGGTGTCACGGGCCTTCATTCACAATTACTCGGATATGGTTTTAGAATTTCTCCACCTAGCAAATCCGCTGAACCCCACCCCACCCCTCACCCCCCTCACTCCCCCCCCCCCCGACTACAGCTCTCTATGCAACTGGTATGTGTACACTAAAATCCAGCCAGCAGATGTCTCCTCAGCTCAATGGCTGACACCGCCTGACCCATAAGGACTTCGGTACTGCTAGCCCATGACACAGACGAGTTAACCCAGAAATCAAGCTCAAGTCATTTGCAGGTCACCATGAAACATTGCCATTGAGCTACATGGTCAGAACCAAGATCCATACAACCTTTCAACAGAAAAGTAAATTTAAGTGGAGGTGGAGGAGTGGCCTAGTGGTTGGGGCAAGGTACTTCAGGCCAGAAGGTCAGGGGTTCAAATCCCACTAGAGGACAGCAACCTTCAGCCAGAAGGACTGGGGTTTCTAGTCCCACAGGTGCTCCTTGTAGTCTTGGGCAAGTCACTTAACCCTCCATAGCCCATGTTCCCTGTAAAATAGTTATCTCCAAGTTATAATGCCCTGTTCAATGTAAACCACACTGATGCAGAATAACACAGTATATAAGAGAATGTAAATAAGTACAATGCAGTCAATATTTAAAAGCCTTTATACAATCATCAGCAGCACCAGTCACATAAATGCTTAGCTTTTTGATATGGAAACATTTGGCTCTTTTATTCACAGAATGGCGGATGGTTTAGGACAATTAAGGACAACAAAAACATTAGAAGATAAGCAGCAAAATTCAGCCACTGAACATACGACTTAGCAGTAGAAGCAGCTACCCAGCACTTCAGTCGAATATCCGGCTTCACTTTTGCCAACGTTTTGCCCCTAAAGTGAGCAAATTTCCGTGCATAGTTACACTTGCTGTGAAAAAAGTATAAATGCATTTGTGTACTCTTCCCATGCCCCTGTATATTCTATAAAATGTCTTTAGTTATTTAAAAACTTGTATACCATCTTATTGGTTATCCAAAAGTGGTTTATCACATTAAAAAACCTGCAAACACCAAGAGCACACCCCTTATAGCTACCCCAATACACCAGTCCCCTGTTATTCAAGCTGCTCCCCCCAAGTACCCTTTATAGAGTTTACATCAGCCCCAACTCACCGCACTCCCAGTCAATCTGGAAAGGGCGAGGGTCTTAATTGTTTTCAAACTACGGAATAATCTAATTCCAGCCACAATGCTACTGGCAAAGATTTCCAGAAGCCCGCTGCCTCTCCTGAGAAGCCCTTTCCACCTCTCCACTTTTCTTACCAGCCTTACAGATGGAATCGCAGCCTGTCCCTTCTGATCTGAACACAATGGCCTCGTAGGGCTATGCCAGTCTAGACTGCCCAGCAAACAGCTTGGCCCCATCCCATGCAAATCTGAACAGGCAGTCCTTTAAACTGACCACGACATCTCAAATCCATGCTAAAGGCTCACCAGTTTGAGGCTGCTTTTGGATCCTGATCCCTTGCTTGCCTTGTGTCTCCTTTCCCTTCCCTATTTGTACCCTTGTTCTTAGCTACTGTATTTTCCGTCTTAATGAGACTGTAAGCTCTGACAAGCAGGGACCATCTTCTGCATGCATCTGGACAGTACTGTATACGCCTTGTAGCGCTATATACATTTATTTATTTATTTAACAGGGGCTTTTATACCGCGCTATCATTTCAATCAAAGTGGTCTACATTGTAACTTAAACTTGGTAATGTACATTCAACAGTGACAATGATAACTTGGATTTTTCTGAGGCAATGGAGGGTTAAGTGACTTGCCCAGGGGCACAAGGAGTGCTAGTGGGAATCGAACCTTGGTCATATAAATGATTAATAGCAGTAGTAGTAAATTAGGCTTTTCATGCAGAAAAAACTTTATAAAATTCAGACTGGTCTAGCAGGATGATATGGAATTGATATTTAGCCCTACTTTCTGTTTTCTCTCTCTTAACCAGTTCCCAACCCACAATAGTTCACTACTTCCTATCCCATGACTTTTTAATTTCCTGAGGAGTCTTTCATGAAGGACTTTATCAAATGATTTCTGAAAATCCAAATACACTATATCAACTGGCTAACCAGAAGAGGAAACAAAGGCTACCTAGAAAAGCCGAAGGAAGCAAAGAAGATAGTCAGGAGGACAGCAAAGGTGTGAGTGCAAGAAAAAAGAGCGAAGCTGGTAAAGACCTTTTTAGGTATGACAGTGAAAGGAGGAAGGGTAGGGGAGGCATAGTAAGATTGTGAGAAGAAGATGTGAAGGGTGCTGAAGAAATGGCAGAACTCTAAACATATAGGGGCTGATACTCAAAGGGACATAGGCATTTAACTGAAGCTGCTAAACCTATATGTTATAGTTTTAAAATGAGCCCTATACGTATAGTGCTTCTGAAAATCCTCTCTAACTACTCCAGCACTATGGAGGTAACTCTATAAGGGGCGGATGGATCTACACGCTTGTTTATTAGTGCAAATCATCTCTTATGTGCGTAAGGTAGTCAGTTGCGATTCTGAAAGTATGCCTTTTGGTCTGATTATGCTCACACCTTTCCAGTAGTAGTTCAAAGTAAGTTACAGTCAGGTACTGTATATATTTCCCTGTCCTGAGACGGCTTACAATCTAACGGGCCGATGCAGAAAGATTAATGCACCCTTCGCACGCAGATAACGCAAGTTCTATGCGCAAGTTCCAACAGGCCAAATGCAGAAAAGAGATTGACGCGCAGATAAATAGCAAAGCAAAAGCAAGTGCACAGAGTAACGCTAAGTGTATTTAAATTATATGCAAATTAACTGCACTTATTAAAATGGCATGCTAATATTGTCTGTGCCCGATGTAGAGAAATGCATAAATGATTCCATAACCAGCTGAAGCACCAATATCTCTACGCCTGGTCTGAGGTGGCATCTGCCACCAAAAGTATTTTGATGGCATCAGCATTTTGAAAGCCCCTGGTGCCATAAAAATACTGTTCGGGGGCCGGTGTCGTCAACACTGACCCCCACAGAAACAAAATCCCCAGTGGCCTAGTTGCCCCAATCCCCCCACCCATTAGAAAAAGCCCTGGTGACTCAGTGACCCTGATCCCCCAACGTACCCAATAAAAAAACCCTGGTGGCCCAGCAACCTCGATCCCCCCCACCCACCCACTAAAAGAAGATTTGGTGGCCTGGTGGCCGCTGGACCCCCTACACCCCTTCCCATACCTTTATGATTGAGCCGGAACATTGCCCATTTGCTCCCATCCCTGCACGTCCCACTTCATTGTAAAGGTACAGGGAGGGGGGGTGGAGGTTCGGGGGCCGCTGTGCCTTTTTTATTGGGTGCACGGGGGAATCGGGGCCACTGGGCCGCTGGACCACCAGAGATTTGGTTTCTGTCAGGTGGTCGGTGTTGGAGGTCACCAGTCCCCCAACAGTATTTTGATGGCATTAGGGGCTTTCCCCAATGCTTGGATCATCTGAGGTGAGGTGTCAAACGTCCCCTCAAATGACCCTATTTCTCTGGGACAGCATGCCAAACTTGCGCCGAATTCTGTGCCCATGCATTTGGCTTGCTCTCCCAGTTTAACACTGACTTTCGTGCCACAGTTTAACATGTGGCTAATTTGCATAAGCCGGCGCTGAAGTCGCACGCTATCAGCAAGATACCTAGACACATACATAGCTAACAGCATGGAACTTCGTGCCAACTCTCTGCATCAGCCCCTAAGTTTGTATCTGAGGCAATGGAGGGTTAAGTGACTGGCCCAATTAAACGATCTCTGGCTTTCCCCTCATTGTCCCATTGCTAAGGATCCTCATGCTAATCCCAAACATTATTGAATTCTGAAACAAATTTTGCCTCTAACACTTTCTATAGAAAGCTGCTTCTTGCGTCCAACATCTGTTCTTATCAGGGCTTTTCAACTGTGCAGCAATTGTCTAGGAGGTCCTAGCTCCCCCGCAGTCATTCCAAACAGGAACTAGAGACCGAAGGCTTGCAAAAGCTGCAACTAGCAAGCACCAATGTCCACTGATTTTAAACTTGAACCCCCACTCTAGTGGTGAGGAATAAGAACTACTACTAAGAAAAGTGCTACAAGGGTGTTGGTTCAAGACTCATCTGGAACATAGTCCTTTACAATATCATGCAAGAATTAACAGTACAAAGAAGAATAAAACAGGCTGACAGCATGCCTAAGAAATAACGATCACGATACTATACCTCTTTTCCCATTTCATCGATTGTTCGCCAGAGATTGTTGTAATCCAGGTAAGCCAGTGGATTCCAAACAGGTGGAAAGGTGCCCTGAAATGGGTAGGATTTCCCCTGAAACACACAGATGAAGGTAACCAGATGCGTTCACTTACAAAACACAAATGCAGTGACTGAATTCAAAATGGCATAGGACAGACACAGAGGATCCCTTTATAGCAACAGGATAAAATCAAAATAACCATAACTATCTCTTATATCTCAACAAATAGGGGTGACCTGCACGGAGCAGTGGGTACACCCCTAAACAAAGGCATGGGGAGGGGTGACCTGCACGGAGCGACAGGTGCACCTACTCTTGCCGCCTTGCTGGGCAGACTAGATGGACCATACTGGTCTTTATCTGCCGTCATATAGTATGTTACTATATTACAAGTTTGGAAAGGTATGTTTGTTTTTCAAGCCTACAGTTCTATTCCTTGTCATTGGCACAATGTGATGAGAGAATGAAGGGTAATCCATTTAAGGCCAATCTCTAGAGAATCTCCTGTCACTATCCCTCCCTCCTATGTAGACCCCAGTCAAAGGCATGCCCCCTGTTGTGTGTTGCTGCTTCACAATGTGGTTGGACAGACAAGAGATGGGCTCACTAGAAGTAGCCTCATGGTTAGAGCAGTAGCCTGCAAATCAGAGAAGCCCCTTGTCATCTTGGGTAATTTTAACCCCCCACTGCTTCAGTTACAAACTCTTGGGCCCTTTTACGAAAATGTGCTATGTAGTTAACGCATGTTTGACTGCGTGTTAACTGCTTCTGCAGGTCCACAGTAATTGTTACTGTGCAGGCAGGACAAGTATCAGGCGCTGAAATGTGCATTCGCTTTACCTCACATGATGGAGTGGTATCTGGATGGGGCTGGGGTGGGGAATGGGTGTTGACTGCACATTTGCGGTTAACATAGGTGCACCTACTGCCACCTCAATAGATGGTGCAAAGTGCACATGATGTAATTGTCAAGGGCCAGAATGAGTGCTAAGGGGCTTGCCCACGTGGTAATTGCAGTGGCACCTAACACACACTTTAGTAAAGGGGCCCCTTAGATTGTAAGCCCTCGAGGGGACAGAAAAGTGTCGACTGTACCAGAATGTAACTCTTCTCGAGCTACTCTTGAAGAAGGCCTGAGCTAACCCCAGAATCGCTTCCCTTCACCACACTGAGAAGTCATAGCTTATCACTGTTAAAAGGAGAATTAAGATGCCGTTCGTCAGTCATGTGCCACATTAACAAAGTGATCGGGGGGGGGGGGACAATGTCATTCAAATCTCTCTTGAATATGTAGAAATAAGGGTCAACAAACAAACCATAGGTGAGACCTTGGATTAATTTAATACATCTATGACTAGCATTCAAGAGCTAAACTCCCTGAAGTTTCACTGCCCAGATCAAGGAAGCAGAGTTCTTGAAAGCTCGTCACACACCAATCAAGTGAGTTCAATGAACAGGTAGATAAAGGAATTCTACATTTACAGATGGGTGATCACCAACCATAAATGGTTACAAAATTTGAACAAGCATTCCAACGAGAAGGAATGAGTGAAAATCCACCAGACCATACAGGGAAGGAAGTAACAGAATTTGCAAAATAAGAGAAAGAAACTCTTCAAGGAACTGGATCAGCAAACGAGAAGCAAGTGGCAAATGAACAATACAGTGGGAAATTCCAAGTGTTACTCCGGGTAGGACTGCACCAAGCTAGAAATATACCCCGTGCGACTCGTTAATCTGGCGCCGCCTGCATCCCCAGCCACATGCAGGAACTCGCTCTCATCGGGCTTCCTGAAAGCCCAGTTGTGACCTCAGTGCCCCTTTTGTACATGCACCCTGGGTGGTCGCACCGCTCACACAGCCCTTGGTATGGGCCTGACTCCAGGAACCATTCGTGGATCAAATCTACATTCATGAATGGCTAAGGAGAGGTGAACTGAAACTATCTGACTAAAGACTGACAATTGCAGCCCAGAACATTGAACTACTGATGAGATGGTTCACAGCATGCATAGAAAACAAGTGGGGAAAGCATGCAGAGCATAGCTCATGGAATTCTTTCCAACCCATGTGTGTGTGTGTGTGTGTGTGGGTGTGTGGGTGTGTGTGCATGTGTGTGCAAGTGTCTGTCTGTCTTGTGTGTGAAGGATCTGTAGGAGTGTGATCATGAGTGTGTGTGCATGCATGTGTATCTGTTTTATATATTTAGTATGTTTTTTTGTGTGTGTGTATATTTTTTGTGTGCATATACAGTGGAACCTCGGTTTTCGTGATTAATCCGTTCAAAAAAGTCTGACTAAAACCGAATGTATGAAAACTGAAGCAATATTTCCCATAAGAAATAATGTAAATCCAATTAATCTGTTCCAGACACCCAAAAATATTAACAAAAAATACATTTTATAGAGAATAACTATATTTTTACATACAGAAAACAATGAGAAATAAATATAAATGACTAATGAAATGGATAAATGAACATTTAGCATCACTTTTACCTTTATTGAAGACTTTTGTTGGCATATGGAAGACAGTCAATCAGCAAGAGAATCAAAATAAAGAAAATCCCACTTCTGGCCACAAGATGGTGCTCCATTTTCAACTGTATGAAAACCGAGACAATGTACGAAAACTGGGACAAAATCTCGATGAAAAAAGTCAACGAAAACCGAATCGTACAAAAACTAGGGCATACGAAAACCAAGGTTTGACTGTATATGTATCTTTCTGGGTTGGTATGTCTTTGTATGTTTGAATGAACAGGTGAGGAAATGCATGGGAGGAGTGGCCTAGTGGTTGGGGCAAGGTATCACAGGCCAGAAGGTCGGTGGTTCAAATCCCACTAGAGGACAGCAATCTTGGGCCAGAAGGACTGGGGTTTCTAGTCCCACAGGTGCTCCTTGTGGTCTTGGGCAAGCCACTTAACCCTCCACTGCCCATGTTCCCTGTAAGTATTAATGTATGTGTCTCATATCCCCTCATGTTAAATGTATCCCCCAACCACTTTGACCGGTGAAAGGCAGGATATAAATGCAGCTAAATAAATAAATAAAATTATTGTGAATCAATGTTTGTATGCTGCAGCTGCTGGAACTTGCTTTCCCTGTAGAAATGCATTGAGGCAGGTTTTATTTTTTTGGGGGGAGGGGGAGAGGGGAGGAGTGGCCTTCATTTCTCTTTCATCTCCTACCACAAGCAGAAATTTAACTTGCACAGCACAGGAACTTTCCCCAGCTCACTTCCTCCCTTCATGTGACTAGAGTCCAGTGCTCCGCCCCCACAGTCTTCCTATTGGCTGGATCCTACCCACAGTCTCTGTTACTAGAACAGCATAACAGTGCTCCGCCCCCAAAGTCTTCCTATTGGCTGGATCCTACCCACAGTCTCTGTTACGAGAACAGCATTCCAGTGCTCCACCAAGTCCGCCCCCACATCCTTTTAATTAGCTGGAGCTCATCCACAGCCTCTGCTGCTGGTTATCTTGAAAGCAGACAGGGCAGGCTTACACACACGGAGGGGGGGGGGGGGTATTAGAGAACTGCAGAGAGAGGTATTGAAAAATGTCCCAAGATGTTAACCTTCCTTCTAGCTTCCAGACATTAATGTAAAGATCAGTAGAATTATGAAAAAAGCCAGACAATTGTCAATCCTAACCTCCCGAGTGCTGAGCACACCTGACAGCACCCCCCCCCCAAACCTTGGACTCTAGGTATGCTCCTAGCTTGCCAGTTCTTAAAGCAGTCCCACCCATTGGAACGGATACTAGCTGACAATACAGATAGCAACCAATAAGCAAGTAGCTTTCACCCCAGAAATACAGTAATAGCACAGAAAATGAATAATATATAATATAAAATGCAGTAGATAACAGCTAGGGAATTACAGTATTTAAAATCCCTTGTGTGTGTGTGTGTGCGTGTGTGTGTGTGTGGCGTTCATGAGTGTGTGTGTGTGTGTGTGTGTGTGTGTGTGTGTGTTTGTATATCTATTGCATGTTCTGTTCATGTTAAAACCCATGAGGATTGTGGAAAATTGCAAGAGGATCTTGATAAATTGAAGATTGGGCATCAAAATGGCAGATGAAATTTAATGTGGACAAGTGCAAAGTTATGCACCTAGGGAAGAACAACCCAAACTATGGTTACACGATGCAAGGTTCCACATTAGGAACCACCACCCAGGAAAAAGATTTAGGCGTCATTGTGGATAACATGTTAAAACCCTCGGCCCAGTGTGCAGCGGTGGCCAAGAGAGCAAATAGAATGCTAGGTATCATAAGGAAAGGAATAGAAAATAAAACAAAGGATATTATAATGCATCTGTATCGTTCCATGGTGCGACCGCACCTTGAATATTGTGTGCAATTCTTGTCGCCGTATCTTCAAAAAGATATAGTGTTATTAGAAAAGGTTCAGAGAAGAGCCACCAAAATGGTAAAGTGGATGGAAGGATACTCCTATGAAGAAAGGCTAAAAAGGTTAGGGCTCTAAAGAGACGGCTGAGGGGAGATATGATAGAAGTCTATAAATTAATGAACAGAGTGGAACGGGTAAACGTAGATCGACTGTTTATGTTATCAGAATATAGAAAGACTAGAGGAATGCAATGAAGCTACAAGGTAAACTATTTAAGACAAATAAGAAAAAATATTTTTTTCACTCAACGTGTAATCAAACTCTGGAATTTGTTACCGGAGGATGTAGTAAAGGCTGTTAAGGTTTGGACAAGCTCCTGGAGGAAAGATCCATAAACCATTATTAAAAAGGGACCCAGGATATCAATGCTTGACCCAATACAAGCATTTTGGAACCTGTGTCACTTGGGGAAACTGCTAGGTACTGCGACGCCTCCAGCTGGGCCCAGGGGCTTACAGCCTGGAGGACGGCCTTCTATGTCCTTTTGGAATAAAGTTCTTTTAAAGACACCAGAGGATTCTGGGTCTTGTAGTACTCTTTACTCCTCAAGGGAAATAATGTAGTTGAGTCGGTGGTAAGGCATGCAAGAAAATTTATTTATGGGGATTTCCAAAATACGCTAGGGCTCATACACAGCTAAGGCAGTAGGATACATCTCCAACAGAAAAAGATGAAATCAGGATTTAAACCAGAGGGAGAATAATAAACAAAAACCTTTTCACTTCTCAGCTGTTCTGCTTTCTTACACATTCACACCGGGACTGCCCCGTGTGGTCAATTAGCAGAATGCCAACAAACTTTGTTACAGCTGGGTTTCCTTTTCAAACACACAGTTCCTCACTGCTTCTTTACTTCAGCCAGTGATACAATACACAGAATTAGCTTTCTTCAATAAAGGTAAGAACTGCCCCTATTTTCCTGTAGGGTTTTCAGACTCTCTGTTCTTGTTCACAACTGTAGAATTCTTTCTTTGTGCCAAAGAACAATCCATGGGCATAGGCAAATATTCAGAGCTAGGCACAGATGCATCTATTTGCATTCCCTCACTATCATTAGGGTAAATAGAGTCTCTCTCACAATTAGGAGCTTCCTCAAACTTCCTTTCTTTCAGGAACTCCAGAAATTGGCTCCACAGCAACTCAGCCCTTGTTGGCACTTTTAACTTAGGGGAGTGAAACTTCTCTTCAGAGAATAGCTTCCTTAATGCCTCTAGCTTAGAGGTCTCACAGGCTTCACTGTTATCAGAGCTACGGCCTTTAACATCAGATAAGCTTTCTATCCACTTCTTAATCGTGGGAGGTGAGGGCTCAACTTCCTGCCCTTTAAAATTAGCAAATTGTCTTTCTGCTGTGTTATCAGAAATAAAACTGCTGGCTTTACCTTGAGGTGGTTTCTTCACATAAGCGCTGCTTCCTTTCCTCCTGGGTTTCTCCAGGCTTTGAAACGCAGGCTCCTTCTCCCCAACTCCAGTCCCTCTGAGGTAGCTGCTTTCTGGAGAGATTTTCTCTGGCCTTCTCTTCCAGCCTAGCACTGCTCCAGCCTCTTTCCTTTCTCTCATACCGTTCCAGCTCTCACAGCTGTTCCTGTTCCTTGCCTGACGTCCAGCTCTACCCCATTCACTCGTGCCTCTGCCTTCAGTTGCTGGCTCTGTCTCTTCCTCCTCCCAGTCTGTATCTGGGTCCGGGCTCCAGCCTGAGACTGCCACTGCCTCTGCCTCTCCGTGTGCTTCTCTGCAGCTGACTTGGGCTGCTCTGTGCGCTTCCCTGGGTGCTTCCTTGGGCGGTTCCCTGGGTGGTTCTCTCCACGCTCCACTGGGTGGTTCTCCTTGTCTGACTCCCGGTGCTTCTGCCTTGCTTTGCTTTGCATGTGTTTTTAACCACTGCTGCCTGCTGGGCCTTCCCTGCTCTCTGCCCCCATGTGACTAATCAGCGGGGAATCCTGTCTCCAACCCTGAGCTAGGGCGTGGCCTGACTCTTGCAGGGAGCTGACTTTGCTTCTGACCTGGGCTGTAATTCCCCTGCACATGTGCACTTCCATTCATTTCTATGGGGAATTCAGGATTTTCATCCAGTTCCATGCTTTCCAAAGGGCTTTCATCACCACAGTACGTATGACCTAGATTGGCCACTGTTGGAAACAGGATACTGGACTTGATGGACCTTGATCTGACCCAGTATGGCATATCTTATGATCTTATGTTCTTATGTGTGCATGTTGCATCTTTGGTGAGGTTGATGAGGATAGTGGGGGCATATATGGAGGATGTATTTTTAAGGGTTGTTGATAGTTGTGGTGTTGTGGGGTAGTTTTGGAGTGTGGGAGTAGCCTGCAGGATGATTGGGAAGTTACAGTGAGGAGTTTTTGGGAATGGGGCAGTATTGTAGGATGGTGGAGCAGTTGTAGGGGAGTAGTTGTTGAGAGCAGGGCAATTGTGGGATAGTAGTTTCTAGGAGTGGAGGTGATTTGCAGAGTGGTCGAATGGTGCAAATCATATCTGGCCGGAAGATGGCAACATGTAAAATCCGGATCTGAAGAATCTATACCCTTCCATCAAACGCAAGGTTTCCGCAAGGTTTCTCTCTATCATCACTCATGTTCAACATATACATGCAGTCCATCTGCAGTATCATTAGATCTTTTAATGTGAACTGTTTGATATATGCAGATGACATACTCTTATACATGCCATTCTCTACGTATCAAAGGGACCTTTCCCCCCTGATACAATGTTTCAACGCAGTTTCAGAATGGCTCCAATCTCAAAACCTTCGTATTCAACACAAAAAACTGAGGTACTCTTTATCACGAGAGACCCCAATTTTACCCCACCATCCCATGTAAGAGTTAAGGAAGTGGATCTGCAAACAAAAGACGCAATAAGATACCTTGGGGTCACATTGGACCAACGTCTTGATATGAAATCACACATAGGCAATATAGTAAGGGCAATATACTTCAAGATTAAATTGGAGTTGAGGAGTAGCTTAGTGGTTGGGGCAAGGTACTTCAGGCCAGAAGGTCAGTGGTTCAAATCCCACTAGAGGACAGCAACCTTGGGCCGGAAGGACTGGGGTTTCTAGTCCCATAGGTGCTCCTTGTGGTCTTGGGCAAGCCACTTAACCCTCCATAGCCCATGTTCCCTGTAAAATAGTTATCTCCAAGTTATAATGCCCTGTTCAATGTAATTTCAGTTTGTTCAATGTAAACCGCACTGATGCAGAATAGCACAGTATACAAGAGAATGTAAATAAATAAATAAGATCCGTACACTCAGGCATCTGCATTCCTTATTAGATCCAGATGACTTCCGGACTATATACCAAGCACTAATCTTACCCCACTTCGACTATGCCATTTTACAAGGCCTCCCACAATCTACCTTGAGCCCGCTACAGCTGGCCATGAATGCTGCAGCAAGGGTCCTCCATGGTGCCTCTAGGAGTGACCATGTGACACCTATCCTGAAGCAGCTTCACTGGCTCCCCATACACGGAAGGCTTGTCTTTAAGACCATACTACTGACCTTCAAGGCCATCAATGGTCTCTCATCCTCCTCACTTACAGAGCTCATTCACACCGTGCCGCCTAACAGATCCAGAAGACCAGCAGCTTTAAACTCTCTAATAATTCCGAAGGCCTTGACAAAATGCAACCTAACAACTGCGAATAGGGCCTTCAAATTTTGTGCCCCAAGATGCTGGAATGCTCTACCATCTGACATTCGTGCTATCGTTGACTTAACTCAGTTCAGAAAGGCAATCAAATTTCACCTGTTCCTCAAATACTACCCAGTCAGCAATGAAGCCTAGATAACCCCGCCAAAGAAAGTAACCACTTATTACTTCTAGAACTGTGTCAGCATGCCTACTTGTAGATATATTATGTAAATAGTTCACCCATGTTATCCAAGTTTGTACACCTGTTCTCTGTAAAACCGAACAGCCTGTTGTTCTGGTCCTTTTGTTTTATTGTAAACCGCGCTGATGTCGAACAGTGCGGTATATAAGAAATTGTAATAAATAATAAATAGATAAAATATGCAGGGGCTTTTGGTGAGATGATATGATGCTGGAGCAACTTTTGGAGGTGGGACATTTTGTGAGGTGGTCGGCAGTTGTGGAAGTATTTTATAGAGATTGGGCAGTTGGAGGGGTGGCAGGGCAGTTGCGAGAGAGTGTTTTCTCAGGGGTGGGACAGGTGCAGGTTTGTGCGGAAATTGCGGCATGGTAGTTTTTCGGAATGGGAAAGTTATCAGGATTGTGGGACTCTGAATATTTTTTAGGGATGGGTCAGTTTATGGGATGGTAGGGCTGTTGTGAAGGTATTTTTTGAGGTTGGATTAGTTTGCAAGGTCGTGAAAGTTGTGTGAGGTTGATTTTTGGAGTGGGGTAGTTTGTGGTGTGATGGGGCAGTTACGATGGTGTAGTTTTTGGGGATGGGGCCGTTAGATGGTGAGGCAGTTGTGGTGGGGCATATTTTCGTGGTGGGGCAGTTTGAGAGGGTTGTTGTTGTTGTTGTAGTTAAGTGCCGTTGAGTCAGAGTCGACTCATGGCGACCCTCTGGATAGCTATCCTAAATTGTGTTCGGTCTTGAGTCAGGCGGCTCATTGTTGACAGACTGGTACCCGTAGCTGCTGTTCTTGTATCGATCCATCTCATTGCTGGCCTTCCTCTTTTGCGTTTACCTTCTATCTTGCCAAGCATGATGTCTTTCTCTAATGATCTCTCTCTTCGCATGATGTGTCCAAAGTATGAAAGTCGAACTCTTGTCATCTGAGCTTCTAAAGAAAGCTTAGGTCTGATCTCCTCTAGTACTGACTGGTTTGTTCTTCGGGCAGTCCATGGTATACACAGTATTCACCGCCAGCACCATAATTCAAAGGCATCAATTTTCTTCCTGTCTATCTTTTTCACTGTCCAGCTTTCACATCCATATGATGTTATTGAAAATACCATGGCTTGAACAAGTCGAATCTTTGTTTGGAGAGAGATATCTCTGCTCTTGAGAATCTTATCTAGGTCTTTCATAGCCATTCTGCCAAGAGCAATGCGTCGTCTGATTTCTTGACTGCTTGTTGCTTCTTTATTGATAGTTGATCCAAGTAGGTTAAAGTTGTTCACGATTTCAATTTCTTCTCCTTCAACGATGAACCTGTTGATCATGCCAGTTGTCATGATCTTTGTCTTCTTTACTTTAAGGTGCAGGCCCATTTTGATACTATGTTCTTTGATTGTGAGAAGCAAATGTTTCAGATCATCTTCACTTTCAGCCAGTAATGTGGTATCATCAGCATAGCGAAGGTTGTTGATGAGTCTTCCACCAATCTTCACACCTCTGTTGTCTTCATACAATCCTGCTTCTCTGATGATTTGTTTTGCATATAAATTAAACAGGTAGGGGGAAAGTATGCAGCCTTGTCTTACACCTTTGCTTATTTTAAACCATTCTGTTTCTCCTTTATCCGTTCGAACTGTTGCTTCTTGATCAATGTACAGATTGTGCAAGAGTACGATCAGGTGTTCTGGTATACCCATGCTTCTTAATGTGGCCCAGAGTTTCTCATGGTTTACACAGTCAAAAGCCTTGCTATAGTCGATAAAGCACAAATAGATATCCTTTTGGTATTCTTTAGTCTTTTCAAGGATCCATCTCACATCCGCAATGATGTCTCTCGTTCCTCGCCCTTTCCTGAACCCTGCTTGCACTTCAGGTAGTTCTTGTTCCAGGTATGGTTGTAGTCTCTTTTAAATAATCTTCAGTAGAATCTTGCTGGCATGTGGGATCAGAGCGATTGTGCGATAATTTCCACAGTCAGTTGGATCACCTTTCTTTAGTATTGGTATAAACACAGATCTTTTCCAGTCAGTTGGCCATGATGTTGTCTTCCATATTTCTTGGCAGAGCCTTGTAAGTACGGTAACAGCTGCATCAGATTGTTGTAATACTTCTATGGGAATGCTATCAATGCCTGGTGCTTTGTTCTTTGATAAGGCTTTCAATGCTGCTTTAACTTCTTTTTTTCATCACCAATGGTTCCAGATCATAAGGTACAGGTTGAAATGGCTGTTGGTCCACTTGATCTTTATCATATAAAAACTCTGTATATTCCTTCCACCTTTTCTTGATCTTCTCAGCATCATTCAACATAGAACCCTGAGCATCTTGTAACATTCCAATTCGAGGCTGGAACTTTTTCTTTAACTCTCATAGCTTTAGGAAAGCCGATCTTGTTCTTCCTCTAATAGTTTCTGCTTCTATTTCCTTGCATGCGTCGTTGTAGTACTTTTCCTTGTCCTGTCTTGCTGCACGTTGGAAATCTCTGTTGAGTTCTGTTATTGTCTTTCTTTAGCTTCTCTGCATTTCTGGGCAATTTTCAGAGTTTCTTCCGTCATCCATTTTGGCCGTTTTTGCTTTTTCACCTTTTGTAGAGACTTCTCGCTTTCTTCCAACACAACCTTCTTGATGTCATTCCATAACTCTTCTGGAGCTCTGTCATTTGTATCTAAAGCAGCAAATCAATTTTGCAGGCAGTCTTTAAATTCCAGTGGTATATTCTCAAGGTCCCACTGGAATTTAAAGACTGCCTGCAAAGTCACTTAACCCTCCATTGCCTCGGAAGAAAGGCCTGGCAATCTACTTCCAGTGACACTGCCAAGAAAACTCAGGAGCTTCTGGGTCGCCAGGAGTCAGGACTGACTCGAAGGCACACATTGCATTGCATTCTCAAGGTCATATTTTGCTGCATTCATGAGTGGTTTGCTCTTTTTCAACTTTAGCTTGAGTTTGCATTCTAGTAGTTGATGATCTGTACCACAGTCAGCTCCAGGTTTTGTCTTTGTTGATGTTATAGAACTTTTCCATCGTTGACTTCTACAGATGTAGTCAATTTGGTTTTTATACAATCCATTGGGTGAAGTCCATGTGTACAGTCGCAGCTTGTGATGATGGAAGAAGGTGTTTGAGATGAATAGATCGTTGGTCTTGCAGAATTCTATCAGTCTTTCTCCAGCTTCATTTCTGTTGCCAAGTCCATATTTTCCAACTACTTTGCCTTCTTCTTTGTTGCCAACTTTTGCGTTCCAGTCACCCATGACTATCAGGATATCTTGTTTGCAAGTTCTGTCAATTTCAGCTTGTATTTGTTCATAGAACTCTTCAATTTCATTCTCTTCTGCAGCTGTTGTTGGGGCATATACTTGAATTATAGTTGTGTTGATAGGCATTCCTCATAGACAAATAGAGATTAAGCGTTCGCTGACTGCATTGTATTTCATTACAGTTCTTGCAAGTTTCTTCTTTATTATAAATACAACACCATTTCTTCTTTGTCTTTCATTTCCAGCATAGTAGACCATGTGATCATCTGATGCAAAGTGCCCGATGCCAGTCCATTTCAGTTCGCTGACACCCAACAGATCAAGTTGTACACGTTCCATTTCATTCTTGACCACCTCTAACTTCCCTTGGTTCATGCTTCATAGGTTCCATGTTCCAATGCATAAGACATCTTTACAGCTTCTGACTCTCAATTCATGCGCAGCTACATCAGCAGTCAGATGTCCCGAGGGCTTTGATCCAGCCACATCATAAATGCTGGCTTTACTCTGAAAAGTCTTCAGCTCTTCCCCAGTAGCTAGTTGAATGCCTTCTGACCTGGGGGTCTCATCTTCCAGCACTATAGCACAATTTGTTTTGTTGTAACTATCCATTGGGTTTTCATGGCAAGATAGAGAAGTAGATTGCCGGGCCTTTCTTCCGCGCAGTTTAAGTTTGGTGTTGTTGCCGTTGTCACAGAAATGTGATCCTCTGCCGTCAACACTATCCCATTCTGCTGCTTCCCAGATGGGTGGTTTGTCTTTTCCTGGCACCTCAGCTGAGACCTATCCATCTTGGGAGACCCTGCCAGTAGTTAAACTACCGATAGTTTAGCTCTCAGCATCACTGATGCACACAAGCCCTCACAGCACGACAAGCTGCAAACCAAATGAGGGTTGAGAGGGTTAGGAGAGTAGATAACAGGAATAGGGAGTTTGAAAGGAGCAATTCCCTAACTGCTATGTTTCACTGCATGTAAGTTTCTATGCTACACAAAGCTGGAACCCCTTCTCCCATAGAAATACATTGGGCAAGTTATTTGAAAGGTTTATTTCTCTGGAACCTCTGATCTGGTTTGGCCCAGTTTCAAACTCGATGTGTCTTTTTACCAGTTTTTCACACATGCCAAGTTTCATCCTGTTCTGTTAAAAATTTGGAGAATGACAGACAGATGGAGGGACAGACAGACATTCTCGACCTCTTTTACATAATTTTTTGCTACTTCCCTTGGTTGGAAAGAATAAAAATGGTAGAATATGTCAATTTTCTAAGTAAGAGCTGGAATTAGTTACCCATCTCATAGCTGGCTGTGCAGTTTCGACAGCAGAAAGTTTTTATACCAAGGGGCACAACAAAGTTGCAGGTCTCATCTATAGGTAACTTCTGTAAACACTACTACCCGGTCGCTGTACCGGAAAGGCATTGGGATCATGACCTTAGAGAATAACAGAGAATGAAGGAGTTATGATCACCTGGGACATTCAATGCCAATAGATAAGAAGCTGGATCCAAGGAAACCCCATATAGTGGTAAAAGAGAACACTAGAACGGCATTGATAATAGAGGGGTTGGTTCCAAATGATTATTCTGCGAATTGTGTGGAGAGGGAGAAGATTCTCAAGAAAGAGATCAAGAAAATATGGCAGAAGGATACAGGGATGTTTCCCATTTTGTTGGGTCTTGATTAAGAAGAATTTCCAAGCACACCTTGCCAAATTGCCTATACTGTACATGTGACATCTTATGAACTCCAGGAGGTCGTTCTCTTTGGCGAGATGCAAGTACAACAGTAAGCATCAGCAGGAAATTTGAGAGACTCGGATCGTACTCCACATGCCCTGGCTTACGAGTGAGGTTCATTACTGTCATGGTATACGCAAAATTAACCCATTTGGAGACATTGCTCTCAGTGTACACATGGAATTCTGCTCCTATTAAAGCCTGCTTCGCTATTATCAGCCTCCACTCATTTAACAGGAAAGGTGAAAGGGGCCTGAGAAGTATGTTAAAGAAAAATGCGAGTTGAAATTTCTTTCAGTTTGCAGGAATGAACTTGCTGTCCCAAACCACCATGGGGCAATCTTCATGCAGAAAGACACCTCAGCACTTCAATGAACTCCAAAAAGAGAGGGTGCTGAGGGAGCACAGGGATACCTAACATTTCAAGAAATCTATGTGGTGCAAAGTGTGAACCACACTCCAGTCGTGCTGTGCTTTTTAACAGCATGGTTCCATCTTAGCTGAAAAGAACTGTAACAACTACTAGTTGTTAAAAGCCATAAAAGGCACACTAGAATGGTTTGTATTTCATAACATCTGTCATGAGCGGCTGTAAATTTGAAAGGAAGAGTCAGAGTCTGGTTTGGGGACAGCTATCATGGAATACAGGCTACTGATAGTCGGATAAATATTAACCTAAGCATCACAGAGGGGGTTGCGTTTATACAAAGAGAGACTTCATGAACACAACCACAGCCTTCCATGACATTGAAACAAAATCTGTTGAGGTTGTTTCAGTGTTCAGGATGTGATGTAATTAGCATATGAACCTGGTGCACTCTGTTGAGACAAAGGAAAAGTGAGGTTACTTACCTGTAACAGGAGTTCTTCGTGGACAGCAGGATAAGTCAGCCACACTTGGTGATGTCATTCGACGGCGCCGTAGATGAAATCCTCTCCATGGCTCAGAAGACTTTGCCTTCTGAGCATGAGCCACAGGCCCAGTCCCCTGGCCCACCCCTAGCTAGCCAGTTTGTCCCCAGCTGAGACCATGTCGCTAGGTAGATGGGTGCCAGGGCCAGAGGTCGATCTCCTCTAGAGGAAGTGGGAGGGTATGTGTGGCTGACTTATCCTGCTGTCTATGGAGAACTCCTGTTACAGATAAGTAACCTTGCTTTCTCCTAAGACAAGCAGGACGAGTCAGCCACATGGTGACTCCCAAACTGAATGATTGCTGAGGTAGAGGGGGGGAGGCTGATTCCCTGTATAGGCCTAGGAAGGACACTTCCACAGTGAACAGGAGGAATGTTTATTCACAGTAACCAAAGGAACAAGGGGAACAACAGCTGTGTCTGCAATGTCCGGGAAACAATTGTAAAATGCAGCATGCAGAAACAACAGGTGCAATTGGCAAAAAAGGCAATAAAGTGTGCAGCAACTCCATGTACAATAATCAATAGCAATGCGCAACAACAGTAACCATAAACTGTGGTGTCAAGCACAGCAATAGCTGGAGGTAGTCCTTAGTAGGGCACAGCATGCTAGTGGGAGGCACCATGCCTATTGGGGGTTCCCCACACAAGCTGGCTGCAAACTCATAGTCTAGCTGCACTGGGGACACCACCATGGCTAGGACCGCTTTGCCAAAGGACATATCAGTCCTTGCTGCGAGGTCGAGGCAGTAATGTCTCTGGAAGGAGTACATGGAAGACCAGGTGGCGACCTTGCAGATGTCGGGCACAGGTATGGAGCAGAGGTTGGTGATGGTGGCTACTAGGGCCCAGAGTTGGTGTGCGTTGACCCTCAGTGCTGCCCGTGCCCTGGCCTGTGAAACGCGGATGAGGTACTGAAGGACAGCATTGGGAAATAAGTTAAGGACTTTTTTTGGAATGCGTTAAAAAATAGTGAGAGATTGTTTCTAAGCACAACATAGCATCAAGGACAATATACTTCTTGGGGAAGGTCGTTGATGCGAGCAGGCACAACTGGTTGACAGCTTTGCAGCTAAGACCAGTGCCGTGGGGTCTGAGACCTTCCTCAATATATTAAATAATTTGTCCACTTAAGGCGTGTGTGGACTTAACCTTAAAGAATACTCTTCAGTACATCTGTACTCTTTTGTTACATTTTGAGTAAATATGTAATATTTGATTGACAGTAATATCGCTCAAGGAGTAGACCACATATAGTTGTTTTACAACAAAAATGGCTGGTCTAGACAGAAGGCAATGCAGACAGAGATCCAGAAAAAGAGAGTCCGTTTGGTGACCAGATGACCCGGTTTGTTGGGGTCGTAAGAGATGAAGAGCTGCGACCCCGCCACTGGTGGACAGTCCACTGCAGGTAGATGTGCAGGGCCCTGATGCAGTCCAGGGTGTGGAGCCTCTGTTCCTCCGGGGAGGTGTGTGGTTCCGGGTGGAAGCAGGGAAGGTCAATGGCTTGGTTAATGTGGAAAGCGAATGCCACCTTGGGGACGAACTTTGGGTGTGTCCAGAGGGTGTCACGGTCCTGATAGAGCAGCATGTATGAGAGGTGGGCCATTAGGGCCTGCTGTTCGCTGATCCTTCTGGCCGAGGTGATTGCTACTAGGAATTGTCTTCCAGGAGGCAAACTTGAGTTCCGCTGATTGTAGTGGCTCGAAGGACTCCTGTGTTACCTTGTTGAGGACGAAGTTGAGGTCCCAGGGGGGCACAGGGGGCCAGATGGTGGGGCAGAGGTTTGTCAGGCTCTTCATGAAGCATGCGACTGGCAGTAGCGCAGCAATGGAGCTATCACTGGCATGGTCATGGAACGCCTCGAATGCGGAGCGGTGTACTCTGATGGACTGTGCCTTCAGGGCCTGTTCAAAGAGGGAAGTTAGGTACTGGAGGACATGCGCCACTGGGCAGAGGAAAGGATTCTGTCTCCATGATGCACACCAGGAGCTGAAGCGCCGCCATTTCAGGCTGTACGATTTTCTAGTGGATGAGCATCTGTCCGCCAGTTTCACTTGTTGAACCTCAGAGGATAGTTTGATTGTGGATAGGGTCAGTCTCTCACTTTCCACACTGTCAGGGCCAGCATCTGTAGGTTGGGGTGGAGGATGTCCCCATTTTCCTATGATGAGGTCTGGTCACAGGGGGAGACATAACGGGAGGGTTCCAAGGCCAGGCGGTGTAAGTAAGAGAACCAGACCTGCCGTGGCCAATAGGGAGCAAAGAGTATGGCTCTGTCCATGATGATGTGCTGCATCTCCTTGAGATGAGGGGGGAGAGGGGAAGGCATACACTAGTGACCACTCCCCCCATGACACACCGAATGCATCCATGGCGGTGCTGCCTTTGGAAGGGTGTTTGGAGTAAAACAGAGTGCACTTCTTGTTCTCCTCGGTGGCAAACAGGTCAATTTGTGGTCGGCCCACCGATGGAAGAGGGTGGCCACCACCTGGGGGTTGAGGGACCATTTGTGTGGGTTCGCTGGTGGCTGAGGCAATCTGCCAGTTCGTTCTTCATCCCCAGCAGGTAGGAAGCCTGTAGGAGACGCTACCTGGAAAGGGTGAAAGTCCAAATTCTGAGTGCCTCCCTGCAAAGTGAGTGGGAACCCGTCCCCCCTTGCTTGTTGACATAAAACATGGCCACTTGGTTGTCCATCTGGATCGGGACAGTCTTGGCTGTGATGTAGTTCTGGAAAGCTTTGAGAACATAGCGGATCACCCTGAGCTCGAGCAGGTGGATGTGAAATGTTCTTTCCTTCGCTGTCCAGGCTCCTTGGGTACAGAGCTGTAGGCAGTGGGCCATCCATCCCACTGGCGAGGCGTCAGTGGTGATGATGAGTGTGGGTTGAATGCTGGAGAGGTCTGCCTAGTGAGAGGGTCCCCTCACAAATCCACCAGAGTAGAGAGGCAGTCACTTCCAGGTCCAGCAGAATGACTGTGGACTGAGGCTGAGATTGCTGATTCCAATGTGTGCACAATTGCCATTGCAGGTGATGCATGCGTAACTTTGCTAGGGTGATGATGTGCGTGGACGCTGCCATGTGGCCCAGTAGGCATAGAAGGTATCTCGCTGTTGTCTGATGTATCACAGAGAAGCTCCGTGCCAGGCTGGTGATGGCATCCCTCCGATATTGCAGGAGAAGGTCCTGGATACAGTGGTGTCAGCATCTGCACCGATGAACTCCAGCCATTGGGAAGGGCAGAAGTGTGACTTCACGTGGTTCACCAGGAAACCCAAGGATGATAGGAGGGCGATGGCTGCCTGGATCGCTGCTTGGGCCTTCTGTGATGATGGTGTGGATATCAGACAGTTGTTGAGGTAAGGGAAGACACAGATATCTTGCTTGTGGAGATGCACCACTGCCACAGCAACGCACTTGGTGAACACTCGGGGGGGGGGGCAGGGGAGAGCCCAAAGGGGAGAACCCAGTATTGGTAGTGGTTCCCCAGCACCTGGAACCACAGATACTTCCTGTGTGTTGCATGCATGGAGATGTGCATGTATGCATCCTGCATGTCCAAAGAGGCTAACCATTCCTCCGGCTGGATGAGAAGCAAAATGGATCCTAGGGAGTGCATCTTGAACTTCTCCTTGATGATAAATCTATTGAACTTCCTGAGGTTGAGGATAGGTTGGACCCCATACAACTTCTTGGAGACCAGAAAGTATCTGGAATAAAAGCTGCTGTAGATCTCGTTGGGCTGGATTGGCTCTATCTCCCGTGAGGCCAGGAGGAAAAGCAGATCTGCTGTCATGGTGAGGAGCAGGTATGGAGGAGTGATGCTGGAGGGAGGGGTACGCTGCACTAGCATAGATGAGAATCTGATGTGGTATTTCTCCTTGATGATCTTGAGGACCCATTTGTCCAACATGATGACTTCCCAGGAGGGTAGGAAGGCTGAGAGCCAGCCTCCCATGGGTGCACCAGCCTAGGGCTTCTTGTCAAAAAGTAGGGTTGGCCTTCCCCGCTGTGGATGGTGTCGCCTTTGGCTGCTTGCGATCCCACTGGCGTGGTTTGGAGCGGTAGAAAGACTGGTAGGACTGTTGCTTGTATTGCAATGGCTGCCACGTGCGGTAGGAATTGTAGCGTTTGGAAGACAAGAACACTTTCTGGTGATTCCCCTTCCGGTTGGAATGGGCACATTCAAGGCCCTCCTCTGCCAATGTTTGTAGAGTGGTGCAATACTCCCACGTTACTGATGGTGTCTTTGACTTTGTCCCCAAAGAGTGAATCACCCATGCAGAGAGCATATGCGATGCGATCATGGGTATCATCTCGTAGGCTGACAGGCTGAGATAGCTTTCTTTGCAGTTTGGGAGGCTGCCTCAAAGGCGTTGAAGGCTGCCCACACCTTGTTTTTTTGTGCAGTCTTCCAGGTCCGTGAGGGCCACTGTGGTCGCTACCAGTACCTCTGGGATCTGGGCTGAGAGAGATGCTTTAAGATTCCCCACAAGGACATCCTGGTAAAGGGCGTGCTGAAATTGATGGGTCACCACTCTGGCACTCGGCGTGGCTCTTTGCTATACCGACCTGCCAACATCATCAAGGAGCTTGTGGTCCCTCCCAGGTGGATTATTTGCAGAGTTGTGAGAGGACTTGGTCCGCTTGAGAGCAGATTCCACCACAATGGAATGGTATGGGAGTTGGGCCTTCTCAAATCTGGGAGCGGGTTGCACCAAATATTTAGCATCCAGCTTGCAGGGGGTTGGAGGCAGGGTTCTGCCACAACGTCCCCAAGTTGTCGCATAGAAGCTAATGATCAGCAAAGAGACAAGTGTCTTTGGAGAGACAGGTGTCTTTGGGGCCCCCAATGTCAATGGAGCTGTTCTGAGGCTTCCCCTGTGCCCTGAGTCTTGAGTGGCTGCCTCCTCACCACTGCTGAGCATCACAGATCACTCAGGGGAGTGCATGAGCAAGGGTCCAGATGAAGAGTCCCCCAGTGGCGAGGCGCAAATGGTGGGGGCAGCTGGGCATTGAAGTGAAGGCATGGGTGGCATAATAGCTGGCATGGAGGAGGAGGGTAGTCCAGAGCCCCATTGCTGCAATAGGGCCCTCTGGGAGTCCATGGGGGCTTGCATGCTGCCCTAGGATGCGGTTGTCAGGCCCCCCCTTGCTGGTTAGGTAGATTCAAGGCTGGGAGGAGGGGAGGGGCTGGAACTGTACCTGAGCTGCTTTGTGGAGCTGCTGCTCTGGAGGCTGGGGCTGGGGCTGCTAGAGCTGCTACTGTGCGGGCGCCAGTGATGACTGCCACGGCATCCTCTGTGCTGTCCGTGAGGATTGTGGCTTCTGTGATGTCACGAATGGACCCTGAACACTCAGGTAGTGGCCTCCCTCTTCCAGCAATGGGGACAACCACAGATTGACCTATTCACCATGGAAGAGAACACAAATTTATTTATTTTATTTATTTAACAGTTCTTCTATACCGCTCTATTTTAGATCAGAGCGGTTTACATTTAACATCAACTATACAACACAAGGAACTTTGAGTTGTATTTACAATAAACAGGGAGATCAACTTGGAAGTACTGGGGGAAACTATGTACAAATTGAACTCTCTTCTGCTCCAAACACCCCTCCAGTCACATCGTCTCCTCAAATGCCTTCGACGTGTCGTGAGGGGAGTGGTTTATGCCTTCCCCACCTCTCCCCTCATTTCCCTGATATTTCAGTGCATCATTATGGACAGAGCCCAGGTCATCCTCATTGCCCCCCACTGGCCGCGGCAAATGTAGTTCCCCTACCTCCACTGCCTGGCTCAGGAGCTTCCAGTATGAGTTCCGCTGAGGACCAATCTCATCACTCAGGATGGAGGGGACATCCTCCAACCCAACATACAAACCCTGATGGCATGGAAATTGAAAGGATGATGCTGTCATCTCTTGATCTGCCCTCTGAGGTACAGCAAGTGGTTCTGGCAGCGAAGCGCCCTTCAACAAAGAAATCGTACAGCCTGAAATGGCGTTGCTTCAGTGCCTGGTGCTTGCCCCAGCAACTGAACCCTTTCTCATGCTCTGTAGAGCAGGTTCTTCAGTACTTCACATCACTCTTCGACCGGGGACTGAAAATGCAGTCCATACGGGTACACCTCTCTGCCATCGCTGCCTTCCACAACCAAAATGGTGACAGATCCTTGGCCACACAACACCTAGTTACCTGCTTCATGAAAGACCTGACCAACCTCCGCCCACCCATCTGGGTGCCAGTACCTCACTGGGTCCTCAATATGGTTCTTGACCAGCTCACACGGGTGCCTTTCGAACCTTTGCAGTTGGCAGATCTGAAATACGCCTCTTGGAAGACTCTATTCTTAATAGTAGTCACACCCACATGACGGATAAGCAAGCTGCAAGCGCTAGTGGTGCACCCTTCATATATGTTTCTCTCCCAAGACTGAGTCACCCTCCGGACACACCCCAAGTTCATCCCCAAGGTGTGGTCTGCTTTTCACATTAACCAGACCATTGAGCTCCCATATTTTCACCCAGAGCCCCACTCCTCACCGGAGGAACAGAAGCTTCACACCCTGGACTCTGTCAGGACCCTACCCATCTACCTACACTGGATAGCCCCCCTGCGGCAGGGGACTCAACTCTCCATTGCTTACAACCTCAATAAACCTGGCCACCTGATCTCCAAGCTGACTCTTTCCCTGTGGATCTCCACCTGTATTGCTCACTGCCTCAAATAAGCAGGTGCTCAAGACTCACCAAGGATAAATGCACATCACCTCAGGGTGCTAGCCGCCACCATCACCAATCTGTGCTCTATACTGGTGGCCAACATCAGCAAGCCTTCTCAAACGTCTTCAAGCACAGGCTCCAAATCATTTTGGTCGCCGTCCTCTTTTTATATCCTTTGTGAGCTATGGTCTCCAAAATGGAACACAATACTCCAAGTGAGGCCTCACCAGCGACTTGCACAGGGGCATTAATACCTCCTCCTTTCTGCTGATTATGATGTTGCAGTAGTCCAAATGTGGGGAGATTATTGCCTGGAATACTGAACAGAAATCATGTGGTTCAAGTAGAGGGCATAGGTGTTGTAGTGTTCATATTTTGTGATATATCATCTTGACAGTTTTATTAACCTGGGACTTCAGATTTAATTGTTAGTCCATAATATAGGTATAGAGGTAAAAATTTCTATGCTGGCTTTTACAGCTGATCCGAGGCACACATACGTGCCAGCTTGAAAAGGCAGATGCACAGGCCAACAGAAGCCCCTTCCCTGAATCCCCCCCCCAAACATTATCAGTAACCCCCTAAAACCCCCACATCATCAGTACCCTTCCTGCCCTTATTTGTCAGCTTGACCCTAACGGTAATACCTTTCCTCCATTAGACATCAAAGAGACCCCTGGTAAGATGTGGTGAGATCAGGGTGGGGGTGCTAGTCAGGGGGGTCTGCCTTTGTCCTAAGTTTGGGGGTCCTGGAAGGGTACTGTTAGTGTTGAGGGGGGGTCTACAGGTTTGGGAAGGGTACTGATAATGACTGAGGAGCTAGTGGAGAAATGATGGTGATATCATCAGTACCCTTCCGGCACCCCTTTGGATATTCAGGAGGGGGGTATCCGAGGAAGAGTTTGGGAAGGACACTGATGATGTCAGGGGGGTACTGATGATGGTGGAGGGGTGCAGAGCATCTGCCTTTATCAGGAGAAGCAGTATGGAGGGACTGAAGCTGTCGAGGGAAGATGTTGTAAAAAACTGCGGAGAGCAGGACGCTCTGTTTTCTCACATGCAGCTGTTTAAAATCACTGCACCTGCTGGATATGCCGGTAAATGCACATCAGTATAGCATTTTGCAAAAGGCTCCTCATTTGGCAGGGGTACTGGGAACATTTGGACCTGAACATCTCAGTTCCCACCTGAACATTCTATGTAAAATGGCCCTTCAAGTGCTTAACAAATAAACATTCCCAAAACCCGGGGAATTCCTTTACTGACGTGGGATAAAAAACTCATTTGAGCCACCACAGAGACAGTACTTTTCAGGTCTCATAGAGATGTGCAAAATTCACAGATTCATTGCCTATGTTGCAATACATGATTAAAATAGGGGCATTCGACAGATACCAGGAGGGGACTGTCTTTTTAAAACAGCAGAGCTGGGCCAGCAACGAGGCAAGACTAGGTGCTTACCTCAGACAGCAGCTTCTGAGAGGCGGAAAAGACAAAGCAAAACAATAGATCCTGACAGCCACACGAACGTCCGAGAATGGCCCATAGCAACTTAAAGACTGTAAGATAGCTATTCTCAGGTCTGGGCCATCATTTATTTATTTTGACAGTTTTGTATACCGCCTTATCCTTCAATCAAAGCAGTTACAACACAATTGGGGGATACATTCAACACATGGGGATATGAGACACATACACTAATACTTACAGGGAACATGGGCAATGGAGGGTTAAGTGACTTGCCCAAGACCACAAGGAGCACCTGTGGGACTAGAAACCCCAGTCCATCTGGCCCAAGGTTGCTGTCCTCTAGTGGGATTTGAACCCCCGACCTTCTGGCCTGAAGTACCTTGCCCCAACCACTAGGCTACTCCTCCCTTATCCTGTAAGTTATATATTTCCTAATTCCTGTCGTATGTTAATAAATGTTGGAAGCACGAGAAATGAACCTGTCTCCATGTCCTAAGTGGAATTCCCATTAATTAATTAATTACATTTCTGACCCTGTTCTCCCGCTTGAGAGAAAGGGCTGGTCTGTTAGGAAGCTGAAATCAAGGTGTGTGAAATGGAAGTGGAGCCAACAACAGTATGACTCATCTTTGAACAATTCTTTTTTTGTTATTTTTAGGAATTCTTTGTCTTCTGTAGAACAGCAAGCCTATTAATCACCCTTCGTGGTTGGGGGCACTGTGCTCCCAAGATCTTCATCACAGTTCCCTAAAGTGGTGAGGTCCAAATAGGCTTGGAAGAACTCAGTGTGCGAGTTCTGCATTGCCAGGTGTTTCTTGAAGTCCCGCTGAATTCAGAGCTCAGATCAGAGAGGACAGGGAGAGCAGAAGAACCTACACCGCTGTCTCCTCAACCGACTCCTGACTCATTCATTCATGAAATGGCTTTCTTTTTACTACTATTGCTACTATTTATCATTTGTATAGGCGTACGCAGCGGTCTACAGACACATGTAAGAGACAGTCCCGCTCATCAGAGCTTACAGTCTAATCAAGGCCGATAACATGTGTGGGGACTAGGGTGAATCAAGAGGAATGACAGGATAGAATAAGGGGATCAGGATCCAAACGCAACCTCGAAGATGTGGGTTTTAGCCTGGATTTGAATGGGGCGAGAGAAGGAGCCTGGCATGCTGACTCGGGTAATATGTTCCAAGCATATGGAGTAGCAAGATGGAATGAACAAAGTCTAGAGTTGGCAGTGGCAGAAGAGGGCACAGATAAAAGGGATCTGCCAGAGGAGCGGAGTCCCTGAGAAGGGGCATAAGGAGTGTTACGAGAGGAAAGACAGTGAGGAGTCACAGAATGAATACCCTTATAGGTCAGTAGGAGAAGTTTGAATTGAAGGCGACAATGGATAGGGAGTCAGTGAAGTGACTTGAGAAGAGGGGTTCTATGAACACAGCCAGACTGGCAGAAGATTAACCATGTGGCTGAGTTTGAACAGACTGAAGGGGAGAGAGATGATTCTGAGGGAGACCGGAAAGCAGCAGGTTGCAATAGTCTATATGGGAGGTGACTAGAGAGTGGATAAGGGTCTTAGTAGTGTAATCAGAAATTTTTGACCCATTTCCTATCACCATACAATGAACTTGCAGATGCAGAGCTGAGAGTCTCTGGTCTGCGTTTCAAGTTATATTAAAGGTTTCTTCAATGCCTGGAGCTCTGTTTATACTGGAATATTCTTTGCCAAGCGACAGTGGAGTTGGCTTTTCACCTCTAGCAGAACTGCAGAGATTTATTTTACTTGGAAAACCATATATTTCTATTGGGGACTTTGGATGTTTTTGTTCGAAATAATGAGCTACTGTAACTGCTCACAGTTCTAGCAAGAGAAAAGTTCTCTAAAATACTATAGCTGTCATACAAAAGATGATTTCTCCTTCAAGTCTTTTCAAAAATTTTGGGCAGAAAGAGGCAGAAGCTAATTTTGTCAAAAGAAGCGCAACTATCCCAAAAAGAGTGTGTTTAAAGAGAAAGAAACAGCTATATCATAAGAAATGTCTGTGTGGAATGAGATGGCCTGGTGATAATATAACAACTAATATCTCTGGCAAGGGATGATGACGGAGCAGAACAGAAATATTTGAGAAAGACAGGCCGAAACCTGTCCGCTCACATTAAGCAGAAGCATTTCCAGTCCTGGGGCTATGAACAGTAATGCAATAGTATGAATCACTTGGCATTTTAAAGAGCATGCATGTTGCCCGGAAGATGCACACTGAAAGATCACAACATACTTTTACACGGACTGCGTGGTGGTGCATAAGATTAAGCAGTGTATTATAAATGACCTCATATGAGTGCAATATTTAGAGAGACAGCAACCTCATAAAGCAAACTAAAAAACCTCATAAAGCAAACTACCTGTATATCGTTCTGCATTTATTCAGTGAAGACAGCCGTGGAAGTCACACCGCTGAGTAAGGATCTTATAAGAATAAAGTTAGGACTGATGTTTCTGCGTTCAGACTTCTATGGATCAGTTAAGAATATCGCTGTTATCCAGATAACCTGTGGCCCTGCCAAAGCATGCCACTAATCCCACCCCTCTTTACTGACATCAACTTATACAGCCCAAAGTTCTGTTTCCAGAGGGGCAGGAACATTAATGTGAAGGACTTATCTGTACAACGTTGGAAGTTACCCATGTAAATGCCAATTTTCGAAGGCATCTACCTGGTTAGCATCAGGGGTGTGCATCAGTGTGGTGTGGAGGGAAGCCCTCGCCTATCTGGAAGACGACGGGGATAACCGTGTAGCATCGAACATCGGTGCTACACAGGTAGCACTATGGCCCACCTCTGCACCACTCCGAAATGCCCCCCGACATGCCCCGACGCAACCACCAGGCACCTTCTCTGACCCTCTTCAAATCCAGGCTGAAAACTCACCTCTTCGCTGCTGCTTTTGGATCTTGACTCACCTGATCTCCTTTTTCTTTCCCCTTGTTTTATCCCTGCCTACACCTTCTGTGTTCTCTCTTGACTAGACTGTAAGCTCTGATGAGCAGGGACTGTCTCTTATATGTCTGTGTAGCGCTGCGTACATCTTGCGCTTGTAGCTCAGTAGTAGTATTAATAGTAGTAGTAGCATAGCATCATGGCGCATAAGGGACAAAGCAAGGAATTTTCAAAGGCACGACTCGTGTAGGTGCCTTCGAAAATTCTGTTAAGGCATTTACGCTGGTAACTAGAGCAGTCACCCGTATAAATGCCTTCGAAAATTGGGCCCATAACTTCCAATGTTGTACTGATAAGTCCTTCACTTTAATGTTCCGCATAGCATCAGGGCATGTAAGGGATAAACCAGGGAATTTTCGAATTTTTGATCAGATCATCACCTCCTAACCTTCACCCTTCATCACTCCCCACCTCATTCTCTCGCAGTCTCCTCCTACCTTTTCAGGACCCTTCATGGTATCGAACCTTTGACTCTCTCTACTATTGTCTCATCTTCTCTTTCCCCTTCCTTGTCTTCTAAATCTGTTGATGAGGCTATAGTTTCCTATAATACTGCCCTCTCCTCTGTTCTGGATACTCTTGCTCCACCCATCCCATGTCCTGTAAGATGCACTATTCCTCATCCCTGGTTGCCTTCAGCTACCCGTTATCTACACTCCTGTGCCAGCTGAACTTAGCACATTTGCTTCAAATCCCGCTCCCTTTCTGACTTTCTTCACTTCAAATTCATGCTTACCTCCTTCCAATCAGCCTTAGTGCTTGCCAAGCAAAACTACTATGTGCATCTGACCAATTCTCTTGCCAATGACCCTTGCCGTCTCTTCTCAACTCTTAACCCTCTCCTCAAGGCTCCTCTCCCTCCTTCTCTTTCTGCTCAAACCCTTGCTGACCATTTCCATGACAAAATTCAAAAGACTACACTCCAATTTTCCACTAGATCAGCTTCATCCCCTCTTTCTCCCCCTCAATCTCTATTACCCTTTCTTCCTTTTTATGAACTCTGATGAGGAAACCTCTCATCTCCTTTCCTCCTGTGAACTTACTATTTGCTGTTCTGATCTTATCCCCACCCATCTCCTTAGTTCCATTTCCTCCTCAATCATCCTTTCCATCCAGGGCCGGCCCGTCCATTGAGCAAGAATGTTGTTTGCACAGGGCCCTGCGCAAACAACATTCTGCCCATCAGCCCAGGAAAACTTTAAAAGAAAAAACTAATTGCTGCTCCTGCTGCCGCTGCCGCCCTGGCAGTGGCAGAATCAAGTGTCTCCCGCGGGACCCCCACCCGCCCGAGCGCGAGGGAGGGTTGGTTAAGGTTTCCCTCTCGGGGCTCTGTTAAGCCTGCTGGGGCTGATGGGAATAGGCATTTCCTGTTTCCCATCAGCCCCAGCCGGCTTAACAGAACCGCAAGAGGGAAACCCTCCCTTCGCGGCTCTGAAAGCCACGCCAAGGAGAGTGATCAAGGGAGGGCTCTGTTGGGCGGGCGTGGGCTGATGGGGGGGTTAGGACTGGTAATGGGCTATGGGGGGGGCTAGGACTGGAGGTGGGCTGATGGGGGATTATGACTGGAAATGGGCTCATGGGGGGGTTACTACTGGTAATGGGCTATGGGGGGGCTAGGACTGGAAATGGGCTGATGGGGGGTTAGGACTGGTAATGGGCTATGGGGGGCTAAGACTGAAAATGGGGTGATGGGGGTTAGGACTGGAAGTGGGCTGATGGGGGGCTTAGGACTGGTAATGGGCTGAGTGGAAGCGGGGACTTGAACTGCAAATAGCTGATGGGGAGGGGGGCTTGGAATGGAAATGGGCTGTGAGGGGGCGCTAGGACTGGAAATGGGCTGATGGAGGTGCTAGGATAGGACTGGAAATGGGCTGTTGGGGGGTGCTGAGATTGGAAATGGGCTGTGAGGGGAGAGAGCTAGGACTGGAAATGGGCTGAATGGGGGGGAGCTAGGACAGGAAATGGGCTGAATGGAGGGGAGCTAGGACAGGAAATGGGCTGATGGAGGTGCTAGGATAGGACTTGAAATGGGCTGTTGGGGGGGTGCTAAGATTGGAAATGGGCTGTGGTGGGGGCTTGGAATGAAATGGACTCATGGAGGGGCTAGAACTGGAAGTAGGCTCATTGGGGGCTTGGATTGGAAATGGGCTGAGTGGAGGGGAGCTAGGATTTGACATGGGCTGATGGTGGGGCTAGGAAAGGACTAGAAATCGGCTGATGGGGGCTGGGATTCGAAATGAGCTGATGGAGGGACTCGGATAGGACTGGAAATAAATGGGGGAGCATGGATTGGAAATGGGCTGATGGTGGGGCTAGGATAGGACTGGAAATGGGCTGATGATGGGCTAGGACTGGAAATGGGCTGATGCGGGGGCTAGAAGGGAGCGGATGCTGGGTGGGGCTGGAACTAGAAGGGAGCTGATGTTGGGAGAGGATTAGAATGGGATGTGGCTGGGAGAGTGAAATGGAGAGGGGAAAAATATTTTGTGTGGGAGGGAAGAAAAATCTTCAATTGGCCGGGTATTGGGAGAGTAAGTGGGGATTGAGGATGGAGGGGTAAAATTTGAGTGGATGAAATAGGAATGAGGAAAGAGCAAAAGGAGAAAGATTAGTATGTTAAAGCAGATGTAGAGAGAGAATGGAAATAAACTAGAAGAGAGAAAAAATAAACAAATGGACAGCAGATGATGGAGAGTTAGCAGAAGACACGAAGAAACCAGAAGAAAGTGGCTGGAGCAATTGCAACTGAAAAAAAATGCACAAAAGGTAGAAAAATATCTCTTTATTTTGAATTTATTAACTGGAATATGTCAGCTCTGGGAAATATGAATCATTAACATCTGCGCTTTATTTAGTACAAGATGAAATTAATTTATAGTTTCATTTCTACAGTGTTGTTGTACATTCCAAGTTTGGCTTTTGGGGTTCCCAGTTTAATTATTGTCTTCCTGTTTCTAAATTGTGATTCCTTGTTTGGTGATGGTCTATGTTCTGCATGTGTAACTGAGCTGAGGTATTCTGTTTATGTAATTCCTATTTGACATTGCCACTTGTTCTCTTTCCCCAGTAGGTCATGTATTGTTATTCTCTGAAATGTATTGGTTTAATATTTGCAGTGTTGCCTTTTGATAGGTAGAGTATGGTGCTTTGTGAATCCTGGTAGTGCTGTTAGGATACGGCGGGTTTGCTATGGGTTCTAAATGGGCAGTGTTTGTAGTAGTTCGTAATGTGCCTGGCGGTTGGCACTGGATTATAGTAATGTAGAAATCTTTTAGTCTTTCTTTATCCATACGCTCATTAAGAGGCATGTTTACTAAAGGTTAGTGTATGGTAACATTATGCAAATATTTATGCAAATGAGACCCCTTATGCAAATGAGGCCCCGCACCAAGTATCCGCACATGGCCCTGCACCCCCTTGGGCCACCCCTGTTTCCATCTCACATATTCTCAACCTCTTGCTCTCCACTGCCACGGTTCCTACAGCCTACAAGCATGCTGTAGTCACACCTCTCCTTAAGAAACCTTATTTTGACCCTAGTTGTCCTTCTAATTATCGACCCATTTCCCTTCTTCCCTTTGTTTCTAAACTTCTTGAGTATGCAGTCCTCTGCCATTGTCTTAAATTTCTTTCCTCTCAAGCTCTGTTAGATCCACTTCAATCTGGCTTTCGTCTCTTACAGTCTACCAAGACGGCACTTGCCAAAGTCTCCAGTGACTTGTTCCTGGCTAAATCCAAAGGCCTTTATTCTATTCTCATCCTTCTTGACCTTTCTACTGCTTTTGACACTGTTGACCAACACCTTCTCCTTGACACATTGTGCTCATTTGGTTTTAGGGACTCTACTCTGTCATGGTTCTATTCTTATCTCTCCCATTGCTCTTTCAGTGTTTCTTCTGGTGGTACTTCCTCTACTGCTATTCCTCTCTCAGCTGGTGTACCTCAGAGATCTGTTCATGGCCCTCTCCTTTTCTCTCTTTACACCCAGTCCCTTGGTGCTTTCATCTCCTTCCATGGATTTCAGTATATTTTTATGCCAATGATTCCCAGATCTATCTTTCTATACCTGATAGCTCTTCGACATTCCAGACCCGCATCTCTGCCTGCCTGTCTGACATCGCCACCTGGATGTCTCACCACAGTTTGAAATTAAACATGGCCAAAACCAAACTTCTTATTTTTTCCCCTAAACCTTCTTCCTGCCTTCCTCCTTTCTCTATCTCTGCATATAACATTTTTCTGCTTCCTGTTCACTCAGCCCGCAATCTTGGGGTCATCTTTGACTCCTCCCTTTCCTTCTCCTCGCATATCGAACAGATAGCTAAAACCTGTCATTTCTTTTTATATAACATTAACAAAATTCACCCTTTCCTTTCTGATCACACTACTAAAACACTTGTCCACTCTGTAATTACTTCCTGTCTTGACTATTGCAACCCCCGTCTTATTGGTCTACCTCTTAGCCACCTCTCTCCCCTTCAATCTGTTCAGAACTCTGCTGCACGACTAATCTTTCACCAGCCTTGATATGCTCATATAACCCCTCTTCCCAAATCACTTTACTGGCTTCCTTTCCATTTCCGTTTCCATTCAAACTTCTTCTTCTGACCTATCTGTGCGTTCACTCTTCTGCTCCCTACTACCTTTCCTCTCTCCTCTCTCCTTCCTCTCGTGAACTCCTACTGGCTTACTTCTCTCTTTGCCCTTTTCTTCCACCGCCATCTCCAGACTTTGGTCCTTCCATCTTGCTGCTCCTTATGGCTGGAAGAGGCTCCCTGAGTCTGTGTGTCAGGCTTCATTTCTGCCCCTTTTCAAGTCCATACTAACGACTCACCTCTTTGAAGCTGTTTTTGGATCCTGACCCCTTATTCCATAGGTGTCAAACTCTGGCCCGCGGGCCAAATTTGGCCCGTAGTGTAATTATATTTGGCCCGCGAGGCTATACCAAATGACTACTAGAGCTAGCCCGCCGGTATTATACAGCGCATTCATTCATCGCTAATACTACAAATCCCATAATGCCTTGCTGTTGTTTTGGCGCGTCAATCAGGACAGGTCCCAGAAACGCCCTCTCCTGTGTGACAGAAGTCATAGCGATCTCAAGCTACAACTGTCACTGTGGAACCCCTTCCCAAAAATGGCAAAAAGAAAGGCAGACAACAGGAACTTTCTGGACAGGTGGGAGACAGAATATTTGTTTACATATGTAAAAGACAGACCTGTTTGTCTGATTTGTGGAGTCAACGTGGCTATAACTAAGGAGTATAACATTCGACGACACTATGAAACAAAACACCATGACAAGTACAAGGACCTGGACATGACTCAAAGGAGCCAGAAAGTGGAGGAGATGAAAAGAAGTTTGGTTTCACAACAGAATATGTTCAAAAAAGCCACATCACAAAGTGAGGCTGCTGTAAAGGCTAGTTATATTGTGGCAGCAGAGATCGCAAAATCAGCCCGGCCCTTTAATGAGGGAGAGTTTGTGAAAAAGTGCATGTTGAAAGTTTGTGACATCGTGTGCCCAGAGAAAAAGCAAGCCTTTTCAAACGTGAGCCTGAGCAGAAACACAGTAGCTGATCGCACATGTGATCTTGCCACCAATCTGTATGACCAGCTTTTGGAAAAGGGAAAAGATTTCGTTGCATTCTCCCTTGCTGTGGATGAGAGCAGCAACGCATCTGATACTGCTCAGCTGTCAGTCCTCATCCGTGGAGTGGACTCAAATATGTGTGTTACGGAGGAGCTATTGGGATTCAAATCAATGCATGGCACAACCACAGGAAAGGAAATTTTTGAGGAGGTTTCCAAATGCGTAACTGAAATAAAGCTGCCGTGTGTGATACCGCAAGCCCTCTGATGCAAGAAAGGAAACTTTTAAATCTTGAAAAAAACAGGATTTGCCTGCAATTACGAGAAGGGACACATAGAGGGAGCAGGAGAACAAACCTGAAAGTGGAAGAACCACACCTCTATGGGCAGGACTCAGAAGCAGCTGCTCTGGATTTAAGTAGGAACAGAGCACTGCAAGAGGGAGAGCCAAGAGAGAGAGAGCCAAGAGAGGCAAAGGTGCCAGGAAGGCAGTCAAGAGAGCCAGAAAGGCAACAGAGAAACCCCGAAGGGAAGAACCCAGAGGAGAAGCACAGGAGGAGGCAAGGAGCTTGGCAGAGACCTTCATGTGGAGAACAGGAGGCAGTGCCAAGGGAAGCTCCAGAGGCCAGACTCAGAGACCGAGGTGAGGTCACTGACAAACCCAGCAGAGCTAAAGGAAAGGAAGCTACTGGGAGAGCAGGCCTAGAGAAAGGCCATACACAACTTCAAGGGGCAGTATCACGGACTGCAGCCAAGGAAGGAAGTGCTTATCCCTCCGGTTGGAGAAGAAACCTTCAAGAGAAAAAAGGTACTTTTAAAAGCTTTTACAAAAGTAACTTGAAAGATAAAGGAAAAGTTCATAGCCTTGAGAGAAAGGATATACCTGGAGCACAAAACTCTCAGACTAGGCCTCAAGCCTTTTTCAAGAAGCCTAGAGAGGAACAAAGGGCTAGTTTTTATCTGGACAATAAGGACTGTTTTAAACCAGATATAACTGATAAGTTTTACAGGAAAAAGTTTAATGTTGCCAGAGAATGGAAGGAGCAAACTTTTAGTCCTGAAACGACAGCAAGCCCAGGGAGATATACTAGACCTAAAAGCCGACGCCCCAAACTCCCAAGCCAGCACTGGGATACAGTATGGCATGCTTTTAGGAAACCAGGTTTTAATATCCAAGAGATCTCAGAGACCTCAGTTTCAGATCCCATAGACATGGAATGGCTGCCAGGGGAATCTGAGAGCACTGAAGATATAGAACCAATGGAATGTGACTTTTGCACAAGAAGATATCTTTGAGTAAAAGGCAAACAAATCTAATGTGTGCAAACTGTACTGGAAAGTTTATGCTTTAAGTTGGTGAAGGAACCATGTTATTTTGAGTGTTTTGCTGACTCACGTTTTGATGCAAATGAATTTATGTTCTGTTACTCATTACCTCATATTTTGAATTTCTTCATGCGAAAAAGGGGAAATAAAAGCCTTTTTGTACCCTACACTTGGCAAGAGTTACTTTTTTAGGTTGTTGACCCTGAGGCTGACAATGTGACCTGCTATCCCATTGACCCTCACAACAGATCAACCCTGAACCTTTTAATTCTTATGCGCTCCCCAGCCCCTGTGGAACCACTACGCCGCCACTAGAGGGGGCTGCGGGGGACATAAGTGGCGTAGTTGGCAGGATTTTTGGGGTACTCTTGAGTGTACAGAGCAACGTGGGCAACTACTCAAAAGAGAAATAGAAGCTCTTTTCTTTTTGAAAAAAAAAAAAAAAAAAAACTGCAAGTAAAACCCGGACTGACCTGTATTAGAATCCGGATCGGAAGAGGAAAACCAGGAGACCAGAGCAGTTGCTAGAAAGTGGACCGGAGTTAAAAACCAGGAGTGGAGTCCTAGGAATCCGGACCGGAGTGGAAAAAAAAAAAAAAAAAAAAAAAAGGAGGAAACTCCTAAAGGTGAAAGATCATCTGGCGAATCCAGGAGCGGTGGAGCAACCCCTGGACGACCGCACTACATTCCCCAAAAGCTGATGCAACACTAAAGCAAGGTAAGGCGTAGATAACCCTACCTAGTGTTGGACACCTGGGGAAGTTGAAAGAAAAAATAGAGGGTCTGAAAAATATATTTTGTGAAGAGCCGCACTTGGGTTTTTTTTTTTCTCTTTCTGTTTTTTTAACAGGTACAATGGAGCCCAAGGAGCTGTGTGCCTGGATGGCACACCAATTCACCAAACAGGCTGAGCTGGCGCAACAGAGCCAGGAGCAGGCGCTAAAGGCGATGCAGGAGCAGCAGACGCCTGTCATAGAAACAATGAGCGCATGGCTGGCGCAACAGCGAGAGGAGCTGGCTCAAAGCAGGAAAGAAGGAACATCACTCGTCGGACGGGTAACCCTGAACTTGGACATTGGTCTTGTTCGGACTTAATGATAGGGAAGCTCAGTCCAAGTGACGATATTGATGACTTTCTAGACACTTTCGCTAGGATTGCGAATTCGGCTAAGTGGCCTGAGGAGCAGTGGGCCATACGCCTAGCGGCATCACTTACAGGTGAAGCGCTGGCGGCCTACAGGTCCATGCCCCCAGAGCTAGCAAATTCATATCAGGATGTAGTAAACGCAATTAGAGATCGCGTTGGTCTTACGCCGGTGGCGTACAATAAAATATTCAGAGCTGCTATGCTTAAGGTAGATGAAACACCTAAAGCATTAGGCCACAGGTTGCGTAGTCTTGCTTACAAGTGGCTACAACCTGAAAGGAGAAGTATAAATACGCTCATGGATGCGATAATTTTAGAGCAATATATGAATGCACTACCTAACAGGGTGCAGAATTTTCTGATGCTCCAAAATTGTAGCAATACCACTGAAGCTATTGTGCTCACTGAAAGATACTTAGAGGCTGAAAAGGTGACACAGCCTAGTGTAAGTCCACGAAGTGCCATGGGATTGGAGGCACAAGGAAGGGGAAGTCCCTCACGTCCTCCAGCTGGTAGGTGGCAGAGTTATAAACCCCTGGAGAAAGTGAATACAAAAAAATGTTTTGCGTGTGGAAAAAAAGGACATGTACAGTATGAATGTCATGCGAGAACAGCCTTGGTAGGAGAGTCACCAAGAATAGTGCATGATGGGTTTCTTGTCAATGTAAAAATACATGGCATAAGTGTACGAGCATTGTTAGATTCTGGAGCCGACCAGACTATGCTTTCAAAAAGGTTATGGTCGACCATCCAGGATCATGGACTGTCGGTCCCAGAATCACCTGAGGGATATGTAAAAATTAAGTGTGTACATGGCGCAGCCACACGCTACCCCATTTATAAGTTGTGGATAAAGGGGATGGGTATTGTGAAAGAGATGCCAATGGCAGTGGTGCCAAGATTACCGCAGGATTTAGTCCTGGGCCGAGATTGGCCTCAATTTAGAAAAACTTTGAAGAAAGAATGTTTACCTCAAGATAAACCAGATTCCACTGGCAGGCCACCTGACCTTGTCAAAAGCCCTAGATACATCTCTGAACCCGGTCGCGCGGAAGTTCGCGCACCTCAGCTGAATAGTATAAAGAGGGAATCTAACGCTCTAGTCTCTACGAGAGCCCATTCTCAGGATAAGGAGAGGCCTTCTTGTTCAAGAGAGATGACCCGGGATGATCTACCTTCGCATGACGAACTGATAGGGGACCCAGCACGAAGGGGACGAAAGCCTAAAGCTATGCGAAGGAAGGAGAGGAGAAGCCGATCCCAGGGGAGAGCCGAATTGGAGGCAGGAAAAAGTATGCCGTGGATACCCGCAGACGTGGCAGAGAAATTTCCCTCCTTTAAAATGGAGCAGAGGGCGGACCCAGCTTTGGTCCGAGCAATCGAACAGGCTCAAGAAGACTGTGAGACCCATCCTCGATTTATAATGGACGAAGAACTCTTGTACAGAGAAAGTAGAAATCCACGGACGGGACTGATCCGTAAGCAACTGGTCGTCCCGAGCAAGTTTAAACTATCTGTCCTCCGACTAGCACATGACCATCCTACAGGAGGCCATAAAGGTCCACAAGGCACCCTGGACCAAATTTTAGAAAGATTTTATTGGCCAGGTGTTTTTCGGGAGACCACCCGTTTTTGCGAATCTTGTGCCTCCTGCCAGAGGGTTACAACACACCGGCCAGCGGGAGTACCGCTAGTCCCGATGCCGGTAATAGCCGAGCCCATTAGAAGATTGGCCATGGACATCGTCGGGCCCCTTACCAAGACCCCGCGCGGTTTTCAATACATTCTAGTAATAATTGACCAGGCCACGCGATTCCCCTGGGCAGTGCCCCTACGGAATATCTCCGCTAGGACGATTGCAACGGAGTTGGTCAAACTGTTCTGCGAGGTTGGATTCCCGCAGGAAGTCTTAACGGACAGAGGAAGCAACTTTCTATCGAAATACCTCGCCCAGGTCTGGGAGGCATTCGGGATCCAACATGTAAAGACGGCGGCCTACCATCCCCAATGCAATGGATTGGTAGAGCGTCTTAATCAAAGTCTAAAGCAAATGCTGAGACGAGCTTTAGACGGAGAGATGAAGGAGTGGGACAGCATACTACCCTTCATACTATATGCTTGCCGCGAAAGGAAGCAAAGTTCATTGGGCACATCACCATACGAGCTCATGTATGGACGCTCACCTAGAGGCATATTGGACGTTTTGAAGGAGCAGTGGGTTGAACCCAAGGAAGACGAAATAAGCGTACCCCTGTTCTTACGGAATTTAAGGACACGCCTCGAACGAACTGCCCAATTTGCTACGGAAAGGCTTAAGGAAAGCCAACAGAAACAGAAGCACTACTATGATCGACGGACGAAGCCGAGACATTTAAAGGTTGGCGAGAAGGTAGTGGTTTTGGTTCCTGGGGCGACCCCAAAATTTGAGTATCAATGGAAGGGTCCCCATACCATAATACACCCAGTAGGCACCACCTCCTATGTGGTGAAAAACGAAGGAGCGAGACGCGCTTTGGACATATACTGAGCGCGGAGATCACCCCAACAAGAGGCCGGAAATCGGCAGACATGCCACCTATGGTTGCGAGCAGCCGAGAAGAGCGGGCCGCAAGTTATGGATTACGTGCTGCGGTGAAGAGCTTCCCCCAGCCCGTAATATTTTGAGAAGGGGGATATGTGATACCGCAAGCCCTCTGATGCAAGAAAGGAAACTTTTAAATCTTGAAAAAAACAGGATTTGCCTGCAATTACGAGAAGGGACACATAGAGGGAGCAGGAGAACAAACCTGAAAGTGGAAGAACCACACCTCTATGGGCAGGACTCAGAAGCAGCTGCTCTGGATTTAAGTAGGAACAGAGCACTGCAAGAGGGAGAGCCGAGAGAGCCAAGAGAGACAAAGGTGCCAGGAAGGCAGTCAAGAGAGCCAGAAAGGCAACAGAGAAACCCCGAAGGGAAGAACCCAGAGGAGAAGCACAGGAGGAGGCAAGGAGCTTGGCAGAGACCTTCATGTGGAGAACAGGAGGCAGTGCCAAGGGAAGCTCCAGAGGCCAGACTCAGAGACCGAGGTGAGGTCACTGACAAACCCAGCAGAGCTAAAGGAAAGGAAGCTACTGGGAGAGCAGGCCTAGAGAAAGGCCATACACAACTTCAAGGGGCAGTATCACGGACTGCAGCCAAGGAAGGAAGTGCTTATCCCTCCGGTTGGAGAAGAAACCTTCAAGAGAAAAAAGGTACTTTTAAAAGCTTTTACAAAAGTAACTTGAAAGATAAAGGAAAAGTTCATAGCCTTGAGAGAAAGGATATACCTGGAGCACAAAACTCTCAGACTAGGCCTCAAGCCTTTTTCAAGAAGCCTAGAGAGGAACAAAGGGCTAGTTTTTATCTGGACAATAAGGACTGTTTTAAACCAGATATAACTGATAAGTTTTACAGGAAAAAGTTTAATGTTGCCAGAGAATGGAAGGAGCAAACTTTTAGTCCTGAAACGACAGCAAGCCCAGGGAGATATACTAGACCTAAAAGCCGACGCCCCAAACTCCCAAGCCAGCACTGGGATACAGTATGGCATGCTTTTAGGAAACCAGGTTTTAATATCCAAGAGATCTCAGAGACCTCAGTTTCAGATCCCATAGACATGGAATGGCTGCCAGGGGAATCTGAGAGCACTGAAGATATAGAACCAATGGAATGTGACTTTTGCACAAGAAGATATCTTTGAGTAAAAGGCAAACAAATCTAATGTGTGCAAACTGTACTGGAAAGTTTATGCTTTAAGTTGGTGAAGGAACCATGTTATTTTGAGTGTTTTGCTGACTCACGTTTTGATGCAAATGAATTTATGTTCTGTTACTCATTACCTCATATTTTGAATTTCTTCATGCGAAAAAGGGGAAATAAAAGCCTTTTTGTACCCTACACTTGGCAAGAGTTACTTTTTTAGGTTGTTGACCCTGAGGCTGACAATGTGACCTGCTATCCCATTGACCCTCACAACAGATCAACCCTGAACCTTTTAATTCTTATGCGCTCCCCAGCCCCTGTGGAACCACTACGCCGCCACTAGAGGGGGCTGCGGGGGACACGTGGGATAAACTCGTGGGATTAACGACAGATGGTGCGCCAGCGATGTGCAGTAAAACAAGTGGACTGGTGGGCAGGGTCCGGGAGAAGATGCAGGAAGAGAACTGTGCAGGTGAACTAACTGTTTATCACTGCATCATACATCAGGAATCATTGTGTGGCAAAGCCCTAAAGATGGAACATGTTATGACCACAGTAACACAAGTAGTTAACTTTATAAGAGCCAAAGGTCTGAATCACCGCCAGTTTAAGTCTTTTCTGGAGGAGTGTGGTTCGGAATACGCAGACGTGCCATATCACACAGAGGTGAGATGGTTAAGCCGAGGAAAAGTACTGAATAGATGTTTTGAGCTGCATGAGGAAATATGTCAGTTTCTGGAAAGCAAAGGGAAGGACACAGCAGAGCTTCGGGAGAAAAAGTTTCTGTGTGAGCTGGCCTTTCTGTGTGACATCTCGAGCCATCTCGATGCGCTGAACCTGCAGCTTCAGGGGCGGGGGCGCATCATCACAGACATGTACGCTGCAGTGAGGGCTTTTAAAACTAAACTGTGCCTGTGGGAGAATCAGATGCTGCAAGGAAACCTTGGCCATTTTCCCTGCTGCCAAACCATGAAAACGCAGTTCTTTACCAACTTGTTCCCATGCGCACAGTTTGCTGAAAAACTCAGTGTACTCGGCGCTGAGTTTAGCCGGCGATTTGCCGACTTTGATGTCCAGAAATGTAGGTTTGAACTGCTCAGTAATCCCTTTGCAGTTAATGTGGAAAACGCACCAACCAACCTCCAAATGGAGCTAATTGAACTCCAGTGTAATGACACGCTGAAGTCAAAGTATGATGCTGTGGGCGCCGCCCAGTTTCCACAGTTCATCCCTGACACAATGCCTCAGCTCCGCACCCAAGCTGCTCAGATGTTCTCCATGTTCGGCAGCACTTATCTATGTGAGCAACTTTTCTCCTCGATGAAGATGACCAAAACATCTCACAGGAGACGTCTGACTGATGAACACCTTCGCTCGATACTGAGGATTTCCTCAGCTCAAAGCCTGAGCCCAGACATTGATGAACTATCATCCAAGAAGAGATGCCAGGTATCTGGCTTGGGCACATCAGATTAGATCAGTGTGCAGCAAACTGAGCAATAATTAACGTTTTCTTTATGCACTTTTTCTTGCTACTCCAAGACATGGGCTTGAATGGTTGATTAATTTTATTATTGTTATTTTATTTTAAAAATTATTATTTATTATTATTTAAATCTTATTTAATAAATGAATGTCATTGATGTTTTTTTTAATTTGAAATTGGTTTTTGCATATCTGAACTATTAAGTTATAAATTGTATAGTAATAAGTGTTGTGTCATATTCAATGTTAAAGCAAATCTTGTTTGGGTCCATATTAAAAGGTTCATTTGTTCAATGCTGGCCCGCGACTTTGTTCAAGTTTTACATTTTGGCCCACTGTGTATTTGAGTTTGACACCCCTGCCTTATTCCTTCTATCTCCTCACTCTTGCTTTTTCCTCTTATTCTTATCTTTTGTCTTGTCCGTCTTAATTAGATTGTGAGCTCTAATGAGCAGGTGCTATCTTTAAATATGTCTGTACAGCCCTGTGTATGCCTTGTAGTGCTTTATAAATGTTTAATAGTAGTCGTAGTAATAGTAGTAGTAGTAGTGATTTGGAAATCTGAAAATCTGCATGCAGATATCCAAATCATAGGGATGTCCCCAGAGCCATTTTAACATCCTTGGTGAGCACATGTCTAAATATGGTGGTGGGGTGTTCGGCACGGTTCACCAAACTTAGATGTGTGCACCCAATTTCAGAAGTTGCTGGCACGTCTACTACTACTAGTACTATTAATCATTTATATAGGGCTACAAGGAGTACCCAGCACTGTACAAACACATATAGAAGACAGCCCTTGTCCGTAGAGCTTACAATCTAGTTAAGACAGACAGCACAATACAAAAGAAATAAGGAGCTCAATAGGGAGAGGAGACACAAGGGAAACAAGAGATTAGCATCCAAAAGCAGCCTCAAAGAGGTAAGGGGGAGAGAGATGAGACTTGACATAAAGATACAGAAGTTTGTTTCAGGCATAAGGAGCAGCAAGGTGAAAAGATTGAAGTCTGCAGTTGGCGGTAGAAGAAAAGGGCAGAGAGAGAAGAAAACCAGAGGTGGAGCGGAGTTCACAAGGAGGGGTGTAGGGAGAGAGGAAAGGTAATGAGGGGCAGTACAGTGATTGCATTTATAGGTTAGAAGGAGAAGTTTGAAATTTGTACCAGCTCCATGGTATGATCAAGCATTGGAAAAGCGCTCATTTTGCCACTAACCTCCCCTCCCCCCACTCCTCGGAAGATGTAGAAAATACAATACTCTGGTATTCGCAGTACTGTCCACATCCGCAACAATCTTTAACAAGAATTTAGGGCATTTACATTTCAGTTCTTCCTCTGCCACTTGCAGAATGGCCCATCAAGGACACCTCCCCTGTCTGCAAGACTGCCACGGCGACATCTATGTAGACGTCCCTGATGATGTTCATACTGGGGCACCTCCCCTGTCTGCAATACTGCCACAGCGACATCTATGTAGACGTCCCTGATGATGTTCATACTGGGAACGTCCAAGTTTCTGAAATTGTGCCTGAACATGGACATGACCAGCCCCTTTAAGAGGAGGGAAAGTAGCACCATCTAGAGGCCTAAGAATGCTGCAGCCATGTTGGAAGGACATCCATCAGCATAATATGAGGACTAGAGCCTGCAGGTAGAGAGATTTATGCCGTATTGCTAAAGCAGAGATAAGTAAAATGTTTCTCGTTCCATTCCCATGAAGCAGAATTCTGTTGGAATTTAAAATTGGGGCGTTCAAAACAATGTGTGGTTGTGTGGATTGGCCACTGTTAGAAACAGGATACTGGGCTTGATGGACCTTGGTCTGACCCAGTATGGCATATCTTATGTTCTTATGGTACTAAAGCAATGCTGTGATATACAGTACTTAATGACATTACTAAAAGGTGTCGGGATTAATATAGAAAGTTATTTCTGAAGAGTTTTAATGAAATCATACTAAAAAGGACCACTGATGGTGTTAGCTACAATTGGAATTAGTTGTGGGCTTTTAGAAAAGGATCAAACCAAAAAGGTTTTCTTTGTGGATGATTATTCAGAGTCAAAGCATATACCCAAAAAACTGAACTGAATTCACCGTTGGATGAATCTCCACCATTCTGTACAGACCTGCTCAACTTCTATCAAGTTGCTTAGAGAGCGTTAAGGGAGTGCGATCTTCAGGTCATGCCACAGATTTTTGATTAGATTTAAATCAGGATTCTGACTGGGCCACTGAAGCACATTTGCCTTTTTGTTCCTAAGCCATTCTACTGTAGATTTGGTAATCTGCTTAGGGTCACTGTCATGCTGAAAGGCAAACTTGTGTCTCAGCTTCAGTTGTCTTGTAGATGGCAACACATTTTCCTCAAGGACTTTTCCTGCACTTTTCTCCATTCATTGTCCCTCCTGTCCTGACAAGCCCCCTAGTCTATGCTGATGATAAGCATTGATGTTGCCACCACCATAGTTCAAAGCGGAGATGGTATTCTCTGAGTGAGGTGTTTGGTTATGCTGTGCATTAAGACAAAAATGTTCTATTTAGTTTTGTCAGACCACAAATCATTTTACCACATGGCTCCAGTATCTCCTGCTCCTTTGCATACGTCACATGACATTCAAGTTGAGCTTCCTTGAGTAATGCCATCCTTCTTGCACCCTATCATAAAGGCCAGTGGAGTGCTTGAGACGTTGTTGCATGAACACTTTGACCAGTCTTGGCCATGGCAGCTTGTAGCTCTTTCAAAGATGCCTTTGACCTCTGAGTTGCTTCCTTGACCAGTCTCCTCTTTGCCTGGTCATCCAGTTTGGCACAGGCAAAAAGTTTCTTTAGCTTTTAATCCCTAGTTTTCATAGATTTGTTCAGTTTGTTTAGCACATTCATACTAATAAAAATGTTATAACCCTTATTAGAACTTTTTAAGATGCAACTGTGCACACTCTTGTCTCTGTGTTAATTCATAGATGACTGTGATTTAAATCAGATTTGCATGCACTTAAAGGTGCCTTAACAAACAAATGACAAGTCTTAGTCTGGAGAGGCAGCCTGATCTCGGCAAGGTCTTGGTGGTGCCAAAAATCCCCACTTCATAATAAATCATCCTGATCATGCTCCAAGGGATATTCAAGGCTTTGTGAGTCTTTGATACCCATCCCCTGCTCTGTGACTTCTCAGAGCTTCATCCCGGAGTTCTTCCATTAGCTCCTTGATGCTCATGGTTTGGCATGCACCACTCGGCAGAGAGAACCAAGAGGAACTGTTAAAATTATTCTGTCATCATGTGAATCCAAAATCACATCCTGTGATATAAACAAGATGGAACTGGTGCAGAGGGTGGCTACCAAAATGGTCAATGGACTTTGTCATAAGGCATACGAGGACAGACTTAAAGATCTCAATATGTATACTTTGGAAGAAAGAAGGGAGAGGGGAGATGTAATTTGTTTAAATACCTCCATGATTTAGAGTGTTGCGGATTTTTGAGGTGGACATGTGGGGCTGAGGAAGTCTGTCCTATGCTGAATGCAAACTATTTTGCATGTGGTGATATGCATCACGTGCTGAACCAAAATAAAGTGTCTTAGGGGTATGTTTACTAAACCGCGCACACGTGCGTGGCGCACAAGAGCGGACGCTAATGATGCACTTAAGTTCTCTTAAGCGCCGCGCACGCGTGCGCGTCACATTAACGGGCCGGCACACGTGTGCGGGGCGCTGATGTGCGATAGAGGCGGGGAAATGCTTACGGAGGGCGGAGGAAGACTCCCGAGGGGCGGGGACACGGGGTCAATGGGTGGAGAGTGGGAGGGGAGAGGCTCCCCACACAGGAGCGGAGCTGAATTCGGCATTAAAAATACCGCGAGTGAAACCCTCGCGTTAGAGCCGATTTAAAGGGAAGAGAAACCATTTCCGTCAGCAATGTACAGCAAAACCGGGGAAACCTGCAAAACGTGAGCAGTGTGATACATGTGCACAGAACAAAACAGCAAATAAAACTTGAAAATGACCACAACAAATTTCAAATAAATTATAATCCAGCTGGGCAACAGTGATATTAATGGGCAACCATAAAAAACACTCCCAGGAAAGCTCCAAAAAAAAGAAATGATTTTTGGAAGGGTCTACGCTCTGTAGACTCGTTCAAAAATCACTGCATTTTAATGGAGCTTTCCTGGGAGAGTTTTTCATGTTGCCCATTGATATCACTGTTGCCCAGCTTGGTTTTGGTTTTTTCCCCTTTTTTTGGAGGTCATTTGTGAGGTTTAATTGCACCCCTGTCCCCATACAAGGTAAACGAGCCCACAGTAAAATTGTGCAGAGCAGGGTGTTTGACTCGTGCTGCCAGGTTTCCTATCTCCAGAGACTGCACTGTCTCTGTGGCCACAGTGTGGTGCAGTGGACACAGCCAGTGCCTGTAGGACCAGAAGGTCACAGGTTCAAAGCCCAGCTGGGGCCCCTGCCAACCCAGTCCCCATAGTTTTACCCACCACTAAACAGTGATAGTGCAGATACCCCTGTATGGCAGAGAACATAAGCATGGTTCCAACACCTATAATTTACCCTACACCGCACACAAACCATAACAATGGCCATTACCGACAGCCGAGTCCCCCAAATTAAGTCCTGGAATGCCACAACTCAATCAGGTCATATTTTTTTTCCAGATAGGGACATGTCTGCATGTTGGCGGAAGGGTACAGGTGGTGGAGGGGGCAGTGGCTGCAAACCACAGCAGACAGTGGCCTAGGCCTGTGCAGGCTGGCACCATCCACCGTAACAGACAGGCTCTGTCGGATGTACAGTCATGGACTCGCCAGGGAACACAGCATATCTGTGGCAACATGGTGGTGCAGTGCACACAGACAGCATGTGCAGGAACAGAAGGTCACAGGTTCAAAGCACAGCTGGGGCTACTGCCAATCTAGTCCACATATTTTTCCTACAACTAAACCGTGATAGTAAGGAGAAACCTTTATTGCTGAGAACATACACATGGTTCACACGCCTATATTTTACCACACCAAACACAGACACCATAAACAGCCGCATTACCCAGAGCAGAGTCTCCCAAATGCAGTCCTGGAGGGCCCCACACCATTCAGGATCCATGCTGCCTCTAATAAAGATGCCTGTGCTGCATATCTATGCACCACCCCCATGGTATGCTGATGTAGCTCATGCATATTTCTGAGGGACAGCATGAAAACCCGAACAGTGGTTGGAACACCAGGACTGGAGGTGGGTCACTCTGCCGTAACGCAGCAGCCAACAGGGCCAGACACCCCCCCCCCCAGGCCCCATTGGCCAATGCCTCCTAGAGAGGCAGGACATTGGGCCCTGACTGTATCCCCCAATACTAGCAGTTGCATACCTTAGCACTGCCACCCTACACCTGGGTATATGGTACACAGCTATCAAACGTTGCCCATGATAACTGGCAGATATCAATTCCTACGTTAAGCACATGTTGCTCATTGATCTCCATCATAACAATCATTGTGATGTCTGCAGTGTGTGCTGCAGGTCTGGTCTCTGACAGTGTTTACCACCCTGGGGAGTGACCCCCAACAGTAGTGCGTACCATATCCATGCCTGTACTGTGCCCAGGACTGGTGTGGTGGGTATGGCTGCTGGACTCCTCTATAGCACAATGCTGGCATATGTGTGGGGGTGGCTGTCTGCCAATCCAGTGTGTGGTGGCTGCAAACACCTTCCACAGCCCACACTGCCAGCAATGTTGCCAGTATTGGGCTGCCAATGTGCATAATGAGGAGCAAGGTACCATGGGTATAGGCCGGACAGGGTGGCCTGGCCAGGGTGCATCTGCACAGGGCATAGGGCACTGACTGGGACATATTAGTGCCCGGCCACCACCTACACAGACAGGGTGACCTCAGTATGTCCTGCTGAGAGATCACTCTCACCCTGACTGTGCAGTGACCACAGCATGGCTAGGCACCCCCATAGTGCTATATAGTATTTCTCTCATGTGATAGAAATGGGTTTCCTTTTGGGGTCCAGTCACTGATGTAACTGCTTGCTGTGTATGCTGACATCCCAGTTGTGGGTGCATGCATCTCAACTGGGAACATGCACTGTGGATTAACTAGCACACTGTTTGCAGCTGGTATGTGTCTTGATGGAGTAGCTTGCGGGGTGCAGCAGCTGATGACTTGCTGCAGGAGAATATCAGATAGTGTTGGGGTGCAGCTCACCATATCCAGGCCTAATGTCTGTCTGCTATTGTAGTATGGATGTGTATAGAGCTGCATTGACTGCCCTGTGGGGTGTCTGTTCCTCAGCAGGACCCAGGTTGCTGGTCCCCTCTACTGCCACCTTTGCAGGGTGGTAGAATGTGAATCTATTGATGGGACACCCTGTTTGCCACCCTTGGCCCTGGAGGAGAGGGGGGTGGTGGTGGTGGTACATGGCCCACCTGGGGGTCCATAGGGGCTACACCTGTCTGAAACAGACAGAGATATCCAAGATGTTTGTGCAGAAACTACCTATCTCACACATTAACACTGCTTTGGACCTCCGGCATAGTCTCTTTCAGCCATGGCAGGTGTTGTGGACCTGGTCCTGGGCGACTCATTGCACCCTCAGGGTGAGCACAGTACCCGCACAATGTGACGGTGTGTAGCTACTCTGTGCCAGTAAAACACACGGTCAGTACCCCCTACCAGGCCGAGGTGGTGTGTGGGTGCACATGGTCACTTCCCTCTACCGGGCCGAGGTGCTGTGGGGGTGCATTGCCCATCTTGTGTTAATCTGTGGACAGCTGATTTGCATGTGCAGTGCATCATGGGTAAGGGTAGGCTAACCCTATCCTGGTGACCACAGCAGACTGTCTGTGTGGTGACGTGCATGCTCTCTGCAGCCAGCCAGGGACTTGCTAGCAGCTATAGAGCTGTAGCCCAATGGTTACTGCACTGCCTATGAAGCCAGAGGTCATGGGTTCAAACCCACATTGGGGTTATTTGATAGGGTTGTCCAATGCATTATCTTTTTTTAAAGTACATATTTTGTTGCCAGCAAAAACACCCTTAGCGTACTGTACCCATAAGGTGCCTCTGAGGGTGCTTTATAGGGCGCCCTATAGGGCACCTTATGGTGCCCGTCCATATAAGTTGCACTATACATTCTCCTGTGATGCAACCTATAGGGTGCCCTATAGGGGACATTTTAGGGTGCTGTGGCAGACAGTGCAATTTCTAATGTGCCCTATGGAGTGCCTTATAGGGTGCCTTACACGGCACCTTCAATTACGGCACGTGAGGCCGTGTTTGCTGGCAGTAATTAATAACATAAATATAAAGTGCTGCAGGACAAAATATGTACAATGCAAAGCTGATGCCACAGCCAGCCTTACGTATTAGGCACACTGGGGAGCAAACTCATGACCCCTGTATCAGCAATCAGTGCCTTAACCATTGTGCTCCACTGCTGCTCCTCCTTGCCTGTCAGCGCACCTATGTATGCTTTTCATTCCTTAAACTGCACAGTGCTGCCATAAAAAACAATACACTCACTGACCTTGCGGTACCTCATACGGCACCCTCTAAAGCGCCCTATAAGCAACATTCTAGGGTGCCTTGGCTGACAGTGCACTTTAAAATGTGCCTTATAGGGCACCTGATGTTAACACGCTTTGGGAGTGCGTTTGCTAGTAGTGGTAATTAAAATATGACTAAAATGCCTCCTAAAGCAATCTTCCCCATAATATGTTATGTCTCAGCCAGCCTTGTTCATTGGGCACTTTAACCCCTGATCCCTGCACCATTGGTCAGTGCCTTAACCATTGTGCTGTGGTTCTGTTCCTGTGATTGCACATCAGCGCGCCGCCTTATGCCTCACAATATTAAAATGCCCCCAAAAACATTAGCGCGCCGCCTTATGCCGCCCATTATTAATATGCCTCCAAAAGCATTAGCGTGCCACCTTATGCCGCCCATTATTTCAATGCCTCCTAAATTAATGCCTCAGCCAGCTGTCTTTATTGGGCTCTGTGGGGATTGAACCCCTGAACCATTGGTAGGTGCCTTAACCATTGTGCTGTGGCTCTACTCTTCTGCTTGCCCATCAGCGTACCACATATGCCTCCCGCGCAGCCATCTGATGCGCTAAGGTGCGGGGCGCACAAGGGCGCCGCGCACCTTAGCGCATCTGTCAATCACGGATTTCCTTCTTCAGCGCGAAACGCCCACTCCTTATATGGCATCCGCACTCTACCGCGGCCCGCACTCTACCGGGGTTTTAGTAAACATACCCCTTAGTTTCCCTGCCATTTTTCTTATCAGTGATAAAAAATGGGAGGTCTCTGAGTACCTTCATCTCTAAGCCATCTAGGTGTCTGGACGGCAGAATGAGAGCATTTTCAATGCCTATTCATGCCCTGTAGCAGGTTTAAACTTGAACATGGCTTGGGACATGCAGGGCATTTCTGAAAATGATGGGAGGAGATTGTCCCTGGAAATGAGGCGAGTATCATAATGCGACTTGAGTGCGGGGTGATCAATATATCTAGTATCACCCTTAGCGAGGTTGAATTGGATGTGCTCAACAAGAGTTTATCCTATGTTCCCTCCCGTAATTATGATCCATTTGAGATTCGGGTGTACCTGTTTAAATTCTTTAGAAAACTTAACATTATGTACTTCTTTTCAAGAAATGACAATATATATTGTGACTTTTCTATTATTCATAAAAATCTAAGCAGATCCCCTTCAATCCAACCAACCTATGCAATTGACACCTTTGAAAAGGCGGTATTAAAAAGGATTTCTGAACCGGAGTTGAAATAGAAACATATGTATTATAATATTACAAGAGACGAGAAACAAGGTCTACGATCACTGAAAGCTAACCACAATATTCTATCAAGCCAGCAGACAAGGGTGGAGCTCTGGTTGTAATGAATAAGAAGGACTATGTTCAGAAGATTATGAGCCAGCTCAATGACTATTCCTTTTATGAGCGATTGGATGGAGGTCCTACATTGCCTCTTAAAAGAAGCTTGGACTCCCTTATACGTACAGGTTTGGAAGTTGGATATTTAACCAAAAAAGAATCCAACTTTCTCACGGTTCCACATTCTGTGGTCCCTGCTATACATATTCTTCCCAAGGTTCATAAATCCCTGACCACTTCCCCCAGACGTAGGTTCTTTATTTGAACCTATTGCTCATTTCTTAGATAATTTACTAGGGCAGTTTGCAATCTCTACACCCTCCTCTCACATTATCCAGGTTCTAGAGAGGTTTGAGGGATACTATGAACAGTTGACCTTGGTGACCTTGCATATTGTATCCTTGTATACTAATATCCCTCACATTGAAGCCATGAATATTGTTGAACATACTTTGCTTCAGAACCAGGAACACAAGAGGATCCTTATCAGGTTCCTCATGCAACTGGCCCAAGTGGCCCTTAAGGAGAACTATTTTTGCTTTCAGGGCCTGTTTTATAAACAGATTAAAGGGGTGGCTATGGGCTCTGCTATGGCCCCAGACATTGCAAACTTGCACATTGCTGATTTTGAGGCATTTTTTCTCACTAACCACTAATTTGTGGATAACTTTAAGCTATGGAGGCGGTATATAGATGACATATTCCTGATTTACTACTACTACTACTACTACTACTGAGCATTTATATAACACTACAAGACATACGCAGTGCTGCACAGACACATATAAAAGAAGGTCTCTGCTCATCAGAGCTTACCGTCTAGTCAAGACAGACAACACAGTAGCTGCATACACGTGACACATATAGGGGGAATGGTGACCAGCACACCTTGGACTAGTTTCTTCTTTGGATTAATACTTTCAATACCAACTTACAGGTTCAGACACATCTTAGCAAGCATGAGATTCCATATTTAGACATTCTGATTAAGAAGGGCACTACACCGACCTATATAGAAAGCCCACTGATCGTAACCAGCTTCTTCACTATAACAGGTTCCATTACCATTCACTTAAGAAGAATCTGGGGAGGCTTAAATGAGGTCGGGAGGGGGCGTGTCTGAGGCAGGGCATGAGCGGGCCATGACCCCAGATGTACTGAGCCAATTCTGAAGAGGTGGAATAAGTTCCCCTGGACATTGGGGGATCATGCCACCGGGCCATGTCAAAGAGGTAGGGGATGCAGTATTTATTTTTATTTATTTATTTATATTCTCTTATATACCGCACTATTCAGCATCAGCGCGGTTCACATAGAACAAAAATCTCAGTACAGTCAACTTGCATGAGTTTACAGATAACAAGGGAAGGAACTTGGATAACAAGGGAAACTATCTACAATCTATTTACAGGTGTAATCAAACTGAATAGATACATGTTACTAGGAACAGGGTCAATCGTTATAGAGAATCAGCTAATCATGTTAATGAGACATCGTGGAATTAGTTGGGATCAGTGATGTCAATGGACATCAATGTCAATGACATTGTGGACTTGGGTAACTAGGTGGGAACACTGATGTCAATGGGTGTTGATGGCTCTATAAGATACTTATTGAAGAGGTGGAATTTGAGGGCTTTCCTGAATTGTGATAAGCCGATGGTGGCCCGGATGCCAGGGGGTAGTGCATTCCAGCACCTAGGGGCACAAAGGATAAAGGCTCTGTTGGCAGTAGATGAAGAGCAGCTTGTAAGGGCCTTTGGGAGTTTTAGGGAGTTGATGGTCGAGGATCTTCTTGCTCTGTTTGGTGTAGTGGTGTGGTCCCTGCAGCCGGACCCTGGCCATGGGAGGCCAGATTGAGGGTCCAGCTGTTGGGAAAGAAGAGAGTCAGTGGCGGCTGGCATTTGCAGCTCCTGAATGGAGCCTCAGTGCCATAGCAATGGGACGCCATGTCACCGTGGCTCCATTCAAGAGCCGGATTGATGTAGCCAGGGATGTGCTATGCATGCAGGTGGACCAGAATCGGGGCCCAGCCTTCACGTTCAGGCTGTAGACCTGATTCTGATCCTGCAGGCATGTCTAGGCCCCGTGGGATCAGAATCGGATCTAACTCCAGGCGTCCCGCTTCTGGTCAACCACACAGGGAGATGGATGGCCAATTCAGAATATGCCTCCACGCATATGACAGGGCAGTTTCATCTAATTGGACCTCCCTCCTGATTAAGATGATACGTAGCTCTGTTAATCAGATTGTATGCCCACTTTTCCAATTTGTCTAGAGACATTTCTAAGATTATTAGAGAAAAGTGGCACATTTTGCAAATCGTCCCTACTTTTTCTGCTCAGTCAGTCATGATAGCACATAGGAGGAGTGCTAATCTGGCTAATCTCCAAGTATCATCAGTCTTGCCGACACGTCAGCCCACACCAAAAGTTACTGGAAATTATAGGTACGGACATCGTTCCATTTGCGCCCATGTCTTGGTTACCAAGGACTTTTTTATCCACCCCTAGACACATAAGAAATATTTTTGACCAGTTTTTCTAACTGTGAGATTGACCATGTGATATATGCCATTATTTGCCCCTGTGAAGTTATTTATATTGGGAAGACAAAATGTAATATACCTAGCAGAATTAACGAACACAGATTCTCTACAGGTCCTGCTTCACAAACCTCAATGCCAAGGATTGCGCAGAAGCACAAACCACTCTCCTCGCAGTACCTACCTCAATCACCCACACCAGCGCCTATACCTCCAACAGAGCATTCCGCTTCTACGTTCCAACTATCTGGAACTCACTACCACCAGACCTTCGCTCCCTCATGGATATCAGAGACTTTCACCATAAACTAAAGACTCTCCCTTGAGTTCTTCGGCTCTGACACCTAACCACATCTTAAGAAGCCCTCACTCAGAACAATAACATAACAATGACCATTGCTCACAACAACTTGCCACTGACCCCCAGACTCCTCACTAAGCATATTTATCCTCACGGTCTTATCTATAACCAAGCACACTACCCGTGAAATTTACAGAACAACTTGCAGCTCTTTCCCTACTAGCCCACTTTGCATATTACTTTCTACAGTTAGCTTTGTTAACAAAGTTTCTAAGATTTACATTTTACGGTTACTCTGTTGTTTTTTCAAGTCTTCTGTAGTGTAATGTTTCAATTTACTTTGTTAAGAATTGTTCTATGTAAGTTCCTACACGTTCTATGTAAACCACCGTGTCTGGTAGAAAGGGCGGTATAAAAGAGTTGCTAAATAAATAAACAAACAAAGAAATAAATAAATAAAGTAGTATTAATGGCATTTAAACTCATATACAAGTCCCCAGAGTGCTTTTAATCATATTACAGGATTTGTTTGTAATGTGTCGAGTCTGCTGTTGTTGTTTTAACTATACCAATGTGGACTCACATTTTTTGTGCTTAGCACGAGAGTCCCTTTCCTTTTAATTTCTCTTCTGTTAACTCTATTTTTTTACTCTCGGACTAATACCTCCGGGTCCATTTTAACTTGTTTTAAATAAAATATAGTATTGTCCTTGCACCCTTTGGGTCCGATTCCATCCTGGAGGTCCTGGCCCTCTGTGCTCCCGGTCAGAACCGGACGCACAGAGGTAGATGGGATTCTGATCCTACGGGGCACGCCCAGCCCCACGGAATAAGAATCACATCCAGGCCTGTACATACAGGTCGGGACCCCGATTCTGGTCGGCTTGCATGTCAGGCCTAGCCCAGCTAACTTAGTCAAGGCTCCTGAATGGAGCCGTGGTGCCATGGCATCCGGTTGCCATGGCACCGTGGCTCCATTTAGAGCCGCGATCCCTGGCCGCTGAAAAGAATTTTCATTCCCCGCAGCCTGACCCCAGATCTGGCCTCCCAAGGCAAGGGTCGGGCTGCGGGGAAATCTCCTCTACCCCCTGCCGCCTTTGTTGCGCCCCAGGCCTGCCAGGACCACATGTCTAGGGGAACTTATTCTACCTCAGAGGTGGAATAAGTTCAGCCCACTGACCCCGGACCTACAGGGCCGACATTGGAATTGGCCCTGTACATCCGGGGCTGTGGACTGTGCAGTGCCTGCCCTAACTGTGCCCCTGGAATGCCCCTTTCCCGCCCCCATCTAACTTCCTCGTACAATGTACAGGGAAGTTAGTCGGTGTTGGCAGAGGGGCCAAATAGCGGGGATGGACGTGCTTACAATGGTCTTTTTATCCATATATGTTCACCCCCCCTCTTTTTGCATTGTGGTGGGTCTGCCATGTTTAACGATATCCTTTTTTGATATTATTTATAGAGACCTCCTACTTCCCTGGAACAGCCCCGGTCACATCTCCATTACACCCCTTTGCAACTTGAACGTGCTGGGGACATCGATAGGCCTGCATTCTGAAATGGCTCCAGAGACCTTTCTGTGATTTAGATGTGTGTGTGCCCATTTTCAGACATCCAAAGCATGAATATGGCTTCTAAAATAACCCCCTTTTTTTTCCATTCCATCTAAAGATTTCATGAAAATATTTTTCATTTAGCTATTGTAGGGTAGAACTGTGTGGATACATGGAACAAACACTGTTTTAATGCATTTTACTTCCAGGCTGTATGGTAACAAAAGGGGCCCAGTCACTAATACGTGGTGGTTAAAACCAAAGGATACTTTTATTAAGTCCAAAACCTGAGAGCCCGACACAGGCCGTGTTTCGTTTTATCACTTCCTCAGGGGATTCAGGTCTGTTTATGTGTTTGAATATGCACAGCTTAAAATTTGATTCTCTCAAAGAGATGAATAAGCGCCTTCTTAATACAATCTTCAAAAGATAGTGGATCGAAAAGAGCTGCCATCTATTGTGTGAAAAAGCTTCACACAATAGATGGCAGCTCTTTTCGATCCACTATCCTTTGAAGATTGTATTAAGAAGGCGCTTATTCATCCCTCTGAGAGAATCAAATTTTAAGCTGTGCATATTCAAACACATAAACAGACCTGAATCCCCTGAGGAAGTGAATCCCCTGGGTGTCTTTCGTACAACCTGGTGAGGTGCTCCTATTGGTGGTAACAAAAGGGGGACATTTTGGAATGGGTGTAAACCTTCTGTATCTGCTGTAAATACGTATTATTCACATTTTCAGATGTTATGGGTCATCAGTGATGGATTCCTTTCCAGAGAAAACAGTCAGTGGTGATGCACATTTCCAAGTCACACCAATTCTTCCGTATCCCATCCGATTAGAAAATGTATTTATTTATTTGCACAAACATATATTGCACTAATCTTAAATCATTCTTGTTCTTGTGTGTCACCGAGTCGATGCCAACTCCTGGAGACCCCATAGATAGTTGTGACTCTTCTCTATTCTCAGCAACTTCCGAGCAAAAAACACATTAAGTAATCTGATTTTACAGACATAAGACAGAGACGGACAGTTCAAAACAGCTGCCAACAATAAAACAGGCATCTCACAGACAGTTAAGAATTTAAGGAAAATCTTGACTAAATAAGACAGTTTTTAACTTCTTTCTAAATTGGTCATTGATCGTGGGACTGTGTCTTACATCTCTATCTGCGGTGCTGAATACGCCGTGTAGCGCTATACAGATGATTAGTAGTATTAATAGTAGTAACCGATTCCACAACAAAGGATCAAACAGATAGAAAATTCTGTTAATAATCCTATTAATATTTCTTGCCCTGTGAAGACCTATTAGGGTACGTACCATCAATAAAGCCTGACCTTGAAATCTCAAGATAGAGACAGACTTGCCAAATTCAATCTCAAATTTCTTTTTAATGAAGTGGTTTTGTGTTAGCCCTATGGCGTGTGTCTTCACAAAAGTGATAAACTCGCATTTCGCCAAGGACAAAGGCCATTGAGGGTGTAACATTACTGGCATTAGGCCAGAACTGAAGGGTTGACTGTCAGAAGGGATTTCACCTCCAGCCTCAGCCAGCGTGAAAACTCAAGTCATCCAGACAATTGCAGCCAGAAGAGAGGTATGGAGAAAATTAGTAGTAGTAGTATTTATTTGGGATATAGCTCACTGACAAGAAAGAAAATTATTTGGAGGGCAAGCTTTTTGTTTGATAGAGAGGGACAGTCTAGGGTAGAAGAGGCTACCAGGGACCAAGATCTCTCACCTTCACGTGGTGAATAAGGTCATCTGCGATATGCACCTTGTATGTCTGCACACCCAGCTCCTTGGCCACCCTCAGGATGCGGTTTTGGGTCGGTCCAACGTAGGCTCCGCCAACATCCACATATTTAACTTGTTTGTTCTGTGCAGAAAGGAGAAAATTAAAAAGATCATAAATATGCATTGTGCTAGAGAGATCTATTCATGGGTACACCTGTCTTTTCCAGAGGACGTTATCTGCCCAAATGCCATCATAACAACACAACCCTCTTGAAGTGTCCCTGGCCCTAGAGGGAATTTCCTGTCCTGAGATCTCATTCCTGTCTGATTTTCTGTAATTCTGGAAGAAGAAACCTAAGTGGACAGACAGCACTAAAGGCTTGGACAGAAACATAAAGGAGTCAAAATTCAGCTGACGTTATCCGGATAGCTTTAATCAGATATCCGGATCAGAAAAAGATATCCGGATAATTCAGTGTTACTGAATATAGAGGGGACATTTTCAAAACAGTTGAACCAGTTAGCTGACCTGCTGATTGGTTAAACCGTGATCAACGGCACTGAGCTGACAGTAACGGCACCTGGGTTAACTGGTTAGCAGTGACATTGAGCTTTGGCCAGTTAACCAAAATTGGTTACAGTCAGGACAGCTGAGTGGTGGTAGCCGGCTTTGTAATCCTACCAGCGGCTCAATATTGCCACTGACCAGCTTGCAATCAGTCCAACTCAGATATTAAGAACATAAGAACATAAGATATGCCATACTGGGTCAGACCAAGGTCCATCAAGCCCAGTATCCTGTTTCCAACAGTGGCCAATCTAGGTCATACGTACCTAGCAGTTTCAGTGCCAGTAGCCGGATATGGCCCCAACATTGAATAACCGGTTTACATTTAAAGTGGGGACGGCCGTCACTGCCGCTGAAAATGCCCCCCCAGACTGTTTAAGATATGTGGATAACTCTCTGCAGATATCTCAGGCCTGCTCTATCTGCTGTTCACTTATCCGAATAACGTGATAGCAGCTGAATATTGCTATTAACTGGCTAAAGCTTTGGCCTTCCTCGCCGTGCCTCCGTCTCCCCCACATTTTAAACAGATAGGACTCAATATTTAAAGGGATTAATGAGGTTAGCAGGCCTGGGGATATTCAGCTGGGACTTTCAGTAGCATGAACACGGTTAGTGCCGCTGAATATCTGCGGGTGCCGCCAGGTTGGCATCAGAGCCGCGGCCCGGTTATTGAAACACAGCGAAAGCCATGCGCAGTAACAGCTGATCTAACTTTCACCACCAAAGCTAACTGGGCAGCCTCTGGATATCACCACTGGCCGCTTCGCTTCTTTGATATCCAGCCGGCCTGGATCTTCGCTGCTGCTGGCCGATATAGCGCAGTATTAAATATCCAGGTTCAAGTTTCAGCAGCAATAGCTAGTCGCTGAAACCGCATCAGCTGCCGCCGTTGAGTGTCCCCCATAACATTTAGGGGGAATTTGACAAACCTTAAGTGCCAGCTACATATTTAATAAGGTCAAGCTCACATGTATATGCAAAATAAGTGATTTACTAAAGGGTGGAACATATGTACAGTATGCCAATCGCACGTATGGAAAATAGACATGTTCTAGGTTGTCCTTCTATGTAACCCTCAATGCAAGGCTGACATTACTCTTCACTAACCTCTCATGACCCTCTGACTGGAAAATCCACCTCCCCTGCCTTAGAGTTTGCCTATCTGAGGGAAGGCTCACTTCATAACTGCTATCATGCTCGTGTGCTTAGGAAATTCACCACATATGTGTGTAAATGGTGTTACATCCTTGTATGTGTCCTCAAAGCTTATAAAGCCTCCACCTGCACATATTAGTTTAATTTGCAATGCATGCCTTTGATGCCTGGTAACCCAGAAGCTCCTGGGTTGTCTTGGCACTATGACCAGAAGTAGATTTCCAGGCCTTTCTTCCAAGGAAATGGAAGGTTAAGTGACCTACCCAAGGTCACAAGGAGTGCTAGTGGGAATCAAATTCTGGTTTCTTGGTTCCCAAGCCAGTGCTCTGACCACTAGGCTACTCCTCCACATTTATGTTCTGCTGCAACCGTCACAAGGTCGTGGTGGGAGAAAACAACACAATTGCAAAATAAACCAAATTAAAATTGTATCCATAAAATACAATAATCACAATCTTGATTATGATAGAAGTCTATAAAATAATGAATGGAGTGGAATGGGTAAACGTAGATCAGTTGTTTACTTCTTCAAAAGTAGAAAGACTAGGGGACATGCAATGAAGCTACAATGTAGCACATTTAAAACAAAGCGGAGAAAATATATTTCACGCAACACATAATCAAACTCTGGAATTTGTTACCAGAGGACTTAGAAAAAGCTATTCGTGCAGCTGGATTTAAAAGAGGTTTGGATGAGTCCCTGGAGGAAAGGTCCATATGCCATTATTAAAGAGGACTGCTTACCCCTGCGACACGCAGCATGGAATTTGTCTACCTTGTGACCTGGATTGGCCACTGTTGGAAACAGGATGCTGGGTTTGATGGACCTTTGGTCTGACTGAGTATGGAATATGTTATGTTCCTATAAAATCAATATAAATTCATCCCTAGCTAATCGATTGCAACAAAAAATGTATTTATAACCACTCTTCCCAAAGAATGAACCTAAGAGAAGACCTGACCACATGCCAGGTCTTCAGTGATTACAGAAGGGTTAGTAATTGGCCTCTTGCCTCCTTAGCTGAGCCCTTGCTGCTAGGACGTGGGTGCCAGGGCTGGAGGCTGACCCCTTCTAGGGGAGGTGGGTGGGAATGTCTGGCTGACTTATCCTGCTGTCCACGGAGAACCCCTGTTATAGGTAAGTAACCTCGCTTTCTCCTAGGACAAGCAGGATGAGTCAGCCACACCTGGTGCCTCCACAGCAGTGATACACTGTGGTGGAAGGGGGAAGGCCAAAGCCCTGGGTAGAAGGAGTGAAGTCAGGTGCCAGGGTCCCAGTGAGGAACATTTATTGCGCAACAGTAAGGTGCAGCAAGAAGAGCAGTGCAGTAAAAGTGGCAGAGTGCAGTAACAATGGTACAGGAACTCGGCATAACAATGTGCAAACAATGCAAACAAGAACTCAGTGTAACAATGTGCAACATGCGTTAACAGTGAGATAGGCAACGTGTGGCAACAGTTCCAGTCCTTTAGGCAACACGTGGCAACGGTTCAAGTCCAGAACTCAGGCATGCCTGGCCTGCTGTTAATGCTGGCCTAAGGTCCTGAGTCTTCACTGTGGCTAGGACAGCCTGACTGAATAATGTGACTGTCCATGCTGCGAGGTCGAGGCAGTAATGTCTCTGGAATGTGTGCAGAGAGGACCAAATGCAGCCTTGCAGATGTCGGCCACTGGTACAGGGAGCAGGTTGGCAATGGTGGTAACCAGCGCCTTGAGCTGGTGCACATTTATCCTTGGTGAAGCTTGACCACCTGCTTGCTCCAGGCAAAGAGCAATACAGGCAGAGATCCACAGGGAAAGAGTCCATTTGGAGACCGGGCGGCTGGGCTTATTGGGGTCATAGGAGACAAACATTTGAGTCCCCTGCCACAGGGGCACTGTCTGGTGCAGGTAGATGTGCAGAACTTGACACAGTCCAGGGTGTGGAGCCTCTGCCCCTCCAGAGAGGCATGGGGCTCCGGATAAAAGCATGGGAGTTCGATGGTCTGGTTGATGTGGAAGGCAGATGCCATCTTGGGGACAAACTTGGGGTGCATCTGGATGGTGACTTGGTTGTAGGAGAATAGCATGTACAGAGTTTTCCTGGAGGCATACTGAAACTCCGTCAACTGCAAAGGTTCAAAGGGTGCTCGTGAGCTGGTTAAGGAGCATATTGAGGTCCCAGTGGGGCACGGGTGCTCATATTGGTGTGCGAAGGTTTGCCAACCCCTTCATGAAGCGGGTAACTAGTGGCTGTGCTGTGAAGGAACTGTCACCATCGCGGTCATGGAAGGTCGCAATTGAGGAGAGGTGTAGCTGGATGGACTACGTTTTTAGGCCTCGGTCGAAGAGTGATGTGAGGTATTGGAGGATGTGTGCCACCAGGCAGGAGAATGGATTCAGTTGTCGAGGCGAGAACCAAGCACTGAAATGATACCATTTTAGGCTGTAAGACTCCCTGGTTGACGGGTGTCTCACCGCCAGAACCACTTGTTGTACCAAAGAGAGTAGGTTGAAAGATGACAGTATTATCCTTTCAGTTTCCACGCTGTCAGGGCCAGAGTCTGGTTGGGATGGAGGGTGTCTCCGCCATCCTGAGTAATGAGGTTCAGAATCAGCAGAAGGCATATTGGGGTCTCCTGAGCCAGATGGTGGAGATAGGGGAATCATACCTGCTGTGGCCAGTGGGGGGTGATGATGATGGCCCTGGCCCCATCCGAGATGATGCGTTGTATGGTCAGTGGATGAGGGTAGAGGGTGGGAAGGCTTACACCAGTGACCACTCCCCCCATGACACATCAAAGGCATCCGAGGCAATTTTTATTTATTTATTTAAACAGATTTGTATACCACCTTATCCTTCAATCAAAGTGGTCACATTGCAATAGGAGGGTTACATTTAATATAGGAACTTAACAAGATCTAGACATTACAATAGGAGGGTTACATTTAATATAGGGGAACTTAACAACATTTAGACACTACTATTGGAGGGTTACATTTATTCTAAGTGTAGTATTGATACATTATGAGGTATTTACCAAGTTTATATTATGTTTGTTGTGGTTAGTATATGCCTATTTGAGATGAGTGAGTATCGAATTATTGGCAGTAGATGCATTACCGTATTCTTCAAAAAAGAGGTAGGTTTTGAGGTCTTTTCGGAATCTGTTAGATCATCTAACTCTCTCAGGCTTGTTGGGAGGGAATTCCAGAGTGTGGGTGCTAGTAAGGAGGGTGCTCTTTTTGAGGTTGTTTGTCTGGTCTTGTGGAATCCTGCAGGTGTGCCGATCATGTTGTCTTGATTGGTTCTTCTCGGTCTGTTGCAGGTATCTTTCATTATGATGTGTTAGAGTGCCTCTGTAGAGAGGTGGTGGATGATTTTAAAGGTGATTAGAATTATTTTGAATTTTGCTCTGGCCATCATGGGTAGCCAGTGTAGTTGCTGTAGGACTGGGGTGATGTGTTCAGATCTTGGGGTGTCCGTAATGGTGTTTTGCTCCATTTGGAGCAGGTGTAGTGTTTGTTGAGGGAGGCCTTGATATAACGAGTTTCCGTAGTCAAGCAGAGGTGTAATGAGTGCATGGCATACTGTGCGGAAGTGGTCTTGGCAGAGTAGTGGCTTGAGTTTTCTGATGATCCTTAATCATAGATAGGCCTTGTTTGCGGTCTTTGGGATGTGGGATTTGAGGTTTAGTGCTCTGTCCATTGTGATGCCCAGATATTTAATCTCATCTTTAACTACTATGAGCTTATTTAAAATGCTGATGGTTTGTGGTGGGGTGAAGGTGGTGTTCCTGGTGATGAACATTGCCTCAGTCTTGTCGAAGTTGACCGTCATATTATTGGCTGTGAACCAGGTGTTCATATCTTCAAGGCATCTGGTTATAGATGTGGTGTTGAGTGCTAGTAGGTTGACTGGGGCATACACCATGATGTCGTCAGCATAAATGTGATATTGGAGCTTGCTGCAGTTGGAGGGGTGTTTTGAGCAGAAGAGGGTACACTTTGTTTTCCCTTCGGTGGCAAATAGTCGATCTGCAGTTGTCTCCACTGGTGGAAGAGGGAGACCACTACCCGAGGTTTGAGAGTCCATTTGTGTGGGTTCAACTGATGGCTGAGCCTGTCTGCCAGCTGGTTTTGCATCCCTGGAAGGTAAGAGGCCTGCAGGAGGCAGTGCTTTGATACGGCAAAGATCCAGATGTGCAGAACCTCCCTGCAGAGGGAGCAGGAGCCTGTTCCACCTTGTTTGTTGATGCAGAACATGGCCACCTGGTTGTCTGTCTGGATCAGGACTGTCTTGCCAGAAATGAGCTCCTGGAAGATTCCAAGGGCATAATGTATCTCTCTGAATTCCAGTAGGTTGACGTGGAATGTTCGCTCTTTCAATGTCCATGCCCTTGGGCGCGGAACTGCAGTCAATGTGCTCCCCATCCCACTGGCGAGGCATCATTGGTGATGATCAACTGGTGGGTGGGGTGGTGAAGGGGTATGCTGTGTGCCATGTTCTCCTTGTTGGCCCACTAGTGCAGAGAGTCCTTCACCACTCTGTCCAGGGGGATGGACGTGGACAAGGGCTGGCAGAGTTGGTTCCAGTGAGTGCACAGGTGCCACTGCAAGTGGTGCATGTGTAACTTCACCAGGAGTAGCACCTGCGTGGATGCCGCCATGTGGCCCAGGAGGCACAATAGGCTCTGTGTGTATGTCTGCTGGGTTGATATAATGCTCTGAGTCAGGCAGATGATGGCGTCCCTCCAGGTTTGTGGGAGGAACACCTTGGATGCGGGTAGTGTCGATATCCACCCCGATGAAGTCCAGCCGTTGTGATGGTCGAAGGTTGGACTTCTGGTGGTTCACTAGGAAACCCAGGGAGGACAAAAGGTTGATGGTTAGTTGGATAGCTGCCTAGGCCTCCTGAGATGATGGAGCAGAGATCAGCCATTCGTCAAGGTAGAGGAATACACAGATACCTTGTTTGCGGAGGTGGGCTGCCACAACTGCCATGCACTTGGTAAACACCCACAGTGCAGGGGAGAGGCCAAAGGAGAGAACCCTGTACTGGTAGTAGTTCCCCAGAACTTGGAGCCACAGTTATTTTCAATATGAAACATGTATGGGGATATACATGTATGCATCGTGCAAGTACAAGGAAGCTAGCCATTCCCCTGGCTGGATGAGTGGCAGGATGGACCTCAAGGCGTGCATCCTGAATTTCTCCTTGACGATGAACTTGAGGTTCCTGAGGTCAAGAATGGGGTGAACGCCTCCAGCCTTTTTGGGGACCAGGAAGTACCTGGAGTAAAAACCGGTGTTGAGTTTGTCGGGCAGTGTAGGCTCTACAGCCCTGGAGGCCAGAAGAGAGTGAAGCTCTGCCGTCATGTCTAGATGCAATGGTGATGGTGTGTTGCTAGAGGGTGGGCTGCATTGCATGGGGGAGTTATAAAATCTGATGCAGTACCCCTCTCTGATAATCTGAAGGACCCATTTGTCCATTGTGATGGATTCCCAGGCAGGCCATGGTTTTCTTGTCAAAAAGATGGGTTGGCTTTTCCTGTGCTGGATTGCGTAGGCTTCTGTTGTTTCCGTTCCCATTGGCGAGGCTTCGACTGATAGGAAGACTGGAAGGATTGTTGCTTATAACATTGTGGTTGCCATTTTCGGGAGGAGTTGTAGGAGTTTATTTATTTATTTATTCAATTTTATATACCACACTATTTCAAAATCAACAGGCAGCCGGGGGGGGGGGGGGTCATGATGAGAGAGAGAGACTGGGGGAAGCAAAGGGTCTCATGATGATGAGAAAGACAATCTCTGGATGGAAACTGGCTCAGAAGAGGGGAGAGTTTCATTTACTATTCATTTTGTTGTAATACTTTGTGTCAGGCTTAATTTGTATTATTTCTTTTCATATTATTGGGGGAGGAGAAGTCAGAGTTGTTTCATTGATTTGTGTTAATTTGTTATATGGAGAGTTTTTATTTAATGTTGTATCACACTTTGAGATTTCATTCAAGGTTTGTTATAAATAATTGACCGAAGAAGCTGATGTATAATTTATATTTTCTTTATATGTTATGTTATGTTATGTTACATCCCCCCCACCCCTACTCCCCAATGGGGGCATCTAGATGAGGTTTGTAGAAGAATTGGCAACACTATATGCCAGCCTCTTACCATTCTTTTCTTCACTCTCAGAAAAGCACCAAAGTGGTCCTCAGTATGCCAGAGACAAAGCAAATAATTTCTGGATACATTCATGTGAGATTTGCCAGATAAAATAGCATTTTACAATCCTATACACGCCCCATATCCCTGTGAAAATCTTGGCCAGTTTCCCTTGTTTATTGTTTTAAATTCTGAACCCAATCTCCAGGTTCACGGAGCAGGCAGCGGAGTGTGCCGGAGGGCTACTGTAAATCAACTGTTTGTTTTATCGGATTAACTCTCCCAGCCCTTAGTACAGCCTGTATGCCCTCCCCCCGGGACTCCCCGTTGCTCTATTAAGTAGTGTTTTATACTTCCAAATACCACGGTCCTAGAAAAGCACGCTATGGGAGAAATCAAGTTTCTTGTATATGTTATATTTCATCTTCCCTCCCCGCTGTTAAGACTGTGTTCTCAGGGGTCAACCAGGGCACTGTTATAGAAAAAAGGATACATTCAGGCTCCCACCGCAAGTCAATCTGCATCATTCCAGCGTTCGATGACCTCTTAAAAAGCAGCTATTAAGTTCAGAATTCAAGGCTAGTTAAAAGTACGTGGTCCCAGGACTGGACAACAGATTTTCCTGCCCCTGCCACCACTTCTCATTCCTATAGTGTTATACAGGTCTGCCTAAAAGACAGTCTCTTCTCTGTGGCACTTACGACCTAGGAAAGATACTAATAAAACACACAGTAGATGTTAGGATGTTAAAATCAATAAGGCTAAGGTCTTGCAGAGCTGGGATTTAAAATTTAAGAGCAACCTTTAAAACGTGGGAGGTAAATATTCAATGGTAGTTATTCAGATAGCAGGACCAGCTGTTGGGATATGTGTCACTGGGCAGGGATACCCAGCGATAACCAGCAACACTATCTAGATAGTGCCAAGGTGGCCTGTAAGATATTCCGTGCCACTATCTGGATAGTAAAAATGGTATCTCAGAGACTTCCAACCACATACACTAAAAAAATCTCTGATCTCACTTCTCAACTTATATAATGCAAGGGACGGGACAGACTAAAATATGGAGAAAAAGACCTCGGTGTGTTTATCCCTCAGCAATATAGGGACTACTCTCTTTCCAACATGGGGCAGGGCCGGCCCAACCATTAGGCAAATTAGGCAGTTGCCTAGGGAGGCAACTTCTGGCAGACAGCAAAGAGCAGGATATTCAAAGCTAAACAACAGATTCTGATAGCCAGGTGGGCATAAGGTTTAAGGTTTGCCTAGGATGCCAATACCTTGAACCAGCTCTGGGGCCGGCCCTGCATAGGGGACATTGGAGTTGGTACTGGAGCAAAAGGATACAGATGGCAGCAGCTTACCCAGTGAGCAGAGGCCACAGGGAGGTGTGCAGGGGTAGGTAAGAGAGAAGAGGTTGTGAGGAGTAGAAGAGTGAAGGCGCTCAAGGGTGAGTGGGAGAAGCTTATCCTGATGAGGGTTCTCTGCCACTGCTGGGAGCAGCCATTTTGTTTTCTCAAAAGCAAAGCACTCAGCGATGTCAGCTTCTCTCACTGTCCACAAGGGGGCAGAACAATTACTCTCTGCTGAGGCAAGCTAACCCAGGCCAACAATATTGAGCTCCTATCCTTGAGGATCAAGATCAGCAAAATATGCCAATGACCCTGGTTGTTAGACTGCATGTAGCAAAATATCATATTGCTTATCGATCCTCTGAAAACCAGATAGGTTTGCATCACGCAAACATCCTGGATGAAGTTGTTTGCATAATGAAAACATATCTGGTTTTCAGAGGATTCCTAATTAACATGATATTTTGCTACATATTCTTTGCTCTTGTAACTCTACTCTGAAAACTACATACTGAATCATATAGTTTTCTCTTTTGGTTGTTAGGTGCACTACCAATGAGGCAAACTACTTACATACTTTGGGTCCAAATGTTCAGCTGGGCCCTGTGAGATGTGCTCAGGAATCAGATGGTTAGTAGTGCCAAATGTCTGGCTTTTTCAACAAAATTTCAGATGAATGTATAGAAGGTAGAAGGGTGGCTAATGCGTCTGGACAGGGCTGTACCGAGGGAAGATCGCGCCCCCCCCCCCCACGCAGCGGGAGAGAAGAGGCGCGCCCGATGTGCAAATCACCAGCATGCTAAGTAGATCTTTCCCTCCTTGCAAGAGCAGGGAGGGAAAGATCTGCTTAGCATGCCGGCGGAAGGCTTAAAGGGCACATTTTAGCTTTCTTCCGTTGCCTGCCGCCACTGAGAAAAGAAAAAGTGGCGGCGGCAGGCAACGGAAGAAAGCTAAAATGTGCCCCTTAAGCCTTTGCACCTTGTGCGGCTGCACCGCTCGCACAGAGCTAGGTACGGGCCTGTGTCTGGACATCTTTCAGAGTTAAAACCTCTATCTACAGTTCTCTAAACTTCCCCCTGAGTGAGTCGTGAAGGACTACCAAAAGGGACTGCTACAACTGGAATTAGATCTATACTTGTGAGTATAATCTTTTGGAATAACCTCTAAATCTTGGGGAAAAGGAAGAGAACCTGAAATGTAAATAGTACTGAAATGCAAATTTGACTGAAGAGAAGGACAGTAATGTCAAAGAATGTAAATAATATAATATCTTTGTAAATATGCTATATCCCCCCTTCGGGTAATGGTAGCCCCCCCCCCCTCACTTGTATCTGTCAATGTACTCTCCACGTGTTTTGCTGTAACTGCTTTGACCCGGCGAAAAGCGGTATATAAATATGGCTAAATAAATAAATGCTGATAAATCTGTGTATTTTAGAATTCAGTGTTTTTACTGAGTCAGTCATGTCTTAGGAGCACCAGCGAGTTGTGTAATTAAGTTAAAGCAGAGCATAACTTAGCATAGAATATAAAATAAGAGTAAATAGACTTTGATTTCTAGAGAGCTTTTCATTTCTAGAGAGCTTTTCATTTAAATCAAATCAGAGTACAGCTTAACTTAGAAAGTAAAATAGAGTAAATAGTTACTCAAATAAATTTTGTTTCTAGAGAGCTTTTTTATTTCAATCCAATCAGAGTATAGTTTAGCATACAAGTAGAATAGTCTCTGAGTAGAAAGAAAAACTAAACTTGTTTCTAGTGACCTTTACAAAGAGGCCTTTCGGTTAGGAGGCAAAAGATCTGTGAAGTTGTCTTAAATAGATGTTAAAGGCAAGTAACAGATCAAAGGGGCAATTTAAAAGGCCCCTTCTATCAAAACAAAGGTCTGTGTGAATCACCAAAGAAATTGGTAAGCCTTTGGCTTAGAAGCTCAGGACAGGGCACTGTGTAGCAACCGACTTTTAATAAGTCTTTTTTCCCTCCTTCCCTCCCTCCCTCCCCAACTCCCACCCACCCATGGAATAATCATAGCTTTATAAGCGCTTTAAACCTCTTAAAGGGAAGGAGGTGCCCATATTCATTCTCAGGTGCAGCTGTTTATCCTCATCAGGCATATATTAAGGACCTGAAAGTAATTAATCTTGAGTTGAACAAAGTCCATTAAAAGTAGTAGGTATGGTGTTATTAGTATAAATATCCCTAGCAAACCTAGGTAAGTAAACAACTTAAATACTTAAACACAATCATAAAACTAAAATGCAGACAGCAGTCCAGCAGCAAGATGGGGGCTTTTAGTCTTTTGCATTAAGTGTCACATGCATGATTTTCTCCCAGTTGGTGAGGGGTCTTAAGTGTACACTAGGTTCAAGGAGCTCTTTGCTCTCAAGGAACAACTCTGATCTCTGGAGGCTAGTGTAACAGATTTGGAGGACATAAGGAAGACAGAGAGGTACATAGATGAGACCTACAGGGATATAGTACTGAAGTCCCACCTCCAGTCTGGCAGCATCCCTGTTGCCAAGGAGGAGAGAGGTCACATGACAGGACAGCATCACGCTGGTATGGCAGGAAGTGATCCTATAGATAGGATCTGTCCTCAAGGTGATGTAAAACCACCTTGCACTGAGGAGTTTCTCCAGGGCCATGTGCTCATGAGGGAAGGGTTAGGACAGCTATTATTGGTGATTCAATCATTAGGCATGTAGATATCTGGGTGGCTGGTGGACGTGAGGATCGCCTGGTAAGATGTCTGCCTTGTGCGAAGGTAGCAGACCTCATGCACCACCTAGATAAGGTTTTAGATAGTGCTGGGGAGGAGTCTGCTGTCTTGGGCTTCTGGAGGCCAAATTTAGGCTTTTAGGTAGACGTTGAAATCCCAACTTCCAGGGTAACGTCTCTGAAATGCTTCCCGTTCCATGCAGAGAACCCAAAAGGCAGGCAGAGCTCTGGAGCCTCAATGCATGAATGAGACAATGGTGCAAAAAAGAGGGTTTTGGATTTTTTAGGAACTGAGCAACATTCTGGGGAAAGGAGGGACTTTTCTGAAGGGATGGGCTCCACCTTAACCAGGATGGAACCAGGCTGCTGGAATTGACCTTTATAAAGGAGATAGAGCAGCTTTTAAACTAGATACTATGGGAGAACAGACAGTCACCCAAGAGTGCATGGTTCAGAAGGATGTATTCTTGAAGGATACTAGCAACAGATTGAAGTTCATTAGGGCATATCGACAAAGAGGTTCCAATAAAGACAAAAGTAACCCAAATGCCATTAGGTACAGAGCAGACAGAGCTTAAAGATTCCAAATTACCCTTGCCTACTGATAACCAGATTAATATGAATAAAATACAGTCTCTAAAATGCATGTATGCAAATGCTAGAAATCTAAAAAATAAGATGGGAGAGTTAGAATATATAGCACTAAATGAGAGGTTAGATATGATTGGTATCCCAGAGACATGGTGGAAGAAGAACTACCAGTGGGACACAGTGACACTTGGGTACAAATTATATCACAATGATAGAGTAGATCAAATTGGTGAGGGGTTGCTCTCTGTTAGAGAGGGCATTGAGTCAAACAGGATTAAAGTTTTGCAGGAAACAAAATACACTGTAGAATATGGATTGAAATTCCATGTAAAAAGGGGAAGGTGATGACAGTGGGAGTATACTATCGACCGCCTGGCCAGAATGAACAAATGGATGATGAAATGCTCAAAGAAATCAGGGAAGCTAACAAAAGTTACAGCACAGTAATAATAATGGGTGATTTCAATTACCCCGGTATCGACTGGGTCAGTGTCATGGCAGGACATGCTAGGGAGATAAAGTTTCTAGATGAAATAAATGACTGCTTCTTGGAGCAGCTGGTTCATGAAACTACAAGAGGTAAAGCCATTTTGGACCTAGTCCTTAGTGGAACACAAGATCTGCTGCAAGAGATAAGGGCATTGGGGCCACTTGGCAATAGTGGAGGAGAGAGAGAAAGTGAGCAAAAGACTGGAGAATAACAGATCATTGAAGAAGTGAGGAATGGAAGGACTGGTACAAGGGTTGAAAAGTGGTAGGTAGACAGAATAAAATTGTGGGTGATTGAGGACTGGATAGTAAGAAGGAGTAGTGAAATCTGAGTAGACAGAGAAAGAGAGAGAGATAAATGGAAGAAAGCTGAAAGGAAAAGATCAATATCCAAGTTGGAAGAAAGTGAAGAAAACAGAAGGGAAGACAAGAAATGGCAGATGGACTAGACCATAGAAAGAGAGCTAAGAGAAGACAGAGGAAAGCAGAAACTTCAGATTGGGACCAGCATGATCAAAGAATAAAATGGTCAGACAACAACAAAAGTATAAAACTTTTTTTTTTTCAGTTTAGTGATCAGACATTTTGTTTTCTTTATATTTTGCACAGTATGGGAAAATGCATCTCTTTCTGTTTCTTTGGTGAGTCTAGCTTCTTGGGGTTTCGGTTTAATTTTGTCTACATAGTTTTTTTTTTAAATTTTAGGCAGGTCACTTAACCCTCCATTGCCTCGGAAGAAAAGGCCTGACAATTTACTTTCAGTCATACATTGCCAAGAAAAAACAGGGGCTGCTGGGTCACCAGGAGTTAGCATTGATTTGACGTAAGTTAAAAAAAATGCCTAGTACTGGAGAATGCTTATATTGTTGTTACTGAGATGACTGGAATCAGATTTTTTTTAACATACTAAGGGGTATGTTTACTAAACAGCGGTAGTGACTTACGTGCGATATCAGAGCCACGGCACCATGGAATTCATGGGGTTGTGGCTCCGAGATCGCAGGAAGCTGCTACCGCTGTTTAGTAACTAGAAGTACAAATAATACTCTGCAATGCAACTAGGAAAGTAAACAATGTGTCCTCTTCAAGACTTGTAACTGTATCAACTAAACATGACAATGAGTAACTGTATAGGTCTCAGAAAAACTCGGGCAGCCGTTGAGGAACAACTTCACCACCAATGGAACTTAAAGCCCTTCAAACATCAACGACCATATAAAAACAGCCACCAATTTTTCAATTTTTCTCAATTTTTCTTAATTTTATAATTTCAACATAATAGTTGTGCTTAGCTTTGAGAAGAGATGTCCAGCTCGTGATGAATATCCCGATGCTGTCAAGCGCGCTCTTCTGTGTTTCACCAACATGGTTTCCTCAGGGGAATTTAATATTGATATGATCCCTCTTCAAAGAAATATTTCAAGCACAATAATTTTAAGTGCGCTTCCTCACACAAAACAGAAGTCAATTCTCTTCTTAACTGTTGAAGTCTTGAAGTGCGCTTCCTCACACAAAACAGAAGTCAATTCTCTTCTTAACTGTTGAAGTCTTGAAGAGGATACATTGTTTATTTTCCTAGTTGCATTGCAGAGTATTATTTGTACTTCTAGTTTCATTATAACTCTGGCAAAAGAGACCACAAAGGAATTTGTACCGCTGTTTAGTAAACATACCCCTAAGTTCTATAGGTGAACGTCCTAGATCTGCTCTGCACCCCTTGTCGAGGGAGAGGTTTCTGAGGATGCAGAATATATGTTTAAAAATAAAAACCAAGAGCTATAATACAGTTTATGACAACAAAATAAAATAAGTTATAATTTTATAATTTGGTGTTAAAAACTATGTTGTGGTTCTCGCTCTTTCTTTTAGTTCCTTGGTGTGCAAGCATCTTGCATTTCCTTTGTTTTTGCAGAATATATAATTTTATTAACACCATGCTGGTCCATTGTGCAGTTTCAGGACTTATATTGGGGATACCAAGACCCTCTTGGTTTTATGTTGCAGTGGGAGGTTTTGTGTTGGGGTCACAAAGCCCCACTGGTTTTTGTGAGGGTGGAAAGTGTTGTGTCGGTGCCATTGAGCATCTCATTTTTGTGAAGGTGGAAAATGCTGTGTTGGGGCCGCCAAGTTGCTCTTGTTGTTTCTGTGGAAGTGGGAGGTTCTGCGTTGGTGCTATTGAGCTCCTCTTGTTGTCTGACACATTTAGCGGCATGTTTCCTAAGCTCCGTGCTGGCAACACATGTGGGCCATGTTACCAGCACGGCACTATAGGCTAACTACATGAAGGCAGGTACATCCCCCTACAGTTCCTGCGCTTTAATGTGGCAAAATGCTGCAGGTGCAACTAATGCCACACTTTGAGGTGAATTAATAATAATGAGGGAAGGGTGTGCCGATCTATAGATTGGAGGGGGGGGGCACCAGGAACTCTAGCACTGGCCCTGATATAAATATAAACAAACATACAAACACACCCATATACATATGCACACACACACACACACGCGAGCATGCACACACATATACAAACACACATGCACAGACATACAAAAACATACATGCACTCATTTGCCCCCACACACCAATACAAACAAAAAAAATAAACATATAGATATCGAAACATTCATACACCCCACATACAAAACAGATACACACACAGGCAACACAGATACAAACATAGATACGTGAGAGCATGCACACAACCCCATGCGCATGCAGAGAGGTCGGAAGGAATTCCTTCAGCCATGCTCTGCATGCTTTTTCCAACTGGTGGAGCAAGATGCCCTGAACATTACAGGTGGAGAGTGATTTTCTATGCTTCAGGACACCCAAACTCATTTGTTTCACACAGTATTTAAGTAAGCAGATTAGAATTGATTTTTTAATATTGATTTGTACCATGAAAAGTGTTATATTGTTATATTTATTAAATACATTTATATCCTGCTAATTGAATCTTTCTGTGGCTCACAGCACAACATCTGAAATAATGTAAACCAAGCAATAACAATACGGTGACATCATAAACATCATGAGAATTAAAAGCCTTGTTAATTTAAAAACATCTTTCTTTCGAACTACATAGAGATCAGTATCAGGGTGTAACCCATCCAGTAAAAGGTTCCATAATACCAGCGCCATAATTGTAAAAGCACGGGACTGAACAAAGTACTTCCTAACAAGTTTCTAAGATGGTACTGCCACGTAGTTTCAACCCCTTCTTCCACATCAGTCTCTGTCCTTTTCTTCCTTTGAGGTCCACTCCATCTACCTATTTACTCCACTAACCTTCTGGGTAGCGGTCATTTATTGACCCCCTCAGAAGTCCACCTTTTCCTTTTTCATTGACTTTGACTTCTGGCTTTCCTTCTTTCTCCTTCCCTCATTCTTGGGGATTTTAACATTCATGTTCATGAACCCTCTGAATTTTATGCCCTAAAGCTCCTTGCTTGTAACATTCTATTTCACCTCCAGCCTTGTTCTACTGGTCCTACTCATCAGCATGGCCACTGTCTCAACCTTGTGCTCTCCAAATTTTTGTCGTCAATCTTCTCCACCTCATTTCTTTCACTATCCAACCATCATCTGTTGACTTTTACTCTTAACCACCCCCCATCACAGTCTCATTCTTTTTTCACCAACCCATTTAGGAACCTTTAGGCTATTAGCCCCTCACTTGGCTTGCAGCTTGTCGTGCTGTGAGGGCTTGTGTGCATCAGTGATGCTGAGAGCAAAACTATCGGTAGTTTAACTACTGGCAGGGTCTCCCAAGATGGACAGGTCTCAGCTGAGGTGCCAGACCAAGACAAACCACCCATCTGGGCAGCAGCAGAATGGGATAGTGTTGACGGCGGAGGATCACATTTCTGTGAAAACGGCAACAACACCAAACTTAAACTGCGCGGAAGAAAGGCCCAGCAATCTACTTCTGTATCTTGCCATGAAAACCCAATGGATAGTTACAACAAAACAAATTGTGCTATAGTGCTGGAAGATGAGACACCCAGGTCTGAAGGCACTCAACTAGCTACTGGGGAAGAGCTGAAGACTTTTCAGAGTAAAGCCAGCATTTATGATGTAGTTGGATCAAAGCCCTCGGGACGTCTGACTGCTGATGTAGCTGCACATGAAATGAGAGTCAGAAGCTGTAAAGATGTCTTATGCATTGGAACATGGAACGTACGAAGCATGAACCAAGGGAAGTTGGAGGTGGTCAAGAATGAAATGGAACGTGTACAACTTGATCTGTTGAGTGTCAGTGAACTGAAATGGACTGGCATCGGGCACTTTGCATCAGATGATCACATGGTCTACTATGCTGAAAATGAAAGACAAAGAAGAAATGGTGTTGCATTTATAATAAAGAAGAAACTTGCAAGAACTGTAATGAAATACAATGCAGTCAGTGAACGCTTAATCTCTATTTGTCTACGAGGAATGCCTATCAACACAACTATAATTCAAGTATATGCCCCAACAACAGCTGCAGAAGAGAATGAAATTGAAGAGTTCTATGAACAAGTACAAGCTGAAATTGACAGAACATGCAAACAGGATATCCTGATAGTCATGGGTGACTGGAACGCAAAAGTTGGCAACAAAGAAGAAGGCAAAGTAGTTGGAAAATATGGACTTGGCAACAGAAATGAAGCTGGAGAAAGACTGATAGAATTCTGCAAGACTAATAATCTATTCATCTCAAACACCTTCTTCCATCAATACAAGCGACGACTGTACACATGGACATCACCCAATGGATTGTATAAAAATCAAATTGACTACATCTGTGGAAGTCAACGATGGAAAAGTTCTATAACATCAACAAAGACAAAAACTGGAGCTGACTCTGGTACAGATCATCAACTACTAGTACGCAAACTCAAGCTAAAGTTGAAAAAGAGCAAACCACTCATGAATGCAGCAAAATATGACCTTGAGAATATACCACTGGAATTTAAAGACTGCCTGCAAAATCGATTTGCTGCTTTAGATACAAATGACAGAGCTCCAGAAGAGTTATGGAATGACATCAAGAAGATTGTGTTGGAAGAAAGCGAGAAGTCTCTACAAAAGGTGAAAAAGCAAAAACGGCCAAAATGGATGACAGAAGAAACTCTGAAAATTGCCCAGAAACGCAGAGAAGCTAAAGCCAGAGGAGAAAGAAAGACAATAACAGAACTCAACAGAAATTTCCAACGTGCAGCAAGACAGGACAAGGAAAAGTACTACAACGACACATGCAAGGAAATAGAAGCAGAAACTATTAGAGGAAGAACAAGATTGGCTTTCCTAAAGCTACGAGAGTTAAAGAAAAAGTTCCAGCCTCGAATTGGAATGTTACAAGATGCTCAAGGTTCTATGTTGAATGATGCTGAGAAGATCAAGAAAAGGTGGAAGGAATATACAGAGTTTTTATATGATAAAGATCAAGTGGACCAACAGCCATTTCAACCTGTACCTTATCATCGGGAACCATTGGTGATGAAAGAAGAAGTTGAAGCAGCATTGAAAGCCTTATCAAAGAACAAAGTACCAGGCATTGATAGCATTCCCATAGAAGTAATACAGCAATCTGATGCAGCTGTTACCGTACTTACAAGGCTCTGCCAAGAAATATGGAAGACAACATCATGGCCAACTGACTGGAAAAGATCTGTGTTTATACCAATACTAAAGAAAGGTGATCCAACTGACTGTGGAAATTATCGCACAATCGCTCTGATCCCACATGCCAGCAAGATTCTACTGAAGATTATTCAAAAGAGACTACAACCATACCTGGAACAAGAACTACCTGAAGTGCAAGCAGGGTTCAGGAAAGGGCGAGGAACGAGAGACATCATTGCAGATGTGAGATGGATCCTTGAAAAGACTAAAGAATACCAAAATGATATCTATTTGTGCTTTATCGACTATAGCAAGGCTTTTGACTGTGTAAACCATGAGAAACTCTGGGCCACATTAAGAAGCATGGGTATACCAGAACACCCGATCGTACTCTTGCGCAATCTGTACACTGATCAAGAAGCAACAGTTCGCACGGAACAAGGAGAAACAGAATGGTTTAAAATAAGCAAAGGTATAAGACAAGGCTGCATGCTTTCCCCCTATCTTTTTAATTTATATGCAGAACAAATCATCAGAGAAGCAGGATTGTATGAAGACAACAGAGGTGTGAAGATTGGTTGAAGACTCATCAACATCCTTCGCTATGCTGATGATACCACATTACTGGCTGAAAGTGAAGATGATCTGGAACATTTGCTTCTCACAAAGAACATAGTCTCAAAATGGGCCTGCACCTTAATGTAAAGAAGACAAAGATCATGACAACTGGCATAATCAACAGGTTCATCGTTGAAGGAGAAGAAATTGAAATTGTGAACAATTTTAACCTACTTGGATCAACTATCAATAAAGAAGCAACAAGCAGTCAAGAAATCAGGCGACGCATTGCTCTTGGCAGAATGGCTATGAAAGACCTAAATAAGATTCTCAAGAGCAGAGATGTCTCTCTCCATACAAAGATTCGACTTGTTCAAGCCATGGTATTTTCAATAACATCATATGGATGTGAAAGCTGGACAGTGAAAAAGATAGACAGGAAGAAAATTGATGCCTTTGAATTATGGTGCTGGCGGCGAATACTGTGTATACCATGGACTGCCCGAAGAACAAACCAGTCATTACTAGAGGAGATCAAACCTAAGCTTTCTTTAGAAGCTCAGATGACAAGACTTCGACTTTCATACTTTGGACACATCATGTGAAGAGAGAGATCATTAGAGAAAGACATCATGCTTGGCAAGATAGAAGGTCAACGCAAAAGAGGAAGGCCAGCAATGAGATGGATCGATACAATAACAGCAGCTACGGGTACCAGTCTGTCAACAATGAGCCGCCTGACTCAAGACCGAACACAATTTTGGATAGCTATCCAGAGGGTCGCTATGAGTCGACGCTGACTCGACGGCACTTAACAACAACAGCAGGCTATTAGCACCTCTACTCTCTCCACAGCCATCTCATCTCCTCTCTCTTCCACTTTCTCATCTGATTGTGTTGATGAGGCTGTCTCTTCCTATTACACTTTACTGTCCTTCAGTCTGGATGATCTTGCTCCTCTCATTCCAAGCTCTGTGAGGCACATTGTACCTCAGTCTTAGCTGATGTCTGAAATCCACTACCTACATTCTTGTGCCCACACTGTTGAGTGTCTTTGACTTAAATCTCATATTTATGCTGATTTCCTACACTTCAAATTCATGCTAGCCTCCTACCAGTCTGCCATAGGATTCTCCAAGCAAGAATAATATGTGCATCTGACAAACTTTCTTGCCTTTGACCCTCGCCATCTCTTTGCAATGCTCAACTCTCTCCTTAAAGTGTCTCCACCGCTGACCCTGTCTTCCCTTTCTACCCAAACATTGGCTATTTCCATGATAAGGTTCACATAATTAGTCTTGAGTTCTCCAGTGGGTTATCACCATCTTCCACTCCCCCTCTTACTACTACTAATAATAATCAGTTGTATAGTGCTACAAGGCATACACAGCGCTGTACATATAGATGTAAGACACAGTCCCTGATCATCAGAGCTTAATCAAGACAAAATACATAGTAAAACTGGAAACTAGAGTATGGTAAGATACACATAAGTAGCGGACAAGAGAGTGAGGAGCATCAGGATCCAAAAGCAGCTTCAAAGAGGTGAGATTTTAGCCTAGATTTCAATAGGGCCAGAGAAGGAGCTCAATGCACAGACTCAGGTAGTTTGTTCCAGACATATGGAGCAGCAAGATCCAATGAACGAAGTCTGGAGTTGGCAGTGGCCGAGAAGGGCGCAGATAAAAGGGATCTGCCAGAGGAGCGGAGTTCCCGAGGAGGGGTGTAGAGTGAGATAAGAAAGTAAAACAGTGAGATAAGAGATGAATCACTCTCATATCCTTCTTTCAACCTCTGTCATCCTTTCTTCTTTTTCTAAGATCACTGAGGAGGAAACTGCACATCTTCTTTCCTCCTCCAAACTCACTGCTTGTTCCTCTGATCCCATTCCCACCCCTCTACTAAGTTCTGTTTCTATCATTCCTTCCCTTTGTCATATCCTCAACCTATTACTTTCCACTGAAACTGTTCCTACAACCTTCACACATGCTATGGTGACACCACTCCTCAAAAAACCCTTAACTAGAACCTACCCACCCTTCTAGCTGTTGGCTCATCTTCCTCATCCATTTTGCATCCAAACTACTTGAACTTGGGGTTCACCACTGCTGTCTTGACTTCCTTTCCTCTCAAGCCCTTCTGGATCCACTGCAATCTGTCTTTCATCTTGTACATTCTACAAAAACAGGGCCCTTGCCAAAGGCCACAGTAATTTATTCCTGGCTAAATCCAAGGGCCTTTACTCGATTCTCCTCCTTTTTGACATATCTGCTGTTGATCAGCATCGTATCCTTGATAAGCTGTTCTTGTTTAGATTAGGGGTTATTTTCTGTCTTGGTTGTGTTCTTATCTCTCTCATCCACTGTTAATGTAGATTTTAATGGATCTTTCTCCACTGCTATCCTGCTTCCTGTTGATCTACCTCAGGACCTTTTCTTTTCTCTCTCTACACTCAGTCCTTTGGTGCCCTGATTTCCTCCCACGGTATTCAGTACCATCTTTATGCTGACGACTCTCAGATTTAGCTCTCTGCACCTGAAATCTCTCCAGGAATCCAGGTCCCTATCTCAGCCTGCTTGTCTGATGTTGCTGTCTGGATGTTCTGCCACCATCTGAAACTAAACATGGCCAAGCTGGAGTTCCTTATCTTTCCCCCAAAACCCACTTCTCCCCTTCCTCCTTTCTCTCTTCCTGTGAATAACATTAGCAACCTTCCTGTTTCCTCTACTCACAACCTTGGGGGTCATCCTTTGAGTCTTCTCTCTCTTTCTCTGCACACATCCAACAGATAGCTAAAATCTGCTGTTTCTTTCTCTATATTATCAGCAACATGTGTCCCTTCCTTTCTAAACACGCTACCAAGACCCTCATCCACTCTTTGGCCACCTCTCATTTAGACTATTGCAACCTGCTTTTTGCTGTATTATCTCTCCCCTTTAATCCATTCAAAACTCAGCTGCACAACTAATCTTCCACCAGGGTTACTACAGCCATGTAACCCCTCTTCTCAAGTCACTTCATTGGCTTCCTATCCGTTTCCGCAACAAGATCAAACTTTCCTACTGACCTAGAAATGCATTCTCCTCATTAGCTCTCTTCTCTTTCCCTACACCCTTCCTCGGGAACTCCACTCACCAAGCAAATCACTTTTATCTGTGCCCTTCTCTTCCACTGCGTAATCCAGACTCCCTTTATTCCACCTTGTTGCACTGTATGCCTGCAACAGACTATCTCAGTCAGGACGTCAGGCTCCACCCTGGTCCTATTCAAATCCAGGCTAAAAAATGCCCACCTCTTCGAGGCTGCTTTTGGATCCGGATCCCCTTATTCTCCCGTTTACCGCCCATGTACGCTTAAGCACTTCCCTTAGTTTTGTCCTAGTCCTCTGTTGTGTTTATCTGTCTTGATCAGATTGTACACTCTTCTGAGAAGGGACACCTTGTAGCGCTATACAAGTGATTAGTAGTAGCAGTAATAGCAGTAGCTTTGTTGAGACAATTGCGGCAGACGTGATGGTTGGTAGAAAGAAAGACTTTGGCAAGGTTCTGCGGACACCTGCTCAGTAGCTGTCTTTACCAGACACAACAAAACTTGAAACTTTGCCTGTTGACGTATCATCAACAAAACAATGACATTGTTTTATTGCACTGAATATATTTAGGGCATCTGATTTTATGTTTTATTTAAACAGATATCTATACTGCTTTTTCCTACAATCAAGGCAGTCTACACGGTAAACATTCAACCAAATACTGTGTCTAGTGTGTGCATGCAGTGAGCATGTTTTGGCTGATAAACACAGACAAAATAGTCCCGATAAAAAAATCATAAAATTAGTGTTTATTGGATAAATCCTGGGAAACGCCACTTCCCCAGGTACATTTGCGCCCCTCTGCTGGCTTGTCTTATATCCTCCAGTCAGTTTTTGTAATTTTTCGGCATCAATAACTCTGAGGTGACACATGTATATGTTTGATTCCAGTAGAAAAGGTACCCAGCAAAAGCACTTAGGGCACGAAAATACTAATAAACACTGATGACTTTGTACCCTCGAAAAAATATATATTAACTGGAAAATAAACACTGATGTTTACAATTTACAAAAACCTACAAATAGAAGACCCAATCATATTGTTTTTTTGTAGGGTTATTCTAATGCTCTTCTGATCCCATCCCCACCCAACTGCTAAGCTCTATCTCTTCCGCCATCACCCCTTCCATCTGAACATAAGAACATAAGATATGCCATACTGGGTCAGACCAAAGTCCACCAAGCCCAGTATCCTGTTTCCAACACTGGCCAATCTAGGTCACCAGTATCCAGCAGTCTCCCCAAAAGACGCAGGTTCCTCAATGCTTGTATTGGGGCAAGCAGTGAATTTCCCAGGTCCCCTTTAATATCAGTTTATGGACCTTTCCTCCTGGAACTTGTCCAAATCTTTTTTAAACCCAGCGACACTAACAGCTTTTACTACATCCTCCGGTAACAAATTCCAGAGTTTGATTACACGTTGAGTGAAAAAATATTTTCTCTTATTAGTCTTAAATGGGTTACACTGTAGCTTCATTGCATGTCCCCTAGTCTTTCTACTTTTTGATGACATAAACAATCGATCTACGTTTACCCGTTCCACTCCGTTCATTAATTTATAGACCTCTATCATATCTCCCCTCAGCCATCTCTTTTCCAGGTGGAAGAGCCCTAACCTTTTAAGCCTCTCCTCATAGGGGTATCCTTCCATCCCCTCTACCATTTTAGTGGCTCTTCTCTGTACCTTTTCTAATTCCACTATGTCCTTTTTAAGATACGGCGACCAGAATTGCACACAATATTCAAAGTGCGGTCGCGCCATGGAACGATACAGAGGCATTATAATATCCTTTGTTTTGTTTTGTTTTTTATTTGCATTTTCAAAACCAAATATTTACAAAGCAAATATACAAGAAACATAAATAAATAAATCAAAAGTACTATCACAATTACAGCAATACTTTCACACATTTAGTCCACATCTAAGAGAGGATCAACATGTTTAAACAGAAAACTAATTAAAAAGGAAATAATGGAGAAACTCCCTAAACACCAGCCTATGTTAATCCCACCATTACTATACCCCATCATTTTTCTCTCGAGCTAACAAAAAAGCCTCTAACTGCAAAGCGTCTGTAAAGGAAAACCTTGACCCTTGAAAAGTAACCAAGCACTTGAAGAAAAAAGGAAGCCCCAAGGGCCAACACCCTCGCCTTCAGGGTCAAAAAGGCCCTTCTTTGAAGTTGTGTGGCCCTCGAGACATCAGGAAAAAGCTGCATTCTTGCACCACAAAAGACATAAGCTTTGTTCTGAAAATAACTTCGAAATACAGAAGATCTATCTTGTTCTGTTAAAAAGGTAACAACTGAAGTAGCTCTAGTGGGGATAGTAACATGTGAATCCTCCAGGAACTGCTTCAAGGTAGCCAATGGAGGTTGCAAGATGTCAAAGCCCCAGAGGATTTTCCCGAGATCCACCCCACAGAGAGATAGAACAGTTTAGAAAACCCCATTATATCTGCGTTAGACAAAGCCAATGCCTCTTTAAGATATTTCCTTATCAAAATCTCAGATGATAATAATGGAGAAGTAGGAAAATTCAGAAATCGAATATTCTTAGCTCTAAGGGAATTCTCAAACATTTCTAATTTCCTTTGAACAATCAGATTATCCTTAACAGTTGAGGAACCAATAACTTGTAAAGAAGAAACTTGCTGCTGATATTTAGACATCTGTTGTTCAAAAGAATCCATCCAACTCTCAACCTTACCCATCCCAGCAACAGTCTCATGCGAAAATGAGCATTTCTGAGTTACGTGGAGACCAGAGTCTGTTCCATATGGGTCACCACCCTCCATATCTCCCAGGGAGACCTGAGACTCAGAAATCACCCTGGAATCAGGTGGAGGTAGGGACCAAGTAACAGGCTTATAGGCGTTAATAAAAGTAGGAGAACTCTGTTATAATGGACTCCCAGTTGCATCAGAGTCAGATGGTAACATAGTAATAGGGGGAATTGATGGAGTGCATCTGGGGAGCTCAGGGAGGCCCCCGGGTCCTGAAAAGTAAGGAAATCAGCACCTATAAGAGGGCTGGAACCTTCATCCTTAAGTTTCGAATGCTTGTCTATTGAACTGGTTATAGTTTCTGAAGACACCAACTTCTTCTTGCGCTTTCCCATGTGGACAATCACCCAAAACTCCTAACAGCTGCTTCTCTTTGCTCCTAAGGGGCTCACAAGGAGCCAAACATGCCCCTTGTGTCGTTTCCCTTAGGCCACGCCACAGCTGCACGCCCAATGACCAGCTGGACGAAATCAGCCCCTGATGATGTCGGGGCCATTGAAGGACCCACCTGCGTGCTCTGCACTGCCTGGCTGAGCAGAAACACCTCCCCAATATCCTTTGTTTTATTCTCCATTCCTTTCCTTATAGCATTCTATTTATCTTTTTGGCCACTGCTGCACATTGGGCAGAGCCTTTCAACGTGTTATCCACCACGATGGCGCTTAATTCTTTTGCTGGGTTGTTGTTCCTAATGTGGAACCTTGCATCGTGTAACCATAGTTTGGGTTCTCTTTCCCAGATGAAAAACTTTGCACTTGTTCAATCCTGTCATATCCTTAACCTAATCCTTTCCACTGCAACTGTTCGTTTGGCCTTCAAACATGCTGTGGTTACACCTTTCCTCAAAAAGCTTTCACTAGATCCTACCTGTCCTTCCAGTAATCGACTTATCACTCTCCTCCCCTTTGCTTCAAAAGTACTTGAACGAGCAGTTGACTGCCGCTGTCTTGACTTTCTTTCCTCTCAATACCTTCTGGACCCACTGCAATCTGGCTTTCGTCCTCTACATTCCACAGAAACGGCTCTTGCCAAAGTCTCCAGTGACTTCTTCCTTGCCAAATACAAAGATGTCTACTCGATTCTCATCCTTCTTGATCTTTCTGCTGCCTTTGACATTGTTGACCAACATCTTCTCCTCGATACCCTGTCGTCGCTTGGATTTAGGGCCTCTGTTCTGTCCTGGTTTTCTTCTTATCTCTTCCATCGCACTTTTAGTGTCTGTTCTGGTAGTTCCTCCTCTACCGCCATCCCCCTCTCAGTTGGTGCACCTCAGGACTCTGTCTTGGGACCTCTCCTTTTCTATCTCTATACAGTCCCTTGGTGCACTTAATTCCTCCCATAGTTTTCAGTACCATCTTTATGCTGAAAACTCTCAGATCTACCTTTCTGTGCCTGAAATCTCTCCAGGAATCCAAGCCTGGATCTCTGCCTGCTTATCCGACATTGCTGCCTTGATGTCTCACTGCTGTCTGAAACTGAACATGGCTAAAACTGAGCTCCTTATCTTTCCCCCTAAATGCACCTCCTCCCTTCCTCCCCTCTCTATTTCCGTGGATAACACTACACTCCTCCCCGTTTCCTCAGCTCGCAACCTAGGGGTCACCTTCGACTCTACTCCCTCTTTCTCTGCACACATCCAACAGATAGCTAAAACCTGTCACTTCTTTCTCTACAACACTGGCAAAATTCATCCCTTAATTTCTACACACACTACTAAAACACTTATCCACTCTTTAGTCACCTCACGTCTAGACTATTGCAACCTCCTCCTTGCTGGTCTTCCTCTGAATCATCTCTCTCCCCTTCAATCTGCTCAAAATTCAGCTGCGTGGCTAATCTTCCACCAGTCTCACTATTTATCTATTTATTTATTTATTTATCCATTTTTTTCTATACCACTATGCTCATATTACCCCTCTTCTCAAGTCGCTTCACTGGCTCCCTATTTGTTTCCGTATCCAATTCAAACTTCTGCTGACCTATAAGTGCCCTCATTCTGCTGTTCCTCTACCTTTCCTCTATTATTTCTCCCTACACCCCTCCTCGGCAACTCCGTTCTTTTGGCAGATCCCTTCTCTCTGCGCCCTTCTCTTCTACTGCCAACTCCAGACTTTGATCCTTCCATCTTGCTGCTCTTTATGCCTGGAACAAACTACCCGAGTCTGTGCATTTGGCTTCATCTCTGGCCCTTCTCAAATCCAGTCTCAAAACTCACCTCTTCGAGGCCGCTCTTGGATCCTGATCTGCTTAGTCTCCTATGTGTTTCCTTACCATTCCCCTAGATACATCCTTGTCCTCGGCTGTTGTGTTGTCCAGATTGTAAGCTCCGATGAGCAGGGACCATCTTTTACATGTGTCTCTACAGCACTGTATACGCCTTGCAGGGCTATAGTAGTACCCATGATGAGGACTATCTGTGACACAGAAGACTGCATATAAATAAATGAAATCTCACTTTAAAGAATCCTTCTACCTGCAGCAACATAGATCCTGCTTGGGTTTAATTAGTTTTGCCTAGTCACAAGAATAGATTCATCTGCCTGGAGTCTGACCATTCAGGCACTTTGAATTCCAAATGGTAGAAGTCCCTTTCTTCTCTCTTAACTTCATGAGTGTGGCTTGGGGCTTCTTGCCTATAAAGGTGGGCTTAATAATGTAACCTTACAAAGGACTTTACCCCTAAACTGTGGAATCACACACTAAAGAGATGACCCCAGGCTGAAGTTCACTGGCTCCCAGGTTATCACTTCAAAATTTGAGGTGTTATAATTCACCTGTAATAAGTCAGGAAAAATATCCCAACAGACAAGGAAACTAGGCAATTCAATAATTTAGTACACTTTAGGTGAAGCTCAGTGTGGTGTTACAGTCAAAACAAATAGGGGATTATTCTGTTGTTAGCGGCAGCTCCCAACTAACTTTCCCGCCGGTTGTGTGGGCAAGTAAGCTGGGGGCGGGAAAGGGGAGGATCGGGGGCGGGGTTAGGGCAGGCAGTGAGTGGTCACCAGCCCTGGACGTACAGGGCCGATTCTAATGTCGGCCCTGTACATCCAGGGCTGGCAAAATAGCCGGGGAAGTTATTCCACCTCCGAGGTGGAATAACTTCCCTGGTCGTGGTTTTTTTGTGGCCCAGGGCATGGAAAGGGCTGGGGGGGGGCCAGGATTTATTCCCCACAGCCCGACCCTGACCTTAGGAGGCCAGATCGGGGGTTGAGCTGCGAGGAATAAACTTTAATTTCTGGCAGCCGGCATCACGGCATTTAAATGGAGCTATCCGGGCAGTGCCTGTACATGCAGGACGGGACTGAATCGCAGCCCCCTCCTTCCCCCAACATAAAAATAAGGAAGAATTACATGTCCCTAACTACACATTCATACAGCACAACCAGTTCCCTTTCTTGCTTTTTCTGGGCTCTGGCATACACTCACTCAACGGTTCATACCCTCAAAGCTCCAACAAAAGAAATATTCCTGTATTAAGAAACTGTAAATGGAAAAGTTCCTTCAGGTTTATGGGAAATATAGTGACAGAAGTTCTAGGTGCTGGTTCCCTCTGCACTGTCACAACATATTTCCTCACAAGACCTTTCACTGGTCCAAAGATGTATTTTCCCCAATGATTTACCAAAATTCTGATAGCGTCTCAAATGTCCCCAAGTGACAGTACTTCTTTTAGAGAACCAATGAGTTTTTGCAGATTAGGGTACTGTAGGGAGGGGCTCTCTTCACAAGGCTTGGGTAGCTTTTAAAACCTTGCACCAAACCTCAAGGTGCTCTCACACTGCAATGTCTCAGTGATAACACCGGGAAAACATTTCCTCCAGTCAGTATTCCTAAATCATTTCTTCCCCTCTTTAAAGGGGTCAATGCTTTTCTTTTCCCAAGGAAGCAAGGCACTTCCAGCATAGAGGAAAAGAAAACAACTCCGATTAAGCTTCAGCCCCTACAGAACCCACAGTGGAGTGAGATAAATGAGCACAAATAGCTCACTGACAGGAACTCCTTTCCAAAGAAAACCTGCTAGATCGGCTTCTCCAGTCTCCCAGGCAGAAATATATACTCTGTCTCAAAACAGCAGCTCCTTTTCAGAACAGCTGGAGATAAACAGCTGTGACTCTCTCAGATCATCTGGCTTGTGCTGATTTATTCCCTGATTAAAGTTTAAAATCATCTCAAAAGATTCAGCTTTTCAAAGGGTTCAAGGTTAAATATGAGAGAAATCAGTTTCTGGTCATCTTTTACCTCAGGTTCCACTTATACACACATCAGACAGGAGACTTGGTTTATGGTTTATTAAAAACTTGATATACCGCCTCTGGAAAACATCAAAGCGGTGTACAATAAAATCAATAAATATAATACAAGAAATCGAAAGGAACTCCATCACATCCAAGGACAGTCTGGTTTTCTTTTTTCAGTAAATTACAGAAAAACTGTGTTTAGCTTATAATCAGTTCTTCTTTAGCTAGTCTCAAACATCCAATTTCTCCTCAGATCTCTCACTTTCTCCCTCTCACATACTACACCATCTTGCCAGTAGAGTTGCCAACCGGCCATTATTCAGCTGATGTCTGACCATTTTTAATATGTCCAGGCCTGCTGCCGGCAGAGAGCTAAAACCAGCCGTTGAAAAGCCATTTTTTTGCTCTGGCTGCGGGACCGGGAGTGGACAGAGCAGAAAACCAGCTTTTCATCTCTCTCCTTGTTCCCCCACAGCCTCACCCTCTCCTGAGATCCAGCCATGGCTCCTGCATCTTACAGAGCTGCGGCTGCAATAGCGATAATAATTTAAAATAAAAACAAAACTGGTGCACAGCCTTCCAGCCTCTATTATTGAACCCTTGCTGCTGCGTCCCACCCTCAAAAGGAAGTTACACTAGAGGGGGCAGGACACAGCAGCAGGGTCCCATAACAGATGCCGGAAGGCTCCGAGTCGGTTTTGTTTGTGTTTTAAATTATTATCACTATTGCAGCCACAGTTGCCAAGGGAAGAAGGGGGCTGGAAGGAAGCTGACATGGTGGGGGAAGGAGGTGGCAGAAAGGGAGCTGACATGGGGGAAAAAAGGGACTGGAAGGGAGCTGACATGGGGGGAAGGAAGGGGCAGGAAGGGAGCTGACATGGGGGATAAGGAGGGGACAGGAAGGGATCTGACACAGGGGGAAGGAGGTGGCAGGAAGGGAGCTGACATGGTGGATAAGGAGGGGACAGGAAGGGATCTGACACAGGGGGAAGGAAGGGGCAGGAAGGGAGCTGACATGGGGGGATAAGGAGGGGACAGGAAGGGAGCTGACATGGGGGGAAAAAGGGGGCTGGAAAGGAGCTGCCATGGGGGGAAGGAGGTGGCAGGAAGGGAGCTGACATGGGGGGAAGGAAGGGGCAGGGCAGGAAGGGAGCTGACACAGGGGGAAGGAGGTGGCAGGAAGGGAGCTGACATGAGGGGGAAGGAGAGGGCTGAAAGGGAGCTGACATGGGGGGGAAGGAGGGGGCTGGAAGAGAGCTGACACAGGGGGAAGGATGGGTTTGGAAGAGAGCCAATATGGGGGAAGGAGGGGGCTGGATGGGAGCTGACACGGCAGAAGGAGGGAGCTGACATAGGGGGCTGGAAGGGAGCTGACATGGGGGAAGGAAGGGGCAGGAAGGGAGCTGACATGGGGGGAAGGAAGGAAGCTGACATGGGGGGATAAGGAGGGGACAGGAAGGGAGCTGACAAAGGGGGAAGGAGGTGGCAGGAAGGAAGATGACGAGGGGGAAGGAGAGGGCTGAAAGGGAGCTGACATGGGGGGAAGGAGGGGGCTGGAAGAGAGCTGACACAGGGGGAAGGATGGGTTTGGAAGAGAGTTGATATGGGGGAAGGAGGGGGCTGGATGGGAGTTGGCATGGGGGGGAGGAGGGGGCTGGAATGGAGGTGACATGGGGGAAGGGGGCTGGAAGTATTTATTGCTAAGTAGTTATTTTTATTCTGGTTATGAATTTGCCCTTTCACTGCAGTTTTCTTTCAATATTGGATTTGAAGGAGAAATACTAGTATCACGTGAAAAGAGTTCACAAAGGACTCTTAGTGGGAAAAAGGAGGGTGGGATGTAGACAACATTAATAATAATGAGGAAGGGGTGCCGATTTATAGGTTGCAGGGGAATGCCGGAAACTCTAACACGGCCCTGCAGCAGGACAGCTTCGGGCTGTGATCGGGTGCTGCTGCCGCAATCTTCACAGCAGTCCAGCGCTTTAGAGTAGCCACAAGCACCATGGACCTTAAAGAGAAGCAGCCACGGTGATCGTGGCTCTCCCCGATGCGTGCATGACCCCACCAATGAAAAACAATCCCCTTGTCAGTAACGCCTGAACCGGACCCCGCAGCTTCACTTTTCTTTTTAAATTCTACTGCCACTGCCCAGGGCTGACTCGGGCCCACCACAGCCGCTGACAGCCCCAACCACAGTCTGAAGCTGTCCTGCCCCTGACTCAACATCCACGAAAAACTATGACTGCATTTTCTTTTTAAAAAACCTCTCTGCCGCGGCTCTCCAGCACGGTCCAGATGCTGCCCGTTCTCCCTCTTTTGCTGATGCCACAGAACCCCGGTAAATACTTGTTTAATATTCTTTTTACACCTGGGGTTACATTAGCACTGGAATGGGACTGAAAATAGGTTGATGCTGGAGGAGGACTGATGCTGAAGGGGGGAGCTGGAACTAGAAGTGTGATGCTGGGAGGTGCTGGGACTGGAAGGGAGCTGATGCTGGGAGCTGCTGGGACTGGAAGGGAGCTGCTGCTGGGAGGGACAGGGACTGGAAGGGAGCTGATGCTGGGAGCTGCTGGGACTGGAAGGGAGCTGCTGCTGGGAGGGACAGAGACTGGAAGGGAGCTGCTGCTGGGAGGTGCTGGGACTGGAAGGGAGCTTCTGCTGGGAGGGACAGGAACTGGAAGGGAGCTGCTGCTGAGAGGTGCTGGGACTGAAAGGGAGCTGCTGCTGGGAGGGACAGAGACTGGAAGGGAGCTGCTGGGACTGGAAGGGAGCTGCTGCTGGGAGGGACAGGGACTGGAAGGGAGCTGATGCTGGGAGGTGCTGGGACTGGAAGGGAGCTGCTGCTGGGAGGTGCTGGGACTGGAAGGGAGCTGGTGCTGGGAGAGGGACAGGGACTGGAAGGGAGCTGATGCTGGGAGGTGCTGGGACTAGAAGGGAGCTGCTGCTGCGAGGGACAGGGACTGGTAGGGAGCTGCTGCTGGGAGGTGCTGGGACTAGAATGGAGCTTGTGCTGGTTGGTGCTTGGCCTGCAAAGGAATTGATGCTGGGAGGGGGCTGGAATGAGAGGAGTAACTTTGTGGTTAGAGCACTGATTTGGTAACCAAGAGGCAAGGATTCAGTTCCCACTAGCACTCCTTGTAACCTTAGGCAAATCACTTTAACTCTCCATTGCCTCAGACAAAAAACCTGGCAATCTACTTCCAGTCACACTGCCAAGAAAATCCAGGGGCTGATGGGATTGCCTAAAGCCCACTAGCAAGTTGTACCTTTTTCAGTCCCACACAGATCTGAGGCTCTCTCTGGCTTGTGTGTCCAGGGAATTGCCAAGTTGCATCCCTGCTAATGCCAATCCTGAGAACTGCTGTCTTTTATTTTGTACAATACGGGAGAAATGCATTTCTAGTTCTCTTGTGTTGCACTACATGCAGCATCTGGCTTTCTGAAGTTTTAGTTTAATTTTTGTCTATGTGTTACTCTTTTTGTTTTGTGCTTATTTATCGATGAAGGCCTATCTGTATTGTGTGTGTGCGCGCAACCAATGCTGCGTGTTCTGTTAGTATGGAACTTCTCTTTAAGAGTGTATAGCGATATTGCTTGCTCAGTTTGCACATTGCCCTCTCTGCAATTATTTTTTGGGGTTAGGAGGCAGGGCAAGGGGTGGGGTGGGGTGGGGTGGGCATGGGAGGAGCATGACTAGGCACAGGTGTCAGGTTTTTCTCTCTCAAAAAGTTGGCAACCCTACTCGTCAGGTCCCCAACTGAACAGGAACACCAGCTTCACTCCATACAGCTCTGGCAAAGGTAGTGTTCTTCCACCACAATTAGTCCCTGTACATCTCCCAAACTAAGCCTTAAGGGCTATGCCAAAAGTTCTTTTAGCTATCATAGCCTTTAGCAAGACCTAAAGAAATTTTCCAAACCAATATCCAAAAACAAACCTTCACCCACTGAAAGTGCTTCATGAGCTGTGGGCTCTCGTGGGCACCCCACTCTTGAAAACAGATCCCTCTGCGACACTCTTGCAGGAAGCCTCGTGATGAAGCTCTTCCACTCCTCCCCTCACAGCACAGCTTTTGCACATGCTCAAAAGGTTTCACTTCCTGGTTTGGGCCCTCATTTTAACTTTTATATTTTTAAATTGAGTTTAGTACTGGGACCTCTCCAAACACTTTTCTATCCAAAATGAGGCTTCTGGAGCCCACCTGGAGCCTCTTGGTCAAACTTTTCTTTTTTCTTTTGGCTACAATAAGTAAAAACTGGGACGGTTCCAAACACTACATGGCAAACTTACCCTGATGGTGAAGGTCCTTCCTCCAACCCTGTCTCGAGCCTCCAAGACCACAACACTCAGTCCTGATTCCACCAGCAACTTGGCAGCCGAGAGACCTGAGCAACCAATGAAAAACAATCCCTTTGTCAGTAACACAGAAAATGGGTCATCGTGGTGATGTCAGAGATCTCGTTCTTCTGAGGTAGAGTTAGGGTTGCCAACTGGCTCCAGATGCGCCCAACAGGCTTGCTCCAGTCCTGGGTTTACCCTGTTGCATGCAGTTACTTGTAGTTTTCCTTTTCTTATGGAGTGCAATAGAGAAATCAGAACTACATATCCCTGAATGCAATGAGGTAAAACCAGGACTGGAGCAAGCCTGTCGGGTGCATCTGGAGCCAGTTGGCAACCCTAGGTAGAGTGTGTGAAACAAGTTAGAACAGTCTCCAACATGGGTATGCGGCACTTTGTAATGTACATGCGTCTTGTATACCAACTGAAACGGAGAAAGTCTTTCCATGTTTGTGCATTATCTTTGAGAAAAAGTGTTTTAATCTTTCTTTTGTGCATCTGGATAAGTTTTCTTTTGGGACTCTAAATAAGCCACACTAATACAATTTTAGTCAACATTATTGGCACCCTTGCAGTTCAACCCCTTAATGTCCAATATCTCCTAAAAAGATGTGGCGAGAGAACCAGAAAGGCCCTCCTGTGCAACTGTGTCGTCCTCGAGACATCGTGAAACAATTGAATCTTGGCACCACCAGACAAAGAGTGTTGTCCCTGAGGGGCATCTTTCTTTTTGAGGTACCCCTGTAAGTGCATCGTCACTTCCCAGGGGTCTAAGTTTATTTTATTGGTATCCTTACAGTTGGAAGCTTTTCTGACTGACAGGAAGAAACAAGGGTAGTGGTGGGTGAAAGTATGGGCGGTTTAACAATTTAGGCTGTACTATTGGACTTATTGCCTGTTTTGTCCTTTTGATTTTGTGCCATTTTTCGGGCTCTCCACTTTAGTATGTGGGCTATTTGATTTTGTACTTATAATTATGTTGATTGCCTATTATATTAGGTTGTTTCTTTCGTGTTAAGTGTATGCTTGCTTTTGTAAATGTTTAAAATTGTTATAAATAAAAAAGAAAAATGTGGCCAGTGAAATGGCTTTGGACGATATATGCACACATATTTGACCCATAAAAGAATCAAATAAAACAAGACAAATTAGAAAAGGAAATAGTAGAAAATGTTATAAAAACTGGGACATTGTCAGGATGTGATTATTGCAATACAAACTTACTAATCCCATAAAATGTGAACTCATACCAGAAAACATTCCACAGTGAGGAATCAACCTCTACAAAAGATATGTCCATTCTGCTCAATATATTAGCAGTTAAAAGCAGCAGAGGTAATTTGAAAACCCCCCAAAACTTAGCTGAGTTTAAGCGCAGACGGTCTCTCAATATGCATTCCAATATGGGGCTATCACACGACGCAGTAACGCATTTCAGGTCTATTGAGATCTTAAAAGATCCTCCGTCAGGTGTATTGTCCCTCCATCCACGAAGGCCAAGGAGGACCCCACTACTCAAAGACAAACATAAAAAGGCAAACCCATCTTGAGAAACCACAGTCCTTCTGGGAAAATGTTCTGTGGAACAGATGAAACCAAACTTGAGCTCTTTGGCAATGTGGACCAGCGATACATTTACAGGTGGGGAAATAAAGCTTACAAGGAAAAAAAATACCCTTCCTACAGTTAAATATGGTGGAGTTCCATAATGTTGTGGGGCTGTTTTGCTGTCTCAGGAACTGGAGGCCTGCAACGTATTAAAGGAATCATGAAGTCAGAGGACTACTAAGGTATTCTGGAGCAAAATGTGCTACCTAATGTCAGAAGGCTAGGTCTGGGTCAAAGGTCATGGGTCCTCCAGCAGGATGATGACCCAAAACACACATCCAAAAGTACAAAAGAATGGTTAAAAAGGAACAAATTGAATGTTTTAAACTGGCCAGCAATGAGTCCTGATCTTGATCCAATCGAGAACCTTTGGAAAGAGCTGAAATCTGCATTGGTAAAAAGAATCCTGGAAACATTCATGAGCTGGAACAAATCACAGTTGAAGAGTGGAAGAAACTACCAGCAGACAGATGTACGAAACTTATAGATGGCTACAAGGAACATTGGGAGGCTGCCATCACTGCCAAGGGTTGTGCAACCAAACATTAGTGAAGGGTGCCATTAATCCTGTCCAGGTCATATTTTGAATTTTTTCTCTGAAATTACTACATCTAAGTTGCATAGACATCTTTTTTGTTGTTGTATGCCTTTGAACATACTATTAAAATATTATGATGACATACAGTTGGAATATTTCAAATTATTTCTCAAAATATTGTACTCAACATACCTAAAATGCAAGGGTGCCAATAATGTTGACCACAACTGTAGGTGGCGGTTGCGGTTAAACAGTGAGTATGGAGGGATGAAGCTTTCACTCCCTACTTTTCACACCCAGTATTTGCAATTTCAATAGTGTCTAACATGGTATGCATCATATTTGTGACAGGAACTGTGAAATATTGTTTTGTTTCTGTTTGCTGAGAGAAGCAATAAGATATAGGTTTAGATATATATCTTTTATTTACATTTCCGAGGCTGTTGTGGACCTGGTAATGAGGTTGTGTTGTTTTTGTTTTCATTTGGTTTCAGAATAATGACATGACCCCTCAAGTGAACAGTCTCTGAAACATGGTCCTGCAGGGTCTCTAAGCACACAGTGGGTCCCTACTGAATTGTCTCAGTATCTCCATCTGAAAGATTTTATTGTTATTAAATCTGTAGTGATATTGTCTTCTGTACGCCAATTTTTCTTTTATTCTGCTTTGGTCATTTTTTCATATTCTCCAAACCAACTCTTTCTTAATCTCTTTTCAATTTTCTTTACACTTCATTCTTGTTACTCTTGCTCTCTCTCTCTCTCACTACTGTCTTTCCCCCAGCCTCTCTCCACATTCCTTTTCCAATCCTTGTTATATCTCCCATCATTCCCAATACCTCCTATCACCCCTCCACACATTCCAAAACACCCTCTTCTTCCTTTCTCCTCCTTGCCTGTCTGCTTTGTGGGCCCTTTTGAGCCATGTTGCAACCCACAACACCCAGCCCAGGGGACACTCTCGGGAAGAAGGATGTACAATATTCTCCATTGAAAGTCCCCTGAATGGCATGCAGGACCCCCGCTTGTGAATTTCAGCATTATTCTCTTAGAGTGTGGGTGGTCCTTCCGTCTGCATGGCCTGAATACTTTTACAAATCAGAGAAATCAAGCCAAACGTAAGAGTTAAACTACCCCCAATAATGCAGAACTAAAGCCTCAGACATTGCTGCAAGACGTTTCGATGGTAATTTGCAAAGGCACAGTCACAGATAAAGCCGCATTTTATGTTTAGAAATTGCATTTTACACAACTGCCTGTCCAACATCCAGATAAACTTACATGCATACAGGGGTTCGTGTACTAAAGAGGCTACTGATGGTGCAGGAAGTGGGTGTGGCCGGGGACCAAACAGAGGCACTGACATCAGGTCACAGCTAACAGAGGCTTTGTAGCTCACACTAACTGCGCTTGTTGTCCTTAGTGCAGGTGCATCTAACGCTACCTCAATGGGTGGCATTAGGTTCGCCCATGTGTCGGCTTGTGCACGCTGCATCATGGGGCCACGCTAACTGTAGGGGGAGGATGCACAAGCCCCTGAAGTTAGCACAGACTCCCCCCCCCCCATGCTAGTAACACAGCCCAGATGCAGGTTACCAACACAGGCTTTAGTAAACATGTCCTATAGCACAGTATGTACACACATAGGTTTACCTGCTCTTTGAGGAAGCGTTCCCGGAGGCACAGTTGTGAAAGGGTCTGCATTTTCCTGCTCACTTTTGAATTTTAAGAAGTACGCATGGAATTGAACCAAGAAATGTGAGAGTCTGCCTAGAATTGTAGAGTGTGTGTGTGATAAATCTCCTTAAATAGCATTCATGAATTTGGTGCAAAGGCAGACACATATATTCTTGGGATAATTTTCAAGGTCGAAATAAGGCTGTTACTTTGCTTTGAGAATAAAGCAGAGTATACACAGAGAAAAATATGTGTGTGCCTTTTACATGTGTGCGCAGTTTTAACATTTACCCCTTACAGTGGCAAATATATAAAAAAATATATGGGTGTAATGCAGAGAGCAATACCAAAACCCTTTGCATGAGTAAAACGCATAGAAATGGCTCTTTGATTATAGATCACAGTGTACGAAGGTAAGCACAGCGTTGCTACGCATTATTCCACACTGCAGAAAAGGAATACTCAAGATCAGGGGATGGAAGTACCGATGTTGCTTTGAGAAATCGATGCTACACATACACTTTGTCTAATAAATCTTCCCAGACAAAAAGTTGGTACAACTTTTTTGGGGTCGTTTTATAAAAAAATTTCACATATAAAAGGCTTCATGATATTACCTCAGGCGCTATGCATGGTGTCAAGAAAGCGCATACTTCTATACAATCTACATGTGGACATATTCGGGGCAGAGTTTGCACAGAGCTTGAACGGCGTCATGGTCTACATGTGGACACTTGTACATTAACGTAAATGGCCATAGATTCAATCTAGGCATGATTCCTGATGCTTTTGCTCTAATATTTTGTAAAAACACATTGGTGCCCATCGGGGTCTTTCTGTCCCCCTATCAGCCCCTTCAATACCCTCCCCATATGTACAGCGGGTTTGTGCGGGGAGGCCTAGACGGTGGCAGGAGGGGGCATTCTGGAGGCAGAGTGAGGGTGGGGCATGGGCAGGCTATGACCCCGGACATGCAGAGCCGATTCAGAGGTCGGCCCTGTACGTCCGGGGCCTCATATCTAATGGAGGACTTATTCCACCTTGAAGGTGGAATAAGCCCCCCTGGATGGAGGGGGATCATGGCACGGGACTTGGGGACACAGGTGAGGAGGTGCAGGGGGTTCCCTGCAGCATGACACAGGCCTTGGAAGACCGGATCAGGGGTCGGGCTGTGGGGAATAGGCATCAGGTTCAGTGGGCCAGGATCGCAGCTCGTGAATGGAGCTGTGGGGCTATAGCAATGGGACACAACGGCACCGCAGCTGCATTCACGGGATCGGCTGAGTTAGCCAGATAGTTGCTAGGACGTACGGCCGGACAGAATCGGGTACAGTCCTGCACGTCCAGGTGCTAGACCCGATTCTGATCCCATGGGGGCTGTGGGATCAGAATCAGGTCTAACTTTACACGCCCGATTCTGCCCGGTCATACAGGGGGCTGGACGTGCATTAACGGAATTGACCTCTGTGTGTCTTTATAAAATATGCTTGAAATAGACACTTACTGTATCTCCACAAATAGGTGGCTTGATATAAAAGCACTCTCTGCAGGTTTATTTTCCCTCCAAGCTACACTGTAAGAAACAGGAAATGCTTATTCTTGCCTTTAGAAACTCCATGACCCAGCAGTTTAAAAGAGAGCAGAGCCGCAGGAACAGAGAAATGTTTCTGCAGCTGCTTTCTTTTTCAAAAGGATGAATCGGAACAGACACGGGGGGGGGGGGAGCTGAAAGGGAGCAAACACCAGGGGGGGAGCTGAAAGGGAGCAGATACTGGGGAGCTGGAAGGAAGCAAACACTGGGGGTGCTACAAGGGAGCAGACACGGGGGGGGGGGGGCGACAAGGGAGCAGACACAAGGGGGAGCTGAAAGGGAGCATATACGGGGGATCTGGAAGGGAACAGACATAGAGGGCTACAAGGGAGCAGACACTGGGGAGCTGGAAGAGAGCAGAAATGGGGGGCTACAAGGGAGCAGACACAGGGGGGAACTGAAAGGGAGCAGACACAGGGGGAGCTGGAAGGGAGCAGACATGGGGGGTGCTAGAAGGGAGCAGACAAGGGGGAAGCTGGAAGTGAGCAGACATGGGGGGAACTGGAAGGGAGCAAACACGGGGGGGGCTGGAAGGGAGCAGACACTTGGGGATGGGGCTGGAAGGTGGCTGGGTAATAGGAAGGTTGTTGGAAGAGGACTGACAGGGGGGAAGGTGGGGGCTAGAAGGGAGTTCACATGGGGGGTTGGAAGGGAGTGGAAAGGAGAAGAAGAAGAAGGCTAAAGGGAAGGTGGGGGCTTGAAGGGAGCTGACACCCAGGAATGGCACTGGAAGGCAGATGGACAGAGGAGAGGATGACTGGAAAGGAACTGACATGGGAAGGGGCACTGGGACTGGAAGTTTCCTTATATCCGGGATGGTATTTGGACTAGAAGGGGCTGGATGATGGAGAAGGAGAGGAACTAAACGGGAATAGACACCAGTGGCGGTGCTGAGAATGCAAGGGGGTTGACACTGGAAGGTACTGGGAAGGGTTACTGGGACTGGAACAAGGCTGATGGAAGAAAATGAAGAAAGCAAAAGGAGAGACAAGAAATGGCAGATGGACTATAGACCATAGGAAAAGAAGACAGAGGAAAACAGAAACCTCAGATCCAGACTAGCATGATCAAAAATCATCAGACAACAAAGATAGAAAAAATAATTTTAGTTTCAATTTAGTAATTGGACTTTGCGCTATCTTTATATTTCACACAGTATTTCACATCTCTTATTCGGTGTGGCACCGTATGCGGAGTCTGGCTTCTTGGGGTTTCATTTTAATTTTTGTCTACATATTTTTATTTTTGCTTTAGGTTGTGGTCACTTATTCTGTACTTGGTGAGGGTCCTTGTTCTGAGTGTGTGACCAAGGCCAGGTGTTCTGTTAACATGGAATTTGTACGTAGGGATCTGTACTGTAGTAATTTGACTTGTACAGCTTTTCAAATAGGTGTATGGAGGTTTTGGGGCCCATTGCAGTATTTGTAGTGATGCTTTTTTCTGGGTAGGCCCCTTATTGTATGAGTTTTGGAAGTATATGCTGGTATGGTATGATAGATTTGACTTTGTAGATTTTCAGTGAATTTTGCAGTGTTTTATATTAGTTCACAATATGCCTGGCACTGGAGAATGTTTATGTTATTGTTAGTGAGATGACCAGAATCAGATTTTTTTTTGGACTATCACAGCCTGTTTGTATAATGCTAAGTATTTTTATTTTGGTTATGCATTTGCTCTTTTGCTGCAGTTTTCTTACAACACTGGATTGGAAGGAGAAATACTAATATTGCTTGAAAACAGTTCACAAAGCGGTTTGGGGAAAAAGGAGGGTAGGGTGCAGCCAACATTAATAAAGAGGGACGGGCATCGATTTATAGGTTGCAGGGGGGCACTAGATACCCTAGCACCGGCCCTGCTATTATGTCCATCTGACTAACTCTCTTGCCTCTGACCTCCACCGTCTCTTTACAACTCTCAGCTCTCTCCTCAAGGTGCCTCAATCTACTCCTCCCTGTGTCCTAAGTCGCAACCTTGGGGTCATGTTTGATTCATCTCTCTCCTTCTCCATATACATCCAACTGATAGCTAAAACCTGCCATTTCTTTCTCTATATTTCTTTTTATTTTTTATTTATTAAACATTTTTATACCGCGCTTTCCAAGGATCAAGCGCTGTTTACAGAAAACAAAGGTATGAATAGTACAATTAAAACAAGTATTCAGTTAGATGGAACTTTGTGGAACCATTTACATGCAAAACAGAAAACACATAACAATAATAAACTTTATACAGTTGTGGCGCCTATTGTAGTTGCTATTGGTTGTACTAACAAGGCGAAACGATCATGTTCCTATAAATTGTTTGCTGCTCTATTTGTACTGTTGTGTGTGAGTGATGTGTTCTTGTCTGCTTGAGTGTCAGTATCTGGTTGTGAAGCAACACCACGAGAAGCAATTGTACCACATAGATGCAAAGACCAAGTCCAGGCGTTGTAATAGGAAAGACCTTTATTTGTCGTATACCCGGGACAACCTGACACAGACCGTGTTTCGTTACCTTCGTCAGAGGTTTTAAACTGGCACACTAAATCATTAATACATAAATATCAATAAAACCAAATAAATAAACACATATCATAATTCGTTAGTATGAGTAAAATAATTAAAAACAATAAAAACCTGAACACTGATAAGTGATCACGCATAAGAAATAAATTATTATCAATCATAAATATACATACACACTGAAAGTAAAACTATTGTGTGACAAACATTTGTACAAAAACATTGATAATACCCAAAATTTTGTGAGACAATCATAACCATATGTTACAAACACTAAAAGGGGTGTGACAAAAAAATAATGAATAAATCTGTACCTCAATGAGAATCTTATTTCTTATGTATCCTTATTGTACTCGATACAGAGTTTTAGCCCTAAAACGGGTCTGTGATAAACCGAAAAGGACAATAACAATATAACAATGAAGAAAGTCTAAAATATAATAAATATCAAGAGGGAACTATATTGTACAGTAATTAAAAATCTGTGGAAATATATACTCTTCCACGGAGCAGGAGCGAAATGTAGAAACACAAGAAAACAGTAGGAGAGGAATCTTCAATAACCAACAAATAGCACTTTAAATCAGAAATGTAACTGCTGTTATACTAATAATCAAACAAACAAATGAATACTGTAACTTACGTGTCTGCTCAAAAATAGAGCGCAGACCACTGTGTGTCAAAAGTGTTATACAAATGATCCTGAGGACGCCCGCACATGCGCTTTAAAGGAGAGGGGCTGCTAAAAACAAACGCCGGCTCAAGATGATAAAAAAATGCCATTTGTACTATAATATTAAGTCTAAAATGTAACATATATAAATAAGTATAGGAAAAATGTATGTCGATAACATAAAACGTAAAATGCTTGCTAAGAGAAAAACAAATATAACAATCAACAGAAGATTTCACGACACAGCGAAGCACAATGAAAAGGATAAAGTAAACTATTGCAAACCAGAATTATGTAGATCTAAAAAACTGCTTCTCCAGAGGGGTAAACGCATATTCAGCAAAAATGACGGAAAACATTTATCAAAGATAAATAACCATGTAGAGTACTGCTGGACGTAGCATTGTACACTGCCGCTGGTCGCAATGGGATGGCACACACGTTCCAGAGGGTTGGAGCAAAATGAGAAAAAAGCTTTGTTGTTTGTTACTTTTTTGGCTTTTCTGAAGTCCTTTGGTGTATCAAGTTTATGTTTGTTTTTACTCCTTTGGCTACGATTTGATGCTTCCTTGGTGATTAGAATGTTAAGAAACGATGGAGCTATATTATTGATTATTTTGAAGGTAGTTAAAAGTATTTTGTAGCTTATGCAGCTAGAAATTGGTAGCCAGTGTACTTCAGATAGAATGGGAGTAATATGTTCAATAGAACTGACGTTCAGGATTGTTCTGGCTGCTACATTTTGTGCTAACTGTAATCAACAAAATTCGTACATTCCTTTCTGAACACACTACTAAGACAATTATCCACTCTTTAGTCATCTCCCGTCTAGACTATCTAACCTCCTCCTTGCTGGTCTCCCTTTGAATCATCTCTCTCCCCTTCAATCTGTTCAACACTCTGCTGCGCGGCTAATCTTCCGCCAACATCATCATGCTCATATTACCCCTCTTCTCAAGTCACTTCATTGGTTCCCTATCCATTTCTTCATCCGGTTCAAACTTCTCCTGCTGTCCTAGAAATAAATATAAATGCATTCACTCTGCAGCTCCTCACTGTCTTTCCTCTCTTATCTCTCCCAACGCCCCTCCTCGAGAACTGGCAAATTGCTTCTATCTGTGCCCTTCTCTTCTATTGCTAACTCCAGACTTCGCTCCTTTCGCCTTGCTGCTACTTATGCCTGGAACAAACTACCTGAGTCGGTACGTCAGACTTCATTTCTGGCCCTTTTTATATCCAGGCTGAAAACTCACCTCTTCGCTGCCGCTTTCGGATCTTGACTCACCTGATCTTTGTGTTTCCTTACCATTCCCCCTAGATGTATCTCATGTCTACAGCTACTGTGTTTTGTGTCTTGTCTAGATTGTAAGCTCTGATGAGCAGGGACTGTCTTTTACATGTGTCTGTGCAGCGCTGCTTACATCTTATAGTGCTATACAAATACTCAGTAATAGTAGTAGTAGCATTTTGGGGCATGTTTGCTAAAGATTAGGTCTAAAAGTAACACATGGATTAGAGGTGAATTCTTGCAGGATAGAAAAAAATAATTGGACATGCTTTAAAACTGAAATCTGGAATTGACCATCTAAATAATGAAGGACGAAGTCCTTGCCTAAGAGACCTGCCAGTGCTTATGCTGTTTTTTAATTTTCTTCATTTGGTTTCTCTTTTGAAAGATGATTTTTGGGCTCTAACAGCTTCCTTCACCTCACCTTACCTTTTAACCAAGCTCGTTAACAGATAGGTCAGTGGGTTCCTTTGAAATTTTAGTTTTTTACTCAGAAGGAATAAACAGCCAGCAACAAACTATATCTACTTCTATGTAAAGCAGCACTTTAACATTGCCAAAAAAATAGCATTTCCTTCCTGAGAGTGCTGCAACCCTTCTGTTCCTAGCTCTAGAAAGAGGCCCACAGGGGATTTGGGCAGCCAATGCCAAGGATTCCAGGAGGCCCTGCAAACGTTTTTTCCATTCTTCACCCTACAGTCCCACGTGACGTGCTAAAGATTTTAAAACACTCCCCACGGATACTCCCAGAAACAAGATAATCTGTTCAACAAGCTTGTGATGGCAGGCAGCATATGCTAGAATCTGCTCTCAATCTATCACCCTCCCCTGCATCTCTTGCAAGGTCGACCCGACCATCATGCAAGATCAGGCAGTTGCCTAGGGAGCAGCTTCTGAGGCATAGCAAAGAACACAGCAATCAAAGCAAAACACTAGATCCCGACAGCCAGACAACCTCAAAGAGTCCTCGAGAAATTCCTTTACCTGCAGGGAGAGGGGACTCACATGCATACAAAGTAACGTTTATTTAAATGTACATTGTCCAATTAGGCATTCTTATAGGATTGTTGTGAGAGGAGTGATGTTGGGACGATCATGGCTTTTGAATTTAATTAGCAAAATCTTAATGGGTGGGAACATAAGGCTGAAGGTTCGCCCTAAGGCACCCAGTATCCTTGCACCGGCCCTGATCTCTTGTCTTTCTCTTTCTGAAATTCAATGAGCCCTTCAAGGCTGAGTCTGCGGAGCTGCTTTGTATCTCCTCCAGTTGGGAAGCAGAGCGGTAAACACTGTGCAGCAATTGGCAGCAACTGGAGAGTTAGGCAGCCCAGTCTTACAGGCTTTTTCTTTCCCTCCTGCTAACACAGCTGTGCCCGAAGTGGTTTCAGTTCCTTTGTACTCGCCTCCCCTTCGTCTATAGAGTGCTGTTAGCTCTTACTCTGAGCTCCTTTCCACTTCTGGAGCCTGCAGAAAGCAGTTTGCAAAGCTATAAAGTGGGGTTACTTACCTGTAACGTAGGTTCTCCTTGGACAGCAGGATACGTCAGCCACACTTGGTGACGTCATCTGATGGTGCCGGGGACAGAGTGCTCTCCTATAGCTCAGAGACGCGAAGCCTTTCTGAGCATGCTCCAGTGCCCTCACCCCTGGGCCCGCCCCTACCTGGCTCAGTTTGTGCCAAGAGTAGCGTCTCCGGCAGGTAGGTGCGGTCCTTAATGTCGATGGACGTACGGGCCATCCATAGGGGAGGAGGGCGGGAATGTGTGGCTGACTTATCCTGCTGTCCAAGGAGAACCTACGTTACAGATAAGTAACCCCACTTTCTCCCTGGACAAGCAGGATTTTGTCAGCCACACTTGGTGACTCCCTAGCGAGGCCGGAGGCCTATCATGCTGTGGGCGGATGGCCCGAGAGTCATAGCAGGGTAGAGTATATGGTCATGTGGAATTTATTAGCAAATTGGAATTTATTAGCATCTTTATTAACAATCACAAGCAATCACATAACACAGGTTGTGTTGGCACTGCGATACAACATAGGTGGTTGACGTGGCACTGCAACTCAAACATCACACACAAACATATCTTTCAACAATTGTCTCGTACAACCTAGAGCAGGGTAACACTGTTGCGCTCAAAAGCGCAGGTATTAGGAGGGAGGGCCCGAAGGCTGTCCCATGTCCGTGCTGGCACTCAAGACGGTCCATCCGAAGGAGGCGTCGCTGCGGGTCAATTTGTCCAAGCAGTAGTGTCGCTGGAAAGTATGCACCGAGGACCACGTGGCGGCCTTGCAGATATATTGGATAGGCACGGCATGGAGGTTGGCCATTGTGGTGGCCATAGCTCTGAGCTGGTGTGCATTTGCCGCAGGTGGAGAAACAGTCACAAGCGTGAATATCAGAAAGACAGAGTTCTTTATTAAACCAACGGCCGCCCGACACAGGCCGTGTTTCGTACCCTTCCTCAGGGGCTAGCCAGGCGAAAAAACTAAAAATATAAACATATTAATCATTACAATGATAAAAGAACAAACAAGCCAAGCCAGTAAAAACGTTAAAAACAATAATCATGAAAACCATAAAACAATAAATATAAGGAGCAAAATAAAAGCAGTATAAACTAAAAACAATACTGTAATAAATCAATAAATATATATACATAAATAAATATATATATATATAGAAAGTGGAACCGTAGTGCTCAGGACCTAATACAAAGTGTACATGAATAGAATTTACTAACCTCTGTTACGATTCACGAAGTAAATCACACTGTTTGTGCAAACATACAGATTATAAACTTATGCTAGAAAACATAAATAATACAATTAAAAATATTGAAGCAAAACATATTGAAGTTAACTAGCAATGGGAGAACAGGACAGGATGTGAAAACAAACCAAATTATCCTTTAATAAAGAACTCTGTCTTTCCGATATTCACGCTTGTGACTGTTTCTCTTGTGTTCAGCGTGTTTTGTGCTTTTGCGCTGTTTGGACTTTGCCGCAGGTGGATGCATCCCCGTCTGGGAGTAGCAGAAGGTGATGCACGAGGAGATCCAGTGGGATAGGGTTATTTTCGTGACGGGGTGACCCGGTCTGCCAGGGTCAAAAGACATGAAGAGTTGCAGCCCTTTGCGGTTTCCCTCCATGCGGCTCAGGTAGGTACGCAGAGCCCGCACACAGTCGAAGGTGTTGAGGCGGCGCTCTTCGGCATTGGCATGCGGTTCGGGGTAGAAGTCTGGGAGCTCAATGCTCTGGTTGACGTGGAAGGCGGACACCACTTTGGGTACAAACTTGGGATGTGTCTGTAGTGAGGCATGCTCCTTGTGCAGGACCGTGTACGGATGGTGAGCTACCAGGGCTTGCAGCTCGCTGACTCTTCTAGCGGATGTAACAGCAATCAGGAAGAGGGTTTTCCAGGAGAGGAATTTCAGCGGTGCTTCTGTGAGAGGTTCAAAGGGGCTTTCGGTGAGTGCGTTGAGGACGGTGGGTAGGTCCCACTGAGGTACCGGTTTCTGTAGTGGTCGGTGTAGGTTGGAGAGGCCCTTCATGAACCTGGTGGTTAATGGATGGGTGGAGATTGGGTTATCCTCAACATGTTCGTGGAAGGCAGCGATGGCTGAGAGGTGTACCTTTACTGACGATCTTTTGAGTCCTTTGTGGATGAGGGTGGTCAGGTAGCGGAGGACTTGCGGCAGGGGGCAGGAGATAGGGTGTAGGCCCTCTCCCACACACCAGGCATCGAAGCGTTTCCACTTCACCTCGTGGAGTCCCTGCAAGCCGTGAGAATGAACCTCTGGACTTCCGCTGTCAGGTGCATGGAGGACAGCTGGGACCTTTCAAGCTCCAAGCAGTCAGTGCGAGGGTAGATTGGCTGGGGTGAAGGGTGTTCCCCTCGCCCTGGGTGATGAGCTCCAGTCTCGCGGGTAGCCAGATGGGTGTCTTGTCTGAGAGCTCGCTCAGGATGGGAAACCACATCTGCCTGGGCCAGTAGGGAGCGATGAGGATGACCGTGGTGCTGTCGTGCAAGATCTTCTACAGTACTTTCGGGATCAGCGGAGTGGGGGGATAGGCATATAGTAGTTGGAACTCCCCCCAGTGTAGATTGAAGGCATCTGCTGCCGTCCTCCCTTGAGACGGGTGCCGAGAGCAGAAGTGGAGGCATTTGGTGTTGGACGGGAGAGCAAAGAGGTCCAGTTGTGGATGGCCCCATCGCTGGAATAAGCTCTCTGCTACCTTCTGGTTGAGGGACCACTCGTGAGGTAGCAACTGACGGCTCAGCCTGTCCACCAGCTGGTTGTCCGTGCCCGGTAGGTATACCGCTTGTAGTTGACAGTCCATATGGAGCGCCAGGGTCCAGGTTTGGAGAGCCTCCCTGCAGAGAGGTAGGGAGCCCATGCCCCCTTGTTTGTTGACATAAAATATTGCAACTTGGTTGTCGGTCTGAACGCGCAGGGTGGTTCCGCGTATCCACTTCGAGAAGGCCTGGAGGCCATAGAGGATTGCATGAAGTTTGAGGAGGTTGATATGCAGGTTGTGCTCGGACCCAGTCCACGGCGCTTGCGTGTGCAGGTGACCGAGGTGTGCTTCCCATCCCGTGTTGGAGGCATCTGTGGTTAGGACCATGTCATGGTGCGGTGCCTGGAAAGGCCTCCCTTGGGCCAGGTTTTCCCGGATGCGCCACCAGTGGAGGACGCTTCGCGTCCTCTGGTCGATGTTGATCCTTGCGGACATGGGCTGTTTTCTTTGGTTCCATTTCTTTATGAGGTTCCACTGAATGGCTCTCATGTGGAGCCTGGCATGTGGTAGCACTTGTGTAGTCGAAGACATGTGGCCTAAGAGGCATAGCATCGTCTTGGCCGACACACTGTTGGACTTGGCCACTGACGTGAAGAGGGAGATGATGGCGTCTGCTCTTGGTGCTGGAAGGAATGCCTTTGCCAGGGTTGTATGGAGGGAGGCGCCAATGAACTCCAGGATCTGCGTGGGTTGTAGCTGGGACATCTGGAAGTTGATGAGGAAACCCAGGGTGGATAGCAGCGACACAGTGTCCTTCACCGCTCTGTGCGTCTTGCCCTTTGAAGGAGCGGAGATGAGCCAGTCGTCGAGGTAGGGAAAAATGCAGTTTCCTTTCTTTCGTAGGTGTGTTGACGCTACGGCCACGCACTTTGTGAAGACCCTTGGAGCTGGGGAGAGGCCGAAGGGTAGTACCCGGTACTGATAGTGTTTCTGGTTGCAGCTGAAGCGCAGAAATTGTCTGTGTGAGGTGTGGATGGGGATGTGGGCATAGGCGTCTTGGAGGTCCAGCAAAGCCAGCCAGTGGTGCGGTCGCAGAAGCGGCAGGATAGACCCCAGAGAATACATCCGGAAGCATTCTTTGCGGATGAATTTGTTGAGAGCCCTGAGATCGAGGATGGGGCGGAGGCCACCGGATTTCTTGGGTATAAGAAAATATCTTGAGTAGAACCCACGTCCCCGCTGGGCTGGGGGTACTTCCTCGATGGCACGCAATGCTAGGAGGTTTTCAATCTCTGTCGCCATGGTGGCTAGGAGTTTGTCCGGTGTGCGGATGGAAGGTTGTGAGCGCTGGGTTGGGGTTGTGCAGAAGCGCCTCCTGTATCCTGTGCGTATGATCTGTAGGATCCAGGAATCGGTTGTGATGCTCTCCCAGACTTGTATGAATGCCGAGAGGCGCCCTCCCACCTGTGGGGTCCTGCTTGGTGGAGGGTCAAAAGGACGGTGTGCTCTTTCCAGAGGATGAAGATGGCTGCTTTTGCTGTCTGCGGTCCTTCTGTCATGGCTTCTGATAGTAGGATTGGTACTGGTAATGCTGCTGCTTGGGTCTATTGGGCTGCCACTTCTGGTTGGCTGGTAGTGTTTGGAGGATGTGAATGGCCTACGTTGGTAAGGTAGCAAGGAAGGAACTTTTTATTAGAACACACTTAATTAGCCAGGCCCGACACAGGCCGTGTTTCGCTTATGCCTTCATCAGGGGCTTTTGGCTGTGTGTTCTATATCTGGTACCTTGCCACTCTGTATATACTCTTCAAAGCAGGAAAAGTAACTTATTTAGGGTATAAACAATACTTCTGCAATCCGACTTTTGTGTCGGATTGCAGAAGTATTGTTTATACCCTAAATAAGTTACTTTTCCTGCTTTGAAGAGTATATACAGAGTGGCAAGGTACCAGATATAGAACACACAGCCAAAAACCCCTGATGAAGGCATAAGCGAAACACGGCCTGTGTCGGGCCTGGCTAATTAAGTAAGAGTGTTCTAATAAAAAGTTCCTTCCTTGCTACCCACGTTTTTTGACTGGTTTCTGTTATTAGCACGTGGGTTCGTGCTTTCTGGTCGGACAGACTGCGTTGGTAAGGGCCCTGTTTGTTGCGTGAGTTAGAGCTGCGCTCCATGCCTTCAGAGGCTAAGGTCTTGAGGGTGGAGCAGCGGTCTTTCATATCGTCTACCATTTCCTTGACCTTTGCTCCGAAGAGGTTGTCCCCTGCACATGCGCATCCACCAGCTTTTCATGGGTGTCCTCTCGAAGGCCAGAAGCTCGCAGCCATGCCCAGCGTCTGGAGGCAATTCCGTTGACAGCTGTCCTGGCCGCCGAATCGAATGAGTCGAAGGCGGCGCGGATGAGGTGTTTGCCGCATTCTTTCAAGTCGTTGAGTATAGGCTGTAAGGGAGCTTTTGTCTCAGTGTTGAGCCCTTCGACCGCTTCCTTGAGGTTGTCGAGCACTGAGTCAAGGTATAGCACCTGTTGGAAGGTGTGCAATGCGATTTTTGCGCTTAGCATGGCCACTTGGTAAGTCTTTTTTCCCGAGTCATCTAGCATTTTATAGTCCTTGCCCGGGGGGGCATTGGAGTGTGTCCATATGCTCTTGTTGTGCTTCATCGCTGACTCCACCACGATGGATTGATGGGGGAGCTGGGTCTTGTCGGAGCTGGGAGTAGGGGTGACTTGGTATTTTGCCTCAAGTCTCCGTGAAGTTACCGCGCTGGATGCTGGGGTTTAGCAAAGTTTGTTGAGGTTCTCCAGGAGCAGGTGGTGCACTGGAATGGAGATAATGGACCTGGGTGTGTTTAGGAACTTGAGGAGGCCCAGGACCTCATTCTTGGGGTCTGGTATGTCTGTGGGCGTGAGTACCAGACGCGTTGATATCTTTTGTAGAAATTTTGGGTACGTTAGGTTTTCTGGTGGAGACGGCGGTAGAGGTGGCGGCGTTGGAGTTGGTGGTGATGGTGAGCGGGAATGTTCTTTGCTGGAGGAGCGACTGGAGGGAGTCAGCCCCGCCGCGTATTCCTCATCGCTGTCCATTAGTGGCTCTGGTGAGAAGCCGGTTAGTACCGGTGATGCAGGTGGGGAAGGCATCCTGGGGTATGGAGTTGACCTTGAAGAGGTTGGTGGGGAACGCCTTGTTAGGTCCGGGGAGCGAGTCCTCATGGAGCGCCAGCTGGAGTCTCGTTGAGAGATAAGTTCGGATAGGAGCTCTATGAGCGCTGTCCGTGTTTCTCTTGATTGCACGCTGTCCCCCAGTGATCTTAAATTGTGCAGGGTGTCTTTGTTTCTCCTGCTGGCATCCATTGCTTTGTGAATGGGTGGAGAACACGTGTCCAAACAGGATCTGCACGGGGGACTTTTCCTGTGGTGTTTTCTGCCCCTGTGAGGGCTCTTGGAGGGGCTGCTGCTGAGGGATCTGCTTCTCCGGCGCGATCTGTGCTCCGTTCCGTAGCGGTGCTCTCTCGAGTGGGGGCTGCACGATCTGGAGTCTCTGGGGTGGGTCGAGCCATCTCTGCACTCTGTGGCATGGTAGCAGGGCACCATGCCTCGTTTCCCTTTGTTGGCACCTTGTTTGGTGCTGCTGGAGCCGTGCGGAGATTCCTCGTCGGAGCGGAGGTGATGCAACGTGACGTCATCGGTGGGCGGAGTTACATTGCGCCTATGCTTCTCGGCGCGGGGAGGCTGCTTGGAGGAGGGCTGGAGCTCCGAGGATCGTCCGGTTGAGGCGGCGGTCTTTCCTTTTGCCTGGGCCGACTCGGAGGAACACCGAAGAGGTTGAGCAGCCAGGGAGACATCAGTGGGCCAGGTTGGAGCCTCCGGAGGAGCTGCGGAGGAGGAGGGAGTCTCGGAGGCAGCCAATATGGCAGCGGCCATGTTGCTCACCTCTTTCCTGCTGGCACCGGGTTTGCTTTTAGTGGAGTTGGTCTTCTTTGGTGCTTTTCCGTTCCCGGGATTTGAAACTTTACTTGTGGCACTTCCAGAAGAGGAGAGAAATTCGTTGAGGGTGTAATTTCTCGCTTTTCTAGCTCTGGGGGACATGCAGGCACAGTGGGGACAATCCTCCACGTGGTGAGCTTCCCCCAAGCAACGGATGCAAGAGTCGTGGGCGTCCTCAGAGTTCATCTTCCTCGTGCAGTTTGGGCATTTCTTAAAACCAGGTTTGGAGCTTTTCCTCTCTTGATTTTCCTTGTTGATCTGTTCCATGTTGGTGAAAAGTTTAGGAGAGCTGCAGACTCCGTCCTGCAGGCAGGCGGACGAAGAAAAAACTGAGCCAAGTAGGGGCGGGCCCAGGGGTGAGGGCACTGGAGCATGCTCAGAAAGGCTTCGCCTTTCTGAACTATAGGAGAGCACTCCGTCCCCAGCGCCGTCGGATGACATCACCAAGTGTGGCTGATGAAATCCTGCTTGTCCAGGGAGAAAAGATAAATCTTGTCTTTTCTTTCTGTATCACTTATTTTTGATCTCTCACCTTTACAATCTGAAAACTGCAAGGTGAGTTACGTAGAAAATAAAATGCACGATGCAATACGATCAAGGTAATTATAGGCTAACATCAAACAGAAGGCCTTAAATTCATATGATAGTCCACAAATATAGGTGCCAGACTGCAGACAAGGGTTTCATTGACCATCCCTCTTCCCTTTGTGGCTCACATGGTCACAGATTTGCAGACTGACTCAGAAGAGCAGCATGGCCACTCCTCCCCATAGCTTGGCAAACAAGCCTGTCTTGCTGCCTCTAACAACCCCCTGGTCATGCCCAGTTTCCAGGTTCCCACTGGAAACAGGCCACTCTGCCAACCAGGAGTGCAAGAGTCAAATTATTTGATTTCTGTACATCACCAAAATCATACCGTCGCATCTCCAGTTTACCGTTCCTTGCGAAAATAGTTGAAAAGACAGTGCAAAAACAACTGCAGGACCACATTGACATGAATGCCCCACTGGACATTCATCAGCATGGATTTAAACCCCGGCACGGTGTAGAAACGTTACTCACATCACTCTTTGACAACCTCATAAGAGGTACAGATAATATAAAGAATGGGTTCCTGCTAGTATTCATAGACATTTCAGCAGCCTTTGACACAGTGTCCCATGCTAGATTACTTCAGCACCTGCAACATATAGGATTGCACAAGAACACTCTGAAATGGTTCACATCATACCTGCAACCAAAAGAAATCATTGCAGTTGGGGGGCGGAGCCTGATTCCAGCGGGTTAGACGCTTCGCGCTGAAGCTCCCGAGAGGCCTACTCAGAATCCTGACTTAATACCTACATAAACTCAATTTTTTGCTCCGAACTTACCGGGATACCTCGGGGGGGGATGGCGGCCCATAAACCAGCGCGCTTGGACTTCGGGTCTCCTTCTTCTTCACACGGAAAACGCTCCAAAACAGAGGTGTCTTCCCCACAGAAGATGGTTCCACTTCGGGAAAACCCCGAAATGCATCAGGAGATCTTAGAGGAAATACGCGGTGTGTGAAGGAACTGGTGCAGTCCAACGGAGAAGCGCTTCGAGCCATGCGAGAAGACTTCGGTGTGCTCCATGATAGACTTGAAAGTCTTTGATTGCGTCAGGAAAACATGGCGGGGGTCCTCGACTCGAAAGAGGTGAGATTGTTCAAACTGGAAAAGGCTGAGCGCAAGATACAGAATCTTAAAAAAGAGTTAGAAGATAGCAATAATCGAGCCCGTCGCAACAATGTGAGGCTCCTTGGAATACCGGAGGGGGCGGAAGCAGGAGATATCAGAGAATTCCTGCTCAAAACTCTTCCCTCCTTGCTGAAGATCACATTTCATAGAGACCTGGAAATTGATCGAGCACATCGTGTTCCTACCCATATGGCGCTCAACCGAACGACCCCCCTGCCTATTATCTTTCGATTACTACGATATCAACAAGTGGAACAAATTCTAAATGCTGCCCGGGCGAATCGCCATCTGGAGTTTGAAAGTCATAAAGTCTCCTTCTTCCCTGATTTGGCAAAGCCCACAGTTGACCGTCGGAAGAGACTCCTTGCTTTTCGCCCTCGACTTCAACAGCTACAGGCTCGCTTTGGCCTGTTGTATCCAGCGAAGCTCCGAGTGACTCTCCACAACCAAACTAGGACATTCGAAGATCCTGATCTACTATCAACATTTTTAGACTCTAAAGAAGCAGAGCAGATGCGTTAACCCAACAACTTGGACTTATTATCTGCCGGCTCTGTCCGCCATTTTGAAGGGCCCGACGCGGTGGTCATAGCCAAGCACAGAGACTGCCTGGACTTTTCTTTCTGTCTTTATATGACTTTCTTGGTCTTCTATCCCTCCATGATGTGTGCCTCGGTTGGATTCGGAGCACGCACAGTTATACAGGTTATATGTTTTCAATTTCGGCCTTCTCTGGGGTTTCTCCCCGCAGACACATGGTCGCCAGTAATTTCTGGGGTTCTGCTTCTTCTCTACCGCACTGCGGTTCTTATTTTTTAATGTGGGGCGCTTCATTGTATTACATTAGCTCATTTTCTATCATGTCATGTGTACAGCCAGATACAGTTACTAGGAGGGACATTGTGAACTTATGTGCGTTATCATGTTCTCTTTCAGAATTTTTAACCTTGCTCAATGGCCTTATGTAAGATCTTATCACTTAACGTAAAAGGCATCAATAGTCCAATCAAAAGAAAGAAAATTCTTAGCTATCTTAACCATGAGCATGCTGATTTAGTGTTTCTTCAGGAAACGCATCTAAATTCCGCTGAAACACTGAAACTCAATGCTAAACCTTACCTGGTGGCTGCCTATTCTCCCGCCGTTTCCAAACGGTGTGGGGTAGCCATTCTGGTTAAGAAGTCTTTGCAAGCTACTGTAATAGATACTAGCTCTGATAAGGAGGGTAGATGGGCCCGTGCACATTTTAAGGTTGGAGATAGTGAATTCACGTGTATTTGTATTTATGCCCGAATGTGGATAACCCTGCTTACTATGCAAGTATTGCGCAGTTGGCACAGGCCTCTGCCAATACTCCATTAATACTTGGTGGCGATTTCAATCAAGTGCTAGACCCTTTGATAGATAGGCAACCGCCTAGAACGAGTAGTCCACCCAAGAGTCTTGCTACCCTTACAGCTCTGATGCAAGACCTTGCGCTAGTAGATATATGGAGGCTACTTCACCCCTCCGACTTAGAGTACACCTTTTTTCTGCCCCCCATCACTCACAATCTAGAATAGATTTCTTTCTCATTTCCAAAGCACTGATTCTCAAGTGGACACGGCTAGGACTCATCCTCTCCATATTTCTGATCATGCTGCCATATCTTTTTCATTGCATATCACTACGCGAGATGATCATCCCTGTGCTTGGTTTTTGATAGATCCCTACTGGCTCAAAAAGATTTTCAGGTTGACATAAAGGCCGCTATCCAAGATTATTTTCATTTTAACTCACCCCATGACACAGCGAGCTGGGCTTGGTGGGAGGGTTTTAAGGCATCTATCCGTGCTACTATAACCAGCTATCAAATTCGACAGGGGAAACAAAGAAAGCAACACTTACTGATTCTAGAGCAACAGATACAAGCTGGGGAGCGTCTCCTTACGTCCCGTACTGACCCATGTATTTTACTCCGTTTACAACGCCTCCGCTTTCAATACAATCAGCTTTTATATACTGCTGCTGCTAAAAATATTGAATCACAACAAGGGTTGTATTACCGGGAAAATAACCGTGCTGGCAAATTATTAGCGAATGCCCTGAAAGGTCAAAAAGAAGCCAAGCGTGTTACCGCTCTCCGTAATCCGTCGGGGGGGGGGCCTGGTCACTAAAGATACAGAAATCTTAGAACTCTTTCGTGATTTTTATACTCGGCTTTATCGATCTGAATGTGATTTTGAGCCAGAAGTATTTGAACGATTGCTCTCAGGGGTACAACGACCGACCCTATCTGACGAAGATAGAGAGGCCATGGACAAACCATTCACTTTATCAGAAATTCATTCTGCTCTCAAGAGATGTGCCACAGGTCGAGCTGCCGGCCCGGACGGTCTCCCTGCTGAATTCTACAAAACCTTTAACGCTGACTTAGCTCCAGTTTTGAAACTTTATTTTTCTGCTCTGGCCGAGGAGGGATCTCCTTCTGGGTCCTTTTCAATGGCAAATGTAGTAGTTTTTGAGAAAGAGGGGAGAGATCCGCAACTAACAGCTAATTATCGTCCAATTTGCCTCCTAAATGTGGACTATAAAATATTTGCCACCATTCTCTCCACCCGGCTCTCTGATAGGATGTCTACTTTAATACACCCAGATCAATGCGGTTTCATTCCCGGTAGATCAACCGCTGACAATGCTCGGACTCTATGTCATGTACTGACTACCGCAGTTAATCTTGATCGACCATTTGTTGGCCTCTCACTTGATGCTGAGAAGGCCTTTGATCGCTTAGAATGGCCTTTCCTGTTTGCAACTCTCCGCTGGTACGGATTCGGAGAAGGTTTTCTCCGTTGTCTCCACACCATGTACGCACAGCCTACAGCCAGTATCTGTGCTAATGCTTTAAAGTCTCAGCCATTTCCCCTTCAACGCGGTACTCGTCACGGATGCCCACTGTCTCCACTTCTTTTCGATCTTGCACTCGAACCCTTAGCTTTACTAATCCGGCAATCGGAGGAGATTCATGGAGTCCCCTTCTCTCATAGGGAAATTAAAATTTCAGCATATGCTGATGACCTTATGCTCTTTGTCTCTTTAGACTCGGTGCCGGCTGTCCTAGAGCAAATCGGTAAATATTCACAACTCTCGGGGTATAAGATAAATTGGACCAAATCGGTAGCCTTTCCATTAAATCCTCTGATTCATCAAGCAGATATGCAATCCTTTCCCTTTTTATGGCAACCTCGCATGGTCAAATACCTTGGGGTCCACTATTGCTCTCCTTTGGAAGACGCTATCTCCTTTAATGCCAAAGACTTAACCTCTAAAGTCCGGGCGCTTACTCACCGTTGGACTCCTTTAACACTTACCTGGTGGGGTCGCCTAGAAACCATAAAAATGATGATTGTTCCTAAAGTGAATTACATTTTAGAAATGTTGCCCTGTCTCCTACCTCGACGTACATATAAAGATTTAGAGGGCCTTCTGACTAGATACTTATGGCAAAACAAGACACCTAGGATAGCGAAGCATAAGTTGCAAGCTGATAAGGAAAATGGGGGTGTCAGATTCCCTGATTTCCTGAAATATCACCAATCTTTTCTTCTCAAACAAGGTGCTCGTTGGCTGGAAGATCTAGCACCGAGTAGACCTGTGTGGCTAGACATAGAGGAGAACCTTTGCAAACCGTTTCCTCTTACTTCTCTCCCTGGTATGACTCTCCCATCAGACTCCCACTATCCACCAACGCTTTTAGACACTTTAGGTGCCTTTAATACTCTTATTCAATCTCTAGACTCCCGATTCTGTCCGTTAGACAGACTCCCGCTCTGGTACAATACTCGATTTCAAATACAAAATAAACCGATGGCGTGGAGCCCCTGGTACACTAGGGGCATTTGGACCCCTACCTAGTTGTTCCATGATGGTCGCTGGAAAACTTTTAGTGAATTGCAAATTGAATTTGGTCTCCCAGCGAAACACTACTTTCAGTTGGTGCAACTACAGCATTGTCTTCGGAGTGCTAAGGTGCTCCCGCCATCGGAATCCCCTACCCAAGACTTGTCGGAGACTATCCGATCTATCGGGAGCTCACCGGGTGTAGCATCTAACTTTTACAAAACCTTAGTAATGCTGTGTAAAAAGAGGTACCCCTATAGCACAGAAAGCATGGGAGCGGGAACTGCATGTAACTTTGACCCCGGAACAATGGAGCCTTGTCTGGAGTAGAGTGACACGGGTCTCCAGATCCGCCTCACTCACTCAGACACTCTTCTTTCTAGCCCACCGGTGTTTCTATACTCCTGACAGATTAGCCAAATGGAACACCTCCCAGGGCAATAAATGCTGGACATGCCATGCGGCCATTGGTTCACTAACTCATGTTATGTATGAATGTCCCGCACTACAGTATTACTGGAGTCGGGTCTGGGGCCGTATCCAATCTATTTTGCACTTTCAAGAGCCCCTGTCTTGGAGGATAGTGGGACTCCGCTCAGCTGCGGGGATCCCCTCTCTTCCAAAATCGGCTTACTTCCTTTTAGACTTCATGCTGGGCATTGCTATTTCCCTAATTACGAAATACTGGAAAAATAGCTCCCATCTGAGCCCCAATGAATGGTGGAATCATGTCTGTCTCTACAGTAAATATGAACAAATACCTCGTATGTTCGCTTCTTCCGTTCAGACCCCCCATCATCTGTCTAAATGGAAGATGCTCAATGATTATGTTCACACCGCTAAATGCTCTCATCTGACTGTTTAAATTTGTATAAATCTCTGTCACATGATCATTCTGTATCGCAGATGCTATTTATGTTCGTTTTGATGTACAATTACTGTTGTTTGGAAGCGCTCACATGCTGATACTGTCGGCTTAGAGAAGAAGCAGGGGGGTGGGGGGTAATAGGGTTTGCTTTTCCTTATTGTATACTTGTTTTGTCTCCTTTGGTGTGTTGTTTCTTTTGTTTGTTGCAAAATGAAAATAAAAGTTAAAAAAAAAAAAAGAAATCATTGCAGTTCCCCACAATGCAAGGAATACCTCAGGGATCTGCCCTGTCATCAATGCTCTTCAATATTTACATCAACCCATATGCAACATCATCAGACGACACAAACTCCATTATCACATATATGCTGACGACATCATGGTGTATGCCCTAATAAATCTACTAGCACTAAACACCACAAAAATAACTAAAATGCCTTGAAGACATGAATGTCTGGCTCACAGACAATAACCTGACGGTCAACATCAATAAAACTGAGGCAATGTTCGTCACCCGAAACCCTACCTTCATTCCACCACAGACTATTAGCATTCTAAACAAACACATAGTAGTCAAAGATGAAGTCAAGTACCTGGGCATCACAATGGACAGTGCCCTGAACCTGAAATCTCATATCACCAAAACTGCAAACAAGGCCTATCAACGTCTGAGGACCATAAGAAAGATCAAACCATTGCTCCACCAAGACCACTTCCGCACAGTATGCCAAGCACTCATCACACCTCTGCTTGATTACGGAAACTCATTATATCAAGACCTCCCTCAGCATACCCTACACCCACTCCAAATGGTGAAAAACACTACAGCACGCATCATTACTGACACTCCAAGATCTGAGCACATCACCCCCGTCTTACAACAACTACACTGGTTCCCAATGGTGACCAGAGCAAAATTTAAAACAATTCTGATTATCTTCAAAATCATCCACCATCTGTCGGCAGATGCACTACAAGAAATCATAATAAGAGATATCAGTAATAGACCAAGAAGGAACAATAATGACAACATGATTGGCACACCTGCAGGATACCACGAGACTAAACAAAACACATCAAGAAGAGCTCCATCACTAATGGCATCCACACTATGGAACTCCCTCCCAATGAGCCTAAGGGCATTAGAAGACATCACAGACTTCCACAAGAACCTTAAAACTCTGTTCTTTACAGAAACTTATGAACAGCTAGACAATAGTACCCATTTGAGCAGTATTGCAGCTACCCCCGCCAACTCTATACCCAATCAGCCCAACTAGACTCACGAAGATACCCTCCTGCTAAGCGTAACCCTCCAACTGTGCTGTCTAAATGTTGTTAAATACCCTCATGTTAAATGTTGTAAAGCACCCACATGTTAAATGTAACCCAATTGTGATGTCATGTAACCACTTTGATTGTAGGATAAGGTGGTATACAAATCTGTCTAAATAAATAAATAAGTGCTAAATAGTAGTAGTAGTAGTAGACTTCTGGTTCTGTGGTCAGCGCTAGTGAGGAATTTATGCTCTTCCTTCTCTTTACCTGGAGTGTACAGGGCCCACAACCTTTTTTCAGGCTTTGTTGAAGGGGAAGAGAAAAAATGGCAGTTAATAAGGAGCTGCCGAGGAGTTGCACTAGGACAATTATGTGCATGTACTGTAATGTTATTTCATGCATAAATATCAGTATTACTCTGCGCAGAAAACTGCTGACCTAACATAATGTAATGATAATTCTGCAGAAAATATTGATGCTTGATGCGCAAAATACCATTCCAGTACACATGCCAAGAAAGATGGTTCCTTTTGGCCAATCCTTGACCTCAAGAAAGCCAACACTCACCTGCATACCCTACACTTCCATTTCGAGACCCTTCGGTCAGTGATCCAGGAGGTGCACTGTGGGGAGTTCCTTATGTCTCTGGATCTAGCCAAAGCTTATTTGCACATTCCTATTCACAAGGATCAACAGCGCCTTCTCCATTTCACCATTTTTGGCTCTCATTTTCAATTTGCCTTTCTTCCCTTTGGCCACTCTACCATCCTGTGGACGTTCTCAAAAATCATGGTGGGGCAGCCTCTGTGCAAGGAACCTGCTGCATTCACCATATCGGGATGTTTAGCTCATCCAAGCCAGGTCACAGTCAGAAATGTCTCAGGTTCGACTCATGTGGTACAGTTCCTGGAAAATCTGCATGATCAATCAAGAGAAGAGCCACTTGGAGTCTTCCCAATCACTGGAATACCTGGGAGCATGTTTCAGCACTGAGGTAGGCAAGGTCTTCCTGTGTATTTATTTATTTAAACTTATATACCACATATCCAACAATGCTCTCAGTGGTGTACAGATAAAATACAATAAAATACAAAACAAAAACACACAGCGACACAATTAAAAGGAGTGCATAGTAAAACAAGATACAAATTCACACTCCAAATTCCCCACTAAACGCCTCCCTAAACCAAAAAGTCTTTCATTTACTTTAAAAAAAAGTTTAAATCCAACTTTCTGTACAAATGATCTGGAAGGGCATTCTATAGCACTACCCCTCGAACTCAAAAAGTATGCACCCAATAACATTGCTGCCGAACATCCAACACTCTGGGCACAGCCAACAACTTCCTCCCCTGGGTCCGTAGGGCATAGCCTGGTTTATAACCATGGAATTTTGAACACAAATAGCCTGGCACCATCCCATGCAGAGACTTGAAAACCATCATCAAAACCTTATACTTAATCCTATACTGCACCAGCAACTAATGCAGTTCAGTCAAAGTGGGGGTATTATATGATTGAACTTACTGTACGTAAACCTTTAATAATCTTTGCTGCCATATTCTGAATTTGCTGCAGCTCTACAATATCCTTGGAAGGGAGCCACAACAACAAGGAATTACCGTAGTCCAGACATGGCATAATTAATTAAGTCAGGTGACATTTTGTCAGAATCTGCGTCTCTAGGGTTGTCCCGAGATGGATCTAATGGTGACCCAGTCCAATGTCAAAGCGCGCAGATTCTTCAGTCGTCACAGAAAGGCAGGATCCAAGAGCGTCGACGCCCTAGTTCAGTCCTAGACAAGCAGTTCCTGCTGTAATTGTTTCCCCCATGGCAACTCGTGGAACGTGTGCTTCTATGCATAGAGTGACATCCAGGCTGGGTTGTCCTGATGCGGCTCCTGCTTGAACCTCCTCTGTGACTGCCCCCAGCCCGGGGACTGTAACGTCAAGGGCTAGTCCTTTGGGATGACCCAGCTCCCTTCTTGATTATGGCTTGGCTCTTGAGAGGTATCATTTAGCACATAAGGGCTATTCTCCTGCTGTGGTTTCCACACTTCTCAAAGCAAGGAGAGGATCTACTAACCTGGCCTGCATGTGCATTTGGTGTCTTTTCGAGTTTTGGTGCCATGAGCGTCAGGTTAGACCTAGTGTGGCAGACTTTCCATCCTTGTTTGCTTTTCTTCAGGATGGCCTGGACAAGGGTCTTTCCCTTAGTTCCCTGAAGGTTCAGGGTGAAGCTTTATCTTGCTTCAGAGGACTGGTGGCAGGGCGATCCACTGCCCCACACCCAGACGTCCCCATCCTTTATGACACCTGCATCCTCCCGTGCATTCAGTCATTTCCCCATGGGATCTCTGCCTGGTGCTCCAGGCCCTGATGTTGGAGCCCTTTGAGACCTTGAAATGGTCCATACTTAAAGATCTGACCCTTAAGACTGTCTTCCTGGTCGCAATCTGCTTGGCAAGATGTATCTCCGAGCTACAGGCATTATCGTGCAGGATCCTTTACTTATCATTCTCAGAGGAGACCATGTGTATTTGGCCCATGCCTTCCTTCTTACCCAAAGTGGTGTCATCTTCCATATGAATCAGATGATCTGTTTTGCCCTCCATTCTAAGGAGCAGTGCTAGACCAGTCCAAGACCCTGGAACCTGTTTCGATCTGCTGTACCCTTAGTGGTTGGCTTTGTGAGCTCATACCTTTTTGACAGGCCTTCTGCTAAGGCTGATCCTATACATAGTTATAGTTCCTGTTCTGTTGAACCTTTTTATTTTCACTGAGGTTGTGTGAAGTTGGAGATTCTTGACCTTAAGCTTGGGTACAAATACTGAAGTATGCCCCTAAGAGCACGGTCTGTTAATGACAGGATGATGTCATAAAAAGCCTCTGAAACTTTTCTCTGTCTCCACATCTGCTAGTAGGAAAACAATCCACTTGATGGATTGGTCTAGCAGTACTTAAGGAAAGGACATTATCGAGTAAGCAAAATGTCAGCTTCAGCCTTTTTCAGAAGCTAAGATAAAAGTCCTCCCTGTGAATATTCAAAAGCAAGCTGCATCTCACAAAGTTCTCTCTCAAATCCCATGTTATTCAGTGGGATATTGTTACAAATAATGTGCTTTAACTGTCAGTTCAACTTAGTAAACATGACCTCATAGATTTTATAGCATGTACAGGAAAAGGAATGGGGCAGGAGAAGGCAAAGTGAGCAGAAAGGTGGGTTCAGATTTCTTCCTACTGATGAGACCTCCAGGCTTTATTTTTTTTATGCTTATCTCTTATTAAAGCAGTATGAATGTGAGAGCCTTCAAATGAGCGTGACATACCCCTAATGAGTGAGACATAACATCTCTGCCCAAATCATCAGCGATGCTCTCAGAAAGAAACCAAGGACTGCCTGACATCTTTCTTCCTGGGTATTTCAGGATTTCTACTATCTTTTTTGCATTAACAATAGCTTCAAAATGAGGGCTAGCAGGTCAAGAGGGGTAACTTAGAATTCAGAGATGGTCAGCAACTAAGGGGATATAAAAACAAGACTGAAACATTAAAGTCATAATTTGTTCAGAAACCCCTAATTTATGTTGGATGTTATACAAATCGATTTGCTAATGCAATGCAATGAAATGAAGCTGCCAAAGAACGTGCCTGCTCCAAGGCCTCAGGCCTTCAGCCTGGCTTGTTATTAGATCAAAAGACACAGAATTGGAGCAGGCCTGACCATGGTTGCCATGACAACCACAAACTGGCTTCTGTCTACTTTGGAGGCCTAACGCATGAAAATGTTCTTCCTATTGATTTTGCAGTGCTGGTAAAGACTAAATTGTTTCTGTCACAGCATACAGCCCCTACAATGGTGATGGCAGTCAGTCCATGGTCTCAAGCATAAAAATATGCTTGGCAGGGAAGGAAGAAACCAATATATTCAAGAAGCAATGACTAGCCAGTATGTGAAGAAGACACTTGCATACAGTCCTAAATCATGAATGTTTAATTTCAGAAAAGAAGAAAAAAGATGACAGTTGTAATCAGCATTTAGATGTAAGCAACAGGTTCCCCCAGTACTACTACTAAAAAGACATGCTTCCCTGCTAGCTAATTTGTACTCTAGACGATTGGTGGTCCTGTGGATAGACTTGACTTTTCCAGGCTCATGATTCCACTTTCTAGGTTGGCCAGGGCTGGGGATGCTGTGGAAGAAGCCTTCACAGCCTATGGATGGGGTGGGGGACTCACGGGCATTATGCAATAGTGACATCTAGTGACTGGATTTAGGGACTATGAATGCAGGATTTTGGAAGCTTAGTTGTTAGAGGACTGGGCTGGGAAGCCAGGTTTCAAATCCTGCATCTCCCACTAACCTTGAGAAAGTTACTTCAGCCCCCGACCGCCTCCCTACATACACTGCCTTAAGTACAACTTAGGAGTGGAGGAGTAGCCTAGTGGTTGGGGCAAGGTATTCAGGCCGGAAGGTCAGGGGTTCAAATCCCACCAGAGGACAGCAACCTTGTCCCACCAGAGGACAGCAACCTTGGGCCTGAAGGACTGGGGTTTCTAGTCCCACAGGTGCTCCTTGTGGTCTTGGTCAAGCCACTTAACCCTCCATAGCCCATGTTCCCTGTAAAATAGTTATCTCCAAGTTATAATACCCTGTTCAATGTAATTTCAGTTTGTTCAATGTAAACCGCACTGATGCAGAATAGCACAGTATATAAGAGAATGTAAATAAAATAAATAACTTAATTGTAAAGACATAACTACAGCACCTAAATTGTAACTCAGTTTGGGCTCAGATTTGGAAAAAGTGAGTAATTAAATTTAATCCAGATCCCCGCCCAAAGGCTGTCACTGTGAGTAAGGTGGGTATAAAATAATAGAACTATCCCTGGGTACTTGTGAATGTAGGCCACGGGTACCAAATCCCAGCTCTGGTTCACATCAAGCTGAAAGTCCAAAGGAGCAAGAGAAAAATGGCATTAACAGCTAATGCCCCAAAATCCAGGCAGAATTTCACATTTAAAAAAATGTTCTAAAATCCTCCAGAGATTCATTTCATTTCTTTAGAGTTCCGGTTTTATTATTAACCAGCCATAAACAAGAGATTAGTTTCAAATGTGGACCGCTTGGGGAGCTTCAGCAGCAAAGTCCGTCTTGCTGGCAAGGCGGAAGAACTATCTACCATCCCTCTAACATGCACAGTAAAATTGTATATACCTTATTTACTCAAGATGTAACTAAGAAATCCTATCCCCTGTATATATGTTATTTACAAATATGTACAAAGTTTCCCAAAGTTAAATTCCCAGTTGACTACTCCTGTTATATGTAAACTTATCACAATTTGTTGATTGTAATGAGTATTTCTGTTTAATGTAAACCGCGCTGATGAAAAAGAGTGCGGTATAAAAGAACAATAAATAAATAAATAAATAAATAAAGATATGCTGAATTGAGTTCTGTAGTGATGACCACAGGCAGGGGCCGGTCATTTCACCAGCAGCTTAGACAGTCTATGCAAGGCATGCAGCGTGTGGATTTTTTGGTGCAAAGACTGATGCGTGGGGCTGCCCGAGAAAGGAAGGGAAGACGCAAGCATAAAGTGAAGTGCTGCTAATCGAGGACACGTGCTTTCCAGAGGATTGCTATTTAAATTCAAGGACAATCCCTGGAAATCGGGGACGTCTGGTAAGCCTACTGAATTTTCGATATCGGCATGAAATCTTAGAAAATGCAGCTGAGCCTCTGGGCAGGCTCACCTTCCCAAATCCAGCCTAACCCCTGTTGTGTTGTCGTAATACCTGCTCTGCTGTTTAGCCTGTCACTACTGGTACATTGAGCCCAGCAAAGATTTGATCATCACGCTTTGTGGCCTGCAGGAATATTAAAGCCACATGTCAGCCTTAAAAGAATTAAAAGAAGATGTTTGCTGTGGTCTAAATTATGATGCCAGTATGAGTAGGATCAGAATCTTGTTGCGAGCACTGAAAAACGGAATGTCCCTCACATTGTTGTCTGGAATAACTAGAAAATGTTGGTACCACATCAAGGCGGCATAGTGGGGAACTCGGAGGACTACACACAAGAAGCACCTGGATGGAGCATATCATTGCTTGTCCTACCACAAATTAACTTAAGGCTGAGTAAAGTAGGCCGTTTTAAAAGTGATTTCAGATCTTTAAAAAACAGAACTTGAGCCGCCAATTACCATGAAACTGCAAGATTCGTGAACCTTTCCTGATGTTCTCTTAGACTTCTGTGGCTAGTATCATGATCTTTGCAGGTTTTCAGGTCATACCACATCTCAAGTCATTCCTTGAACCACATGATTTTCGCTCAATCCTAAAAGCTCTAATCTTCCCGCACTTGGACTACTGCAACCTTTTGATTCAAGGCCTCCCCAATTATGCAATCTATCCCCTCCAGCTAGCAATGAATACAACTGCTCGCCTCCTCTTTAATGCCACAGGATCAGAGCACATTACACCACTGTTCAAACTACTCCATTGGCTACCTATGCATCAACGAATCAAATTCAAAGTTCTACTCACAACCTTTAAAATCTTACATGAATTATCTGTCTTCCATCTGCAATCCCTTATCCAGAAAACACCTGACAATAGAACTCAAAGATTGAATTTCCTTAACACTTTACTCATATCATCAATAAATACTAAGGTTTCCCTTACAACCTCAAATAGAGCCTTCTCGTTCTTTGCTCCAGATCCTTAGAATATGCTTCCAGATGAACTTCGCACCATTAATGACTTACTGGACTTTTAAAAGAAGCTAAAGATACACCTGTTCTTTCAGCATTTTTCAAATCTTGATATATAACTACCACTCCTCAACCTCTTAACCTATTAATTCATGTAATATACTTTTGTTCCAATGTTTTCCTTTTTCTTTCTGACTTTATTTTCTATGTAAAGCCGTATTGGCGTTGTTCATTGTAAACGGCATAGAATATTAGATATACGACATATAAGACTAGCTAAATAAATAAATAAAGGCAAAGAGACAAACCATCATACTTGAGGGGGATACGTCAACTCTGTACCCTGTCCCATGAAAAATGTTCAACAGTACATGGCAGTCTGACATCTCAACAATTGTGTCCCCCCTCCTCCCCCCCTGGCAAACCAAGCCCAGTTCAGCACAGGGGCTACATTACCTATATAGTGGTCACATGCGTGCCATCTATCGTTCCTAACCTGGATTAAACGCCACATCGTCTTCATCTTCTCTTCTTCTTCTTCCTCTTCTGGGACTGCATAAACATGTTGTGTATTCAGTGCAATAACTGTGGTACTTTCATTCCAAGACGAATCATTTGGAGCCTAAGAGCTTGTCCTATATGCCTAAAGTCAGCCGCCATGCATGAAGAACTGACTCTACTAAGGAAAGACCTAGCTGCCATGCATAAAGAAGTGTCTCTAGTGAGGGAGGAACTGGCTGCAATGAAGCGCACCTCTTCTAGGATACAAACTGAACAAAGTCCACCGCCGCTCCCACAAAGAATCAAACGCCCCAGGAACAAATGGATCACAGTGGGTTCTGGTAGATTGCGACCAGTAACACAGAGACATCCTGTACATCAAGAGATATCCCTGCACAATGCCTTCTCTGCCTTGGCTAATGAGGATGCCCAATCCAAAGAAACTGAAGGGCCCTTAAATGAGTCAGACAATACCCAATCCCCTACTAAAGCACCAAATATGAAGAAAACCTCACCAAACAGAAAACTACTACTACTTGGAGATTCCATCATCAGAGGCACCAATTTGGGAACACAGTTCAAAGGAGAGAAGATAGTCATGTGCTTACCAGGCTCTTCAGCCAGCAGGAATACAAACCAAGTTGTTGAATTACTTAGCGCAAAAAGTGAACACTGCGAACTTGATGTTATTATCCACTTAGGCACAAACGACCTGGCTAGGAACAGTGCCTCCAAAGCCCAAAAGGACTTCCAATCTCTGGGAGAGAAACTCAAGTGCGTTGTTAACACTGTTGCATTCTCAGAAGTTCTACCTGTTCTTGGTAAGGGGACAAAAAGGCTGCATCGCATTAACAGCTTTAATACATGGCTCCAGACCTGGTGCAAACAACAAGGATTCAGATTTATTGGTAACTGGGACAACAGATGGACCAACAAGAGACTATACTGTGCTGATGTACTACATCTCTCTGTTGCAGGGAAAAGAATCCTAAGTGAAAAATTCAGGCAGTATGTGGATATGCATTTAAACTAGGAAGAGGGGGTGACGGATGTGGAAGGTCAACATCTGCATGCCACCCCCAGCAAAAGCAGAACACCATCAGAAACAGCCACACTTTTAAACCACACATCAAAAACATGTGGGAAGAAGTAGGCAGAACAAAATCAATGCAAAATTCACACAAGCCAGGAAAATGCTGTAAAGCAATGAGCACAAATGCTCGAAGCTTAGCCAACAAAATTCCAGACCTGGAAGCCCTAATTGTGGAAACGAATTTGGACATTGTGGCCATTACAGAAACGTGGTTTAATGAATCGCACGATTGGGATATAGCCATAGCTGGCTATAATCTATTCAGAAGAGACAGAGAAAATGGAAAAGGAGGAGGAGTAGCCTTGTATGTCTAAAGCAATATTAAAGCTACTGAAATGCAGGGGACATGGGGAAAAGAAGAAGCACTCTGGATTGCGTTGGAAAGAGCAGATGGCACTGTCATCCATATTGCTGTAGTCTACAGACCTCCGACTCAAATTGAAGAGAGAGATAACGAATTGATTAAAGATATTGCCAAGACAGCAACAAAGGGGGAAGCGATCATATTGGGTGATTTTAATATACCTGATGTGGATTGGATTACTCCTTCTGCACATCTGGAAAGAAGCAAAACAATTGTGGATGCTCTCCAAGATGCATTATTTAGACAAATGGTGATGGAACCAACCAGGGAAAGCTCAACGTTGGATGTAGTGCTCACCAACGGTGATAATGTGTCGAATGTCTGCGTGAGTGCCCCTGTGAGCAACAGCGACCATCACACGGTGTGGTTTGAGATAAAAGCCATGGTACAGGCCAATCATAGCAAGTTCAAAGTCCTAAACTTCAAATACACTGACTTCAATAAAATGGCAGAGTACTTAAAGGAGGAGATGACGGGGTGGAAGGAGATAAAGGAAGTAGAATTGCAATGGGCTAAACTAAAGAAGGCAATAAAAGGGGCAACAGATAAATATGTAAGAAAAGTAAATAAAAACAAGAGGAGAAGGAAATCTATTTGGTTTTCCAAAGAGGTGGCTGCTCAAATAAAGGCAAAAAACACAACTGTCACAAAATTCAAAAGCTTGCAAACAGAAGAACACAGAAATGAATACAGGATTCAACTCAAAGAGTCTAAAAGAGTAATAAGGATAGCAAAATCAAAGGCAGAGGAAAAGATGGCTAAAGATGTTAAGGGTAGCAACAAAACTTTCTTCAGGTATATTCGGGGAAGGAAGAAGATCAGAGTTGGAATTGCAGGACTCAAAAGTGCTGCGAAAGGACTCGTGGAAAGTGACACTGAAAAAGCGAAATTCCTAAACAAATACTTCTGCTCTGTTTTTACTAAAGAAGATCCTGGAGATGGACCAGCTGTGACTCCAAAATATAAAAATGGGAATGAAGTAGATACCACACCATTCACAGAAGACGAGGTGTTGGAACAACTTGCTAAACTGAAAGTGGACAAAGCCATGGGACCGGATGGGATACATCCCAGGATACTGAAAGAGCTTAGAGAGGTTCTTGCAAGGCCGTTAAAAGATGTTTTCAACAGATCCTTGGAAACAGCAGAAGTTCCTCAGGACTGGAGAATGGCTGATGTCGTACCTCTACACCAAAGTGGTGACAGGGAAGAAGTGTCAAACTACAGGCCCGTGAGCCTTACCTCGGTGGCGGGAAAAGTAATGGAGGCACTCCTGAAAGAGCGAATAGTGAACTTTCTCAAAACCAACAGGATGCAAGATCCGAGGCAACATGGTTTTACCGAAGGACGGTCTTGCCAAACAAATCTGATTGAGTTCTTTGACTGGGTGACCAAGGAACTAGATCAGGGGCATGTGATAGATGTCATCTACCTGGATTTCAGCAAAGCCTTTGATACTGTTCCTCATAGGAGGCTTGTCAACAAACTCAGTAGCTTGGGGATGGGCCCCAAGATGGTAAACTGGATTAGAAATTGGTTGACTGACAGACGACAGAAGGTGATTGTACATGGAGCTCACTCGGATGAGAGGAAGGTGATTAGCGGGGTGCACCAGGGTTCGGTCCTGGGCCCGGCACTGTTCAATGTATTTGTGAGTAATATTGCTGAAGAACTGAATGGAAAAGTCTGTCTTTTTGCAGACAACACAAAAATTTGCAACAGAGTGGACTCTCCCGAGGTAGTGATTAACATGAGGAAAGATCTACAAAAGCTGGAAGACTGGTCTAATGCTTGGCAACTACGATTTAATGCGAAAAAGTGCAGTGTCATGCACTTGGGTAGCAGAAAATCCAAGGGAAATGTACGCGATAAGGGGGCGAGAGGTTGGTATGCGCGGCTCAAGAGAAAGACCTTGGTGTGATTATTTCTGATGATCTCAAGGTGGCAAAACAGTGCGACAAGGCGGTGGCAAAAGCCAGGAGGATGTTGGGCTGCATACAAAGAGGGATTATCAGCAGAAAGGAAGAGGTACTTATGCCACTGTATAAGTCACTGGTGAGGCCTCACTTGGAATACTGTGTTCAGTTTTGGAGACCGTATCTTGCAAAAGATGTAAAAAGACTGGAAACAGTTCAGAGGAAAGCGACCAAAATGATTTGGAGCCTGCGTCAGAAGCCTTATGAGAAGAGACTTGAAGACCTAAATATGTAGACTTTGGAGGAGAGGAGGGACAGGGGAGATATGATTCAGACCTTTAAATACTTAAAGAGAAATGATGAACAAACAAACCTCTTCCAAAGACGGGGAAGCTGTAAAACTAGAGGGCATAACATGAAGCTTCAAGGTGGTAAACTGAAAGGCAATGTCAGGAAATATTTTTTCATTGAAAGGGTGGTGGATGCTTGGAATGCCCTCCCGATGGAAGTGGTGGGGGCAAACATGGTGACAGAATTCAAGAAGGCATGGGACAAACAGAGTGGATCCCTTTACAGCAATAGGATAAAAACAAGATAAACAGTACCATCTAACTTCTGAACCATATAACATCTCAACAAATAGGGGTGTCCTACATGGAGTGGTGGGTTTACCCCTAAACAAAGACATGGGGAGGGGTGGCCTGCACAGAGCGACAGGTGCACCTACTCTTGCCATCTTGCTGGGCAGACTAGATGGACCATGCTGGTCTTTATCTGCCGTCATTTACTATGTTACTATGTTACTATGTCACATTGCTCAAGAACGTCTTGACGGCAGTTGGATACCAGACCAATTGCTATGCCACCCACTCCTTCTACATTGAAGCAGTAACTGCAGCCACAGAAGCGGGTTTTCCAGTTTGGGCAATCAAAGAATCATAGTTTCAGCATTCCCACACCTATGCCTTGTGTATCTTCCCAAAGGAGGAGCCCCTAAAAAGTAACCTTAGATGATCACCCATCATTTGGAGCTTGATTTGGATAATCTCCTGATGGGCGATCACCTGAATCGTAGACCCAGTCACACTAATGATCCAATGATTGCTTGCTAATTATATCATCATAGGCCCCAGAACACAGTGAACATTGTGGATCCTCAGACACTCTTATTTTCAGGGAGGTTGTGAGGGTGCTCACGCAACAACTAGATCAACATCTAGGACTAGTTAAGCATGGCATACACCTTGTCTAGCGTGGATGATCAAAAACGCAGTAGTTAGCATTCTACTCCTTGTGGTGGACTGTTCCAAGGCTTATGTTCACCTAGACATCATGGTCATGTACTTAGAGCAGCTGACTTGCATTGATGACATGTGACTGATGGCCCATGGTCTTCTCAGGTGCACTAATCAGGTGGATACATTTGATCCCTCTACTTCTGTGGGTGGGAGGGGGAGGAGGGCGTATGAAACAATGGAAAAAAGAACCCAAAACAAATTAACAAAAATTGTTCAGCTGACAAATTAGCCACAGGATAATAAGCATTGAAGGCCAGAAAGGCTGCCACGAATGGATACCGCTACCCCTTTACATGGTAGCTTTAGGGGCAATTTAATTCAGTTTTGAACATTGACTTAGATCTCTTAATGATAACAAAGAGAGGCTTGAGTCATTTCTCACTGTCAAGGTACAGACATTGCAAGCCAGTGGACAAGGATTGACATGGGGGTTGGGAATCTTTGAATGAGGATCTGTAGTAAGTATGGCTTCTCCGTTTCTGTGGCAGTTACCCGAGCTGAATGCCATATACGTGCAAATCCTGACCAAGGGATAGGCACCTAACTGGCTGCAAGGTGGGTGCCCTGTCAGGTTTCCCTGGAGATGGTGGTCAGACAGGTGTAGACGGCCCTCAAAATTGTACAGTGGGACAGCAGGTATGGTGTAGACCTAGCTCATCATGCACACATGCAGAGTTGTCTGAGTTATTGAAGACATCATTTGCTTTGGCAATAAGGGCAGAGTCAACAGGAAGTTTGGCCTGCCCACATCACTTCTTGTAAGTGATTTTTGGATATTTCCTGTTTAATATGTAAAAGCATGATGGCCAACTCTGAGTTTTTAAAGGATTTTCTGGGAAGAATGGTGTTGAGATGATTATGATTGAGTTTGATTACCAAAATCTTAGAGGAAGGGGGTGCTAGTAGTCTAAAAGCTAATTGTGAGGGGGCATAAAGCTTAAGGTTTGGCTAGGGCATCTAATAACCTTTCACGAGCCCTGGAAGACCATATCTCACTAAGTACATAAAGAAGCTGAAATCGGCACAGAGCGAAGCAACCAAAATGGTACCAGGTCTCCATCAGAAGACATATTGAAGCTCTCTGAGTACGTATTCCCTAGAGGAGAGGAGGGACGGAAGAGATCTAGTTATATTTACTCGATTCTTGATATATCGCCTATAGGGGGTAGCAACTAGGCGGTTAAGGAAGTTACATTCGGGTACTGTATGTAGAGATCTTTAAATACTTGACAGGTATTACAGAATAAATGAACCTTTTTCAAATGAGAGGATGCTCTAGAACCAGAGGACATGACATAAGGCTATGAGGAGACAGAATGAAAAGCAACATCAGGAAATATTTCTTCATAGAAAGCATGGCGGATGCCTGGAGTGCCCTCCCAAAGGAGGTAGTGGAAGCAAAAATGGTGCTGGAATTCAGACAGGAATGGGATCCCTAAAGAGCAAGAGGCTGGTAACCATGAATGGAGCACCTCAACTCAAAACAGATATGAAATGACTGTTTACTTCTCCTAAGAAGACATGGGGAAAGTAGCATGATGGAGTATGGCAGGGATAGCATGTTCATACACTTGAACAGCAAGGTTCTGCTCCCCATGCACCCCTGAGATGAACAAAGATGCAAACTTTGAAGTCTAGGTAGATCAGGGTTGTGCTACCACTCGCTCACGTGCTGGGGGTGGAGCCTTCATGCCCAGTGACAAGTTTGAGGGGGGAGGTCGGGCTAATCACAGCTCATGTGACTGGATGGGGCCTTCTCACCCATGAAGTCATTACTAGGCAAACTGAATGGACCGTGTCAGTCTTTATCTGCCACAGTCCACTATGTTACTATGATTCAAAGCAGCAGTCAAGCGAAGGCGGCAGACAGGAAGGAAGCGGCCTGAGACACTACTGCTGCTCTCCTCTTCCTGCTCTCTGTTCAGCACGGAAGAGAAGAAGAGATGGGGAAATGGGATTGCTGGAGAAAGGAGGAGCTGGGGAATCGTAGAGTATTTTTGGGAGAAGAATGGGGGGTAAACTGGGAACTGAGAGAATAGAGGGTTACATGAAAGAGTGGATGGGGGATGTGCCAGAGCTGATGCCAAGGGTGGGACGCCTCCCTCTCTCCCTCTCCAAAATCCCAGAACTTCTATTTCTCCCTTCTGGATCCCCCCCCCCCCCCCCATGATCCCAGAATGTCCCTCCCCTTCTCTTTCCCCTTCCCTGTTCTTAACCTTCTCTCCTCTTTCCCCATCCCCTAACCTCAATCTTGCCTCCTTCCCTCCTGTATCCGGATCTTCAGACCCTCTCCCCATTCGTGATCCTCCCCTTCCCATCCCTGGTCTTGTTCCTATCTCGAAGGTGACTTCTTTCTCTCCCCTCCTACACCTCTACTCAAGATCATTCAAAACTCCCAAAAGAGGCAAAAAATTACACAGATTCAAGGTAAATCTTGACATTTTCTCTGACCTCTCTAGTTCTATCCATATCATGCCAGGGTACAGTGAGAGTACAGCAGGGACATTTTAACCAGCTATGTGGGTTATTTTAGAAGCACCCTCACTTCTCAAAAGCAGCATTTAGAGGTACTTACTGCGTGGATGATCCCTAGTAGTAATCTTGTGATACCGCCGCTACCCTTAGGGGTCTTTGATGCCATTTTGGATCTGGGTATAGTAAGTGCAGGAGAGAATGGGCATCGGTCCTGCTCCCACTACACACCAGGGACCCTGATAAGGCAAAGGAAAGGGATTGGGGGTGGGGGGCTAGTGATTAAAGTCTCTACATAATTACAGCTTTTACATAAATTGCTATTTGTGAATGAACAATGATCGATTCCATGCTTCAGAATAAAGGATTTGAGTAATCATTTTTATGAACTTTTCACAGTCTTTGTGAATTTTTCAAAATCTCTTTACAAAATTTGTTTCTAAAAAATAAAATAATGAAAACTGGAGTGATGATGAAATGACAGCATGCTACCACTGTGGGCTTTGTTAAGCCTTCGTCCGTAGCCTGTAGCTACTGCACGTTTGATGGTCCTAAAACACTATAAAGTCTTTTTTCTGGTGGGATAATTTCGGGGTTCCAATGGGAAAAAAAGTGATGCAACTCTAGCTCAATAGCTCAAGAGCTAAAACGGAAAAGTCTCCAGATGTTTTGTTAATCTAGTAGGCAAAACGCGGCTCAGGCAACTTGTAAATGACTCCCTAGGATGCCGGATAAAAGACAGGCACCCGGTTAACAGTCCTGCAAAGCTGCATGGAAGTCCTCTGTCTGCGCTGCTGCTGGGCAGAGGACACCACGCAGCTTTGCGGGAACATTGCACCCAGTGTACCCTGGGTAAGGAAACCCTTCTCTATTTATCAGCACATTAATCTGCTATATATCTTTTTCAATCTTAACCTTTAGGAAAAAATCTATCCTTTATATCCTAACACCCTTTCTAACTCTCTGATTCAACAAGTAGCTTTCATATTATTGCAGCTGCTTTAATACTTCAACACTGATCAAGGTCCAACAAGTTTATGAGTCCCTGGTGAGGTCAAGTGTTAAGTAGTTAACCCTTCCCTCCCCCTTCCATGCTGCACAAATTCTGTCTCAGCTAAAATGCTTGAAGGGTCTACCCCCAGCTCATGACTCAGACACTGCTTGTAAGCTTAAATACAGAAACATTACAATATTAAAATGAATTCTGACTCGGTCTGAACTTGTAGCAACTATATTAAGGTTGCAAATTTGGATAACTTGCTCCAGGGCTGTTGCCGGTCATAACGGGGGGTGGCAGGTCTCACTCAGATAAAGGCATTGTGGGGTCCTCCAATAACATGGACAGTCGGGAGGAGGGGGGAACCACTCCCATTTTAGATATGACATTAAGTAAACTAGTTTCTAACCTTTGCTGCCTTTGGATTGATTTTCTGACTCGGCATATTTCTACTCGTTCTCTGCTCTTACCTATTCCTTTGTTTCAGCTCTGTCTTTCCCTTCTTCGTCTCTTTTCCTACAGCAGATACATTGATACTTTCCCTCCCTTCTCTCTTTCTATCTCATTTTCATGTTTTGCTTTTTTCTCATATTTTCTTCTTCCTTCCTCCCCCCCCCCCCCCTTCCCTGTTCTCCCCGGTCCTCCTTCTTTATTTCCATGACTTCATCCCCCCACCCACACCAATCCGGGATCTTCTCCATCTTCACCACCCATCATCTCTGGTCTTGACACGCCCCTTCCCTCCCTTTCCATCATCCTGCGCTGTACTGTGTCCTCAGTTCCTTTACTTTTCCCTCCCCAGCTCTCTCTGTCTATTCCTGATCTTCCATCTTTCCCTTCTTGTCCATTCTTACTCCATTCTCGGTCCTCTCTCTTCCTTCGTTCCCTTCTCATTTCTCTCTCTCTGACCTCTTTTCTTCCAAGATTTGGTCCGCTTTATGCCCTAAATCCCTTCTACTTTCTCAATATCCCTACCCAAAATCTGGTCCTCTCCCTTTCAGTCCATCAGTCTATCCTTTCACCTCTCCAGTGGCTTAATATCTGAGGCAGAGAGCTCTGGGATTGGAAGGCATGTGAATTTCCTCTCCCACAACCCCATTCCGTCCCCAGCATCTCTCTTTATTTTATTTATTTTGACTGTTTTTTTATACTGCCTTTCATCAGGGCAAAGTGGCGTAGGTTACAACAAACTGATATTACATAGAACAGTGGAACTTATATACAAGACAACTTACTATATGCAATAAATGTTACATAGAACAGTATAACCTATATACATGAGAGAGACCTGGACAGAGGAGACAATAGGTTACATACTGTGGGAGGGATGTGGGGGGGGGGGGGAGGAGGTTTTATGTAATGGGACCGAAGTGTTCATTGAAAAGACGAGTTTTGAGAAGCTTCCTAAATGTGGGCAGATTGTTTGTTGATCGGAGGGTTCTGGATAAAGATCTCCAGAGAGATGGTGCATACATTTTTGAATGCTCTGTTGCAGGCATACTGGGTGCTTTTGTTTTTTTCTTGTGTTATGCTTAACATGTTTATTGTGTTTTGCCTTTTTGTCCTGCAAGGGTTGGTGGCATTTAGGAGTGATTGTAGATAAAGTGAGGATTGGTTGTGGCTGATTTTGAAAGTCAGGAGTAGGATCGTGCAGCGTATGCGACTGAGTAGAGGCAACCAATGGAACTGTTTGAGGATAGGAGTTATATGTTCATACTTTGACGCTCCTTGAATTGTGCATGCTGCAGTATGCAAGGCAGTAAGTGTTAGCAAAGTAGTTTTCAGCAGCCCTTTGTATATTGAATTACAGCAATCAAAGTGGGGTGTTATGATTGCTTGGAAAACTGAGTGGTAGTTGGATGGATCCAATAGAGGGTGGAGGGTGGAGTTTTGATTTTGTGATATATTTTTTTTGTTAAGTTAAGTTGCTTATGTGAGGTTTAAAGGTGAGCTGTTGGTCGAGTAGTGCCCATATACCAAACCTTTGCTTGTACATTCACGTATATGTCATTTAGGATTATGGAGGTCGGTGGCTGAAAACTGGTATCCTTTGTTATGAATAGTGTTTCCATCTTCTTGTAATTTATTTTTAGGGAATTGTTAGTTAACCATGGGGAGATATCTGAGAAGCAGCTTTTATTCCTTCAAATGTTGGATTGCTGGTGGTAAATGGTGCGTAGATCATTATATCATTCACATAGCTATGGAAGTGGATGTTGTGTGAACGGATGATTGAGCATAATGGTTGCAGGTAGATGTTGAATAGCAGGGCTGAGAGGGAAGAGCCTTGTGGGACAGCTTGGGTTTGCAGCTGGGGGGATGAGGAATTAGATCCCATTATGACTTGCTGTTGACAGTCACTGAGATATGAGTGGAACCATCTCAGGATGTTGTCTTGGATTCCGATGGATTGGAGTCTGTGTAGGAGGGTGCTGTGGTTGATGGTGTCGAAGGCAGCTGAAATGTCTAGAAATATTAAGATGAAACCTTGGGTTGACTTCTGAGTTTCTTTTATTAGAGTATTAAGGGGTGAAGTTAATAGAGATTCAACACTACGATTTGTCCTGAAGGCATGTTGCTGGGGGTCCAGAGGAGCATAGGTGTCAAGGTATATTTTTTTTAAAATCTCAGATAAGAATGGTAGGCTTGCTGTGGGTCTATATGCTGCAGGATCCTTGGGATTGAGGCTGGTGTTCTTCAAGGTAGGGCGGATGGAGGAGGATTTGAGCTGTTTAGACATGCTGCCTTGTAGGAAAGAGAGCTGGGTGATTCTCAATAGGGTTGGACTGAGCTCATCTTTGAATGCTTTAATCCAGCTCACTGGACATAGGTCAAGTGGGGATGTGGTTTAGTTCAATGTGGTGATGGTGAATTCTATGTTCTCTTTGCTGATGAAACTAAAGGTGGACCATGAATAGCAGGTGTTAGTTGGTGGTGGGATCTACAGTGGAGACAGGCATGGAAAGCTATTCCTTTTATAGTGATTTGCTAGAAATTGGGGGTCAGGAAGGGTTTGCAAGGCAGCTGAGTGGGGAGGCTTTGTTAGGATCTTTGCTATCTGAAAGAGCTGCTTTGGCCGGTTGAGAGATTTATTTATAACTTTTGTGTAGAAGGATCTCTTGCAGTTGTCAGTTTCTTGGCAGTATTCCATTAGTAGCAGCATGTAGGAATTTTTATCATCTGTTGACTTCATCTTTCTCCATTTTTGTTCTTTCTTCTGGAGTTGTCTCATGAGATCTCTAAGTTCTGTGGAGTACCATTGTCTCTTTTGTAGTCTGCTAGTGGAATGTTGGTTTGAGGTTTCAGCAGCTGCTTTTCAATGATCTGATTCAAATTCAGAACTAGGACATCAATGTCAGAAGTAGTATTGTCCAGTAGAGGGAGTACTTCGTCTGTGAAGGCTTTTTTATCAAAGACTTTAAAGTGTCTTTTAGCTTGATCTGGGAGGTGTAGTTGGTTGTGGTGGACCATGACAGTTGGAAATTGATAAGCATGTGGTCAGACCATAGGAAGGATAGTAGGGTTGGAGGGGAGGGAAGTGTGGTATGAAAGGCCTTCGAGTTAATGAAAATAAGGTTCAATGTGCTTCCTTTTACATATGCTGGCATTTGTAGTATTTGGTTAAAGCCCATTGAAGACATGGCATCCAGGAAAGATGTGGCTTAGTTGGCGGAGGTTGAAGGGAGGTTGAAACCCCCGAGGAATATGAGGTATTTGTTTAGGTGCGAGTTTTCTAGTACAATTCCCAATATAGTTGATGTCATTGGTTGACATTGAGGGGGATCTGTATATGAGGCAAAGAGTAAGGTGTCTGTTTGATATTGAGATGTGGTCTATTCCATCTGTGCTGTTGGCATATAGTTGGTTGAAGTTGAAGTGGGATTTTGCTACTACCATTACTCTTCCACCTCTCCGATGGGCACATGGGCAGTGGAATATTGAGTAGTTGTGCGGTTTCAGCTGGTTTAGTAGCACTGTGTCTTTTTCAGTGAGCCATGTTTCCATGATGCAAAGAATGTCAAGTTTATTGGATGTAATATAGTCATTGATTATTGGTATTTTATTCAGGACTGAGCGTGCATTGATGAGTATACATCTGAAGGCCTGGGTACTGTTGAGTTTATTGCTTGTATCAGGGATGAGGAGATTGTTTATTGGTACATAGATTATGCTGGTCAGTTTCCTTTGTCTTATAGTGTGATTAGTATAGTAGAGGCTATAGAGTATGAATGAGGGAATGAGAGTTAGTGTGAGAACAAGGGTCTCAGAGGTGAGAAATTGTGCAAGGAATGCTAGTAGGGTGTAGGTGGTAGCATAAGTGGGGAGCATGTTTAATATTGCTAGGCAGTATCATTCAGTAACTTAATTAAATGTAAGAGTCCTTCTGTTACCTTCTGTTGCTGCTTTGGATAGGATAGTTTGGTTAGGTAGACTACTGGTGATGGCTCTGGTTAGTCTTGGCAGTGGGGAGCAGGAGGAGGTTACCTTCAGCTCCCTGTAGCTGGCGGTGGTATAAGGCTTGTTGCGGGTGCTCGGCAATTTCTGTAGGGCTGGCTTCTGAGAGGCTGGATTTGTTCCTCGCCTAAGGGCCTTGACAAAGAGCCCTCTGACGAGGCCCTCAGGCACGGGCTCGCCAGGCGCAGGTGCGCCAGGGGTGCTCTACTGTTTAAAGGCCCGCCAGGGTGGCTGTTGGAAGTAGCGGGGAGGAGCTCATTCCCTCACTCCTGCAGCGATCATTGGCTTGAGTGTTCTTCTTACCCCAGGGGTGCTCCGCTGTTTAAAGGCCTGCTGAGGTCCTGGATGGGTGCCGGAGGGAGCGGGGAGCTCACTCCCTCGCTCCTGCAGCGATTGTAGGCCGGTGTGTTCTTGCTTTGGAATGAAATCCATCAGGAATACCAAAATTCCTGACTCAAATTCCACTTATCCCCACAGCCTTTATCCCAGTCCCCATGCTCCATCCTGTCCCCAACAGTCTTTCACTTTCTTTCAAACCAATCCCAACTTTCCCACTCCCCCATCTCCGGCTCTCTCATCTACTATGCCCCACCCTATCCCCACTCTCCAGCAGTCGTATGATCCTTGTCCTCAGCTGCTCCGTTGACGCCACCACTGAGTGCTCCTTTACAACCATGCAATACCAGTGCTCGACCTGCCTCTTCCTCATCAGCATCGGTTCATGGAAGCAGGTTCCATCTCTTCCTCCCAGCTGCAATAATGATTACGCCTGTTCCTTCCAGTGGCCCAGACAGCTCATGAGATGCCCCACTTGAGTGGCCTGGATCATAAAAACCTTCCTGTGGCTCACCTTAAAGAAGATCAAGGGTACTAGGGATCCAGGAGGAGGGTAAACAAACAGCATTGGCTCCACCCCAATCAGGGAGATCTTGTCCCTGACAAGAAGCAGCCAAGGAAACTGATCCTCAATTGAGGGCATTCCCAAAAAATTGGGAATATCTGGTAACCTTAGATAGGGCCGGCCCCAGAGTTGGTTTAAGGTGTTGGCATCCTAAAGCTTTACACTCCTCTTAATTGTTAGAATCTATTGTTTAGCTTTGAATGACCTGCTCTTTGCTGCCCCCCAGAAGCTGCCACCCTAGGTGACTGCCTTGTTTGTCTAATGGTTAGCCCAGCCCTGCCCTTAGACCAGCTAGCGCTAGCTGCACACTTCAATTCCAAAGTCAGGCTTGCACTCCCTAGGCCTCCTAGGGCTGAGGAATGCCTCAAAAGTCATTAAGTTGGTCTCAGGTATGCACCTTGTGGCCATACACAGTCCCTTAGTGCACTTATCTCTTCCCATGGCTTTCAGAACCATCTGTATGCTGATGACTCCCAGATCTACCTCTCTACGCCTGAACTCTCTCCGGCAATCCAGACCCGGATCTCTGCCTGCCTTTCTGACATCGCTGCCTGGATATCTCACCGCCTCTTGAAATTGAACATGGCCATGACTGAACTTCTAATCTTCCCCCTAAAACCTCCCCTCCTCTTCCTCCCTTCTCAGTCTCTGTGGACAGCTCTGTACTCATTTCCTGTTTCCTTGGCCCGCAATCTGGGGGTTGTCTTTGACTCCTCTCTTTCTTTCTCCGCACGGATCCATCTCGTAGCTAAGACCTGTTGTTTCTTCCTCTACAACATTAGCAAAATTCGCCCTTTCCTTTCTGAGCACACTACTAAAATGCTTATTCACTCCTTAATCACCTCCCGTCTTGACTACTGTAACCTACTCCTTGCTGGTCTCCCTTTGAATCATCTCTCTCCCTTTCAATCTGTTCAACACTCTGCTGCGCGACTGATCTTCCACCAGCCTCGTCATTCCCATATTACCCCTCTTCTCAAGTCACTTCATTGGCTCTCTATCCGTTTCCGCATCCAATTCAAACTTTTCCTGCTGACCTATAAATGCATTCACTCTGCTGCTCCTCACTACCTTTCTTCTCTTATCTCTCCCTACAACCCCTCTTGGGAACTCCGCTCTTCTAGCCAGCTGCTTCTATCTGTGCCCGCCTCTCCCAATGCCAACTCCAGACTTCGCTCCTTTCACCTTGCTGCACCTTACGCCTGGAACAAACTACCTCTGTCTGTACGCCAGGCACCTTCTCTAACCCTCTTCAAATCCAAGTTGAAAGCTCACCTCTTCACTACTGCCTTTAGATCTTGGCTTACCTGATCTCCTCCCCCCCCCCCCTTCTCCCCGCTTTACCCTTATTTTTACCCTGTTCTACCCCTGTTTTACCCCTGCTTACACCTTTTGTGTTTGTCTTGACTAGATTGTAAGCTCTGATGAGCAGGGACTGTCTCTTACATGTCTGTGCAGCACTGCGTACGACTGGCAGCGCTATAAAAATGCTCAGTAGTAGCAGACCAGGTTGCAGGCTTAAAGAGTTAAGGAGTCACGGTCTCTGGCCCCTGCCTGATGAGTGATGCTGCAGTGCCTGGTCTAAATTGGGGTTGATTACAGGAGGAAAAAAAACCTGGGTAGCTGTGAATAAGCTCAACTTAGGCTACTTCTACTACTTACTACTGTTGTTGTTGATGTTGTTAAGTGTCGTCAAGTTGGTGTCACTCATGGTGACCCTCTGGATAGTTGTCTTAAACTGTATTCAGCCTTCAGTCATGTGGTTCATTGTTGATAGAGTGGCACCCATAGCTGCTGTTACTGAATCAATCCATCTCATTGCTGGACGTCATCTTTTGCGTTGACCTTCAACCTTGCCAAGCATGATGTCTTTCTCTAATGATCTCTCTTCCCACATGATGTGTCCAAAGTTTGAAAGTTGAAGTCTTTATTTATTTACATTCTCTTATATACTGTGCTATTCTGCATCAGTGTGGTTTACATTGAACAAACTGAAATTACATTGAACAGGCCATTATAACTATTTTACAGGGAACATGGGCTATGGAGGGTTAAGTGGCTTGCCCATGACCACAAGGAGCACCTGTGGGACTAGAAATCCCTGTCCTTCCGGCCCAAGGTTGCTGTCCTCTAGTGGGGTTTGAACCCCCGACCTTCCGGCCTGAAGTACCTTGCCCTAACCACTAGTCAACTCCTCCACTCCAAGTTGAAGTCTTGTCAGCTGAGCTTCTAAAGAAAGCTTTTATTTATTTATTTAACATTTCTTATATACTGCCTTTCATGATATCAAGGCGGTTTACATTGAACAAACTGAAATTACATTGAACAGGGCATTTATAACTTGGAGATAACTATTTTACAGGGAACATGGGCAATGGAGGGTTAAGTGGCTTGACCAAGACCACAAGGAGCACCTGTGGGACTAGAAACCCCAGTCCTTCCGGCCCAAGGTTGCTGTCCTCTAGTGGGATTTGAACCCCTGACCTTCCGGCCTGAGGTACCTTGCCCCATCCTCTAGGCCACTCCTCCACTCAGGTTTGATCTCCTCTAGTACCGACTGATTTCTTCTTCAGGCAGTCCATGGTATACACAGTATTCGCCGCCAGCACCATAATTCAAAGGCATTGATTTTCTTCCTGTCTATCTTTTTCACTGTCCAACTTTTGCATCCATAAGATATTATTGAAAATACCATGGCTTGGACAAGTCAAATCTTTGTATGGAGAGAGACATCTCTGCTCTTGAGAATTTTATCTAGGACCTTCATAGCCATTCTACCAAGAGGAATGCGTCGTCTGATTTCTTGACTGCTTGTCGTTCTTTATTGATATCGATCCAAGTAGGTTAAAGTTGTCCACTATTTCAATTTCTTCTCCATCAATGATGAACTTATTGATTTTGCCACTTGTCAAGATCCTTGTCTTCTTTACATGAAGGTGCAGGAACATTTTAAGACTATGTTCCTTGATCTTGAGAAGCAAATGTTTAAGATCGTCTTCACTTTCAGTCAGTATTGTGGTATCATCAGCATAGCGAAGGCTGTTGATGAGTCTTCCACCAATCTTTACCTCTTGGTTGTCTTCATACAGAACTGCTTCTCTGATGATTTGTTCTGCATATAAATTAAACAGGTAGGGGGAAAGTATGCAGCCTTGTCATACACCTTTAAACTTACTACTTCTTATCATTTTTAAAGTGCTACTAGACATACACAGCATTGCACACATACACATACTCTAAGAGATAGTCACGCTTCACAGAGTATAGAATTTATACAAGACAAACAGAACAAACAAGGGGCTATGGAAATTCTAAGGGAAATGATTAAAACACACAGATGTGTTAAGCATGAGAATAAGGGGGTCAGAATCTCAAAGCAGCCTCAAAGATTTGGCTTTTTAGCCTGGATTTGAATAGGACCAGAGATGGAGCCTGATGTATTGTCTCAGGTAATCTATTCCAGGCGTACAGTGCAGCAAGATGGAACCTCTGGAATCTGGAGTTGGCAGTAGAAGAGAAGGGAACAGATAAAAGTGATTTGCCTGATGTGCAAAGTTCCCGAGTCAGTGTAGGGAGAAATAAAAGAGCAGAGGTAGTGAGGAGCCACAGAATGAATGCATTTGTAGGTCAGTGGGAGAAATTTGAACTGTCTGTGGACATGGATAGAGAGTCAATAAAGTGACTTGAGAAGAGAGGTTACATGAGTCTAATAACATTGGCTGAATGGACTGAAGGGGAGAGAGATGATTCAATGGGAGATCAAGGAGTGGCAGGTTGCAGTAGTCTAAATGGGAGGTAAGTGCATATGCATCTTAGTAGGGTGTTCAGAAAGGAAGGGATGTTATAGTGAAAGAAATGACAGGTTTTAGCTATGTGTTGAATATGTGCAGAGAAAGAGAGTAAAGAGTCAAAGATGACCCAAGGGTGGTAAACCAAGGAGAAAAGGAGAATGGTAGTGTTATCCATAGAAACAGAAGGGAGGAAGGTGGGGAGGTGGTTTAAGGGTGGGGGGAGGGCGGAAGATAAGAAGCTCCATCTTGGTCATGTTCAGTTTCAGATGGCAAAGGGATGTCCAGGCAGCAATATTAGATAAGCAGTCTGAGTTTCAGGTCTGGATTCCTGGAGAGATTTCTGGTGTAAAGAGGAAGATCTGAGAGCCATCTGTGTAACCAAAAGAACATAAGATATGTCATACTGGGTCACACCAAGGTCCATCAAGCCCAATATCCTGTTTCCAACAGTGGCCAATCCAGGTCACAAGTACCTGTGAGGTTCCCAAAAAGGTACACAGATTCCACATTGCTTGTCTTGGGATAAGCAGTGGATTTCTCTGGTCCTCTTTAATGGTTAATGAACTTTTGCTCCAAGAACTTGTCCAAACCTTTTTTTAAACCCAACTACACTAACAACTTTTACTACATGCTCTGGTAATGAAGTCCAGAGTTTTATTACGTGTTGAGTGAAAAGCTATTTTCTGCTGTTAGACTTAAATTGTACTGAAACCAATGGGAGGAGTCCAGGACACCAGGGGAACGAGTACAGAAAAAGGCTCCAAGATATAATCCTTGAGATACAATGAATGAAACAGGTTAGCAGTGGAGATGGATCCACTGTGACTAGAGCATACTCTAAAAGTGTGATAGAAGAGATAATAAGAAAATCAAGACAGAACCAAGACAGAGGCCATCACTGATTGACCTGGAAGCCTGAAGGAGCAGCTGAAAACGATCCGATCAGATAGAAAAGTTGGGGTAAGGAAGAGATACGTATATGATTTTTCACTTAAAATTATGATTTTATATTTTATACGTATATGATTTTTCACTTAGAATTTCAACTAACTTATGTCTTCTTCTTGACCTGGTAGTTTCCACTTGCTCCCTTATACTTGCAGCTCAGATGGAAGCAAGGTTGTGATCAGGCAGCGCTAGCCTTCATTCATAATTGCCTGGATATTCTTCACCTATTTCATGCCACCCCCTTCCCCCATTCATATCTAGTCTGGTCATTGAAGTGACATCCCTGGGCCAGGAGGTCAGGCACCGGGGTTCCTTCCTGCAGTCACTGGGCTGAATTTGGCCGCCATATATCACCCTTGTGCAATGACTAGCCCCAGCCCACCCAGGAAATGGAAATCCCAAGTCAGGGATTGAATCATGAACCTTCTGCACTGCATTTGCCACTGGACTGACCCAAATGTGGCTTTATAATCTGAAATCCTTTCTTAGTCTCAATTGACCGAATGTAATGCGACAGATATCATTCCACAATGAATCAAAATTCCAGAGCCTAGTCTCACATATTCAGACAGAGTCATTGGAAATGGGTGGGTGGGTGGGGGTGGGGTTATTCAGGGGCAGAGGTCAGCTGTTCTAATACAGCTAGCAATCATTGCTGAAGCCAAGACCTAGATATTCAATGCCGGGGTCATATCCAGCCAACGGCATTGACCATCTGGTACGACCGGATAGCAAAGAAGCAAAATGACCAGCAGCAATTATCAGCTGTTGCCCGGTTAGTTTTCACCCTTCCAGGTCCCTAACTTTTGCTGCTGCCTGGCTATCGCCAGGTACCACTTCCTCTCCGCCCCTGGAAGCCCAATGCTAGCAGATCTGCTAACCGCGTTAATCGCTCCGAATATGCCCCTCCAATATTTCCTGTAGGATTGCTGAATGCGTTCCTATGTCAAAGGTCCGAGCAAAAGAACAAAGACTTCAGTGTAACATTGTGTTATAAAGAGACCTCCCTATGCAGCCAGCATCGAATGCTGTAGGAGACTAACAGTGTAGCCATTTCGGTGCGCTCTCATATTACTGTATTTACCAATTTTGCAACAGTTGCGCTGTATAAGTCCAAAGAGGCAGGACTGAATCACTTTCTAAAACAAGTTCTTGTTTAATTCAGCAGTTTCTGCCCTTCCTTTAAGTTCAAGATTGGAGTCCATTTTCCACTAGGTTTATTGCCCTTTGACTAGATAAGAGCATAAGAAATGCCATACTGAGTCAGTCCAAGGTCCATCAAGCCCAGTATCCTGTTTCCAACAGTGGTCAGTCCAGGTCACAAGTACTAATGGGTTTTAGTTTATTTATTTATTTCCCTCTTTTGATGTCAAACTTCAAAGGGCTCTAACCACTAACTATGGACTAAGCTGGTTAGAACCCTTGGGATGAAAACTGCACCCTGAAGACCCACTAAAGCAGGCAGCTTAGTGAGAATTGTTTCCTGAGTGCTCAGTCCAAGGCGTCTCAAACCTGTCTTGGAGACCCCACAGCCTGTCAGGTCTATAAAAGCATGGAGGGAACTGCACGAAGTGGTAGTGACAACCCAAAACAGCAGGCATCCGACTGCATCAGAGCTCCCAAGAAAGCCTGGACTGGATTTTGGTCACGCTGTGAACAGATATGAGAAGAGGGTTGAGAGGTCGGGTGGAAAACATGGCCAACAAGGGATTTGGTGTTAGGTTGCACTGGGAATTTTATATGCACCTCTACCAATAGAGGATGAATCAGAACAAGACAAAATAAATGAACCATTGTTATCTGCTCTCCTCGACTATATTACTATGACGTAAATATTGAGAAACAGTTATCGAGGTAGCCGGGCCTGTGATTTGGATAAATGCTGCTGGCCGGAGCTATCCGGAATGTACCTGCTCAGTATCATATTGACCACCTCAATATACCCAGATAGTGCCACGGCGGTCCAAAGGTAAAGCCAGAGCACAGTAACTGCGATATTCCATCCATTATGTAGATGACTATCCGCATAAAGTTAGGATAGCAAAAACTGCACAGAATGTCACCACTATCCGGATAATTCCTTCAGTCACTGCTTCTCCGCATATTCACAATGCTGGCCACTATCCGCATGCCAGTGTTGAATACCCACATTTTTTTTTTAACCACCGTGTCATTTAAAAAAATCACTAATCGCAGCTGCTGAATATTGGCCCTGCTGTTTTCAGGATATCCACAAGGAATATGCATGAGGTCCACACGCATACCCTGGAAATCCTGAAAACGCATCTTTACCACATGCATATTCCTTGTGGATATCCTGAAAACCCAACTGGCCATGGAATTACCAGGAGAGGTTGGGGAAGCCCTGCTTTAGTCCATCTGGTCACTATTTCCTTTGCACCTAACTTTTTCTGCTGCTTGACTCTTTGACCCTAAAGTCTAATGCTGTGATAGTGCAGGGTACTGATTTTTGCTCTGCCGTTTTCATAAGGACGGCTTCTCTTTGTTTTAATCTACAGATAACGGCAGTCTGACTATACTCTCAAGAGCTAAGTACTAGGTTGCTTAGGAACCATAAGATAAGTTTTAATCCTGTAATTATTATCTATATAATTGTGAGCTAAAAGCAGCCATTAAAAAATAAATACATTTCCCATTAAGAGCCAAAGTGTTCAGATGGTGCCTGAGCTCCGGACTGTGCCTGGGGTAAAAGGAAATTTATGGGACTTGACAACCAAGAAAACAAAAGACGCTTTAACTTGGCTGCTCGGCCGACCGCTACTCCAGGAGCCTCCTTCATTATTAATCTGGTTATGGAAAAAGGCCCAAAGACTACAGATGTGCTGAGTTTCCAGTCCCCATGAATAGAAAAGGAGAGAAAACCCTTGTTTTAGGATGTTGGTGCCACATAGCCTTCCCTCCCACGTCCACGTCTATGAAGGGCTTGACTCAGTGCCTCGCCACTGTACCGATATGTATGCAGGACATGTAAGAGATGAACTCACTCGCAAGGCTATCTGCAGAAGCCGGTGCTTTGTTTTAGGTGCCCACAGTGATGCTCATCTGGCACAGACCCTAGCATGCCCCTCCCCTTGCCCAGGCTTAAAGTAGCGCTTTGTTCAGTCGCCCTCCCTGCCTCCGCTGCCTGCTAGACAAAAATCCCCAACCCCTTTCCCAGAGGCTGTAGCCGTTATCCTGCTTAGAGCTCGGTGCATGCTTTTCTAATGCAAGCCAAGCACCGAACAGTAGCTAGTTCCCTGTGCAGAAAAGATGGCAGAAGATGGAAAGCCCAAGAGCTGGTTCAAGGTGTTGGCACCCTAGGCAAAAGCCTTTTGACCTCCTCCCTGGCAGTCAGACTCTATTGTTTAGCTCCGAATGACCTGCTCTTTGCAGCCAGACAGAAGCTGCCACCCTAGGTTACTGCCTAGTTTCCTAATGGTTGGGCCGGCCTTGCATGCGCAGGCCCCTTCGCAAATGCCAGATCTGCGTTAGCCGCAGATGTATTGGCACCATATGACGGGATGCTAATCTGCGCATAGCAATTTTGCGGTAGTTTTATTTATGCACAGAATAGCAGTGCATCAGATGTTCAGATGGAACTCGTAAGCACCATGCACCGTCCAGCAGAAATCATAATACTGCATGCTTGCAATGCGCAGAATAACAGCCATCATATTATTATCTGCATGCTCAAAGCTCACCTCTTCGAGGCCGCCTTTGGTTCTTAGTCTCCTTCCCTTGTGTTTATTGCGCTTATTTCTTGAATTGTATTGTACTATATGTTTGTCTTCTAGACTGCAAGCTCTACGGGCAGGGACTGTCTACTTGCATGTCTGTAAAGCGCTGCGTATGCCTTGTAGCACTCTATAAATGATTAATTATAATAATTTAGCTCACATTCTCCCAGTAGTAGTTCATGGTGAGTTACATTCAGGTATTCCCTGTCCCTAGAGGGTTTACAATCTAACAGGCTGATGCAGAAAGCTAGCGTGGGCTTTAGGAGCCCATAACGCCATGTTTAAGCACGTTTAAATGCATTTTTACAATCCTCCCCATGCAGGAAATAGATTTAAATGCTGGCAGAAAAGGTAGCAACCAATTAGCGCCAGGCGTATTTAAATGAGTACTCATTATTTAAATCTTCTGGGCTGCTATGCAAATCATGGCTACGCCGGATGCAGAGAAGGCGTAGATGATTTTGCAACCAGCCATAGTGACAACATTTTTACTGCAGGGTCTAAGTAGAAGTAAACCTCTAACGCTGCCCCCGATAACATTTTGATGTCACCGGGTGCTTTCCCCGATGCCTAGATCATCTTATCCCCAGATGATCAGGCATCGGGCAAAGCCTTCGATGCCAACAAAGCAGTGTTGGGCCATGCAGACAAAAAAAGATAAAGCCGAAGTGTTCCAGTATCGTGCGGTTCATCAGTCATCATCCGGTTCAATAAGAAGTTGCTGCGTACAGATAACGCTGCTGTTTTTAAATAACCAGGAAGCAGAGAGATGACCAAAGGAAAAAATGCAAATTAGCCACCGGTGCTTGGGGAGAGCAAGCCAAACTAGTGCAGACTTCTTGTGCGCATGTGTTTGGCTTGCTCTCCCTGTTTAACGCTGTGGTGGCTCATTTGCATGGGCAGGTTTACGGCGTTGGGTATTTGCATATTCTAATCTTCCTGCATCGCACGTTAAAATGTGGGCGTTAAACAATCAATTCGGTGCTGGTTTTCTGCATCAGCCTGCAAGTTTGCATCTGTGGCAATAGAGGGTTGAATAACTTGCCCAAGGCCACAAGGAGTACTAATGGGATTTGGACTCTACTCTTTCTAGTCCCAGGCTATTGCCCTAGCCACTAGGCTATTCCTCACATACATAGCAGTCATGACCTCCTCACTGGTGCTGATCACAGAACAGGCTGCCCTTTACCCCTCCTCAGACCTTGCGTCAAAACACCGGTGCTGCGCAGCCAATTGCTTCATTACCACCCATTTAAATGGATTTAAATGTACTGCGCACTGCTGTCTGATTGAGGCTTTGTGCAAAGTTACCTTAAGTGCAAAACTTGTTCTTGCATCAGAAGCACAGAAAGTTATGCACTAAAACTGAGCTAACCTGTGTGCAAAGCCTAGCACACTTCTGCATCGGTGTCCCAGGATGGTCCGAGGTGCAGCCTATGCAGTCCTGCTTCAGCATCTAGGGTTGCCAATCGGCATTTCGCTGGCCTGACCAGTTTTCTTAAAGGAAGTTCTATGACCCACAGGATGAGAAAAATGGCCAACACAAGAGTTGGCTTTCTGCCAATCGCTGACTTTCTCATTCTCACTGCTCTTTCTCTGCAGTGGAGGGACTCAGCAAGTCCCCCCCCCCCCCCTTCTTGCTGCTGCCTCCTCATTCTCCCCCGTCTCTGACTCCTTTGGAAACTGGAACTACATGGAGCCAGTGGGTCTTGTGCAATTTGGCCTCCAGAAGCCAGCAGGTGAAGTAAAGGTAAAGAACACTGTTCGCATGATTGCTCTTGCTGATGGGAGGGAAGGTGGGGCAGAAGGAAGGGGAAGGTAATGCTAATACCAGAGGGGTGGGAGGGGAAGGAAGGGGATGGTGTGCAGTACAATAAAAGAGGTTGGGAACCCAGTCTTTCAGCCACTGACACCTCTACCTCCCACTGGGGCAAACATGATGTGAACCCAGCAAGAGCGCAAGAGCCAGCAACAGCAGGAGGAGGTCAGATGTTCCAGACCACTGTGTCCTCCTGACAGCTGGGCCATATTCAGAGAGATAGGAAGGGATGTAGGCAGTCTGAGAGAATGGGAAGGCAAGGTAGAAAATGTCGCAACAGGCAGGAGAAGCGGCATAAAACAGTGGGACATAACGGAATGAGGGAGAACAGATATGTGGGATTTGAATGAGGGGACACTGGCCCCTAGAAGGCTGGAGCTGGGCCAAAGAATCTACTAGTCTAGGACAAGAGTTGCAGCTGTCTTTAAATTTGCTACTGGAGGGTATTAAAATTGGAGATAGGACGGGGGGGGGACTTCTGAGGGAGGAGGCGTGGGACATTTAAGTGGAATAAAGGTTTAAATGCTGGTTAATGTTTATAATCTGGTGAACTGTTTTAGTTGTATAATTTCAGCATTTAGATGGCAATAATCAGCGACCTTTGCACAGGTAAAATAGCATTTTATCAGCAATAATCAGGGCTTGGATTATTTTCTATAATTAGAAGTATGTACAGTGTTCAGCTCACATTCTTTTGCCTCCCTACTGAAGAGACCGTCCAAGAGGAGCGATACTGCTTGGGGTGGGGGTAGGGGTAAAGCGGGTGGCAGGTTTCTAGCTTTCAGAAATTTGGCAACCCTGTCATAGAAACATGATGGCAGAAAAAGACCATATGCCCTTCCATCAACCACAATAGTCCCCTTTTTTCCTTTTTTGCATGGCTGGTCTGGTCCCTCCCTCCTCTGACACGAGCATATGTCAGAGGAGGGAGAGATCAGACCAACCAATGACAGTGCGTTTTTTATTCATTGGAGATCCGCAGCACTGCCGCAGCCGCCGCCAAGGGAACAGGAAAAGCGGCGGCCAGTCAAGGGGAGGCAGCACAGGAGAGAGCCATGTGGGGTAAGATGGGGAGATGACAAACGTGTGATGTTGGGGGGGGGATGGATGCGGCAGGTTTGCAAGTCGCACAGGCTGCATTTATGGCTTGGTATGGCGCTGGCGGTAATGGGCAGGGTCAGGGGCGGCCCAAGGGGGGTGCGGGGCCATGTGCAGAGACTCGGTGCGAGGCCTCATTTGCATAAGGGGCCTCATTTGCATAAATATTTGCATAATGTTACCATACACTAACTTTTAGTAAACATGCCTCTTAATGAGTGTATGGATAAAGAAAGACTAAAAGACTTCTACATTACTATAATCCAGTGCCAACTGCCAGACACATTAGGAACTACTACAAACACTGCCCATTTAGAACCCATAGCAAACCCGCCGTATCCTGACAGCACTACCAGGATTCACAAAGCACCATACCCTAACTATCAAAAGGAAACGCTGCAAATATTAAACCAATACATTTCAGAGAACAACAATACATGACCTACTGGGGAAAGAGAACAAGTGGCAATGTCAAATAGGAATTACATAAACAGAATACCTCAGCTCAGTTACACATTTATTTACATTCTCTTATATACCGTGCTATTCTGCATCAGTGCGGTTTACATTGAACAAACTGAAATTACATTGAACAGGGCATTATAACTTGGAGATAACTATTTTACAGGGAACATGGGCTATGGAGGGTTAAGTGGCTTGCCCAAGACCACAAGGAGCACCTGTGGGACTAGAAACCCCAGTCCTTCCAGCCCAAGGTTGCTGTTCTCTAGTGGGATTTGAACTCCTGACCTTCTGGCCTGAAGCACCTTGCCCCAACCACTAGGCTACTTCTCCACACATGCAGAACATAGACCGTCACCAAACAAGGAATCACAATTTAGAAACAGGAAGACAATAATTAAACTGGGAATCCCAAAAGCCAAACTTGGAATGTACAACACTGTAGAAATAAAACTATACATTAATTTGCTCTTGTACTAAACAAAGTGCAGACGTTAATGATGCACATTTCCCAGAGCTGACATATTCCAATTAATAAATTCAAAATAAAGAGATATTTTTCTACCTTTTGTGCATTTTTTTTCAGCTGCAATTGCTCCAGCCACTTTCTTCTGGTTTCTTCGTGTCTTCCGCTAACTCTTCATCGTCTGCTGTCCATTTGTCTTTTCTTCTCTCTTCTAGTTTTTTCCATTCTCTCTCTACATCTGCTTTAACATACTAATCTTTCTCCTTTTGCTCTTTCCTCATTCCTATTTCATCCACTCAAATTTTACCCCTCCATCCTCAATCCCCACTTACTCTCCCAATATCTGGACAATTGTAGATTTGTCTTCCCTCCCACACAAAATATTTTTCCCTCTCCATTTCACTCTCCCAGCTCCATCCCATTCTAATCCTCCCCCAACATCAGCTCCATTCTAGTTCCAGTCCCACCCAGCATCCGCTCCCTTCTAGTCCCCGCATCAGCCCATTTCCAGTCCTATCCTAGCCCCACCATCAGCCTATTTCCAGTCCTAGCTCCCCCATCTATTTGCAGTCCCATCCGAGTCCCTCCATGAGCTCATTTCCAATCCCAGCCACCATGAGCCCATTTCTAGTCCTTTCCTAGCCCCACCATCAGCCCATGTCAAATCCTAGCTCCCCTCCACTCAGCTCATTTCCAATCCAAGCCCCCCATGAGCCTACTTCGAGTTCTAGCCCCTTCATGAGTCCATTTCAATCCAAACCCCCACCACAGCCCATTTCCAATCTTAGCACCCCCCAACAGCCAATTTCCAGTCCTATTCTAGCCCCTCCATCAGCCCATTTCCTGTCCTAGCCCCCCCCACTCACCCATTTCCAGTCCTAGCTCCCTCCCCCTCACAACCCATTTCCATTCCAAGCCCCCGTCCCCATCAGCTATTTGCAGTTCAAGCCCTCCTTCCACTCAGCCCATTTCCAGTCCTAGCCTCCTCATAGCCCATTACTAGTCCTAACCCCCCATCAGCCCATTATGTCCTAACCCCCCATCACCCTATTTCCAGTCCTAGCCCCCCCATCAGCCTATTTCCAGTCTTAGCCCCCCATAGCCAATTACCAGTCCTAACGCCCCCTCAGCCCATTTCCTGTCTTCGCCCCCCCATAGCCCATTACGAGTCCTAACCCCCCCATCAGCCCATTTCCAGTCTTAGCCCCCCCATAGCCCATTACCAGTCCTAACCCCCATCAGCCCATTTCCAGTCTTAGCCCCCCCATAACCCATTACCAGTCCTAACCCCCCCATCAGCCCATTTCCAGTCTTAGCCCCCCCATAACCCATTACCAGTCCTAAACCTCCCCATCAGCCCATTTCCAGTCTTAGCCCCCCCCCCATAGCCCATTACCAGTCCTAACCCCCCACCACCACCACCATCAGCCCACTTCCAGCCTTAGCACCCCCCATGGCCCATTACTAGTCCTAACCCTCCCCCATCAGCCCACTTCCAGTCTTAGCCTCCCCCCCATAGCCCATTACCAGTCCTAAACCCCCTTCCCCCCTATCATCCCAAATAGCCCATAGCCCATTACCAGTCCTAACCCCCCCAATCAGCCCATTTCCAGTCTTAGCCCCCTCCCCATAGCCCATTACCAGTCCTAACCCCCCCCATCAACCCACTTCCAGTCTTAGCCTCCCCCCCATAGCCCATTACCAGTCCTAAACCCCCTACCCCCCCGATCATCCCAAATTTAAAAAAAAAACAAAAAACCGGCTGCTTCTGCCGCGGCAGCATCAAGAGTTCTGCCGCGGGGCCCCCCCTGCCTGGCAGAGCCTCCCTGCATCATCAGTTAGCTTCGAATCCCAAAACGCAGGCTTCTTTCAGAGCCGCAAGAGTTTCCCTTTCTCGCATCAGCCCCAGCGGGATTAACAGAGCCGCGAGAAAGGAAACTCTCGCGGCTCTGAAAGAAGCCCGTGTTTTGGGACTTGAAGGTAGCTGATGATGCAGGGAGGCTCTGCTGGGCAGGGGGGGCCCCGCGGCAGAACTCTTGATGCTGCCGCGGCAGAACTCTTGATGCTGCCGCGGCAGAACTCGTGATGCTGCCGCGGCAGAAGCAGCCGGTTTGTTGTTTTTTTTTTAAATTTGGGATGATGAAGAATGTTTTTTGCGCGGGGCCCCCTGAAACGCAGGGCCCTGTGCAAAAAACATTTTTGCTCAATGGACGGGCCGGCCCTGGGCAGGGTGGTGGCATGCACTGAAAATCTGCCACTTAAAAATGATTCTCCCTTGGCATCTGTGGCCTGCCCATGTAAAAAGTGAGACTGCAACTGCCTTCCTCCCCCTAGGGTGCGTAAAAACACACACACTACACAGCACACCAATCGGCAGGGGTAAGCTCAGAACAGGGAAAGTATTTGCCCTTTCACACACATGCTTCCACACAAGAGGAAGTCACAGTCGTTTTCTGATTTTAAATAAATGAATGTCCTGGGCGCTGAGGTGGGAAAATCCATCCGTTCTGAAATGGTGACTTTGCATCTTGAAGCATCGTCTGATACCTCTGCTTAATCTTCCCTCTCCCTTTGTGTGACTCTACTATCCTCTCTCCTCCTTCCTTCTGACGCTTCCCCATGTTGTTCTGTCTCGTCCTGCCTCTTCTCTTCTGCTATCCTTTTAAAAAATTGTACATTTCTTTTCCTTCTCGTTGGCCTTTGGCCTTCTTTTACTAAAATTGTTTTAATTGTACACCGCCTTGGTTATTTCAGAAAGGCAGTTTTTATCAAATAAATAAACATAAACATAAACATAAACATTCTTATCTACAGCCCAAACCATGACTCCAGCCAAGCGCTAGTGGACTCTACTTCTTTCCATGGATATATCACTACAGAAGCTTGTTCCCCTCCTCCTCTCTTCCCTTTACCGTCTCCTCAGACACATTAGTTAGCTGTAAATTCGATTACCAAGAAATCTTGTATCACATTACAGTCCCCGGTGCAGCATCCAGCCATTGCTGTGATTACTTTGACTGCTCTAATGAGGAGAAATCTAATAATTGTCCTCACAAGTGAGGAATCCAAGCTGGCAAGTGACCTGCTTGTCAAACTGCCTCTTGTCCTCGCTCAGATGTGACCAGCATCTGCATAAGGAACTTCCAGGTCACAACTCAGCTTTCTATGAAGCACTATGGCCCTACTGACTACTTCCTTGTATAGTGCTACAAGGCGAACACAACACTGTACATATACGCATGGGAGACAGCCCCTGCTCAATAGGGGCCATAGTCTATGTAAGACAGAAACACAGACTGGAGATGGTCTTGATGTGTGATGAACAGGAGAATAAGAGGGTCAGGGTCCTAAAGCAGCCTTGAAGAGGTGGGCTTTTAGCCTGGATTTGAATAGGAGCAAAGATGGAGCCTGACGCACTGATCCAGGAAGTCTGTTCCAATCATTCGCTGCAGCAAGGCTGAAGAAAACCAAGTCTGGAGTTGGCTATAGGAAAGAAGGGCATAGATAGAAGGGCCGAGTTCCTGAGGAGGGAGAGATCAGAGGTAATGATGAGGTATAGAATGATTGCATTTGTAGGTAAGTCGGAGAAGTTTGAACTGGATGTGAAGCAGATAGGGAGCCAGTGAAATGACTTGAGGAGAGGGGTTACGTGAGCTTAGCAACTCCGGCCGAGGATTAGCCTTGCAGCTGAGATCTGAAGGGACTGAATGTGTGAATAAACAGGTAGACCAAGGTGAGGCAATCGATGTAGTGTATCTGGATTTTCAGAAAGCCTTTGACAAGATCCCTCGTGAGAGACTCTGGGCCAAATTAAAATGTCATGGGATAGGAGGCAGCGTACTATTGTGGATTAGGAACTGGTTAAAAGATAGAAAGCAGAGGGTAGGGCTAAAGGGGCAATTTTCTCAATGGCGAAAGGTGAATAGCGGAGTACCCCAGGGATCTGCTGCTGGGTCCGCTGCTTTTTAACATATTCATAAATGACCTGGAAATGAGAATAACGAGTGAGGTGGTCAAATCTGCAGATCACATAAAATTATTCAAAGCTGTTAAAACATAAGAGGATTGGAAAAATTGCAAGAGGACCTTGATAAATGCAAAGACTGGGCATCCACATGGCAGATGAAATTTAATGTGGACAAGTGCAAAGTTATGCACCTAGGGAAGAACAACCCAAACTATGGTTACAAGATGCAAGGCTCCACATTAGGAACCACCACCCAGGAAAACCATTTAGGTGTCATCATGGATAATATATTGAAACCCTTTACCCAGTGTGCAGAGGTGGCCAAGAAAGCAAATACAATGCTTGGTATCATAAGGAAAGGAATAGAGAATAAAACAAAGGATATTATAATGCCTCTGTATCAATTGGCCCTGATGTCTGGAATTCATTACCCACCGACCTCCACCTAGAACTTTCCTACCCTCGTTTCAAGACCAATCTCAAGACGCATCTATTTTACTCTACCTTTGACCTTTTTCATCCTGACTCCTAGCCTTCCCACTCATTCTGTTCCTTCTCTCTAACACAGGTATGAATGTACAACTTTCCTCTCCTGAATTTGGGGTTCCTTTTCTACCTGTCTTTTCTTTATTTTTTTGGATTGTACACCGCCCTGCTGCCTCAAAGGCACAGTATATCAAGTAAACAATAAACAATTCCATAGTGCGATCACACCTTGAGTACAGTGTGCAGTTCTGGTCGCCGTATCTTAAAAAGGATATAACAGAATTAGAAAAGGTACAGAGAAGAGCCAACAAAATGGTAAAGGGGATGGAAGGATACCCCTATGAAGAGAGGCTAAAAAGGTTAGGGCTCTTCAACCTGGTAAAGAGATGGATGAGGGGAGATATGATAGAGGTCTATAAATTAATAAATGGAATGGAACAGGTAAACATAGATTGGTTGTTTACGCCATCAAAAAGTAGAAAGACTATGGGACATGCAATGAATCTACAGTGTAACCCATTTAAGACTAATAAGAGAAAATATCTTTTCACTAAACATGTAATCAAACTCTGGAATTCGTTACTGGAAGATGTAGTAAAAGCTGTTAGTGTAGCTGGGTTTAAAAATGGTTTGGACAAATTTCTGCAGGAAAGGTTCATAAACCATTATTAAAGAGGACCCGGAAAATCCACTGCTTGTTCCAGGACAAGCATTATGGAACCTGTGTGTCTTTTTGGGAAACTGCCAGATACTTGTGACCTGGATTGGCCACTGTTAGAAACAGGATACTGGGCTTGATGGACCTTTGGTCTGACCCAGAATGACATTTCTTATGTTGTTATGAGATGATTCAGGGGGAGACCAGTGAGGAGCAGATTGCAATAGTCCAAAAGGAGGTGGCTAGAGAGTGAATAAGGATCTTGGTAGTGTGCTCAGAAAGGAAGGGACAAGCCTCGCTGATGTTATAGAGAAAGAAAAAGAAGTTTTAGCTATTTGTTGGATGTGTGGGGAGAAAGAGAGAGAAGAGTCAAAGATGGCCCCGAAGTTGCAAGTCGAGAAAATGGGGAGGATGATAGTGTTATCCACCAAAACAGAGTCATCCAGGTACTGAGGCTGAACGTCACAATGCTACACATAGTTATTTTCTCACTGATACAGGGCTTGACAAATCCCAACACACACTGTGCTCCATCTTGGGCAGAGGAACAAGGTCAGACATGACCCACAGAGCTGAGAGGCAGCTGGTGCACAGATCCTAGGGGTAACTCCCATTTCATCTGAATTTCTTATATCCGGCTTCCCATCTGTTCAACATGCTGAAAAGTGTGCGCAAAACCATATAATCAAAATGCAGTCATTGAATACATTCTGCATACCACAATGGTATCTTCCAGACTACCAAAGTGCTGAGCTAATCCTATTAACATTAAAATACTAGATTATAATGCCCTTTTCTCCTTATCTGTGTATATGCAACTTAAGGTCGCCAATCTTCAGCATCTCCAGTCTGTGTTTTTAAGACCCAAAGATCATTCCATAGGAAAAAGTCACTTTTTTGAACCATTTTATAAGTTCCTTTGGCATCATCTTTCACGCCATGGGCACAGTCACCAAGAGTATCCCATTCCTTAGACATAATCGCCACACCTCCTGTACAATGGGAGCCCTTAACAATACCGTCTTGCTGGATCTCAGTTGCCTTCCGGCTGGTACCAAGTCAGCGTGCCACCTAAGTGATTTGGCTCTTCCTCTCTAACAACTCAACAAGACATGAGCAGTTTAAACTCAGTGCACACTGGGATAGGGAAACATTGTAAAGTCTTCTGAACATTTTACCAATAAGATCCAAGTTGTGGTGTTCTGCACCTGCTGCAATGTGTTCATTAATCTCAATGATACACCCATCAACCATGCTTTACCATAACCTAGATGGGAGTTACCAGAGAGAGAACCGCTATCTGCAAAGCCCAAGATCTAAGTATGGCTGTAGGCCATGCACCATTCACAATGTGTAGACAGGGCAAGATTTAAGATTTTGACATCCATAGGCAAGACCAGACAGCGGATCCCAGACAAGAGGGGATAGGGAGGTGTCAGAGGTGAGAACCAGAGGAGGACAGGGGAAGGCCATAGTGCCACAGCAGGGCCCCTTAGAAAGCAACATATGCGACTGCCCCTGCAAGTGTAGAGGCAACGACAATGCTCCAAGCGTATCACAATCTGGTGCCCTAGACAGCTGCCTGTAAGGCTTCTTTCAGGACCCTCACTAGTCCAGCATGTTCCTGAGTTCACAACCATACCATCTTAATGTAATTAGGATGTTCATGTCATCCCATCATATCAGCCCCCCCCCCCCTTGGGAATGGATGCCTTGGTTCCACCTGCCCTTCTGTAATCCTGGGATTTTCTTGTGTGGTGTGGTGCTGTCCTCTTGTGCAGCATATTCAAGGCCTTGGTTTGGGTCCAGTTTTTATTTTGTGTCCAGTGTGAAGTCTCTCTTGATCTTAAGTTCGTTTAGCATGTGAAGTATATGTGCAAGTTAGAAGTCTCCACCCACCCCTCTGCTTGCGTGTTGGACAGCAGACTATGCGAGGGTTTGAGCTACAGGCCAAGAGAGGAGAGTGAAGCCCTGGTTTGGAGTCCTGCCTACTGGAGACGGTATTTCAGAAGAATACTTCATGAGTTGGAAGGTGAGTGTTGCAGAGGGTCCTGATGAGGGGGGAAACGACTGTGACCTGTTAATTGAGGAACTAGGTGCCCCGTACTGAGATCACCCTGCCTCTTGCAAGAAGGATAATCAGTTACATATGATATCACAGACACAGATAATTGCAAAGCATTAAAACCTGTGATATGGACAGTTATACAAGTTATAATTGTCTCCAGAAGGGAGGACTCTCTTCGTTTTGCCATTCGTTGATACAGTAGAATCAGTTGGAGCACGTCAGTTCAGTCGCTGAGTATTTTATGGATTGGTTTCTGCATTTTGTGCTTGAGCCTTGAGGAGAAATCCCTCCTCTACCCCCTGAGAGGGCCTTTCCCCTTGGATAACCATGTAAGTTTGCTGAGCGAAAGAAAAGAAGAGGGCTGGGATTAACAGGAGCTGTATTATAGGCCATTTTGGGTTATGGACTGCCCCAGAATGAGGGACCCCCCTTACACCTATCTTACTCATGTCTAAATCAGAGGTTTTCAACCCAGTCCTTGGGACATACCTAACCAGTCAGGTTTTCAGGATAACCACATTGAATATGCTTGAAGCGATTTACATGCACTGAGGCCGATTCTGTACTGGCCGTCCAGCCCTTATACGGCTGATTAGAATTGGGACGTACAGAGGTAGATCCGATTATGATCCCATGGACACGTCTAGCCCCTGCGGGATCAGAATTGGGTCTACTGGCCTGGACATGCAGGCCATCCCTGATTCTAATGGGTCGCACATCCTGCCAATCCTTGTCTAGCACAGCCAGGCTCCTGAATGGAGCTGCAGTGTGATAGCGTCTCATCACCATGACACTGCACCACGATCTCCAGTCACCAGAAAAAATGCCCTTTCCCTGCAGCCCAACCCCCAATTTGGCCTCCCATGGCCAGGGTCAGGATGAAAGGATCCCTCTGCACCCCTCACTACTTGTCTCCCCCTGGCGCCATGCTCCCTCTGACATCCCGAGGGACTTATTCTACCTTCGAGGTGGAATAGCCCCCCCGTTTCCATGGCCAACCCTGTACATAAGGGCCGACATCAGAATCGGCCCTGTACGTCCGGGGTCACTTTCCACCCACCACCTGCCCTTGCTCCGCCTCTGTCCCACCCCCTCCCTCCCATGAACAGATCTCCCCACACAAATTGCCTGTTCATAAGCGGAGCTCTGTCCTGAGCAGGCTGCCCAGCCGTTTAGTGGGTCTGGACGTCTGGATCAGACATCCAGACCTGCTAAACCGAGTTTAGAATGGCCCCCACTGCTTCCATTGTATGCAAATCTCTCTCATACATATTCATTGTGATTATCCTGAAAACCTGACTGGCTAGATGTGTCCCGAGGACTAGGTTGAGAACCTCTAGCCTAAATCCAGCTTGCTTAAAGAAAGCTTATTTTGTGATAGACCTCACCTGAGCTTCTCAACCATAATCCCATCCAGAGTTTTTTAAATTTTCTAAAGGTATAGAATCTATTTTACTAATCCATGTAGCCTGGTTTAAGCTCAAAGGGTCCACCATGGCCATCTTGAGTACTTCTGTTTCAGAATCAATTTTAAATTACTTGCCATTAATCCTCTAAGCCTTGCATACTCCCACATTTGACGTGAGCATATAATATAATATAATATAATATAATATCACTGGTATAACAACGCTCATCTATTCCATATTTCCTAATTACTGCTCTATGATTCTGTAACAGATAAATATTAAAAAATGGGGGGGGGGCAGTGACAGGAACAAGTCCTATGGGACACCCAAGTCTGGCTTTAGATGTGGGCAACAGTCTGTGTCCAATATAAACAAGGCACAAAGCATTGTCCTTGTCGCTATACCTCCATCCAGGCCTGCCATTAGTCTTCTGACAGTGGCCCCACACCATTATCGGCAAGTTGGAATAGAAAATTTAGTGTGGGGCCTACCTCCCACAGGTTTCCATGGTAACAGAAAACCCACGCAGAAGGCTGACACAAAATGATGAAGGTGAGGGGGTCAGTCGATGGGACGATCTGGCCAGCAGCAATTGAGGAGGTAGGAAAGGAAGAGAGATTCCCCTAACCCCCATTGTCTAAAATGTAAATCCTGCCTTGGAGACATCTGCTGTTAACAACTTTGTGTTAGACATTTCTCCCTTCTCCATTTAATGCAGGGGTGTCAGACTCCAGTCCTGGAGGGCCACAAACCAGCTTGGTTTTCAGGATATCCCTAATGAATATTCATGAATACCAAATTCATTAGGGATATCCTGAAAACCCGTCTTGTTTGCGGCCCTCCAGGACTGGAATCTGATACCTTTCATTTAATGTAAACCTTCCTCCATTTAAGGATCTCTATTCTGGGAATCCCACAGCCAGTCGAATGTTCAGGATCTCCAAACTGAGTATGCATGAGATAAACTTGCATGCACTTTTTTCTCTTTAACGCTTCCTTTCTGTCCTTTTGTTTATGTTTGTACACCATTTGGCTTTATTGTATCCAAAGATGATCAAGCAGGTTCCTAAATTTATTTATTTTATTTATTTATTTATTTACAGTTCTTATATACCGTGCTATTTGGTATCAGTGCGGTTTACAAATAACAAAGATTTTGCATCAGAACAGAGGATCTTTTGCTTACATTGAAACAGGGACTGCAACTTGGGACTGAAACAAGGGTAACTATATACAAATCAATAATGGTGGTTGTAAAACTATTTACAGTTTATAATGCACATTAGAATCGTAATGCAAGAGGCTTATAATCTATACTTGCTATGAGTAAGTCTGAGGGCAAGTCTGCTATGTGTGTTGTTAGGAGTTAAGTTGCTGGAATGTCAGAGGCTAAGTGGGTGAGGTAAATAAACTAAACTTCACTGAACTAATAGAGACCCAGCATATATTAAATTTATCTCATGCATATTCATTATGGAGATCCTGAAAACCCGACTGGCTGTGGGATCTCCAGGACAGGTTTGAGAAGCCCTGGTTTAATAGTTATACCCTAGCAAGCCCTGCAGCCCTGACACGTTTCGGAGTGTGAAATTTCTCTTTAGCAGCAGAAGTGTAGGCCACGTGGGAGATTCCAAGGAAGATATCCAGAGGGCATTGCGAAACTGATCTTAAAATCTGCAGTTTCCTGGCATTAAGAAACTACATTGATGAACAGTGAGCAAGGTGCTGTGACTGCACGTCACAAACAGGGAGGAGCGGTCTAGTGGTTGGGGCAAGTTACCTCAGGGCGTTCTGAGAAGAGTGCCCGCATTAACCAGTCAGCGACGCAAACCAGCTAAAATTAGACATAGAAAAGGCGGCCCTAACTTACACCAGTTCAACTAATCAATGCCGGCGCTGAACATCTGGGTATAACTTTAAACGGCAACGACCTATCGTTTCACAAGCACTGGCTACCGCTGAATATCGGCCCCATAATTATTAGAAATATCCAACCTCAGCCCTTCTCTTACACTTCTCTGAATCCTCCGACTCCCATCACTGCACCGTGCTCCCTCCAGATTGCTCCTGTCCTCGTTTCTCTCTCTTGTGCTCTCCTCCTGCCCCACACCCTCCTTTCCTGTCCCGAGTCAGCTCCTCGTCCTGCTTCCCATGCTTTCTCTAGCGCTGCTCCAAGCTCTTTTTCCACGTGCTAAGTTCCGGCTTTTCCTCCTTCCCTGGCCCCAGCCCTTACTCTTGTTCAGTGTGCTGAGGCGGCTCTTCGCTCCCTGCCTTCTCCCCATGCTGTCCCGACCTTCCCTCATACACTCTCTGCGATCTTGCCCCAGCCCTTCCTCCCCCAACCCTTTCAATCTATGGCTGGTCCTGGTCTGTGTGCCCTCCTTCTCGGTCTCTTGGCATCATCGTGCTTTCAGCAGCGGTGACAGCAAAGTTGTACCTTGGTGTTTGTATGGGAAGGAGAGAGTGAAGGCAGAGCCAATAGGCATACCACGGTATAGCAGTCAGTTAGGACAGGCCATAGCCACAGGGGCAGACTGTTAAGCGGCAGCTACGGTGTGCAGAAGGGACAGGCAGCTGGTTGATCCCATGGCACAGTGGGAGGGCTGCGGCCCAGCACTAACTTTAGCAAGTCGGGACGGCTGTGGTGGGGCGAGACTGGAGCGAGTGCGAGAGGAGCTTTGTGGCAGCGCAGCAGATGGGAAGATAATGCCCAGCGCTGGGTGCAGGCAGGACTATGGGCGGCAGGGCAGACCGTTCGTGGACGATGATTAGAAGCAGCATGTCACAGTGGCAAGCAACTCACAGCACATCTACCGACACTGCACAGCAGTGATCATGCTGGGTTACAGCATGCACAGGCTCTCTCGCTTAAATTCAGGGACTGCTCTTAAATTGTGGACCAAACGAGGACATGTATGCAAATCCAGGGACAATCCCTGAAAACTGGGGACATCTGGTATGAAGCATGAACACAGCACGGACAAAGCGGATCTTCACCAGGCGCCCTAGAAGGTGTCGTACTGATGACTGTAAAGCAGGAATTCAGCACTACAGCTGACAAGGACACTCACAGGAGACGTTTTAGAAATAGGTGTGTCCATAACGAAGGGTCCACAACTTTAATTTAAAAAAATATCTATAAGAAATAGAATATAAAATGTCAAAAAAGAAAGGAAACAGAATAAAACCATAAATGGAATCAACAGTGCTATGAAATAGACAAGTTGTTACTCAGAGCAAATTGGTTTGGATTTGTGAAGATTTTCAGATTATGGTGTATTCGGTTTTCCAGTAGTAAAATTTCAGTTGCAGGCTAAATACATCCAGAGGTTGGCTTACAAGTAGCTTGCCTGAGCTTCAGTGACTTTGTCACCTTTAGTCCCACCTTTGCTACCGAGCTCAATGCATATCTACCCCCCCCCCCCCCTCGGAAACAAGGGACACCCCCCCTCGGAACGACCCTGAGCTAGTCAGAGTCAGGGCAGAAGGGAGTGGTAACAGGACAAAGGTTTAAGATTATGTTGAGTTTCCACTTCCAAGAAAATGCATCTTTGAAAATGACTATCGGTTAATTATTAATGTACAAGCAGCACAATTTACGATTTGAGGCCAAATGATCAGCACTTTCATTACGCCTACTTACAGTGTACGGGACAGCAGAAAAACACCACACCAAAGGGCCCTGCAGCAAGCCACATACTGAGGGTAACTTTCTAACAGGACCCCATGGGAAGGTGCTGTTTTATAAACTACAAGAGTGTGCGGCAGCGAACGTGCCTGAATACAGGTATAATTCCTTGCCTCTGCTCGCAAGTACGTCACACATGCATGCGTAAATTAAGGTATTTTATGAACTATGGGTGTACGCATGAACTCCGCCCATGCATGACCCAAAGTGCGTACTTTTATGTCAGATGGGAATGATTTTCTAATATTGCCTCTCTTCTTTGCCAATGAGCAACTATGCCTAGAAGCAGCAAAACCCGATTTCCACTCTAAATCCAGTAGCACCATGCAATGTGTGCCATTCTGTCAATGTTGACTACGTGCAACCAGCAACTTCTGGGGTTTCTTGGCAAGGTGTGGCCAGAGGTCAACTACCAGGTCTTTCTTCTAAGGACTAGCAGTGCGACTCAGACTCTAGTCTCTTGGGGCCCGATATTCATTTGCAACAGCTATGTGCCTCTCAACATTGACCCACTGCCCGGTTAGCTCCAAAACAAAAGCTGGCCTATCATTACCCACAGGTCGCTAACCGGTCAACGGTGCAATATCGCTGCTGCCTGGTTAGCGACTGGTGCCGCCCCACAACACCCATGACAAGCCCTGACGCTACACGGTCATCGGTTATCATCAGGGCGTGTAGCGGAGTTAATCAGGGATATTCAGCGGCACTGACCTCTAAGCAGCTTTGCACGGGCTGCACATGTCTGTAAACCATGTAAATGCCTTTGAATATCGGACCCTTGGTTACTAAGCCATTGCTGTCACCATTGGGCAACTCCTCCACTCCAATGAATTATCCTCAATTGTGTAGATAAAGATCTATCTCCCTAACAGCCTCACTACCAGTCATATTAGCCATTCTGTCCCATACTAGGCCAAGCTAGGCAATTGCCTGAGGTGGCACTATTTTGGGGGTGGCAGCCAACTTAATCTCTTCTGCTGCCACTCCCCCAAAGCTTCCAGGAGCAGCTCCCTTCTTTCTACTATTTCTGAATGTCGGAGCCTCGCGTTCAAAAGCACTTAAAGCCCTGCCGGTCCTGCCCCCTAGGCAGCAAAACGTGCGTGTCAAAGGGGCAGGACCAACACGGGCTTCCAGAGTGCTCTGCGGCGGCTTCATTTATCCTTTCAGTGCCAACGTTCAGAAATAGCAGAAAGAAGGGAGCGATTCCTGGAAGGTTTGGGTGTCGGGAGTGCAGTGACTGAAGGTTTGCAGGGTAGGGAGCGATAGCTGAAGTTTCCCTAGTGCGCCTGATACCCTTGGACCAGCCCTCGTAGGCCACCGAATGACAAGTGCAGGGTTACACATCCCACAGGCACAAGGACCTGCCCAAACCTGGCCTAGCGACCCCACCTGTTGTGTTTTCCGGACCTCCCCATTCAGTATGCGTGAATAAATCTGCATACATTGGAGACTTAGCAAATTACAACTACTATTACTACCACTTATCATTTGTATAGAGCTACTAGGCGTACACAATGTTGTACATAAAAGACGGTCCCTTCTCAACAGAGCTTGCAATCTATACAAGACCGACAAAGAGAGCAAACAGGGGGCTAGAGTAAATCATTAAGGGAAATAGGAGAATAAAGGGGTAAGGATCCAAAAGCAGCCTTCATGTTCATTGTGCATATCCTGAAAACTCAATTGGCTGAGAGGTGCCTCGACTAAAGTTACCAGATGTCCCCGGTTTTAGAGCTATGTCCCCGATTCCCACCTGTTTGGTAGCCTCCAGCAATGAGGACAGAGGGAACAGAAAAAAAAATATTTTCAATTTAGTGATCTGAATATGTCAGTTTTTAGAATTTACACCCATTGAGCCCCATATTCAAAGGGATTAACCTGATAGGCAGACGTGCTAACCGTGTTAATCCCTCTATAAGCGATATTCAGCGGCACTAACACGGTTGCCGCCAGTTAGCATGGGGTGTTCTGGGGGATTCTGGGAGTGGCACCCGGCCATAACTGGGAAGCAGCAATATTGAGCTGCTACCGGTTACAGCAAAGCGGCGAAAGGCACAGCAAAGGTTTGTCTAACCTTTGCCATAGAAACTAAACAGGCAGCAGCTGAATGTCACCGCTGCTTATTAGCTTCCTGCTCGGGTAGCTTCCTGCCTGGTCAGCTTCCTGCCCCATTAACTTCCTGCCCCATCAGCTTCCTGCCCCATTAACTTCTTGCTTGGTTAGCTTCCTGCCCCATTAACTTCCTGCTCGGTTAGCTTCCTGCCCTATCAGCTTCCTGCCCCATTAACTTCCTGCTCGGTTAGCTTCCTGCCCCGTCAGCTTCCTGTCCCGTTAGCTTCCTGCCCCGTTAGCTTCCTGCTTGGTTAAATTCCTGCACTATTAGCTTCCTACCCCATCAGCTTCCTTCTCAGTTAGCTTCCTGCCCTGTTAGCTTCCTGCCCCGTTAACTTCCTGCCCCATTAGCTTCCTGCACCGTCAGCTTCCTGCCTCGTTAGCTTCCTCTTCCAGTAGTTTCCTGCCCGGTTAGCTTCTTGCTCTGTTAGCTTCCTGCCCGGTTAGCTTCCTGCCCCATTAACTTCCTGCTCGGTTAATTTCCTGCCCTGTTGGCTTCCTGCTCCATTAACTTCCTGCTCAGTTAGCTTCCTGCTCCATTAGTGTCCTGCTTGATTAACTTCCTGCTCCATTAGCTTCCTGCACCGTTAGATTCCTGTTCCAGTAGTTTCCTGCCCGGTTAGCTTCTTGCTCTGTTAGCTTCCTGCTCTGTTAGCTTCCTGCTCAGTTAACTTCCTACTCGGTTAGTTTCCTGCTCCATTAGCCTCCTGCTCTGTTAACTTCCTGCCCCGTTAGCTTCCTGTTTGGTTAACTTCCCACCAATCCAGGCAACCTGAATATTCAGTGCTGGATCCAGATATGACCTTGGCATTGAATATCCAGGTTGAAGTCACAGCGGCGGTGGCTAGCTGCGTTACAACGTCTACCACCACCGCTGAATATCCCCCCTCCCCCATTATCAGTGATGGAGAAATGCATCGCTGTTCTTATTTCTCTGTTGATTTTTCTGCTTGGAAGTGATGTTGTTGTTTGGGGGGGGGAGGCAAGGCAATGATGCCTCTTCTCTCTTCCATACCATGTTACTCACACCTGTCTCTTCCTCCCCCTCCTCCACGACACTTCAGATAAGTGTCCCAAATTTGCCTGCAAAATATCTGGTAACCTTACCCTACGCCTAATTTAGGAAGCCCTGCCCTAGGAAGTGCAGTTACATTATGGGACCACTACAAGAGAACCTGCTGTTTACGAGGCCCAAAGAAGTCTCTCCAGCCAGCCAGGAAGAGCACGGTCACAACACCGAAATCTGTTTGACTGCATCTCAAAAACTAAGTTAAAGAAAGGGACCAGACATTTGTAACCTGATTAATCACAACCACATTTCCAGGCTGTGTTATAATCACGGAGCTTTGTGTCTTGCCTGGCAGGGACAAAGTGCCCTTGGGTCTTGCAAGCAGGCATGCGGAGAGGGCAGTGGTGAACTTTGGACCTCTCCCAAACGGATTCACCCATATCTACTTTAAACACAATTTTCTGAATTATGTTCCCAAGCAGATAACACAGACTACTGACTTATCGAGGCTGCAGCCTTTTCTGCACCGCAAGAATAAAATCAGAAAAATAACCAGAGGTCTGCAGTGAAAATAAAGGTACTTTTCAAAGTTAAAAAACAAGATCCTCTATCCAAGCTTCATCACCATCAATTAAAGGGTCAGTGGGCAAATTCTGACTGCCGTAATAATGTCCGACTCCCTAATAGCATGTGCCTGTAACCATCTCTGGGCTGCTGATCGTCAATAATTTATGTGAAAGGAAAAGTTTATTAGAAACTTATCAAGTTCAGCATCATCAGTATTACAGTGGCGCGCCTCTAAGCTGTGCCTGCGACTTTTCGTTCTTGAGACAGTTCTCCCGGGACTGTTTATAAGCGGCAGAGTGTTTGCAGCTCCTATGCCAAGTGTCCCTTCCTAAATCTGTTTGCATGCATGCACACAATGCCAGTCATTCAAGAGATAAATAACGCCTGCATTCAAACAGGGAAGCTTTGGGAAGAGGCACCCTAACAGAGTTCAGTGCTTTGCCTGTTCAAAGGGATGGGAATTGGACAGACCTGAGATGCCTCCTCCGATGACCACTACGTCTTGTTTGGTGCCCATGCTCTCTCCTTTCTCTGCTCTCCTGCAGGCGCTGTTGCTGGATCAAGCAGGGAGCTGGGTGAGGAATGGATCTGGCCGGGGACTCCCTCAGTGACAGCGAGAGGGGAAGGGCAGCTCCTGCAACCTGAGCTGCCTGCCCACAGCACGTCAGCTGGGCAGCCATCTTGTGGTGGGCAAAATGCTGCCCAGAGTCCACTTTTCCCAGGGATTCTGCAGGTGACCCAAAGCTCTTACATTTCAAGGGCTGCCAAGTGACCCAGCTCTAAGGGCAGACGATTTTCTTCTAGACCGGTCCTGGTATTGAAACTATATCCCAATGCATGCTGGTTGTTGCGATACATTTTCATTTTCATTTCATTATTCATAACCTAATCAACTAAATAAATATTTTGCCACAGTGGCTTACAGTAATAAATCAAACACTCCATCAACTTGAACAGTCAAACACAGAGTTGCCAAGTAACCCGGTTCCAGGAGTGAGGTTTTTTTGCCAGTCCTGATTTTAAATTTGCATTGTAATGTGGAATGATATTTGTAGTCCCCGATTTTACCCACTGGAATCAGTGCAGCACAAACCATAATGTATTAGAATGAGATTGTCAGAAATCCAGGACTGGTATACAATCTCACTCCTTGAAATGGGTAACCTGGCAACTCTGCAGTTACGTTTGCCTGAGAGTAGACGTAACTTTCCGCAACCCGATGAGCACAAATAATAGTATTTTATAACTTATGCGCATCAGCAAAGGCCACACTACACTCTATCGATATATCACCCCCCATGACACATACGCACGTGCTTCAGGCAGTTGCCATTCACATTCATAAGTCTTGAAACTAGAGACTTACGTACATTTCTCCTGCCTACCATCAGGGTACCCTCTAAGCAGTTTGGGCTACTGTGGAGTTCTTCCCCTGCATTCCTGCCAGTGGGGGCAGGTGAAATACAATTGCGCTTAGGATCACGCACGCCCTAGATAAAATCTCCCCCTTAGAGTATGACATAATGGTGCGTTTCCTCTGTTCTCAGTCTCAGGTACGGCAGCTTCAATAGGGTAACAGTGGATATGTGAATGGGTGTCTAGGTGGGTGAGTGGGCATAGTATGTGTCTGTGTATGTGATTATATGTTTTGCAGATATGAATGTTGGCTCCATATGTTGGGGGCTGTGTGTGTGTGTGTGTTGGGGGGAACTTTTTATGCATGTCCAGGGGGATCTGTGTGTGTACATGTATGTCTGTGTGTGCCAGGGGGTTCTGTGCACATAACTGTCAGGGCTGTGTGTGTGCATGGTTGTGTCAGGGGCTTTGTGAGTGTCTATGCCAAGGGGCTCTATGTGTGTGTGTGTGTGTGTATCTGCCATGGGTCTGTATGTGTGTAGGAGTGTGGGTGTGAGTTGGAGGGTTATATGTGTGTACTGGGGACTCTATGTGTGGGTGTGTCTATGTGTGTGTGTATCTGCCATGGGGTGATTGTGTGTCTACGTGTGTGGGTGTGTGCTGGAGGGTTATATGTGTGTATTGGGGGCTGTGTGTGTGTGTGTATGAGTGTGTATCGTCATGGGGCTGTATGTTTGTGTGGGTTTGTGTTGGAAGGTTAAATGTATGTATTGGGGGCTGTGTGTGTGTGTGTGTATCTGCCATGGGCTGTATGTGTGTGTAAGTGTGTGGGTATGTGTTGGAGGGTTATATGTGTATATTGGGGGCTCTACTTGTGTGCGTGTGTACATGTATTGGAGCTGTGTGTGTGTGTGTGTGTGTATCAGGAGCCTGCATGTGTGTTGATTTCTAGGATGCCAGTGTTTTAAATCACAGTTTACCCAGGTCAAAGGGCTGCTTGATCCTTACGTGGTGTTTGCAAGGCGCCACTGTGGCACTTTTGCCCTCCTTTGCTGCTTGCCGCTCTCTGGGATCTGTTGCCTGGTCTTACCTATGGACACCCGAATCTTAAATTCAGCCAGCGTATTGGTGCTGTGTGTGCACTCCCTCTCCTGTCCTTCCCTCAGACACAGCCTTGCACTTTTTCTTTTCTTGCCACCAGTCTTTCGCTCCCTTCCATTCTTCCTTAATGCATTCACTCTCTCTTATCCTTTCTAGCTCTAAGCCTATCCCTTCCCTTATATCCTCTCCCTCACTTCTTTCTCCTCTATAACCCACCCCTCCCCTTATGCCCCACCGCTTCCCTTATGCCCCACCCCTCCCCTTATGCCCCACCCTCCCCTTATGCCCCACCCCTTTATTTCTTTCTAACTCCACTTCCCTTATGCCCCACCCCTCCCCTTATGCCCCACCCTTCCCTTATGCCCCACCCCTTTCTTTCCTCCTAACCCCACTGCTTCCCTGACTGAACAAGCACAGGACCGCCATGCTACCCAATCACTAGAGGGTGGCATTCTGGCTAGTCCTGGTTTTGAACTTCCATCCCCAATTCACTGGGCATTTGTAGTCCTTGATTCTACCCATTGAAATCAGTGCTACAGGTCCCATAATGCATCCGATAGCAATGTCAGAAATCCAGCAATGGGCTAAAATCTGCTGCTGGAACCATGTAACTTGGTTGCTCAGCTGGAGGGTATCAAAATCAACCACCCCAAGGTGATAAATGTCAGTACGTCCAAAATATAAATCACCCTACAAAAATGTAGTACTCCCAAAATAACAATATGTTAGTCGGCCAAGCTGGCGTGAGGAACAGATTGACGCCCAGCTCACAATCCAGCCGAGTCCATTTAACTCAACAGGTTCTAAAACCAAAACTATTTATTCTGGATGACCTGCTGGAGGGTATAGCACAAGTAAAGAACTCAAGCAAGCAGAAACATTCCCTGACCCCCTCCCATTTCTTTGAAGGCAGGAGTGAGAACTTCACATTTTGTTTGCCAAGCAACCTAGAGCCAGAGAAAGGTTTTCAACGCTCGTGATATCCTGTGCGGTGGAAGGGTAGCCCACTGGTTAGAGGGGTGGGCGGAAACCCAGGCAAGCGAGGCTTTAAATGCAATTTCTCTCATGATGCTCCTTGTGGCTTTGGGCAAGTCATTTCACCCACTATTGTCTCAGATGCAATCTAGGGGCTGATGGCCACAAAATGGGAGAAAGGTTTTAGTAAAAATGCTTCTTAGGCTGTGAGTCCTCTGTGAAATAGCTTCTGCAGCTCACCTTGAGTTACCAATGAAAAGATGTGAGCTAAATGCTAATAAAAGAACGTTTGAATGAATCGCGTCACTTCTCCTGTCTTCTTCGCTTCCTAATGTGCAGCAAACTAAAACGTCACATCACAAAAAATCTACGGGGATACTGAGAAGAAGTTCTAACCTGCGAGCGCATAGTCTGGGCTGGTGCCACCTCTTTTGCCGTTGTGCTGGCTCTCTGGTGTTTTAGGGCCTTGAAGCGGGTCTGGGTGCTGCGCTGGTCTCTTAGCCATCCTTGCCGATCCTTTAGCCACAGGAGCTCTAGAATAAGGGGGTATAGGGTGAGGGTGAATGGGGATAGACTCAGAAGGAATCTAAGGAAATATTTCTGTACTGAAAGGAGCGCAGGATGTATGGAACATGGGACAAGCTGAGAGGATCTCTAAGGGAGAAGAAGGGGTTGTAGAGCCGACTGGACAGGCCACGTGGTCTTTATCTGGTGTCATTTCTATGCTTCTGTGGTTACAGTGGCTCTTAAGCCTGTGATAAATTCTGCATAGTTTCCCTACGTTTGAGCCCTAATTCAGAGTAGTAGAATATCATCCGTGTAAATCTGATAATGGGGAGGGGGGGGAGGGCATTCTCCTCCCCTCCTACTAGTTTTCCCTGTGGGGTATGAGCTAAGGTTCCTGTGTGTAACCGGCAGCCCGTCTCCCTAAAGGAAGGGTGTGCCCGAGACTTTTCAGTGCCATCTGGTCCCCCAGATCTATATGTGGGAAGGACCATGGTGTGCGACGTCTAAATGGGAAATGTTACAGTGAAGCAATGGGATGTTGCATAAACCCTAGAAAGGACAGGTTCATTGTCTACCTTACTGGCAGGCAGGTAGCCAGGACCTTAGGAGGTCATCTGGACCCATCAGTAAGGGATAGCCAGGCTGGAGAGGGCAGCTAGGACTGGACCCCACAGTGATGGATTCCTGGGCTCGAAGTTGCCTGGGAAGGAGGATGGAAGGACCATAGAAGGCCTGGATCTGCAGGACCTAAGGCTGAAAGAGGAGGGAGGGACCCCCGGGGAAGAGGAAACCTACAAAGAAGACAAAGTCCAAAGGAACCAGAAAGAAAAAGATAAAAAAAACTGGCTAGATAGTCAGTGGAGAGAACCCTACAGTGTTTTGCTAGAAGATGTTGTTTTGAAGTCTGTCGCTATCTGTTGGCCTTTTTCTTTGAAGAAATCACAGCAGGAAGTTGTCAGGTTGATATTCAAAGGGAATTATGCGGATAACAATAGCTGTTATATAGAAAACTCCTACTATGGAGGCCGTTTTATAAGGGGGGGCCCACGTTTCCACGTGAAAGTAGGTGCCTAAAAGGGATATTGTAGTCTTCTGTGCATAGAATCACATGCTCATTTCATAGCTTGTACTTTCGCTGTGGACATGTGTCAGGGTGGAGTCTGGCAGAGCGCAGGCAATGAGACATGTGAGGTTTTAAGGTGAAAACAAGCATTTGCCTGATGCCTATTCGTGCCTGGAGCAGGTACAAACATTGATGAGCCTGCAAGCGTCTCTGAGGTTTCTGAGATCGAACGGGGATGTGTAAGTCCACACCTCTATGCCTACTGTGACGTCTCTGCATGGGAGACATCTGTGAACGTCATTTGTGGAATGGCTTCGGAGACGAGTCCGTGATTTTAATGTGCACGTCTTCAGAAAAATCATGACTAAACCTTTTAAAATGACCCTCAAAGTATAGAAGTGTGTAAGTGCACACGCAGATTAAAAAAATACTCCGGTTTATGTTTATTTGCAAATGTAGGCGCAGTCATTGGCACCGTGTCTTATAGCTACACATACAGTGCTGTGTACGCCTTGGAGCGCTGTACAAATGATTTGTAGTAGTAGTTGTAGGTCTAAATGATCACGCCTTAAACCAAGATGCATTTTCGGCCATTTACGCAGCTGCTTTTCTTTAGAAAATAGGTGCGTTTTCACAGCCTAAAACTAGGTCTGGAAGCCCAGACCGTCTCAGTGTTATCTGGGTCATGCCGGGGTTGGGGAAGAGCAGACTTAATACTGCTGCTCTCCAGATAACTTTAGCACTCTACATACACTCAGCACCACTTACTACCCAGACAGCGCTGCTAAATATACATAGGGGGTGTTTGCTAAACAACGGTAGCGGACTCCGTGCGTTATCTGAGCCACGGCCCCATTGGAATCAATGGGGCCGCAGCTCCAATATTGCTCGGAGTCCGCTACCGCTGTTTAGCAAACAACCCTTATATGTGTGTATTTTATGTAAGCACTGCGGATGGCATTTTATAAAAGAAAGTCTACCATGGAGTTTAAATATCAACCTGCATGTTTCTATTTGGAGACTGCCTGGACAGTGGACTTTGCAGCGTGCCCCAGGGATAAACAAATTGATATATCAAATACAATTGAATCCTGAAACCTGGTGCAGCGAGAGGAGGAAGACAGCATCCCGCAGAAGTTAGCGCTTCGGTTCCCCCTTTCCACCTGTAAAGAAGCCTCATGTTTTACCTGTCCCCCAAACTGCGGAGAGCAGAGCCAATGCAATATGTTGCCTATTTTTGATGCATGGTGTTGTTTTGAGGAGTTTAATGTATATATAACAATAAATATATTCCCTCAAACTCCTTCCTCATCCTTCAGTCACAACTAACGCCACTGTTGGCGCTTTGATCAGTGGGCGTTAGTAACAGAGAAGACCTGGAGCTTTTTCCCTCGGTCTAAGTGCTAGGGGTGTCCTAGTGCACAGCTGAGCGGACACCAGGTACAGGCAGAGGTTAGGGGTGCTCTCACTCAGCTACTGTGGTGTGATTTATAAAAAAATCGAACACTGTGAAAGACATCCCCAACATCAGCTATCACATAGCGGTGTCAACTGACGGTGTTATTGAGCAGCGGTAGTGGTGCATGCAGGAACGCTCTTTAAGCTTATGAAGTGGGAAAACGTTCCAAAATATTTAGTCTTCATTTCAGAAGGTGGGAAGGGAGTCAGGGCTTCATGAGTAGGGATTGTCAGATAGGACTCGGGTGAAGGTCAGTCTGGGTGCTGGTGGGATGAGTGTTTGATGGCTTTTGAGTAAATTGTGGGAAAATATCAGTCCAGGGGTTTTTACTTCATACCAGTTCACGGGGTTTATCTAGAGATCCTACAACCCATAGACTCCACATATCAGCACCTGATCTGCTTCAATGACTATTCTCCAATTTCGTAGTTGGATAATTTATTTATTTATTTATTTTATTTATAGCTTTTCTATACCGCGCTCTTTTTCATCAGCGCGGTTTACAATGAACAAGAATACTCACAGCAAGCAACAGGTTTACATGAAACAGGAAAATTCAACTGGGATTCAACTTGGTGAAACTATGTACATATATGTTATGAAATTATATACAATGAATAGAGATTTTATTAACATCTTGTATAAATAATATATTTACAATTTTTCTATGCTGGCTTGGAATGTATTAGAGGGTTGATGATGGGCACTGGGATTGGTAGAAGTGTAGAAGGAACAGGTGGTGTTTTATGGCTTTTCTGAATTGCTTGAGGTCCGTGATTGCTCTAATAGTAGGTGGTAGGTTGTTCCAACATTTGGGTGCATAGTGTGCGAAAGCCCTGTCTGTGGTTGTGCGCGTGCATTTTGTGGCTTCTGATGGTGTGGCTAGGGTATTTGCAGCTACGGATCTCCTGGATCTAATGTTAGGAGTGTGATTGAGGAGGTTTGAGATTGCTGAAGGGGCAATCATGTTTATCGCTTTAAAGGTCATAATAAGGGCTTTATAAGTAATCCTGCAGTATATGGGGAGCCAGTGTAGTTCCATTAGGATGGGTGTAATGTGGTCACTTTTTGAGGCGCCGTAAAGGACACGGGCAGCGGCATTCATGGCAAGTTGTAATGTATTTAGGGTGTTTTTAGGGAGGCCATGGAGTATTATGTTGGAATAGTCAAAGTGGGGTGTGACTATGGTTTGGAATATGGTCCGGAAGTTGTTTTGGTCGAGCATATTTTTCAGGTTACGGAGGGTCCTTATCTTGAAATAAATGGTTTTTACAGTGCGGTTGATATGTTCTTTGAAGTCAAGTCGATGGTCCAATATTACTCCAAGGTATCTTATGGAGGACTTGATTGGGAGGTCAGCGTCCCGTACGTTTAGAGTAACTGGTGGTGAAAATTCTCTGTTTTTCGTGATGATGAGGACCTCGTTTTTTTTGAAATTTATTCGCATATTCTGGGTGAGGAGCCAGTCTGCTATAGCGTTAAAGCAATCTACTAGTGTTGTGTATTCTGGGCACGAAACGTTGATTGGTGTGAAGATGAGCACATCGTCTGCATAGATTAGGGAGGATATGCCAAAGGAGTGAGTGATATCGCATAGGGGCTGCATGTATATATTAAATAGCAGCGCTGATAGGGAGGAGCCTTGAGGTACTCCTTGTTTTAGCTGGAATGGTTCTGAGGTGCCTTCAACCGTCCTGACTTGTTGCCAGCGATCTTCCAGGTATGATTTGCACCATTCCCATGCCAACCCGTGGATGCCAACCCGTGACAGGAGAGCATCACCCTGGTGTGGCAGGAAGTGATCCTGTAACTAGGACCTGTCCTCCAGGTGATGTAAAACCCTCTCGCACCGAGGACGTTTCTCCAGGGCCATGTCCCCATGAGGGGAGGGTCAGGACAGCTGTTATAGTTGGTGATTCAATCATTAGGAATGTAGATAGCTGGGTGGCTGGTGGACGTGAGGATCGCCTGGTAACATGCCTGCCTGGTGCGAAGGTAGCAGATCTCACACACCGCCTAGATAGGATCATAGATAGTACTGGGGGGGAGTCTGCTGTCTTGGTACATGTTGGTACCAATGACATAGGAAAATGTGGTAGGGAAGTTCTGGAGGCTAAATTTAAGCTTTTAGGTAGGAAGTTGAAATCCAGAACTTCCAGGATAGCGTTCTCCGAAATGCTTCCTGTTCCACGTGCAGGACCCAAAAGATAGGCAGAGCTCCGGAGTCTCAATGCGTGGATGAGACAATGGTGCAAGGATGAGGGTTTTGGATTTGTTAGGAACTGGGGAACATTCTGGGGAAAGGAGGGGCTCTTCCGAAGGGATGGGCTTCACCTTAATCAGGATGGGACCAGACTGCTGGCATTAACCTTTAAAAAAGAGATAGAGAAGCTTTTAAACTAGAAAATAGGGGAAAGCCGACAGTCACCCAGGAGCGCATGGTTCGGACAAAGGTATCCTTGAAGGATACTACCAAAAACAGTGAGGTTCCAAAAGGGAGTATAGTAGCCCAAATGCCCTTGAGTAAGGAGCAGACAGAGCATAAAGATTCCCAATTACCCATGCCTACCAATAGCCAGATTAATATTAATAAAATTAATAAAATACAGTCACTAAAATGCTTGTATGCCAATGCTAGAAGTCTAAACAATAAGATGGGAGAATTAGAATATATAGCACTAAATGAGAGGTTAGATATGATTGCACTCTCAGAGACATGGTGGAAGGAGGATAACCAGTGGGACACTGTGATACCTGGATACAAACTATATCGTAATGATAGAGCTGAACAAATTGGTGGAGGGGTTGCGCTCTATGTTAAAGAGGGCATTGAGTCAGAAAGGATTAAAGTTTTGCAGGGAACACAATTTGCTGTAGAATCTCTATGGATTGAAATTCCATTTATGAAAGGGAAGGTGATGGCAGTGGGAGTATACTATCGACCGCCTGGCCAGAATGAACAAATGGATGATGAAATGCTCAAAGAAATCAAGGAAGCTAACAAAAGCCACAACAGAGTAGTAATAATGGGTGATTTCAATTACCCTGGTATCGACTGGGACAGTCTCACAGCAGGACAAGCTAAAGAGATAAAGTTTCTAGATGAAATAAATGACTGCTTCTTGGAGCAGCTGATTCATGAACCGACCAGAGGGGAAGCCATACTGGACCTAGTCCTTAGTGGAACGCCAGATCTGGTGCAAGAAATAAGGGTGTTGGGACCACTTGGCAATAGTGATCATAGTATGATCATGTTTGATTTAATCAGTGGAGGACAGATAGTAAAGGAATCCACAGTACTACCTTTTAACTTTCAAAAGGGAGACTATGATAGAATGAGGAATATAGTTCGGAAAAAACTAAAAGGAGCGGTTCCAAAGGTTAAAGACTTACAGCAAGCTTGGGTGTTATTTAAAAATACTATCCTCGAAGCCCAGACCAGCTGTATTCCACGCATTAAGAAAAGTGGAAGAAAGTCCAAAAAACTGACAGCATGGTTTAAAGGTGAGGTCAGAGAGGCTGTTGCTGCCAAAAGAGCAACCTTCAGGACATGGAAAAAAAGAGCCAAATGATGAAAACTGGAAACAACACAAGCACTGGCAAGTTAAATGCAAAGCATTGATAAGGCAGGCAAAGCGGGAATTTGAGAAGAAACTTGCTACGGAAGCAAAAACACGAAATAAAGACTTTTTCAAGTACATTCGTAGCAAAAGGCCTGTGAGAGAGTCAATTGGACCATTAGATGATAGAGGGGTTAAAAGGGCCAGTAAGTGGGTACAAGGCTATAGCAGAGAGACTGAATGAATTCTTTGCTTCGGTCTTTACTGAGGAAGATGTAGGGATGTTACCCAAGACTGAAGTGGTATTTAAAGGTGATACTGCAGAGGAATTGAGAGAAATATCGCTACACCGGGAAGATATATTACAACTATTTGATAAACTGAATAGTAACAAATCACCTGGACCGGATGGTATACATCCCAGAGTGTTGAAAGAACTGAAATATGAGATTGCAGACCTGCTATTGGTAATCTGTGAACTTTCATTAAAATCATCTGTAATACCTGAAGATTGGAGGGTCGCCAACGTAACACCAATTTTTAAAAAGGGTTCCAGGGGTGACCCGGGAAATTACAGACCGGTGAGCCTGACGTCAGTACCAGGGAAAATGGTAGAAACCATCATAAAGAACAAAATTACACAGCATGTAGATAGCCATGGCCTAATGGGAGACAGCCAACATGGCTTTAGACAAGGAAGATCTTGTCTTACTAATCTGATCTGTTTTTTTGAAGGTGTGCATAAACAGGTAGACAAAGGTGAGTCGGTTGATATAGTGTATCTGGACTTTCAGAAAGCTTTTGACAAGGTCCCCCATCAGAGACTTTTGGCAAAGCTAAAAAGTCATGGGATAGGAGGCAGTGTACTATTGTGGATCGGGAACTGGCTAAAAGATAGAAAGCAGAGGGTAGGGCTAAATGGCCAATATTCCCAATGGAAAAAGGTGAATAGTGGAGTACCCCAGGGATCTGTACTGGGTCCCCTACTTTTTGACATATTCATAAATGACCTGGAAAAAGGAATAACTAGTGAGGTTATCAAATTTGCAGATGACACAAAACTGTTTAAAGTTGTTAAAACCCAAGAGGATTGTGGAAAACTGCAGGAGGATCTGGATAAATTGGAAGACTGGGCATCCAAATGGCAGATGAAATTTAATGTGGACAAGTGCAAAGTTATGCACCTAGGAAAGAACAACCCACACTATAGTTACACGATGCAAGGCTCCACATTAGAAACCACCACCCAGGAAAAAGATTTAGGAGTCATCGTGGATAACATGTTAAAACCCTCCGCCCAGTGTGCAGCGGCGGCCAAGAAAGCAAATAGAATGCTAGGTATCATAAGGAAAGGGATGGAGAATAAAACAAAGGATATTATAATGCCTCTGTATCGCTCCATGGTACGACCGCACCTTGAATATTGTGTGCAATTCTGGTCACCATATCTTAAAAAGGACATAGAGTTATTAGAAAAAGTACAGAGAAGAGCCACCAAATTGGTGAAGGGGATGGAAGGCTACTCCTATGAAGAGAGGCTAAAAAGGTTAGGGCTCTTTAACCTGGAAAAGAGACGGCTGAGGGGAGATATGATAGAGGTCTATAAATTAATGAATGGAGTGGAACGGATAAACGTGGATCAATTGTTTACGCTATCAGAATATAGAAGGACTAGGGGACATGTAATGAAGTTACAGGGTAAACTATTTAAGACAAATAAGAGAAAATATTTCTTCACTCAACGTGTAATCAAACTCTGGAATCTGTTACCGGAGGATGTAGTAAGGGCTGTTAGTATAGCTGGGTTTAAAAAAGGTTTGGACAAGTTCCTGGAGGAAAGGTCCATAAACCACTATTAAAAAGGGACCCAGGATATCAATGCTTGACCTAGTACAAGCACTGCAGAACCTGTGTCTTTTGGGGAAACTGCTAGGTACGTATGACCTAGATTGGCCACTGTTGGAAACAGGATACTGGGCTTGATGGACCTCGGTCTGACCCAGTATGGCATTTCTTATGTTCTTATGTTCTTATGTTCTTATGATTCCCTTGTCGTATAGTCGGGTTAATAGTTTGTCGTGGTCCACGGAGTCAAATGCTGCGGAGATGTCAAGGAAAATTAGGGCAAAGCCCTTTTTGGTATCATCTATCCCACTGATGAGTGTGTTGGTTAAGGTGGTCAGCAGTGTCTCAACTCTGTGGGCTTCCCTGAATCCATGTTGACAGGGGTCAAGCGGTGAAGAGGTGTCTATGTGTTGTTGGATTTGATTGTTGGTCCCTTTCTCAATTATTTTGGATAGAAGCGGAATACTGGAGATCGGATGGTATGATTCTTCTTTTGTTGGGTCCAGTTGGTTGTTCTTTAGCAGTGGCCTTATGGAGGTCTGCTTTAGGGCAGATGGGAAGATGCCTGTTGAGAAGGACATATTTATTATTTCTGCTATGATTGGGCTAAATTCTGCATGCATAGCTCTTATCCAGTGTGCTGGGCAAGGGTCGTTGGGTGCTGTGGTGGTATTCATTTTGATGATGATGTCTTCAACGGATTTTGCTGAGGGAGATGGTAGCTGAAGGAGAGGAAACTGGTGGGTATAACGCTGGGTGGGACTTGGGGAATATGAGGTTGTAGTTCTGATGGATTTAGCCTGTATGAAGTTGGCATACTTTTGGGGGTGTATAGGTTCATGTTGTGGTGGTGAAGGTTCTGTGGTTAGAGTTTTTACTAGATTGAAGAGTTCCCGTGGTTTGTTTAAGGATCGGTTGAGGAGTTCAGAATGGAAGGTTTTTCTTGTGTCCCATATTGCTTCACGGTGGGCTCGCAGGTGGGTTGAGTATTTTGTTTGATCTGTCGGGTTATGTGTTTTCCGCCACTTTCTCTCAAGCTTCCTCAAAAGCATAAGGGACTTCCTTAGCTCCCGGGAGAACCATGGTGCAGATGGTCTTTTTCCTACCAGGTTATTCGTAGTTGGGTTTTTGTAGGCTGGAGGCTGCATGGCGTATTGGTTGATGGTTTCATTCCAGGTAGCAACCATGTCGTTGATGTTGGAAGAAGGCTGATTGAGTTTTGGGAGTAAGTGTTTCTTGATTTCTTCTTCATCGAGTTGTTTGAAACGTGTGTGATTAGTTGCTGAACATTTCTTTGTATTTGTGAAGGGGTCTTCTTGAGCTGGTATTTTGAATGAGATCAGGCTGTGATCTGACCAGGGGACTGGAGTGATGGAGAGGTCGGGTATATAGTTTGTGGACACGTAGGTGGGTGGAGCGAAGACAAGGTCGAGAACATTTCCATGCTGATGGGTGGGCTGGTTTACGATTTGATTGTAGTTGAGGTTTTGCATTGCGTCTAAAAAGAAGTTAGAAAGAGTAGGTTGAATGGATGAGAGATTGAAGTCGCCCATTATCCAGTTTGGTTTATCTGGATATGCAGGGTTGCAGGCTAAGTCGATTATGTTGGATAGTTCTTCAGATGTTGAGTTTGGTGACATGTATATAAGATTGATAGTATTGTAGTTGTTGTATATTGAGATTGTGTCTAGTTGTTTCGTGCTCCTAGCTAGGATTGTACGGTATTGGAGACCAGTCTTTGCTATAATGGCAACCCCTCCTCCTCTTTTGTTTGTTCTGTTACATGTGTAGGTAGAGTAATTGGGAGGTGTGAGCTGGTTTATTATGACTGTGTCAGTCTCGGAGAACCAAGTTTCTGTTATCATTAACATGTCTAGATTGCGTTTGATTATTAGGTCTGATATGGCTGGCCATTTCTTGCGTGCAGAGCGGGCGTTTATTAGGGCACATCTGAGTTCTTCTTGTTGAGGAATAGTTTGGTTGCGCTTTGTATTGGCTGTTTGGTCTATAGCTATATGTAGTAGATGTGAGTGTCTCTTGTAAGGGTTTTGTGGATGTTGGTGAAAACTGCGGGAGTGTTTTTTGTTCGAGCTGTGCAGTGAAGGGATGTGGTAGTGATCCTGGGAGAGTGAATTAGTTTCATATATGACACTGGAGAGTAGGCATATTAGCGTTATGGTCAGTAAGGTCATGGTTGCTGTAGTGTGGAACACTTTTGTGGAAGGATATTTTAGGTATACAGTTGGTAACACCGATTCAATTACTTGTTTCAATCAGTAACTTTAGCAAATCTAGAATCAACAGCTTGACATTACTGGTATGAGCCAGGGTTTTAAGTAATACAATGAATCGAACTGTAGCTAGTTAGGTATGATACAATGTTTCAATTGAAGCATTAGCATTTGCTAAGTACGGTACAATGAATCAACTGTGGCTAAGTAAGATGCAACTGAGGCTAGGTAAGCTGCAGTGATTCAACTGAGGCTAAGCATGATTTAGTGTTAAAACAGAGCATCGCAGTTGCTTAAGGGCAAAACTTCAATATGTGATCTGGTAGAGCTTTGCCGGGGATCGGTAGGTAAATACCTTAGGGTCCAGTTCTCGGGCTATGCCTGTGGGAGTTCTGGATTCAACAGCTGTCTAGAGAGCAATGAGAATGTTCAGCTTTCAACGGTTGAGGTAGATAATGCGCCGCTGCCTAAGGGCCGTGCCAAAGGGCCCTCTGGCGAGGCCCTCAGGCGCGGGTGCGCCGGCTGGCGCGTTCTTTTTAAAGGTGCAGGCGGCAGCCCCGATTGGGCAGCTCACCTGAAGATGGCCGCTGCTGCTGAAAAGGTGGCTCGATCCCCCGATGCGGAGAGCTGCTCAGGTGGTGGATGGCGGCTGCTTCTCCTCGCGCTGGCTGGCGCGTTCTTTTTAAAGGTGCAGGCGGCAGCCCCGATTGGGCAGCTCACCTGAAGATGGCCGCTGCTGCTGAAAAGGTGGCTCGATCCCCCGATGGGGAGAGCTGCTCAGGTGGTGGATGGCGGCTGCTTCTCCTCGCACCGGCTGGCGTGTTCTTTTTAAACGTGCAGGCGGCAGCCCCGATTGGGCAGCTCACCTGAAGATGGCCGCTGCTGCTGAAAAGGTGGCTCGATCCCCTGATGGGGAGAGCTGCTCAGGTGGTGGATGGCGGCTGCTTCTCCTCGCGCCGGCTGGCGCGTTCTTTTTAAAGGTGCAGGCGGCAGCCCCGATTGGGCAGCTCACCTGAAGATGGCCGCTGCTGCTGAAAAGGTGGCTCGATCCGCCGATGGGGAGAGCTGCTCAGGTGGTGGATGGCGGCTGGCCTGCATGAACACATGTAAACACCTATGTGTCTTTAGAAAATAGGCTAAATATAGTTGCCTATATGGCTTTTACACATAGGTAACCTGTTATATACTTTATGTAAATCGTATAAATATTATAACAACAACAACATTCCCAGACCAACCAAGAAGTAAGACATTTCATTTTACAATTGAATATACAAAAACGTTCTGTTCAAATTCTGATGTCACATCAGTAACAGCAATGCAAAAATCTGCTGCTTCCAGATACTCTGTGAAGTAGCACAAAACTTCACAGACACTTGGGAGCTTTCCACCAAGCTCCAAGCCCAAGAATTTGAACTGCACCAACCCTACCTATGAAACATCAGCACTGCAAATATTCTACAACACCAGTAATCTCCAATGGAGAAAAGAGAACAAGTCGAACTACTACAGACTCCTGTACAGTACCAACATGTTAACAGAATCCCCCACCTTGGCTGCACATGGAAAGCACAGATCCATCTAGTAAATCCTGGGGACAGAGAAAAACTAACAGTACCTGACTGAAACTCACCTTGAACTACCACTGGAAAGGCGTAAACTAAATACTAATAAATAAATATCAAAAGAACAAAGAAGAGGAGAATGTCCTCTTCACTCCCTCTCTGCTGCTCCGTCACTGCACGTCTCATGAATACGATAACATATACACGTGCTCACCCTGAGATACGGGCACCGGCTCTTCTATATTGTCAATACCTCAAACGTCTGTATCTCGCACATGAACATTTCTGTAATCTGCCCCTTATTCTGCATGACAAGTTCATGTGTTGGGGCAAAGATAAAGCGATTTTAGACGGTATTTACACATGTCCATCTGCACTCCGGCTCCTTCCAAAAATTCCAGATGTTTTGACATGAACGTCCCAGATTTCACCTAAATGGCCCTTCTAAAATTCGTCTTCACATATGTTCCCCCCTTATTCTTACATCATATCGTCCAAAACTGTGGGAAATACACCCTAAGGCAGTTATAAGCAAAATACTGGGCAAAGTCTGCAACACAATAAGAAGACGAAGGACACTGGCTGTTTGGACTTTGTGCCTGCTCTTTGCGGCTTAGAAGATATACTACTTTCCAGCACTGTGAGCTTAAAAAGGACGATATTGGATAAGCATTGGTAACAAAATTAAATAATATGTCATGGCACTGAAGCTGAGCTAGTCTTTGCACACTCTAATGGAGCAATTCCTCTCACCATGTACAGATGTGCGGACACCTTTATAGTAAAAGATTATTATTTACTTGCAGTGAAGACTACACAATACTTGCAATGAAGATTGACTGAAGAATGATAGATTTGTAGCGGAGGCTACTTAGTTCATGAGATTTTTGTTAGAATATTTGTATTAACACGGCGATGGTGATAAGATAAAAACATAAATCACGAAAATGGCTTGATTTCTTGAGGGCTTCAAATGTGATTTACCTATTCACTGAGCTCTTTTCCCCCTTTTTCACAATATTTAAAAAAATAAATATAAACACTGTATTGGCATAACAGGTATGATAGGATTAGAAAGATTATTGGATGGTGCAATAGAATAATCAAGGGGTCTAGTTACTAAGGTGCAGTAACGTTAACGCCTATTAATCTCACTGTTCACGCACGGGGGCCTGTGCTAATGGTGAATTAACACCTTAGTTACTAGACCTCTAAAAGCCTTACGTAATTAATGTATAAGAAACTGGAACACGCTATCGGGTGAAATTTCTTGGGATTATATTCAACGTTTCTTCTTTCTGGCATTTATACTTTGGTTGACACTTTTGCAAAGATCCTTAGAAAAGAAAAATCTTGGTCAGTGAACCCCAAAATGTGGAAAATCCTTCTTATTCATAAATTGCTCTCAATATCAAATTAAGCGTGTCAAAACACAGCTGCACGCCTTATTTTTGGCGTGTCTTGGGTACCGCAGTAACTCCTTTACTTCACAAATTACGCTGGCTTAAAGTCTCTAACCGGATTCGTTACAAGTTCTTTGTTTTTCTGTACAAATTCTTTAATGACTTTGTTCTGGAACGATTTTCATCATTGTTATTTCTTGTCATAATATGAAGCTCTAACCACTTACACTCTGCCTCTACCCTTGTATCCCCCATGTAGAGGTATCCTTTCAAAATTGTGTTTTGTAGGCACGCATCCCTATAGGACGGCGTAGTACTGGTCTGAATTGCCTTCTTTTTGCTGTAAAGCCTCACAGAACCACTGATTGATTGGGATCGTTGCAGTATACAAATTCGTGTTAGATTAGTACATCTAGGGACATGTTTACTAAACTGCGGCAGTGCACCGTGTGTTATGCCCTGAAATGTAGCGCGGGGTTGGCACCCGACCTGTGCTAACCGATGCAGAGTGCCCAGTGTGTCCCTATGTTGTTCGCACACGTCCAATCCACCTGTGCGTTAAGTGGTTCGCCGCGATTAACGGGCTAAGTGCTGCATTGGCAGCGTGTGGTAACAATGCGTGCTTGCTATGGCCCTGAACTAACCAGTCTGCATACAAACCCGCATTATGCGCTTCGCATAGCTAGAGATTATAATTGTAAATGTAGCGCATTTGGTGGGTTCTAAACCGCTAAGCTAAACCATTACGGCAGCTGAGTAAACACGCTCCCTAACCTTAGTTTTTCTTTTACAGAAACATGACTAAAGGTGAAATAAAGAAGGTTGAAATTGTAGGGAAAGAGTGGAAGTTTTAAAGGGCAGGAGAAGCGATCCTATTTCAGTGTTACCACAGAGCTGCTTCTGCCAGAACAGAGTCTGAGATGTGCGGCTGCAACGCAGCACGTCCATGGGGGTCACGAGGACCCGGTGACTCTTCACAGCTGCTGAGAAAAAAAGGAAATTACTAGTTTTTAAAAATAGAAAAGGCCAAAAGCTGAAAGACGGGAAACAAGCAGTGGTTGGTCAGCACATTTTTACTAACTCAATCAACTAAATCAATAGTTTTTACCAACAGGTCCATTTTATTACATTAATTCTTTTAGTTGGTTTGTTAATGTCTTATCTACCCTATGTTATTTGTAACCTTCCATTTGTATTGTGACCACTTTGACTGAAGGATAAGGTGGGATACAAATCTGTCTGAATAAATAAATAACTCGGGTCAAGAGAAGAAAGCCAATGATCGAGTTAATGGGAAAAGTATAGAAACAGAAACTAGGAAATCTGCTTCTTATACTTGTGTATAAACTGAATAAAAAATGGTGAAGCAGCTCAGAAACGAGCCACTAGATTGGGCCACGGCTCCGTCACAGGCTTAATTCTGTCCTCAGTGTCCCAGGCAGATCTGGACAGCTGGCAGGGTGGGCGGCCAAAGTTTTACCATCCCAAAGAGAGAGATTTTTCAGGCAGTGTGTCCGAGGTGTAAATCTGGAAAGATTTAAGCGTGATATTCTTTTGCAAATGAAAGAATAACACAAAATGATATTTAGCTTTCTTTGATGCCTCTGAAATGATACCGGCAGGAACGGGAGCAACGTGAGGACTATTTTCAAAGAATTTGCCCAGATAACTAAGCGGCTACCTGGGTAAATTTTCCCACTGCTCAGTAGCGAAAAATGTGGCTGTGGTTTCACAGCATGTGTGCTTTCGGCTGCAGGGAAAAGGGAAGGGGCAGGTGGAGGCAAAGTACATTCGGAAATGCCAGCTCGTACTTCCTAAAAATGTGTGCAGGGAGAGAATTTTCAGATCATTTTTTTAAAAATGCAGCTTTTTCCCCCAATCTTCATTGATATTTTTTGTTTGTTTTATACATTGCTCTTAATGTAAACATTTTAACTGCGTTAGAACTTTTTAAGGTGTTTAAATTGACTGCACACTTGCTAAATTGTAGGTTGCTGCGCCTTAAGAAGATTTTGCATAAACCTTTTCGTAAAGGCACCTTAACAAACTCACTCTACACTAATGAATGTGCTTCCCTAGTACTTTGTATATTTTATGTATGTAAGTTTGCTAGATGTCCCCAATTTTCGGGGATTGGTCCCAATTTTAGAGCTGTGTCCCAAATTCCCATCTATCTGGAAGCCTCCTGTCCCCGAGCCCCACAATGGGGATAGAGAGATAAAAACATTATTTTCAATTTATTGACCTGAAGATGTTACTTTTTAGAATTTGCATTCATTATTTTTATATTTTGCACAGTATGGGGGAAATGCGTCACTGTTTCTAGTTCTCCGCTCATCTGCCTGCTTGGCAGTGACCACCTCCTGTCCCCAATTTCAGTGGGACAGAGGGAAAATACATGACGTCTCCTACACACTCTTCTGATGCAGCCTTCTCAGTTCTGATAGGGAAGATGTAAAATGAACTTATTTTATAGGAGGAATTTTAGAAATCTATAGAATATTTATCTATAAGTCTAAAATCAAGTTTAAACGTAGATGTATGTATGTGTGCTTATAATTTGAGAAGGGTTGCTACTGTCTGGTTGCTACTGTCTTTTTTTTTTCAACTTTTAAAACTGAATTCTGCTTAGACTGTTCTTTTCAAAATATGTAAGAAAAAAGATGTCCTAGGAGAGAAGACCCGTGCCTCGTCCAGCTCAGCCCTGCTCAGGTATCCCAGGTTTTCTCTGCAAAAATCTGCTAACCCTAAGCTAGAGGCTATTGCAGGCTGTTTGCCTCTCTTCAGGAATCCGTGCTGGTTTCTGGACAGCCACTTGGGCTTCACAATCCCTGCAGAGAAGCTTTCACGGCTCTCAGTGACTCTCTCTTGTTGCTCTCTGGGTGGTGCCTTCTCACAGCTCTGTTATTCATTCACTGCTGCATAACAGGATCTTGCAGCACAATGTCATTTGCACAGCCCTTGGGACACTAGCAAACTCTGAGCACTCCTCAGACCAGCTTCCAGGCTCATGTGGCTCTCTGCTGATCAAGATCTTTTTCCAGGGACTTCTCAGCTCCTCTTCAGCTCAGTCCATCATGCTTCTCTCCAACTGGGCAGCACAACTCTGCACTGCAGCTCCACTCCCAGCTGTCATATTTTCTGTCTGTCAGTGGCATTTGTTCTCTGATCTCTTCCTTTCTTTTCTCTTGTCTTCTTCATGTGCTTTTCCTCTCCTACACATGTCTGTGCTTTGAGGCAGCTGGCACTGTGCTCCACATGCTCTCTGTTCCTTTTTTTTAAAAGTGCCATCAAGTCAGTGTTGACTCATAGTGACCCAGCTACTTCTGGGTTTTCTTGGCAATGTATCACCAGAAGTAGATTGCCAGCCTTTTCTTCTGAGGCAATGGAGGGTAAAGTGACTTGCCCAAGGTCATAGAAACATAGAAACATAGAAACATGATGACAGAAAAAGACCACAAGGCCCATCTAGTCTGTCCTTCCATAACAACAACTACAACAGTCCACTTTTTACCTTTAGAGATCCTCTGTGTTGGTCCCATGCTTTTTTGAATTCAGTTACTGTCCTCAAGGAATGCCAGTGGGAATTGAACCTTTGATCTGCTGGGTATGAGGCAATTGCTCTAACCACTACGCTACTCCTCCACTCTCTGTTCCTATCTTGCTTATATGAGCTTCATGTCCACTGCCTCCTCTTTCTGGGGCAGGGGTGCACCTTGTTCCTCTGCTCTCACTTCCTCTCTCAGATGGTGTCCCTCTTCTCCTTGCATGAGGGTAATCAGTCTGTCTCTGCCTTGCATTCCTGTCGGGGACTAGACTTCCTTTCTTCTTGACCCTATGGGGAGAGGGAGGGGGTTGTACAGGCTGGCCCCCATGAACCTGATCCTGTCTGGTGGGGGCCATTCTCCCGCCGTGACTCTTCGGCTACCCTTTCATGGCTCCTTTAAGGCTGTTGGTTGGGAGAGTGGTTCCCTACAATCTACCGCAACCTGCAGTGAAATTGTGGCCCTGTGGCTCATTGTCTCTGTGGTCGCTTCTCTCTTTCCTTCTCCCTCCTGTGGTAGCCAGCTGGCCCTTCTGGATTCAGAGCTAGCTGCTGCCGCGGGGAGATGCTATGTCAACGGTTCTTTATGGAAAGCTGCATTAGGGGTCTTGGGACAGCGACCCTCCCTTCCAGGAAAGATCATTTTGATTTTCTTACACTGTTAAGTATTTTTGTTAAACTTTATCAATAACAAAGGAAATTACACATTATGAGATCTGCCAGCGAGCCTTCTCAGGAGCAGAGCCCTCACACTCTGGACCTCACTTCCAGAAAACTATGTCTAACCCAAGCCTACGTCTACTTCAGGAAGCACGTGAAAGTCTGTTTCTGCTCCTAAGCCTTCAGTGGAAGAAGCAACTAACTAGGCGCTAGTCATCCACACAGAAAGTTACCAGGTTTTCTGCAGGCAAATCCGGGACACTTATCTGAAGTCTGTTGGGGGGGACGGGACAGGTGTAGGGAGCAAGGGACATCTTAGCTACAGGTTTAAGCAACAAGGCATGAAGGCAGGAAGAAGAATAATGCATCTGCCCCTCCCCCCCCCCCCACATCCCATGACAGCAACAATATCACTTCCCAGCAGACAAATCAACAGAGAACTAGAAACAGTGACGCGCTTCCCCGTATTGTGCAAAATATAGAGAAAATGGAGGTAAATTCTAAAAATTGATAGATTCAAATCACAAAATTGAAAATAGTGTATTTTCCCAACCTCTGTGTCCCAATTGCTGGAATCAGGGACAGGAAACTGCCAAACAGCTGGAAATCTGGGGCACAGCTCTAAAATCGGGAACATCTGGCAGCCTTATCGACACAGGACTGACATCTGCTGCGCGCACTCGCCACACGTACTGAGATCAGTCGCAGACAAGGTGGTACCAAGGGCTGTGCGAGTGGTGCGGACACACAGGGAGCAAGCACAGAAGGGGGCACCGGTACCATCACTGGGCTTCTAGCTACTGAACACGTCCGGGCGGAGGAGGGGGCACCAGATTCATCAGTGGCGCAGGACGGATTTTTAGCTTGGTACGGTCCTGGTTGCAAACACCTCGTTGGACTGTACACACAGCTCTTCCTCGCTTTATTTAATTTTATGTCCTACCCCCTCTTATTTCCGCAGCTGTCCATTAAGATATTTTACGGTACTGTTTCCTCTTTCAATTGAAAGCAAGCTCTGCTACGAGGGGACATGGGATGAGTGTGAAGGGAGATAGATTCAGGAGTGATATGCGGAAATATTTCTTTACGGAAAGAGTAGTGGATCCGTGGAATAGTCTCCCAGTGGAGGTGGTAGAGATGAGGACAGTATCTGAATTCAAAAAAGCATGGGACAAACACAGAGGATCTCTGAAGGAAAAAAGGGGACTGTTGTAGTTGCTGATATGGAAGGACAGACTGGATAGGCCATGTGGTCTTTTTCTGCCGTCATTTTTCTATGTTTCAGGAATATCTTACTGGAGTAATAGTATATTGCTACTTGCTGCACACCTTGGGTGAATTTCTTAAAAGAAGCAGTAAATAAATCCTAATAACTAAACATAACATAGTCTATCATTTCAACTGCTTGGTGAGGGCAGGACCAAGAGAGTGGAGATTGCCTTTAGCTCAGTGAATTTGAGTTGTTAGTGCCAGGTTTTAAAATGTTTCACCATTTACGTCCAGCTTATCTGTCTTCTTATTTAACATCTTTGATAAAGATATAGCGGAAGGGCTGTCGACTAAGATTTGCCTCTTTGCGGATGATACTGATTTGCAATAGAGCAGATACCCAGGAAGGTGTAGATAATACGAGGAGGGATCTAGCTAAGCTTGAAGAATGGTCTAGATTTGGCAGCTGGGATTTAATGTTAAAAAATGTAAGGTCATGCGTTTGGGCTGCAGCAATCCAAGGGAGCAATATAGTATAGGGGGTGAAGTATTTTTGTCCACTAAAGAAGAGCGGGACCTAGGCGTGGTTGTGTCTGATGATCTTAAAGTAGCTAAACAGGTAGAAAAGGCGACGGCAAAAGCTAGAAGGATGCTTGGGTGCATACGGAGAGGAATGGCTAGCAGAAAAGAGGAGGTGATAGTACCTCTGTATAAGTCTTTGGTGCGACCTCATTTGGAGTATAGTGTGCAGTTCTGGAGACCGCACCTTCAAAAGGATGTGAACAGGATGGAGTCGGTGCAGAGGGTGGCTACTAAAATGATTAGTGGGCTTCATTATAAAGCATATGAGGACAGACTTAAGGATCTTAATATGTACACCTTAGAGGAAAGGCGGGATAGAGGTGCTATGATTGAGATCAGGGCCGGCCCGTCCATTGAGCAAGAATGTTCTTTGCACAGGGCCCCGCGTTTCAGGGGGCCCCGCGCAAAGAACATTCTGCTTTTTTTTTTTAAATTATATTTAAAAAAAAAAGCTGGCTCTGGTTGCTGCCGCGGCCGCCGCAGCAAAATGGAGTGTCCCGCGGGGCCCCCTCTCCTCGCTGAGCCTCTCTGCAAGGGCTTTCAGATTCGCGAAGGAAGAGGGTCTCCCTCGCGTCTCTGTTAAGCCCGCAGGGGCTAATGGGAAATTTCCCATCTGCCCCTTTAGACGCGAGGGAGACACTCTTCCTTCGCGAATCTGAAAGCCCTTGCAGAGAGGCTCAGCGAGGAGAGGTGGCCCCGCGGGACACTCCATTCTGCCGCTGCTGCGGCGGCAGCGGCAGCAGCCAGAGCCAGGTTTTTTTTTTAATTTTAAATTTGCCATAAGCCGAGATGGGGGGGGGGGCTGGGCTGGGCTGGGGGGGGGGGGGGGGGTGTTAAGAAAGGTGCTGGGCTGGGCTGGGCTGGGGGGGGTGTTAAGACTGGTGATGGGCTGGGCTGGGTTGGGGGGGGCTGTTAAGACTGGTGCTGGGCTGGGCTGGGCTGGGCTGGGGGGGTGTTAAGACTGGTGCTGGGCTGGGCTGGGCTGGGGGGGTGTTAAGACTGGTAATGGGCTGGGGGTGTGTGTTAAGACTGGTAATGGGCTGCGGGGGGGGGTTAAGACTGGTAATGAGGGCAGCGGGGGCGGGGGTTAAGACTGGTAATGGGCTGGGGGTTAAGACTGATAATGGGCTGCGGGGGAGCTAGGACAGATAATGGGCTGGGGGGGGCTAGGACTGGTAATGGGCTGTGAGCTGTTGGGGGGGGTTAGGACTGGTAATGGGCTATGGGGGGGTTAAGACAGGTAATGGGCTGTGGGCTGATGGGGGCTGTCTGGAAATGGGGTGATGGGGGTTTAGGGCTGGTAATGGGCTGCGGGGGGTTAAGACTGGTAATGGGCTGTGGGCTGATGGGGGCTGTCTGGAAATGGGGTGATGGGGGTGTTAGGACTGGTAATGGGCTATGGGGGGATTAGGACTGATAATGGGTTATGGGGGGGCTAGGACAGGACATGGGCTGATGGGGAGGGGTTAGGACTTGAGGTGGGCTGATGTGGTTAGGACTGGTAATGGGCTGTGGGCTGATGGGGGGGGGGTTAGGACTGGCAGTGGGCTATGGGGGGCTGACTGGAAATGGGCTGATGGGGTTAGGACTGGAAGTGGCCTGATGCGGGGTTAGGACTGGTAATGGTTTATAGGGGGGGCTTAAACAGAAAAAGTGGTGATGGGGGGTTATGACAGGAAGTGGGTTGATGTGGGGGCTAGAACTGGCACTGGAAATGGGCTGTGGTGGGGGCTTGAATTGAAATGGACTCATGGAGGGGCTAGAACTGGAAGTAGGCTCATGGGGGGGCTTGGACTGGAATTGGGCTGAGTGGAGGGGAGCTAGGATTTGACATGGGCTGATGGTGGGGCTAGGAAATGACTAGAAATGGGCTGATGGGGGGCTAGGATTGGAAATGAGCTGATGAAGGGACTCAGACTGAAAATGGATGGGGGAGCTAGGACCGGAAATGGGTTGATGGGGGGTAGGACTGGAAATGGGCTGATGCAGGGACTAGAAGGGAATGGATGCTGGGTGAGACTGGAACTAGAAGGGAGCTGATGTTGGGGGAGGATTAGAATGGGATGGGGCTGGGAGAGTAAAATGGAGAGGGGAAAAATATTTTGTGTGGGAGGGATGAAAAATCTACAATTGGCCGGTTATTGGGAGAGTAAGTGGGGATTGAGGATGGAGGGGTAAAATTTGAGTGGATGAAATAGGAATGAGGAAAGAGCAAAAGGAGAAAGATTAGGATGTTAAAGCAGATGTAGAGAGAGAGAATGGAAAAAAAAAACTAGAAGAGAGAAGAAAGAACAAATGGACAGCAGACGATGGAGAGTTAGCAGAAAACATGAAGAAACCAGAAGAAAGTGGCTGGAGCAATTGCAACTGAAAAAAAATGCACAAAAGGTAGAAAGATATCTCTTTATTTTGAATTTATTAACTGGAATATGAAAGCTCTGGGAAATGTGCATCATTAACGTCTGCGCTTTGTTTGGTACAAGAGGAAATTAATTTATAGTTTTATTTCTACAGTGTTGTTGTACATTCCAAGTTTGGCTTTTGGGGTTCCCAATTTAATTATTGTCTTCCTGTTTCTACATTGTGATTTCTTGTTTGGTGACGGTCTATGTTCTGCACGTGTAACTGAGCTGAGGTATTCTGTTTATGTAATTCCTATTTGACATTGCCACTTGTTCTCTTTCCCCAGTATTCTCTGAAATGTATTGGTTTAATATTTGCAGTGTTGCCTTTTGATAGGTAGGGTATGGTGCTTTGTGAGTCCTGGTAAGGCTGTCAGGATATGGCGGGTTTGCTATGGGTTCTAAATGGGCAGCGTTTGTAGTAGTTCCTAATGTGCCTGGCAGTTGGCACTGGATTATAGTAATGTAGAAATCTTTTAGTCTTTCTTTATCCATACCCTCATTAAGAGACATGTTTACTAAAAGTTAGTGTATGGTAACATTATGCAAATATTTATGCAAATAAGGCCACTTATGCAAATGAGGCCCCGCACCGAGTCTCCGCACATGGCCCCGCACCCCCCTTGGGCCGCCCCTGATTGAGATGTTAAAATACCTCCGTGGCATAAATGTTCAGGGAGAGAGCCTCTTTCAATTGAAAGCAAGCTCTGCTATGAGGGGACATGGGGTGAGGGTGAAGGGGGATAGATTCAGGTGTGTTATGCGGAAATATTTCTTTATGGAAAGAGTAGTGGATCCGTGGAATAGTCTCCCAGTGGAGGTGGTAGAGATGAGGACAGTAACTGAATTCAAAAAAGCATGGGACCAACACAGAGGATCTCTAAAGGTATAAAGTGGACTGTTGTAGTTGTTGTTATGGAAGGACAGACTAGATAGGCCATGTGGTCTTTTTCTGTCGTCATGTTTCTATATTTCTATTTGCAGGTGTTTACTGCTTTTCTTTTAATGCAATTTATCAATAACATGTTCAAGCAATAACACTTGAAAAGGAAAATAGGCATGAACAGAAAAATCAAACAATTATATACAGGAAAAAAACTACAAGAAAACTAATACACAGTCCGTCACCTCACTAGCCCTCACATTAGGGAGAATCTAAGACAAATGAAAGAAAATGAACTATTCATTACCTGAAAGGATAAACTGATTATGGCAAGCACCAGGCCTAACTAACTCTAGAAAAAAGAACATCATTATACCCCCCTCCCCCCCCCCCCCTACTAGGGGACAGTGGACAGGCGAGAGCTAATAAAGGTGGCCAGATGGGAGGGGTCACAAAACAGATTGCAATTCTACTATGCATTGGATGGGAACTTCAAGAAAAACAGACCACGCCCCTCCCCCCACCACCACCACCACCACCACCACTGGATCGCCTCAGGCCTTAAGATCAAAAAATCTCTCCTTCCTCTCTGAGTGTCTGGTGCTAAATCAGGGAACATACTAGCAGACGGCTCTCTTTTTAAAATACCCCATTCACAATCAGAAACCAATGCCAATGATCTTGCAGGAAGTTGCAGGAACAATTGTATTAGAAACAAGTATCCAACAACTCAGAGACATACAAAATATCCATATCACCAGTCCCTTCAGGAGTTTTCGCACCCAATCCCGTTGCTTTTTTCCCTGTTGGTATATACAGTAATAAGTATTGGAGAGCGGGGGATGGGACTCAAGCGGAACTCCCAAGACTTCCAATAGGTAAGCCTTGAACATGCCCCGCGCAGAGATCACAGAGGACCTAGGAAAGTTCAGTAATCGTAGATTGGTGGCCCTGAGCTGATTCTCCAACAGCTTGATTTTAAATTTTTGTCCAGACAAATCTTTAAAGACAGTAGCAAGCCGCTCCTCTATCTGCGACACCTTTTTATCAGAACTATCCACACTCTCCTGGCCCTTCCGAACAGACAAATCATTGTCACAAATAAGCTGCATAGTTGTATTTGTTTGGGAGACCAAACACTCACCCAGTCTCGTTAAGGTCATCCAGATGGAGTCCAAAGTGATATTACCCAGATGCTCAAGAGAGAAAGGGGCCATAGCACACAGCTCAGCCCGGGCTTCAACAGAACCTGCCGGGCCTCCCGGCTCTCCCAGTACAGATGGAACAACTCGGGAGTCGCTCAACGATGCTCTCTGAACCTCTCCTGTGGTTGCAGATGTTGACCCCGGCAGCACATCCTTTGCCTGGCTCAACTCAGGTGCACTTTCTCCCATCGGAGACGCCACTAAGCCTGCATCGGATCTGGGGTCCCTAAGCAAGCTCAAGTTGAGAAAGTCTGCAGGCAAAACAGGAGAGAGCTGCAGATCCGGAGTGGGGTCACATCCTGAGGAAGACAGTCCCGGCATCGACACAGCCAGGTTTCCTCCGGTTTCTCTCCAGTGCCCTTCGTGGAACCGCATGAAATAATCCATCGGACCAGTTACAGAGGTAATTGTGGAAGGCGTCTGCAGTGGCTGGGGAGGATTCCCCTGTAGTTTCCTCTTCCTCTTAGGCATTGCCGAAAGCGGTCCACTTAGCCGGCAGGTCAGGCAGCCATCTTGGATCCCTGTAATATTCTTTACTCGGTGTTTACTGCTTTGACGGGTAACCTGTTCTCAGGGCGTTAGGCTGCTTGTGCTTCCAGTGTCTAATTTGTTTCATTCCATTACAAGCCCGGTCTTTGGCCTGGTCCCTTCCATTTCTGTGGAACTGTTTTCCTGTTTATGTACACTTCATTGACAATCTTTTGGGTTTTAGAAAGACACTCAAAACACATTTGTTCCCGAGGAGAGATGCTGAGCTCTAATTTCATACCGGAGGTCAGAAAGATATTCTTTGCTCTGTTGCTGTCACTGTCTTTGCTTTTACATTATGTCTTATGTGGTTATTATCAGGGCCGGCCCAACCACTAGGCAAACTAGACAGTTGCCTAGGGCGGCACCTTCCGGTGGGAGGGGCAAAGATCAAGGCATTCAGAGCAAAACAATAGATTCTGACAGCCAGTGGGGGCATAAGGCTTAAGGTTTACCTACAACACCAATACCTTGAACCAATTCTGGGGCTGGCCCTGGTTATTCTGTGTGTTTTACTGTATCCTGCCTTGGGCTACTTGGTAAGGGCCAATAAAATATCCAAGAAATGAAATGAAATGACATAAGAACATAAGAACATAAGATATGCCATACTGGGTCAGACCAAGGTCCATCACGCCCAGTATCCTGTTTCCAACAGTGGCCAATCTAGGTCATAAGTACCTAGCAGCTTCTCCAATGAAATGACGCGGTGTTCAGTAACATGGTGCAATATCACTTATCTTTAGGGCTTCTGATTTTCAGTTAGAACTGGCAAACCCCGATAAAACTCTCCTGATGAGGAGTTATCAGGGAAAACACCTGAACTTGGTCTTCTTTGGCACTCTGATGATGTCACCAGTACCTACCACTGCAATCAGATGACGTCATTGGAGTAGGCCGCTGTCCCCTTGCACTGTCAGGATCTTCTGCCTTTGCTCCCGCCAATCTCCGCTTCTTCAGCCGGATCTGCGGGGGCACAGCCAGGGTTTTAAACACGAGAACAGGCACTTCCTGGGTTCTTGTAAGCGGAGGAGTAGTCTAATAGAACTGCGAAGCCAAGGTTAAAATCAGATTCCTTCATAAAAAATAAGCTGCAAATGACCTCTTCAACCTTGAATGCTAGGTTCTAATTTCCCCTTATCTAAGTCAATAGAAATTCTTGGGGGACATTTTGATTGCGATCTCACCTTTACCACACACATTTCAACGGTTTCACGGGCTTATTTTGCACTGCATCCGATACATAGAGAGCGATTAACGTGGTTCATAGACCTGCTGACTGCATTAATCGCACGGTTAGTGCCGCTGAATATCTGTGGGCGCCGCCATTGCACTCCCCGATGCTAACCGGCTAACATCAGGTCATTCTGGGAGCAGAGCGGAGCCAGTACCTAAGGTGATACTCAGCCGCTCCCCGGTTATGCCTGCGGCGAAAGAAAGGCACAGTAAACGCTGTCCTAACCTTCACCACCAAAGCTAACTGGGAAGTATCTGACTGCCATTGCAACCTTCTGCTTCCCTAGGTTCCTTGGAGAACATTGTGCTCTTCTCATGACAGTTTTTTAGGAGTTCCTTCACACACTTGTGTTAAATATGAATTTACACGTCACCCTGCCTTTTTTTACTTAGCTCCTATTCTTTAGAGCTCCCTTCCTCACTATCTAAGGGTTGAAACATCTCTTGCAAACTTTAAAAAAGCACTCAAGACCTATTATTTTGAACTAGTATAAGGAGGCACTCTTAAGGGGATAGAAACATAGAAAAATGACGACAGAAACAGACTACATGGCCTATCTAGTCTGCCCTTCCATATCACCCACTACAAGAGTCTCCTCTTTTCTCTTAGAGATCTTTTGTGTTTGTCCCGTGCTTTCTTGAATTCAGATACTATCCTCATCTCTACCACCTCTACTGGGAGACTATGCCACGCATCTAACACTCTTTCCGTAAAGAAATATTTCCACATATTACTCCCGATAAAAACCTGGATGTGAGGAAACTGGATATAGTGGAGAAGGAGAAGAACACCAGATCAACATTGATTATAGAAGTGTCAGTCCCAGTGAATTGTGTTGAGAAATGCAGTCAGAGTCCAAGAAAACGTGGCAGAAAGATACCGAGTTATTTCCCATCGTGTTGGATGCCACAGGCTTAATTAAGAAGAAGCTCTAAGCACGTCTTGATAAATTACCCATACACGTAACATCTTACGAATTACAGAGGGTGGCGCTCTTTGGCACAGTGTAAGTACTACGCCAAGCATCAGCAGTACGTTTGAGAGACTAAGATCATACTCCACATACCATGGCTTAGAAATGAAGTTCATGACTGTCATGGTATGTGCAAAACTAATAGAAGGCCAAAAAGACCATCGTGTTATTATATATCCCGCTATCAAGCCTGGGACAATGCCATGGGCTACAGAGAGTTAAATGTTCATACTGACATCATTGGTCGGAAAAAACTCTTTATAGAGGTAGCCAACAAATGCCAATCTGCATACCACAACACAAAAATATTTTTCTTTTCTTTTTCTTTCTTTTTTTCAAATACAACATTGCAGAAAAATATTATTTAGGAATTAAACTTCAAATTGTATGAACTGATTGATATTTATACAATCAATCAGTTCATACAATTTGAAGTCTTACTCGGTTTATTTATTTAAAGTCTTTTCTATACCGCGCTATTCGATATCAGTGCGGTTTACATGCAACAAACGCGTTTATACGGGCAGAGATCTACAACCGTATTTACAAATAACAGGTGATTCAACTTGGATAACCAGGGTAACTATTTACATATTTACGGTACAATATCAGTCACCAGGGTAGCTATTTACATGTTTATGGTACTATATCAGTGCGTGTCACAGTTTAATTAAAGCGCGTTATTGTGTGTGAGGCGGGTTGGGGCGCCATTCCTCTGGGTAGCACTTGAAGAAGAGGTGGTGCTTCAAAGCCTTCCTAAATTGTGTTATATCAGGGATTGCCCGGATGTTGGGTGGCAGGGCATTCCAGCATCTAGGTGCACCGAGCATAAAAGCCCTGTTCACCGCTCCCTGGGTGCATCGGGTCACTGTTTTGGGGATTGCCAGTGTGTTTATTGCTGCAGATCTTCTGGTCCTGTTGGGGGGGGGGGTAATGTGAATAAGGTCAGCGAGTGAGGAGGAGGAGAGCCCGTTAAGGGCTTTGAAGGTTAGCAGTAAGGTCTTGAAGGAGAGCCTGCTGCTGATGGGGAGCCAATGAAGCTGTTTCAGGATGGGCGTTACGTGATCACGCCTGGAGGCGCCATACAGAACTCTGGCCGCAGCATTCATGGCGAGCTGGAGCAGGCCCAGAGTAGATTGTGGGAGCCCTTGGAGGATCGTGTTGGCATAGTCGAGATGTGGAATGGTCAGTGCTTGTTAGATTGTCTGGAAATCATCCGGTTGTAGTAGGGGGCATAGGTGTCTGAGAGTCCGAATCTTATGGTTCAAAAAGTATTAAAAGTGCTTATCCAAAATCTTCTCGCCAGCGGCTTTCATTGATTCTACACACCAGCTCAAGCCCGACAAAGATCGTTGTTTCGCCATCGGGGGCTTCCGGTCTTCCAGACTTCCAGCATTAGCTCTGATGTAACATGTATGTCACTTAAACCTCCGAGCGATTCGAAACCACCAGTCACAGTCTTCCCCAACACAATCAATTTCATTTATTAGTGAAACACTCCCCATTCAATCATGCTGTTAACAGCATTTGGATCAAGAGTTTGCAATGAAAATATCTAATGCTGCTCACGCTGTAACAAAATTTTGCCACAATCTCCTCCATGGACATCTTATTGTACATGATCTATAACCACGCAACGAAGATCGAAGAAAGAATGCTGAAGCAATACACGATGATGCACCAAAGCTGCCTTCTCCTTACATTCACTTGGGAAATATTTAGCTTAGCACGTAGCTGTTGCATAGTCTTCCCGATGTGCACTTTAGAGCATGGTCATTTAATCGCATCTAGCACATACGAAGATGTACAAGATGTTGTATACCGCAATTTTATAACTTTCTTTGGTGAGGCTAAAACAAATTTGCCACCTTCTTCAATGATTTCACAAATCTGGCATCAGTCACATTTAGGATAGCCAAGAGGACCCACATTGCACCGTTGGGCACAAATAATCTCTCAGGTTTCTACCCCATCCTAACTTTTTTATGGCGCAGACAGGAATGCGCCTGCAGAACATTCCATCACTGTTTGATAATGGAGGCTATCTGTGCAGGAAAGGATGAGTGTTGTATAACACAAACGATTGATTCATTGTCCCTATTATCCAGCATCTCTGATTCATTCATAGGTTGCCTCAGCAGCCTTCATGATGATTAGTACATGCTCTCTTACATGCACTAGAGACCACCTCAACTGGGTAACCTCTCTCCTGAAACTTTCACTTCAAGTTGCTTGATTGTACTCGATATTCGGGAGTTGTGGAGCATATATGTCGTATATCTTAAGAATTGAGAGTAGGGAAGATTGTTCCTTAAGTGTATGGGAAGGAAACCATTATATTTCAATAATGTATTCCGATCAGTAGGCTTAGAGTATACTATTGTTTCCAATCTATCCCCCTCTTTTCTTTTCTAAACATCCAAAAAGGTAATCACAGACTGATCATATTTCATATCAAACTTAATTGCTAGATTGCAGCTATTTAAAAAAAAACAAACACAAAATGCTGCAACGGGTCTTCTGTTTATCCCCAAGTAAAAAAAATCTCATTGATATATCTTTCCCGTTCTAAGATACATGCAGAAAATGGGGAATGATAGACCTTCAAAAAATTGGATATGTAAATTAGCTAGCAAGGGGGCAAACATAGCCTGTGATGCTGCAGACCCTCTGAGAAGAGAAGAAAATGTTTTAAACACAGGAAAAGTCAAGCACAAGCTGCAATATTACGAAGAACCTGATAGGGGGAGCAAGAGGGACCTCTGAGGAACTGAGGAACCACACCTCCTAGGTCAGCGATGGCGAACCTATGGCACGCGTGCCAACTGTGGCACGCGAAGGCCTTGCAGCTGGCACCCGGGAAGGTCCGCAAAAAAAGAAAAAGCTGGCTCTGACTGCTGCCGCGGACGCGGCAAGGGCAGAATGCAGCGTCCCGCGGGGCCCCCTCCGCCCGCTAAGCCCCTCTGCAAGAGCTTTCAGATTCGCGAGGGAGAGCGTCTCCCTCGCGTCTCTGTTAAGCCCGCAGGGGCTAATGGGAAATTTCCCATCAGCCCCTTTAGACGCGAGGGACTGATGGGAAATTTCCCATTAGCCCCTGCGGGCTTAACAGAGACGCGAGGGAGATGCTCTCCCTCGCGAATCTGAAAGCCCTTGCAGAGGGGCTTAGCGGGCGGAGGGGGCCCCGCGGGACATTGCAATCTGCCGCGGCAGCAGCCAGAGCCTGCTTTTTTTTTTTTTAAATTTGCCAGGGGGGGTTAGGACGGCTAATGGACAGGGGGGGGGGGTTAGGACTGCTAATGGGCAGGGAGGAGGGGGGGGGTTAGGACTGCTAATGGGCAGGGAGGAGGAGGGGGGGTTAGGACTGCTAATGGGCAGGGAGGGGGGGGTTAGGACTGCTAATGGGCAGGGAGGAGGAGGGGGGGTTAGGACTGCTAATGGGCAGGGAGGGGGGGGTTAGGACTGCTAATGGGCAGGGAGGGAGGGGGGTTAGGACTGCTAATGGGCAGGGCGGGGGGTTAGGACTGCTAATGGGCAGGGCAGGGAGGGAGGGAGGGGGGTTAGGACTGCTAATGGGCAGGGCAGGGAGGGAGGGAGGGAGGGGGGGGGGTAGGACTGCTAATGGGCAGGGAGGGAGGGAGGGGGGGTTAGGACTGCTAATGGGCAGGGAGGGAGGGGGGGGGTTAGGACTGCTAATGGGCAGGGAGGGAGGGAGGGAGGGAGGAGGGGGGGGTTAGGACTGCTAATGGGCAGGGAGGGAGGGAGGGAGGGAGGGGGGGGGGTTAGGACTGCTAATGGGCAGGGAGGGAGGGTGGGAGGGGGGGGTTAGGACTGCTAATGGGCAGGGAGGGAGGGAGGGAGGGAGGGAGGGGGGGGTTAGGACTGCTAATGGGTAGGGAGGGAGGGAGGGGGGGTTAGGACTGCTAATGGGCAGGGAGGGAGGGAGGGGGGGGGGGTTAGGACTGCTAATGGGCAGGGAGGGAGGGAGGGGGGGGTTAGGACTGCTAATGGGCAGGGAGGGAGGGAGGGGGGGGGGTTAGGACTGCTAATGGGCAGGGAGGGAGGGAGGGAGGGGGGGTTAGGACTGCTAATGGGCAGGGAGGGAGGGAGGGAGGGGGGGTTAGGACTGCTAATGGGCAGGGAGGGAGGGAGGGGGGGGTTAGGACTGCTAATGGGCAGGGAGGGGGGGGTTAGGACTGATAATGGGCAGGGCAGGGAGGGGGTTAGGACTGCTAATGGGCAGGGCAGGGAGGGAGGGAGGGAGGGGGGTTAGGACTGCTAATGGGCAGGGAGGGAGGGGGGGGTTAGGACTGCTAATGGGCAGGGAGGGAGGGAGGGAGGGGGGGTTAGGACTGCTAATGGGCAGGGAGGGAGGGGGGGTTAGGACTGCTAATGGGCAGGGAGGGAGGGTGGGAGGGGGGGTTAGGACTGCTAATGGGCAGGGAGGGAGGGAGGGAGGGGGGGGGGGGGTTAGGACTGCTAATGGGGAGGGAGGGAGGGAGGGGGGGTTAGGACTGCTAATGGGCAGGGAGGGAGGGAGGGGGGGGTTAGGACTGCTAATGGGCAGGGAGGGAGGGAGGGAGGGAGGGGGGGTTAGGACTGCTAATGGGCAGGGAGGGAGGGAGGGAGGGAGGGAGGGGGGGGTTAGGACTGCTAATGGGCAGGGAGGGAGGGAGAGGGGGTTAGGACTGCTAATGGGCAGGGAGGGAGGGGGGGGTTAGGACTGCTAATGGGCAGGGAGGGAGGGAGGGGGGGTTAGGACTGCTAATGGGCAGGGAGGGAGGGGAGGGGGGGGGTTAGGACTGCTAATGGGCAGGGAGGGAGGGAGGGGGGGTTAGGACTGCTAATGGGCAGGGAGGGAGGGGGGGGTTAGGACTGCTAATGGGCAGGGGGGGCGGGCGGGGGGGTAGGACTGCTAATGGGCTGGGGGGGTTAGGACTGCTAATGGGCGGGCGGGCGGGCGGGCGGGGGGGGTAGGACTGCTAATGGGCTGTGGGCTGATGGGGGCTGTCTGGAAATGGGGTGATGGGGGTTAGGACTGGTAATGGGTTATAGGGGGGGCTTAAACTGAAAATGGGTGATGGGGGTTTAGGACTGGAAGTGGGTTGATGGGGGGGGCTAGGACTGGTATTGGGTTGGGGGGTTGCTAGGACTGGAAATGGGCTGATGGGGGGCTAGGACTGGAAATGGGCTGATGCAGGGACTAGAAGGGAATGGATGCTGGGTGAGGCTGGAACTAGAAGGGAGCTGATGTTGGGGGAGGATTAGAATGGGATGGGGCTGGGAGAGTAAAATGGAGAGGGGAAAAATATTTTGTGTGGGAGGGATAAAAATCTACAATTGGCCGGGTATTGGGAGAGTAAGTGGGGATTGAGGATGGAGGGGTAAAATTTGAGTGGATGAAATAGGAATGAGGAAAGAGCAAAAGGAGAAAGATTAGTATGTTAAAGCGGATGTAGAGAGAGAGAATGGAAAAAAAAACTAGAAGAGAGAAGAAAGGACAAGTGGACAGCAGATGATGGAGAGTTAGCAGAAAACATGAAGAAACCAGAAGAAAGTGGCTGGAGCAATTGCAACTGTGTAACTGAGCTGAGGTATTCTGTTTATGTAATTCCTTTTTGACATTGCCACTTGTTCTCTTTCCCCAGTAGGTCATGTATTGTTATTGTCTGAAATGTATTGGTTTAATATTTGCAGTGTTGCCTTTTAATAGGTATGGTGTGGTGCTTTGTGAGTCCTGGTAGTGCTGTTAGGATACGGCGGGTTTGCTATTGGTTTTCTAAATGGGCAGTGTTTGTAGTAGTTCCTAATGTGCCTGGCGGTTGGCACTGGATTATAGTAATGTAGAAATCTTTTAGTCTGTCTTTATCCATACACTCATTAAGAGACATGTTTACTAAAAGTTAGTGTATGTTAGCATTATGCAAATATTTATGCAAATTGACGTGCTGGCACTTTGAGGAAATTCTTTGGTTTTGTGCGGCAGTTTGGGCACTCGGGCTCAAAAAGGTTAGCCATCACTGTCCTAGGTCATGAGGTAATGCCAGCCAGCTTCCAATCAAGGAAGGGAGGCGTACCTCTTAAAGAGAGTCTGGAAGACTGGAAGGCAGAATGGCCAGGAAGAGAATGGCCAGGAAGAGAATGCCCAGGAAGAGAACGGCCAGGAGAACCGGTAGAACCAGCAGGATGGGCAGGACATCCGAATGAATGGGCAAGATATCCAGAAGAAGCAGTAACCCCTGGACAAGGGTTTCGCAGGAGGCAGCAGCAGCCGCAGTGGCTTGAGGAAAGGAGCAACCGTGGAGAAGGTGGGATAGCTCCATCCAGAGTGAGTGCTTTTCGTCCAGAGAGGCAAAGGCGTGGCTGTGACTGCGGTCTAAAGCCAACAGAAGGACGGTTGGAGAACCTGAGGCCTATTGCTCAGGCCTCAAACCTCACCAGGAGTAGACAAGCCAAGGAGAAAAGATAACCCCTGTTTAACTGAAAGCAGGTTGCAGACTGCTGGTGTATGGGGAGGACAGGGAGCAGAGGAATACTGTCCGTATGAAACTGCTTATGAGATAAGGTGCAAGAAACACATACCGAATAAGAGACTGGTTAATGACAAAGCTTTGCAGGAAGCTAAGGTAAAACACTTGCAAAAGGAAGACAGTTCCCAGTATAGGAGGGCGCAGGACCGACGCCCTGCATTCAACCCTGAGCATTGGGAGGTTGTACAGAGGATATATAAAAAGCCTGATTACAATTTACCAGCAAGTACTGACTCGGTTTCAGAGGCTTCAGAGGGGGAAACCGATGCAGGTGGAATTTGCTTCAGATACCGAGATGGACTGTAGTTATTGTAAGACAGGAAGCCTGGAGTCCCTGCTTAGCACATAAGCTCTATCTTGGGGAATAGAGACTGCTTGTTTTGATACACCATTTATTGTGAAGATAACAGCTTTGCTTTAACGTCATGTTTTACTTTTTCTTTAACCTGAAGTAAGGAACTTGTGTTTGATGTTTTTGTCCAAGCATCTGAACCTTTTTGCAAGAAAGGGAAATAAATGCCTTTGTTTCCCTCCACTCGGACCTTTGTATTCTTTGGGATTTTGGTAACAAAGGAAGCTGCCAGGGCAGCAAGTCCCTGGGCCCTGTAAGACATTAGCCAAACCCAACCTCATATGTTTTTATGTCCAACCTACCTCAGTCCATTACGCTGCCAAGGTAGGCCCTGTGACAAGCCCCATCGCTGTACTAGAGATTTGCAGGAAAAAGTAGTCCTTTTTAAGTGCAATATTTGCTGTTGTTAAGTGCCATCGAGTCAGTGTCGACTTATGGCGACCCTCTGGATAGTTGTCCTAAATTGTGTTCAGTCTTCAGTCAGGCAGCTCATTGTTGACAGACTGGTACCCGTAGCTGCTGTTATTGTATCGATCCATCTCATTGCTGGCCTTCCTCTTTTGCGTTGACCTTCTATCTTGCCAAGCATGATGTCTTTCTCTAATGATCTCTCTCTCCGCATGATGTGTCAAAAGTATGAAAGTTGTAGTCTTATCATCTGAACTTCTAAAGAAAGCTTAGGTTTGATCTCCTCTAGTACTGACTGGTTTGTTCTTCGGGCAGTCCATGGTATACACAGTATTCACCGCCAGCACCATAATTCAAAGGCATCAGTTTTCTTCCTGTCTATCTTTTTCACTGTCCAACTGTTGTAGCGAAGTGTCCGCAACCAATAAAACCAGGAGTCTATTTACTAAGATTCATGCCAGTTTATTTGTGCACAGTCTCAGGCACTTGTCACATTCAAAATGGTCTGAGCATGGAGTTCAGTAAAACAACAACTTTTATACCTTTCTTCATCAGTTCTACACAGACAAACTCCTCATTGGTCCCAGTGGCCCCCTCACCCCCACCCAATGGAGATCTCTGACCGGGCTTAACACTGTTCCCCCTGCTCAGGCCTTCCTAGCCATGGCTCAGTTTCTAGACATAATACATTCTGCCTTACATTCTGCTGACAAGGTCACTCCACAGCACAGAAACTGTGTGAAAGCAAGATACTGAAATACATCTGTGAATAACATAACAAGCTCAATAGAAAATCCTTGCATTCTTATCAAAGCAGTTTAAAGCAGTTTTCTACTTCTCCTGGCTTTTAGCTCTGCTCAGCTATAATATTCTAAAGTGGGGGTTGGGGACTCAGGCCTAACATACAGGCCTCTGCTACATAACCTACTTCTACAGGCTATTCTAGGCCATAGCCTATCACATTCCCCCCTTTGATTATTCTCACCCGCAAGTGAGAAAGGGTGAGAATCAAATCACACATATGGTACTTTAGACTAGGATGGAGGGATCACTTTGTGGTATAGGGTTAGGGTAGTAATGCCACATAGCTAGTATCTGTGTATCTGCCTTACGTTCAACAATACTATCAATGGTTGAGTTTAACATACACAAGCATAAGGGGAGGAAACATGGGATACATAAGCAAACAGCCACGATCAAGAATACAATCAATACAAGTGTCTTCAGGCCGCCCATTCCTGAAAACCAAGAACCAAACCAGCCATCAAGTTGCAAGCCATGCCAGGTCTGGATTGGGACATAAGTTTGCTTTCTCATGTGATTGGCTATGTCTTCTACAATTTGCCCTTCATTATCAATCTGCAAGCAGCAGTTAGTCAAATTAAGTTTGCCACATACGCCTCCTTCAGCTGCAAGCAGATAATCTAATGCTAAGCAATTCTGGTAAATGGCTGTACGCATCTGTGTGGCTTGTTTAGCTAACAAGGTTAGTGCTCTACTAGTTTCATTGGTTATAATTTCAACAACAGCTTGCAAACGTATAATACGGTCCAACATATACACAGGAGTGCGGTAGCCCCAAGAACCATCTTGTGCCCAGGTAGCAGGTCCATAGTAGGAAACAATTCTCTCCGGTGGCCATTCTTCAGAGGTCGCATTCCATTTGTCCCACTGGCCGATCTTCAGAGCCTCTCGTTTCTGTCGACTTTTATATACAGGAAATCCCAATTGTTCCCCGTGGGATAGGGGCAAGAGGAAGAAAGAAGGTCTTATGGTTCCCAAAACACATGCCCCTCCCCATTTGGCAGGGAGTTTAGCATATGCTCGAGTTCCGCAAATCCAATATAGTCCAGGTGGAGCTTGCCAGGTGCTATGCATAGCCAGACTTGTCCATATCCTGGCTAAGTGAGGAAAGATGATTAAAGGATTAGCAGGTTCTGGAGTATTGGCACCCGACCACCAAGATGTTTTCTCTGTAGTGGCATTGTAATATTTTTGGTTCAGACAGACTAACTGTCACACTTGTGCAGTCAGTTGTGGTCCTGCTCGTGCAAAACATAGTTTACCTACTGTGGAGTGGGCTAGGACCCATTCATTGGCAGTTATATGCAAATTAGTCTGGTTATACGGTATGGAGTAGTTCAGTTCTTGTGCTTCCCAAGGCCACTGGTCTCCCATCTGAGTTCCTCCACAGAAGAGACAGTCCAAGACATGGAGGCTGGAGGCCACAGCTCCAGCTAGTTCGATGAACAAATTCCACAAAGCGTGGGGAACTACAAATTCTGCCTTCATGGCCTCATGGAAGGTATGATGTATGCGATAAGGTGAAGAAACATGAGTCTTTACATTCAGCTGGATGAATACAATGGTTCCAGGATCAGTTCCACCTCCTGCTATGCGCAGGCCAAATCTAAATCCTTGCTTCCATTGGCTGGGGTCGAAGATCTGAAGTCGTAGGGGATTGCATGCACTTTTCTTGCACTTTTCAGGCTCCAGTAAGGGTAATCTCTCCATCTTAGCCTTGCAATTATCTCCAGTCTGTCCTGCAGACCAGGTGGCATAGTACACACAGTCCCACTTGGGACAGTAATAGTCTGCTTCCGATGTTTTGCTATACGCTGTTGGGGAGTGCATTCCAGTGCATATCACCATCTGTATGCACCTTCAGGACACTTATACCTATTGTCATAGTAGTAAGCTTGTTCCCATGTTCCGCACCTGTAGTAGTTATTTCTGTTAATTAAGTCACAAGCATCAAAATACAGGTACGCAGGTTGGGTGGGATCAGAGAGTTGACTTGTAGCGTTGACGAGGGCTCCATCTTCATCATTCCATCTCAGTTCCAAGACATAGTAAGATGGATTCTGTCAGGGTCTGAAACAAGTACGAGTCTTTCCCTTGGTACAGACGTTCAGTTCTGTACCATTATAGATGTGACTGGCTGACTATGCCAGTACAAGTATAGTAAGAGTGATAAAGTAGAGTCTGAGTGACTTGCATTCCAGTTCGGGTGGTGGTTATACAGGCTGCGCAAGGGGGCAAAGCAAGAGTGGTTCTCAAGAGTCCTAGGGCTACCGCAAGAATGAAACAACAATCAGTAAGCATCATGATCATAGTCTCTAATGATTGATAGAGGTAGGTAATGGTTGATTGAGGTAGGTGGATAATGATTGATAGAGTCTGAAATGTAAATAATGCAAAACTGGAGGACGTCTCTTTCTTTGATGTCCAGGAACAGGTTGGCAAAGTCTTTACGATGATGGATCTTTTCTTCGCAGCGTGAGTCGCAACGGTGATGCAGGATTAGCAATCGAGGTCCAGGGGCGACTCTCAGAAATTGCTGCTGGTTTCACTCGACTGTGGTGGATCCAGGAGTCGATTTCTGCCACTTTAACGGCTGTTGGAGTTGATAGCAACACGACATATGGCCCTTTCCAATGAGGCACCAACGGTGTCTTCTTCCACTCATTTACCCACACCGAGGCTCCAGGCTTGAAAGGATGCAATGGCTCTGTTAGATTGATAGGCAACTGGTCCTGCACCCAGGTATGAAGGCCCTGCAAAACAGAACTTAGAGCCAACAATTCTTGCCTAGTGATTTCTGATCCAATCTGATTCATATCCCCCCTTATCCCCTGAATTATGGGCAGGGGCCTCCCATACAAAATCTCAAATGGGGATACTCCTAATGGCGTGGTGGGGGCTGAACGTATTCGGAGAAGGGCTATGGGAAGAGCTTGGGTCCACTCTAAGTGGACTTCTTGACAAAGCTTGGATAACTGAGACTTCAGGGTCCGGTTCATTCTCTCTACTTTCCCTGAACTCTGGGGTCTGTAAGCTGTGTGTAACTTCCACTGTATTTGCAGAGCATGGGCTAGCTGCTGGGTTACTTGTGATACAAAAGAGGGCCCATTGTCTGACCCCATGGTCAAAGGTATTCCAAACCAGGGGATGATCTCATGGAGCAAGGCTTTAGTGACTTCTCTGGCCTTCTCAGTTCTGGTGGGAAAAGCTTCCACCCATCCAGAAAAGGTACAGACTAGGACTAACAGGTAGTGATATCCATTTACCTGTGGCATTTCTGCGAAGTCTATTTGAATATTACCCATGGGGGTAACTCCTACTGACTGAACTCTTGGGGGTGGGACAGGACCTTGTCGGGCATTGTTCTTGGCACAAGTCACACATCTTCGGGCTACTGAGGTGGTCAAAGGTCCCAGCAATGAGATATAGAAGTATGGTTTCAGAGCGTTTTCCATTTTAGTTTTTCCATAGTGTGTGGCATGATGAAAGGCTTGGACAAAAGCAGGGCCTAGTGCCTCAGGAATTACAGTCATACCAGGGGTTGAGCTCCCTTCGGGCGGTGGCAACACTATCCATCCAGTCTCTGATAGTTGCCCCCCCTCATGTTGACAATAATAGTCCATCTCATTCTGGGTGTATCTGGGTGTCCATGCACTAAGAGGTACTGGGAATATGGCTGCTTGAATTGTTACACTAGGGGTAGTAATTTGTCCAGCAATGGCTGCTTCTCGGGCTGAGGCATCGGCAAATCTGTTTCCTCGGGACACTTCTCCATCTCCAGTCCGATGGCCTCGACAATGCATTACAGCAACGTGTTTGGGGGCCCATACTGCTTCCAATAAAGTCAATATTTCTGGGCCATACTTGACAGACTTGCCTCCCGAGGTGATCAATCCACGCTCCTTGTACAGGGCTCCATGGGCATGTAGTGTTGTGAAAGCATATTTGGAGTCTGTGTATACATTCAGGCTGATTCCTGTTCCAATTCTGAGTGCTATCAATTCAACCTGTGCTGAGGTTCCTGGGGCCAGGGCTGACGATTCTACTACCATGTCCAGGGTCACCACTGCATAACCAGCACATCGCTGTCCTTCAATTATGAGGCTACTTCCATCCACGAAGAAAGTTTTGTCTGGGTGGCTCAAGGGGACATCAATTAAATCTGGGCGGCTTGAGTATACGGTGTCCATTACTTCCACGCAATCATGGTCAGGAGGACCTGGATCGGCTGGCAATAGGGTAGCTGGGTTCAGAGTTTGGCTGACACTCAATTGCAGTCGAGGATTTTCACTAGCATACTTTGATACTTCAACATTCGAGCATTAGTGAGCCAATGGTTTCCTTTGTGTTCCATCAGGATTAAAACAGAATGTGGTCCAGTGACTTGAAGATTTTGTCCTAAGGTGAGCTTGTCAGCTTCGCTCACTAAGAGGGCTGTAGCTGCTACAGCTCTCAGGCAAGGTGGCCATCCTTTAGCAACAGGATCCAACTGTTTTGACAGGTAGGCTACAGGTCGCTGTCAAGACCCAAGAGGCTGAGTCAAGACTCCCAATGCATCTCCACTTGACTCATGGACATATAGACGAAATGGTTTCTGCACATCTGGTAGTCCCAAAGCTGGGGATGACATCAATGCTGTTTTCAGGGATTTAAATGCTTTATCTTGTTCTGGGCCCCATTCCAGGGGAGATCGTTCCATTCCCTTCGTGACTTGGTACAAGGGTTTTGCCATGAGCTCAAAATTTGGTATCCATATGCGGCAATAGCCTGCAGCTCCCAGGAAAGCCTGCACCTGTTTTCTGGTGGTGGGGGTTGGGATGCGGCATACTGCTTCCTTTCGCTCAAGTCCTAATTTCTGGGTTCCTTTGGACAGATGGAACCCTAGGTATTTCACTTCTGTCTGACACAGTTGCGCCTTGGCTCTCGAGATCTTGTATCCAGCTTCATTCAAGAGGTGCAGGAGATCACTGGTAGCTTGCACACAATCCGTTTCATTGTTGGTGGCTATAAGCAAATCATCTACATATTGGAGTAAGATTCTTTTTCCCGGAGTTACAGGGTAACTTGACAGATCTTGGTTGAGGGCTGCACTGGTAGGGTTTTCCTATTCAAATGCAAACAAAAGCTGACTAGCAGATGCCAGGCGTATACAGAAAAAGGCATCTTTTAAGTCCAAAACAGTGAAATGAGTGGCTTCTGCTGGAATCAGTCCCAGAAGGGTGTAAGGATTTGGTGCTACTGGATGTATGCTTTCCACTGCACTATTCACTCGACGTAGGTCTTGCACTGGGCGGTAGTCACCCGTCCCAGGCTTCTTGATTGGGAGGAGGGGGGTGTTCCAGGGTGATTGGCATTCTCTGAAGAGTCCATACTGCAGTAATTTCTTCAGGTGGCGATGAATACCTTCAATTGCTGGTCGTGGGAGGGGATACTGACGCACATGCACTGGTTCTGCTCCTGGTTTAAGGGTGACAAGCACAGGAGCTATATTCTTTGCTAGGCCAGGTGGATTATTCTCCGCCCATACTCCAGGCGGGGCGGCAATGCTGGTAGGTATACAGGAGCTCGCTGCTTTGGATGCAGGTAAATAGAACCGCCATTCTTCTTCTCGGGGGACAGTTAACACCATCAGGCCAGCAGATTTTGAGTTTATAGTCATTTCCATTTTTCCCCCTTCAACGAAGGATATCTGTGCTTGAAGCTTTGCAAGCATGTCTCGGCCCAAAAGGGGAACTGGGCATTCAGGCATATACAGGAACTGGTGTGTTATCCTCTGTCCCCCTAGTTCACAGGCGCAGTTCTGCAGAAAAGGTCTTGTGGTTTTTGTTCCAGTAGCTCCCACAATTGTGACAGATCGAGAGGACACAGGGGCCACGGGCTTAGCTACTACTGAATGTTCGGCCCCTGTATCTACCATGAAGTCCATATGCTGGTCCCCAATCTTTAAATTGACTATAGGCTCCTGGGGACCTAGGAAGAACTTGGAGCCCGGTCTGGCCTAGTCTTCATCCATAAAATAGTCCTCGGCGGCTGCCACTCCCTCTATGGCAACCTCTTCTTGCTGAAACTGTGCGCGCTGCATCCCCCCTCGTTGCTGGAATCTCCTCCCCCCCCCCCCCCCCCGCTCTCCTCGCGCTCCCGCCTCCCCTTCAGGGGGTGGAGCTAATGTTCGGGCACTCATTCTTCCAATGTCCTTCCTCCTTACAATAGGCGCACTGGTTTGCACCTAAGGGGGGCCGAGCGCTCCCTCGGCCCCTTCCCCATCCTCTGGCTCTTCTATTAGGATATCCTCCTCCTCGTCCTTCAACTAATGTGCAGCAAGCAGATCCGCTTTCTTCTTCATCTTTCTTTCACTTTCTCTTTTGCATTCTTGATCACGATTCACAAATACCTTTTGTGCGACTTCCATTAACTGCGCTGAGTTCATGCCCGCAAATCCTTTTAATTTCTGCAGTTTTCGTTTTATGTCTCCCTGGGACTGACTCACAAACGCGGCATTCACCATACGTAAATTCTCCTGGGCTGCTGGGTCATATGGGGTGTAAAGTCTATAGGCTTCAGTTAATCGTTCATAGAAAGCAGCTGGACTTTCATCTGGGCGCTGAAGAACGTCCGCTACTTTCCCAACATTCATAGCTCTCTGGCCTCCCTTCTTCAGGCCCTGCAGTAAGGCCTGGCGGAATCGGGCGAGAGCCTTCTCTCCATTTGCACTATTTGGGTCCCACTTTGGATCTTCGTTTGGGAAATCTACAGCTGCTGCCTGTTGGGGATTTAGGTCTCTCCCGTCTTCAGGGTTCTCTTCCAGCCATCGAGTGGTTGCTCGCACTATCCGTGCCCGCTCTTCAGTAGTAAAGAGGGTAGCCAAGAGCTGGCGGCAGTCGGACCAGGTAGGCTGGTGGGTCTGCATAATACTAGACATCAATTTTGTCAACTCTTGGGGTTTCTCAGTATAGGAGGCATAATGTGTTTTCCAATTTAATAAATCTGTTGTGGAGAAGGGCACATAAACTAGACTGGTCGGTCCGACCACAACCTGACCCCCATCATCTACAATAGGTAATCCTGGGACCTGCCACAGTGGCATTTGGCGAACTTCTCTCGAGCCCGCTGTCCTGCTTCTAAGGGTGTAACGCAGATTTGCGGACCCGGTGGTAGTTTTGCTGCTAGTGCTGGTGCTTGGACTAATGGGCGACCCTGGACTGGCGTCTGACCCTCCGCCAGCAGATCCTTCAGGGGATGATGATTCTGCTGCAGAGCTCTGCTCAGGACTAGGGCTCCAACTTTGGGGAAGGGGGTGGTCCTCAGGTGGTGGTGGAGGTGGGTGATTGGGTGGGGGTACCTCAGCTGAAGGTACTCTTTCCACTTCTGGCTCTACTTGGGGTACTCGTGGAGCTGACGGGACTGGAGTATACAGAAATGTGGGTGGATAACCCGGGACCTCTGGAGGCTCTGGGGCTGCATAAATAGGGGGCTTTTCTTTCTTAGCAGGGACTCCCGTAGCAGTTGCTAACATAATTCTACACTGCCCCTCACGGCAACGCTTCATCCAAGGGGGTTGTTTCTCACAAATATCTAGCCAGGAGTCTATATAGGAAAACTGTTCGGGACCATATCTGCGCACCACCTGGTGCACATGGGACACAATTTGAATATCAAAAGGTACCTTCTGGTGGCCACACGGCGTCCAGCGCCGGCCACACCCTACTACACAATATTTCTAAGCGGGTCGGTGTCATTTTTACCCCATAATCACCACTAAATCCCTTCTTAAAATTCGTGATCATACAGTTCAGCGGAGTTTGTACGGACTCCGCCCCTCCCATTATGACGTATGACGTACAAAACAGCAAATAGAAGGGATGGGTAGGATGGCTGCGGGTAAGGGGTCCGCACAGCCCACAGAACAATAAGGGGGACAAACACCGAACGCTTCCTCCTTTTCGCGACCTGGGCGCGATCGCCCGGCCAGGAACTGCGCTACTTAGGAGTCCGCTCTCGCTTGGTCTGTATTGCAAGACCTCTCAAGCACACATCACACAACCAAACTTGCTAGCATTTCCCAAATTCCAAATTCCCGGGCTAACTGACTAAACCAAAATTAACCAAACCAAAGGGTCAGTGGCTTTGCCCCGCGCATACTCATGCAGGGTCACTAGGACCGCCCTGGGAGTTGATCAGAATCCCTTTACCTTTACCATACCATATTAGTCTCGAGACATTCCCAGCACTAACTGACTAAGAACCAGAAAAATCAGTACTCACCGGATCCGGTAGCTAATGCGCTGTGCAACCAAACCCTCCTTGGGTTGAATCCTGGACTCCCCTCAGGGTTCAAGGTGTTGGCCAGACAGACCCAGCAAGCCGCTGAGGCGGGGCGGAACCCTCCGATGCAAGGGGACCGGCGGCGCCTGGGATCCTCTCCACTGTCGGTCTGCCGCGGTTCCAGCTGGACCAAACCTGGAGGCGGTAATAAGTGGTAGTATTCACTTGCGCACCATTCACGTACTCCACCTTCCCAGCCAACGCACCAGGAATATGTTGTAGCGAAGTGTCCGCAACCAATAAAACCAGGAGTCTATTTACTAAGATTCAAGCCAGTTTATTTGTGCACAGTCTCAGGCACTTGTCACATTCAAAATGGTCTGAGCATGGAGTTCAGTAAAACAACAACTTTTATACCTTTCTTCATCAGTTCTACACAGACAAACTCCTCATTGGTCCCGGTGGCCCCCTCACCCCCACCCAATGGAGATCTCTGACCGGGCTTAACACCTGTTCCCCCCGCTCAGGCCTTCCTAGCCATGGTTCAGTTTCTAGACATAATACATTCTGCCTTACATTCTGCTGACAAGGTCACTCCGCAGCACAGAAACTGTGTGAAAGCAAGATACTGAAATACATCTGTGAATAACATAACAAGCTCAATAGAAAATCCTTGCATTCTTATCAAAGCAGTTTAAAGCAGTTTTCTACTTCTCCTGGCTTTTAGCTCTGCTCAGCTATAATATTCTAAAGTGGGGGTTGGGGACTCAGGCCTAACATACAGGCCTCTGCTACGTAACCTACTTCTACAGGCTATTCTAGGCCATAGCCTTTCACACAACCTTTGCATCCATAAGATATTATTGAAAATACCATGGCTTGGACAAGTCAAATCTTTGTATGAAGAGAGAAATCTCTGCTCTTTAGAATCTTGTCTAGGTTCTTCATAGCCATCCTGTCAAGAGCAATGCGTCGTCAGATTTCTTAACTGCTTGTTGCTTCCTTATTGATAGTTGATCCAAGTAGGTTAAAGTTGTCCACTATTTCAATTTCTTCTCCATCAATGATGAACTTATTGATTTTTTCAGTTGTCATGATCTTTGTCTTCTTTATATTAAGGTGCAGGCCCATTTTAAGACTATGTTCCTTGATCTTGAGAAGCAAATGTTTCAGATTGTCTTCACCTTCAGCCAGTAATGTGGTATCATCAGCATAGCAAGGATTGTTGATGAGTCTTCCACCAATCTTCACACCTCTGTGGTCTTCATACAGTCCTGCTTCTCTGATTTGTTCTAAATATAAATTAAAGTAGGGGGAAAGTATGCAGCCTTGTCATACACCTTTGCTGATTTTAAAACATTCTGTTTCTCTTTGTTCTGTTCAAACTGTTGCTTCTTGATCAATGTAAAGGTTATGCAAGAGAATGATCAGGTGTTCTGGTATACCCACGCTTCTTAATGTGGCCCAGAGTTTCTCATGGTTTACACAGTCAAAACCTTGCTGTAGTCTATAAAGCACAAATAGATATCCTTTTGGTATTCTCATAGCTTTGGGAAAACCGATCTTGTTCTTCTTCTAATAGTTTCTGCTTCTATTTCCTTACAAGTGTCATTGTAGTACTTCTTTTCTTGTCTTGCTGCACGTTGGAAATCTCTGTTGAGTTCTGCGATTGCCTCTTTCCCCTCTGGCTTTAGCTTCTCTGTGCTTCTGGAAAATTTTCAGAGTTTCTTTGATTCTCCATTTTGGCCGTTTAGTAGTTGGTGATCTGTACCATAGTCAGCTCCAGGTTTTGTCTTTGCTGATGTTATAGAGCTGTTCCATTGTTGACTTCCACACATGTAGTCAATTTGATTTTTGTACAATCCATTGGGTGAAGTCCATGTGTACAGTCGCTGCTTGTGATGCTAGAAGAAGATGTTTGAGATTAATAGAATTCTGCAAAACCAATGATCTATCAGTCTTTCTCCAGCTTCATTTCTGTTGCCAAGTCCATATTTTCCAACTATTTTGCCTTCTTCTATGTTGCCAACTTTTGTGTTCCGGTCACCCATGACTATCAGGATATCCTGTTTGCATGTTCTGTCAATTTCAGCTTGTACTTGTTCATAGAACTCATCGATTTCATCCTCTTCTGCAGCTGTTGTTGGGGCATATACTTGAATTATAGTTGTGTTGTGGTAGGCTATGGCCTAGGAATATGGTAGGCTATGGCCTAGTATGGTTTACTATTGTGAAAGGCCTATAAGTGAGGCCTGAGTCCCAACCCCCACTTGTGAATACTGTAGCTATAAGAATCGAAACTTAACTCAGTTTAACTGAACATAGCTAAGCAGAAACGAAACTTGGAAAATAGAAGAAAAACAAGTTTAATTGGTACTGATAAGGTGTGCAATGCTTCTATGGAATTAATTAACTCTGCAGAGAGCAAGGTCATAGTGCCTCTGCTTCCCATATGTTTTAACAAGCTCAGCGACCTTGGAGGAGAGAAGTAACAAGTTGGAGACACTGACCATTGTAATTGGGACTAGAAGGGGGGCAACCAGGTGCTGAGCCCATTCCAGAGTCCCGATTGGGTAGCCATATCAGTACCGGGACCAATAGATGGGTGAGAGGGGTACTGGGACCAATGAAAAGTTTGCCTATGCTTAGAATGGACAAGAAAGCTATAAAAGTTGTTGTTTTACTAGAAGCCATTGCTCAGCCATTTTGAAATTGCTTATTGCTTGAGCCATGTGCACATTAAACTGGCTTGGATCCTTGAAAAGACTCCTGGATTTATTTATTGCATGCTTATCTGCTGCTACATTCTTGGTGCGTTGGCCTGGAAGTGCGAGTGGTGGATAGTGTTCAAGTGAATAAATCCACGTAATTCGCCTTGAGGTTTGGTCCAGTTGGAACCATGCCAATCCGACGCAGGGGAATTTCCCTGGGCCCACCGATCCTCTTGTATCGGAGGGAGTTCTGCCTGGCCTCGGCAGGCACTGAGTCCAGCTGGCCAACACTTCCGACCCGGGGGAGTCCAGGATCCAACTCAGAAGCTTGGGAACCAGATCTGGTAAGTATAGTTTTGAAAACCTGTCTAGACAGATGAGTTAGAACTGCAGTTTGAAAACTTTGGTAAGACTTAAGTCTTTGTTTGAAAATCCTTGCATGAGTATTCGCTAGGTACAGCTGTTATAGAGAATCATGATTCAGCCTGGTCAGAGCAGACAGGACTGGGTTTTTGGTATGTCTAGACAGAAATAGAAAGAGCAGTACTGCCAGTGGAACTTGGAATTTGTAATCTCGAGATATTGGGAATTGGTAAGAGAGCTCTCAAGGAAGGGCCGAGTAACCCCGCATGGGAATTCGCCGGGTGAAACCCTCATCCTTTTTGTAATTGGGAAAAAGACTAGTCAGAATAGATAGAAAGGAATGCATTCTAAGATACGTTGCTAGCATGATTGTGAAGCGTTTGTGTATTGTCTGCCTGTATGTTTTTTGTTCTCTGTTGAAACCACGAGTTTCCCTTCTGTTATATATGTGAGAGTATTCTGTTGAGTAATTTGTGACAGTTCACTGATTAAGAAATTGTATTAGTAAAGCAGAAAGAAGACGCAAACATCTAGAGTTATTTTAAAAATCCAAAAGCTGGTCTGACCCAGTTTGCCTTCCTACTGCACAGTGTGAAAAACTGACAGGGGGCGTGTCTGAAGGAAAGAATGTGCAGTGTCTTTCTAACTCTGTTCAGGTTTAAATCTCAATGCTGTTAGTTTAATAATAATGTTCCTTCTGCTGTGGTTATGTAATATATCATTTATATATCATTTAATAAGAATGTTTAGTCAGGATTGTGGGTCCCGATAGTTTTGGGGCTTAGCCTGGAATGCCGGCATGTCTCTGTCTCTGTGTGTGTGTGTGTGTGTGTGTGTGTGTGTGTGTGTGTGTGTGTGAACAGCTAAGCTGTTTCCAACGAGCCACACAGCAAGAGGACAGAAAAAAAAAAAAATAAATAAATAAAAAAAAATATGAAACCGCAGTTCCCGATTGAAAAGTTTCTTGCTTGTTTAAAATAAAGGATTCATTCAAAGTGTGATAGGAGATGAATTTATAATTAGTTTTCTAGTGATTGCTTTAAATTGTACTTAGCCGGGAAAGGGTTAAATTCCTGCTCGAATTCCTGTACAGATCAAGCGAGCAGAAATCATGTAGGTCTCCGGTTTCAATAGGAAAGGATGTTTGTATTTTCCCTTTGCCCTACAAAGCCGTGGTTAAGAACACTGATAGGACTTTGCAGATCGCAACTTAAAAAGTGCTTTGAATCCTGAGTGAATGAGGGGTTAATCGTGTATGAGTTTTTCGTTCCTGATACAGCAAGCGCCTCATAGAAGACATGTTTATTGTTAATAAAATGAACTAGGAAGGAAAATGTGTATTTGTGTTCTAGATGTCCACCCGCTTTATTGAAAAAAGTATCCGGAATGTCTTTTGAATATCTCCTTCCTAAACTGTAATCTTTTGCAGAGACGTTATTCACCTTAAGTGCAGATTACGGCTGGCAGCTAGTTTCTTCCAGCCATACGTAATAGTTCTCTCTGTTGGGATTGTTGTTTATAACATGTTGCAAAAAAATATTTTTATATTTGAAGGAATTTATCTAAATTGTACTTATTTAGAATGAGATTATTATGCCTAGTCACAGGAAAATGCAGCCTGACAGACCGCCTTCTGTCTGTTGTTAACTACGTCACCATGGGGGGAGGAAGGGGGGTCAGAGTCCATGCAGATTCCAGAGTTACTTCATGGCCCCGTAGTTTCCCGTGTTTATCAGATTGTACAGAGAATAGTTCCCCTACATAGGATTCTTGGTTAAATGTTTAAAAAAAAAAAAAAATCCTGCCTGTTTATGCCCCTCAGCACTGCCATCCTCCCGGGCAGAGCCTGTAACAAGGGGGGGCGGTGGGGGGATGACTTCTCCCTACAGATTCCCAAGTAGTTTGCTAGCTACCTCCGCAACAGGGGAATGTCCACCCCCTCCGGACTAGAAGTGAAAGTCAGCTGACCAGACTTGTTTAGAACTGGAAAAAAAAAAAAAAACTGCACTGAGAAGTTTTAGGACTTGATTGAACTAATGAACGGAAATTGCAGAGAACTGGATGAATTTGCGGGCATAATGGTTAAATGAAAGTTTATCAGAAAGTATGTGGATTGTTGAAGAAGGACAGAGAATGTAAAAATTGTAAGATGGGAAAAAGAGAACAGATATTTTAGTTGGATGATGTGGAGGTTTTCCTAATCGAAGGAGCAGCGGATGTGAAAACTGGGTGTGAGTGCGCCCATTATAGAAAAAGAAGGACATTAGAGAAGTGAATGCCCGTATCTTGACTCCCGAGGGAGTACTTGATTGCAAAGTCATAAAACAATAAACCAAGCACAGTGTTTCAGCACGAGAGTGAAGCAGCTATAGCGTGAGTGGCAGCCGAAGAGGGCTACAGCATGGATGAAGACTAGGCCAGACCGGACTCTCCAGTTTCCCTGGGTCCCCAGGAGTCAGTCTGAAAAATAGGGGACCAATATATGGACTTTTATGGGGGATACAGGAGCAGAATACTAAAGCCAGTAGCCCCTGTGTTTTTCTCGCAAAGCCTTTTCTGCAGAACCACATGTGTGAACTAGAAAAAAATAATAATAATAATGTACCAGTTCCTGTATATGCCTGAATGCCCTATTCCATTTTTGGAGCCGAGATCTGCTTGCAAAGCTTCGAGCACAGATATCCTCTGTTGAAGGAAGAAAAAAATGAAACTGTCCCCAAGAAGAAGAATGGCGGTTCTATTCACCTGCATCCAAAGCAACAAGCTGTACACTTACCAACCTCATAGCCCCACCTGGAGGATGGGCAGAAGATAATCCACCTGGCCTAGCGAAGAACATAGCCCCTGCCATTGTCACCCTCAAGCCAGTCAAGAAGCCTGGGACAGGTGATTACCGCCCAGTGCAGGATCTAAGAAGAATGAATGATGCAGCTGAAACTATACAACCAGTGGTACCAAAATCCTTATATTCTCTTGGAACTGATCTCTGCTGAAGCTATACATTTCATCATTCTGGACTTAAAAAGATGTTTTTTTCTGCATACGCTTAGCCCAAGACCCCACTACAAGGAGGCGGGGCCAACTCATCTGGACAAGATTACCTCAAGAATTCAAGAACTCGCCTCACTCAGCAAAAGATTTGACAAGTTATCCAGAAACTCCAGAAAAAGAAAAAAAAAAAAGAAAAAAAGAAAAAAAATTCTACTTCAATATGTGGACAACTTGCTCATAACCACCAACTCAGAAAGTGAATGTCCACCAGCCACCAGTGAACTCTTGCACCTTTTTAATGAGGCTGGATACAAAGTCTCAAGAGCCAAAGCATAATTATGTCAAACAAGTTAAATACCTAGGATTCCAGTTGTCCAGCGGAATTCGACGCCTGGAACCCTTACCAGAACGCAGAGCAGCTGTATGCAGTATTCCTACTCCAACCACCAGGAGGCAAGTGAGAGCCTTCTTGGGTGCCACAGGGTACTGTTGTATATGGATCCCCAATTTTGCGCTGCTAGCAAAACCATTGTATCACATTGTATCAAGCTACTAAAGGAATGAAAAAGTCTCCATTGGAATGGGGACTTGAATAGGAATGCAGTCTTTTGATCTTTGAAAACCGCTCTGATGTTATCACCAGTTCTGGGTCTACCCGATGTCCAGAAAACCTTGCAGTCTCTATGTTCATGAGTCGCAAGGAAATGTTCTGGGAGTGTTGACTCAATCTCTTGGACCTTATTTGAGAAGCTGTTACAGCTACAGCCTTCCTAGTAAGCAAAAACTAAAAGAAAAAATCACTTTGAGATAGAATCTTCAAGTTACTGTACCACACTCTGTTCTAACCATTATGAAACACAAAGGAAATTACTAGCTAACAAATCTATGAATGTTGAAATATTAGAGTATGTTGTGTGAAAACCCCAGATACAACTGAAGGGTCAGTTAAGCTTCCAATCCTGCTATGTTGTTATCAGTTGGTCTTGATCCCCTGATCATGACTGTTTAGAAATTATGGACACTGTATTCTCAAGCCGCCTGGATTTGACTGATGTCTCTCTGAACAGACTTTCTTTGTGGCTGAAGGCAGTTTCCTCATCAATGGACATTGTTGTGCTAGATATGCAGTGGTGACCCCTGATTTGGTAGTTGAGTCCTCAGCCCTGGCCCTAGAAACTTGACCACAAAAAGCTGAACTGATAGTCCTCACTAGAGCACTAACAATATGAAAAGGCCCTGTCTAAATGTGTACCCAGATTTCAAGTATGCCCTTACAACCTTGCATGCATATGGGCCCCTGTACAAAGAATGAGGATGGATAACCTTAGGAAGCAAGTCCATTAAGTATAGCCCCAAGATATTGATATTAACAGATACATACTGCCTATAGATCTCAGAATTTAGGAAAAGTAGAATGTATGAATAGAACCCTGAAATCTCAGTTGTCTAAACTTTGCCAAGAGGTTTACCTGAAGTGGCCCTAGGTTCTTCCTATAGCCCTTCTTAGGATATACTTAGCCCCTGCTAAGTCTTTAGGAGTTTTCCCTTTTGAAATTCTGTATGCGCAACCCCTGCCTATTGTATAGGAAATAAAAGGAGATATGAGACAGATAGGATCTGAAATTATTAGACATAAACTATTGGTTTTAAGTTCTGTTTTGCAGAGTCTTCATACCTGGGTACAAAATCGATTACCCATCAATTTGCCTGCACCCTTTCAAGCCTGGAGTCTCGGTGTGAATCAAAGAGTGGAGAAAGACACCGTTGACACCGCATTAGAAGGGACCTTATGTTGTTATCTTGTTAACCCTACAGCAGTGAAAATTGCAGAACTCGAACCCGGGATTCATCACAGCAGAGTGAAATCAGCAGCAGCTCCAGAGCCAGACCAGTGAACATCAGAACAGATCCAGAAGTTCCATTGCAGCTAACTTTGCAAAGACAAGCAAATTGAAAAAATTCAGGAAGTTTTAAAAACAAAAAGAGAGACTGTGCTAATATAGAACTCCTGAATCTCAAGAGACTATTTGTTTATTCTGAAGAGATTATCATCAACAGAAAGAGACTGTATTATGAACTATATTATTTGAAAATCTTTGTGCCATTTTGATCAAGGACAGTGCAAACTAAAAGGACTGTGTTTATTGAAATACGCTGGAATCTACAGCTCTACACTCCTACCAATGAAATTGGTAAGGTCATGTACAGCGGAAGCTTGAGGATCTACAATCAACGCTACACCTGTTGCATGCTACTGAGAGCAAAACAGGTCAACGTACAGTAAAGAAGAAGAAGACTTCGTGGTCAAGAATTATCAACAGATTGCACTGGTTTTTCAAAGACTTGCACTAATTCTTCAGAGAACTTTCATCATGATTCTCTACTGTTTCATCGTGATAGCAGCCTTGGAGTGCTTTGAAATGACTTTTGCCTTATCTCCCTGGGCAGCCTGTATAAGTACAACATGAACTGGACCGAAGGTCACTCAGACCTTGTTTTATCATTCTCCCTATACTTGCATTGGTATACTCTCCAATCCAAAAGTTGTTCTAGATCTTGACTTTCTACAAGGCTATGCAAGCCACCGTTGCAATTCCTCATACCACCACCAGAACTTGTTTCTTGAACTTGCTGGAGCAATAACATCTAGCTTCCACACTTCTGACTGTTTCTATTGTGGAGGAACTAAGATGGGAGATCAGTGGCCCTGGGAGACGCAAGAACTGAACTATTCTATCCTATACAATCAGACTGATTTACATAATACTACTAGTGAGTGGGTATTGGCCCACCCCATTGTTGACAGTTTGTGTTTTGTTCAGACTGGACCACAATCTACTACGAAGGATGGACAGCTGGTCTGTCTAAATCAGAAGCTTTACGACAGCACAACAAAGATGCAACCGAACCTTCTAATCCTTTAGTTCTTTTTCCCACTCTTGCCAAACTATGGACTTTGACTATCTGCTTGTTGCTCCCTTGTTTCTTGCTACTTTGCTTGCGAATGATAACTTCAGTTATTAATAACACTGTAGAGCATAAGGCAGCTACAAAGATATTAGCTATGTGAACTTACTACCCTATACCACAGAGTGATACCTTTACCTAGTATTATGTGATTTGATTCTCACCCTTTCTCACTTGCGGGTGAGAATAATCAAAGGGGGGAATGTGGTAGGCTATGGCCTAGGAATATGGTAGGCTATGGCCTAGTATGGTTTACTATTGTGAAAGGCCTATAAGTGAGGCCTGAGTCCCAACCCCCACTTGTGAATACTGTAGCTATAAGAATCGAAACTTAACTCAGTTTAACTGAACATAGCTAAGCAGAAACGAAACTTGGAAAATAGAAGAAAAACAAGTTTAATTGGTACTGATAAGGTGTGCTATGCTTCTATGGAATTAATTAACTCTGCAGAGAGCAAGGTCATAGTGCCTCTGCTTCCCATATGTTTTAACAAGCTCAGCGACCTTGGAGGAGAGAAGTAACAAGTTGGAGACACTGACCATTGTAATTGGGACTAGAAGGGGGGCAACCAGGTGCTGAGCCCATTCCAGAGTCCCGATTGGGTAGCCATATCAGTACCGGGACCAATAGATGGGTGAGAGGGGTACTGGGACCAATGAAAAGTTTGCCTATGCTTAGAATGGACAAGAAAGCTATAAAAGTTGTTGTTTTACTAGAAGCCATTGCTCAGCCATTTTGAAATTGCTTATTGCTTGAGCCATGTGCACATTAAACTGGCTTGGATCCTTGAAAAGACTCCTGGATTTATTTATTGCATGCTTATCTGCTGCTACAGTGTTGATAGGCATTTCTCATAGACGGATAGAAATTAAGCATTCACTGACTGCATTGTATTTCATTACAGTTCTTGCAAGTTTCTTCTTAATTATAAATGTTACACCATTTCTTCTTTGTCTTTCATTTCTAGCATAGTAGATCATGTGATCATCTGATGCAAAGTGTCTGATGCCAGTCCATTTCAGTTCACTGACACCCAAGAGATCAAGATATACACGTTCCATTTCATTCTTGACCGCCTCCAACTTCCCTTGGTTCCTGCTTCTTACGTTCCATGTTCCTATGTGTAAGACATCTTTACAGCTTCTGACTCTCATTTCATGCGCAGCTACATCAGCAGTCAGACGTCCCGAGGTCTTTGATCCAACCACATCATAAATGCTGGCTTTACTCTGAAAAGTCTTCAGCTCCTCCCCAGTAGCCAGTTAAGTGCCTTCTGACCTGGGGGTCTCATCTTCCAGCACTATAGTGCAATTTGTTTTGTTGTGACTATCCATTGGGTTTTCGTGGCAAGATACGGAAGTAGACTGCCAGGCCTTTTTTCCATGCAGTATAAGATTAGTGTTGTTGCTTGTCTCAGAAAGTGATCCTTGGCCGTCAACACTGTCCCATTCTGCTGCTGCCCAGATGGGTAGTTTGCCTTGGTCTAGCACCTCAGCTGAGACCTGTCCATCTTGTGAGACCCTGCCAGTAGTTAAGCTACTGATAGCTTAGCCCTCAGCATCACTGATGCACACAAGCTCTCGCAACACGACAAGCTGCAAACTAGTAGGTACTCTTTGCGGATGTGATTGATACAGTAGCAGTTACTATAAGTGTGATGAACTGCTTCAGGACATACTTGCATTGTTTATGTGAAGTGTAATATTTATCAGCAATGTTTTAATTGAAAAAGAAAGAAAAAGAAGAGAAAAAATATTTTTGTGCTGTGGAATGCAGATTGATATTTGTTGGTCACCTTTATAAGGATTTTTTTCTGATCAGTGATGTCAGATAAACATTTAACCCTCTGTAGCCAGGGAATTGTCCCAGGCTTGGTAGAGGGCTTGGTGATAATACTGAGGTCTTTCTGTCCTTATATGAGTGCTATTTTATGGTAGTTTTTGAAATAGTATAGAAGGGATTCTTTGGTTCATTGTTTTTCATAGTCTGAATCCCTGGGATACCATATTTCTTTGCAGATGTACAAAACTAACACATTTGGACAAACTGCCCTGAAGGAACACAGAGTGACCATTTTTTTACGTTTTCAATTTTTGTATGTTTTATCTCTTTTTAAATTTATTTCTAAGATAAGCTGGCACGCTTGGGATTCTTTTTATTTATTTCTTGAAACAACACATTGCAGTTTGTATTGCATTTTTCTCCCTTTGGACATTTTGGGCTCTTTTAATTTGCTCTTTATTGCTATGTATTTTTGATTGTATCCCCGCTTTGCTGTAATGTCAAAAGGTGGTTAAACAAATCTTAATAAACATACAGTAAACACAAACGCTGCTAGTGATCTTGGGCAAGTCACTTAACCCCACATTGCCTCAGTTACAATCTTAGGGCCCGATATTTTAAAGGGTTTATGAAGTTAGTGCCACTGAATATCCTCACAAACTGTCTTGAAACCATCTGGTCATCCTCAGGACAGTCTGTGGGCAGAGCTCGGACAATCCCAGTGACTATCTAGGGGCCTGATGCAGGAGAAAAGAGGAGAAGGGCCATTGAATGCAATTCATCTAAAAACACAAAATTCTATGTTATAACACGAAAAACGTATAAATCCCTATTTTTCTGACCATAGGAAAACGCTTAATGCTTCAAAAATAAACTCCTAAAATGACACATGACAAACATGTAGGATCAAAAGCCCTACTTATACTACTGTAACTGCACAACACTGCCATCCAGTGGACAATGTAACAGCTACTATGCAGATATTCTTCCACAGCAAAAAGGCTGCTATCTAGTGTTCAAAACATTATCACATAACTTTAACTGCTTCAACAATAATATATATGCAATATTTCCTCTGTTTATATATTACAAAATCTGGTGCTGACTCGATACCTAATAGTGCAATACTTTGCCATCCATAACTGTTATCAGCTAAGAAAAGTCTGTCATAGGCCTGCATGATATCATAAGCTTCTGTAGCGCCCCCTTCAGGTAAAGGGAAATGTTCACCACCAAGGGAAAAAGAGAACTGGCAGGGGAAATATCTCATTCACTCCCTAGCTCACTGACCCAGGTGAAAATAAGGAAGTTCTTGCATATAAAGTGATCAGATGGTATCCATAACCCCACCCCCTCTGCCCAGGCACCAGATTTCTTTCAAGGTCAGAGCGTGGCTTAGGAGTACGGTTCATGACTGTCAGGGTATACGTAAACTTACCTATTTAGAGAACTGGCCCCCGAAAAAAAATGGTCCATTTTGGGAGTAACCAAGACAAACCACCCATCTGGGCAGCAGCAGAATGGGATAGTGTTGACGGCGGAGGATCACATTTTTGTGACAACGGCAACAACACCAAACTTAAACTGCGCGGAAGAAAGGCCCGGCAATCTACTTCTGTATCTTGCCATGAAAACCCAATGGATAATTACAACAAAACAAATTGTGCTATGGTGCTGGAAGATGAGACCCCCAGGTCGGAAGGCACTCAACTAGCTACTGGAGAAGAGCTGAAGACTTCTCAGAGTAAAGACAGCATTTATGATGTGGTTGGATCAAAGCCCTCGGGAAGTCTGACTGCTGATGTAGCTGCGCATGAAATGAGAGTCAGAAGTTGTAAAGATGTCTTACACATTGGAACATGGAAAGTACGAAGCATGAACCAAGGGAAGTTGGAGGTGGTCAAGAATGAAATGGAACGTGTACAACTTGATCTGTTGGGTGTCAGTGAACTGAAATGGACTGGCATTGGGCACTTTGCATCAGATGATCACATGGTCTACTATGCTGGAAATGAAAGACAAAGAAGAAATGGTGTTGCATTTATAATAAAGAAGAAACTTGCAAGAACTGTAATGAAATACAATGCACTCAGCGAACGCCTAATCTCTATTCGTCTACGAGGATTGCCTATCAACACAACTATAATTCAAGTATATGCCCCAACAACAGCTGCAGAAAAGAATGAAATTGAAGAGTTCTATGAACAAATACAAGCTGAAATTGACAGAACATGCAAACAGGATATCCTGATAGTCATGGGTGACTGGAATGCAAAAGTTGGCAACAAAGAAGAAGGCAAAGTAGTTGGAAAATATGGACTTGGCAACAGAAATGAAGCTGGAGAAAGACTGATAGAATTCTGCAAGACCAATGATCTATTCATCTCAAACACCTTCTTCCAGCAACACAAGCGGCGACTGTACACATGGACTTCACCCAATGGATTGTATAAAAATCAAATTGACTACATCTGTGGAAGTCAACGATGGAAAAGCTCTATAACATCAACAAAGACAAAATCTGGAGCTGACTGTGGTACAGATCATCAACTACTAGTATGCAAACTCAAGCTAAAGTTGAAAAAGAGCAAACCACTCATGAATGCAGCAAAATATGACCTTGAGAATATACCACTGGAATTTAAATACTGCCTGCAAAATCAATTTGCTGCTTTAGATACAAATGACAGAGCTCCGGAAGAGTTATGGAATGACATTAAGAAGGTTGTGTTGGAAGAAAGTGAGAAGTCTCTACAAAAGGTGAAAAAGCAAAAACAGCCAAAATGGATGACGGAAGAAACTCTGAAAATTGCCCAGAAATGCAGAGAAGCTAAAGCCAGAGGAGAAAGAGAGACAATCGCAGAACTCAACAGAGATTTCCAACGTGCAGCAAGACAGGACAAGGAAAAGTACTACAATGACACTTGCAAGGAAATAGAAGCAGAAACTATTAGAGGAAGAACAAGATTGGCTTTCCTGAAGCTACGAGAGTTAAAGAAAAAGTTCCAGCCTCGAATTGGAATTACAAGAAGCTCAAGGTTCTATGTTGAATGATGCTGAGAAGATCAAGAAAAGGTGGAAGGAATATACAGAGTTTTTATATGATAAAGATCAAGTGGACCAACAGCCGTTTCAACCTGTACCTTATGATCGGGAACCATTGGTGATGAAAGAAGAAGTTGAAGCAGCATTGAAAGCCTTATCAAAGAACAAAGCACCAGGCATTGATAGCATTCCTATAGAAGTATTGCAGCAATCTGATGCAGCTGTTACCATACTTACAAGGCTCTGCCAAGAAATATGGAAGACAACATCATGGCCAACTGACTGGAAAAGATCTGTGTTTATACCAATACTAAAGAAAGGTGATCCAACTGACTGTGGAAATTATTGAACAATCGCTCTGATCCCACATGCCAGCAAGATTCTACTGAAGATTATTCAAAAGAGACTACAACCATACCTGGAACAAGAACTACCTGAAGTGCAAGCAGGGTTCAGGAAAGGGCGAGGAACGAGAGACATCATTGCGGATGTGAGATGGATCCTTGAAAAGACTAAAGAATACCAAAAGGATATCTATTTGTGCTTTATCGACTATAGTATACGACTAGGTATGCGCTTTAACTTACCATATAACTTACTGTTCCTTGTAAACCGCACTTGATACTTGGGAAAGAGCTGTATAGAAATAAGTGTTAAATAAATAAATAAAATAAATAAATAAATAGCAAGGCTTTTGACTGTGTAAATCATGAGAAACTCTGGGCCACATTAAGAAGCATGGGTATACCAGAACACCTGATCGTTCTCTTGCGCAATCTGTACATTGATCAAGAAACAACAGTTCGAACGGAACAAGGAGAAACAGAATGGTTTAAAATAAGCAAAGGTGTAAGACAAGGCTGCATACGTTCCCCCTACCTGTTTAATTTATATGCAGAACAAATCATCAGAGAAGCAGGATTGTATGAAGACAACAGAGGTGTGAAGATTGGTGGAAGACTCATCAACAACCTTCGCTATGCTGATGATACTACATTACTGGCTGAAAGTGAAGATGATCTGAAACATTTGCTTCTCACAATCAAAGAACATAGTCTCAAAATGGGCCTGCACCTTAATGTAAAGAAGACAAAGATCATGACAACTGGCATAATCAACAGGTTCATCGTTGAAGGAGAAGAAATTGAAATTGTGAACAACTTTAACCTACTTGGATCAACTATCAATAAAGAAGCAACAAGCAGTCAAGAAATCAAACGACGCATTGCTCTTGGCAGAATGGCTATTAAAGACCTAGATAAGATTCTCAAGAGCAGAGATGTCTCTCTCCATACAAAGATTCGACTTGTTCAAGCCATGGTATTTTCAATAACATCATATGGATGTGAAAGCTGGACAGTGAAAAAGACAGACAGGAAGAAAATTGATGCCTTTGAATTATGGTGCTGGCGGCGAATACTGTGTATACCATGGACCGCCCGAAGAACAAACCAGTCGGTACTAGAGGAGATCAAACCTAAGCTTTCTTTAGAAGCTCAGATGACAAGACTTCGACTTTCATACTTTGGACACATCATGCGAAGAGAGAGATCATTAGAGAAAGACATCATGCTTGGCAAGATAGAAGGTCAACGCAAAAGAGGAAGGCCAGCAATGAGATGGATCGATACAATAACAGCAACTACGGGTACCAGTCTGTCTACAATGAGCCGCCTGACTGAAGACCGAACACAATTTAGGATAGCTATCCAGAGGGTCGCCATGAGTCGACTCCGACTCGACGGCACTTAACAACAACAACAAACATAAAGATGAATTTATCCAGGCATAGATCACATCTATAAACACGGAGAACTCAAAAGAATGCAGAGCTGCTGTATAAAGACACATTTTAGAAATGATGTCCAGGTGCAATAGGGGACGTCCATGTGAAAACATACCCAAAGAAGCTGGCCATGTCCATTTGAACACAATTTCAGAAATGTGGACGTCCTCAATATGGTCATCATCAGGGATTTCTACAAAGACATTTCTGCGATAGTATCGCAGACAGGGAACATGTCCCAGACGGGTCGTTCTGCATGTTTTCAAACGTCCAAATCACAAATAAGGCTTCTAAAATGACCACCACAGTGAATAAGCAAAGCAGCCCTTTAAATTCTGCCAACATCTAGTGTGCCATGATCTAGCAGACTTAAACAACAGTAAAGCCTTTTGGGATAAATGATTGGATTTATCCTCTCCCTGTCCAAGCCTTGTTCGCCTTCTGGAAGATAGGACTGTGCTGAAGACTCTAATACACTGTGTGCTCCTGTTTCCAAACAGATTTCCATACAGTCTTACTTAGGAAAGACTGCGGAGGTTGTCACTGTCCTATTTCACGAGGTATACCACAGCATTGGGAAGTGCTCCCCTACACCTCACTCAACCTCCCTTCAGCTTCACGCATCCTCTTTTTACCCTCCCTGGTCCCTGCCCTCACTGCCCTTCATCCAAGCTGCACTCATCCTCCCTACTATTCACCCCCATTCATCCCTGCAGTGTTCCCCCACTGCAATCTCACTTATCTCTTCTATAGCACTTCCCCCCCTCACTCATCCTGCCCCCCTCAGTGTTTCCCCTAGAGTCTTAATCAACCTCCCCCCAGTGCTCTGCTGTAGCAAAAATGTAGGATCCCAAAACACACCACCCCTGTGGTGAAGGGGCATGTCAACGCCAGGGAGGGGGGGCATGGAGAAGGAAGAAGAGAGTCTGTGGAAGAACATGGTGGGGGGGGGGCTGGAATTGGTGAAGCAGGGATGATGTATAATATTGTCTTTGATGATATAGTTAATTCTTTAATGTGTTGTGAACATGTATGGCCATGAGATGGTCTATAGCAGCCTACTGACCGCCATCCTGCCCGTCATCTAGACTGGCTGCAGGAGTAGCAATCACACACGTGTTATCCTCTGCTGTCTTGGGGCCAGTCTCAGAATTACTGAGACTGTCCCCATGGCAGCAGCAGGTAATAATTATATGAACACTGTGCCTGCTACCAGCCAGGGCAAGTAGTGGGATGCCAGAGTGTTCCTGGAATTAAAAGAATACAATAGGAGTTGGGGAATTTTAGTGGGAGTCCAGCAACTGGCGGAAAATTGGCACTTATAGCAGCTGGTCTCCATTTGTGAAAACCAGCCAGGTTAGAACATAAGAAATGCCAAACTGGATCAGACCAAAGGTCCATCAAGCCCATTTTACAAAAGTGGCCAGTCCAAGTCACAAGTACCGGACAGGTTCCCCAAAGGTAGACAAACTTCGTGCTGCTCCCCATTGGTAAGCAGCGGATTTCCCCAGTCAACTTTAATAATGGTTTATAGACTTTTCCTCCACGAACTTGTCCACACCTCTTTTAAATCCAGCTGTACTATCAGCTTTTAATACGTCCTATGACAAAGAATTCCAGAGTTTGATGATCTATTCGGTGATTAGTCTTAAATGTGCTACATTGTGTCCCTTCTTGTCTTTCTATTTTTTGAGGGAGTAAAAGACTGATCTACATTTACCCGTTCCTCCACTAATCATTAAGGAGCCAGACAATAGGACAAGAAGGATACCCCAAGGGAACCTACTATCAATCCCGAAAAAGAAGACCAAAGCACTGCAGTCCACCTCCACAAGAGCGATATCACTATCTGCCTCATCAGTATGGAACAATCTACTGGAGAATATAAGATCAATAACGGACATTTGTGACTTTAGAAAAGCAATAAAAACGCTGCTCTTTAAGGAATACTATGAACTGAACAATTAAACAATCAATTCTTACCTCAGCATATAAAACGAAGCTACTACCTCACTACATATAAAGTGAACGAATCCTCCTAAGAACCTATCCTATAACCCTCCTCACGTCACTGTCTCATTAAGAGCTAGCTGACGCACCTCATGAGCTCTGTATGTGGATTCTTACACCCTGTAAATAGTAACAGCATTTACACCCTGTATGTATATACTGACATTCTGTAAATATTAGCCTGCAAACATCTCTCCTCATACCACCAAGTTCTAAACCCCTGTCAAATTTGTTTAATGTAAGTTTATATGTATATTCATTTAATGTACAGTTAATGTTGTTCAAATGTAAACCGCTTTGAGTACATGATGGAGCGGTATAGAAAACGTGCTAAATAAATAAATAATTTTATAGACCTCTATCATATCTCTCCTCAGCCATCTCTTTTCCAAGTTGAAGAGTCCTAGGGCCCGATTTTCAACAAGGCGCCGAGGTATTCGATACCCGCAGGAAAAGTGCTTGAATTGTGAGTCAGGTGCCTCCAAAATGGCAAAGCTTCAAAAATGTGGCACAAACCAAGCACAGCGGCAGGTGTCCAGCGTGGCATAGATGGGTATGCACAGGAGCCGGAACCTGGGCTTGGCGCCTAAGACACCGTTAGCCTGCAATACCCGTATAGGTGTCCAAGTCAGCAGCCAGAGAAGCGGGACAGCAAGTGTGCATGAACTCATGTATCACCCGTCCGGTGTACCCATGCATTGATGATACCATCATGCAGGCCCCGCGGGGCTGGTCGGATAGACACCAGCGGCATGACAGCGAGAAGGACGGTGACCTTCTGCCCTGATGAGTCTGAGACCTTTTCACCTTTCTGTGCTGCGGTACCCCGGAGGGGGGCCACTGGGGCCAGGCCACATGCTGGTGGCAGTAGGAGGATGGACCAGGTGCCACCTCTGGCTGCCCGCAGCAGTAGACATATCTAGATACAACAGGTGGGGAAGCCGCTGCACCTTCTGGTGGCGGATGGCAGCAACACCACAGGGCTTGCATAGCAATTAACAATGGCATTGCCCGGTGCATGGGGAGCTGTGGCCGGCTGCCCATGCCAGCGGACTGTGCCAGCCCATGCAGATGCCCTGGACACACGCCCCACCCTACAGCCTCTGTGACCTTGGCCCAGGGGTCGGAGGGGGCTAGTGGCAGTATCCACATATGCGCTGTCCATCTGTCCCTGCAAATGAATCAGCCACCACTGCCCACCACCCCCTGTCTGGCTGTGGCAGCAGAGATAATGTGATGCCACAGGACCTGACAGATGTGTAATGGGGAGCATGCACAGACTGCAACACTCTGTCCTGTATGGCACCTAATGAACCATACAGTGATGTGGCCTCTGAAGCAGTGGATGCCCCCTGCCATGACACTTGACCACAGCTGAGGCCACTCACGGTCTACAGTCATATACCATGTACCATAGATTTATTTGCTACTGAAAATCCTTACAATGCCCAGGTCCTTTTCCCGGGTGGTGGTTCCTAATGTGGAATTTTGCATCATGTAACCATAGTGTGGATTGTTCTTTCCTAGCTGCATAATTTTGCACTTTTCCACATTAAATTTCATCTGCCATTTGGATGCCCAGTCTTCCAATTTCTCAAGGTCCTCTTGCAATTTTTAACTATACTCTTGTGATTTAACAGCTTTGAATATATTTGTGTTATCTGCTGATGTGATCACCTCACTCATTGCTTCCATTTCCAGTTAATTTATGAATACTGTATGTTAAAACAGCAGACCCAGCGCAGATCCCTGGGTACTCCACTATTCACCTTTCTCCATTTGGAAAATTGGCCATTTAGCTCTACTCTCTGCTTTCTATCTTTTAACCAGTTCCTAAACCTCAATAGTACACTGCCTCCTATCCCATGACTTTTTAATTTCACCAAGCATCTCTCATGAGGCGTCTTGTCAAAGGCTTTCTGAAAATCCACTTATACTACATCGACCGGCTCAGCTTTATCTACCTGTTTATTCACACCTTCTAAAAAATATAACAGATTAGTGAGACAAGACTTCTCTTGGCTAAATCCATGTTGGCTTTGTCCCATTAAACCACGACTATCTACGCGCTCAGAAATGTTGTTCTTTATGATGATTTCTACCGTTTCGCCCAGCACTGATCTCTGTAGCTTACTGCACCACCTCTGGAACTGGAACTGTCTTAAAAGATTGGTGTTATGTTGGCTACTCTCCAATCTTCAGGTACTATAGATGATTTTAATGATAGTTTACAAATTAGCCCCTCTCCAAATCTCCGTCAGAATCCTACATGTTCCCTTTGATTCTCAGTTCTCTTTTACATCTCGCGTCTCTTCGGTTGTTCAGCGCTGTTTCGATGTTCTTCACCAGATTTGTTCTGTATCCAAGCTTCTTGATCAGTCTTCTGTCCATTTACTCCTTCTGTTTCTGGTTATTGCCAGTCTTGATTACACTAATTCCCTTCTTTCCGGCCTTCCCCAGTGTCAGATTCATTGGTTACAGTTAATTAAAAGCACTGCTCTTAGACGCCTTTATAATGCTTGTAATTATGGTCATCTTGCCCTCGTTTTCCTCACCGAGCAATGGCTACCTCTAGCCTTCAATATAAGATTCCTGCAGTCACTCACCGTGCCCTCCTTACTAGTAATCCCCCTTTTCTGTCACAGCTTCTGTCTGCTTATACCCCTCTGCGTGCCTTCTTTTCCGCCTCTCAGAGTCTTTTGACTGTCCCCGTTCCTCATTCGGTCCGTACTTCCCTGGCCCGCTCTTCTTTCCCCATCGTTGCTCCTACATTATGGAATTCCCTCTCCATCTCTCTTCATTCTCAATGATCATTCTCCTGCTTTAAATCCCAGTTAAAAGCCCACCTTCTTGCCCCTGCCTTCCCTGATCCTTATTTACTTGATGCTCTTCTTCTATTTCCACTTCCCCTTTTCTTGCAACTCTAGCCAGTTGCCTCCCCTTTGTTTCCCATGGTCTTCCTTCCTTTCCTTTTGTTTCTTATGGCTGGCATCCAGGAACACGAATAGCGGGTTTGTATATCTGGGTTGGACGTCCAACCCGCGCTAAGGGCAGAATGCGATTCCAGGCCCGGTGCTCCCCATACATACAAGGGTGGAATACATCAGGGACGCCCTCCACAATGAGTGGCCCAGACCTCCATGTCACACACCGATGGGCATTCTGTGCCCCTGCAACTCTGCTCTGGCACACAGCAGCCGCCGGTGATGGCCAGACACAGGGCTGCAGGGGCAGTTGTTGCAGATGGCATTTTGAGCCATGCTGTGGACAGCTCATTGCCACGGAGCCAGGACACCACTGCTGACTCACGCCAGCAGTGGTGTTCTGGCATCTGGGAGGGCAGCTCCCCATATGCCAATTTGTTCGGCACATGGGGAGCTCCCGGGCATCTAAGTCATCAATTCTGCCATTGCAGGTATGTCAGGGCCCTGCAGCAACAGAATTGGGTCCGTTTCCTGCACGTCTGGATTTTGAATGGCCAGAGCAGCCTGACACGTGGGACACAGCATTGGACTCTGTGTCACCACACTTGTCATTGCATGGTAACCTAGGTCCTCCTCCCCTTCTTCTCCATTGTGGTTTTACTTTTCCTCCTGTTTCATGTGTTGTTTTGTTTGCCTACCTCATTATTTACTTTTTTGTAAACCGCCTAGTTGCACTGCTATAGGCGGTATATCAAGTCAAATAAACTGTAACTGTACCAATAGATGTATTCGATTCTGTCCAGGTGACATGCTACTCTATAATTAAGCAAATTGCAGATTTATTGATTTGTTTCAATTCCTTCGATATATCACCTTTAAATATCATTTCTGGCATGGGTACATTCCCTACATCTTCTTCAGTAAAGACCGCAACAAAGAATTCATAATGAGCCCGATTCAGAGGGGGGCACATCCGGGTCATCCAGATGGCCCCAAGCAAGATGGGCCTGTTTGGACCCAATTCTGTATTGCGGGAACAAAATGTTCCTGCGTTGGCTAGAATCGGGCCCGAGGATGGCCCAGCATGCCCTTGCCGCCTGTGGGAATGTCCTCCCTGCAGATGCCCTCGACTCCTGAGGTCCCGGTTCCCCTTTTCCCCACTGCCCGACCCAAGGCGGACCTGCCATGGCCTGGATTGGACGGTGGGGACCCCCTCGCACCCAGGCCTGATTCCCAGGTTTTCCATCTTTGAGGTGGAATAAGCAGTGCATCCCACGAGCCTAGCAGGACATACAGGATTGTGACCTGAATCGGCCCTGTATGTTCTGCCGGGCTGGTCCACCCCTCCTCGACCCCAGTCCCGTCCCCCGCTGGCTCTCCCCATCCTGAGCATCAGGACGTACGGAGGGGGAATCGGCCCCGGTTGGCTTGCGGGGCTGCACGTCCTGCAGGTACGTGCAGCCTTGCAACCCGCATCCCAGAATCAGGCCCTTAGTCTCTCTGCTATGGCTTTGTCGTCCCTTAGCGCCCTTCTTATCCCTCTTTTATCTGATGGTCCAATTTACTCTCTCACAGGTGTTTTTGCTACGAATGTACTTGAAAAAGCTTTTATGATGAGTTTTTTGCTTCCATGGCATTTTTCTTTTCAAATTTTCCCTTTGTCTGCCTTATCAATGCTTTGTATCTAACTTGCCAGTGCTGCCTTCTACTTTTCTTAGTGGCATTCATCTGCTCTGAGCTTCCAAGATGGCATTTTTAAATAATGCATAAGCCAGGTGTAAACCCATCACCTTTGCAATTGCTCCTTTTAGCTTTTTCTTAGCCATTTTCCTCATTTTATCATAGTCTTCCTTTAGAAAGATAAATTTTAGTGCAAAGGATTTCCTTCCTATCCTCCCTCCACTTAATAAATCAAATGTAATCAACATTATTGCCTAGTGGCCCCAAAATCACTATCTCTCACACCAGATTCTGGTTTCCACTAAGGACTAGGTCTAAAATAGTTTCCGCTCATGTCAACTCCTGAAACAACTGCTCCATGAAGCAGTCATTTATTTTATTGAGAAACTTTTATTGCCCTAGCATGTCCTGATGCGACGCTGACCCAGACGATACCCGGGTAATTGAAGTCACCCTTTATTACTGTGTTGTAAATTTTGTTAGCTTCCCTAATTCTGTTAGCATTTCATCTTCCTCTGTTCATTCTGGCCAGGCAGATGGTAGTACACCCCCCACTGCCGTTCCCTTCCATAGAGATTATACAGTGTATTTTGTTTCCTGCAAAACCTTTATCCTGTTTGACTCAATGCCATCTACAATGCGTCGCATCCCCCTTCACCAATTTGACCTACCCTATCACTGCAATATAATTTGTACCCAAGTATCAGTATGTCCCATTGGTTATTTTCCTTCCACCAGGTCTCTGAGATACCAGTTATATCTAACCTTTCATTTAGTGCTATATACTGTAGTCTAATGCACCCATCTTATTTTTTAGATTTCTAGCATTTGCATACAGGCATTTCAAATTTGTTATTTGTTCATATTAACGATCTCGTTATCAGTTGAGGGGGTAATCTCTGTCAACTCATGCACCTGGATTGCTTTCACCTTTATTGCAAACTCTCCATCGAATGCCCTAACTTCCCTCTTTTGCTAGTATCCTTCAAATGGCTAAGTACCTGAAAGAGGAGTTGGTAGGGTGGGAAGGGATAAGGGAAGTGGAATTACAATGGGCTAAACTAAAGGAGGCAATAAAAGGTGCAACAGATACAGAGGCGTCTCAAGGCAATCTGCTGCTTGAGGCGAAAGATGAGATGGCGCCCCCCACCACCTCCCCATAGAGGGGGGCGGGGCTTTTATAGAACTCCAGTCACGGACTAAACCAAACCAAAAAGCCGATTAGATTATATGGAGGAAATGCAAGATGTTTTCACACCAAGGAACTAAAAGAGAGTGAGAACCAATAGCACAGTTTATAAAACTAAATTATGACTCATTTTTATTTTGTTGTTATAAACTGCGTTATGGTTATTGCTTTTTTGTTTTCAACATATATTTTGCATCCACAGAACCCCCTTCAACAGAGGGTGCAGAACAGAACCTGGACATTCACACACAGAACTCAATATTTTTAAAAAAAATCTGATTCTGATCATCTCACTAACAACAACAACAAACAAACATTCTCCAGTACCAGGCATATTGTGAACTAATACAAAACCCTACAACAAAGTAAGAGCAAATCTACTATACCATACCATATCAGCACCAACTTCCAAAACTCACATAAGGAGCCCATCCAAAAAAAGTTTCACTGTAAATACTACAGTGGGCCCTGGAACATCCAAACACCTATTTGAAAAGCTGAACAAGTCAAATTACTACAGTATAGTACAGATCTTTACGTACAAACTCCATGTTAACAGAACACCTGACCTCAGTCACACACTCACAACATCGACCTTCACCAAGTACAGAATAAGAAACCACAATCTAAAGTAAAAATAGAAATATGTAGACAAAATTTAAACTGAAACCCCAAGAAGCCAGAGTCCACATGCCGTGCAACCTGGAAAAGAGACGGCTGAGGGGAGATATGATAGAAGTCTATAAATTAATGAACGGAGTGAAACGGGTAAACGTAGATCGATTGTTTACCTTATCAGAATATAGAAAGACTAGGGGACATGCAATGAAGCTACAGGGTAAACTATTTAAGACTAATAAAAGAAAATATTTTTTCACTCAACGTGTAATCAAACTCTGGAATTTGTTACCGGAGGATGTAGTAAAGGCTGTTAGTGTAGCTGGGTTTAAAAAAGGTTTGGACAAGTTCCTGGAGGAAAGGTCCATAAACCATTATTAAGAAGGGACCCAGGATATCAATGCTTGAACCAATACAAGCATTGTGGAACCTGTGTCCCTTGGGGAAACTGCTAGGTACGTATGACCTAGATTGGCCACTGTTGGAAACAGAATACTGGGCTTGATGGACCTTGGTCTGACCCAGTATGGCATATCTTATGTTCTTATGTTCTTATGTTAGATAAATAAGAGATGCAGTTCCCCAATACTGTGTAAAATATAAAAATAGCACAAAGTCCAATCACTAAAATTAAATAAAATTATTTTTTCTCCCTTTGTTCCCTGACCATTTTATTCTCTGATCTTGCTGATCCCGATCTGAGGCTTTTGCTTTCCTGTCTTCTCTTAGCTCTCTTTCTGTGGTCTATGGTCCATCTGCCATTTCTTGTCCCTTCTTTTCTTTTCCTCACTTCCTTCCATCAGCCTATTTCCAGTTCCAGTAACCCTCTCCAGTATCAGCCCCCTTTCCAGTCCCCCCCCCCTCCCAGTACTTTCCAATGTCAACTGCCTTGCATTCCCAGGACTGCCTCTGGTGTCCATTCCCTTCCAGTCCCCCTCCTTCCCCACTGTCCAGCCCCTTCGAGTCCAAATGACATCGCAGGTATCAGCTCACGTCCACTCTCAGTGCCACTCCCCCCCCCCCGGTCAGCTAACTTCCAGTCACCCTACCCTCTGTCCATCCCCCTTCCAGTGTCATTCGCACATTCAGCTCCCTTTCAGCCTCTTCCCCATTACCCAGCCACCTACTACTCCCATCCCCAAGTGTCAGTTCCTTTCCAGCCCCCTCCTTCCCTTTTTGTCAGCTCCCTTCCTGCCCCCTCCTTCCCCTGGCAGACCCTCTCAGTATACACTCCCTTCCAGTCCTATTCTCCCATCCCCCCACATCAGCCCATTTGTAGTCCTAGCCCCTAGTTTTCTTCCAGGGCCAGCAGCACTCTCCTCCCCTCCCCCATCAGTCCACTTCCAGTCCCAGCCCATTGCAGTCCTATCCCCCTTATCAGCCCACTCCAGTCCTAGCGATGTTGAAGCGCTGGTATGGCTGCCGCTTGAATAAATTCCCCTGATGCAGCGATTTGTTCGCAAAACGTATGTGAGCTCTACGGTGACGTCGGGGTAGCAGTCTGCGGTCCATCCCCCTGATTTTTTTTTTTCAAGCTAAGTGTTGCAATTTAGGGTTTGGCTGCAATTGCGTTTGAATTCAATTTGTAATTTTTGCAACAATTGTGAACTTTTGCTACGTTTAAAAATGCATATGGTAGAGGAGGCAATTGGTCATTGATGTTAATGGGCTTTTGCTTGGCAGTAAATCTTGACTTGTGTCTCGATTATGTGTGCCTTTGCCCGTCTTGGCTGAGACCTTGCCACCCCGTTCCATATTTGCATAAACAGAATGCAAACTTACATGTTGTTCTAATGAAGAAACAAATGGTGTTGTGGTAGAGTGAGTCCTTTGCTCTGATTGGATTCACCAGAGGCAGGTCTTGTCAGAAAAATCTGATTGATTTCTTTGACGGGTGACCAGGGAGTTGGACCGAGGGAGATCCCTATATGTGGTGTATTTGGATTTCAGTAAAGCCTTTGACACTGTTCCTCACAGGCGACTTATAAACAAACTGATTACCCTAGGGATGGACCCTAAAGTTACTGCTTGGGTTAGAAATTGGTTGGAAGAGAGGCGACAAAGAGTATAGGTAAATGGAGCTCACTCTGAGGAGAAGGATGTTACCAGTGGTGTGCCCCAGGGATCTGTCCTTGGTCCGATTCTTTTCAACATCTTTGTTAGTGATATAGCAGAAGGGCTGTCGGGTAAGGTTTGCCTCTTTGCGGATGATACCAAAATCTGCAATAGAGTAGACACCCAGGAAGGGGTAGATAACATGAGGAGGGATCTAGCTAAGCTTGAAGAATGGTCTAGAATTTGGCAGCTGGGATTTAATGTTAAAAAATGTAAGGTCATGCATTTGGGCTGCAGCAATCCAAGGGAGCAATATAGTATAGGGGTGAAGCACTTTTGTCCATTAAAGAAGAGCAGGACCTAGGCGTGGTTGTGTCTGATGACCTTAAAGTAGCTAAACAGGTAGAAAAGGCGACGGCAAAAGCTAGAAGGATGCTTGGGTGCATACGGAGAGGAATGGCTAGCAGAAAAAAGGAGGTGATAATGCCTCTGTATAAGTCTTTGGTGCGACCTCATTTGGAGTATGGTGTGCAATTCTGGAGACTGCACCTTCAAAAGGATGTGAACAGGATGGAGTCGGTGCAGAGGGTTGCTACTAAAATGATTAATGGGCTTCATTATAAAGCATATGAGGACAGACTTAAGGATCTTAATATGTACACCTTAGAAGAAAGGCGGGATAGAGGTGCTATGATTGAGATGTTCAAATACCTCCGTGGCATAAATGTTCAGGGAGAGAGCCTCTTTCAATTGAAAGCAAGTTCTGCTACGAGGGGACATGGGATGAGGGTGAAGGGAGATAGATTCAGGAGTGATATGCGGAAATATTTCTTTATGGAAAGAGTAGTGGATCCGTGGAGTAGTCTCCCAGTGGAGGTGGTAGAGATGAGGACACTAACTGAATTCAAAGAAACATGGGACAAACACAGAGGATCTCTAAAGGTAAAAAGGGGACTGTTGTAGTTGTTGATATGGAAGGACAGACTAGATAGGCCATATTTCTATGTTTCTATGATGCCAGCTAGTGATTGGGTCCAAGGCATTGCAAGCACCAGTTGTGATGGCTGGTGGCAGAAATGGCCTTGCTACACTTGGTGCATTTCTCAAAGCCAGTAGCTGGCTTAGACATGCCAAAAAACACCACCTTGTCAAAGTTAAAGTGGAGGGCCGCCGTGGCAGGAAAAACAATCTCTAAAAGAGAGAAGAAAACCTAAATTGGCAAAACTGATTAACCAACAACAGGTGGAAAAGAAAATACAGAAAAAAATGGTTCACAAGGCCCAGAAAACCTTTTTCCAGACTGCAGGAACACGTCCTAGGGGTTCCGCTGAAAAAAAGAAGACTGGAGAAGATGGTGCCATGGCAAGTGGGAAGGTGAGCATGCGTGCACAGTGTACCTCGCAGAGGCTTCCTTTGGAAGCTGGGGAGCGTTCCGTATGGTGCTCTGTTGATGATGTCATGGAAAAATTGCTTGTTTATGGAGAAACTGGCACTTCGGCTGGTTATGTTATCCTCTATGGGTTTCTCTGGATAAGACGCAGACAATAGTAGCTTGCCATTTTAATACGTGCAGCTCATTTGAATATAATCTAAATACGTTTGGCATTACTGTGTGTGCCTGCTTTCGCTTTGCTCTTTACGCGCATGTGAATCTCTCTTCTGAATTTGGCCTGTTGGAACTTGTGTGTTTAAGTTGCGTTATCTGCACGCAAAGAGTGCGTTGGTCTTTCTGCATGGGCCCCATAAAGAGCATGAGAGAAAACGAGGGGATGGGAGAAGGGACAGGAGGGCTGCTGCCTGTGCTGTCCTATTCTTTGTAGAAATGCACAATCTTTGTTTCTAAATTTGTCTCTCCAGTTGATTTCAGCAGGAATAAATGCAATACTCAAGGAGTAGACAGGAGGGACGGATTTAAGATTTTGCTGCCCAGAGGCAAGATCCAACAGCATATCCCAGAGAATGGGAGGGAGGAGAGGTGTCAGAGATCCCTAAAAGACAGGCCTTAGCTCCCCAGTGACACATGGCCCTAACCTAAGCTGGTTATTCTTTGGCTTGGGTATTTGGTGCCAGGATTGTACCTGTACAACTAACAGATCTGGAGCCTCCCCACCGCACCAGCTACGTTCAGAACTCACTCTCTCAGCTCCCTGGAAGCCCAATGATGACATCAGTGTCCCCTTCTATGCTTGAGCTCTGTGCGGTTGCGCCGTTCACACAGCTCTTGGTGCGGCCCTAGGCAGTTGCCTGTGTTCCCTAAATCCATGCCTGGTGGACAGTATGGGTGTTATTTTAGAAATCTTATTTGCAATTTTCACATGTAAATACGACCACATACACACGCAAATCATATCCACATGTAAAAGGCATCTTCAAAGGGCTAATTTTACATGTGGATGTACATATCGAGCCCGATATTGAGTCAGCTGCATTTTAGAAGGGCTATGTGCCTCATCGGCACATAGCCCTCCCCATCGCCCTCTAACCCGTATATTCCATGCCTCGACGACAACATTGATTATCCAGGCACCGCTGCACATGCCGGAAGCCACCGTAGCTAACTGGGCAGCAGCGATATTGCATGCTGTCCAGTTAGCTCCTGCACCTTCCATCCCCGACATGCCCGAGTGCTATCTGGATAAGTTCCATTGAACATCCCCCAGTTAAGGCCTACACATGGTTTACTGGGCTGCATGTGCAAGACTAAAATTGTGCACGTCCAGATTTACACTTGCTCCCTGATCCAAATAGAGGGAGGAAAGTGTTCCTTTTGCTTTTCCCTTTACACGGGGGTTAAGGGGGATATACCCCTTCATCCCCAATGTTTACTTCTCCCTCTGAATCACAATGAGAGAAAGACAGGGGCTTCTATAGTTAATTTGCAGCATCTACATGTCTGAATTTGCCAACTGGCAAAGATAAATGTGCCAGTTGCCCACGTTTCGGAGGTCAATTTTTCCCACATGTACCTTTGTGAAATGATTCCTCTTGCTCATCCCAATGCATCTTGATATAAAACGCACATCCACGGTGGGAGGTGGAAATATGTCGATTTTGCATTGGTCTTAAACATGCTCACCTCTCTTCTAAGATTGACATAAATTTGCAAATGTTCTCACTTGGACGTCGCTGCAACCATATAAACAGCCTTTCTAAAATGTGGAGTCACATGGATAGCTGGGAGAATCTGACCTAGAATAAGAAAATGATGAACCTCCAAGGACCTCTAGTGTTAGAACGAGCCCCTCACAGCTAGGCCCACTGAGTCAGTACATCAGGCTCCATCTCTGGCCCTGTTCAGATCCAGGCTAAAAACTCCCCTCTTTGAGACGGCTTTGGATTCTGATCCCCTTGGCCTCCTGTTCACCTCCTGTGTTTCCTAACCATTCCCTAGATATATCCTAGTCCCGAGTTGTTGTGTTGTCTGTCTTAACTAGACTGTAAGCTCTTAGAGCAGGGACCGTCTCTTACATGTCTCTGTACAGTGCTGTGTAATGCCTTGTAGCGGTGCACACATGATAAGTAGTAATGTAGTACTTACTGGGATGGAGTTTTCATTTCTTTAAGAAATACAGAATTACATCTCCTTGCATAGTAAGGGGAAAAGACAGGAATGAGCCAGCGTGTTCTCAGTGCCAAGGAATCCTCTGGGAACTCTGCAAACCTAGTGTGCAGCTGGGCGCGGTGGGTCACATTAATGAGCAGAGGGCTTGTATAGCGATTAATAGCAGCAGTCTGGTAACCAGAAAGACCAGGGTTCAAATCCCACTGGTACTTCTTGTGACCTTGGGCAAATCATTTAACCCTCTGTTGCCTCAGATAGATTGTAAGCCCTCTGGGAACAGGGAAACTGCGATGAGTTAATGAAAATATAAAATAAACCCTTACATACCCAGCTGTAAATTTTCAATATGCATGTCTTGAGGGAGCAGAGGTCTTAGACCTGAGTCTCTGTCCCACTATAATTCTGCTGAGCACAGCAATCTTTAAACAAACTATTTAATTGTGCTTGGTAAACTGTAGAGAGATCTACTCTCTTCCCCGGACCGGTCATCAGCAATTCCCTGCAGGAGTGCTAATTTTTCGACGTACTCAGGTTATGCCTTTATTAGGCACCGTTGCTACTATTACTCTATAAATTATCTCCCATGTCTTTCTCCAACTTGACTGCTACATGTATTGCTTTGGCAACACATGGGAAATTGTCATGCTAGTATCTGAATCTGAAGACATGTTGGACAGAAGATCGTTGTATGGAGAGAGGATGAGTAAGTGAGGGATCAAATGTGTGAGCAGGCTGTGCGTGACAGAAGGAGGCAAGAATGAATGAGGGATCAGAGGCACTGTAAGTAATGAGGGAGGCGATTGGAGGGGTTGTGGGATGTGAACGAGAAGGCTGAAGGGGATGTGAGTGACCAAAAGGATCAGTATTGGAAGGAGGGGTGTGAGTGAATCATTGCTCCTTTCCTGATCCTACATTGCCCTCCCCAATCCCAGACCATTTCCTCCTTCTTCCCTTCCCCGGGGTGGGTGCTAGAAACTCACATCCCCTTCAATCTTCTCGCTCATATCCCACAACCCTTCCAGTCCCCTCTCTCACTACCCACAGTGTTTGCAATCTATAAATCAGCACCTTTCTCCATCATTAGCCGATGACCCATGATTGCACTACTATGCTGTTGTTGATAACGAGTTATTTTTTAATTTTTTTTTTCATTTTTTACTGTTTTGTTTGTTTTTTTCATTTTTTATTGTTTTTATTTCTTAATTTATTATTTTTCAGCATTTTGGCACCATCCAAGCCTCGGCACCCTCCTGCCATGCTTACCTTGCTTACTGCTTTGCACCAACCCTAAACCCCCTTCCCGACCTGCCCTCATACCTTTTTCTTCTTGCTTTTCTGTCTGATTCTCCCTATCCTTCCCTCACTCTCTGCTTCTACCTCTATCCATTTATGCCTTCTGCTTGAGATCCCCTCTCTTTCCCCTGACCCCAGATCCCTTCCCCTATTCTTTGTACCTCCAGAGGTACTGAGAATTGAAACTGCAAGATCAACCCAAACTTCCTCCATCATGCAGCTAAAGGAGCGAATCACATTGGAAAGTCAGAAACCCAGCATTTTCCAGCAGCTGAAGCAAGGCAGAAGGTTCAATGAGTGAGTGAGAGACTGGGGAAGCCTGGGGGGTTATGAGAGAGAGAGACTGGGGGAAGTCTAGGGTGTGATGTTAAAGAGAGAGAGACTGGGTCAAGGCTGGAGAGGTCATGGAAAAGTGAGAGGGAGTGGGGGAAGGCTAGGGAGGGCCATGGCAAAGAAAAATTGGGTGAAGGTAGGGTACAGGGACTATGATAGAGACTTGTTTGCTTGCTTCATGTATCACCAGACCATGATGTTATGCGAAGCAAAAAATGAAGTTGTCTCAGGCGCAGCTATAAATGGGGGTGGTCAGAGGAAGAGGGGAGGAGGAAAGGGGCCCACTGTCTTCTACTGGCATTGTGCAGTGGCACGTTAAGGGCCTGATTTATTCAGCTTTCTTTTCCCATAGAAATGGAAAAGGTCTTAATAAATCAGGCCCTAAAAAAAAGAACTGCTATGTACTTTATAGGGGGGAGGAGGAGACACACACACTGTGACCTAGATCTTGGCGACTGGCTTCTAAACTTTTAGACTAGCTCCTAGGTTCCAAGGATATTTATCAAGGCCTGGCTTACGTACTAGCAATAGTGCAACATCTTCAAAAGAAGCTAACATCCCTGGCGCAGCAATAGGCCACGGTGAACATGGTCATGAACCCAGTGTAGCAGGAGCTAAACCACTGAAATTAATACACTTCTGGCACAGCCCCTATGTTTTAATTGAAAGGGTTTATAAAGATAGCCCCCCAAAAAACTAGAAGAAAGAGGAAGAATTCCAGAAAGAGACTCTCGTTGGCATGTTGCAAGTCTTGAGACGAACATTAGCAGTAAATCTGAGCGCATGAGGTCATCTCCGACATACCTTGGCGTAAAGCAGGATTAACCCGCTTGGAGACATTACCCTGAGAAAATTGTTTCTCTCTTCAGTCGGTCGTCAGCAAGGCCATAGTAGCTTCTGTTCCACAAGAGGGCAGCCTGTGCTTAAAAAAAAAACAACTCTCTTGCTTTTGAAAAAAAAGTGATTTTATTTTTACATGTTCTAAGAGACAAGCAATAAAAGCTAGACAGTGCTAATGGAGTAAATCTCAGAGATGCAGAATTTTGTTTTTAAAATCCCATATTGATAGCTGTAAGAAGCAGGAGTCTCACGGCTTCATTTTCTCTCAACTCGAACAACGTACAACCACAACTGAGCTCCGCAATAGTCAGGGTCCATGCATTTGCCAACCGTGGGCCACCTGATCAGAAATCCCTGTGTATGTGGGCCGCATGAATATTTCAGCCTGTTATAGAATTATTTATACTCATCAAAATGTATGTATCTCCACGAAACAGCTCAGTAACACTTCAAAAGCATGTGTGCTAGCTAATTAGGTTTTTTTTGTTTTTGCTTAAAACCTCAAGTGCGCCACATCCCAAGGTCTGGCAGGCTGCGTTTGGCCCACAGGCTGCACCTTGGATGCGCCTGACGTACACCATCAGCACTATTGAAAAGTGCTAATATTCAGCTTAGTGATTATAGCACAGCACAGGAGACCAGGCCCCGAAAAGGAGGCAAGTGGAGGATTTTTTCAGGCATCACGCTCGCTGGTGTAAGAATCTCTAAACCCCCCCCCCCCACCCCCACTAAAGCTTCCAGTGTCTCGGATCCGATGAAATCGGCTGGATCTATGGCTGCAAGATTTCAATCTTTAGAACATTTCAACAGCTGCCCTCGTAAATTAAAAATAAATCATTAATTTTCAAAGGAAGTAATTTTTGTCCCTTTTCAGACCTTAAAGCAACAGTAGCAGCTAGTCTGAAAAACATTTGATTTATCATATCCTCTTTTATCTAGATCTTACTTCTTTAGTCCTTACCATGCATTTTATTTTATTTCTATATACAGGGTGGCCCAAAAAAAGTGAAAACATCTCGTAAATTAAAAGCTTATATAGTTTACTTATTTACCTTTTTTAGCCATATAATGTCTTTGTTTTGACAATTTCCGGTCACCATCTTTTTTTTTTAAATTTGTCAATCGTTTACATCTGTCTTTTTGAATTTTTAAATAACCTATAGGCTATGAGATGTTCTCACTTTTTTTGGGCCACCCTGTATATATATAAGGTCCCTTTGCCTTAATGTAATTTAAATCGACCATAACTCGGGTAAATAGCATGAAGCTATTTGCTCCTGCATGGAGACTGTAAATATTTCAGTCCAATAAGGGATGAACAAGCATCTAGAATTTCTAGAGACTTCTGCTCTAACAGGGCAGAGAGAGCCACAAGGACTGAGGCTCTCTGAAGAATCAAGGCGATGTGAAGACAGCTTAAAACCCATGACTGGTGTTAGATATGCTCACTGGTGAAGGAGCCCCAAAACCTGCCTGCAGGTTATGCTTTCTTCAGCTTAATTCAGACTTGGGGTTCGCAGTGACATGGGGGCCTAGGGCTATTGTCCTGTTTGCCACCCCCAAATGCTAGCCCTGTTGAAATCCCCCTCTGCCCTGTTTTTCCAGAAGACCCTCAAAGGTGAATAGATCAACGTAGAGTATGAACATAGCTGACATGCCAGTGTACTTGCTCCTGTGACACAACTGAAGCGGCTTAGAGTTTCAGCGCAGGTGACCACACAGTCTAACCATGGGTGCTGGCAACAGATGGAGGACTTCTTGCCCTAAGCAAAAGTATTTCCCCATGTCCTTGAAGGCCAAATTCAGAACTCTTTGTAAGATGCCAGTACCTTAGTTTGGAGTAGTTGGAGAGAGAAAATGTCCAGTTAGCAAGAATTCAACTAGTGACTGTATGCAACCCCTCCCTTGCTTGGTTTGTGGCGTGCTGTGCTGCAAGAAAATAGAATCAGAAACTATTAGAGGAAGAACAAGATCAGCTTTCCTAAAGCTATGAGAGTTAAAGAGAAAATTTCAGTCTTGAATTGGAATGCTAAAGGATACTTAAGGATCCATGTTGAATGATGCTGAAAAGATCGTGAAATGGTGGAAAGAATACACAGAGTTATATCATAAAAATTAAGTGGATCGACAGCCTTTTCAACCTGCACCTGATGATCAGGAACCATTGGTGATGAAAGAAGAAGTTGAAACAGCATTGAAAGGATTATCAAAAAACAAAGCACCGGGCATTGATGGCATTTCCATTGAAGTATTACAGCAATTGGATGTAGTTGTTACCATACTTACAAGGCTCTGCTAGGAAATTTGGAAGACAACATCATGGCCAACTGACCGGAAAAGATCTGTGTTCATACTAATACAGAAGAAAGGTAACCCGACTGACTGTTGAGCTATAGACTGTGGAAATTATCACACAATCACTCTGATCTCACACACCAACAAGATTCTACTCAAGATCATTCAGTGGAGTCCTGAATTGGGAACTGCCTGAAGTGCAAGCAGGGCTCAGGAAAGGGCGAGGAATGAGAGACATCATCGCAGATGTGAGATGGATCCTTGAAAAGACAAAAGAATGCCAAAAGGATATCTATGGGCCCAATATTCAGTTAGTCAGGCTATTGTTTTATTTTAAAGGATTTATATACCGCTTTATCCTAAAAATCAAAGCGGTTTACACTTCAAACGAATCATGTTACATAGTGCAAGGGTGTAGGCATGCAATGGCTACATCGTAGGGTTTGCATAGGTGTAATTCAAGTATAACTTAATTACCGGATATTCTATGTACAGGATGAGTTATATACAATGTGCTATATACAAGAAAGAGGTGTGGGGTTGGCTAGGGTAGGGGGAGGGGGAGGCAGAGGTAGGAGCAAGGCATGGAGGGGCGGGGGTGAGCGGTGGCAGGAACAATTAGATTGAAGGGGTCTTTCGTCAGGTTATGTGATATCACCATAATGTTCTATGTAGAGTGTGGTTTTGAGTAACTTCCTGAAGTCCTTGATGTCCACAGTTGATCTTAGGCAGACCGGGAGGGAGTTCCATAGAGCGGGAGCAGCCAGGGATTTTGCTCTCCTTGAAGTGGTTTGCCTCACTTTGGTGAAGTCTTTAGGGGTTGTGATGGTGTCTGTGGTGCCTCTCCTCCTGGGTCTTGAGTAGGAGTTAATAATGGTCTGCAGACTGTTCGCTGAGAGGTTCTGTTTGATTTTAAAGATGTTCAGTAGGGTTTTATATCGGATGCAAGAGCTGATTGGAAGCCAATGGAGGAGGTTCATAATGGGGGTTATGTGATTGTGCCTTGCAGAACCAGTTATTATGCATGCAGCGGTGTTCTGCGCCATCTGCAAAGGCTGTAGTGCACGTTTTGGGAGCCAAAGGTACAATATATGTGGTTGCAGTAGTCCAATATGGGTGTGATGAGGGCTTGACACGCAATACGGAAGTGATCTTGGGAGAGAATCGGCTTAAGGCGTCTGATAATTCTCATTTTGAGGTAGGCGTTCCTGGTGGTTTTGCTGATGTGAGACTGGAGGTTCAGCTCTCTGTCGAGGGTAACTCCCTTTCTGCCCTTTCCTTTCTGAACACACCACCAAAATACCTATCCACTCCCTAATCACATGGTGGGAGGAGTGGCCTAGTGGTTGGGGCAAGATACTTCGGGCCGGAAGGTCGGGGGTTCAAATCCCACTGGAGGACAGCAACCTTGGGCCGGAAGGACTGGGGTTTCTAGTCCCACAGGTGCTCCTTGTGGTCTTGGGCAAGCCACTTAACCCTCCATAGCCCATGTTCCCTGTAAAATAGTTCTCTGTGTGCTGTGCTTTCCTGTCTAATCAATGTGTTTATACCTCAAAAATTTCCTGTCATGATTTGACAATTTCCAATCTGTAATCAAACCGCTGCTGATCGCTGGAAGTAGCGGTATACAAATGTATACTAAATAAAATAAATAAATAAATAAATCCCATCCCAACCACTGCAACCCACTCCCCACTGGTCCTCCCCTGAATCATCTCTCTCCCCTTCAATCTGTTCAATACTCTGCTGCATGGCTAATCCTCCACCAACCTCACCATGCCCACACCACTCCCCCTCTCAAGTCACTCCACTGGCCCCCTATCCGTCTCCGCATCCAGTCCATGTCGGCGCATAGCCCTGCCTGCTGACCTCTAAACCTGGATATTCAATGCCATGGTGACCGCATTGAATATTTGGGCTTGGCACCGAGGGGCATATTTATAGTATAATGTTGATTGTACATAGTTATCCCTGTTATTCCATGTTATATATTCCCTTGTTCTCTGTAAACTCGATGTTACCTGTACACATTGCAGTATATTTTGTTCGATGTACACCGCGCTGATTTTAATAGCGCGGTATATAAGAGATGTTAAATAAATAAAATAAAATAAATAATAGATGCAGTTGCAGAGCCTAACCGGGTAACAGCGATATTGGATCACTACCTAGTTAGCATTCACAGCTAGAACTAGGAGAACCAAAAGCTCACATAGTTTAGGCATGGATGTCTAACCAGGTAGCGGTTCAATATCGCTGCTACCCGGTTACCAGCAATCTCGCCCACACTCCGTCCCGGAATGCCCCCAACACACCCCGATGATAACTGAATAGCATCGGGGCACGTAGGGGACATAGACGAGGATATTCAATGGCACTAACCATGTACGTGCCGATAAATATTCCTGTCTAAGGCATTTGCCTGGTTTACTTGGCTGTAAACTGTGTAAATGCCTTTCGAATATTGGGCCTTATATATTTTATTGACTACATACAACAAGGCCTTTGACTGTGTAAATCATAGTAAACTCTAGGACACATTAAGAAGCATGGGTATACTAGAACACCTGATCGTTCTCTTGCACAACCTTTACATTGGTCAAGAAGCAACCGTTCAACGGAAAAAGGAGAACAGAATGATTTAAAATCAGTAAAGCTGTATGACAAAGCTGCATATTTCTCCCCTATGGGGGTTATTCTAACCTGCATTTAGCGGGGATATATGTCCAGGACAACATATATCCCCTGCTAAATGCCCAGGTGCAATTCTGGCCACAAAGCTCCCTGCACCTACTACAGAGATGTACGGGGAGCTCTGTTCGATGGCGGGAAGGGACGGGTCAGAGGAGGGGCGAGGGCAGGCCAGAGGTGGGACAGTGACCCCAGTCATACAGGGCCAATTCTGATGTCGGCCATGTATGTCCAGGGTCAACCATTTGGACAGGGGGACAAATTCCACCTCAGAGGTGGAATAAGTTCCCCTAGACAGCAGCTAACGTTTGCTCCAGGCCAGGAAAAGGAGGTAAGAGGACCCTAGCCATGGCAGACCTGATCGGGGGTCAGGCATTGGGGTAAGATCATTTCAGGGTCTGCCGGGGATCATGGTTCCTGCATGGAGCCATGGTGCCATAGCAACAGGACGCCATGACACCACGGCTCCATGCTGGAGCTTGGTTGGGCTAGCCAGGTAAGTGGTTAGACATCTGGGGGCCCAGAATCGGGGCACGGCCAGCCCATCCAGGCCGGGTAGCCCAATTTGACCCCAAAGGAATGTGTAGCCCCCGGGGAATCAGAATCTGGTGCGATTCTGGCTCGTCCAGATTCTAGACATCCGGCTGGGCCAAAAGCGCCCGGATCTGAATTGACCTCCACCTGTTTAATTTATATGTAGAACAAATTATCAGAGAAGCAGGACTGTATGACGACACCAGAGGTGTGAAAACTAGTGGAAGAATCATCAACCACATTTGCTTTGCTGCAATATCATGTTGCTGATTGAGAGTGAAAACGATCCGAAACATTTGCTTATCAAGATCAAGGAACAGTCTTAAAATGTTCCTGCACCTTAACATGAAGAAGACATAGATCCTGACAACTGACAAAATCAATCATTTCATCCTTGATGGAGAAGAAACAAAAATAGACAACTTTAACCTGCTTCAGAGACAAAATCTGCCAATTCTTATGGATTTTGATGTGCTGAATCCAAAAATGACAATTAAAACTGATGGTTAGCTACTGTTTCCAAGCTATCGAAGCTTTTCCATTTTATATGTATATATAGGGTGTTTGGTAGTAGAATTTAAATCACAAATTATTATAAACCTCGGGTTTTTCATGTATCTATGTTAGCTATATATATGACCTTGATAATATTTCACTTGTCGTCTTTGTTTAAATGTTTAAAAATCAGCCAAAGGGTTATTTAAAAATAATTTATTTAAAAAGTTAGTATGAAACCGAAAGCAAGAAAGGACTATGTATGCATTAGTATTCATTTCAGACCTTAGTCAGTGTCTACTTGGTGTTTCTGAGCTTGTCTCTTGCATTCTGTAAACGGAGTATCTCTTGTCACTGTCTAGCAATAGTCTGCAAGCATTGACGGGTTCCATTTGCCTTGATATCTTTTCTCCATCGCAAGAATGTCCTGATGAAATTGCTCACCATGCTCATCGCTCTCTTCTCTGCAGTTCAATGGAAAAAAATCAAGATGAGAGTACAAAAAATGTCTCTTTAGTGACATACTGCAGCCAAGACGTTTGTATGCATTGAAGAGTTTTTCCGCCTTGTTGTTTCCGAGAAAACTTGTTGCCACTAACTGGAAGGCTTTCCATGCCGTCCTTTCTTTGCCACATGGTGGATGGTTAAATGCATCATCTCGAAGACGTTCAGCTCAGGAGTGATCTGTATTCCAAAATGATGGCAGCCCAGAAGATCAAGCAAGGGGAAGGGGAAATAGAGTCACCTCACCCCCACTTCAGATTCAGCTGTTGCATATCAGCATAGTACCCCTAGTATTGCCATCTGGCAAGGTATACACAAACGTTTAGTGGAATATGGAGTGAAAACCACTACAGCAGCTAGTGAAACGAGTCAAACTGTGCACAGACTTATGAACTGTTTAGGCAAGAAGCTTAAGCCAAGGAATGATGGAGATTATCAGACACGGCGCCTTCAGTTTAGACAGGTTATGAAGGACTCGCATTTAAATGCCAATGCAAACAGAAGGAAGCCTTCAGAAAGTCTGCTGCCCCCTGCTTCCAGTGTAGGTACATCACCAGCATGCTTTTCATCAGACTTAAGAGGAGAAGCTCACTTTAAGAATGTGCTATACTTTCTTCTCCCATCTCTCTTTCTCTCACTTTATCTGCCATTCTTTTCACCAAAGCAGTAATCGCCTTCTACAAATCCCAATACTTGAACCACTGTAAATCCCTCTCGTTATTTTATGTTTTTATACAAAATGTTAATATTACTATGGGGCTAGTGAATGACAATAAGCCTAAAAGTGTCTTGAAATAGAATTACACAGATTGAGCAGTAATAGACAACAGCAAGATGACTTCCTGTGTGAACTGTGAGACTGTAGAGCTGGAAGTTAATTCCCAGAATAGAGAAGCAATTCAGGAGACCACCAGTTTCTCCATGGACAAGCAGGATGAGTCAGCCACACCTGGGTGACGTCATCCGACGGCGCCATGGACGGAATACTCTCCAATACTCTTCTGAGCATGTGCTAGTAGCCCTCACCACAGTGCCCGCCCCTTCCTCCTCAGTCTATTCTATCCGCCCGGCCATGCGGACGGATTCTTCTCTCTCTTCTTCTATTTTATTATTGTAATGCGCTAATTTGAAATCTTGTGTGTTTTTACTTTATTCCTTATTCCAGATTGCAATATTCCTGTCTGTCTTCTCTTCAGATCATCGGTCCAGCCCTGGGGAGTGCCACAGAGGACGGTTGTGTGCCTGGTCCTCACACTGAAGATGGCGGCAAGGCCCCAGAGGATCGCCACTCCAGCGGCCTCCCACTCAGGCGATTGCAACGTCTCCCCTATGAGCAGCTCTCCTCCACGTTGGGGAGCCCTGCCAGGGCTAGGACCAAGCCGGGCACGGGATGTGCTGATAAAGGCCTCCATCCCCGGCCCGGCTCATAGAGAGAATCTCCAGCGGCTCACGGCTTCTCGTGCCTGCCCGCGGCAGCATTCTTACCCCAGCTTGCCCGCAGAGAAGCGCCGACTAAGCAGAGCCGAATCCTATCTTCCTTACTAAAACAGCAACCGAGGAATTTGAAATGAGTCAGCCGGGCATGGGATGTGACACAAAGGCCTCCATCCTCGGCCCGGCTCATCGGGAACGGGATGACCGGCCATGATGGTGCCAATACCACTCCCTATTGATCGGCTCCACCACCGGCCATTGGATTGATTGGGAGCATGCTGACCAGTGCACCTCTGTGTCGATGTGGGAGCGGCTCTGGACCCTCTAAGCGCCCCTGCGCCGTTACAGTCTTATGCGCTTGACTAGCACCGACATCAGGCCCCGCCCTGATTCTCCCAGCACAGTCCTCTAATGGTTTTAGTGCCCCCTATGGCAGCAGAACACGATGGCGCTGAAACTCTCTCCGCTTGGCACTGAAATGCTCACCCTTAAGTTGGCTCCGAACTCTGTGCTGAAAACTTCTCCCACCGCTGGCCTACGCCCCTTCCTGCTGCCATTGGACAGCGCCATGGCAACAGGGAGCCCCTTCTGTGCATCACGAGGGAGGACCCCTGCCTCATCACCTGACAGGCTCCTCCCCTTTTCATCAGCATCGAGCGGTTGGGGTGCCGGGCCAGCCTCTGCCAGCAGCAAGATCACGCTTCAGCGCACTTATACTGCTCAAAATGCTGCACTGAAGGTCGGCACATTAGGGGGCGTGGAGTGGAACACCTCGGTGGCTTCACGCTCTGCATTCTCTCCCGTTGCTTCACTGGCAGGCAAGTATCACTCTTCTGCTCCCCAAGAACATAGGAGCCGTGTTAGCATCTTGAGGCATATCATGTGCCCCAAAGACTGAGACTGGGAGTCCTGAACCAAGGTGGACAGCCCCTGGTTGAGCCAAGCTTACTTTCTGCCACTTATTTAAAAAGAAACAGCTCCAGTGTCTGGAGAACAATAGCCATGTTATCCACAATTGGCTACCTCCTGCAGACCTTTGGAATACAGCCATTAGCAGGTCTTGGAATGCAGTCAGGACCAACACTGCGACAGACAGCACTAGAGCTTCTCAGCACAGTCTCTCTCTGGCATCCATCCTCTGCCATATCACTCCCTCAGGAGACATGGCAGCTTTTCACGGAGTCATGGCTGTCCTTCCAGTGCTCACTGGCTCACTCTGGTCGAGCCCAAGGGGGGCTAACACGAATGTCCACACCGGTAGCAGATCCACTTAACACACAGTTCACGGCTGGGATTGACCCTACCAAAAGGGGTAAATCCCCAAGGGGAGATGCAGAGGCATTGTTCCCTTGGTAGCATGACACTGCATCACTCCCGGATCCTACCAATGGACCACCACAACTCTACCTGTAACAGAGGACTAAACCAAAATGCAAGAGATTAGTTGTAGGTGGCACAAGTGCCTGGTGTTAAGGAGCCACATACTGTGGAATTCAATAGCCAGTGGTTCCAACCGGCCCAGTGCAGAATGCATTTGCCTGACCTCAAGAGGACACACAATCTACAACACTGTCAAGGGGTCGCTCCCTATGACTAGCCATCTGGGAGTGTAAAAAAAAAAAAAAAAAAAAAAACCCAAACCCCCGAACAGCACTGCCATCTGAAGCCCTACAGTGCTGAGCGCACACCCCCTTCTATGAAAGTGCTGTGCAAGGGATGCCGAGAAGGGCAGATCTCGCCACATAAGTGGAAGAGCAGTCTAGCGGATACTACTCCAACCTAGTACCCAAGAGTCCAAGGTTCTTTCCACTAGCACCCCTTGCCACCTGAGCGAGTTCTGTGTCCAGAGGACCACCCACTAATCTACTCTTACTGAGAAGGTAACCAGCTCGCCTGCGACTTCTGATCCCAGGAGACATGCACATTCCTTCCTTTAGTTGCGATATGGGCCCACCCCTCCATGCCCTCTACCCAGCCCTGACAAGGTGGCGCCTATAGCCGCTACCTCTGGAAGGCAACAAGCAGGCCAGTCAAAGCTAATAACCACAGGGTTCCAACACTTCGGGCCCACGCTAGGGCAGCCCTGTGTTACATTCACACCTGGACTGGTTAACCTCAATAGAGATACACATTTACAGGCCAGAGTGGAAGTCAGTTCTCAATAGCCCATCAATGGCCATTCTATTCCACAGGCACCATGCCATTCCCTCATGGGATTCATAAGATCCATCATAGAAGATCTGAAAGCAACAGAGGAGAGGTGAGATTTAACCTCGAATTGAAGAGGGTGCCTGGCGTGCAGACACCAGTAGCTTGTTCCAGGCGTAAGGTGCAACAGGGTGAATGGAGCAGAGTCTGTAGTAGAAGTGAAGGGCATACACAGAAGTAGTTTGTTCAGTTTGACAGCATATCCCGAGTCCGCTACCTCTGAGCACATTGGCATAACACTGGGCAAGGTCCTAAGGTCTCGAGGGCACGGAGCCCATGTAACCGCTGCAGGAGTCCCGGGATTAACAATAAGCTTGACGGCTCAGCAGTGGGATCGCTGATATTATGACCAGGTTCTAAGCCTACTACGGTACAAACCCCTTTAACATGGGGATAAACACTGGCCCTACCCTGTAAATCCAGTCCATGCCTCTCCAGGTAGTTCCTCAATTCTCTCGGCCCTCAAGAGCCAATTAAGTAAAGAAAGGATATGCCATGCGGCATCAGACCAATGATCCATCAAGTCTGGTACCTTATCTAGAGCACCTTAAGTACCTGTCAGATTACCAAAGGTTAGAGCACTGGCAAGGAACTATAAAGCCAGTCCTAATCCCGCTGCTGCTTGCTAGACACCAGTCACCACGATGACTCAATGCAGGAATCTACTTGGGACTGACACCTCAGTCTCCCATTGGGAAATCCTGGCAACCTGCCATTTCTGCAGGCTAGATTCTCCCAGTCTCCTGCTACCACGAATTTGAACTGGACAAAATAGAAGAGGTTCCTCTTTCCAATCCCGAAGATTGAACCATGCAGCGCCATAGATTGGCCCTTCTAGTAACACGGTACCTTGGCAGCCTGCCTGGATATGGTCCAGGATCCTCTCATATGTTGGCATCCCAGTAAGTTCTGGTTGCCAGAGGTTGCGGTCTAGCTTAATGCAAATGCTCAGCTTGTGCCGCACCCACGGTCTAGCTTTAATGCATATGCTCATCTCGTGCCGCACCCATCCTAAGGACTGCCTAACATCCAGGGATTCCAAACTAATCCATTGCAGGCTAAATTTCTCTCTACCATCCTGCCATGGTAACGCTATTAAACTCGGTAATCAGTGCCTTTGTAACTCTACTGGTAACGCTATTGAACTCGGTAATCAGTGCCTTTGTAACTCTACTGGTAACGCTATTGAACTCGGTAATCAGTGCCTTTGTACCTCTACTGCTTGCCATTGCACCTCAAGCGCTGCCCATCCCCAATATCTGCTCGCTTCCAGCTCTCCCAGTCTTCAGGGACGCTGTCCCCATGACAAAGGATCAAATTCATGATTGGGGAATAGTCCACTAGGGACATGACGTAAAAGTTACATGCTACCAACGGCTAAAGGAGAAGCCCCACCGATGCAGGAGAGGGATTCCCTGACCCCGGGTCATGCCAAGTGGTGGGATGTGGGAGAGTCATGCCAAGCGGTGGGATGTGGGAGAGGGGTTCCCCCCACTCTCCAGACGGAACATATTCTACAGAGATTAGTCGACTATCATACTATCTCTCGCCAAGGCATATAGGTGCTGTCTCCCTATCCGCTCACATCCCAAGGACATAGACAGGAGGCCATATCGTCCCGAAATGTGAAGACATGTCCGCACATACCAACACATACCCACACTTACCAAGGCCTACACCGCTGGTCCAGTGTCCAGAGCTCTACTCAAATGCCCTCAGTGCACCCAAAGCTAAGGACCCCTTGTCCTCATAGGTCTAGCCAATGTCTCTCGAGCAAGGTTCATCGCTCGCGGCCAGCTGCAATCCCTCAGCTATTCTTGGTGACTTGCACGGTCCAGGGATGAGTTCTCTATCCATCCCTCCAAATGGTGCAAGACATGTTTGGGTCACATATGTTGAGTAGCACACACCCATACCACCTGCAGTGAGGACACACCTGAACCCTACGGGCTGATCAGTGACCTGTCCGGGTCCAGTAGGCAGGGCAGCAATGCCCACATCGGCAACCAAGGATAATGTCCATATTTTCCCACACACCATGTGGGCCTCTTCTAGTCTCATGACCTCAGCCCTTATACACTTAGTCCCCGTGGGACAAGACCAGGCCAAGTCACATACATACAGGGTACCTCAGGAGGACCAAAACTAGAAATATATCACTCGGACACAGCACAAGGCCACGGGAAGCCTCCCCTTGCCATCGTAGCAGCCTAATTTTATCCGGACTATGCCACCTTCAACACCTGCCCGGGCCAAGCCAGCCACATCAAAGGCTCCAAGCACACAGCCGCCCTTTGCATTGGTCAGGACAGTTACACCAACATGGGATCATCCTCTCCATAGGGTTATGATACGTCCAGGGCAAGTGTCATCATCGCCACTGGGCACATAGAGTTATAATACGTCCAGGGCAAGTGTCGTCATCGCCACTGGGCACTTCAATCCAGCCCTAGCAGGTAGCCTTCTCAACCAGAATGTCTCTCTCCTGCTTCCCGTTCAGCATGGAAAGACATGCTCAACAGAAACAGTTGCCGCCGACCTAAAGCATCTAAAGGCCTCAGGTTCATGTGTCTCCATAGCACACTGGATACACTGTCTGGCAGTGACAACTCCAACAAAATGGCACCACACCATCCTGGGTGTCACCACACCATCCTGGGTGCCAAACACACATCGGCATCACTATGCAACAAACACATGTCAGCATCACTATGCCACAAGGGAATCTCCCCCTCTGTCATTGAGCACAGCTTCATCCTACCACAGCAGACCTCGTGGGCTGTGAAAAGGGATCTCCGATTCCTACGATAAACATATCTTCACAGCCCACAGCTGGGGAGTCACCCAGGTGTGGCTGACTCATCCTGCTTGTCCATGGAGAAAGCGAAGTTACTTACCTGTAACAGTGGTTCTCTGTGGACAGCAGGATAAGTCAGCCACACAAACCTGCTTGCCTCCCCTCTAGGATGAACCCGCCTTCTACGATGAAACTTCCTTCTCTGAGTTGGAACATGTCCATAGCTGGGGAACAGACTGAGGAGGAAGGGGCGGGCACTGTGGTGAGGGCTACTAGCACATGCTCAGAAGAGTATAGACTCTTCTGAGCTATTGGAGAGTATTCCGTCCATGGCGCCGTCGGATGACGTCACCCAGGTGTGGCTGACTTATCCTGCTGTCCACGGAGAACCCCTGTTACAGGTAAGTAACTTCGCTTTCTCAGAGAAGAGTCAGATGATCCACTTTCCTCAGTTCTATTATAAATGCGGTAAAGATGGGCATACTACGGACAGGTGGACCAACTCAAGAAACTCTGCACTGGTGCAACAAAAGTTAATTCAATGGTCAAAAGTGTGAAATTGCAAATACCAAAGAGCTTGCTTTAGAACTATAGAAACATGTCAGCAGTAAAAGACCATATGGCCTATCTATTCTGCCCTTCCATTTCAGATACCGTAGTCCCATTTTCCCCTTTAGAGATCTTCTGTGTTTGTCCCATGCTTTCTTGACTTTAGATACTGTCCTCATCTCTACTACTTCCATTGGGAGACTATTCCACGTATCTACCACTCTTTCCATAAAGAAATATTTCCGCATATTACAGCTGAGTCCCTTTTCACCCTGATCCTAAGCCCCCTCGTTACAGTATACTTTCAATCAAAAGAGGCTCTCCTCCTGTGAATCTATGCCACGGAGGTATTTAAATATTTTATTTATTTAGCTAGGCTTATATACCACTTTTCACTGGGTCAAAGCTGTTTACAGTGAACAAAACATTAATTACGTAGAACAAATGACTCTTTAGTTAACAAGTAATTTAAGTATATAGAACAAAATATTATATGGTATGTATAACAACAAACTATTTGTAATCGGTGACCTATATACAATAGGAGAGATATACACAAATGGTATATTCTTTTATACTGTGCTCTTTAGAATCAGTGTGGTTTACATGTATACTAACAGGTACTTTTTATTCCCTTGTCCCTGAAGGGCTCACAATCTAAGTGTACCTGAGGCAATAGAGGGTTGAGTGGCTTGCCCAAGGCCACAAGGAGTGGCCATGGGGCTGGAGACCCCAGTCCCTCTGGCCTGAGATTGCTTGTTCCCATGTGGGAATTGAACCCCTGGTCGTCTGGCCTGAGGTAACATGTCCCAACCACTGAGCCACTCCTCCCTACTCTCCTTTAACTATTTACAGGTGAAAATACTGTCTTATTGGTGTCGTGTTGCAGGAGGGGAGGGTTAGATGGGGGGTCCAACGTGTTCAACTAATAAGAGGCTATTCAAGGGTTTGCGGAAGGAGGAGAGGTTAGTGATATCCCTTATTGTGTCTGGCAGGGAGTTCCAAAGAGATGGTACACAGAGTTCAAATGCTCTACAGAAACTTTGTTGGTTGAACTTTGTTTTAGATTGTGGTGTGCTGAGTTTTTTGATTGCAGCAGATCTTCATAGTCTGTTTGTAGAGCGTTTCTGTGGGAGGGATTGTAGGTGGTTGTCTGGGTGGGAGTGTAGTGCTTTGTGTGTTAGGAGCAGGGATTTATATTTGATTCTGCTGGGGAGGGGCAACCAGTGGAGTTGTTTTAGGATGGAGGTAATGTGGTCATGTTTAGTGGCACCCTAAATTGTACATGCCACAGTGTGTAGAGTAGTTTGAAGGGGGAAGAGGGTGGCTTGTGGTAAGCACTAGTAGATGATGTTACAATAGTCTGCCTGGGGGACAGCGAGGGCTTGAAGTGCTGAGCAGAAGTCTTCTGGTTCAAGGAGGGGATATAGTCATTGCAGGGTCTTAGTTCTGAAAAAGATTGTTTTGGCTGTCATGGTTACTTGAGCTTTGAAGGAGAGTTGCTGGTTGAGAGTGATCCCAAGATATTTCAGCTGTGGTCTAACAGTTATCTGAATTTTGTTTAGTGTTAACATGGTTGGAGGGGTGAATGAGGAGTCTCTTGTAATAAACAGAGCTTCTGTCTTTTTGCAGTTGATTGAAAGGTTATTTGCCGTAAGCCAGTGGGTGACATCTGTGAAGCAGTCTTGAATTTGTGTGTATGCCGGTTCTTTTGTGTGAAGTGGACAGTATAGCATAATGTCATCGGCATATATGTGGAAGCGAATGTTGTGCTTTTTAATGATTGAGTAGAGGGGTTGTAGGTATAAGTTGAAGAGGGCTGAGGATAGTGTGGAACCTTGGGGTACTCCTTGTATTTGTTGGTATAGCTTGGAGGTGCTCGTATCCAGTTTTATCTGCTGTCATCTGTCAGTGAGGTAGGATTGAAACCATTTGAAAATGGTATCTTTAATTCCATACGACTGTAGTTACTGTAGGAGTGTGACATGTTTGACTGTATCGAACGCTGCAGAGATATCTAGGATTATCAGTAGGTAGGCTTGTGAGTGGTCTTGTATTCCTTGGGTTAATGCATTGATGAGTGGTTATCAGGGTTTCTACTCCATGCAGTGGGTGGAAACCATGCTGTTGGGGATCAAGTAAGCAGTTATCTTCGATGTGGTCCTGAAGTTGGAGCTGTACGGTTTTCTCAATGACTTTGGCTAGGAAGGGGAGGCTGGAGATAGTAACATAGTAACATAGTAAATGACGGCAAATAAAGACCAGTATGGTCCATCTAGTCTGCCCCAAAGATCGGTATGATCCTGGATCTGTAGGGTCAAGCTTGGTTTCTTTAAGGTGGGGCAGAAGGAGAATAGCTTGAGACAATTCGGCATTATTCCTTGTTGTAGCGTTTCATTTGTTATTTTGGTAAGGATTGGGCTGAGTTTGATCTTTGCAGCTTTGATCCAGTTGGCTGGGCATGGGTCGAGCGGTGAGGTTGAGGTTTTAAGCGTTGTTAGGATACGCTCAATCTCTTCACTAGTAATCATACAAAAGGTGGATCAGCAAGTGATGTTAGGAAGATTGGTGATGGAAGGGGGGATGGTGATTTGTGGGCTGGGGTATAACTGTTTATAGTGTGCAGCTAGTTGTTGGTGGCTGATGGCAGGTGTTGGGTTGTGGTTGGTGGGTGGTTCTGTGAGGTGTTTGTCTAGGTCAAATAGTTCTAGTGGGTGATTGACAGAGGTACTGATGATCTTTGTATGATTGTCCTTCTTGGCTTTGGTATTTAAATATCTCTATCATATCTCCTCTATCCTGCCTTTCCTCTAATGTATACATATTAAGATCTTTAAGTCTGTCCCCATATGGCTTATAACGAAGACCTGACCATTTTGGTAGCCACCCTCTGCACCAACTCCAACCTGTTTACATCCTTTTGAAGGTGTGGTCTCCAGAATTGCACATAATACTCCAACTGACCCCCAATCCTTTGGACGTGTTTGTTCAACAACTGGAACAGCAGCCTGGTGTGGGGGATGGAGGCTCAGTTGAGAGGCGGTCAGTGTTGGGTGGCTCGGCGTCTCTCTCAAGCAGAGATCTTACCTCCTCTGAGTTGCAGCAACCGTGGAAGTTTCTCTGCACCGGTGTGGACCTTGCGACTGGTGAGACATGTGAGGTTTCCATGTTGGCCTCTTCGACTTCTCTGCTGGGGCCGACTGCGGGTCTCTTGGCACATAGTGGTGTGGGCTGCGGGACCAGCAATTATCACGGTAGAGCACCAAGGCAGGAGCTATCTCATCGAGGATGAGTGAAGGTGGCGCTCTTTCTCTGGTGGACCTCTTAATTCCCACAGCTTTGCCAGACAGCGAGTAGCAGGTGTCGGCATTTGCTTTTCCTATGCAGTGACTGGGTCAGTTCATGCTGAAATCAATTTGGTCGGCCATAAACCAACTTGGAGAGGCAATTATGGGTCAGATGCAGGGACTTCAAGGTCAGGTACAGATAAACTCTGGACTGATTTCTAAGAATGCTGGAGATATTGGCAAGATGAAAACTGATTTGGAGGGGATGGCTTTGAGAACTGAAGGGTTGGAAAGTTTTTCTGAGACCTTTATGAAAGACTCTAACAGTTTGAAAACTCGCATGGAACAACTGGATAATTTTTCTAGGTTGGCGAATCTTGACTAATTTTCCCCGTTCACCATGTATTTCTGCTAAGGAAATGTTCAAGCAATATCTACTTGAGCTTTTAGGGGTACCGGGAGGAAACATGTCCACCTATAGCTAAAGTATATTATCTACCATCGGGCCAGAGGGCTTCCACTGAGGCGGCATCCTCTGGCCCCGGGCAATTGGATGTTTTGAATGTTTCAGCTATGTTGGAGTCCTCGTATTTCAATAATATTGTACCTGCAACATGTTTAGTGACTCTGGCCCTTGTATCAGATAGAGAATGGATGTTAAGATTATTTTTTCAGGAAAGGCATATAATGTTTAAGGGCTGCCTGGTCCGTATTTTTCCAGACCTGGCCAGAGAGACTAGGTGGTACAGAAAAGAATTTTTAATTCTGCTCCCTCAGGTCCTGCAGGCTGGGGGTTTATTTTTCCTTAAATACCCCCGTAAGTGTCTAGTCAAGTTGCAGGGTAATTCTTATGTTTTTTTACTATCCCTCACAATTGCTTTCCTTTATGAATGTTAGGGGGCCTACAGGGGTGGAATAGCTTGTGCTCTTTGCTGTGCATTTTTTGGTTTTGACTGCTTAAATTCTGCTAATTTTCCTTTTTTTGGATCTCTAGGGGAAGGGATCCTTGCTATTGTTATATTCTTTGTTATAATTTCATTTAAATGATGTATGTTATTGAAGGATATTCCCATTTCATGCAAGTGATAGTTCTACTTATATTGTTTTGTTGAAATTATAAATATTAAATACTTCAACTGAGGTCGCACCAGAGACTTATACAGAGACACTATCACCTCCTTCTTTCTGCTGGCCATTCCTCTTCCTAAGCATCCAAGCATCCTTCTGGTTTTGCCGTCACCTTTTCTACCTGTTTAGCCAATTTAAGATCATCAGAAGCAATCACGGCCAGGTCCTGCTCTTCTTTTGTGGACAGAAATACTTCACCCCCTATACTGTACTGCTCCCTTGGATTTTTGCAGCCCAAATGCATGACCTTGCATTTTTTAGCATTAAATCCCAGCTGCCAAATTCTCGACCAGGGGTCTCCAATTCTGGTCCTGGAAGGCCACAAACCAATCAGATTTTCAGGATATCCCTAATGAATATGCATGAGATATATTTGCATGCACTGCTCCCAATGTATTCAAATTTATGTCATGCATATTTATGAGGGTCATCCTGAAAACCTGACTGGTTTGCAACCCTCCAGGACTGGAATTGAAAACCCCTGTCCTTGCCCATTCTTTAAACTTAGCTAGATCCCTCCTCATGTTATTTACTCCTTCCTGGGTGTCTACTCTATTGCAGATTTTGGTATCATCCGCAAAGAGGCAAACTTTACCCAACAGCCTTTCTGCAATATCACTAACAAAGATGTTGAAAAGAATCAGACAAAGGACAGATCCCTGGGGCACACCACTGGGAACCTCCTTCTCCTCAGAGTGAGCTCCATTTACCCATACACTTTGTCGCCTCCCACTCAACTAATTTTTAACTCAGTCATTCACTTTAGGGTCCATTCCTACGGTACTCAGTTTGTTTATAAGTCGCCTGTGTGAAACGGTGTCAAAGGCTTTACTGAAATCTAAATATACCACATCTAGGGCTCTCCCTCGGTCCAACTCTCTGGTCACCCAGTCAAAGAAAGCAATATGATTTTTCTGACAAGACCTGCCTCTGATAAACCCATGCTGCCTTGGATCCTGCAATCCACTGGACTCCAGAATTCTCGCTATCCTCTGTTTTAGCAGTGTTTCTATTAATTTACTTCCACACAGGTCAGACTAACCAGCCTGTAGTTCTCTACCTCATCCTTACTTCCGCTTTTGTGTAAAGGGACCACATGCACCTTTCTCCAGTCCTCTGGGACTACGCCCAACCCTAAAGCAATGAGAAGGTCAGTTAGTGGAGGTGCTAGAAAGTCCCCAATTTCCTTCAGTATTCTCAGATGTATCCCATCCGGTCCCATTGCTTTGTCTACTTTTAGTTTAGCTAGCTACTCATGAACACAGTTCCTCATGAACACAGGAAGGCATCCCCAAGGGGGACAACTGGAGATACCTAAGTCTATTACGTCATATCTCAATCAACAGCAGCAAAATCAATCAAAGGGAACATTTCAATTCACAACACCAAGAATGACAAAGCATTTAGTAGAGAAAACATTCCATAACCATGTATAGTGTTTAGGTCTACTGGACCCTGGGTCCCAAGTGACGTCTATTAGACGAGACCTACAGGGATATAGTCCTGAAGTCCCACCTCCAGTCTGGCAGCATCCCTGTTGCCATGGAGGAGAGAGGTCACGTGACAGGAGAGCATCACCCTGGTATGGCAGGAAGTGATCCTGTAACTAAGACCTGTCCTCCAGGTGATGTAAAACCCTCTCGCACCGAGGAAGTTTCTCCAGGGCCATGTGCCCATGAGGGAAGGGTTAGGACAGCCGTTATAGTTGGTGATTCGATCATTAGGCATGTAGATAGCTGGGTGGCTGGTGGACGTGAGGATCGCCTGGTAACATGCCTGCCTGGTGCGAAGGTAGCGGACCTCACGCGCCACCTAGATAAGGTCTTAGATAGTGCTGGGGAGGAGTCTGCTGTCTTGGTACAAGTCGGTACCAATGACATAGGAAAATGAGGTAGGGAGGTTCTGGAGGCTAAATTTAGGCTTTTAGGTAGGAAGTTGATATCCAGAACTTCCAGGGTAGTGTTCTCCGAAATACTTCCCGTTCCACGTGCAGGACCCAAAAGGCAGGCAGAGCTCTGGAGTCTCAATGCGTGGATGAGACAATGGTGCAGACAGGGCCGGCCCGTCCATTGAGCGAGAATGTTTTTTGCACAGGGCCCTGCGTTTCAGGGGGCCCCGCGCAAAAAACATTCTGATCCTAAAGTAAAATTTTCAAAAGAAAAAAAAAGTTGTCTTCTCCGGCTGCCGGGGCCGCCGCGGCTAAATCGAGTGTGCCGCGAGGCCTCCCCTGCCCAGCAGAGCCTGCCTTCCCCTTTATCACCTGTCTTCGCAGCTTCAGTCAAACGCGCCGGCTTTCAGAGCGCGAGAGGAGAGTTTCTCCCTCGCTGCTCTGTTAAGCCCGCGGGGGCTGATGGGAAGTTCCCATCAGCCCCCGCGGGCTTAACAGAGCCGCGAAGGGGAAACTAGTCCTTTCGCGCTCTGAAAGCCGGTGCGTTTGACTGAAGCTGCGAAGACAGAGGTTCCACCACCACCAGATTTAGGCGTCATTGTGGATAACATGTTAAAACCCTCGGCCCAGTGTGCAGCGGCAGCCAAAAGAGCAAATAGAATGCTAGGTATCATAAGGAAAGGAATGGAAAATAAAACAAAAGATATTATAATGCCTCTATATCGTTCCATGGTGAGACCGCACCTTGAATATTGTGTGCAATTCTGGTCGCCGTATCTTAAAAAGGATATAGAGTTATTAGAAAAGGTTCAGAGAAGAGCCACCAAAATGGTAAAGGGGATGGAAGGATACTCCTATGAAGAAAGGCTAAAAAGGTTAGGGCTCTTTAACCTGGAAAAGAGACGGCTGAGGGTAGATATGATAGAAGTCTATAAATTAATGAACGGAGTGGAACGGGTAAACGTTGATCGATTGTTTACGTTATCAGAATATAGAAAGACTAGGGGACATGCAATGAAGCTACAGGGTAAACTATTTAAGACTAATAAAAGAAAATATTTTTTCACTCAACGTGTAATCAAACTCTGGTATTTGTTACCGGAGGATGTCGTAAAGGCTGTTAGTATAGCTGGGTTTAAAAAAGGTTTGGACAAGTTCCTGGAGGAAAGGTCCATAAACCATTATTAAGAAGGGACCCAGGATATCAATGCTTGACCCAGTACAAGCATTGCGGAACCTGAGTCTTTTGAGGAAACTGCTAGGTACGTATGACCTAGATTGGCCACTGTTGGAAACAGGATACTGGGCTTGATGGACCTTGGTCTGACCCAGTATGGCATATCTTATGTTCTTATGTTCTTATTTCAGAAACGTTCTATGAGGAGCATTTGGCATTACAGGAAATATTCAATATCATCCGTGCTAGAGGTCAAAGTGCCCCCTACCTGGGGTATATTTAAGTTCAAGTGTCAGTCCCTGGGAAAGATTGTGGGTCCCTTGTTAGTGGGTACCTGGGAACTTAAGCAATTCCAGAGCGACTATAGAGCAAAAGCGGGACCCCAGTATTTAGAAATGCTTCAGGTGAAAAGTAATTGGGCCACTAACTATGCAGTTCTTACTTCCCGAAACAGTAGTGCTCATAGAGAAACTAGTGTTACCAGAGAAGGTCTATAACAATCCCTAAGGATGGAACAAGAAACCTAAAATTCACCATCAGAACCACTGCATTGCCTGAAAATGAATAATTTTTACTGAAAGAAACAAATAGTTGTACTGTTCCAGCTAGCTTGATGATTTCTGCACAACTTGTTCCAGCCCCTAGGAAATCATATATTCAAGTGGAATTGGAGGAAAAAATTACCACAGCATGACGTCACCTTGGCACAAGTCACTTACTGGCTGAAAATGTTGATGTGGATTGAATAAAACCTGTACACAACTCTCAGTTCTAAGAAGGGGTAAAAAAATTCAGAACTTAAACAGTCAATACTGGATTCTGGAGATTCACCAATGCCCCAGAATATAGAAGACACATAGAACAGTGAATCCAGCAAGAAGTAAAAGAGGCCTTCTCAAGCCATGATCTTGATGTAGGATGCATTGCAGGTGTGACTCATCAGCTTCATCTTACTGACCGTGTACACTTTAAAGAAGGAACTCAAATAATTTCTCTAGCAGATTTTGAGGATCTGAAAAATCATCTACCACAATAGACAGCTACTGGGATCATTGATGTTCTGAGATCCCATCTTGTGAATGGTAGTGGACTACTGAAAGCTAGAACAGATTACAAGGGAGGGTGTTCATCCTCTACCAAGGACTGAAGAGACTTTTACCTTTCACTCTGGCTCCAAATGGTTCATGGTGCTGGATTTAAAGAGTTCCATTTGAAGAAAAGGATCATTTTGTGATGGTCTTTACCACCCCCACCCCTCCTTTGGGAACTGGAAGTTCCAAATGATGCCCCAGGGCTTGACTGATGCACCTGCAACTTTTCAAAGAATGATTGAAAGGGCAGAGCCGATGCTATCATTAGGTGAACTAGGCAGTCGCCTAAAGTGCCAGTGGTCCAAGGGCAACCCACTGCCACTACTGCTGTCCCTCTCTCAGACCTGCAGCAACATAAGTGCCTTTCAACAGCATTGTAGCGTTTATCAAAACCTGTGGTGCTGCGGTACTGTTTGTGCTTCTGTCCCCACCAATGCAGACTTCCTGTTTGCATGCCAATAATATGTGTGCCGCCGGCAGGAGAGAGCAGTAAAATCAAGCAGCCATCTTCAGCGAGCTCCCCGATCGGGGTAGAGCACAGGGGGAACATCGGTTTCCCGCTCCTGCACTCCAACCCAATCGGGGTTGTGGGAGGTCTCAGCGGCGTGTTTAAAGTGTGCCGCCGGCAGGAGAGAGCAGTAAAATCAAGCAGCCATCTTCAGCGAGCTCCCCGATCGGGGTAGAGCACAGGGGGAACATCGGTTTCCCGCTCCTGCACTCCAACCCAATCGGGGTTGTGGGAGGTCTCAGCGGTGTGTTTAAAGTGTGCCGCCGGCAGGAGAGAGCAGTAAAATTAAGCAGCCATCTTCAGCGAGCTCCCCGATCGGGGTAGAGCACAGGGGGAACATCGGTTTCCCGCTCCTGCACTCCAACCCAATCGGGGTTGTGGGAGGTCTCAGCGGCGTGTTTAAAGTGTGCCGCCGGCAGGAGAGAGCAGTAAAATCAAGCAGCCATCTTCAGCGAGCTCCCCGATCGGGGTAGAGCACAGGGGGAACATCGGTTTCCCGCTCCTGCACTCCAACCCAATCGGGGTTGTGGGAGGTCTCAGCAGCCTCTATAAAGTGAGCCGCCGGCAAGCACACCTGCGCCTTGCGGGCCCGCACCTGAGGGCCTCGCTAGAGGGCCCTTTGGCGTGGCCCTTAGGCGGTGGCACGTCAGGAGTGCTACCAGAACGCTCACCTGAAATAGAACCAGTCTCCCGCGTCAGGAAAGCATCAGAACACTTAAACTGAGACTCTGATATACCCTAACAACTAACCTAGGGAATCCACCTCTTCTACATCTGTAAGGTAACAGTAGACCTGAATATACTAGATAGAATTTCAAATCTTGGTACTCTGTTACAAATAGACCTCCTTTGAAGTAAGAATTGCTACTGTACCTTGTTAACAGAGTACATTGTTCATTCTAGATAAGCCTTACTGTAATACAATTGCTTGCCTACTACCACTGCTCAGTACCCTAACCAGTTAACCTGTATTTACTGTTAATCTGTATTTACTGCTTCTACTGATCTATATCACTCTACATTGCATCCTCCCATTGCTGTAACCATGGCTCTCTCGCTACTTGCAGTAGTTAGCCTGTATCTGTTAACTAACACCACTCAAAATACAGCAGCATGCTCTCCCACCTCACACAGGATCCCGATATTGCATACTCTAGGAAGAAGATATCAGTCCTCCCATCATAACTCAGCTCCACATCAACACTATGTTAGGCACTCCCATCTACTATATATCTCACTCAACACTATTAGTAGTTCCAAACCCAATCCTGTTCCCGCACATACTAATTTAAACTGTGCACTCATCAACTCCCGCTCAGTATGTAAAAAGTGGCCAGCCATTACAGATCTTATCACAAAGCTGAAACTAGACATCCTACTGGTCACAGAATCATGGCTAGCAGACACAGACAATGTCCTCATAAACCAACTCATTCCCCCAGAATATTCAATACACACATGTCACAGAACAGACCGAAGAGGAGGTGGAGTCCTCATTCTGTCACGAACTAACCTTCAATTTAATCTACTTTTCTCTAGGAGTACCACATACATGGACCTAGTTACTATAGCTAACAAACATATCATCCTAAATCTCATATACAGAGCCCCATCCTCACCCCCAGAAGATTTATCCAGTATAATAGAGCTTGCATGCAACCCAGTAAGCACACACAAATCCAATTGGTTAATGGGTGACTTCAACCTCTCCTCACTTCACCATAGCCATTCTACCACATTCCTTGAAGCTATGGCTGACCTTAACTACTCGCAGTTAGTTAGCTTCCCTACACACCCTTGATCTCATTTTTGCGCCTCAGTCGACAGCGAACACCAACTATAACCTATCCCATACCCCTGTCCCATGGTCTGACCATGATCTGTTATCCTTCCAAGTCCCACATCAGCAAAACAGTATCCCAGCAAGACAGACAAATATGATCTCATCAGGTCCAACAGCCCGCTTCAAAACGCTCGACAAGGATGACTTCATCAGCCGTGCTCTTCCAACTCTTCGTCTACCAACCAATGACCTTGATGAGCTGATCAACAATTGGTACACCACCCTGAACTCCTTTTCACGACTACCTTCCTCATGTAGACCACCGGCACCCAGCACATCTCGAAAAAATAGAAGCCCAAAACCATGGTTCTCCACTGAACTTCAACTATCCCTACAGAATCTGAGAAAACAGGAGAGAAAATGGCGCAGATCACGTTCTCCAATTGACCAAATCGACTACGAAAACGCCCTAAAGAAACACCGGGAGAAAATAGCTGAAAAGATGAGGGAACATCATACAGAAACCCTTCTCCGATCGCTAAACAAACCACGAGACCTCTTCAACATCGCTAAATCCTTAACCAAGGCACCTTCCTCCAACCAAACAATATCAATCCAACCTCAGTCATTTGCCAACCACTTTCAATCTAAAACCATTAACACGAACTCCACACCAAGTTATATACCCAACCCCATATCAATTACTCAGCCTCTAAGAAATTTTGTAGCTCCCACTGTGAAATCCATCACTGACCTTATTGCTACCTTGAATACTACCACAGCCCCAAACGATCCATGTCCTGCCTACTGGATCAGAGCTTTGCGTGCTGAACTGAGCCCCACACTTGCCCTTATCATGGATCTTTCCTTCACAACTGGATCATTCCCATCATCTCTCAAGCAAACATCAATACGCCCTCTCCTGAAAAACAGTAAACTTGACCCAGAGAAAACTGATTCATATCGACCAATTTCAAGTATACCCCTTCTAGCCAAAGTCATTGAGAAGGTGGTGCAAATCCAATTGCAGCAGCATATAGATATTTCAGCTCCTCTTGATCCCTGCCAACATGGATTCCGTGAATCCCACGGCATAGAGACCCTTCTTACATTACTCATCAACACCTTATCAACAGGGATTGACAAAATTGAAAATGGGTTCATCCTCATCTTCCTCAACATCTCGGCAGCGTTCGACTCGGTTAACCATGTGCAACTTCTTCACCGTCTTCAAGAAAAGGGAGTCCAAGGATCAGCTTGGGAATGGTGTAGATCCTACCTAACTAACCGCTGGCAACAGGTGCGGATAGGATCTTCAACTTCGGATCCTTTTCAGCAACAACAGGGTGTACCCCAAGGATCCTCATTATCAGCTCTTCTATTCAATATATATATGCAACCAATCTGTGACATCATCAGGTCTTTTAACGCCTCCAGCTTGATCTATGCAGACGATGTACTGATATTCACTCCAATAAAAATCAATGCCCCTGACTTCTCCAAAATAATCACTTGCTTCAACGCAATTGCAGATTGGCTCCTAACCCAGAATCTGCGAATAAACTTCAAGAAAACGGAAGTCCTATTCGTAACCAGGAATAAGAAATTTTCCCCCCCTGCAACATTGAAGGTGAGAGATGCTGAATTACCGTGTAAACCATCTATTCGCTACTTGGGAGTCACCATCGACCAAGAACTGACCTTCAAAGATCACATAAAGCAGACCGTCAAATCCATTTACTACAAATTAAGAACGCTGAAGCCCTTAAGACCTTTACTCGCCCCTAACGACTTCCGAACAATCTTCCAAGCCCTTGTAACACCACATTTTGACTACGCTAATGTCATCCTGCATGGTCTACCCAAGAACACCCTCAGCCCACTCCAAATGGCAATGAACTCAGCAGCCCGCATCCTATGTGGCACCTCTAGTAGAGACCACATCACCCCCATATTAACAGAGCTTCACTGGCTACCCCTACAAGCCAGGATAACTTACAAAGCACTCCTGCTGTCCTTTAAAGCTATTAATCAAATTGCCCCACCGTCACTCTCATCACTTATTATCAACACCCCCACGAACAGACCGAGAAGATCCGCAGCCACTAATACCCTTGTCGTACCTAAGGAATACACTAAATGTAACCAAGCAACCAGAGACAGGGCCTTTACCTTATTCGCCCCAACTTGTTGGAACAATCTCCCTCCTCATATCCGATCAATAAAAGACCTCTCCCAATTTAGAAAGGTCCTTAAACATTACCTATTCTGTCATCACCTTTTAGGCCCCAACTCCACGCCTCCTCCACTTACTTCGCAAATCACCCACACAGCCGCAGACATCCCAAAAACTTAGTCAATACAGAACACGAACTAGTCTCTCTGCACCCAAATTTATGACCCCAACTTGAACTGTAATTGCCAGAGGTAATATATTTTCTGTACATAACTTGTATATAGTTTCCCATGTTATCTCCAAGTTACTGACCCTGTTATAATGTAAGCAAAGGATTGTTCTAATGCGAAAATTTGTTATCTGTAAACCGCGCTGATACCAAAAAGCGCGGTATATAAAAACTGTAAAATAAATAAATAAATAAATAAATAAATAAATATGCCACTGGGGACTGGGACCCAACTCTCCCCCTCTGCACACACCCCTGGAAAGGCATGAGGCATACATTCCCATGATGGGAAAAGTCTGTGAAGTGAGTGTGTTAGGTGATCTCATGCTCCAAAATTAGGGACAAGTGGAAAGGGGATATCAACAATAGGTGGCAGAGCATGCAGAGAAAGGTAGGAAGGGTGTAGGAAGGTGTGATAGAGATATCTATTATATCCCTGTAAGGCTCTTGAGAAGCCACTTGCCAATAGTGATCATAGCATGATCACGTTTGATTTAAGAAATGCAGGAATGACGGCAAGGAAATCCACAGCACTAACTTTTAACTTTCAAAAGGGAGACTATGATAAAATGAGGAAAATAGTTAAGAAAAAACAAAAAGGAGCAGTTGCAAAGGTTAAAGATTTACATCAAGCATGGGTGTTGTTTAAAAATACTATCTTGGAAGCCCAGAACAACTGTATTCCATGCTTTAAGAAAAGTGGAAAGAAGTCCAAAAAACTGCCAGCATGATTTAAAGGTGAAGTCAGAGAGGCTGTTGTTGCCAAAAAAGCATCTTTCAGGAAATGGAAAAAGGAGCCAAATGACGAAAACTGGAAATAACATAAGCACTGGCAAGTTAGATGCAAGGCATTGATAAGGTAGGCAAAGAGAGCATTTGAAAAAAAGCTTGCTGTGTACAAAAACATTTTCAAGTACTTTTGTAGCAAAAAGCCTGTGAGAGAGTCTGTTGGACCATTGGATGATAGAGAGGTAAAAGGAACACTGAGGGGACAAGACCATAGCAGATAGACTGAATGAATACTTTGCTTCAGTCTTTACTGAAGAATATGTAAAGAAGTTACCCATGCCTGAAATATCATTTAAAGCTGATGCAGCAGAAGAATTGAAAAAAATATTGATAAATCAGGAAGATGTATTACAACTATTTGATAAACTGAAGAATAGCAAATCACCTGGGCCAGATGGTATACATCCAAGGGTGTTGAAAGAACTGAAATATAAGATTGCAAATCCACTATTACTAATCTGTGAACTATCATTATAATCATCAGCAATACCTGAAGATTGGAAGATGGGCAATGTAACGCCAATTTTTAAAAAGGGTTTCTAGGTGTATTCTGGGAAACTACAGAGCGGTGAGCCTGACATCAGTACTGGGAAAAATAGTAGAAACTATTATTAAGAACAAAATTTCTGAACATGAAGATAGTCATGATTTAAAGGGAGACAGCCAACATGGCTTTAGAAAAAGGAAGATCTTGTCTTATGTAATGGTGAAAGTCCACAGGAGGAGATGGAGGTGGAGGAAAATCCTGTTGAAAGAAATGATACTGTACTTGTGCACAGGACTTTCAAGCCAGATAAGAAAAAAACACAGCTTTCTGTTGAGCTCAGGCCACGCCCCAGCTCAGAGGGAGAGACAGGCTTCCTCACTGATGGGTCATACCTGGGGGAAGGACAGGGAGTGCCGGGAAGCAAATGCTTTTTAAATCCACAAACAGAGCAGAGAGTTAGCACGAGAAGAGGCAAGGAAACAAGCACAGGAAGGAGCAAGGGACGTGGAGAGGAAGGAAAAGAGCAAGCAAGAAAGGAAACTTACGAAGAAGGTGAAGGAGAGAGAGAGCCTTGGAGAGAATGTTATAGCAAGGCAGAACCTTGGAACAAGAGGGCTAGCCAGGGAAGCCATTTGAGAGACAGCGATTGGACATACAGCAACAAGGACTATAGCAGCTGTAGAGGAAAGAAGGAAGAAAAGCTTCTTCAGAGCAGGTACCTAACTGGCACTGGAAATAGACATAAGGAAGCTGAATTCCAGAACCTACTTACCTACTGCTAGATACTGTTACTAGCTATTACATACTGTTACTTTCTGCCTGTTACATGCTGCCTCTCCACATGTACTGTTACCAACACTGCATGAGTTACTTGGCAATATTGCAAACTTACTGATGATCCATTGTTACCTGATGCCACTCTGATACTATTACCAGCTGATACTATAACTTGTACCTCTGCACTAAGTTTACCTGCTGATACCGTAACCATTTTGCATCTGTCCTAGATTAGCATTGGATACTAAGCAAGTTGTATTGGATTGTTACTCACCCACACCTAAACATGCATCTACTAAAACTGGTCTTAGGAATTAGTCTGCTCACTCTAATCTCAACATACACAACCAAAGCAAACATATACCAATCTACCCCACTTATGTGTTGCCCACTCTACATCCTCTATGCCATCCAAACCCCCCAAAAACCCCCTCCCTCAACCTACCCCACCACCGGTATAGTACCAACAATTATGACCTATCCAGTGCATGCACGCAGAAAACATGCGAGTACACCAAAGCACCACAAACCGAAATCAAAAATGCCACAGATGAGGAAACCCCGCCGGCCCATTGCTCAACAAAGCCTGCCACCACCAGATCCTTTAGTGGACTGTAGCATCACCCTCGTAAACGCCCGATCAATCAGAAACAAGACCCACATTATCTGTGACATAATCAAAGATGAGCAACCAGACATCCTCTGTATAACAGAAACCTGGATAACAAACACCGATGCTGTCTTACTGAACCAGATAGTCAGACCAGGCTACAACCTGTATAACTGTCCACGATCCAACAAAAGAGGTGGAGGAGTGCTCATAATTGCCAAGTCACACTTGAAACTCTCATGCACGTCCCTGGAATCAAACCCAGACATAGACCTGCTCAAAGTGGAGAACCAAGCAATATCCATCTGCCTAATGTACAGGTCCCCCTCACCAAACCATGAAGTACTTGCTGCAGCATTGGAAAACATCTCCTCAACACAGCCAAGGAAATTCCAAATCGTCCTCGGGGACATAAAACCTAGCGTCAACAACAGCAGTGCACGCCAACACCTTCCTCGAAGCTATGTCGCAACTTGGATATCATCAAATAATAAATGAGCCAACTCATGAAAAGGGACATACGCTGGACATGGTCTTTACTCCGAAAAACAAACAGCCCAACCATGTTAAACCCCTGATTAATATCAAGGCAATACCCTGGTCTGACCATCACCAAATAGACATACGGATAAAACTCCCATTGGTACCGAAAGATGCGGAAGCCCAACGAGAAACCCATCAGCAGAGATCATTCAATAAGCTTGATCTGGATGGTCTCACAAGTAACATCAGGGCGCACATTGCTTTGGAATCTACAGACCTCGATGTACTAACAAATAGCTGGAACGAAGGGATTCAGGCTTCAGCAAACCCGAAATGGAATAACACAGCTAGCTCAGGCAAACAACAATCAGAGCCTTGGTACACGACTGCGCTAACCAAAAGGAAGAGAGAACTTAGAAGGTGTGAAAAAAAGTGGAGACGTAACAGAACTTTGGAACGCAGAACTGAATACTTCAACATCCTTAGAAAATACAAAGATGAGGTAGATGAAGCAAAAAGGAAACACCACACCAACCTGCTGAATAAAGCCATCAACAAACCACGGGAATTATTTCGACTAGTGAAAACTCTAACCAAAACAAACCAACCAGAACAGCGGAGTGATACTATTCAACCCCAAACCCTAGCAAACTACTACGAAAGCAAGCTGACCACAACATCAACCACACTATGGTTTCCCAAGCCCCATTTGAAAACTGTAGTGAAGCGAGAACAGATGTGGATTGAATTTCGCAAAATTGATGATAAACAAGCGGTTGAAATAATAACCAGTATCAATACCACCACCTCCCTGCTTGATCCCTGCCCAGCTACCTGGATCAAAGCAGCAAAAAAGGACATTGGCCACCAAGTCTCACACATTGTGAACCAATCACTTTCACAAGGAATCATGCCTAACCAACTCAAAAATCTATAATTAGACCGATACTAAAAAACAACTCGCTAAACAAAGAAGACCCATCTTCTTACCGCCCAATCTCCAGCATATCTTTTTTAGCAAAGATCATTGAAAAAGCAGCCCTCATCCAACTGCAAGAACACCTTGATGACAACGAAACACTGGACAAACAGCAATACGGATTCAGGAAAAATCATGGGGTCGAAACCCTTCTTTTGGCCCTGTTTAACAACCTCCTTAAGGGTCTGGAAGACAGGAAGAAAATGTTTATCCTCATTTTCATCGACATCTCCGCTGCATTCGACACTGTCCATCACCTAACCCTCCTTAACAAGCTGGCATCAATTGGAATCTTAGGAACCGCCTTGAAATGGTTCTCCTCCTATATAACGGACAGAAAGCCGCAGGTCCAATTCAACGGAGAAAAAGCCGAAGCCTTCACCCAAACTCAAGGCATACCACAGGGTTCGGCACTCTCGGCACTACTTTTTAACATTTACATGCAGCCCCTCAGTGAAATATTCAGGAAATACGGCATCAACTACCACATATACGCAGACGATATCATGTTGTACACCCAACTAGAGACCACTGACCCGAATTACGACCAGCTTGAAACCTGCATGGGAGAGATGTTGGGATGGCTAAAGCAAAACAACATGTCAATTAATCATAAGAAGACTGAAGTAATGTTTATGTCCAGTAAAATGGACTTTGAACCACCTCCAACAATCACACTGTGCAATAATACTTACAACTCGAAGGAAGAAATAAAATATCTAGGAGTCACAATCGACAGCAAACTGAAAATGGAAAAACACCTCAGCAACACCAACAAAGCCATCTTTCACAAGCTTAGAGTTCTACGACCCCTGAGGAACGTACTGGATTCGTGTGATTTCCGATCAGTTGCACAAGCACTCATCATGCCCCACCTTGACTACTGCAACGCCATCCTGCAGGGTCTACCAAAGAAAACCACTAACATATTACAACTGGCACAACACGTAGCAGCAAGGATCATCATGAGAACAAGCGTCACTGAGCATATCACACCTGTATTGATGGAACTGCACTGGCTCCCAGTTGCTGCTAGGATTCAATACAAAACATTGGTAACGACATTCAAGTTAATTCAAAACCTGGCCCCCTCATTCCTCTCCACCCTGATCTCCATACAACCTACCACCAGAAGCAGGAGAACCATAAACTCAGACACACTAATAGTCCCAAACAGCATTAGGCACGTAAAAGTCAGTACTAGTCGCAGAGCGTTCTCCTTCTCTGCCCCCACTTTATGGAACCAGCTCCCACATGAGCTGAGAGCAATTAAAGACATAACCGATTTCAGAAAAAAATTAAAGACGCACCTGTTCAATTGTCACTATATACAGATGTAAATCCAAGAAGATAAAAGAGAGTGAATAGCTGTATGTAAAACTGTTCACCTGTTCAATTGTCACTATATACAGATGTAAAGCCAAGAAGATAAAAGAGAGTGAATAGCTGTATGTAAAACTGTACATAGCTGTATGTAAAACTGTACATAGATGATGGATAATCGCGTGTGTAAATGTATAATTGCTTGTATAAATCTATAATCGATTGTGATAGTAATATTGGTCTAAATATAGACCCTAATATGTGTGCTGTGTATTACCCCTGTTCTCTCTATCTATGCCCCAAATTTTCTGTCTTGATTTTTTGACAAATACCAAACTTGTAATCAAACTGCTGCTGATCGCTGGAAGTAGCGGTATATAAGTATTTACTAAATAAATAAATAAATAAAACCTGGAAGATAGCAGGGAAAAAGGGTTCAGCAGTTGTCTAAGAAACCCTGCCAAAGGTAAAGCTATCATTTCTAATGCTGAATCATTGTTAGAGAAGTCATTTGCCTTTGCTACTGTCCAGAAGTCAGACCCAACACCTTTAACTGATAATAGGTGGGGGGAGAGTCTTACATACGGGGAAAACTATATCACTGACAAAAGCAAGACAGCCGAGCCTTCAGAGTTAGAAACTATAAGCAAGCTGTTGTCAGAAGGAAAAGTTTTCTCTCCTAATGCTAATGTGCCTGTACACGCTGAATTGCTCCTGTACCAGTTCAAGGAATTTCTGGAGGAAAGAAAGTCAGAGAGAACTGTTAAACCTGATAGAGATGCCAGTAATTCTAATACTGTTGAAAGAATGCAAATAGACTCTTGTTTGCCAGCTTTAGAAAGTGAATCTTCTCCCATGGATTGCTCTTTATGTTTAAAGGAAGAAGGCATTGTTGAACAGCACTGAAACTGTATGAAATAATATAGAAAGTACTTGCCATACCTGCTGAAGAATTGGAAAGGCTTGTTTTATGTTTAATAAGCTTAATTGTCTTCTGAGGATAAGAAGCCGTGCTGAGAGAAAGAAAATCAGCTGTTGCAGTTTAACTGTTTTCCGTTGAATAACCACACAGGGCAGTGTCCTGTGGAAAGTTTATGGGACTGAGAAACAGCTGAGCAGTGCTGAGATATTTCTGTTACGTTTTCTTCTGTTCCTGAAATACCTACATGTTGGAGATGCATCCTTTATGCTTGTTTGTGTTTGAGCTTTGATGCGCTGGAAATTCCCCACAATAAATATTCTTGCAGCCTTGAAACACTCGTGTCATAACTACAATTTTGTCCTTAAGGAAATAAGCAAAAACTACAAGTCCCAGAATCCCTGGCGACAATAGAGATAGCTTTAGTCAAAAGAGGACACTCAAAGGCCACTTCCAGCTGGTAAGCTCTCAGGCCCCAATGGAAGCGTCGCACTTACTAATCTTTTTTTTTTTGAAGATGTAAATAAACAGAACACAAAGGTGGGTCAGTCAATGTAGTGTATCTGTATTTTCAGAAAGCCTTTGACAAGGTTCATCATGAGAGACTCTCAGCAAAAGGTCATGGGATAGGAGGCAGTGTACTACTGTGGATCAGGAACGGGTTAAAAGATAGAAAGCAGAGGGTAGGGCTAAATGGCCAATTTTCCCAATGGAGAAAGGTGAATAGTGGAGTACCTCAGGGATCTGTGCAGGGTCCGCTGCTTTTTAACATATTTATAAATGACCTGAAATGGGAATAATGAGTGAGGTAATCAAATTTGCAGATGACACAAAATTATTCACTCACTCCACCCCCTGCCACTTCCAAAACCTTAATCCAGACCGGACCATGTTCTGAACCAAACCTTTACTGAAAAGTCTTTAAGAGCATACAAATCAAGTCACACGCATCAGGCATGTGACACGCACATTTGGTGGAGTTCTCCAGCTCACACGCCAAGGTACCTACCTCATACACATTTTAGCAATGAGTTCTCTCTTCCAACTCCCACCCCACCCCGCAGCCCTGTCCATGACTGCAACAAAAGTTTTAAAAAGCAGCAGGAGGCATCTGTGAAAAGTCTTGTGGTTTGCTGGTCCCGTCTCCTCTGACCTCCAACACAAGGAGTCTTCATTTGAGGGGATGGGACCAGCAGATAGTATGTGAATGGACACCAATGCCCCGTACTGCCCTGTTCTGCTACTTTTGCCACAGACCTGAGAGGACAGAGGACAGAGGCATTGGCAGCAGTGATGGTATACAACATGAAAGAAAGTGAGTGATGGGTTCTGGACTGAGGGGGAAGAGAACAGAGGCGGCAGTGATGGGGAAGTGAGCAGGAAAGGCCAGATGGTGGGAGGGGGATGATGGACGTGGGGGAAGATAAAAGGCAGTGACTCTCTGGACATGGGATGGTGAAAGGGAAGAGAGAGGAAGATGCTGGACATGGAAGAAAGAATGGAAGAGAGGGGAGACATAAGGGGAGAGAGAGGGGAGATCCTGGCAATAGATGTGGGGAAGGGAAAGGGGATGGAAAGCTTAGACAGATGCAGTAAACAGAGTGAGCTGGAAGATTAGATGGTGAAATCTGGGCAGATAGAAAGGCAGAAAAATAAATGGAAGAAAGCTGGTAGGAAAGGATCAGTATCAGAAATGGATGTAGGGAAGGAAGGGAAGAAGACAGGGGGTAAGAAGAGAAATGGCAAAAGGACAGGCCCTGGAAACCAATTTAAGAGGTCAAAAAGAGCAAAGCAGAACCAGGGACCCAGGGCTGGCACAAGGGAATGAGGCACACTAGGTGAACCTCATCCCTTACACCACCCCCCTCCCCTGCTCTCACCTCTCACTGGGATGTGCAGTGGTGACCATGCTTTTAAAATAACACCAAAGCACCGGAGTTATCTTCCACTCCGGTGCTGCGGCGCCATTCCTGCTTCCACCCCCTTCCAATTACACTTCCTGTTTGCATGGAGGTCGACTAGCCCCTGTGCTGGGTATTTTCCTCCCCCACCTGAATACTCTATCTCATCACTAGCATGTCAAGTAACCTTATACATGCCTTGTAATAATGGAATTCTACCTACCCCTCATCTTTCCTATTTACAATTGGAGTTCTTTTCGCTCTTTTAATATTATATTTTTGTAGACCACTTTGTCTGCTTGCAAAAGGCGGTATAAATGGTGAAATAGAGCACAAACCATAAAGCACAGAAGCTTAGGGGTCTCTACCCGCATATTAGCGCATGCTGGTAACACTGACCCGTAAACAGGGCCGGATTTACCTATACTCCATGTACGCCATGGCGTAGGGCCCACAGCTGGCAAGGGCCCACAAAAAGCTGCCGCGGCAGCATGGACGTTCCCGCGGGGCCCCCTCTGCCCTGCCGAATCCCCGGCTGAGCCCCTCCGTGCCGGCTTTGAGAGGCGCGAAGGGAGAGTGTCTCCCTCGCGTCTCTGTTAAGCCCGCAGGGGCTGATGGGAAAATCAGCCCCTGCGGGCTTAACAGAGACGCGAGGGAGACACTCTCCCTTCGCGCCTCTCAAAGCCGTCGCGGAGGGAGGGATTCGGCAGGGCTGAGGGGGCCCCGCGGGACCGTCCATGCTGCCGCGGCCTCTATCAGCTGTCTCTGCAGAGCTGGGCCTGGAGAGGGACAGGTAGAGAAACTCAAAGGGAGTGAGGAATGGTGGTCTGGTCAGAGCTTTGTAGGGAGGGAGAAGAAGCCTGAGATATCTTTCAGAGTAGGTTAAGGAGAATGCAGCAAGATCTATTTTTTAGGGGGGGGATTAAGGAAAATATGGAGAGAGCTTTGGATGTTCTGCATGTGTAACTGAGCTGAGGTGTTCTGTTTATATAATTCCTATTTGACATTGCCACTTGTTCTTTTTCCCCAGTAGGTCATGTATTGTTGTTCTCTGAAATGTATTGGTTTAATATTTGCAGTGTTGCCTTTTGATTGGTAGAGTATGGTGCTTTGTGAGTCCTGGTAGTGCTGTTAGAATACGGCGGGTTTGCTATGGGTTCTAAATGGGCAGTGTGTGTAGTAGTTCCTAATGTGTCTGGCAGTTGGCACTGGATTATAGTAATGTAGAAATCTTTTAGTCTTTCTTTATCCATACACTCATTAAGAGGCACGTTTACTAAAAGTTAGTATATGGTAACATTATGCAAATATTTATGCAAATGAGGCCCCGCACCCCCCTTGGGCCGCCCCTGCTGGGGGCCCACAATTTTTGTTGGCGTAGGGCCTCACTCGAGGTAAATCCGGCCCTGCCCGTAGATGCTGCTGTGCCTTCTTCTCGTCCTCTAGTGTGGGTAAGGCATCTTTGTGCCTTACCCACACCTGGAACCTCTAAACGATACTGCAGTTCCCACAGAGCACTAGACAGTATCCTGCTACACCTTCAATCACGTTTTCATACTGTATTTTATGGGAAAAAGCAAAATATTTATTCCACTACTGGGACCAGTTATGCCTGGAGAGAGCAAAGCTGTAAAAAAAGGAAGATGGTCTGTAATAGATCCATAATTAGCAGGGGCAGTCAGTGTATTTTTTAAGCCCCGACTGCCGTGGCTGAATTAAATCCGGATTTCCAGTGCCATGAAGTGGGCAGCGGGTGCCACCGAATATCTGGATTTTGCGGGTAGCGCCAGTAATATCCGCAGAGTGATGTCATTCTGTTCTGCTGTAGGACAGCTAAGCACATAACCACTGAAAATCACCACTTCTGAATGACTTTCCACTACTACGACTACTGAGCATTTGTATAGCGCTACAAGTCGTATGCAGCACTGCACAGACAAGTAAGAGACAGTCCCTGCTCATAGAGCTTACAATCTAGTCAAGACAGACAACACAGCAGGTGTAGGCAGGGATAAAACAAGGGGGAAGGGAAAAGAAAAAGGAGATCAGGTGAGTCAAGATCCAAAAGCAGCAGCGAAGAGGTGAGTTTTCAGCCTGGATTTGAAGAGGGTCAGAGAAGGAGCCTGGCGTACAGACTCAGGTAGTTTTTTCCAGGCGTAAGGTGCAGCAAGGTGAAAGGAGCGAAGTCTGGAGTTAGCAGTAGAAGGGAAGGGCACAGATAGAAGCAGTTTGCTAGCAGAGCGGAGTTCCCGAGGACAGGACAGCCGTTATAGTTGGTGATTCGATCATTAGGCATGTAGATAGCTGGGTGGCTGGTGGACGTGAGGATCGCCTGGTAACATGCCTGCCTGGTACGAAGGTAGTGGACCTCACGCGCCACCTAGATAAGGTCTTAGATAGTGCTGGGGAGGAGTCTGCTGTCTTGGTACATGTCGGTACCAATGACATAGGAAAATGTGGTAGGGAGATTCTGGAGGCTAAATTTAGGCTTTTAGGTAGGAAGTTGAAATCCAGAACTTCCAGGGTAGCATTCTCCGAAATGCTTCCTGTTCCATGCGCAGGACCCAAAAGGCAGGCAGAGCTCCAGAGTCTCAATGCGTGGATGAGACAATGGTGCAGAGATGAGGGTTTTGGATTTGTTAGGAACTGGGGAACATTCTGGGGAAAGGAGGGGCTCTTCCGAAGGGATGGGCTTCACCTTAACCGGGATGGAACCAGGCTGCTGGCATTAACCTTTAAAAAGGAGATAGAGCAGCTTTTAAACTAGATATTAGGGGAAAGCCGACAGTCGCCCAAGAGCGGATGGTTCGGAAGAATGTATCTTTGAAGGATACTACCAAAAGCAGAGAGGTTCCACAAAAGAGTAAGGTAGCCCAAATGCCCTCAAGTATGGAGCATACAGAGCTTAAAGATCCCAAATTACCCATGTCTAACAATAGCCAAATTAATATGAATAAAATACATTCTCAAAAAGGCTTGTATGCAAATGCTAGAAGTCTAAAAAATAAGATGGGAGAGTTAGAATATATAGCACTAAATGAAAGGTTAGATATGATTGGAATATCAGAGACATGGTGGAAGGAGGACAACCAGTGGGACACTGTGATACCTGGGTACAAACTATATCGTAATGATAGAGTTGATCAAATTGGTGGAGGGGTTGCTCTCTATGTTAGAGAGGGCATTGAGTCAGAAAGGATAAAGTTTTGCAGGAAACAAAATCTGCTGTAGAATCTATATGGATTGAAATTCCATGTAAAAGGGGGAAGGCAATGGTAGTGGGGGTGTACTATCGTCCGCCTGGCCAGAATGAACAAATGGATGATGAAATGCTCAAAGAAATCAAGGAAGCTAACAAAGGTTACAGCACAGTAATAATAATGGGTGATTTCAACTACCCCAGTATCGACTGGGTCAGTGTCACGTCAGGACATGCTAGGGAGATAAAGTTCCTAGATGAAATAAATGACTGCTTCTTGGAGCAGCTGGTTCATGAACCGACCAGAGGGGAAGCCATATTAGACCTAATCCTTAGTGGAACACCAGATCTAGTGCAAGAGATAAGGTTGTTGGGGCCACTTGGCAATAGTGATCATAGCATGATTGCCTTTGATTTAATTAGTGGAGGAGGGATAGTAAGGAAATCCACAGTACTACCTTTTAACTTTCGAAAGGAAGACTATGATAAAATGAGGAAAACAGTTAAGAAAAAATTAAAAGGAGCAGTTGCAAAGGTTAAAGATGTACATCAGGCTTGGCTGTTGTTGAAAAATACTATCTTGGAAGCCCAGACCAGCTGTATTCCACGCTTTAAGAAAAGTGGAAGGAAGTCCAAAAAACTGCCAGCATGGTTTAAAGGTGAGGTCAGAGAGGCTGTTGTTGCCAAAAAAGCATCTTTCAGGAAATGGAAAAAAGAGCCAAATGACGAAACCTGGAAACAGCACAAGCATTGGCAAGTCAAATGCAAGGCATTGATAAGGCAGGCAAAGGGAGAATTTGAGAAGAAGCTTGCTGCGGAAGCAAAAACGCGAAGTAAAGACCTTTTCAAGTACATTCGTAGCAAAAAACCTGTGAGAGAGTCAGTTGGTCCATTAGATGATAAAGGGGTTAAAGGAACACTAGAAACATAGAAACATGATGACAGAAAAAGACCACAAGGCCTATCTAGTCTGTCCTTCCATAACAACAACTACAACAGTCCACTTTTTACCTTTAGAGATCCTCTGTGTTGGTCCCATGATTTTTTGAATTGAGTTACTGTCCTCATCTCTACCACCTCCACTGGGAGACTATTCCATGGATCCACTACTCTTTCTGTAAAGAAATATTTCCGCATATCACTCCTGAATCTATCTCCCTTCACCCTCATCCCATGTCCCCTCGTAGCAGAACTTGCTTTCAATTGAAAGAGGCTCTCTCCCTGAACATTTATGCCACGGAGGTATTTAAACATCTCAATCATATCACCTCTATCCCGCCTTTCCTCTAAGGGGTACATATTAAGATCCTTAAGTCTGTCCTCATATGCTTTATAATGAAGCCCACTAATCATTATAGTAGCCACCCTCTGCACCGACTCCATCCTGTTCACATCCTTTTGAAGGTGCGGTCTCCAGAATTGCACACCATACTCCAAATGAGGTCGCACCAAAGACTTATACAGAGGCATTATCACCTCCTTTTTTCTGTTAGCCATTCCTCTCCGTATGCACCCAAGCATCATTCTAGCTTTTGCCATCGCCTTTTCTACCTGTTTAGCTACTAAGAGGCGACAAGGCGATAGCGGAGAGACTGAATGAATTTTTTGCTTCAGTCTTTACTGAGGAAGATATAGGGATGTTACCCATGATGTTACCCCCACTCAAGGCACCCATGATGTTACCCCCACTCAAGGCACCAAAAATGCACTCAACCCTGACCTTAACCCTACTCTTCCTTACCTCCTGCTACCCCAACCTCCTGCACGCCTTTAACCCTGGCACCAGCTACATCCCAATTCTCCGTAACATGGGAAGAAAATGGTCCGAACCCCCCCGCCACCCCACATCAAGACCCACCACAACCCACCCCCACCTACTATATATCCCATTGCAGAACCTCAAAAAGGACCACAGTGAAAAAAAACAACTCCCAACACCCGATCAGGTGTGCACTTATAAATGCAAGATCCATACGCTCAAAATGGCCAGTGGTCCACGACCTGATATCCCAACACGATCTTGATATCCTAATGATAACCGAAACTTGGCTATCAGATTGCGACAATGCTCTCATCCACCAGATGTCACCACCAGGCTTCACCATCCACACCTGTCACAGGTCCAACCAAAAGGGAGGAGGTACACTCATCTTTACCAGATCTAATCTCCAGTTCAAAACAAGCAACGCATCCAGCACCACTCACCTCGACATGATTACTATAACAAACGAACTCTGCTCAATCAACCTTTTATACCGAGCTCCGACACCCTCACCAGACGAGTTACCAACAATAATCAACCTTGCTTGCAACTCCAATAACCCAAGCTGGATAATGGGAGACTTTAATCTGCCTTCCCTACAAACTGCACATGCAGCAGCCTTCATTGAAGCTATGAAAGATCTGGGATACAAACAAATTTTCGAGTCACCCACCCACATCAAGGGAAGCATACTCGACCTGATCTTCGCCCCACAGATGGCAACAAACATATCCCACCACCTTGCCACATCAATAACCCCAGTACCCTGGTCTGACCATGATCTTATCACGTTTCAGATACCCGCCATCCATCAGACCAGCAGCGCTAACAAGACCCAAGCCCCTCCGAGCTCCCTGTCTACACGTTTTAGGCCTCTTGTTAAGGATAAAGCCCTTGAGGAAATCCTACCTCGCCTCATCACCACACCATCTGACCCAGATGAACTAGTTTCCAACTGGGACCACGCCCTCAAATCTGCTGCCTCCCTTCCAACCACAAGAAAAAACCTCAAGAAGCGAGAACATGCATCATGGTACACCGATGATCTTAGAGCATCGCTCCTTCACCTACGCAAGCTCGAGAGACACTGGCGTCATGCCCGGTCCCCTGAATCCCTACGTACATACACCTCATATCTACAAATACATCGAGCGATGACGATGGAAAAAAGAAAACATTACCATGCAGATATACTAAAGTGATCGCTGAACAAACCCCACGACCTGTTCAGCATAGTGAAGTCCCTAACAGGTGACCCAGCTCCCGCTCAAACATCTATGCCTCACCCACAAGATTACGCCATCTACTTACAATCAAAGATGATCCAAGCCAACAAGACGACAACCTGCACAATCCCCTCTACCCCATGTAAAACCCCTCTACTCAAATTCTGCGAGGTATCCAACAAAGAGATACAAGATATTATCACATCCATTAATCTTACCACCGCCCCTAGTGACCCATGTCCAGCCAGCTGGGTCAAAGAATTGCGCCAAGAGCTCAGTCCTGCTATAAGCCGAATCACGAACCAATCCTTCTCCACAGGATCCTTCCCACAGAGCCTGAAATTTACCTCAATCCGCCCACTGTTAAAGAACAACAAACTCGATCCCTCCAAAGTGGAATCCTTTCGTCCAATATCAAGCATCCCCCTGCTCACCAAAATCATCGAAAAGGTAGTCCAACGACAGATCCAACAACATATTGACAATGCAGCTCCACTGGATCCATCTCAACATGGCTTCAGAGAAGCACATGGTGTCGACACCATCCTCACAACTCTCTTCAATGATCTGGTTACAGGACTAGATAACACCTGCCAGGGATTTGTCCTCATCTTCATGGATATTGCTGCAGCCTTTGATTCAGTCATCCACGAAACGCTGATACTCCGCCTCGTAGAGAAAGGAATACAAGGCTCAGCTATAACATGGTGCAAGTTCTACCTGACTAACAGGTGGCAACAAGTCAGAACAGGCCTCACGACCTCTGATCCATTCCCGCTCAATCAAGGTGTACCTCAGGGTTCATCTCTATCTGCATTAATGTTCAACATCTATATGCAACCAATTTGTGCCTTAATCCGCTCCTTCAACATCCAGTGCCTAGTCTATGCAGATGACGTCCTAATCTACTCACCATTCCTGATCGATCAACCAGACTTTTCACCAATATCGAGTTGTTTCGAAGCTGTAGCAGAATGGCTTACAGCACAGAACCTAAGGATCAACCATAGCAAAACGGATGTCTTATTCCTTACCAAGAACCAGAAGTTCACCCCACCCTCCACACTACAAGTAAACAATGTTGAGTTGATAGCAAAATCAACAATCCGCTATCTAGGCATCATGCTCGACCAACGGCTCAACATGTCTACACATGTGAAGAACACCACGAAAGCAATTTACCACAAGGTCCGGATACTACGTCACCTGCGCCCCCTACTGGACTTTAACGACTACCGAACAATCTTCCAAGCCTTCGTGCTCCCACATCTGGACTTCGCAAATATCGTTCTCCATGGCCTCCCTCAGTCAACGCTAGGACCTCTCCGCCTTGCAATGAATGCTGCAGCAAGGGTACTTGCAGGTACATCGAGAGCTGAACATATAACTCCAGTCATGATGGACCTCCACTGGCTTCCGCTTCAGGCTAGAATCCAGTACAAGTCCCTAGTGCTGACATTCAAAGCCCTAAGGAACCAGACCCATACGCCCATCAGCAAACTCATTCAAAGCCGGCCGATCAACAGGATCAGGAGATCTAACCAAGCAAACACTCTTGAGATCCCCAAGATACTAACAAAGTGCACAAGGGCTACCGCCAACAGGGCCTTCTCCATATTTGCACCCATGGCCTGGAATGCCCTCCCTACTGAGCTCCGTGCCATCCCAGACCTATCGTCATTTAGAAAAGCCCTCAAACACCACCTCTTCCTAATCCATTACCCAGAACCCAACCCCAGAAAACAACCACCCATCTTCATACCCTACCCCACCCCACCCACAATCCAACACCATAAAGAGAACGATTAGCTCTACCACTATGTCCCCTCTCCTGTTTAACGTTGGTATTGACCCCACATTTTACTGATTAAGCCTCTTATAAAATTGTTGAAAACCGACCTATATTATGTAAATAAGCAGTTAGTATAACTCCATGTACAAATTTATACTATACTCTGTGAATAGTTACTGTGTAAATAGTTACCCCAGTTACCTCCAAGTTATCTTGTCCTTGTTCAATGTAAACTCAACTGTCATGTGACATTGCAGTATGTTTTGTTCAATTGTAAACCGCACTGATTTTAATAGCGCGGTATATAAGAAAAGTAAATAAATAAATGACTGAAGTGGTATTTAAAGGTGCGGAAGAATTGAAGGAAATATTGATACATCGGGAAGATGTATTACAACTATTAGATAAACTGAAGAGTAGCAAATCACCTGGGCCGGATGGTATACATCCAAGGGTGTTTAAAGAACTGAAATATGAGATTGCAGACCTGCTATTAGTAATCTATGAAATATCATTAAAATCATCTCTAATACCTGAAGATTGGAGGATCGCCAATGTAACACCAATTTTTAAAAAGGGTTCCAGGGGTGATCCGGGAAACTACAGACCGGTGAGCCTGACATCAGTACCGGGAAAAATGGTAGAAACCATCATAAAGAATAAAATTACTCAGCATGTAGATAGTCATGACCTATCTAGCTAGTGCTCGTCAGGCAGAATATGTCTGTATAGTGCAGCTGAATAGTCTCACTAGCCCTGACTCGGTTAACAGATAACCCAATAAGTGCTACTGAATATCAGGCCCTACATTTTTTGCCTTATGCTAATGACTCCAACTCCAGCCTGCAGGCTATTAAATTCTAGAAGTAAAACGGTCTTCACCTTAGGAAAATACTGCAAATAAACTATAAGAAACAATTAAATAGAGCATGATGGACGGTACTGTTGAAATGTGCGTTTATGTGCAGGGTGGGAAATTGAGGACATGAGATCTTCCGTCATGGAAACGAGCAGCTTTCGTGTAAAGTATCTTTGGGAACCCATGAACGCACCCAAAGGAAACACAGTCTCCCTCGCTGTACTCATCCCCCTGCCGCAGTGATGTGAAAAGAGAAAGTTAGTCTGTATCTGAGAAAGATATCCGCACAAGTCGATGGTGCTTAAAGCATTTCATTCCTTTCAGGGCAGCATGAGGGTTGCTACAGTGACCATACTTCTGAATGTTTTGACTTGTTCCCATTAGCAGGAACTTAGTAAGGAAAAGAGAGGACTGAAGACTACGTAGAGGTCAGTGTTCAGTACAACTTCAAACATATGTTCCACATTTAAATTATCCGTGTTTCCAGCAGGCAAACCATCAGAGTACTGCTGCTGAGAATTATCTACTTACACCTGCTTTTGCAGCAAGACGATTAAAGATGGCCAAGCGAATCTTCAACTTAATGCGCTACTCAAATGAAAAGCACCATAAGGCTTTTAGTTGAGGGGAAATATAAACGTTGCGGTTTTCCGGGTCATCCTGCGCCTTTGTAACTGGAACCATGACAGCCGTGTAAGAGCTGAATAAGTAAGGAATCTGAAATTCACCAAGTTAACAAAAAATTCACACCTCAGAGAATAACAGGTTGGACAATCACCCTAAACTACTAAGTCTGGAGCAGAGGTTTTAGTTTATGTCACCATCTAATGGCCACATTTACCAGCGTTTCTACTGCATTAGCATGCGCTACTGCCGATTAATGCACGCTACTTACTGCAGGTCCTATTTAACCAACAGCATGGGTGAAAGAGGGAACTCTCATTCGCAAACCTAGCCCTAAATTTAAACAGAATGAGAAATAGCAAGACAGGTCTGATCGTGCAACAGAGAGTTTTCAATTCAAACTTCACACCGATGAAGACACAATCGATGGTATGTTGTTGAATGCCCTCATTAGTGGGGGAGGAATCAGACGGCCCCTCAGAGCTGAAACTTTAAAGTAAGTGCAACGAGGCTCTTTCAGGCCATTGCCACCATTGTAGGTCCCAGTGAGGGGCAGCGGTGGAGGCAGTGGGCACCCCCAGAGGACTGGTGCTCTAGGTGGCCACCTAGTTTGCCTGATGGTAGCACCATCCCTGAGAACAAGTGGGACTACTACAGATCTCTACCCAGGAACTACACATACTTCAGTGACACATGTAAAACCCAGAGAGACCCTCGCCAAATACAGAAGAAGGGACCAAAATTAGAACTAGAAAGACAATAATTGAACTGGAAACCCCACGAAGCCAAACTCAGCAACATTGGAGAAATAAAAATAGGATTACATTTCCTCTTGTACCAAACAAATCACAAAGACATCAGCAATATACATTCCCAAAACTAACATTTTCCAGTTAATAAATTCAAAATAAAATACTTTTCTCTACCTTTGTTGTCTGGGCATTTTATTTTTTGAGGCACTATGGCTCCAGTCTCTCTTCTGCTTTCCTCTGTCTTCTCCTAACCCTCTTTCCAGTATTCTGTCCATTTGTCCTTCCTCTTCTCTCCTTCTCTCTTTTTCCGTTCCCTTCCTACATCTGTCTCTGACATATTGATCTTTCCTTTTAGCTCTTTCCTCCATTTCTTTCTTTAATCCCTCTATTCACACAAATGTTGCCTCCATCTCACCCTCTGGTCCTCAATCTCCTTTTAACTTTTCACCTATCTCACAACGTTCCATCTCCTTCTTTACCCCCAGCCCAGGGCCGGCCCTAGAATTGGTTTAAAGTGTTGGTACCTTCGGCCAACCTCAAGCTTTATACCCCCCTCTCACTGTCAAAATCTATTATTTAGCTTTGAACGCCCTGCTTTTGCTGCTCTCTGGAAGCTGCTGACCCTAGGCGGCCGCCTAGTTTGCCTGGTGGTTGGGTTTTCTTATCAAACCGGGGAGATAAAGCCTCAGGATAATGTTTCATCCTGCTATGCAGCGAAACAGAGCTGTAAGGGAAATAATGAACTCAACATCATCGGCTTGAAAAATACCCTTTTTTTATTTTTTATGCAATTACTAATTTTATTTAGGATATTAAAAAAGCACTTTTATAATACCAGCTATTCAGCATTATTCATTAAGTTATTACTTTAAACTATACTGCAATATAGCATTATCGAGGCAAGCACAAGCTAAATCTGGCAGCTGTTCAGGAAAAATAAAACAAGGGGAGCTTGTTGTAAGGGGTTAGGTTTTGATATATTGGAGCTTTTTTGACTATTGTAAATTTACAGCTTTTTTTGGTAGTTTGGTCCAATGATTTGGATCTGGGATACATATACATTAGGCATATCCTGAAAACCAGACCCACTGGCATCCCTTGATGGCCAGAAGTGCCTTTTCCTCGGCATATTGTAGTTGGTCTGCTCTTCCGATGCAGCTCTCCCCCAATGGCCAGTTTCTGGCTTGCTGTGTAATAGGAGTGGTAACGTCATCCCGCTCCTTGGCCGTTCGCTGCTTTTCATGCCTGACAGCAGCAACTCTTCACGCTGTGCTTAGCTAACTATCCTTGGAACTTGTGGAGAAACGATGCAGCAAGCTGTGGTCCTCCTGTGGCCCTGAGGAACAGTGGACTTTGGGGACAACCTGCTGCTCGTTGCCATCAGCAAAAAAAATGTTCCTGCTGTAAGTTAAGAAAGATGTGCTAAGGTGCTAAATCATTTTTAATCTTTGAGGAGGGGGGAGGAGGCAAGATATCAAGAGAGACACATGGGGGCAGGTTTAATAAAGGATCTAACATAAGAACATAAGATATGCCATACTGGGTCAGACCAAGGTCCATCAAGCCCAGCATCCTGTTTCCAACAGTGGCCAATCTAGGTCATATGTACCTCTCACTTTCCCCAAAAGACACAGGTTCCTCAATGCTTGTATTGAGTCAAGCATTGATATCCTGGTTCCTTTTTAATAATGGTTTATGGACCTTTCCTCCAGGAACTTGTCCAAACCTTTTTTAAACCCAGCTACACTAACAGCCTTTACTACATCCTCCGGTAACAACGGGCATTAATGAAGTTAAAATGTGTTAGCTACCCAGACCCCTTTTATTTCTATGGACATAGTGACACTTAACACGCGTTAACCTTTAGTAAGCATGCCCTATTATTTTTTTTGGGGGGGGGGATATTTTTATTTATCAATTTAAACATACAGACCAAGCATTAAAACTTGTACAGAAAAAGACTGGGCAAAAGAAAACATCCGAAAAGATTTATACAAACGAACTCAAGAAAATCAAATACAGCCCAATCTCTCTAGCCCATCACCCAACTGAGAGAGATCAAAAATGAGGAAAATTAACAAACAATACATGAGAGGCAAAAAAGAAAGCTGCCTAGTCACCAAACCTGTACATTGCGATAAATCTAACCTTAACCTAAGAGACAGCAGGCAGATGGATACTGAGGAAGGCAGCCGACTGAGAGAGGTCATAAAAAGCACACGCTGCAGACTGTAGCTTTACCAGACATTTGCAAGGGAATTCCAGAAAGAAAAGACCCCCCAGTTGAGCCACCCCAGGCTTCAGGAGAAGAAATTCCCTCCATCTTTTCTGCGTGTCCCGAGCCAAGTCCGGGAAAATACGCACCAAGTCCTTAAACAGTATCGAGCACTGCCTGAAATACAGCTTAAGCAACCAGGAGCCACAGTTTCTATCCCCATAGGGCCCAGTTCAGATAGGGGCACATCTGGCCCGTCCAGACATCCAAAAGCTGGACAGGCCGGATTTGCACACGATTCTGCACCCGCAGGAGCAGGATCGGGTGCAAAGGGCCTGGACGGGCAGGACATTCCCTATTCTGTGCCATTACACGTCCGTCTCCCTCCCCCCACAACCCTCCCAATGCCCCTTCATGGAGCCCCAATGCCGTGGTGTCCGGTCGCCATGGAACTGGGATGCCATGCAGGAGCCACGATTCCCCACAGAAGTTCAAAGAAGCGGTCCCCCCCCCCCCCAGAGGGGCCTGCTATGGCCATAGGTGGGCTGTGGGGAACCCCCTGCACCCCCTCCCCTCCACGGCTGGCCCAGGCTCCAGCTTCCCCCAACATCCAGGTGGAGGAGCAGAAGAGTGGCCTAGTGGTTGGGGCAAGGTACTTCAGGCCAGAAGGTCAGGGGTTCAAATCCCACTAGAGGACAACAACCTTGGGCTGGAAGGACTGGGGTTTCTAGTCCCACAGGTGCTCCTTGTGGTCTTGGGCAAGCCACTTAACCCTCCATAGCCCATGTTCCCTGTAAAATAGTTATCTCCAAGTTATAATACCCTGTTCAATGTAATTTCAGTTTGTTCAATGTAAACCACACTGATGCAGAACAGCACAGTATATAAGAGAATGTAAATAAATTATAAGTCCCCCATTTAAATGGCAGACCCTGGACATACAGGGCTGACCTTGGAATTGGCTCTGTGTGTCTGGGGTCATGATGCCTCCTGCCACACGCCCTCTCTTTTCCCTCGGCCTGCCCCCTCCCACCCATGACCAGAGTTCCCTGCACAACTCACATCTATGTTCCCGCCAGCACAATCCAGGCGTTGAGCAGTGCTAAACGTGAGAGCCATATTGTTTAAAATTTAGCAGGTGAATGCGTTAGGCCAAGCAAAGAGTAGCCAAGCCAACAGAAGGTTAAGGCTAGCTGGAAATGTGACCCAGCACAAGTAGGCAATGATTCTCGACGACAGCACTTGCTATCCTTGCCCCCTCCTGCTCTCTGTCCTAATACTTCTTAGATTTGGTTCTGTATGATGTTGATATTTTCTAAACTTTCCAACGCATATGCACCAGCTGTTCGCACGATAAACTCAGGCAGCTCGGCATGGTGTCTGCGCAGTTCATTTACTCAATGTCGCAGTGCTGGGGAAGGGACTACACACTCGTAGTGTTTCCAGTCTTTCAAAAGTCACTCCTAGTCTCTCAAGAAAAAGGCATTTTAAAACCATCAAGAATGTTATTTTTTCATTATAAACACCACTAAATTTTAAAACAAGCAATTGTTAGCGCTGTCTTAAATTTGACCTGCATGTTGCTTACACTTCCACATAGTCAGGGGGGAGGGAGGGTGGTGGACTCATAGTGTAATCTAGAATGAAGAGTATCAGATTCAGGCTTATAAAGAATCTATAAAATCCTGTTTGGTCAGGTATTTTTCTTAAATAAGTAGCACAAAACCTATAGATATATATATCAGTTGCCAAGAGTCCAGTTCAACCAAATGTATTCTCAAACCGTGGGCCCAGTTCCAAAAAGCTCGTATTCCTTGTCTACGGCCCTACTGTGAACATACAGAGGAAATGGTGCACTTAAGAACTGCAGTGACTAGATGCAGCATTGCAGAGCTGATCCGGGCACAGGCTGCGGATATCGCATGGAGATTTCTGTCACCAGTTCATAAAAGAACAGGCAGCACAGGGCTTTGGAGCTTATACATGCACTGCACGTCTGAAGCATCCCCACCCCTCGATAACAGGAAGTTGCATCAGAGGAGGTGGGGGGCCTGTTAGATGGGCAGCTCATGCATGGATTCCAAAGCCCCGCAACGCTTTTTCTTTTTCTGCCTGTCCATGCTCATCGGCCAACCTTCAGCTGGGCCCGATCGGCTCACTGTGCTGACGGTGCTGCCCCCTAAGGCTGCTGCCCCGTGCAAGTGCACAGTTTCCACAGTAGGTAGCACCAGGCCTGGCTGGAAAGGGACTCCTTCGGGAGGGGAAATCCAGCTTCTATATAAATCACTCCCAAAGGCAAAACTCTGCCTTCTGCAGCCAGCCATTGTGCCATGAGGAGGGAGTGTACAGTGTGTCCCGGGAGAGGGGGCAGGTGTTGGTGGTTATTCCCCAGCCACCGGCCCAGGAGCAGCAGAGAGGAAGGACGATGCATCTTGAATTCCTGAGTGACTGTGCAAGCCCTACCGGCACCCCACTAGCTCAGTCGGAGGGCAGTTCTGCCTCTACAAGGCGAAGGAGCCAAGAATAGGACTAGGGGAGCCACCTTCTCTAAGAGTGAAGGAGAGAGAAAAACATCCCTGCAACCCTGATACACCAGATCCAGGGGCGTCTACAGTGCAGGATTGGGGACCCGCATCCACAGAAGCCACAGCTCTAAGGAGGGGACAGACCACAAAGGTTCATCAGTAACCAGGGTCACCAGAGCCAGGAGTATAGTACTGGGGACCTGCACCTGCACAGCTACCAGCTCAAGGTACACTGAGAAAGATTATTGGAGGAAGGGGGGAGGGGTCCCACAAAGGGTATCAACGAGAAGTATTAACAGTGAGGAGGTGTAGAAGCTTGGAGTAAAGTTCCAGCATCAGGGAAGGAGTACTGAGTGTGACGTTTTGTGATACAGCAAACTAAAAGGAGAAATAATTGATCTGCTTGTAAACATATTTTTGGCAAAATGAGTTAATTGCATGTAATATAGTTTTAGTCTTTTTCTTTCTTACAGTTGTATACTTTTGCTATTGTTATCAGTGACCCTAAAGTTCTTCAGGTAAACATATATTCTGGCCTGGACTCTTTTATTTTGAGATAGGAAGAGAAGTGAGTGGAATTTTAAATGCTGAGGCCTCCCAGTGTTTACTGGTCCCATTTAAAGAACCCTCTAATTTATTCCCAAGAGTAGAGACTGAAGGACTGAATTGCTCTTGGAGTGTTGTGACCACTGTCTGCCTTACAGCTTACGGGACCACTGTAAGGACTACACACAGGCAGGAGGCTACACTTTGAACAAACACCAAAATTTCACTGGATATGCTTCTGGGCAGGCTATGTGCTGCTACGGTGCATAGCCCTGCCCACCGACCCTTAACCCCAGATATTCAATACCGGGGTCATATGTGGCCCTGGCATTGAATATCTGGGGATCGCCGCACAAGCCAGAAGCCGCATTAGGTAACTGGGCAGCAGCGATATTGCATGCTGCCCAGTTAGCTCCTGCGCCAAAAGATCATCCTGCCTATCTTTTCGGCACAGATCGCTAACCGAGCAGCATGCGATATCGCTGTTGCCTGGTTATCACTTATTGGTGTCTCTGCTCCACCCCGGAACGCCCCCAACATGCTACAATGCTAACCGGATAGCTTGGAGTGCATGGGGGGGGGGTTTAAAGGGGGCTATTCTATGGAATACACTGCCAGATAGACTAAGATCTATCTCCGATTTGTCCACCTTCCGGAGGGAACTAAAAATGTATCTCTTCATTGAACATTATGGAATCACTGAAGAGACCATAGACCGAGACCCAACATAAAATTCAAATACCCCCCTCCCCAACATAAACTGATAGGAATTACCGTCACTTTAGAACTACAACCTATAAAATCTCGCAAAGAGAAGCCACCCAATTTCATATAAGAAAATATCTAAGAATGTACATAATTCAAATCTTTTATATGTTGCTCTGTATAAAGATTATACCAAATATGATAATAAACTAATCATGTATATATTATACCTAATGCTACTACAATAGTTTAGCCCTACAAAATGTTTACTTGTAATTGTTTACTATGTTTTAATGTATTGCTATAGATTATACTGTAAACTGCCCTGACTGCATGATAGGGCAGTATAAAAGACCCCTAAATAAATAAATAAAATATTCAACGGCACTAACTGTGTAAATTCCATTGAATATCCCGAACTAGTTAAAAGATAGAAAGCAGAGGGTAGGACTAAATGGCCAATTTTCCCAATGGAGAAAGGTGAATAGTAGAGTACCCCAGAGATCTGTGCTGGGTCCGCTGCTTTTTGACATAAATGACCTGGAAATGGGAATAACGAGTGAGCTTATCAAATTTGCAGATGACACAAAAACAAACCCAGTCCAAAAAAACGTGGATAGCGAAGGAAGGATATTTTTTATTGGTCAATTTAAGCCACTGGCCCGACACAGGCCGTGTTTCGTTTTGCCTTCATCAGGGGCTGGCTTAACTAAAACATATAAAACATTTAAAAACAATTATAAGAATAATGACATAAATATAAAATTAAAAGATGAAAACTAAAAGGCCTTACAATGAACTATTAATATGACCTTTAGTAAACATGTATAAAAATATTAGTAAATATGTATAAAAATTCCTCCAAACAGCACTGGAATGTGTTAAATCGGAGTGACAGAAATAAATGAACATATATAAATAGTTTAAAAGAGTAGTCATAAATTTAAAAAACAATAAATAACATCAAACCATACCTCTGTATGTACTTGTATGTTCAATACATCCTATATCACTTGGGAAAAAGGAAAACAAACATATGTATGATCAGTATATATACCTCTATCAATAAACTACTTAGAAAACTCACAAGCAAAATATTTTACAGGGAGAAATATTATTACAAAGAAAAATTGTTGCGCAACGCAAGGAATCAGTGGAATCATTAAACGAGCGTATGATTTTAATGTCATTAAACGACTAATCAGTCAATCCATTAATCTCGTAGGGTTGTTATGAATATCACCTTTAAACTGATTGGAAATTACCTGTATGGTCAAAATACCCCTCTGATTTATATGATGTATATTATTTCTTGATGTTTGTCCAAAGTAAAGTTTTTTATCCCCAAAGCCGCCGGCGATATTGTACTATAAAGGAAAGCATCTAAATTTAATCACAAGGGTAAATATGTATATATAGCTCAATTACAACCTTTTATTGTATAAATTACCCTTAGTAAATACATTGAAAGAAGGGGGGGGGAAGAGAGATGATGCTGCTATTATTCATTACCGGGTTAGAAATTAGGACTTTACAGGTCCTACTTGTATGCCGATAATTACTACAGACTGATATTGCTAGGACTTATGCAACTTTCTACTGTTATTCTTTTAAAAAATATTATAAGTGATATAAATAATAAACCCCAACCTTTTGTACTGTTACGTATTGTGACATTCTTAAATAGCCATGAATACATGGGCGCATATACTACTAACTGCCGTTCGATGTGCAGACTTCTCTAAAGGGCATGTTTACTAAAACCCCGTTATGGTGCGCGCCGTGCTAGTGTGCGGATGCCATATAAGGAGTGGGCGTTTCAGTCAGAAAAAAGCAAAACCGTGATTAATCATGCGCTAATGTGCGCTGCGCTCATGTGCGCCGCGCACATTAGCGCATGAGGAAACTTGCGCGGGAAGCATAAGTGGCGCGCTGATGTGCAAGCACAGGAACAGAGCCACAGTACAATGGTGAAGACACTGACTGATGATACAGGGATCATGGGTTCAATTCCCCACTGTGCCGAATGAAGAAGGCTGGCTGAGGCATTACCTCTTAGGGGGAAGATTGCTTTAGGAGGCATTTTATTTATATTTTAATTACTTCGACTAGCAAACACACTCTCAAAGCGTGTTAACATAAGGCGCCCCATAAGGCACATTTTAAAGTGCACTCTCCGCCAAGGCACCCTAGAATGTTGCTTATAGGGCGCTTTATAGGGTGCTGTATGAGGTACCGCAAGGTCACAGCACTGTTTTTGATGGCAGCACTGTGCAGTTTAAGGAATGAAAATCATAAGTAGGTGCGCTGACATGCAAGGAAGAGCAGCAGTGGAGCACAATGGTTAAGACACTGACCAATGATGCAGGAGTCATGGGTTCAATCCCCCACTGTGCCTAATGAAGAAGGCTGGCTGAGGCATTACCTGTTATTGGTAATAGTGCTGTAGGGGGCATTTTATTTTTATTTTAATTAGTGCTGCCAGCAAACACACCCTCAAAGAATTGTAACATAAGGTGCTGCATAAGGCGCCTCATAGGGTACCCCAGAGGGCACATTCTAAAGTGCACTGTCCACCACGGCACCCTACAATGTTTCTGAAAGGGTGGCCTATAGGGCGCCATATAGGATGCCCTATGAGGCACAGCAAGGTCATAGCACTGTGTTTGATGGCAGCACTGTGCATTTAAACGCATGGAAATCTGAAGTAGGTGCGCTGACATGCAAGGAGGAACAGCAGTGTAGCACAATGGTTAAGGCACTGACTGCTGATACAGGGGTCATGAGTTTGCTCCCCAGTGTGCCTAATACGTAAGGCTGGCTGATGCATCAGCTTTGCAATGTACGTATTGTTTCCTGCAGCACTTCATTTGTATTTTATTAATTACTGCCAGCAAACACGCCCTCACGTGCCGTAACTGAAGGTGCCGCATAAGGCACCCTATAAGGTACTCCATAGGACACATTTTAAAGTGCACTGTCTGCCATGGCACCCTAAAATGTCCCCTATAGGGCACCCTATAAGTCGCTCCACAGGATAACATATAGTGCACCTTATATGGATGGTAACCATAAGGTGCCCTAAAGGGCGCCCTATAAAGTGCCCTCTGAGGCACCTTATGGGTACAGTACGCAGAGTGTTTTTGCTGGCAGCAATAATGTACATTAAAAAGAGATAATGCTTCGGGCAGCCCTATCAAATAACCCCACTGTGGGTTTGAACCCATGACCTCTAGCTCCACAGGCAGTGAAGTAACCAGTGGGCTACAGCTCTATAGCTGCTAGCAAGCCCCTGGCTGGCTGTAGAGGGACTGCACGTCACCACACAGACAGTCTGCTGTGGTCACTAGGATAGGGTTAGGCCACCCGTACCCATGATGCACTGCACATGCAAATCAGCTGTCCACAGATGAACACAAGATGGGGTATGCACCCCCACAGCACCTCGGCCTGGTAGGGGGAACTGACCATGTCCACCCCCACAGCACCTCGGCCTGGTAGGGGGTACTGACCGTGTGTGTTACTGGCACAGAGTAGCTACACACCGTCACATTGTGCGGGTACTGTGCTCACCCTGAGTGTGCGGTGGGGTGCCCAGCACCAGGTCCACAGCACCTTCCATAGCAGAAATAGGCCATGCTGCAGTTCCCCAGCAGTGCTAATGTGTGAGATAGGTATTTTCTGCAGAAACATCTTGACTATATCTGTCTGTCTCAGTCAGGTGTAGCCCCTATGGACCCCTAGGAGGATTATGTACCACCACCCTCCTCCTCCAAGGCTGAAGGTGATAAACATGGTCTCCCATCAACAGCTGCACATTCTACCTCCCTGCAAGGGTGGCAGTAGAAGGAACTATCAACCCCAGTCCTGCTGAGGAACAGACACCCTACAGAGCAGTCAATGCAGCTCTGTACACATCCATAACACAATAGCAGACAGACATTAGGCCTGGATATGCTTAGCTGCACCCCACCACTATCTGATATTCTCCTGCAGCAAGCCTTCAGCCGCTGCACGGCACTCCATCAAGACACATACCAGCTGCAATCTGCTAGCTAGTCCATAGTGCATGTTCCTGGTGGAAATGCATGCACCCAGAACTGGGATGTCAGCATACACAACAAGCAGATAAGTTAGTGACTGGGCTCCAAAAGAAAAACCATAAATATCACATGAAAGAAATACTATATAGCACTATGGGGGTGCCTAGCCATGCTGTGGTCACTGCACAGTCAGGGTGAGAGTGATCTCCCAGCAGGACATGCTGAGGCCACCCTGTCTGTGTAGGTGGTGGCCAGGCACTAAAATGTCCCAGCCAGTGCCCTATGCCCTGTGCAGATGCATCCTGGCCAGGCCACCCTGTCCGGGCTATACCCATGGTACCTTGCTCCTCATTATGCACATTGGCAGGCCAATACTGGCAACAGTGCTGGCAGTGTGGGCTGTGGAGGGTGTTTGCAGCCACCACACACTGGATAGACAGACAGACAGCCCCGCACCTATGCCAGCATTGTGCTACTATAGAGGAGTTTAGCAGCCCTGGCCACCACACCAGTCCTGGGCACAGTACAGGCATGGATATGATACGCAATACTGTTGGGGGTCACTCCCCAGGGTGGTAAACACTGTCAGAGACCAGACCTGCAGCACACACCACAGACATCAGAAAGATTGTTATGATGAAGCTCAATGAGCAAACTGTGCTTAACGTAGGAATTGCTATCTGCCAGTAATCATAGGAAACGTTTGATAGCTGTGTACCGTATACCCAGGTGTAGGGTGGCATTGCTAAGGTATGCAAGTGCTAGTATTGGGAGATGCACGCAGGGCCCAATGTCCTGCCTCTCCAGGAGGCATTGGCTAATGGGGCCTGTGGGTGTGGGTGTGGGTGTGTCTGCCCCTGTTGGCTGCTGCTTTACGGCAGAGGTTCCCAACTCCAGTCCTGGTGTGCCAAACACTGTTCGGGTTTTCATGCTGTCCCTCATGAATATGCATGAGATACATCTGCATACCATGGGGGTGGTGCATAGATATGCAGCACAGGCATCTTTATTAGAGGCAGCATGGAACCTGAATGGTGTTTGGCCCTCCAGGATTGCATTTGGGAGACTCTGCTCTAGGTAATGCGCCTGTTTATGGTGTCTGTGCTCTGTAGGGTAAAATATAGGCGTATTAACCATGCGTATGTTCTCTGCAATAAAGGTTTGTCCTTACTATCACGGTTTAGTTGTGGGAAAAATATGTGGACTGGATTGGCAGTAGCCCCAGCTGGACTTTGAACCTGTGACTTTCTGTTCTTTCACACACTGTCTGTGTGCACTGCACCACCGTGTTGCCACAGATATCCCTGGGGAGTCCATGACTGTACATCCGACAGGGCCTGTTTGTTGCAGTGCACGGCACCCACCTGGACAGGGCTAGGCCATGGTCTGCTGTGGCCACCAGCTGCTGCCACCTCCACCACCAGTACCGCTCCATCCTTAGATTGGAGACAGCATAAACCCTGAAGGTTTTGTGGCCCTCCAGGACTGCATTTGGGGGAATCTGCTCTAGGTAATGTGCATGTTTCTGGTGTCTGTGCTCTGTAGGGTAAAATAGAGGTGTTTGAGCCATGCTTATGTTCTCTGCAATAAAGGTTCGTCTTTACTATCACTAGTTAGTTGTGGGTAAAATATGGGGACTGGATTGGCAGGAGCCCCAGCTGGGGCTTAAACCTGTGACCTTCTTTCTCCAAACACGCTGGCTGTGTGCACTGCACCACCGTGTTGCCACAGAGACAGTGCATTCCCTGATGATACCATGACTGTTTGTCCGGCAGGGCCTGTTTGTTGCAGTGCATTGCACCCACCTACACAGGGCTAGGCCATGGTCTGCTCTGGGAAGCTGCCACTGCCCCCCTCCACCTCCAGTACCCCTGTGCCACCCTGCTTACATGCCCTTCTGCTGGTGGTGCTGGTGGTGTGCAGTCTCAGGCCATCCTGTGTGCGGGTAGGCGGCTGCCTATGGTGCGGGTTCTGGGGTAGGGGTGCCTGCAAATATGTCCGCACATCTCCCAATCACCGCCTGCCAATGTTCTATGCCCTTGGGGGTATCTGCTGGGTACTATCCCCGTTGACACTGTGATAAACACTCTCGTGCCCATGTTGGGCCCTCTTCAGTTGCTGTCTGGCTGCTGTTCAGTTTCAGCATTCCTAGGTGCCATCTAGGCATCTGCCTAGTCCTCACTGTGCCCCAGCTGCACCACAGCATGTGCCGCCTGCAGCCCTCTGTATCCCCTTTCCCAGCATCTGTCCAATTGCCCATTCCGGCCTGCCCGCCCTGCTGTTGTGGAAATGTGCATGCCATAGGTAACCTGTCCAATGGAGAGGGAAACCCTGATCAGTGCTATTTCACTGTGTGATCATTCACCTTGTATGGGGACGGAGCGTAGACCCTTCTAAAATTCATATTTATTTTTTGCGGCTTTCTTGGGAGTGTTTTTTGATGTTTCCCATTACTATCACTATTGCCCAGCTTGATTATAATTTTTTTAGATTTTGTTGTGGTCATTTTCAATGTTTATTTGCACTTTTGTACCGTGCACATGTATCACACTTATCACTGTTTTGTAGGTTTCCTGGTTTTGCTGTACATTGCTGACAGAAATGGTTTCTCTTCCCTTTAAATCGGCTCTACCGCGAGGTTTTCACTCGCGGTATTTTTTGGCTTGAATTTCAGCCCCGCTCGTGTGCGGGGAGCCTCTCCCCTCCCACTCTCCACGCATTGACCCCTTCTCTCCGCCCCTGCGGAGCCTTCCTCCGTCCTCCGGGAGCCTTTCCACGCCTCTATCGCACATCAGCGTGCTGCGCACATGAGCAGGCACTTTAGTGCGGCGCGCACATGTGCGGGGCACAAAAACGCATCATTAGCGTGCGCTAAGGTACCTTAGCGCACGCTAATGTGCGCCGCGCACATGAGCGCGGTTTAGTAAACATACCCCTAAGTGTTGATTGAGAGACCTTTCATCTTCTATATCCCACTATGAAAAAATGTGCCTGTAAACGTAACTTGCTTGGTGAATATTAAAGTCGGATGTAAACTATGACACTGGGTGAGAACAAAAAACCAACTTACATCTGACAAGATCGCTGTTAAAAAATGACGTGCCTCACTTATTCAGACGGCTGCTCTAACCGGAGACGCCGGCGTGTGCGCTCTACAAATAACAGTGTATAAGGGGAATATTAATATAATGACGTGTAAAACAAATGAAATGACATGTAAAAACAAAGAATGCAAATCTTATTCATGCCGTGCCGTTGTCATTTTTTGCTCCGATGTAAAATAAAGAAGATAACTATCTAACACCAAGAGAAACTCAAATCTAACTTACATTGGACAGATTCCCTGTTGAAAAAGACTCACTTATTAAGATGACTGCTCTGACCAGAAACGCCGGTGTCTGCGCTCTAAAGTAGAAGGCAGTGAACGCGGGAAATGTTAATAAGATGACGTATCAAACGCATGAGATGACGTATAAAAGCGAAGGGTGCACATCCTATTCATGCCCTTATCAATGTGAAACAAGCTCCCATCTAAAATAAAAAACACAACTATTCAACCACGGAATTGCATTAACTTCTTATACCTGCATAACAAAAGGGAGCGTTGCGATCCCTATGAATTATTTACCAATAATACTAAAGTTACAATATATTATTTTTTCATAAGTTTATACTATAGTTAAAATATATTATTTATTTATAGCCACCAACTGTGAAATTTCTGTACTTCTTGTCCTTTTCTGTGATTAAGGGTACCTATAAAAGAAACAAAATTCACTGTATCTACCTAATATTGTACTAAACTGAAGAACATATTCCAAGGATATGAATGCTATTAAACTTGTCTTACATGGCCAAACTGGGTTACCATCACCTACTCTAATGTTACTAACTGTAGCAACCCATATATACAATAAAACTAATTAAAAAATTAAAAATAATAAAATATATAAAAATTAAAATTAAAAATTAAAAATGCAGCTGTATTTTGAGAAGGTTAAAGCAAATATCTTTAACGATAAATTCAATAAATGGCGCCTCCTTTATCTGCCGGCTTTATGATAATGTTATTATTTTTCTGCAAGGATTTTATTGCCTCTCTTTCTTTAATAGGAAGATTGTCATAAGGGAGTCTATCCCTTGTACTTATTTGGTTGACTTCTTTCACAACGACTTTTTCAAAGGCCTCAATTAAGGGGTCAGTATTCGAAGGAGGAATCCAACATGATTTTTTCTTTATTATAGATCGGTCACTATCAGATGATTCATGGTTGGCAAAAAATTGTCTTATTCGCATTTTACGAAAGAATTTATACAGGTCTATATGAGTTTCAAAGGGATCATATTTTTTGACTGGCACAAAAGACAACCCCTTATCTAGGAGTGACTGTTCATTGGGAGTAAGAGTATATTTTGATATGTTAATAACATTACTAACTATATCTGGCCTTAATGCTTCCTCTCTGTGGATCGCTCGATCCCCTGCGTCCTCTTCCTCTCCCTCGACCTCGTCCGCGGCCCCTCTATTGATTGTATTGCCCATATGTTTTTTCTTGGTTCGATTCGTTGTCCCATTGATTGTCTTTCTGTTGATTTCGTGTTCGGGAGGAATCTCGACCTCCTCCTTTCCACAGAGAATCCATATTTAAAAAATGTTTATCTTTTCCTTTCCCATTTTTCTTATAATCTCCTGCCGGTTTATTATGAGATGAAAAGAGTGATGCCGAGGCATCAATCGATTCCACTGATTCACTTCTAGTGCGTTTTTTCTTTGGTTCACACGGCTTATCTATGTGCTGTTCATCACTACCATGATCCTTGTGGTCAAACATTGTAGATCTTTTTTTGAACCATAGACGATTGCCATCCACCTTCTTACACCATGGATATACATACCCATACATATAGGGGCATGTTTACTAAACATTCCTAACGTGCGGGGCCGTGCTAGTGTGCCTGTGCCATATAAGGAGTGGGCGGTTCAGGCAGAAAATAGAAAAAAAACGGTAGTAAGCAACCGGACGTGTGTGCGTCGCGCTAATGTGCGGGGGTCGACATTAGCGCGTGGAAAGGCAAAGTGGCGCGCTGCTGAGTATACAAAACAACAGAGCCGTGGTACAACGGTGAAGACACTGACCAATGGTGCAGGGGCCATGAGTTCAATCCCCCAGTGTGCGCAACGACAAAGGTCAGCTGAGGCAGTAACTGTAATGATTAACATTGTTTTAGGAGGCAAATTAATTTGGAACGGCATAAGGCGGCGCACAGTTATTTTTGGGCGGCAGAAGGCGGCGCACAGTGCTTTTTGGGCGGCATAAGGCGGCGCACAGTGCTTTTTGGGCGGCATAAGGCGGCGCACAGTTATTTTTGGGCAGCAGAAGGCAGCGCACTGGTCCCCTTGGGCGGCAGAAGGCGGCGCGCTGATAGGCACAAGGTGGTGCGCTGATGCACAAGCACAGGAACAGAGCCACAGCACAATGGTTAAAACACTGACCAATGGTGCAGGGATCAGGGGTTCAACTCCTCACAATGCCCAGTGAAAAATGCCTGCTGAGGCAGTATGTATTATGTTGAGGAGTGCTGTAGGAGGCTGTATAATTATATTTTGTTATCACTACTAGCAAACGCACTCTCCCAGCATGTTAACATACGGCGGCCCATAAGGCACATGTTACAGTGCACTGTTCGCCAAGGCACCCTTGAATGACCCCTATAGGGCAGCATATATGTTGCGACACAGGATAATGTATAGTGCACCCTATAGGGATGGCAACCATAAGGTGGCCTACAGGGCGCCCTATGAAGCACCCTCAGAGGCACCTAATGGGTATAGTAAGCTGAGGGTGGTCTTGCCGGCATAGACATATGTACAGTAAATAAAAATAAAGCTGTGGACAGCCCTACCAAAGGGCCCCACTGTGGGTTTGAACCCATGACCTCTGGCTGCACAGGCAGTGATGTAACCATTGCGCTACAGCTCCATAGCTGTAAGCAGGCCCCTGGCTGGCTGCAGATAGCCTACACGTCACCTCACAGACAGTCTGCTGGTGTCAACAGGATAGGGTTAGGCCACCCGTACCCATGATGCACTGCACATGCAAATTAGCTATCCGCAGATGGACACAAGATGGGGAATGCACCCCCACAGCACCTCGGCCCTGTTGGGGGAAGGAAGTGACCGGGTGCACCCACACAGCACCTTGGCCTAGTAGGGGGCACTGACCGGGTGTTTTACTGGCACAGAGTAGCCACACACCGTTACATCGTGCGGGTACTGTGCTCACCCTGAGTGTGCAATGAGGTGGCCAGGACCAGGTCAACAACACCTGCCATGGCTGATGGAGGCCAAGCGGGCGTTCCAAAGCAGTGTTAATGTGTAAGATAGCTAGTTTTTGCACAAACACCATGGATATCCCTGTCTGCCGCCCTCAGGCACCCCCCCCCCCGTGGCAAACATGGTCCCCATCAAGGGATCCACACTCTACCTCCCTGCAAAGGTGGCAGTAGAGGGCAACATCAACCCCAGTCCTGCTGAGGACCACCACACCCCCCCCCCCCCAGGCAGGCAGCTCCATACACAGCCATAACACAATAGCAGACAGACATAAGCCCAGGGTATGGTAAGCTGCACTCCACCACCAGATATTACCCTGCAGCAAGCCAACAGCCACTGCACCCTGCAAGCCATTATAGCAAGACATTTACCAGCTACAAACAGTCTGCTGGTTAGTCCATAGTGCATGTTCCCAATGGAGATGCATGCACCCAGAACTGGGCTGTCTGCATACACAGCAAGCAGATAGATCAGTGACTGGGCCCCAAAGAGAAGCCCATATCTATCACATGAGAGAACTACTATACAGCACTATGGGGGGGCCTAGCCATGCTGTGGTCACTGCACAGTCAGGGTGAGCGTGATCCCCCAGAAGGACATGCTTTGGCCACCCTGTCTGTGTAGGTGGTGGCCGGACACTACAATATCCCAGCCAATGTCCCTGCCAGGGCCCTATGCCCAGTGCAGATGCATCCTGGCCACGCCACCCTGCCCTGGCTATACCCATGGTACCTTGCACCTCATTATGCACATTGACTGGCCAATACTGGCAACAGTGCTGGCAGTGCGGGCTGTTGAAGGGGCTTGCAGCCAACACCCACTGTATAGACAGACACACACTTCCACACCTCTGCCATCATGGTGCTACGATTGAGGGGGTAAGTAGCCTTGCCCACCAAACCGGTCCTGAGCACGGCAAGGCATGGATATGGTACGCATTACAGCTGGTGGTCACTCCCCAGGGTGGTAAGCACCGTCAGAGGCCAGGCCTGGAGCATGCCCCGCAAACACCTAACAGATTGTTTGGATGGGGTCAACTAGCAGTATGTACGTAACGTATGGATAACTGCCTGCCTGTGCTCCTAGCAAACGTCTCCGAGCTGTGTACCGTATACCTCAGGTGTAGGGTGACATTGGTAAGTTATGCAAGTGCTCGTTTTGGGTGCTGCATGCACGGTCCAATGTTCTGCCTTTCCAGGAGACATTGGCCAATGGGGCCTGTGGGTGTGGGTGTGTCTGCCCTTGATGGCTGCTGCTTTACGGCACAGATTCCCAACTCCAGTCCAGGTTTGCATCACACTGTTCGGGTTTTCCTGCTATCCCTCATGAATATGCATGGGCCACATCTACATGCCATGGGGGTGGTGCATAGATATACAGCACAGGCATTTGTATGAGTGTCAGCATGGAACCTGACTGGTGTGTGGCCCACCAGGACTGCATTTGGGTGATTCTGCTCTAGGTACTGCCCCTGTTCATGGTGTCTGTGCTCAGTGGGGTAAAAGATAGATGTCTTACCATTGCATATGTCCCCGCCATGAAAGGTGTGTCCTTACTATCACTGTTTAGTTGTGGGAAAAATATGTGGGCAGGATTGGCAGTAGCCCCAGCTGGGCTTTGAACCTGTGACCTTCTGTTCTTATATGCACTGTCTGTGTGCACTGCACCACTGTGTAGCCACAGATTGGTTGGATTCCCTGGAATGTCCATGACTGTGGATCCGGCAGGACCTGTCTGTTGCAGTGGACTGTGCCAGCCTGCACATGGCTAGGCCTCTGTCTTCTGTGGTTAGCAGCCACTGCCCCCTGCACCACATGTACTTGTCCGCCAACATGCTGGCATGAACTTCTCTCAGAAAAAGCAGTTGACCTGATTGCAATGTGGCAGTATGGGACTGCATTTGGGGGACTTGGCTGTAGGTAATGCCCATTGTTGTGGGGTGTGTGCGGTGTTGGGTAAAATATGGGTGTTTTCCCCATGCATACAGGGGTGTCTGCGCTATCTTTATTTAGTGGTGGGTAAAATATAGGGACTGGGCTGGCAGGTGCCCCAGCTGGGTTTTGAACCTCTGCCCTCTGGTCCTAGAGGTAATAACTCTGTCCGCTGTACCACACTTTGGCCACAGAGACAGTGCAGCCCCTGGAGGCAGTAAGCCTGGCAGGATGGATTCACAAACCCTGCTCTACGCGCAATTCTACTGTGGGCATATGCACCCTGTCTGGTGACAAACGTGCACATAAACCCCGGAAATGACCACGGGAAATGTGGGACAAAATATCACCACGCTGGGCAACAGTGATATTAATGGGCAACCATAGCAAACACTCCCAGGAAAGCTCCAAAACGTGGAAATGTTTTTTGGAAGAGTCTCCTCTCAGTAGACCCTTCCAAACTTCATTTCTTTTTTCTGGAGCTTTGCTGGGTGTGATTTCTGTATTTGCCCATCACTATAACTGTTCCCCAGCTGAATTACTATTTTTAATAGTTCTGTTGTGGTCATTTTCTATTTTTATTTTCACTTTTGTGCTGTGCACATGTATCACACTGCTCACGTTTTGCTGGTTTCCCCGGTTTTCCTGTACATTGCTGACGGAAATAGTTTCTCTTCCCTTTAAATGCTTTCTACCGCGAGTGTTTCACTCGCGGTAGTTTTTACATGCAAATTCGGGGCCCGATACTGTGCGGGGAGCCTCTCCCCTCCCACTCTCCACCCATTGACCCCATCTCTCCGCCCCTCGGGGGCCTTCCTCCGCCCTCATTTCGCCTTTCCACGCCTCTATCGCACATGAGCGCCCCGCAAACGTGCGCGTTTTCGGCACACGCGTGCGGGACCCGTTAATGTGCTGCGCACGCGTACGGGGTGCTTAAGAGCACTTAAATGCATCATTTTAGGGCGCTCAGGTGCGCCCCGCAAAAGTGCCCCGTTTAGTAAACATGCCCCATAGTCTTCCTCGTCCCTTTTATATTTTTCCATCTTCTTATTTTTTATCTCTTTCTTAAAAGATAAATTATTTCGTTCAAAATCCTTATGTACTTCATCAAAATTCTTGTCACATTCTTTTAAGGTTACAAGTTTTTCATCAATTTCAGCTTTATATATTTCCGACTTCTTGTTAGCTCTGCTGATAAGTAAAACCATTAAATCTAATGAACATTTGTTTAAAATGGCGTTCCAACACTTTACAAAGCCATTTTCATCTAAATATAATCCTGGTGCCTTATTCCTTCTTAGGCCTCGAGGTATAATTTTAGACCTACAGCACTCAAGGAGATATGCAGCATTTAGTTTTTCTTTTACTTGTTTCTGTGTGAGACGTACAGCGTCTTCCCATTGGTTGATAGTTAAATCTGCTTCATCTTCTGTATTGGAAAGTAAGGCTTCTTGCGGTAAAAACTTGTCCAATGCATCATCCCCGAAGCTGAGCACATCCTTCCAGGGGGAAAACATGCTGAATAAATTAAGTCCAACGACCACAAAGCACGGATCCACGTGCTATCAACAAACCCAGTCCAAAAAAATGTGGATAGCAAAGGAAGGATATCTTTTATTGGTCAATTTAAGCCACTGGCCCGACACAGGCCGTGTTTCGTTTTGCCTTCATCAGGGGCTGGCTTAACTAAAACATATAAAACATTTAAAAACAATTATAAGAATAATGACATAAATATAAAATTAAAAGATGAAAACTAAAAGGCCTTACAATGAACTATTAATATGAACTTTAGTAAACATGTATAAAAATATTAGTAAATATGTATAAAAATTCCTACAAACAGCACAGGAATGTGTTAAATCGGAGTGACAGAAATAAATGAACATGTATAAATAGTTTAAAAGAGTAGTCACATCGACCTCGACCTCGTCCGCGACCCCTGTATTGATTAAATTTAGATGCTTTCCTTTATAGTACAATATTGCCGGCGGTTTTGGGCATAAAGAATTTTACTTTGAACAAACATCAAGAAATAATATACATCATATACATCAGAGTGGTATTTTGACCATACAGGTAATTTCCAATCAGTTTAAAGGTGATATTCATAACAACCCTACGAGGTTCATGGATTGTCTGGTTAGTCGTATAATGACATTAAAATCATACGCTGGTTTAACGATTCCACTGATTCCTTGCATTGTGCAACAATTTTTCTTTGTAATAATATTTCTCCCTGTAAAATTTTTTGCTTGGGAGTTTTTTAAGTAGTTTATTGATAGAGACATATATACTGATCATACATATGTTTGTTTTCCTTTTTCTCAAGTGATATAGGATGTATTGAACATACAAGTACATACAGAGGTATGGTTTGATGTTATTTATTGTTTTTTTTAAATTTATGACTACTCTTTTAAACTATCTATACATGTTCATTTATTTCTGTCACTCCGATTGGACTGGGTTTGTTGATAGCACGTGGATCCGTGCTTTGTCGTCGTTGGACTTAATTGATGACACAAAAAAATTCATAGTTGTTAAAACCCGTCAAGATTGTGAAAAATTGCAAGAGGACCTTGATAAACTGGAAGAGTGGGCATCCAAATGGCAGATGAAATGGCAGATGGTTACACGATGCAAGGTTCCACATTAGGAACAACCACCCAGGAAAAGGATTTAGGCGTCATCGAGGATAACATGTTGAAACCCTCCACCCAGTGTGCAGCGGCGGCCAAGAGAGCAAATAGAATGCTAGGTATCATAAGGAAAGGAATGGAGAATAAAACAAAGGGTATTATAGTGTCTCTGTATCGTTCCATTGTACGACCTCACCTTGAATATTGTGTGCAATTCTGGTCGCCATATCTTAAAAAGGATATAGCATTAATCGAAAAAGTACAGAGAAGAGCTACCAAAATGGTAAAGGGGATGGAAGGATACTCTTATGAAGAGAGGCTAAAAAGGTTAGGGCTCTTCAATCCAGGGAGATATTATAGAGATCTATAAATTAATGAATGGAATGGAACGGGTAAATGTAGATCGATTGTTTATGCCATCAAAATATAGAAAGACTAGGGGACGTGCAATGAAGCTACAGGGTAACCTATTTAAGACTAATAACCGGAGATCTGTACCCAGCGCTCTCCCTCCTCCCCCACTCCTTCCCCTTCCTTGCCTCTCCAGCCAAAAATTTCACCGACACCACATTTGGAAAAAACACCAGGTCACAGCTTTATTGCCCAATAACACAACAATTTAACAAGCACAACAACTTAGCCAACTATAACCCCCCCTCAGCGGAGCGATACCTCACCCGCCATACTATTAGCAAGGTGACCTCGCTTCCGCCCCTGGCCCGGTCACCACCAGTCCAGTTACTCCCACCCCTGCCCGACTTCGCCATATCACTAGCAAAAGTCGGCTCGGGGTTCTCTGGGTCGCGGGCACCCTGCCCACGCCCCAGTAGCCTCCGGCTCCAGACCCCAGAAACCTCCGGGATCCTGCCAAACCAATTTGCCCCCCCCCCCAGCTGTGACACCCCCTACATCCCCTAACTGACCCTCCAATTAAAGGGTGGGAGGGCGGGACTCCGTTCGCCGCCTGCTCTTCAGCCATGTGTTGCTGGCTCGTCCCCGATGCTGCAGCACATGTGCCTCGCTCTTCCCTGATTGGCTCTTGCCGCGCGCTCCTCTGCGGCAGAGCCAATCATTTTAAATCACACGGCCCGCATTTCCAAGTCTCTGACTCCCCCCCCCCCCCCACTGCTTCCTGTTCTAAGGGCAGGGACCCGCGCCGGGCCGCGCCACCGGTTACCGGCGGCCGCCGGGACCCTGCCCGCGGCCTTTACATAAGCGAAAATATTTTTTCACTCAACGTGTAATCTGGAATTCATTACCGGAGTTTGTAGTAAAAGCTGTTAGTGTAGCCGGGTTTAAAAAAAGGTTTGGACAAGTTCATGGAGGAAAGGTCCATAAACCATTATTAAAGTGGACCAGAAATATCCACCTCTTGACCCAATACAAGCATTGTGGAACCTGTGTCTATTGGGGAAACTGCTAGGTACTTATAACCTAGATTGGCCACTGTTGGAAACAGGATACTGGGCTTGATGGACCTTGGTCTGACCCAGTATGGCATATCTTATGTTCTTAAGGCATTTTCACGGTTTACTGTGCTGTAAACCATGTAAATGCCTTTCGAATATCAGGCCCTAGGTATACAGAGAAAGAGGATGGGGGTGAGAAAGAGATCAGGGATGGGTGAGGGACAAAAGCAGATCCTCCAAGCTCCTAGAACTTCCCTTTCCTCCTCTTCTTCTCCCTTCATCCCCTAACAAAATCATTCCTCCTCCTTGCCTACCCCATCCCCATCCTCTATATATCTCCTCCTCCTTCCCTACTCCATCCCCATCCTCTCTATATCTCCTCCTCCTTCCCTACCCCATCCCCATCCTCTCTATATCTCCTCCTCCTTCCCTACCCCATCCCCATCCTCTCTATATCTCCTCCTCTTCCACCCCATCCCCATCCTCTCTATATCTCCTCCTCCTTCCCTACCCCATCCCCATCCTCTCTATATCTCCTCCTCTTCCACCCCATCCCCATCCTCTCTATATCTCCTCCTCCTTCCCTACCCCATCCCCATCCTCTCTATATCTCCTCCTCCTTCCCTACCCCATCCCCATCCTCTCTATATCTCCTCCTTGCCTACCCCATCCCCATCCTCTCTATATCTCCTCCTCCTTCCCTACCCCATCCCCATCCTCTCTATATCTCCTCCTCCTTCCCTACCCCATCCCCATCCTCTCTATATCTCCTCCTCTTCCACCCCATCCCCATCCTCTCTTTATGTCCTCCTCCTTGCCTACCCCATCCCCATCCTCTCTATATCTCCTCTTCCCTACCCCATCCCCATCCTCTCTATATCTCCTCCTCTTCCACCCCATCCCCATCCTCTCTATATCTCCTCTTCCCTACCCCATCCCCATCCTCTCTATCTCCTACTCCTTCCCTACCCCATCCCCATCCTCTCTATATCTCCTACTCCTTCCCTACCCCATCCACATCCACTCTATCTCCTCCTCCTTCCCTACCCCATCCCCATCCTCTATATCTCCTCTTCCCTACCCCATCCCCATCCTCTCTATATCTCCTCCTCTTCCACCCCATCCCCATCCTCTCTATCTCCTCCTTCCCTACCCCATCCCCATCCTCTCTATATCTCCTAATCCAACCCTACCCATCCCCATCCTCTCTATATCTCCTTCTCCTTCCCTACCCCATCCCATCCTCTATAGATCTCCTCCCCCTTCCCTACCCCATCCCCATCCTCTCTATATCTCCTCCTCCTTCCCTACCCCATCCCCATCCTCTCTATATCTCCTCCTCTTCCACCCCATCCCCATCCTCTCTATGTCCTCCTCCTTGCCTACCCCATCCCCATCCTCTCTATATCTCCTCCTCTTCCACCCCATCCCCATCCTCTATATATCTCCTCTTCCCTACCCCATCCCCATCCTCTCTATATCTCCTACTCCTTCCCTACCCCATCCCCATCCTCTCTATATCTCCTTCTCCTTCCCTACCCCATCCCCATCCTCTCTATATCTCCTCCTCCTTTCCTACCCCATCCCCATCCTCTCTATATCTCCTCCTCCTTCCCTACCCCATCCCCATCCTCTCTATATCTCCTCTTCCCTACCCCATCCCCATCCTCTCTATATCTCCTCCTCTTCCACCCCATCCCCATCCTCTCTATATCTCCTCCTTCCCTACCCCCTCCCCATCCTCTCTATATCTCCTTCTCCTTCCCTACCCCATCCCCATCCTCTCTATATCTCCTCCTCCTTCCCTACCCCATCCCCATCCTCTCTATATCTCCTCCTCCTTCCCTACCCCATCCCCATCCTCTCTATATCTCCTCCTCTTCCACCCCATCCCCATCCTCTCTATATCTCCTCCTCTTCCACCCCATCCCTGATCTTCCTTTCTTCTACTTATTTCTTACCCTCTCTATTTCTCCCTCCTGCCTCTCTTACCCCACATCAAAATGTGAATTGCCAACCACTAAACCGCAAAAGAGTGCAAAATCAAATATTCAGACACAAAGCAAGGTTGGAAAACTAGTTTATTATGATATGCACGAAAAATGCACGGTATTTAATATGTAAAATAATTCAATTATATGCAAATACGCCACATAATTGCAGACAACTGCTTCAGCAGCTATCCCCGATGCGCTGCAGGATACGGATCTGCGTCGTTTGTACCCCGACAGAAGCCTACAGCTATAAATTACACTGCTAAGGAGAGAGGAAATACTGCCAAATGCAGAGGCCTCCTCTGAGACATTTCTGGTGAGAAGCGATGAAAGCGAGATTGGAACAGCGAAGCGTGCACGGCAGAGAGAGAGCGGCGCACACTTTAGACTGGAATGTTCCTTTGTCTGAGAGCATGAAAGGATCTAGGTAGGCAATGAGTGAGAAGCTCTGTGCATCACCAGGACCTTGACTCTCTATATTCTCCTTTATGTAATTTGTCATTTTAACCCTTTGGGAGCCATTTCCAGAAATAAGTGGGTAATTGCATAGTGTGACGGGGCTTTTACGTGCAGAATTTGGGAAGGATAGGCAGGGACATTTTTTGTTTTCTTGTAACATCATTTCACTGTTTAAGTTTTTCCTTTCCTTTCTTTTATTTTTCTTTTCCCAAGAGACTTTGATAGCTTTGCCTAAAGAACTGTGAGTAATATCTTACTGATCTGAATGGAGTGAACTGCAGGCAAACTTTAGGCAGTGGGATTTTCAGAATGTCAAGGGAACAAAAGCCCCCAATCCTTGGAGGCAAAGAATTCAGTCAACATTGCTGTGATTACCCCAAATCACACACTAAAACCCAAAAATGTAGTCAAAATTATCTCCTTGGGTTTGCTATCCCCCCCCCCCCCATCCCATATATTCTAGATCTTTCCTCTTCCACGTTCTGCAAAGGGGGCAGGAGCGATTCCCAGTCACTGCTGACCCTCCAGCACCATAGGTCAGTCTTGCAGCAGCTGACAATATTTAATTGTGCCGCACTGGTAGGACAGGAGTTACTGGGAATCGTTTTTTCTGTCTTTGCAGACTGCAGATAAGAAATGGAGGGGGGAGGGATGAAGAGTGGTCCTGGGGGGTTGTTTTTTGTTGGTTTTAGTCTTTTTTTCAACTAGCAGGAGCAGACCCTGCAGCTTTAAAATAAAACAACAACAAAAAAGGAATGAAATATTGATTACTTTAGCATTTGTTTAATTTAAATTATGAAAGGAGGCAAAACAGGAAATGTCAATTCCAACACATTGACTTTGCATCCGTTCCCAAAGGAAACCTTTACTCTCGAAAGCAACACGCGCGGTTTTGAACATGCAAAATAGCCTCCCCCAATCTAACCCTGCCTCTGATCCTGCCTACTCTTCCCATGCATAAATGTGCATGTGTTGCTGATCCCCCTGTGTGCTTGTAACCAAGAAGAGAGTGGAGAATACATTTGCAGTAGCCTATTTACCCAGGCCCCCTCCCGTGTATTGTTTTGGCAACATGTACAAATTGCCATGTCAATAAAGATTTTTTAATCTGAATCAAACCAGATTAGTTCATACCCAGGGTACTATATGGATAATTTGAAATGTTCAACCGTATTCATTTTCAATGTCATAGTGGAGGGCTTTTATCGTTGGGACAATTAATGTTTATTCAACACCTAATCCACACTTGACAAATATTTCCTTGAAAATACTAAGGGGTATGTTTACTAAACTGCGCTCATGTGCGCTAAGGTACCTTAGCGCACGCTAATGATGCGTATTTGTGCCCCGCACAGGTGCGCAGCGCACTAAAGTGCACGCTCATGTGCGCGGCGCACTAATGTGCGATAAAGGCGTGGAAAGGCTCCCGGAGGGCGGAGGAAAGCTCCCCAGGGGCGGAGAGAAGGGGTCAATGGGTGGAGAGTGGGAGGGGAGAGGCTCCCCGCACACGAGCGGGGCTGAAATTCAAGTAAAAAAATACCGCGAGTGAAAACCTCGCGGTAGAGCCGATTTAAAGGGAAGAGAAACCATTTCTGTCAGCAATGTACAGCAAAACCAGGGAAACCTACAAAACAGTGATAAGTGTGATACATGTGCACGGTACAAAAATACAAATAAACATTGAAAAGGACCCCAACAAAATTTTTAAAAATTATAATCAAGCTGGGCAATAGTGATAGTAATGGGAAACATCAAAAAACACTCCCAAGAAAGCCGCAAAAAATAAATATGAATTTTAGAAGGGACTACGCTCAATCCCCATACAAGGTGAATGATCCCACAGTGAAATAGCACTGATCAGGGTTTCCCTCTCCATTGGACAGGTTACCTATGGCAAGCACATGTTCCACAACAGCAGGGCGGACAGGTCGGAATGGACAACTGGACAGATGCTGGGAAAGGGGATACAGAGGGCTGCAGGAGGCACATGCTGAGGTGCAGCTGGGGCACAGTGCGGACTAGGCAGATGCCTAGATGGCACTTAGGAATGCTGAAACTGAACAGCAGCCAGACAGCAACTGATGAGGGCCCAACATGGGCACGAGAGTGTTTAGCACAGTGTCACAGGGGATAGTACCCAGCAGGTACCCCCAAGGGCACAGAACATTGGCAGGCGGTGATTGGGGGACGTGCGGACAGATATGCAGGCATCCCTACCCCAGAACCCGCACCATAGGCAGCCGCCTACCCGCACACAGGATGGCCTGAGACTGCGTATCACCAGCACCACCAGCAGAAGGGCATGTCAGCATGGTGGCACAGGGATACTGGAGGTGGAGGGGGGCAGTGGCAGCTGCCCAGAGCAGACCATGGCCTAGCCCTGTGTAGGTGGGTGCAATGCATTGCAACAGACAGGCCCTGCCGGACAAACAGTCATGGTATCATCAGGGAATTTACTGTCTCTGTGGCAACACGGTGGTGCAGTGCACACAACCAGCATATTTGGAGACAGGAGGTCACAGGTTCAAGCCCCAGCTGGGGCTCCTGCCAATCCAGTCCCCATATTTTACCCACAACTAAATCGTGATAGTAAAGATGAACCTTTATTGCAGAGAACATAAGCATGGCTCAAACACCTCTATTTTACCCTACAGAGCACAGACACCAGAAACATGCACATTACCTAGAGCAGATTCCCCCAAATGCAGTCCTGGAGGGCCACAAATCCTTCAGGGTTTATGCTGTCTCCAATCTAAGGATGGAGCGGTACTGGTGGTGGAGGTGGCAGCAGCTGGTGGCCATAGCAGACCATGGCCTAGCCCTGTCCAGGTGGGTGCCGTGCACTGCAACAAAGAGGCCCTGTCGGATGTACAGTCATGGACTCCCCAGGGAATGCAGCATATCTGTGGCAACACGGTGGTGCAGTGCACACAGACAGTGTGTGCAAAAACAGAAGGTCACAGGTTCAAAGCCTAGCTGGGGCTACTGCCAATCCAGTCCACATATTTTTCCCACAACTAAACCGTGATAGTAAGGACAAACCTTTATTGCAGAGAAGATACACATGGTTAATACGCCTATAATTTACCCCACCGAGCACAGACACCATAAACAGGTGCATTACCTAGAGCAGAGTCTCCCAAATGCAGTCCTGGAGGGCCAAAAACCATTCAGGTTCCATGCTGCCTCTAATAAAGATGCTTGTGCTGCATATCTATGCACCACCCCCATGGTATGCAGATGTATCTCATGCATATTCATGAGGGACAGCATGAAAACCCGAACAGTGTTTGGCACACCAGGACTGCAGTTGGGAACCTCTGCCGTAAAGCAGCAGCCAACAGGGGCAGACACACCCACACCCACACCCACAGGCCCCATTGGCCAATGCCTCCTGGAGAGGCAGGATATTGGGCCCTGCGTGCATCTCCCAATAATAGCCCTTGCATACCTTAGCAATGCCATCCTACACCTGGGTATACGGTACACAGCTATCAAATGTTTGCTATGATTACTGGCAGATAGCAATTCCTACGTTAAGCACAGTTTGCTGATTGAGCTCCATCAAAACAATCTTTCTGATGTCTGCGGTGTGTGCTTCAGGTCTGGTCTCTGACAGTGTTTACCACCCTGGGGAGTGACCCCCAACAGTATTGCGTACCATATCCATGCCTGTACTGTTCCCAGGAATGGTGTGGTGGCCAGGGCTGCTAAACTCCTCTATAGTAGCACAATGCTGGCATAGGTGTGGGAGTGTGTGTCTGTCTATCCAGTGTGTGGTGGCTGCAAACACCCTCCACAGCCCACACTGCCAGCACTGTTGCTAGTATTGGCCTGCCAATATGCATAATGAGGAGCAAGGTACCATGGGTATAGCCCGGACAGGGTGGCCTGGCCAGGATGCATCTGCACAGGGCATAGGGCAATGGCTGGGACATTGTAGTGCCCAGCCACCACCTACACAGACAGGGTGGACACAGCATGTCCTGATGGGAGATCACTCACACCCTGACTGTGCAGTGACCACGGCATGGCTAGGCACCCCCATAGTGCTATATAGTATTTCTCTCATGTGATATTTATGGGTTTCCTTTTGGGGCCCAGTCACTGACTTATCTGCTTGTTGTGTATGCTGACATCCTGGTTCTGGGTGCATGCATTTCCACCAGGGACATGCACTATGGACTAGCTAGCAGACTATTTGCAGCTGGTATGTGTCTTGATGGAGTGCCTTGCAGGGTGCAGTGGCTGAAGGCTTGCTGCAGGAGCATATCAGATAGTGGTGGGGTGCAGCTTAGCATATCCAGGCCTAATGTCTGTCTGCTATTGTGTTATGGATGTGTACAGAGCTGCATTGACTGCCCTGTAGGTGTCTGTTCCCCAGCAGGACCGGGGTTGATGGTCCCCTCTACTGCCACCATTGCAGGGAGGTAGAGTGTGGATCTGTTGATGGGAGACCCTGTTTGTCACTCTCAGCCCTGGAGGAGGAGGGTGGTGGTACATAATCCTCCTAGAGGTCCATAGGGGCCACACCTGACTGAGACATACAGATATATCCAAGAGTGTGTCTGCAGAAACTACCTATCTCCCACCTTAGCACTGCTGGGGACCTGCAGCATGGCCTATTTCGGCCATGGAAGGTGCTGTGGACCTGGTGCTGGGCGTCTCACTGCACTCTCAGGGTGAGCACAGTACCCGCACAATGTGACGGTGTGTAGCTACTCTGTGCCAGTAAAACACACGGTCAGTACCCCCTACCAGGCCGAGGTGCTGTGGGGGTGCATACCCCATCTTGTGTTCATCTGTGGACAGCTGATTTGCATGTGCAGTGCATCATGGGTACGGGTGGGCTACCCCTATCCTGGTGACCACAGCAGACTGTCTGTGTGGTGACGTGCAGTTCCTCTGCAGCCAGCCAGGTGCTTGCTAGCAGCTATAGAGCTGTAGCCCACTGGTTACTTCACTGCCTGTGGAGCCAGAGGTCATGGGTTTAAACCCACAGTGGGGTTATTTGATAGAGCTGCCCAAAGCATTATCTCTTTTTAATGTACATTATTGCTGCCAGCAAAAACACTCTCAGCGTACTGTACCCATAAGGTGCCTCAGAGGGCGCTTTATAGGGCGCCCTATAGGGCACCTTATGGTTACCGTCCATATAAGTTGCACTATACATTATCCTGTGGAGCTACTTATAGGGTGCCCTATAGGGGACATTTTAGGGTGCCATGGCGGACAGTGCACTTTATAATGTGCCCTATGGAGTGCCTTATAGGGTGCCTTATGCGGCACCTTCAGTTACGGCACGTGAGGGCGTGTTTGCTGGCAGCAATTAATAAAATACAATTAAAGTGCTGCAGGAAACAATACATACATTGCAAAGCTGATGCCTCAGCCAGCCTTACATATTAGGCACACTGGGGAGCAAACTCATGACCCCTGTATCAGCAGTCAGTGCCTTAACCATTGTGCTACACTGCTGCTCCTCCTTGCATGTCAGCACACCTACTTCAGATTTCCATGCGTTTAAATGCACAGTGCTGCCATCAAACACAGTGCTATGACCTTGCTGTGCCTCATAGGGCACCCTATATGGCGCCCTATAGGCCACCCTTTCAGCAACATTGTAGGGTGCCGTGGCGGACAGTGCACTTTAAAATGTGCCCTCTGGGGTACCCTATGAGGCGCCTTATGCAGCACCTTATGTTACAATACTTTGAGGGTGTGTTTGCTGGCAGCACTAATTAAAATAAAAATAAAATGCCCCCTACAGCAATATTACCTATAACAGGTAATGCCTCAGCCAGCCTTCTTCATTAGGCACAGTGGGGAATTGAACCCATGACTCCTGCATCATTGGTCAGTGTCTTAACCATTGTGCTACACTGCTGCTCCTCCTTGCATGTCAGCGCACCTACTTATGATTTTCATTCCTTAAACTGCACAGTGCTGCCATCAAAAACAGTGCTGTGACCTTGCGGTACCTCATACGGTACCCTATAAAGCGCCCTATAAGCAACATTCTAGGGTGCCTTGGCAGACAGTGCACTTTAAAATGTGCCCTCTGGGGTACCTTATGGGGCGCCTTATGTTACAGTGCTTTCAGAGTGCGTTTGCTAGTAGCAGTAATTAAAATAAAATTAATATGCCTCAGACTGCAATATTCCCTTTAACAGGTAATGCCTCAGCCAGCCTTCTTTATTGAGCAAAGTGGGGGGATTGAACCCATGATCCCTGCACCATCCGTCAGTGTCTTCACCATTGTACTGTGGCTCTGTTCCTGTGTGTGTCTACATCAGCGTGCCACTTATGCTTCCTGTGCAAGTTTCTCATGCGCTAATGTGCGCGGCGCACATGAGCGCACAGCGCACATTAGCGCATGATTAATCCCGGTTTGCTTTTTCAGACTGAAACGCCCACTCCTTATATGGCATCCCGCACACTAGCGCGGCGCGCACCTATTGGGGTTTTAGTAAACATACCCCTAAATATATGTTAAGGTAAACCACATTTATAAATAAATCATAAAAAAGCAAATACATAAATAATCAAAAGGAATTATCTGCCACTGGAAGTCTTAGTGTGGAGAAGACCAGTGGAAAGAGTTACTGAGTGCTGACAGAAAGGCAAAAATGTAGATTTAAAAAGAAGTTTGACATTTAGGCAAAAACTCATAGCCAAAACATTTTTCAGGTACATTCAAAGCAAGAAGCCTGTGAGAGAGTCAGCGGAATCATTAGATGATTTATTTATTTATTTAAATCTTTTTTATACCGCACTCTTTGGTATCAGCGCGATTTACAGGTAACATTAAATTTGTCAATGCCAGATGAACCTACATTGAACATTACATCGAACAGGTATTACAACTTGGGTTTAAACAGGGGTAACTATATACAGCTATTTACAAACTGGTTCATGAGTTGTAAACTTTGATCAAGGAGTAAAAGGACACTCAGGCAGGACAAGGTCATAGTGGAGAGACTCAATTATTTCTTTGCTTCAGTCTTTTCTAAGGAAGACATAAGAGATCTACCCACGCCAGAAATGGTATTTAATGGTAATGATTTAGAGGAACTGAAACAAATCTGTACCTGGAAGATATAATAGTTCAAATTAACAAACTAAAAAGTAACAAATCATCTGGACTGGATGGTATACACCCTAAAATGCTGAAATGAAACTGCAGATAGTAATTTAGCAATGCTTATATACTGCTTTTCACTGGGTCAAAGTGGTGTACATTCAGGTGCAGTATATATTTCTCTTGTCCACAAAGGGCTCACAATCTGAGGCAATGGAGAGTTAAGTGGCTTGCCCAAGGAGCACTTGTGGGACTAGAAGCTCCAGTTCCTTTGGCCAGAGGTTGCTGTCTTCCAGTGGGATTTGAACCCCTGGCCCTTGGCAACTTGCCCAAACTACTAAGCCACTCTTCCCTCCTCCTTCCCTACTGCATTATCATAGATTCAAAGTGGTTTACATTACAACTCATGAACCAAATTGTTGGCATAGTTAGTGCAGAAAGTGAGCACTGCAAAATTGCTGTTATCATCCACTTAGGTACAAATGACCTGTCTAGAAACGGTGCCTCTACGGTTCAAAGGGACTTCCAGATTCTGGGAGAAAAACTCAAACTCATTGCTAACACTGTAGTGTTCTCAGAAGTTCTACTGGTTCTTGGTAAATGCATCACACAATCATCTTTAATACATGGCTCCAAATCCGGTGCAAACAAGAAGGATTTAGATATATAGGTGACTGGGGAAATAGATGGAACAACAAAGGGCTATACTGTGCTGATGCACTACATCTCTCAGCTATAGGGAAAAGGATCCTAAGTGAAAAATTAAGGCATTTTGTGGACAGGCATTTAAACTACGGAAAGGGAGTGATGGATGGAGAAGAACAAGTCCAGGACGTCACTCCCAGCAAAAACATAATAACATTGGAAACAGCAACACTATTAACCCACACATCAATGGCAAGTGGGAAGAGACGTATTGAACAAAATCCATGCAAAATACAGGCAAGCCAGTCAACAAATGCTGGAAAGCAATGAGCACAAATGCTCGAAGCTTAGCCAACAAAGTTCCTGACCTGGAAGCCCTAATGGTGGAAATGGACTTGGACATTGTGACCATTACAGAAACATGGTTTAACGAGTCACATGAATGGGATATAGTCATAGCGGGCTATAATTTATTTAGAAGAGATAGAGAAGGCAGAAAAGAAGGAGGAGTAGCCCTATATGTCAAAAGCAATATTAAAGCTGCTGAAATGCAGGGGACATGGGGAAAAGAAGAAGCGCTCTGGATTGTGTTGGAAGGAGGAGATGGCACTATCATCCATGCTGGTGTAGTCTACAGGCCTCCAACTCAAACTGAAGAAATGGATAGAGACTTGATTATTGATATTGCAAAGGCAGCCATGAAGGGGGAAATGATTATATTGGGTGACTTTATGAGTATTCTACCCGATGTGGATTGAAGTATTCCTTCTGCAAATATGGAAAGAAGTAAAAAAATTGTGGATTCTTTCCAAGATGCATTGCTAAGAATATGTCCCAGATCCTTAAATCCGCCCTCACCACCCCTGACACCCTGAAGCGATGGTGTGGTTTTCGTAAACCCGCCGTGGCTCTCGCCAAACGCCTCATGAACACCCGACAAGCAAAATTCAGAGCACCCAGCAGTGCCTGCGCCTCCTTCAAAGTCAACTTATTAGATGCCCTTGCGTTGGCCACTAACACCCGCAACTTGGCCACCTTCTCACGCGGCAGCCGAACCACCATCTCCATTGAGTCCAGCTCTACCCCTAAAAAGGTCAACCGCCTCGTTGGTCCCTCTGACCTCTCTTCCGCCAGCGGCATGCCCAGCTCTTCTGCCAAGCCCAGAAACCCCATCACTAGGTTCTGGCAATCCTCAGACTGTTCGGTTCCCACAAACAAAAAATCATCCAAATAATGGACCACATTCGAACAACCAACCTCTTCCACCAGTGCCCAGTGCAAAATTGTACTAAATTTCTCAAAGTACGCACATGACACCGAACAACCCATAGGCATGCACTTGTCAAAATAAAAGCTATCCTCAAACCGAAAACCCAACAATGGAAAACTATCCGGGTGTACAGGCAGTAGCCTAAAAGCCGACTCAATGTCCACCTTCGCCATCCACGCCCCCCTCCCTGCACGCCTGACCAAATCCACTGCCCGGTCAAAGGACGCATAACGCACCGCACACTTATCCCACGGGATCAGATCATTGACCGACTCACCCTCAGGAAATGACAGGTTATGAATGAGTCCCACTTCTTTTTTAGGAATAATCCCTAGCGGGGACACCACTAAATTTGGGAATGGCATCTTGGAGAAGGGCCCGGCTACTCGACCCAGCTCCAATTCCGTTAACAATTTTCGCCAATCGCCTCACTGACGGCGCATTGTGCGACACCCTGCCTACCACCGCACCCACTATCGGAATAACACAACTCTCACGAAACCCCTTTGCCAAAATTACCCTGTCCCCCCGCTTCGGATAACTTAACAACCTAGCCTGCAACTCCTTTACCTTAATCGGGGTAGGGGCTAGACTGCCTATCTCTGCTTTACTTCGGCAGTGGCCCGCCTGGCGGGGCGGAGACTTTTTTGCCGCACATGGCTGCCGAATGCCCCCCTCCACAACTGGAGCATGCGTGCCGAAATCTACAGTCTGGAAAGGGGCACGAGGCCTTGTTAAATCTCCAACACACATCCCCAGTCCCTGTTCCCCCCGCTCTCTGCTGCAAAACGACTCCTGTATTCGGAAAGGAACGACCCTTGCCCCCTTGGCTCGCCCCTCCCACTTTTCTACCACCCAGACCACCCACCCCTACTTTAGCTGACATTTGTGTTAGCCATAGGTTGATGTCTTGTGCGCCCCACGACAAGAATCGGTTCTCCTCCATCTTATCTCGAAATCTCTCATCATAGTTCAACCACGACCAGCCTTCATGCGTTTGCGCTGCCTCCAGAATCGCATCCGCATAAGCCAGCAACATCCCATATTGCTCAAGATAATAATGTCCCCACACGCTCGCTAAACGCAGAAAAGCTCTTGTCCAATTCACCACATTCCGGGACACCTTCCTCACCCTACCTGCCTTCTCATCTTCTTTTCTCTTTCTCCTACTATCCCCCGAACGCCTCCTTCCCTCCAACAACCGGAAGATGTCGATATACTGATGTTTCCATATCTTACTATGCAATTTCTTCGGGACCCCCTCCCACAATTCCGCATAAGCTGCTAAGTAAGGGTCTCCCACCTGCTGGCCTGGCCTCTCGCCGCCGCGCCCCGCCGTCACTCCTGCGTCTCTCTCGCTCGAAATGGAGGACAACGATCAGCTTGACGATGACGAAGAGGTATCCAACCCATGCTGCCTTCTTGCGCTGCGCTTCCGCTTCCGATGGCCCCTTCCTTTTTTGCCCAATGACGCCCCTTTCCGCGCTGAAGCCTTGCCCCGGTCTGCTGCAGACTCACCTGCGGCCCCGTCCGCTGGACCCTCAGCCACTACTCCCGATGCCACCATGCAGCTGTCCACTATGGGCCGCTGCTGCTCCTCTGGCTGCTCACTTGCCCTCTCCTCTCCCCCAGTCGACTGGCCAACGGTTTGCCTCTCTCCTTTGAAGCCGTCTCCTCCGGTCATCATAGGGTATGAACTCCTGACAGGCATCTGTGGAGACAAAAAAGGAAACACAGGGGGAGGGCCCACCGCAGGCCAAGCTGGCTGCCACGCCCCAAGCCACTCGGCCCCCGAGGAGCCCTGTCCGCCCCTTGCCCAATGCTCCCAAGTCCCTGCGCTCCCTGCTGGCCATGCAGCATGGTGCTCTCCCCATCCAGTATAAGGCATGTGAGGACCCAGCCCTGCTACATCGACAATGGCCTGCCCCATGTGGCCCCTGTCATCGTTCCCACTTAAATCCTGGGGTAACCCTTCCCCCCTGTGCACCTCCCCCATATCCACCCCCGCATCTGCACCCCTTAATCCTTCTCTCTGTGAGCCCAACTCCTCTCCTCTCGTCCCCCCCCCCCTTTTATTTGCCTTACCATGAGACCCACGGTGTGGCCCCCTCTTCTCTCCCCCCCAGGCTGCTTGACCACCCCTCCCTGCCCCCGAAGTGGACCACGCTCCCCTAGCCCTTCTGCGATCTCTTCCTGGTCTGCTACCCCTCCCCCGCTCCTCCAGACCCCCCCCCCCCCTTCCAGCCTGTTCACGGCATTCTCAGGCCCTGAACCCAAAGCCCCCCTCCCCAGCAGCCCTGCCCACCTCCCTAAGTCCACCCCCCTTCTCCCCGGCCCCCCATTCATCTGTCTACCGCAAGCTGGCATAGCCCCCAGCTCCTCTCCTTCTCTTTTTTTTTTTTTAAAGAATCAGGCACTGGCTCCTACTTGCCTGCCTGCCGTGGATCCAAGGTCCTCCTGCACCCCGATCGCTTCCGCTGACCACGTGCCTTCTCACCGGTCCAACGCGCTGCCTCAGACTGAGCCACCCACCGCACTTGCTCACCGCTCACCCTCGCTCCCCCCGGAGATTGGAATTGCCGCTGCAATCCCAACCGGCACACACCTGACACACCGGCCCACGGCTCCGCACCAGTTCTGTCAGGGCCATTGCTGCCAACTCGCAATCCTGCCTCTTCCTACTTGCAATTCATTGGCTCCCTCCCCCCGGCTCCCGCCGGGTAGGGAGCCAATGAGTTTGAAAGTCGCGCCACAACGACCCTCCCCCACCCCCCCCCCCCCCCCCGCAACTCTCCTGGCTGCCTCCTGGCCGCCTCGTGTCGCTCTCGCCGCACCGCCCGGTTAAAGGCAGCCGGCGTGGACGCGGCCCCGCGGCCTTCACATATGTAAGGAAAGTAAATAAAAACAAGAGGAAAAGGAAACCTATCTGGTTCTCCAAAGAAGTGGCTGCACAAATAAAGGCAAAAAACAGCTTTCACAAAATTCAGCAGTTTGCAAACGGAGTAACAGAGAAAAGAATACAAGATCAAACTAAATGAGACAAAAAGAGAAATATGGCTAGCAAAATCAAAGGCAGAAGAAAAGATGGCTAAAGTTCTAAAGCATGATGACAAAACTTTTTTCAGGTATATTCGGGAGAAGAGGAAGATCAGAGGTGGAATTACAAGACTCAAAAGTGCTGGGTACGGATTCATGGAAAGTGATATTGAAAAAGCAGAAATGCTAAACAAATACTTCTGTTCTGTTTTTATTAAAGAAAATCCCAGAGAAGGACCATCTGTGATGTACAAAAATACAAATGGGAGTGGAGTAGATACCACACCATTCACAGAAGATGATGTGTTTGAACAGCTTGCAAAACTGAAAGTTGACAAGGCCATGGGATCGGATGGGATACACCCCAGGATACTGAAAGAGCTAAAAGAGGTTCTTGAAGGGCCTTTAAAGGGTGTTTTTAATAGGACTGCAGAAGGGCTGATGTGGTACCTCTCCACAAAAGTGGTAATAGGGAAGAAGTGACAAACTACAGGACAGTAAGCCTTACCTCAGTGGCGGGAAAAGTAATAGAGGCAGTCCTGAAAGAGAGAAAAGTGGACTTTCTCAAAACCAATAGGTTGCATGATCCGAGGCAACATGGTTTTACCGAAGGATGATCATGCCAAACAAATCTTAATTAGTTCTTTGACTGGGTGAACAGAGAACTAGATCAATGGCATGTGATGGATGTGATCTATCTAGATTTCAGCAAAGCTTTTGATACTGTTCCTCATAAGAGGCATATCAATAAACTGAACAGCCTGGGGATGAGTCCCAAGGTGGTGAACTGGATCAGAAATCACTTGACTGACAGATGATGGAAGATGATGGCAAATGGAACTCACTTGGATGAAAGGAAGGAGGTTAGTGGTGTGCCCCAGGGATTGGTTCTGGGACCGGTACTGTTCAATGTATTTGTGAGTGATATTGCTGAAGGATTGAATGGAAAAGTCTGTCTCTTTGCAGGTGACATGAAAATTTGCAACAAAGTGGACTCCCCTGAGGGAGTGGATAACATGAGGAGAGATCTACAAAAGCTGGAAGAAAGGTCAAATGCTTGGCAGTTATGATTTAATGTGACGAAGTGAAGTGTCATGCACTTGGGAAGCAGAAATCCAAGAGAACTGGATGCGATAGGGGGCAAGAGATTGATGTGCATGGACCAGGAGAAGGACCTTGGAATGATTGTTTCTGGGGATCTCAAGGTGGCGAAACAGTGTGACAAGGCGATAGCCAAAGCATGAAGGATGCTGGCTTGCATACAGAAAGGAATTACCAGCAGAAAGGCGGAGGTACTAATGCCATTGTACAAGTCGCTGGTGAGGCCTCACTTGGAATATTGTATTCAGTTTTGAAGACTATATCTCACAAAGGATATAAAAAGACTGGAAAAGGTTCAGAGGAAGACGATCAAAATGATTTGGCGCCTATACCAGAAGACGTATGAGAAGAGACTTGAAGACCTAAATATGTTTATGCTATAGGAGAGGAGTGTCAGGGGAGATATGATACAGACCTTTAGATATGTAAAGAATATTAATTAAAAACAAACCTTTTCCAAAGACAGAGAAACAGTAAAACTAGAAAACATAACATGAAGCTTCAAGGGGTAAACTGAAAGGCAAAATCAGGAAATACTTTTTCACTGAAAGAGCGGTGGATGCTTGGAATGCCCTCCTGATGGAAGTAGTGGGGGCAAATACAGTGACAGAATTCAAAATGGCATGGGACAGACACAGTGGATCCCTTTATAGCAAAAGAACAAAATAGATTTAACTATCTCTTATATCTCAACAAATAGAAGTAACCTGCATGGAGCTGCAGGTGCACCTTCTCTTGCCACCTTGCTAGGCAGACTAGATGGACCATGCTGGTTTTTATCTGCCGTCATGTACTATGTTATTATGTTACTATGTAACTCAAACTTTTACTTTGAACAGGGTCAATAACTTGGAGGCAAACAATCTAACAGGGGAAGAAGAACTTTGGGCAATGAGGGTCATTATCTAATGTTTTCCATCCATCTCAGTACTTAATGGTAGAGGGAAGATGTCAGCTGTTGGGTATGTTGTTGTTAAGTACTGTCGAATCAGTGTCGACTCATGGCGACCTTCTGGATAGTTATCCTAAATTGTGTTCAGTCTTCAGTCAGACAGCTCTTTGTTGGCAGACTGGCACCAGTAGTTGCCGTTATTGTATCGATCCATCTCATTGCTGGCCTTCCTCTTTTATGTTGACCTTCTACCTTGCCAAGCATGATGTCTTTCTCTAATGATCTCTCTCTTCACATGATGTGTCCAAAGTATGAAAGTCAAATCTTGTCATCTGAACTTCTAAAGAAAGCTTAGGTTTGATCTCCTCTAGTACTGACTGGTTTATTCTTCGGGCAGTCCATGGTATATGCAGTATTCACCGCCAGCACCATAATTCAAAGGCATCCACTTTCTTTCTGTCTATCTTTTTCACTGTCCAACTTTTGCATCCATATGACATTATTGAAAATACCATGGCTTGAATGAGTCAAATCTTTATATGGAGAGAGACATCTCTGCTCTTGAAAATCTTGTCTAGGTCCTTCATAGCCATTCTGCCAAGAGAAATGCATTATCGGATTTCTTGACTGCTTGTTGCTTCTTTATTGATCCAAGTAGGTTAAAGTTGTCAACTATTTCAATTTCTTCTCCATCAACAATGAACTTGTTGATTTTGCCAGTTGTCATGATCTTTGTCTTCTTTACATTAAGGTGCAGGCCCATTTTAAGACTATGTTCCTTGATCTTGAGAAGCAAATGTTTTAGATCAACTTCACTATCAGCCAGTAATGTGGTATTATCAGCATAGCGAAGGTTGTTGATGAGTCTTCCACCAGTCTTCACACCTCTATTGTCTTCATACAATCCTGCTTCTCTGATGATTTGTTCTGCATATAAATTAAACAGGTAGGGGGAAAGTATGCAGCCTTGTCATACAACTTTCCTGATTTTAAACCATTTTGTTTCTCCTTGTTCCGTTCAAACTGTTATTTCTTGATCAAAGTACAGATTGTGCAAGAGAACATTCAGGTGTTCTGGTATACCCATGCTTCTTAATGTGGCCCAGAGTTTCTCATGGTTTACACAATCAAAAGCCTTGCTGTAGTCAATAAAGCACAAACAAATATCCTTTTGGTAAGCTTTAGTCTTTTCAAGGATCCATCTCACATCTGCGATGATGTCTCTTGTTCTTCGCCCTTTCCTGAACCCTGCTTGCACTTCAGGTAGTTCTTGTTCCAGGTATGGTTGTAGTCTCTGTTGAATAATCTTCAGTAGAATCTTGTTGGCATGTGGGATCAGAGCGATTGTGCAATAATTTCCACAGTCAGTTGGATCACCTTTCTTTAGTATTTGTATAAATACAGATCTTTTCCAGTCAGTTGGCCATGAATTTTCCTGACAGAGTCTTGTAGCTGCATCAGATTGCTGTAGTGCATCTATGGGAATGCCATCAATGCCTGGTGCTTTGTTCTTTGATAAGGCTTTCAATGCTGCTTTGACTTCTTCTTTCATCACCAATGGTTCCAGATTATAAGGTACAGGTAGAAACAGCTGTTGGTCCACTTGATCTTTCTCATATAAAAACTCTGTATATTCTTTCCACCTTTTCTTGTTCTTCTCAGCATCATTCAACATAGATCCTTGAGCATCTTGTAACATTTCAGTTCAAGGCTGGAAGTCTTTCTTTAACTCTTGTAGCTTTAGGAAAGCCGATCTTGTTTTTCATCTAATACTTTCTGCTTCTATTTCCTTGCATGCATCATTGTAGTACTTTTCCTTATCCTGTAGTGCTGCACATTAGAAATCTCTGTTGAGTTCTGCGATTGCCTCTCTTTCTCCTCTGGCTTTAGCTTCTCTGCATTTCTGGGCAATTTTCAGAGTTTCTTCCATCATCCATTTTGGCTGTTTTTGCTTTTTCAACTTTTGTAGAGACTTCTCGCTTTCTTCCAACACAACCTTCTTGATGTCATTCCGTAGCTCTTCTGGAGCTCTGTCATTTGTATCTAAAGTAGCAAATGGAGTGGAGGAGTGGCCTAGTGGTTAGGGCAAGGTACTTCAGGCCAGAAGGTCAGGGGTTCAAATCCCACTAGAGGATAGCAACCTTGGGCCAGAAGGACTGAGGCTTCTAGTCCCACAGGTGCTCCTTGTGGTCTTGGGCAAGCCACTTAACCCTCCATAGCCCATGTTCCCTGTAAAATAGTTATCTCCAAGTTATAATGCCTTGTTCAATGTAAACCACACTGATACAGAATATAATAAATAAATAAATCAATTTTGCCAGCAGCCTTTAAATCCCAGTGGTATATTCTCAAGGTCATATTTTGCTACATTCATGAGTGGCTTGCTCTTTTTCAACTTTAGCTTGAGTTTGCATACCATAAACCATTATTAAAGGGGATCCAGGATATCGCTGCTTGACCCAATACAAGCATTGAGAAATCTGTGTCTTTTGGGGAGACTGCTAGGTACTTATGACCTAGATTGGCCACTGTTGGAAACAGGATACTGGGCTTGATGGACCTTGGTCTGACCCAGTATAACATATCTTACGTTCTTATGGTGGAGCAAGAGTGTGTGCGCAACGCTTCCGCTCCATTGTAAACACACAGAGAGGGGAGTGGGGGGTTTGGGGCCACTGGGCCCCAGGCTTATTTTTAATTAGGTAGGTGGGGTGTTCGGGGCCACTGGGCCAAAAGGCTTTTTTTCTTAGTTTCAATTTTCTTTATTAACAACTGTAACCATACACTGCATACAACATAACTCATCAGAAAACAAAACGAAAAGATAATACATACTGCAGTAACAAGATAATATAGTTATTATTTTATTGTTTTATCCCCCTCCCCCCATCTCCCAGACCTCCCGCAACCCAGATTTATCCGTGAAGCAGTAAGCATATCTCCCAGACCATGTTGGTTCTTCCACAGTACCGGGAATGCCCGCTACCTCAATTTTAACATTAGTCATAGAACCTAGTCTGATATCCCAAGAACCTTCCCTTTGACACCTGGGGCTTGTTTCCAAGGCATTCCTTAAGAAGAGTGTGGTATTAGTGTATAAACAGAGAATGAGGGAACTGCAACGCCATTGTGAAGAGTGATTGCCACTAAGGCCCCATCACAAGTCCTCTCCAATAGCCCTCCTTCCCCTCCTCTGTGATTTATTCCAAGGGGTACCTTGCATCCCTCCCTTCCAGGCTTTCGACACTCCCTTTGGTTAGATAGGCCAATCTCCCATCTTCTTTTCTCCCTTCTTCTAAGTCCTAAATCATCAGAGAGCACAGTTGGGCTCTTCCACTTTAATGGGTCAATAACCTTACCAAAAATACTACGGCCCCTGTCACCAAGTAGCTGAGCAGCCCCATTGAATTACCAAGTACTTATCGCCTATTCTACGTTATTCTCTCCTTCCCTCCAGGCTTATTTTTAATTGGGTGGGTGGAGGGATCAGAGCCACTGAGATGCCCTGTGTAGGGCCAAGCGCTGCCATTTTTCAAGATGGTAGTGCAGGAGCGGGGATACGTGGGTAACACTCCTGCTCCATTGTACAGGGACCGGGAAGGGGGTGGAGAGTTCGTGGTCGCTGGGCCACCAGGCTTACTGTTATTTGGGATGGGGAGGATCAGGGCTGCTAGGCACCGGCCCCTCAACAGTATTTAGATGGCATCGGGGAAAGTTCCCAGTGCCATCAAAATAGTGATGGGGGCAAGCGCAGGATGTTTAAGCCACCTCAGACCCAGGTGCAGAGAACTGGCGCTTCAGCTGGTTACAAAATCCTCTATGTTTTTCTCTGCATCAGGCACAGCAAAATTAGCATGCCATTTTAATACGCGCAGCTCATTTGCCTATAAATATGCTTGGTGTTACTCTGTACACTTGCTTTTCCTTTGCTGTTTATGTGCACGTCAGTCTCTTTTCTGCATTTGACCTGTCGGAACTTGTGCTTATAAGTTACATTATCTTCATGCAAAGGGGGCGTTGGTCTTTCTGCATTGGCCCGATATTGCATCTGGATTTTCAGAAAGCATTTGACAAAGTCCCTCATGAAAGAACCTGAGGAAAAAAAATCCATGGGATAGAAGCCAAGGCCCTGCTGTGGATAGGGAACTGGTTAAGGCAGAACACAGAGATTAAGGTTAAATGGGCAATTTTCTCAGTGGAGGAAGATAAATAGTGGAGTACTCCAGGGATCTGTACTGGGGCCAGTGCTTTTTGGGAACAATGAATGAGGTCATTAAATTTGCAGATGACACTGAATTATTTGAAATTGCTAAATTGCATGTGGATTCTGAGAAATTGCAGGTGAACCTTGCAAGACTGAGAGACCTGGAGGCATGTTTACTAAGCTGGGTTAAGCGTTAACACGGGCTAATTGTAACTAGATTCCATGTTATTCAGTGAGACCTAGTTACAAATAGCCCACTAACCATTAGCCCAGCTTAGTAAACATGTCCCTTCATATCAAATGGCAAATAACATATAAAGTGGCCTTTTAGAAAGGATGCCCAAGTCCAATTGGGGATGTCCAGGACAGAACGTGGCAAGAAACGTCCAATTTCAGTAATATAGATGACCCTGATGTGGACATCTGTGCTCACAGCCACATAGATGTCGCCCTTCGGAAAGCATGGGGGCGGGAACATTCATCATATGTATGCGAGCATAAGGGACGACCACTGGCATGGGAAAATGATAACATGAGCCCTCCGTCCTCATCAGTGTTCGTTATTGGTGTGGAAAAGATAGGGGACATGAACGTACCTCCTTCTTCACCCCCTCCAGATGGCTGGTTGACCAAATGAGCACCTTTCTGATGCCTCATTGTGCCTAGAGCAGACATAAGCTTGAAAGCAACTTGGAACGTCCAGAGCACTACTGAAATGAAGCTTTGAGAATGTCCCAAACATGCCCACCCCACACCCCCGTTCAGGCTTGGATGTCCTCGCACTGGGGACATCCACAGAGCCAGCTTCTAAAATGGCTCTGGGGACATCTTCGTGCTTTAGACATCTTTATGCCCATTTTCAGATATCCAAAGCGCAAGTACATCTTCTAAAATAACCCTCTTAAAGCGGAAAAGTGCAAAGTGATGCACATAAAGAAGAATAACCTAAATTATAACTACGCGATGCCAGGTTCCACATTAGGATTCACCACCACCTAGAAGAGGATAAAGGCATCATGGGGGGTAATATCTTGAAATGCGCCCAAGGTGCAGCCATAAAGAAATAGAGAATAAAACAAAGAATATCCTTATGCCTCTGCATTCCTGAAAAGGTACAGAGAAAGGTGATCAGAATGGAAAAAAGGATGGAACGACGGCTAAAGAGGTTATGGCTTTTCAGCTTGGAGAAGAGGCAGATGAGAGGGAACATGATAGAGACTTATAAAATTCTGAGTGGAGTGGAACGGGTAAACACAAATCAATTGTTTACTCTTTCAAAAATTGCAAAGACGAGGGGAGATCCCATGAAGTTATAAAGTAGTACTTTTAAAACCAACAGGAGACAATATTTTTTCACTCAATGCATAGTTAAGCTTTGGAACTCATTGCAGGAGGAAGTGGTCAACGCAGTTAATGTACCTGGGTGGAAAAAAGGTTTGGATAAGATCCTGAAAAAAAGTCAGTAGACTGTTATTAAGGTAGTCATCAGGAAAACCTCTGATTATCTCTAGGTGTCATTAGTATGGAAACTGGGTGCTTTTAAGGACCCTTGCAGGTATTTGTGAGCCGGATTGGCCACTGTTGGGAACAGAATACTGGGCTTGATGTACCTTGGGTCTGACCCAGTAGGTCAATTCTTATGTTCTAACACAGGGATGTCAAACTCCAATCCTGGAGAGCCACAAACCAGTCAGGTTTTCAGAGTATCCCTAATGAATATGCATGAGATATATTTGCATGCACTACCCCTATCATATTCAAACATATCTAATGAATATTCATTAGGGGCATCCTGAAAACCAGACTGGTTTGCAGCCCTCCAGCACTGGAGTTTGACATCCCTGTTCTAACACCAGAGCCTGCAGGACGTACCTGAGCATGTGCCAATTCAGCTGCTTATTCAGCCCATAGCTGCTTGGGTTTTTCATGCTGTCATTAGATGGACAGTATTTTCAGCTGACTTTAATCTTGAAGGTAAAGCATAATACAACAATATGCCTTGTGTTTCTCCTCTTGAAATCAGCACAGATAAAAATGTCAGGGATGCCCAAATGGGAGAAACAGATAGAAGCATAGAAACATGTCAGCAGAAAAAGACCACAAGGTCTATCTAGTCTGCCCTTCCATATCAACTACTAGAGTCCGTTTTTTCCCTTTACAGATCTTCTGTGTTTATCCCCTGCTTTCCTTTCTATAGTAGACACCCAGGAAGGGGTAGATAACATGAGGAGGGATCTAGCTAAGCTTGAAGAATGGTCTAGAATTTGGCAGCTGGGATTTAATGTTAAAAAAATGTAAGGTCATGCATTTGGGCTGCAGCAATCCAAGGGAGCAATACAGTATAGGAGGTGAAGTACTTTTGTCCACTAAAGAAGAGCGGGACCTAGGCGTGGTTGTGTCTGATGATCTTAAAGTAGCTAAACAGGTGGAAAAGGCGACAGCAAAAGCTAGAAGGATGCTTGGGTGCATACGGAGAGGAATGGCTAGCAGAAAAAAGGAGGTGATAATGCCTCTGTATAAGTCTTTGGTGCGACCTCATTTGGAGTATGGTGTGCAATTCTGGAGACCGCACCTTCAAAAGGATGTGAACAGGATGGAGTCGGTGCAGAGGGTTGCTACCAAAATGATTAATGGGCTTCATTATAAAGCATATGAGGACAGACTTAAGGATCTTAATATGTACACCTTAGAGGAAAGGCGGGATAGAGGTGATATGATTGAGATGTTTAAATACCTCCGTGGCATAAATGTTCAGGGAGAGAGCCTCTTTCAATTGAAAGCAAGTTCTGCTACGAGGGGACATGGGATGAGGGTGAAGGGAGATAGATTCAGGAGTGATATGCGGAAATATTTCTTTACAGAAAGAGTAGTGGATCCGTGGAATAGTCTCCCAGTGGAGGTGGTAGAGATGAGGACAGTAACTGAATTCAAGAAAGCATGGGACCAACACAGAGGATCTCTAAAGGCAAAAAGTGGACTGTTGTAGTTGTTATGGAAGGACAGACTAGATAGGCCATGTGGTCTTTTTCTGTCGTCATATTTCTATGTTTCTATGTTTCCTGAATTCAGATACTGTCCTCCTCTCTATTACCTCCACTGAGAGACTATTCCACGCATCTACCACTCCTTCCGTAAGGCAATATTTCCATATATTATTCGTGAGTCTATCCTCTTTCAACCTCATCCCATGTCCCCTCATACATGCTCTCCTCCTGTGCATTCATGCCACAGAGGTATTTAAACATCTCTATCATATTTCCCCTATCTTGCCTTTTCTCTACCATATACATATTAAGATCTTTGTCCCCATATGCTTTATAACGAAGACCACTAGCCATTTTAGTAGCCACCCTCTGCATCGACTCCATCCTGTTTATATCCTTTTGAAGGTACAGTCTCCAGAACTGCACACAATACTCCAAATGAGGTCGCACCAGAGACTTATACAGAGGCACTATCACCTCCTTTCTTCTGCTGGCCATTCCTCTCCCTATGCACCCAAGCATCCTTCTAGCTTTCACAATCACCTTTTCTACCTGTTTAGCCACTTTAAGAACATCAGAAACAATCACTCCAGGTTTCTGCTTCTCTTTCATGAACAGACGTATTTCATCCTCTACCGCTCTCTTGGATTTTTGTAGCCCACATGCATGACCCTGTGTGTTTCAGCATTTAAATCTCAGCTGCCAAATTCTCAACCAAGCTTAGCTAGATCCCTTCTCATGTTATCTACACCTTCTTGGGTGTCTACTCTATTGCAGATTTTGGGAGCATTCACAAAGAGGCAAAACTTACCCAACAGCCCTTTCACACTATTACTAACAAAAATGTTAAAAAGAATAGGACCAAAGACAGATCCCTGGGGCGCATCACTGGTAACCTCCTTCTCCTCAGAGTAAGCTTCATTTAACCGTACCCTTTGTCATCTCCCACTCAACCAATTTCTAGCCCAGTCAGTTAGGGTCCATCCTTAGGGTGCTCAATTTATTTATTAGTTGCCTTTGTGGAATGGTGCCAAAGGATTTACTGAAATCTAAGTACACCACATCTAGGGCTCTCTACGATTCAACTCTGTGGTCACCCAGTCAAAGAAATCAATCACATCTGTCTGACAAGATCTGCCTATAGTAAACCTATTCTGCTTCAGATCGTGCAATCCACTGAACTTCAAAAACCTCACTATCCTCTGTTTTAGCAGCGTTTCCATTCATTATTCACCACAGAGGTCAGACTAACTGGCCTGTAATTCTCAACCTCATCCTTACCTCCACTTTTTTGTAAAGGGACCACATGTACCTTTCTCCAGTCCTCTGGGACCACTCCTGATTGTAAAGAAGCATTGAAAAAGTCAGACAGTGAAGCCACTAGAATTTCCTCAAGTTCCTTCAATACTCTTGGATGTATTCCATCTGGCCCCATTGCTTTGTCCACTTTTAGTTTAACTAGTTCCTCACAAACATAGTCTTCAGAAAATTGTTCAAGATCCCCTTCTCTTCTGTTCCTATTTGTGGGTGTTTTCTGAGGTCCTGCTCCTGGCCCTTCATCTGTGAACATAGAACAAAAATATTTATTAAGCAAATCCACTTTATCCTCATCAGCTTCTACATATTCCTCTCCTTCACCCTTGAGTATGACAGTACCGCTTTTGCACTTCCTCATCTTGCTAACGTATATGAAAAATGTCTTGCATCCCCATTTTATTGCATTGGCTATTTCTTCTTCCTTTTGTATCTTTGCTTTTTTGACTACTTTTCTAGCTTCTCTAAGCTTTTCCACATATTGATGTTTGTCTTGCTCTTTCTGTGATCTTGTGTATTTTATAAAGGCCACCCTCTTTTTCTTCATTTTTTCAGCTTCTTCTTTTGAGAACCATAGTGGTCCCCTTTTCCATTTATTGCCCTTAAAATATCCCCTTTCTTTTTTTCCATTGCTTTTCTACATCCTCCAGCTTTTCCCAACCCGCTAACGACTCCTTGAGGTATTGTCCCATCTTGGCAAAGTTAGTTTTCCTGACATTGAAGTTTTCCTTGCTTTTGAATGAAATTTAACAGCCTTAGTCCTAACAATGAACCACACCATCTGGCGATTACTGGATGTGAGATGATCTCCCACTATAACATCAGAAACACTTTCTCCATTAGTAAGCACCAAGTCCAGTATGGCCCCTTCACATGTGGATTCTGTACCCTTTGCCAGAAAGTTTCTCCCTGTAGAGAATCCAGGATGCAGTTGAGTTACTGGGAGTAATGAGCCAGGGAAGGGAAGGGAAGTAGGAGGCAGAGCGCTAGCAGGAATTGACAGCAGCATTGTGGGAAGCTGGGCGAAGGTGGCAGAACCAGTTGGAAGGATCTATCAGCATCAGCAGAGGGAGCTGTAAAGAAAGCAGCAGCAGCAGCTTGGAGAAGGTGGTAGTACCAATAGCAATCACTGGGGGCAGCAATAGCAAAGGTAGTGAAGGTGGCATCACAACAATGGGGGGGGGGGGGGCTAAGAGGTGGTACCAGTCTAGTCCATGATTTTCTACCATTCTGCCAGGAAGAGAAAATTTTGCAACTGTGGGAGAACCAGGAGCCCAGGGTACAGTCACTGTGCTGAAACAGATAAAAGAAGAAGGGGCTAATTTTGCAATGACGTTTTCTGGGACTTCCACTGCGACCATTCACTGGATGTGACCGATTTTTTTCTGCACGCTCTCAATCGTGACACCATGCCAGAGCAGGCATCAGTTCTTCGTCACCCAGCAATCATTTTCTTACTTCCCAGTCTGTGGGCAGATGGTTACAGCAGGTTCTGTGTGCAATTTACAACACAATATAAATCTGCAAACACCACCACTTCCCTCCACCCCCAGCCTTTATAAACCAGGAGCATTTAAAGCTCAGCGTGAACATATCTGGAACATTTATTTATTTTTAGAACAGATACACAGCAAGAAGACCCTCGGGGGATAAAACTATAAAAAATGAACAGAAGTTGCTAGGTTGAGCTTCCTTGCGCTGCCTCCATCGCTGTAGGAATTCAGAAAAACGTAATTAGCCGAAGCCGGGAAAAGTGAACATGATGCCCACCGGGAATTTGTTTCTGGTTTGGGCCTCTGGAAAGACTGTAGCAAAACTACAAAATCTGATCATCCAAGTCACAGCTTTCAACTTGACTCCCCGTAATTATTTTTAATAAAAAAGCAATTGTATATTCATTTTATAGGCATACACATTACCTGCAGAAGAACCATTCAGTCTACAGGAACCAGATTTCCAAGAGAGGCATAAGAATGAGAAATCGAAGTAATGTTTGCCCCAGAACTTATGGATTCATCCCAAAATTGAAAAGAAAAAAACAACACAAAAGACATACTGTAAAACAGAGAGCTGTTGACATTTTCATCCAACAGAGTTTCTCAGCTTAGCAGCATCTGTGGATTTTCTGCCTCATTAATGAGTTTGTAAAATTTTAATTCCTTTACATTGAGACCAAGAACCTTTTATTCGCAAAAGCTCTTACATAATCTATATTACTTTGTTAGGGACCGGGCCTGTCTTTGAGCCCCCCTCTAAGTTACTGAAGAGTGGACAGAGGAGGGAGCAACATTCCTTCTAAGCGGCAAGTGATCGTCACCTCATGTTCTTGCTGATGGGAGTAGTGCATCATTATGTTTCCAATCATGAGGGGCAGGTTTGTTCTACAAGACTCCTGAGGACCGACTGAAAATGTGATATCAATGCACCACCCATGCTGGCAGGAATATGGGCACAGGACTCCAAAACATCCTGGGGGAAACACTGGGGGGAGCACGATACCTCCTAGCACAACACAAATGTCTCCACGCATGGGTGGCTGCAGCTTCTGTTGACCAGAGCTCCCGAAGAATGGAAAGTGAGGTAAGATATCAGGGGACAAGGCTACTATGTCAGCATGGGGACCCACAAAGCTCCAGTTGGCATTCCCACCCAAGGACGGCCCTTCTCAGGAATGATATTGGAACCAGATTTAAGCCTATTTGTGGAATGTGTTTTGCAATCATGGGGAGGGGGTTGGAAATTCCCATTCATACGAATTACTTTATAACTTTTTTCCTCACCTGGTTTAAGCATCTCCTTGATGGAGCTGTACATCCCCATTAGGAACCCTGCAAAGCATGAATAATGACTAGAACATCTCTGCTATAGCCCCCCCCCCCCCTTGGGAGATTGCTGCAGTGGGTTCATTCCTAAATCCGTATTAGAAGGACAGTCCTAGTTACTGTGGGCACATTTTTGTTGGGTGTGATGGATGCAAACTTTCTTGCCTGTATCCACACTAGACTTTTGAGTTGATTTTAGTTAGAATAGGAGTTTTCCCTCCTGACAACTGCTCTTAAATATTTTTCTAGAGTGCACGTTTAAGATGAAACAACATTTAAAGGCTGAGTTAAAAGTCACAGGAGCTCTTTTATTAAGCTGCGGTAACAATTGCCATGAGGTTCAGCGCATGCTTTCAGCGCACGCCAGTGGTAACTGTTACCATGCTAACATGACAGCTAGCACACACTATTTCATGCACTAACTGCATGCCATGGAATGGGACGGGATCAGAGCAGAGAATGAGCGTGTTGGCCGGTCATACCTAATGTGCAGGATGTTGCCTCTTGAGATGGTGTTAGGTGCTGCTATGTTATCTTCAGCCCAGTAGCACCGCCGCTGCCTACACAACCCGCCCCCCCCCCCCCAGCCATTTCACATTGGCAACCCCAAACCCCCAAGTCCTGATTGCACCCCCAACCAACTATAAATCATGAATAAGGATAGGACTTTGTTGTCTGTTGAGACTGCTTGTGGCGGTGGTGACTGAAAGAGTCTGACTTGGAAGTTATAGGCGTGACTGGCTTCTGTGTCCACGTAGGTGTCTCTTCATCTCTGCAGTATATCCTCTGACCTCCTCCCCTTCCCAGATCCTGTCAGATTCCCACTTTCCATCCCCTCTCCTCGCCCTCCTTTCTTGGCATTTTAACATTTTATTGTAAACCACTCCTGTATGTTTCCCTACAAAGAGCAGTATATCAAGTTTCATAAACAGTAACTATAACTACTGACTTCCATTGCGGTGGCACACACAGAGGCAGAGAAGCACTACAGTACCTCCCACAGGAATACGCATGCCATCATTGAAAGGACATTTGGGCAGCTCAAGAGTTGTTCTCAATGCCTTGACTGAACTGGGGATGAACTGCTGTACAGTCCTGCCAGGGTATGCCTGCTGCATTCTTCACAATCTAGTACCGAGTCACCAATAACCCCTTCCAGAACAACAGGATGCAGCAGACCTAGACCATGATGCAGATTCCAGAGGGCCAAGGCAGGCAGACACAGAGCAGCTGTACCAACTAGGTGTTGCAGCAAGTGACAATCTCATACTCAGCACCATAGGCGAAGGTGATTTTTATTGCAAGACACACTAAACACGTATAGTGAAGTGCCTATCCGCTACCATCCCCCTCCCACCCCATGCACATCCTATCCCAACCCAGCCCACACTACCAACACCACCCCCTAGCACCAGCTCTGTGCAACTCCCTCATCCCTCCAAAAAGACTACTGGCAGGCCCCACATTGCCATCTTCCCAGGTGCTCACCCCCATAAGCCAGCCCCTGCCCTCTCCCACAACAACCTCTTTAACCCCCAAGGGTGCCCTCATCTCTGAACCCGTCCCCTCTGCGCCTCCCTCCCCTACCCCAGTCTCCTGATATTGACAATGTTGGTGTGTAGTTGTGCTAGCTGATGTCTTAATGGATTCTGAGGAGCTGTCAGAGACATCATCCAGCACAAGTGACTGGCGTATGCCTTCATGGAAGGGGGAAGAAAAGAGATCCCCCCCCCTTCCATGGTGCATGGATCCCATATGTTGGAAGAGGGGAATAGTGGCTGGGAAGATAGTGGCACTGGAGTGACAGAGCTGGAGGTGATGGCAGCAGTGGTAGTGGCAGAGTGTAGGCATCTTCCTCTTTGTGACCTATACAGATGGGGCCATAGATGGCACTGTGGTGCAATCCAGAGGTAAATGGGGGACCACAGCACAAATGGACATGTACAGCTGCAGGTCTCTGTGCTTCACCATGATGGACTCATTCAGCTTTTTTTTTTTGTCTGCAGCTGCCTTTCCTGGAGTTGGATGTGGCATTCCTTGAGGGCAAGAGACCTTCTCAGCAGCTGTATCTTCTCAGCACTCTGTGCCTGATGCTGGAAATTGTGCTGCAGGAACTGTTTGGTGCAGCAGAGAAGTTGCCGAGATCGATGGCGAGCACTTGGGTTGCCCTAACTGTCATCTAGCCCAGCATCCTTCACAGCTGTTTGTCAATCATCAAAGGGAGAGAGAGGTAGAAGCTGCAGACTGGCCCTCTTGATGATACCCTCTTTCTCCACCACTTGGGCAGTGGCAATATCAAGTTCCTCAGCACCCTGAAGTTCCTGAATTCTGGAACCTACCTCTGCCACTTTGACTGGCCTGCCACTGTTATCCTGGGTTGTAATGGCCTGCAGCATGGGACCCCTCTCCAGGAGGCTGACTTCTGGAGTCAGTGCTGCAGTCTTCAAGGGCATCTGCAGACTCCTCATCTTCCACCCTCCCCTCCCCCTTCAGACAACTTGGTTCCCTGCACATCTCATGGGCATTACTGATGACTGTCATCTGTGATTGTGCACTGTGAGGTCACAGTGTGGCTACTTTCCTTTAGTCCTGCCTCTGTATACCAGCATTGTCTGCAACTATGTGCACATTGTGCACTGCATGTGCCTTGATCTGAGGGTTCGGTCCTTGCAGGGCCTCATGAATGCCTGTGCACATGGCTTTGCCTCTCCACTGCCATGAGCCATGGCATTTGCAGACATGCCCATGTGCACCCACCCAAGGCCATACCAAGGACTGTGAGAGCAGTGCGGCCGCACAGGGCACAAGCACAAACAAAAGGGGAGCGCTGATATCATCACTACGTGAGCTATCAAACATAGCTTGGTGGAGGGGGGCACCAGATTCGTTAGGTCCTGCTCCCAACCTCACTTCCCAGTACCCTAACCATGTGCCATCCATATCTTGCCTTTCTCTTGCCTCCTGTCCCCTTGCCATTGCTCTGCTAATATGTCTGTGCTTACTCTCCCTGCCAAGTTCCAATTGTGCTTCTGGTTGTCTGGCTATACTTATCCCTTTAGAAAATCCAGACCTGGTTTTCTATGCTGATGCTTCTTGTCAGTGAGATGAATCTGGTACCCTTGTGGTTGCATGTGCTGGATGCTCTTAATATAAGTTGGTTTACAGTGAGCATTGAAAAAGCTAGCATATCAGGCATATATAGATTCTGTAAGAAATAGCTGGAAAGAGTGACCAACCTCATAGCTGGATGTGAAGTTCTGATTGAAGAAAACCTCTGTACAGAAAGGCACAATAAAGTAGCATATCTCATCCATTGGAAACTCTGTAAACGCTACATCACCATGCTGGAAAAGCACTGGGATCATGACCCTAGGAGAATTATGGAAAATGAAGAGGTTATGATCACTGGGATACTCCCATTCTGATCGATAAAAAGCTGGATGCAAGGAAAACGGATATAGTTGTAAAGGAGAAAAACACTGGTTATAGAGGTGTCAGTCCAAAGCGACTTTTCCATGAATCGTGCTGAGAGGGAGAAAATCTTCAAGCACCAAAAAATGCAGTCACAGACTAAGAAGATATGGCAGAAAGATAGTTATTTCTCCATGGTGTTTGGTGCCACAGGCTTGGTTAAGAAGAATTTCTAAGCATGTCCATGCATGTTACATCTTGCAAACTCCAGAAGGAGACTCTCTTTGGTACAAAGCAAGTACTACATTGAGTACCATCAGTAAATTTGAGAGACTGAGATCATACTCCACATACCCTGGCTTAGGAGTAAGGGTCATGACTGTCATGGTATGTGCAAAAAGTGCCCCTGAAATTGTTGAAAACCAATAGCCCCCACAGGTGCACTCTGCCCAAGTGGCATAGTTAATTGCTCTCACTAAAGTATGCATACTAGCAAAGGGAAAATCTGTTGCTATTTGCACACTCTCAATCTATGCCTTTGAGAAGTACAATGATTAGGGCAAAAGCCTTGAGGGTTCACCTCAGTGGGAACTGAAATTTAAAATGGGTCTTATGTCTCAGAATTCTTAAAAACGTTAATGTTACCATCTGCTATTGATTTCGTAAAACATGTTGCTTAGCAGAAACTTTTTGTGTCTGTCACAAGTGGGAATGTCTTAGCAGATTCAGCAGCCAAAACAGTGGCCATGACTGCTCTCTCACCAGCTGCTTCTGTGTTTTTGTCTGTTACTCTAGGTTACATTCCCATAGCAACCCTCCAAGATGTTGCTTTACTTCAAGATCAGGCCCCAGTGACCAAAAAGATGCATGGAAATTGGTGGGAAGTCTTTTGTACCTGGACACTTATGGCAATTGAAGGATGGCAATTTAGTCACTCTATGGGTCCTCCTCATCTACCTTGCCCATGTGGTACATGGCCAGGCCCACAAGGAGAAAGAGGGAATGATTGATTCAATTAGGGTTAATTGATAGGTGCAAAATTTCCCCTTGGTGTCCCAGTATTTCGGCCAGACTCAAGGCTGGTGGAAGGAGATGAGGCACCTTAGGCGAACCTAATCCCTTGCACACACACACCCCCAGCACCCCATTGCCACCACTGACACCCCTCTTCGGGACTTGCAGCAATGGCTGCAAATAGCCCCATGGCACTTACCTTAAAACTTTGGCACCGTGGGGTTGAAGTTATAAGGTAAGTACTGCGAGGTTCTTTGCGGTCATTACTGCTGCTGCAGGTCCTGGAGAGGGGTGGCAGTGGTGGCAATGGACCGCCTCTGGACCACTGGCAGTCTAGGTGATCACCTAGTTTGCCTAAATGTCATGCCAGCTCTGGCCAGACCTACCCCATCTGCCAAGCTCACAATGTGGGTAAACTACTTAGGACTAAACATGCTGTCCAAACTTCTCCATAAGACCCTTTTGTAAACATCATCTCTGCCCCGCATGTAAATGCGGCTATTTACCCATGGAAATGCTTCAGAGTGGCCTCCAAAATAACGAGGTTACTTACTAGTAATGGGAGATTCTCCATGGACAGCAGGATAAGTCCCATGGCACCAAGGATGGAAGAGCTCTCCAGAGCCCTGAAAGGCAGACCTTTCTGGGCATGTGCCAAGTGGCCCAACCCCCTGGCCCGCCCCCTACCTAGCCCACAGTGTTCCTAGCTGTGGTCTTGCCACTAGGTAGGCAGGCCCCTGGGTTGTGAGGCCAACCTCATCTAGGGGAGGTGGGCGGGTACATGTGGCTTACTTATCCTGCTATCCACAGTGAACCCCCTTACAGGTAAGTAACCTTGCTTTCTCCTTGGACAAGCAGGATGTGTCAGCCACACCTGGTGCCTCCCTAGCTGTGCCACTGGTGCCTGCTGTGGTAGATGAGGGAGGAGGAAGGATCGCAGATGTACGCCATGCCATGTGCCAGTGGAACTCAGTTTATTAGCGTAACTTTCAACAACATAACTTATAGCATAACTTCAGAAACATGAGAAGTGCGAACGAATCAGTAAGAACTCGGCAATCGTGCAAACAAACTCAGTGGCATGGATACATAAGAACCTAGTTATAGTGCAAACACACTCAGTCACTGTATGCTCAGGGTTCCCCAGGAAGTCATAGCTTGGCTGAGTCCAGAACAGTTCAACCAAAGGAGCTGTCCACCTGCACTTGCAGGTCCAGGCAGTAGTGTTTTTGGAAAGTGTGTACCATGTACCAGGTGGCAGCTCTGCAGATGTTGATTACTGGCACAGAGCGTAAGTTGGCGAAGGTGGCGGCTATCACTCGATCATCCAGATCCCCCAACCTAACCCCCCTGCTACCAACTAAGAGACTTACGTCAACTGTCTAGTACTGTTGCCTCTTGTTCAGATTATCACTGTTGGTCCCCTGGTGATGGCCCCCCCACACCGAGTTGATTATTGTTCCCGCCCACCCCCCTTTTTTTAGTCTAACTGCTTTGACCCGGTGAAAAGCGGGTTATAAATGCAGCTGAATAAATAAATAAAATAAAATAAAATAAAAAGTTGGTGTGTCTTGACTTTAGTCATGGTCTATGCCCCTGCCTGATCATGGCAGAAGGCAATGCTGTCAGCTATCCACTGTGACAGTGTCCCCTTAGTGACCGGGCATCCTGGCTTGTTGGGGTCAAAGGAGATGAAGAGCTACTGCCCCTGATGTACTGACTGTGATTGCCAGAGGTAGGTGCGCAGTGCCCTGATGCAGTCCAGGATATGTAGTCTCTGTTCCTCCTATGAGGCAATGGGATCCAGATGGAAGGTATGTTCTATTGTCTGGTTGATGGGGAATACTGAGGCTACCTTTGAGATGAACCCTCGGTGGGTGCACAACGTGGCCCAGTAGTGGTGTAGCTGTGGGAATGGTGGACTGGCCATGAGTGCCTGCAGCTTGCTGACCCTCCTGACTGAGGTGATCATGACCAGGATGAGTGTCTTCCAGGAGACGTACTTGAGGGGTGCCAACTGCAGTGGTTGGAAAGGTACCTTTGTCAGCCGGTGGAGGATGATGTTAAGGTCCCAGGGCAGCACCAAGAGTCGCACATTGTTCAAGCCTTTCATGAGGCAGGTGACCAGGGAGAGGGTGGCTATGGAGTTGTCATTGTGTCGCTCATGGAAGGCGGCAATGGTGGAGAGGTGGACAGTGATGAACTGCGTCTTGAGGCCACTGTTGAAGAGAGTGCTCAGGTATTGGAGTATCTGGGGAACCAGACAGGAGACCAGGTCCAGGCCTTGAGTGAGGCACCAGGTGCAGTAGCATTTCCATTTCAACCCATAGGATTTTCTAGTGGATGGGCACCGAGACACAATGATGATGTGCTGTAATTCTGTGGACAAACAGAGTGATGCTATAGTGCACCTCTCAACCTCCAGGCTGTCAAAGTGAAGGCTGGGAGGTTAGCATGCAGGACGGTTCCCTGATCCTGTGTGAGAAGGGCCGGCTTGAGGTGGAGGCATACCGGTAGTTCCAGGGCAAGGCAGTGGAGGTAGGGAAACCACATCTGCCTAGGCCAGTGTGACGTGATGAGAATGGTGTGGGTTCTGTCCCATACTATCCACTGTAGGGTCTTCAAGATGAGTTGTGTGTGGGGGAGGCATATACTAGTGACCACTCCCCCATGACACATCGAAGGCATCTGTAGCCAGACTCTTGTCTGAGGAACGTTTCGAGCAGAAACAATGGTATTTCATGTTCTCCTTGGTGGCGAAGAGGTCCACCTGCTGCTGGTCTCAGCACTGAGAAAGTAACTCTGCTACCTAGGCATCCAGGATCCACTCATGGAGGTCTAGCAGGTGGCTCAACCTGTCAACTAAGTCATTCAGAGCGCCTGGGAAGTAGGAGGCTTGCAGAAGGCAGCACTTGGAGATGGCGAAGGAGCAGAGTCTGAGGGCCTCCCTGCAGAGTGAGCGGGAGCCTGTCCCCCCTACTTGTTGACATAGAACATGGCCACCTGATTGTCCATCTGAATGAGTACAGTCTTGTTAACAATGAGCTGCTGAAAGGCTTGTAGCCCAAAGTGTATTGCGCAGAGCTCCAGCAGGTTGAAGTGCTGTGATCTTTCCTTTGGGATTCAGGGGCCTTGTATGTATAGCTGGCCCGTATGCACCCCCCAACCCATTGGCGAGGCATCCGTTGTGATGACGACTTGGTGTGAGTGCTGCTGGAGGGGTCTGCCACCCTTGGGGTTCTCTGGGAGGGTCCTCTAGAGGAGGAACTGCTGGATGCCCTTGTCCAATGGGATGCACACAGATAGTGGCTGGGAGCATTGGTTCAAATTGGAGTGGAGGTTTCATTGAAGGTGGTGCATGTGTAGCCTCGAGAGATATAATACTTGCATCATCACTGCCATGTGCTCCAGGAAGCAGAGGAGAGTCTGGGCCATAGCCCGCTCGGCCGTGGTGATGCGGCAGGCGAAGGAGTTTATCGTGCTCACCCGGTGGGTAGGGAGAAATGCCCTGGAAGCTGTGGTGTCTATGTCCACAGATGCTGGGTGGGGCAGAGGTGGGACTTCTGGTGATTTATTATGAACCCCAGGGAGGTCAGTAGGGCAACGGTCTGTTGGACTGCTGCTTGAATCTCTTGCCTTGAGGGGGCTGAGTAGAACTCATTGTTGAGCTTGTCCGCGAGGACAGGTTCTATCACCTGTGAGACCAGAAGGGACAGGATCTCTGACATCATGGCCTCCAGGAGGTGTAGGGGGTCTCGGAGATGGGAGGGTAATGCTGGGAGGGCGGCAACAGGAAAGAGATGCTGTATGCCTCTGCTACAATTTGGAGGACCCATTTGTCCATTGTGATCCTTGTTCAGGCATCGAAGAAAACTGAAAGACATCCTCCCACCAGGTCCTGTCCAGGAGCGGATTGTCAAAAGGAGGGAGTGCTTTTCCCTGACAAGGGCGCTGTTGGTTTCTGTTGCTTTCTCTCCCTCTGGTGGCGTTTCTGTTGGGAGGGTGCCTGATTTGGCTGTTGCTTGTACCATGGGGCTTGCCACTTGTAGTAGGATGCATTCTTTTTGGTGGAGGAGTAAGATTTAAGGTGGTAGCTTCCTTTCTTGCTGCTCATGCCGTGCTCTATGCCCTCCTCTGTGAAGGTCTGTAGGGTGGTGCAGTGCTCCTTCAAGTCGTTGATGGTGTCCTTGACTCTTTCACGAAATAGAGAGTCCCCTGTGCAGGGGGCATCTACTATACGGTCATGCATATCCTCCCATAGACCTGAGGTCCGGAGCCAGGCTAGGCATTGTGTGGAAATGGCTGTCCCAGTGGTGCAGGCGGCAGTGTCGAAGACATCAAAGGCGGCCCTCACCAAGCATGAGGTCGGTGATGGTCATTGAGGCTGCTGTCTATGCTTCTGGGGGCAGTGAGGGTACCGCTGTCTTGTTGTCTAGGAGCAGGTCCTGGAACATAGCATGCTGGAACTGGTATGCGGCCATGCGAGCACTTAGCATGGCCCCATGGAACACCTTCTTGCCTGCGTCATCCAGAGGTTTGTGGTCCCAGCCGGGCATTGTGTTGACATGGTTGTATGATGATCTGGTTTGCTTCAAGGATGACATGACGATGATGATTTGATGGGGCAGCTGCATCTTGGTGAATCCAGGAGCAGGATGCACTTGGTACTTTGTCTTGAGTTTGCAGGCGCAGGCGGCTCCCAATGCCGGGGTGTGCCAGAGTTGGGTCAAGTTCTCCAAGTTCGTTGGTGGACTGGCAACATGGGTAGTGCCTTAGGGGCATTCAGGTACCTGAGGTCCCTGAGATCGCGTCCTTACGATCTGCAGTGGCCATGGTTTCTGGGGAGGATGGTGTAGGTGGCGGTCTGAACTGGTCTGATGCCATACTGAGCTGTGGCTTCACTGTTACTGCATGCGCCTCTGGTATCCTCCCTTGCTCTGACCTCAGCTGCTGCTGTTTCAACTGGGTGAGGAGCCACAGGAGAGCAACTGAGTCAACACTCCACCCCTCCTTGCTGGAAAGTGTGCAGCGGTACTGGCTGTGGGGTGATCTGGAGGAGGAGAGGCTGTCCAAGCAGTCCCTGTGTTGCCTGCGCTGCCTCTTGTGATCTCAGCGATCCGAGGAGCGGCGCGAGCTGGAGCTGTTGCGGGGGCACGGGGCAGGCCACTTTTGGTGTTTGCCCCTGTCTCTGCTCCAGCAGTGCAACCTTGATCTGACTTGCTGCACCAATGGGGAGGCCTCCGGTGATCTTCTGTGCTGGCGGAGAGTCCTCACATTGGTGTGGTGATGTCGCTCTGGGCTTCCCCTGTTGCCATTGCACCAGCCAGTGGTGTCATGGGGGCAGTGCTAGACATCATTTTCCCTCATATGGCGGTGAACAGGGAGTCCCGGGCCTGGCGATTCTTCGACGGCTGAAGAGAGGATGTCCTGAGCATCCAGAGGACCCAGTCCCATGCCGCTGAGGGGAGAATCGACTGGAAGATCCATGGCTGGGGATAGATGCCTAGGAGGCACATCCCGAGTGACTGCTTCTGTGGTTGGAGTGTCTGAGGGCTCCACGTGACTGGTTTCATGCTCCCAGCGGCTGTTGAGGTGAGCAGGGTCTTCTCTAGAAAGTCTCGTAAACCATGCAGAAGCGATTTCCGAGCCTAGGGGGATATGTTTGCACAATGGGGGCAGTCCTCAACTTTATGGCGGCCCCCTCAGGCACCACAGGCAGCGTTCGTGGGCATCACTATTGTTCATCTTGTTGCAGCGGGGCATTTTTTTGAAACCTGGCTTGCCCATTTTACCTTGCATGAACTCTTTGCTTGAAGTTCTCTTCTTTACTTTTCTATTTTTTGTAGTTGGGAGAGCTGTGTGAGGTCCATCTTTTTTTTTTAAATTTTTTATTTATGAAATTTCAAAAAAATAATCAAGAAAGTTTACATAAACATTCCTGCAGAAACTGAGAAGGCAATCAGAAAACCATCCACAATAATGGGATGCATTAACAAAAAGAAATAATTACATAAGTACAGGAGTGCCTGCTCTCTCTAGCCCACAATGGGGGAATTAACATAGTAATCATTTAAACCCAATATATCAAGAAAACAGCATACAGTCATGAAACGGACCAACAATCCTATGTGTCAATAGCAGCTTCCAGACGTCTGGCATTTATGAAAGCCAACAATTGGGAGGGCTCAAAGAAGATATAAGAAATTGTCTGGTACTTCACCAGACACTTACAAGGGTGCTTAAGAAAAAAGAGCCCCCCCCCAATTGTATAACCCCAGAGCGGAGCAGTAAAAACTCTCTGCGCCGCTTCTGGGTTTCCCTTGATAAATCGGGATATATACGGACAGAAAGCCCTCGAAACATAATTTTACGCTTATGAAAAAATAATTTCAACAGCCATTCCTTGTCGGACAATAAAGCAAAAGTTATTAAAAGCGTTGAAGGCTCCTGAGATTCTAAACCAGAGTTTTCTAATATATCAGACACATTCAAAATACTTTCCTGAGTTTGGTTACCTCCTAAAACCGAGACTTGCTTTGCTTTAGGTAAATAATATATTTTAACCAAGGGTGGCACCAACTCAGGGGATACCCCCAATATCTCTACTAAATACTTTTTGAACATATCTCTAGCAGAAATAGATGGAACTTTAGGAAAATTAATGATTCTCAAATTATTAGCTCTGGATTGGTTATCCAAAATTTCAATTTTCATTTGTAAGGACTGAAAGTTCTTTCTATGTCCATCAGAATATTCCTCAAGACACAGTACCTTATTACGTACATCAACAGAGTCCATTTGAATCGTAGAGACCTTCCTCTCCAAGTCATTCACCAGACCCACAGAATGATTCACTTTGTTAGCCAAAGAAGAAACTTGAGGCAACAAAACCTCATCCAGGGAAACAATAGCATTCCAAATGGCCTCCAATGTGAAATTCTGAGGTCTCTGCAAGGTGAAAGACACTCCCGACTCAGCAGGTGATGTAATTGGCTCCATAATCGCCGAAAGACCATCTCCACCCGAAGAGGGAAAATCCTTCTCTGGGCGTGCCTCTTCAAACGGCGCCAAGGATCTTAGCGAACCCAGTTCTCCACACGGCTCACTCTCTGCCCCAACCAAGACAGCCCGACCTGGCCCTCGTGAGAAGCTGCCCCCTACACCTGAGGGAGGAGTAAGTAGCTCCAGGAAGCCTTCTAGCAAGGGCTGGCTACGAGGCAATTTTGGCGCCGGACTCAATGCGGGGGATAAAGATGATAGCGACGCAGACTCCGGGCACACCAGCTCCGGCGAGCCTGCTAGCCGCGAAGCTCCTCCCGCTGCTTCCGAGACCCGTGCGGTACGAACAAGAAATGGGTCTAACGGGCCCAAAACAGGATTAACCATCGGCGTAGAGGTATCCGTAGGCTGTGAGGGCAACGGCCCGGGCTTCCCCTTTCGCTTCCTCCCCATCAGCGCACTCACACGAAACTGACTGCTGCATCAGCCATCTTGGAAACGCCCCCGGGTCGATCTCGTGAGGTCCATCTTGCTGGCAAGGTAGAAGAAAGAATTTTTGGGCTAGGAAGTGCAGGAAGCACTTCCGTCCTTGGCGCTGTTGGATGACGTCACCAGGTGTGACAGATGCATTCTGCTTGTCCAAGGAGAACTACTGGTTGGTTTCCTATTGGCCAGTTCTTGCCACAAACATTGCACTACTGTTGTTGTTGTGCGGAGTAAATTAATCAATGCATTAGCAGACACATTCAAAACTTTTTCGGTGGTCCCAGAAATCACTCTGCTGTCCCAAGCTGATCCAGGTACACGCCCTCTCCTCCCCCCTAGACACAGATACTACTCGCACAACCTTTCTTCCTCTCTCTCAATCCCTTTCCTCTCACCAAGCACTTTCACTCTCTTTCTGTTTTTTCTGCCCTACCAGAAGCTCTTTCTTTCTCTCCTCCCCACTGACCAAGCAAAGCCCTATCTTTCTCCCTCTCCCTCTCCCCAAGACACTCTCTCTTTCTCTTTTCCCTCCCTCCCTCAGTGGCTTCCAGGGATCACCTGCTCCCCTCAACCCTGCAGATTACCTGCTCCTGAGGCCCTTCTACTCCTATGGCATTGCTCCTCATCTCCACTGCTCTTCATCTCCACTGCTCCTCATCTCCACTGCTCCTCATCTCCACTGCTCTTCATCTCCACTGCTCCTCATCTCCACTGCTCCCATGTGTCCGTCCCTCACTGGTGGGTTCTGCATATTTATTTATTTATTTAACCGTTTTTCAATACCGCTTTTGTCCAAAGCGGTTTACATCGAACAATATAACAATCTTGGTGGAATTGTTTTACTTGAACAGGGAGAAGTAACTTAGAGAACAATAGGGGTTAACAACAACAAAAAACAGAGGGTGGGTGGAATAGCTTATTCTTAGATTGGGTAGGGGAAGAACATTTTGAAGAGGAGGCTAAATGAGTAGGGAGGCTAAAGTTATCTGTTCATGATAGTATGTAGTGGCTATAGTTAGGTATTGTCATCTGGTCCAGTGTTCCTTGAAGAGGTGTGTATTGGTTGTGTATTTAGAACCATTCTCTAGTGATAGGCAGAGGCAAGTTGTCGTACTGCTAGATGGAGTGATACTGGCAGTCAAAGCCTGGAACAAGGAGAAAAGCTCTGGCCAGAGCAGAGCGGAGTATAGAGAACACTTCCGCACACGTGGAGGGCCGGCTCTGATCACAGCTATCTTTGATAAATAGAGCAATACCTTGACTTTATGTTTTCCTTATTTCTATAACCCCTTTCCCAAAATAATACTCATAATTATTTTAGTTTGATGTGATTTTTTTTCACAAAGGTCAGTTTATAATTTAATAAATTATTATTAGTTATATGCAGATAAAGTAATATCAAAATAAATGAGCAGGTTATATCCATATAACATGATAAGGAAAAGAAACAATGAACTCAGAAGGTGATAAAAACACAAATGAATTCTTTCACTGGCTGTGCTAATGAACTGTTTGCAGTCTATTGCAGTCCTAGACAATTGAATTAAAGGATTAAGGCTCTGTTTCGGAAGATGTGCTGGAATACAACTCACTGGTGCTTCCAAGATCAGTAAAGAAACTGTCTTCAACTAGGTAAAAGCTTTGCTTCCAGCAAAGAAATCTTTCAGAACCTGGGAGCATGTTTATTAAAGTGCTGCTATGCACACAGGGATAAAATGGGCCACTTTGCATACTCAGCCCTTTAGTAAATGCGCCCCTTGTTCACTAAATTTGCAGCTCTGATCTCAGGAGAGGCCAGCGGAATTCACTTCCAGTCCTCAAGGGCTGCAAATGGGTCCAGATTTTAGGCTACCCCTAATGAATATGCATGAGATAGATTTCCATACAATGGAAGCAGTATGTGTACAGATATGTCTCACGCATATTCATTAGGGGTAGCCTGAAATCCTGACCCGTTTGTGGTCCTTGAGGACTGGAAGTGAATTCCACTGGAATGAGTGATAGGGAATATTCTGCCCCACAGTGTGTATGCGTGTGTGTGTGTGTTCTTGCAGGATGATGTAATCTTTGATCCTATAGTTAAATGTTGCGTGTGACCCATTCCTTCCAGTCTCCTTGAGACCTGCCTTGCTCATCAGCCCAAAGTTTAACCTTTAACCCTATTGGTCAATTGTAGAGCCTCCTAGACTGTTGGGGAATCCTATAAACCTCTCCCTCTAATGTAAAAATCTCCAACTAATTGTTCATTTAATTCTACAACCCATTCTGTTAGTAAGTGTCCTGCTGAAGCAGTTAATCCAGACAGACCAGCATCAGTGCTACACTTTTGATTCCACTTTCACAGTAAGTTCCTTGTTCTGTTTATTCGTAATAAATAGTTGGAAATTAAGAGATTGAGTTGTCGTTTTGGATGTTGAATTGATTTAACTGACTGTGGAATATTGCACTGGGAAAATGCAATATAAGGGTCCTTTTACTAAAGTGCACTAAGCAGTTAACCTGTATTTGGGCCTTCATAACTGCTAACTGTAGGGGCATGACAGTTACTGCATGCTGATTCATGCGTTAACTGCCATTCGTGTGTTGAAGTACAGAATAGGCAGGGTAGAGGTGGACAGTGGGCATCGAAAGCACATTGCAGTTAGTGGGGGGGGGGGGGCATAATGAGTGCTGTCTATGTTGCCATTAGCATGGTACATCTAATGATACCACAATAGGTAGAGCTAGGTGCATCTCCTGTACCTGCTCTTTGTGTTAGCGGATGCATCCGCATGTTAACTGCTGAGAACAGGTTTGTCATGGCATCATCCGTTACTGTGGAGGCTTTGCATCTTTGTGCTAAACATGCATAAGGTGCAAAAACCTAACCCACTTTAGTAAAAAGGCCCCATAGAAACAGTACAGAGAAGTATTAATACTTCTTCTAACCTTTTTCTTCTCCTCTAGCCTTCACGTTCAAAGAGGTAGGCAAACTCTTTGAAGTCACTGACCTCCTCAGCTGTTAGATCCCTTCTTTCCCACCCCAACTCCCACCCACCCCATGTGAGAATTCTCACTATATAGGGCAACTCACCATTTAGCTTGTTGACAAAGATAGCAGTTTTTATTGGGTGGTAGGGAAAAACTAGGAAGCAAATAGTTTCACATCTGAACATCTACTAAAATTACACAATTTGATATTCTTGAAAGAGCTTTGATTGGGTAATTTTACAAAGGGATCACATTAATCTTTATACCTCAAAATTTGTACCTCAGAATTTATATCCATATAATATGAGAATTACTTACGTAAAGTAATAACTGTTTAGCAAGCAAGCAGGACTACACACAGGTACATAGAACAGCGTTATTAGAATATGCACAAAAAAGATTAGCTGCAATTTCTTTTAAAGGACAGCTGAGGGATAGGGACTTTGGTAGGCCTCTCTTGTTTACTTCAACAGGTACCAAAGTGCCAACAACTGAATGATGACTGGGAAAAATCGAATTACCAAAGACTTTGTCCCTGTTACAGCTTTTGCCTCTGTCCAGACAGCCTGATACCAGTCTAGGGACTGCTTCCATGTGCAAGATGCCTGCAAGCAGAAGTCTTCATGAAACAAGAGGAGGAGTTCAGAGGTGGCGAGACTGAGAAACATTTGAGACAATGAGAAATACATTGATGATATGCTTCTTGAAATATCCAAGCTCTCTGACAGGTGATGATGGCACGCTACAGAATGAAGAGAGTTGGACACGAGTCAACAGAGCCTGCAGAATTAAAAATCCAATTCTTGCAGCCCTTGAATTGAGGAACCAGTATGCAGCCCTCAAATTGGAGGAGGTGAAAACATCTATGGATAGAGAAGAACCAGAGCTCAAGAACCCAAAATTTCAGAATCAGTGACCACAAGAAAGCGAAGAGTAGTGGTGGTTTTATGACTCTCTTCTGAGGGGTACTGAGGCATCCATCTGCTGTCCAGACGATGTCCAGGGAGGTGTACTGTCTGCCAGATGCCAAAATCCAAGATGTTATAGAGAGATTTCCAACACTCATCAAGCCTACTATTATCCAATGTTGCTCATCCATGTCAACACAAATGATACTGCTAGGTATCCCTCTGAATGTATCAAGAGTGACTTCATGGCTCTGGGACAGATGGTGAAATAGATAGGTGCACAGGTGATGTTCTCTTCAATCCTCCCTGTTGAGGGTAAAGGCCAAGGCAGAGAAGCTCGCACCCAGAAATGAATGCATGACTGTATGGACAGTGTCATGGAGAGTGTTTTGGTTTCCTGGACCATGGGATGATTTTCCAAGAGTTGCAGAACAGAAATGGCATCCATTTATCCAAGTAGGGACAGAGTGCCTTCCGCAGAAGACTGGCTAACCTACTGAAGAGATCTTTAAACTAGATTAGTTGATAATGGCTTGGATTTAGTGATGGTTATGGAGACAGGGTTCACAGACAATCATGACTGGGATGCAATTATACCAGGCTATATTTTATTCAGGAAGGACAGGGCAGAAAGAAGGGGAGGAGGAGTGGCACTATATGTAAAAAATAATATTAAAGTTACAGAATTACATTGGTGTGATATATAGACCTCCTTCACAGGCAGAAGAAGTGGACAGAGATTTAATAGCAGACAAGCACAGTATTGCCATGAAAGGAGAAGTGCTACTGATAGGTGATTTCAATATGCCGGATGTTGATTGGCACGTCCCTGCTGCATTGTCATCTAGAAATAAGGAGATCATAGATTCTCTACAGGAAGAACTATTCCGGCAACTAGAAACAGAATCCACACATGAAGGGGCCATACTAAATCTGGTGCTTACCAATGGAGAAAGTGTTTCTGATGTTATAGTGGGAGATAATCTTGCATCCAGTGATCACCAGATGGTGTGGTTCAGTATTAGGACTAGGGCTGATAAAGTCAGTTCAAAAGCAAGGGTCTTAGATTTTAGGAAAACTAACTTTGCCAAGATGGGACAATGCCTCAAGGAGTTGATAGCAGGATGGGAACAGCTGGGGAATGCAGAAAAACAGTGGGCAAAATTGAAAGGGGATATTTTAAGGGCAACCAACCTTTTTGTTAGAAAAGTACATAAATGTAAAATGTAAAAGGAAAAGGAGGCTGCTGTGGTTCTCAAACAATAGTGGAAAAGGTGAAGAAAAAAGGGTGGCCTTTGTAAAATACAAGAGATCACAGAAAGAGGAAGACAAGCATCAATATTTGGAAAAACAGAGAAGCTAGGAAAGTAGTTAGGAAAGCAAAGATACTAAAAGAAGAAGAAATAGCCAATGTAATAAAATGGGGGGTCAAGACATTTTTCAGATATGTTAGTGAGAGGAAGAAGGGCAAAAATGGTATTATCAGACTCAAGGGTGAAGGGAAAGAATATGTAGAAAATGATGAGGATAAAGTGGCTCATAAGAGGTTAAGAACCCTGCAGGTTGCAGGAGGGGAAAGAGGCCCATGGAGTCAGGAATCCTTCCAAGGCAAACCATGCAGAGAAGCTCTGAGGTAGGAACTTTAACTGGGGCTGGAGGAAGGGCCAGGAGAACCAGCTTCTGGAATTTTAACAATATGGGTTAGAAGTAAAGCTCATTTGTTTTCCCTGAACTGCTGACTGTTCTGGGTTTTGGTTTGTGGAGGTTTAACAAGTTGGGACAGAATAAAAACTACTTTTGTTTTCCCTGAACTGCAGTCTGGCCTGTGTTGTACAGAAAACCTCTTCTTGTGGCAGCACTGATAGCATGCAACAAATAATACCCGGAGTCAGTTCAAGGATCCAAGCCAAGTTTAATGTGCACATGGCCCAAGCATCAAAGGACTGAGCAATGGCGAACAGAAACAACTTCCTTATATACAAGCTTCACAGTTTGATACAGGCAGACTTTCTATTGGTCCCAACACCCCCTGCACCTATCCAATCGGGGACCCTCACTGGGCTATTGCTCCCTGTTCACCCTTCTCAGACTAGTCTAACAAAGGCACAGTTCTATGTTATGACTACACTTCTACTGCAAGGTCATATCTAGCTCGAGGAATGCAACAGTATCCATTTAGTATGGAAGTATTGTGCAAGCTTTGTCATAAACTGATTTTTCTTACTTTTAATTCTTTACTCTAACAGGAAGGTGGGGGTTAGAATCCAGGCCTATCTTACAGGCCTTTCACATCTATATAGGCCATCGCCTACCACATTCCCCCCTTTGATTATTCTCACCCGCAAGTTAGAAAGGGTAGGAATTAAATCACATATTATACTTGTGTAACAGCATCATCTTGGGGTATATAGGGTAATATTGTCACATAGCCAACACTTTAGTTGCTGTCTGCTGCTTCACAGTGCTATCAATAACTGAGGTTATAGTGCGCAAGCAAAGGGATAGGAGACATAGGAGAAACAAGTACACAGCCAATATTAATAATACAACTAACACATGAGTTTTCAGGTCACCCAGTCCTGAAAACATGGAACCAAACCATCCATCAAGCTCCAGTCCACGCTTCTGCATCTGTTCAGCTATGTCTTCGACAACTTGGCTTTCATTATCAATCTGCAAACAACGGTTAGTTAAATTCAATTTTCCATATACACCACCTTCAGCTGCTAACAAATAATCCAGTGCTAAACAATGTTCAGGAGCGTTTACACCTGACCACCAGGACGTCTTTCTAGTGGTGGCATTATAAAACCTCTGGCTTAGACGAGTAATCTTTATTCCAGTCTGAGTAGTAGTGATGCAGGCTGCATAAGGGGGGAGAGTAAGGGTTGCAGATTCTTAGTCTCTTACAGTAGTGGTTGTCGTCGCAAAGTGAGCCGCAATGGAGCTGCAGGGTCATTTACGCATTCACGGAAGTTCAATGACCAAGTGCAGGAGCGGCTGCTGGCTTTACTCGACTGTGATGGATCCAAGGTTCAAGCTCTGCAACTTTAACTGCTGTTGGGGTTATCAAGGTCCCTTTCAATGCGGTGTCCTTCGCCGCTCTGTGATCCACACCGAGACCCCAGGCTTGAGAGGATGTAGAGGTTGATGGGCAGCTGAAGACTCTGCAAAACAGAACTTAAAACCAATAGTTCTTGCCTAGTAATTTCAGATCCAATCTGTTTCATATCTCCTTTTGTTCCTTGTACCATAGGCGGGGGTCGCCTATACAGAATCTCAAAAGGGGAAACTCCTAAAGACTTAGTAGAGGTTAAACATATCCTGAGAAGGGCTATAGGAAGAACTCAGAACTGGAGCTATTTCAGGTGAACTTCTTGGCAAAGGTTGGATAACTGAGGGCCAGAGCTGTGGACTCAACTACCAGATCAAGGGTCACCACTGCATATCCGGCACAACAATGTCCATTAATGATGATAGGGCTGCTTCCATCTACAAAGAAAGTCCGTTCAGGGTTCTCCAAAGGAACAGCAGTCAAATCCAGGCGACTTGAGAATACAGTGTCCATAGTTTCTAGACAGTCATGATCAGGGGGGGGGGGGGGGTCAAGACCAACTGGTAACAAACGCAGCAGGATTCAGAGCTTGACTGACCATCAATTGTACAACATCCGTGAATGCGTGAGCCAAAAACATCCTTTGTGTTCCATGAGGGTCAGAACAAAGTGCAGTACAGTAACTTGAAGATTTTGTCCCGGGGTGAGCTTGTCAGCTTTGCTCACTAGGAGGGCTGTAGCTGCAACAGCTCTCAAACAAGGGGGCCAGCCTTTTGCAACTACATCCAATTGTTTTGACAGATATGCTACTGGCCGTTGCCCAGATCCAAGCGATTGAGTCAACACTTCCTTGTGACTCCTGGACTGAAAGGTATTCTGGACATCTGGTAGACCCAGAGCTGGTGCTAACATCACATCAGAGCGGTTTTTCAAAGATCGAAAAGCTGCATCCCATTCAAGTCCCCATTCCAATGGAGACTTTTCCATTCCTTTGATAGCTTGATACAAGGGTTTTGCTAGCAGCGCAAAATGGGGGATCCATATACGACAGTACCCTGCGGCACCCAAGAAGGCTCTCACTTGCCTCCTGATGGCTGGAGTGGGAATACTGCATACAGCTTCTTTGTGTTCTGGTCCCAGGCGTCGAATTCCGCTGGACAACTGGAATCCCAGATATTTAACTTGTTTGACATAATCGCGCTTTGGCTCTTGAGACTTTGTATCCAGCCTCATTGAGAGGTGCAAGAGTTCACTGGTGGCTTGTAGACATTCACTGTTTGGAGTTGGTGATCATTCACATACTGAAGAAGAACCCTGTGTCCTGGGTTCACATAGTAGCTTGAAAGATCCTGATTTAAAGAAGCACTGAAAAGAGTGGGTGAATCCTTGAGTTCTTGGGGTAATCAAGTCCAAGTGCGTTGGCCCCGCCTTCCTGTTGTGGGGTCTTTCCATTCAAAAGCAAACACAAGTTGACTGGTAGGGGCTAAGTGTATACAGAAGAAGGCCTCTTTCAGGTTCAGGACAGTGAAATGAGTAACCTCTGGTACTGGGCGGTAATCCCCTGTCCCAGATTTCTTGACTGGGAGAAGAGGGGTGTTCCAAGGTGACAGGCACTCCTTGAGAAGTCCATACTGCAGCAGTTTCATTAAATGGCAGTGGATACCCTCAATGGCTGGTCGGGGAAGAGGATACTGCTTCACATGCACTGGTTCCGCTCCTGGCTTGAGGGTGATGATAACAGGGGCTATGTTCTTCGCTAGGCCAGGTGGATATCTTCTGCCCATACTGCAGGTGGAGCTGAGAGGTTGGTGGGTATTCAGGAGCTAAGTGTCTTGGCTGGAGACGTACTATAGAACCGCTACTCTTCTTCTCGGGGAACAGTCAGCACCATCAATCCATTTCTCCCCCTTCAGCAAAGGGTATCTGTGCCTGGAGCTTAGCAAGCATATCTCGGCCCAAAAGTGGAATAGGGCATTCAGGCATATACATTCATTGTATACCTGTTACCTGTTCCTTGTAAACAGTAGAAACACACTGCCAATTGTTATATGTAAACCGTCTTGACTTGCAGAAAGACGGTATATAAATCTTGTTAAATAAAATAAATAATAAATAATAATAAAATATACAGGAACTGGTGCGCTATTTTCTGTCTTCCTAGTTCACACATGTGGTTCTGCGGGAAAGGTTTAGTGGCCCAGTAGCTCTGACAATGGTGATGCATTGAGAAAACAAAGGGGCTACTGGCTCTAGTATTTTGCTCCTGTATCCCCCATAAAGTCCATATATTGGTCCCCTATTTTCAGACTGACCATAGGCTCCTGGGGTGAACTTGGAGTCCGGTCTGGCCTAGTCTTCATCCATGTCAGAGCCTGTTGCAACTGCCACTCCCTCAATAGCTTCTTCCCTCTCTTGCTGGAACACTGTGCTCAGTTTATTCTTCCATGACTCTGAAATCAAGTACTCCCTCCTCCCCTCCTGGGGGTGGAGTCAAGATACGGGCATGCACTTCTCTATTGTCCTTCTTCTCTGCAATGAGCGCACTGATTTGCACCCAGAGGGGACTAATCATTTTCACGACCCCTTCCACTTTCCTCTGCTCTTTCAATTAGGAAAACCTCCTCCACATCATTCAACCAAAGCGGCTGCAAGAAGAACTGCTCTCTTTGCTATTTTGCATTCACTTTCTCTGTCACATCCATTTTCACAATTCACATACTTCCTGAGCAACTTCCATTAACTTTCATGCCCGCAAATCCATCCAGTTTCTGCAATGTCCGGTTTATAGCTCTCTGGGACTGACTGACAAAAACTACATTTACCATAAGCAAATTCTCCTGGGCTGCTGGATCGCATGGGGTATATAGTGAGGGCTGCCTGCAATATTTGGATTCCACCTGGGGCCATCAAGGCTGATGGGTCTGCATAATACTGTTCATTAGGTCCATCAAATCCTAAGGTTTCTCAGTGTAGGAGGCATAATGCAGTTTTCAGTTCAGTAAATCAGTGGCGGAAAAAGACACATAAACAAGGCTGGTCAGCTGGCTGGGTTCTCGGGAGCTGGCTGTAAGTGACCCTGAACTGGCAAATGAATGCCCGCTTGTAGTGTAAATGGACACTTTTTCTTTTTCCCTTCACAAACATTTAACATAGGGGAACTGATCAGGGAACGTTTTTGCACAATCTGATGAACCCGGTAAAATTCCTAGTCATACACTTCAACAGAATCTGCCCCTTTTCCTCCATGACGACATACTTGTCTACAGACAGAGGGGGCGGGCTGCATTTCCCTGTGGACTGAGACTTTAAAAGACCCTTTCAAAACACAGTACACATCTTACAGTTCGGGAAAGACAGGCATTATCTCAACAAGATAAACAGTAGGTCTCTCTCCTGGCTCTCAAAGCAGCCGTAAATCACTAGACAAAGTGGCTGTAAACACTAAATAAATCCTAAAATACAGTTACAGCTTGTTTTGTTGTTCCCGTAATTTATGAGCAATAATTATGTCCTCTATGCGGTGCTTGCTATAATATATAATAATATATGCAGTCAAAACCAAATATATCAGAGACAAAATTCCAAGCATTTTTGTAGTTATTGGCTTGGGATGCTTCATAGTCCTATCAGGGGTCTTAACCTCCACTTCATAGGTCAAAGGGGAAACAAAAGCAGTCTCATTAAGTTCTCTGTCATTTCTTTTTGACCAGTGTTTGCTAACGACTGGAACATAAAAAACACAAGACAATGCATTGAGGAACTCGAACGGGGTTAATAACATTCCTATCAAGTGATATATAATACATGACCATAGCAGAAGGAACATCACTATTAAAACATATTGAATAAAACAGGTACAATTTTCCTGAAATAAGCACAAATTAACCCAGCTGCAGAGCGTAGAATAATTGAAACCGTCAAAGCGTTAAGTAAAGGATACATTCCTGTCTTTGTCTCCGGGCTGTGTGAAAGACACGCCCTGTTCGCTCTCTACTTTCAAGAGAGAGACTCACATTCAGTGAGACAGCTGCCTTTGTAAAAGACTCCTGAGTTGATTCTTTAATACTTTTCCTTAATAGGTAAAAACAACAGACACCAAACACTTTCTCCTTTCTCGCGACCTGCACTAGTCAGGAGGCAGCACCTCGCTTGGTCTGTATGCAAGGCCTCTCATGCACACACGCAGACATTCAAGACAGAATAAAATCCGGACGTTCCCAAAAAACCTGACTGACTAACTGACTGACTGACTGACTGGGGGGTTGGGTGGGTTCAGTCTCTGCTTATACCTTTAAGACTTTCTGAGACTTACTAGGACCGCCCCGAGAGAGGTGATCAGACTCTCAAGCGCTTATTCCAGACTGAATGATTAGCAGAACAGTCTACTCACCGGATCATGGGTTGAATCCTGGACTCCCCTCGAGGTTCGAGGTATAGGCCTGCCGGAACAGGCAACCTGCGGAGGCAAGGAGGAGCCTTCCCTGATACAAGAGGATGGGTGGCGCCGAAGGCTCTCCTGCAATCAGCCAGGGGTGGCTCCAGGCCGGACAAAACCTTTTGAGGCGAGAAGTTGTGGTATATTTACGTGAATACCATCACACTACTCACACTTCCTGGTCAGAGAACCAAGACATGTGGCAGCACTGATAGCATGCAACAAATAATACCCGGAGTCAGTTCAAGGATCCAAGCCAAGTTTAATGTGCACATGGACCAAGCATCAAAGGACTGAGCAATGGCGAACAGGAACAACTTCCTTATATACAAGCTTCACAGTTTGATACAGGCAGACTTTCTATTGGTCCCAACACCCCCTGCACCTATCCAATCGGGGACCCTCACTGGGCTATTGCTCCCTGTTCACCCTTCTCAGACTAGTCTAACAAAGGCACAGTTCTATGTTATGACTACACTTCTACTGCAAGGTCATATCTAGCTCGAGGAATGCAACAGTATCCATTTAGTATGGAAGTATTGTGCAAGCTTTGTCATAAACTGATTTTTCTTACTTTTAATTCTTTACTCTAACAGGAAGGTGGGGGTTAGAATCCAGGCCTATCTTACAGGCCTTTCACATCTATATAGGCCATCGCCTAACACATTATCACCACATACCACACTACCACAAAAGGGTACAGGTAAATGGAGCTCACTCTGAGGAAAAGGATGTAAAGAGTGTTGTGTTGCAGGGAACTGTCCTTGGTCCAATTCTTTTTAACATTTTTGTTAGTGATGTTGTGGAAGGGCTGTTAGGTAAGTTTGTCTCTTTGTGGATGATACCAAAACCTGCAATAGAATAGACACCCAGGGAGAAGTAGATAACATGAGGAAGGATCTAGCTAAGCTTGAAGAATGGTCAAGAATTTGGCAGCTGATATTTAATGCTAAAAAATGCAGGGTCATGCATTTGGGCTGCAAAAATTCAAGGGAGCAGTACAGTACAAGGGATGAAGTACTTCTGTCCACGAAAGAAGAGTAGGACCTGGGCGTGATGGTGTCTGATGATCTTAAAGTGGCTAAACAGGTAGAAAAGGGGATGGTGAAAGCTAGAAGGATGCTTGGGTGCATAGGGAAAGGAATGGCCAGCAGAAGAAAGGAGGTTATAGTGCCTCTGTATAAATCTTTGGTGAGACCTCATTTGGAGTATTGTGTGCAGTTCTGGAGACCACACCTTCAAAAGGATACAAACAGGTTGGAGTTGGTACAGAGGATGGCTACTAAAATGGGCAGTGGTCTTCATTATAAGACATATAGGGATAGACTTAAAGATCTCAATTTGTATATGTTAGAGGAAAGGCGGGATATTTATTTATTTATTTATTTAACAATTCTTATATACCGCACTATTTGTTATCAGTGCGGTTTACATTTAACAAAGATATGATGTTGTTGTTAAGTGCCGTCGAGTCGGAGTCGACTTATGGCAACCCTCTGGATAGCTATCCTAAATTGTGTTCGGTCTTGAGTCAGGAGGCTCATTGTTGACAGACTGGTACCCATAGCTGCTGTAATTGTATCGATCCATCTCATTGCTGGCCTTGCTCTTTTGCGCTGGCCTTCTATCTTGCCAAGCATGATGTCCTTCTCTAATGATCTCTCTCTTCGCATGATGTGTCCAAAGTATGAAAGTCAAAGTCTTGTCATCTGAGCTTCTAAAGAAAGCTTAGGTTTGATCTCCTCTAGTACCGACTGGTTTGTTCTTCGGGCAGTCCATGGTATACACAGTATTTGCTGCCAGCACCATAATTCAGAGGCATCAATTTTCTTCCTGTCTGTCTTTTTCACTGTCCAGCTTTCACATCCATATGATGTTATTGAAAATACCATGGCTTGAACAAGTCGAATCTTTATATGGAGAGAGACATCTCTGCTCTTGAGGATCTTATCTAGGTCTTTCATAGCCATTCTGCCAAGAGCAATGCGTCGTCTGATTTCTTGACTGCTTGTTGCTTCTTTATTGATAGCTGATCCAAGTAGGTTAAAGTTGTTCACGATTTCAATTTCTTCTCCTTCAACGATGAACCTGTTGATTATGCCAGTTGTCATGATCTTTGTCTTCTTTACATTAAGGTGCAGGCCCATTTTGAGGCTATGTTCTTTGATTGTGAGAAGCAAATGTTTCAGATCATCTTCACTTTCAGCCAGTAATGTGGTATCATCAGCATAGCGAAGGTTGTTGATGAGTCTTCCACCAATCTTCACACCTCTGTTGTCTTCATACAATCCTGCTTCTCTGATGATTTGTTCAGCATATAAATTAAACAGGTAGGGGGAAAGTATACAGCCTTGTCTTACACCTTTACTTATTTTAAACCATTCTGTTTCTCCTTGTTCGGTTCGAACTGCTGCTTCTTGATCAATGTACAGATTGTGCAAGAGTACGATCAGGTGTTCTGGTATCCCCATGCTTCTTAATGTGGCCCAGAGTTTCTCATGGTTTACACAGGAAAAAGCCTTGCTATAGTCGATAAAGCACAAATAGATATCCTTTTGGTATTCTTTAGTCTTTTCAAGGATCCATCTCACATCTGCAATGATGTCTCTCGTTCCTCGCCCTTTCCTGAATCCTGCTTGCACTTCAAGTAGTTCTTGTTCCAGGTATGGTTGTAGTCTCTTTTGAATAATCTTCAGTAGAATCTTGCTGGCATGTGGGATCAGAGCGATTGTGCGATAATTTCCACAATCAGTTGGATCACCTTTCTTTAGTATTGGTATAAACACAGATCTTTTCCAGTCAGTTGGCCATGATGTTGTCTTCCATATTTTTTGGCAGAGCCTTGTAAGTACGGTAACAGCTGCATCAGATTGCTGTAATACTTCTATGGGAATGCCATCAATGCCTGGTGCTTATTCTTTGATTAGACTTTCAATGCTGCTTCAACTTCTTCTTTCATCACCAATGGTTCCCGATCATAAGGTACAGGTTGAAACGACTGTTGGTCCACTTGGTCTTTATCATATAAAAACGCTGTATATTCCTTCCACCTTTTCTTAATCTTCTCAGCATCATTCAACATAGAACCCTGAGCATCTTGTAACATTCCAATTCGAGGCTGGAACTTTTTTTTAACTCTCGTAGCTTTAGGAAAGCCGATCTTGTTCTTCCTCTAATAGTTTCTGCTTTTATTTCCTTGCATGCATCGTTGTAGTACTTTTCCTTGTCCTGTCTTGCTGCACGTTGGAAATCTCTGTTGAGTTCTGTTATTGTCTTTCTTTCTCCTCTGGCTTTAGCTTCTATTCGTTTCTGGGCAATTTTCAGAGTTTCTTCCGTCATACATTTTGGCCGTTTTTGCTTTTTCACCTTTTGTAGAGACTTCTCGCTTTCTTCCAAAACAACCTTCTTGATGTCATTCGATAACTCTTTTGGAGCTCTGTCATAAGAACATAAGAACATAAGATATGCCATACTGGGTCAGACCAAGGTCCATCAAGCCCAGTATTCTGTTTCCAACAGTGGCCAATCTAGGTCATTTGTATCTAAAGCAGCAAATAGATTTTGCAGGCAGTCTTTAAATTCCAGTGGTATATTCTCAAGGTCATATTTTGCTGCATTCATGAGTGGTTTGCTCTTTTTCAACTTTAGCTTGAGTTTGCATACTAGTAGTGGATGATCTGTACCACAGTCAGCTCCAAGTTTTGTCTTTGTTGATGTTATAGAACTTTTCCATCGTTGACTTCCACAGATGTAGTCAATTTGATTTTTATACAATCCATTGGGTGAAGTCCATGTGTACAGTCGCCGCTTGTGTTGCTGGAAGAAGGTGTTTGAGATGAATAGATCGTTGGTCTTGCAGAATTCTATCAGACTTTCTCCAGCTTCATTTCTGTTGCCAAGTCCATATTTACCAACTACTTTGCCTTCTTCTTTGTTGCCAACCTTTGCGTTCCAGTCACCCATGACTATCAGGATATCCTGTTTGCATGTTCTGTCAATTTCAGCTTGTACTTGTTCATAGAACTCTTCAATTTCATTCTCTTCTGCAGCTGTTGTTGGGGCATATGCTTGAATTATAGTTGTGTTGATAGGCATTCCTCGTAGACGAATAGAGATTAAGGTTCGCTGACTGCATTGTATTTCATTACAGTTCTTGCAAGTTTCTTCTTTATTATAAATGCAACACCATTTCTTCTTTGTCTTTCATTTCCAGCATAGTAGACCATATGATCATCTGATGCAAAGTGCCTGATGTCAGTCCATTTCAGTTCGCTGACACCCAACAGATCAAGTTGTACACGTTCCATTTCATTCTTGACCACCTCCAACTTCCCTTGGTTCATGCTTCGTACGTTCCATGTTCCAATGTGTAAGACATCTTTACAGCTTCTGACTCTCATTTCATGTGCAGCTACATCAGCAGTCAGACGTCCCGAGGGCTTTGATACAACCACATCATAAATGCTGGTTTTACTCTGAGAAGTCTTCAGCTCTTCTCCAGTAGCTAGTTGAGTGCCTTCCGACCTGGGGGTCTTATCTTCCAGCACTATAGCACAATTTGTTTTGTTGTAACTATCCATTGGGTTTTCATGGCAAGATACAGAAGTAGATTGCCGGGCCTTTCTTCCGCGCAGTTTAAGTTTGGTGTTGTTGCCGTTGTCACAGAAATGTGATCCTCCGCCGTCAACACTATCCCATTCTGCTGTTGCCCAGATGGGTGGTTTATCTTTGTCTGGCACCTCAGCTGAGACCTGTCCATCTTGGGAGATCCTGCCAGTAGTTAAACTACTGATAGTTTAGCTCTCAGCATCACTACTGCACACAAGCCCTCACGGCACGACAAGCTGCAAACCAAGTGAGGTATGAGATATGATAGAGATGTTTAAAGACCGCCATGGCATAAATGCACAGGAGGAGGGCCTCTTTCGATTGAAACAGGCTCTGTAACAAGGAGACATAGGATGAGGGTGAAAGGGGATAGACTCAGGAGTAATATGCAGAAATATTTCTTTATGGAAAGAGTGGAAGATGCGTGGAATAGTCTCCCAATGGAGGTAGTAGAGTTGAGGATAGTATCTGAATTCAAGAAAGTATGGGACAAACACAGAAGATCTCTAAAGAAAAAAAAAGGGACTATAGTAGTTGGTATGGAAGGGCAGACTGGATAGTCCATATGGTCTTTTGCTGCCATTATGTTTCTATGTTTCTAATAATGCACATGTTAACATAGAAATATTCACCGATGATCCTTAAGGGCTGCAAAAAGTTTGGATTTTCAGGCTATCCCTAATGATTATGCATGAGATAGATTTGCATACATACTACGTGCATTACATACAAATCTCCTTCATGCATATGCATTACGGATCACCTGCAAACCTGATCCATGTAAGGCCCTTAAAGACTGGAAGTGAATTCCAGTGTGCTAGGAGCATGGCATACGTCACAGGCTGAGACTCTGCAACCTTTTCTGTCTCTCTCTAACATAGCCTCCTGCTATAGCTGACTCTGTCTGTACTCAGGTCACTTCTGGGATCTCTGAAGGTCAGTTTTCCCAATGGAGAAAGGTGAATAGTAGAGTACTCCAAGGATCTGTGCTGGGTCCGCTGCTTTTTATCATAGTCATAAATGACCTGGAAATGGGAATAATGAGTGAGGTGATTTATTTATTTATTTATTTTATTTTATTTATCTATTTCTTCTATACCGCCCCTTCCAGAGATCAAGGGCGGTTTACATGGACCAGTTAACAATTTTGTATACTTCTGTATACTTTACATAGAACGGTATTTGTAACTATGTACAGGTAACATTGCATGGAACAGTTTCAAAACTATTTACATGGAACTATTTACAAAGAACAATAAACAATATGTTAAAGAGGACAATAGACATTAAACATATATTTCAATTGAACTTGTGTAAGTTTTGGATTTTTTCCTTTTCCATCATAAGACATGCGTATTAATAGCGGAGGGTCTGTCTGAGTTAGTCATTTCTGATTTCATGAGTTTTGTGGGAATGTTTCTGTGATTGCTGGGGGGTGGCTCTCTGGAGGTAGGGGATTTCAAAATGTTCAGAGAAGAGGTAGGTTTTGAGTTCTTTTCTGAATTGTTGAAGGTCTTTCATCAAGCGAAGAGTTATTTATCAAATTTGCAGATGACACAAAATTATTCAAAGTTGTTAAAACACAAGAGGATTGTGAAAAATTGCAAGAGGACCTTGATAAATTGGAAGACTGGATGCCCAAATGGCAGATGACATTTTTTTTTAAAGTTTATTTTTTCATACATTTTTCATACAAACAATGGATATGTATTCCAGCACTACCACCAGTCACATAAATACAACATCCATAAGAAAATATAACCTTCAAACTTGAAGCAAAGAAAGGGAAGAGGGGAAGGGGGGAGGGGAAGGGAGGCAGAGAGGAAGGGGATGGGCAGGTCAGAAAAACTCAAAAGAGGACGAAGAAGAAAAAGAGGGGAGGGTGTGAAAGCATCACAAAAGAGAAGATCAGGGGCGGGCAAAGCCAACCGAAAGGGAAGATGTTCTGAGAAACGAGCATGGGAGGGAAGACAAGGAGAAGGCGCAAGGGAAAAGGAAAAAGCAAATAATCCTCAACCCAGCCCCCCCCCCCTCCCATGTCTGAACTGCTCATGATTTTATTTATCCAGGATCCTGAGTTTTCAGGGACTTTTATTTTTATTTATTTATTTAAATGGATTTGTATCCTGCCTTATCCTAAAATCAAGGCGGTACTTACTTGAATTCAGCACTTACAGGGTTAAATGTTCAAACCAGCAGACACCTAGTGCATCTCAGTTTTCCGAGAGCCTTTGACAAAGTCCCTTCCAGAGGAGTCTCCTGCCAGCATTATGCCACTGCTTAGAAGTAACCTCCCCTGCTCTGAAAAATGCTATGCCAGATCCAGCTTATAATGTAGTATTTTTAGTAGGACCACCGGAGGTCTCCAATGCTGGAAAAAGCAGAGCACCTACGGGGTCTGGAAAATGTACGTGCGGGCATTTACTATTGCTATTACTACTACTGATCATTTGTATAGCGCACGCAGCGCTGCACAGACACGTGTGAAAGACGGTCCCTGCTCATCAGAGCTTACAGTCTAGTCAAGGCAGACCACAGAACAGCTGAGGACAAGGATACATCTAGGGGAATGGTAAGGAAACACATAGGAGACCAAGTGTTTAAACCGTCTCTTGACGATGCTCAAATTTGCAGGGTTCATTTACAGTATGTGTATTTTCGAAAGCCTGCTTGTAGATGTGAACCCCTCCCCGGCCTCTCTCCCAGAAATGCCTCCGCTCAGTCTGGCTACACATGCAGATATGGTGTTTTAACAAATAATTTAACAAGGGCGCGCGAGGGCCCCCTCCAACACATGATTGGAAATAAATGACCCAAACACTGCCGGACTTTTTTTTACTATTTTTCTTGTTTTGTCTGCCTTTGGATTATGAAACAACAGCCAGGAACTGATTCTTTTCTATCAGCTCAGCTGCAGTCTTCTGGCTGCTGACATATTTCAGGCTGCTCCATGTACAGTGCTAGAATTTTCTCTGCTAGAGACCGCCTGCATAAATAGGGGGGGGGGGGGATGCCCCTGTGTGTATGTCACATGCATGCAATGGACTCGATTTGTAAAGGAGTTTCCCTTTCCCCTCTGTTCCTGGGTGGAGATTCCTGAATTAATTAGGCCCCGCTGTATGTATCTGTTGACTTTAATTCATGGAGATGCTGGTTTTCAAGCAGCCATAGCTGGACAACATGTTGCTTCTCAAAGTCGTTTCCATTTTCTATCTGCTTCTCTTTTTCAGTGCTGTTGCCGTCCACCTGTTCTCTTGCAACGAGATGCAGTCAGGCTTACCCAGCCTGATTCATTTTTATTTGCTTGGTGCCCTAATGGGACTTCCAGAAGCAGTTATCACCACTATTTGCAATGGTTGGTTTACCTTCTAGGAGCTCATCAAGGTACCCCGGAGTCCTGAAGGACAGAGAAGGTCATAACACGAGCTGGTTGATCAAGAGCATTTCATAAGACAGAGTTGTGCAACAGGTTGGGGAGGCAGAGCAGAGATCTAAAACCGGGGGTTCAGAAAATAGATTAAAATGAGGACCGGTACAAGGGTAGAGGGTGCTTTAGGTAAACCTTCAGCTTTATGTCCCCCTCCCCTGAGACTTTGATAATTAAACTTAACAGTCATGATCATCCCGACATCCTCCTCCTACAGCAACTCTGTCAAAATGCATAATTGGATATTGTACTTTTAAAATGAAACTTTGCTTTGTATATGCGTCTGTGCGCCCGCTCTTCCTGCAGGTAAAAGAATTCACTGATGGCTCTCGGAGTTTCTGTGACTGTCAGGATCTATTGTTTTGCTTTGACTGCTGCGCTGTTTGCCGCCCTTCAGAAGTTGTGCCCTAGGTGAGAGCCTAGTGCCTAATGGTTGGGCCGGCCCCGATTAAGATGCAGGTGTTTGAGGCATGATGAGACGAGTTGCAATGTTTTTAACAGGAGGGCTTGTGACTTTCTGAGCATTATGAAATATCAAGGGGGATGGCCAAGATGGTGGACATAAGCTGTTAGTTGCTGCTTTACCTCTCTCCATGGGCAAGCATAAAAACAAGTCTCCAGTCGTACCCCCGAAGTCTGGGAAGCCAACCCTTTCTAGCTCTATTGAGAAATGCATTCAGCGTGAATCCTAAACTTCAACTCCTGGAGGCGAGCCACTTGGCAGTGTTTTACCCATAGATATCCCCGAGCATTGCTTTGGCTCAGAAACATCTCTGAGCCCAGAGGAACGGGTTTCCCCATCTTAACCAAAGCCGTCCTCCGGCACGCTGAGCTTCACTGGCAAGCCACTGCCTGAAGATGATTACAGTCTCCCAGAACAGGGGAGGGGGCCAGTGGAGGAGAGAGGGGCATTTGTGGCAGCCTGCAATCACTGCAGTTGGAACTGGCACAGGGACTCTGGAGTCATCACTGGATGTGCGGAGTGGTGATTCCTCAATCTCTGGGGTTTCTCAAGTCACTCCAAGTCATTCTGCGGTTATTGCTTCCCCTCTTGTTTTCTCCTTGCCTCTACCAGAGAGATAGCCATGTTAGAGTCTATTTGACAAGCTATTTGAGATTTGGGACAAAGGTTTATGCTGCATGTAAAAAAACTATACTTGATCTCTCAGGAGACGAACGTTAAATTGAATAAATTAGAGGAGGAAACACACAACTTGCAAAGGAGGTTACCACCCGTTGAAGAGAAAATTCTGCAGAGTCAAACCCTAGAAGAATCCTTGCTCGAGGATAATGTTTTATTAAAAGCTATGACTGAAGACTGAACACAGTTAGGCAACTATCCAGAGGGTTGCCATGAGTCAACACCGACTCGACGGCACTTAACAACAACAACAAGACTGAAGCTCTGGAGAACTCTGCAAGAAAGTCCAACTTAAGACTTATTAATTTTCCAAAATGACCTTTGGTATCTCCAAGGGAAACTTTTAGGAGATATTTAGTAGAGGTTTTGAAGTTTTCTCCTGAGGCCATCCCCCTTTTATTAAAGATGTACTATCTTCCTACATCAGAAGCAAGCCCAGAACCAGAATCAAGGCGTTCCCATGGAGGTTGCGGATCTTTCAGCTGTACTGGAGGCTTCAGACTCAGAAGTGACTACTCTGGCTACTTTAAGATTCCACTTGCCTTAAGCTCAGATCCTGACTTGCTTCTTTGGTCGTTCTTGAGTCATCATGAAGAACTTTTCCTTAATTGTAAAGTTAGAGTGCTCCCAGATGTAGCAAGAAAAACTCAAAAAAGGCGATTGGGAGCGCTGTTTTTCATAAAATTCTCCTGCAATTGCATTGCTAAATATAAGTCTGCTAAGTACAGTTTTGATCCCTCTTACGTTTCTGCTTTTATAGCGGAACTTAGCCACTGTTCCTCTCTGATATGCTAGATTACAATGTGCCCATTATTGTATGATTTTTGAGATCCAGTACCTCATAATTCTGTCTTTTCTTTTATTTAGAAAATTACTTTTGTAATTTCTTATTGGGTATGTTTGAATTGCTTTACCCTTTTTATTGTAGATTACAATATCAATTTAGTTGACAGGTATTGTCTCCTCAATTTGTAATTTTTTATTTTTTACTATTTTTTTAGTACTCTCTCATTGATCTTTTCTTGATTGATAACACAGGTACACTACCAAAAAACTGCCTCCAGTTTTGCAACTGATTCCTATAGATTTTGGGGTGCTGAATCCAGGAAAAATAGCCAAAATGTTCCATCACGTCACGTTTTCTTGCAAAATTAGATTTCTTACCCATATAAGGAATGTTCACATAATTTCTTTTTAGCCGACTGCAGTTTATTTTCTTGGCCCAAAATAGAGGTTGTAATGGTTAACTAACTAGAAACACTCCCTCATGATATTTTAGAGTGTTTTGTATTCATTTTATACATTAACAGGACAATTGGGAGGCGGGGGGCTAAATCCAGTACTCTCGCGCTGGCGCATGTTCTTTCCTGTTCGCCTCGCCTCGTTCGCTCGCTCAAACACGGTGGTTGCGACATGAACGTTCCTGTCAAATTTCAGTTTCTTGCAAGTTCATTATTACCTTTTGTTTGCTCAGTCGTAATCCAGCTTTATTCCGAAGTGGTTCACTACAGTTGTAGTTTGCAGTGCTGTGTATTTGTGATGGCTCACAGAGCCAGAGGTTGCGTCAACTCTCCGGACAGTTTTTGTTTTATTTGTGGGGAATATACCGTGAAAAAGCGGCAGAGGAACATTTCTGCATTTATTAAAAAAGTATATTTCGCCTATTTTGGTTTGAAGTTAGGCGATCAAGACAAACCGTGGGCTCCTCACAAAGTGTGCAAGACATGTGAGGAAGATCTACGCTTATGGATGAAAGGTAAAAAACAAGCATTTCGTTTCGGAATACCTATGATGTGGCATGAACAAAGAGACCACAGCAATGACTGCTATTTTTGCTCTTGCATTGTGAAGGGATACAACTTAAAAAATAAGAACGTAATAAGTTACCCCAACCTTCCCTCAGCAATTAGGCCTATGCCTCATAGCAACGAAGTACCTGTGCCTGAACCACCAAAATCTTTGGATCATATTTGTGTGGACGGTTCTGATCATGATGAGACTCATCAGATGGCTTTTCCCGATGAGTTCAGTACTTCCGAATTTGAAACTGAACCAGATCCGAAACCTGAACTTTTCTCTCAAGCTGAATTGAATGATTTAGTCCAGGATTTAGGACTCCCAAAAGATGCTGCCCAACTGCTAGGTTCTCGGCTTAAACAGAAAAATCTATTGTCACCAGGAACAACTTTTTATTGGTACCGCAACCGCGAGACACAATTTTTGAAGTATTTCAGCAAAGAGGAAGATTTGGTATTTTGCAACGATATATACGGAGTGATGGAAAAGTTTAAACTCCAGTATGATCCTGCTGAATGGCGGCTGTTCATTGATTCGTCAAAAGACAGCATAAAAGGTGTTCTTCTTCATAATGGCAACACATTCGCTTCAGTTCCTATTGCTCACTCTGTTATTCTCCAAGAAAAATATGAAAATTTGGCCCTGATTCTTCAGAAGATTCGTTATGATGAGCATAAGTGGATGATTTGTGGAGACTTTAAAATTCTATCCATGCTATTAGGGCAGCAATCCGGTTTCACCAAATATCCCTGCTTCCTTTGCTTGTGGGATAGCCGGGCCTGCGACCTACACTGGGGGAAAAAAGACTGGCCAATTCGGGAGTATTTGAGACCCGGTGAGAAAAATGTTTTTCATGAGAGCTTGGTACCTCGTGATAAAATTCTATTACCACCTCTCCACATTAAGTTGGGTCTCATTAAGCAATTCATCAAGTCCCTTCCAAAAGATGGTGAGTGCTTTCGGTACCTTTGCTCAAAGTTCCCCCGACTTTCTGAAGCAAAGCTAAAGGAAGGAGTGTTTGTTGGCCCTGATATAAGGAAACTCATTTCAGATGGAGCATTCGCTGAAACGATGTCTGAGAAGGAAAAAGAAGCCTGGGATTCCTTCAAGGATGTTGTTCTCAAATTCTTGGGGAACAGGCGGGATGAGAACTATAAGGATATTGTTGCCAGGATGCTCAATGCCTTCAAAGAACAAGGCTGTAACATGAGCCTGAAAGTCCATTTCTTGCACTCCCATGTGAACTACTTTCCCGAAAACTTGGGGGCGTACAGTGAAGAACAAGTTGAAAGGTTTCACCAGGACATCAAGGACGCAGAGAGAAGGTACCAAGGAAGATGGAACACCACTATGATGGCTGATTTCTGCTGGTTGCTGCTGCGGGAAACCCCAGATGAAAAATACGCCAAGCAGCGCACCAAGAGAAGCATTCGGGGGAAGAAGAAACGGGCCCACCAGGAGATTGATTGACCCAAGAATGACTTTAAAATCTAAACTGTGTTGACAAATATCGTGTTTTTACTAAACTTTGAAATAAAAATTTGCTAGTTATTACCACAGTGTCGGATCTCATTTATTAGAATTTTATTTTCACACCATCGGGTGTTTGTCTTCATGTATTGCAATGGTGCGGTTTGCGTTTTCTATTCTTACATACATACCTGTACAACATTTTTTGCACATTTCTTTGCTTTGCTTTGTGTCTAACCTCGCTCTTATATGCTCAATGTTTGTGCACATGTATGTGGCTGTTTTAAGTGCAGACAATTTTGCTACCATCACAGTGTGTTTTGTTGACATTACTCTATTCTTATGTGCTGCCTTGTTACAATTTTCTTTATTCTTATTTGAATAACTACTAAACAATTAGTATAAAGAATTCATCCAAGAAACTTTTATCTCGATCGCACTCAATCTGAAACATTCACCTCAAACTGCTAACCCAATGTAGCAAAAAATCTGTACGTGATGGAGCAAATTGGTTACCAGATTTGGATTCAGCGCACCAAAAAACGTAAAAATCAATCGAAACATTAGAGGCAGTTTAAAAAATTTTTTTTTTAGTGTACCTGTGTAATTGTAAATTGCAGTAAATAAAAAATTTAAAATATTTATCAGTCACATGATCCACAAGTTGCTCTTACAGGAGAGAGAATCTATAAATGTAAATTTAATCTTAGCATTTCCAAAGCTGTAGTAAAATAATTTAGATGTGATTCCTCCATCTTTTTGGAACCTTGTCAAATGAACTGATCTATTTTTGATGATCATCACAGCACACAATATAGATGTTATGCTAATCATATTCAAATTATATTTATAGCAAGTCAAGGTGAGGTTTTGACCTGCTCTTAATAAATACAATTTGCATATAATTTCCATATTTGATGTGATCTACATTCTAATTATGCAGCTGCATAATACTAGAAGACTTAGCAAATTGATAAAAATATGAAATGTTAGGCGAAAAAAGAAAGAAAATCTTAGGTACATAAGACATGTCATACGGGTTCCGACCATAGGTCCATCAATCTACCAAACTATATAGCAATTTCTATGTGATGGTCATCTTGCTAAACCTGCAATCTTCACCATGTCATTTAAAGTAGCCAGTATCCATGGCTGGCACTGGAAGAGGACTGCTGGAGAGCTGGGACTGAAAATGGGTTGATGCTGGGGAATGGAAGAACTGGGACTGGAATGATGCTCAGAGGGTCTGGGACTGGAGAACTGATCTTGGGGGGTGGGGCACTGGCACTGGAAGGGAGATGACGCTGGGACGGATTACATAGTAACATAGTACTGTATATGACAGCAGATAAAGACCAATATGGTCCATCTAGTCTGCCCAGCAAGGCGGCAAGAGTAGGTGTACCTGCCACTTCGTGCAGGTCACCCCTCCCCATGCCTTTGTTTAGGGGTGTACCCACTGCTCCATGTAGATCACCCTTATTTATTGAGCTATAAGAGATAGTTATGTTTATTTTTATTTTATCCTGTTGCTATAAAGGGATCCATTGTATCTGTCCCATGACATTTTGAATTCTGTCACTATATTTGCCCCTACCACTTCCATCGGGAGGGCATTTTTTATTTATTTATTTATTTATTGTTTTTTATATACCGCGCTCTTTAAAATCAGTGCGGTTTACAGGTAACATTTGAGCATCTCAATAAAATCTGATATGCATTTACATCGAACAGGAGCTACAACTTGGATTTCAACTAGGGTAACAATTTACAATATTTACAATTCTGTACATTATGACCATGAGTTGCCATGTGGTTTATTGTTTAGCTGGATGTGATATGGCTGGTATTAGGTTGTGAGTAGTGTAATAGGAAGAGATGATGTTTTAGGACTTTTCTGAATTGATTAATATCGGTAATTGCTCGTATGGAAGATGGAAGCGCATTCCAGCATGTGGGGGCATAGAATTTGAAAGCTCTTCTTTTTGTTGCCTGGTTGCATTTAGTTATTTCGCAGGGAATTTGGAGGGTATTGATGGCAAAAGATCTCCTCGCTCTGTTTGCTGGGGTAGGGTGGAGCAGCTGTTAGGGAGGAGGAGGATATGTTGTTGATGGCCTTAAATGTCATCAAGACTATCTTTATGTGGTACGACAGTAGATAGGCAGCCAGTGCAAGTCCTTTAGAATCGGGGTAATATGGTCTCCTCTGGATGCTCCATGCAGGAAGCGTGCGGCGGTATTCATTGCTAGTTGTAACGGGCTTATAGTGCTCTTGGGTAGGCCATGAAGAATCGCATTGGCGTAGTCAAAGTGGGGGGTCACAAGGGACTGAAAGACTGTTCTGAAGTCTCTTGGTTGTAATAGTGGTCGGAGATGTCTCAATGTTCTAATTTTGTGGTGGATCTGTCTAATGATGTTACTGATGTGCATTTTGAACTCTAGCTGCTGGTCCAGTGTGACACTGAGGTATCGGATAGTGGGTCTGCTTATGAGCTCGGCTTCTCTCATCTTTAGAGCCGGTGGGGGAGAGAAAGATTGATTTCTTGTAGTGAAGAGTACATCTGTTTTGCTGAAGTTTATTTTGAGGCCTTGTGCTTGGAACCAGTCTGTGACAGCCTCAAAGCATTTAATCAGTGGGGAGAAATCCGGTTTGTCAGTCGAGAATGGTATGAAGAGTAGGACATCATCAGCATAGATCAGACATGAGACGTTGAAGGATCAGATTACTTCACATATGGGCTGCATGTAGATGTTGAATAATAAGGCGGAGAGTGAGGAGCCTTGCGGTACGCTATGTTTCTGTTGGAAAGGTTCCGAGGTTGTGGAGTTTGTACGAACCTGCTGCCATCTGTCCGTTAGATATGATTTGCACCAACTCAATGCTGGACCGTTGATTCCCTTATCTTGTAGCAGTACCAGAAGTTGATTATGGTTTATGGAATCAAAAGCAGCGGCTATGTCCAGAAAAATCAATGCAAAACCTTGTTTGATGTCATCGGTTCCTGCAATCAGTGTGTTCATTAAAGTGGTTAGGAGGGTTTCCACACCATGAGATTCTCGAAAGCCATGTTGGGATGGGTTGAGGGGAGCCATGGAATCGATGTGATCCTGTATTTTATTTATTTACATTCTCTTATATACCATGCTATTCTGCATCAGTGTGGTTTACATTGAACAAACTGAAATTACATTGAACAGGGCATTATAACTTGGAGATAACTATTTTACAGGGAACATGGGCTATGGAGGGCTAAGTGGCTTGCCCAAGACCACAAGGAGCACCTGTGGGACTAGAAACCCCAGTCCTTCTGGCCCAAGGTTGCTGTCACTCTAGTGGGATTTGAACCCCCAACCTTCCAACCTGAAGTACCTTGCCCCAACCACTAGGCCACTCCTCCACTCCGCTGGATGACCTTCTCGATTAGCTGGATGACCTTCTCGATTAGCTTTGCTAACAGCGGGATGCTCGATATTGGTCGATAAGATTCTACCTTCTGTGGGTTTAGTTTGTTGTTCTTCAAAAGGGGACAGATTGATGTCTGCTTGAGGCATGATGGGAATATACCTGTGGAGAAGGATAGGTCCATAATCTTGCATAGTATAGGGCTGATTTCCTTACGTAATGCTCTTATCCAGAATGCTGGAAAAGGGTCATTCAGAGCGGTGGTGCCATTAACAGTAGAGATGATGTCCTCAATTTCTGCATTCCAAGCATCTACCACCCTTTCAGTGAAAAAGTATTTCCTGACATTGCCTTTCAGTTTACCCCTTTGCAGCTTCATGTTATGCCCTCTAATTTTACAGTTTCCACATTTTTGGAAGGGGTTTGTTTGTTCATTAATACTCTGGGACTGGGACCGATGTTGGGGGGGGGGGGGGGACTAGCACTGGAAGAGGGGTCTGGGAATCTAGGAATGGAAATGGTCTGATACTGGGGGATGGAGAGACTGGGATTGGAAGGGAGATTATGCCGAGAAGGTCTGGGACTGGAGGTGGACTGATGCTGGGGGCTGGGGCACTGGGACTGGAATGGAGATGATGCTAGGAGGGACTGGAAGGGAACTCATGCTGGGAGGGCCTGGAACTAGAAGGGAGACAAAGCTGGGAGGGAGTTTAAGGGAGCCGATGCTGGGAGGGACTGGGACTGGAGGAGTGCTGATGTTGGGAGGGGCTGGAATTAGAAGAAAGTTGATGCTGAGAAGGGCTGGGACTGAAAGGGAGCTGATGCTGGAGGAGGACTGGAAGGGGGTTATGCTGGGGCTGGGGGCTGATGCTGGGGTCAGGGTGGAGAAAAAAAGGCAGAGGCTGGGGGAATGACGATGGAGAGGGGGACAGATATTTTGTGTGAGATGGAAGAAACATGATCATACAGAGGGAAAGAACGAGAGGGAAGGGCATAAGAAAAGATGCTGGGGTAAGAAGCAGGAATGGCAGGGTCAATGAATATTGGACAAGAAAGTAACTGGGTGGGCATGGGGAAGGGATGTAGGAGGCAGGAGGATAGATACCGGGGATATGGAGATGGGGGAGAGCAGGGACTGGGACTTAGGTGAAGACTTTAAAATTCAGTGGGACAAAAGAAAAAAAACATACTCAAGAGTGGCTGGGTACTGGGAGAGTAAGTGGAGATTCCAGCGGGTGGCCCAGGGTTGGGCAACATACTGTGCATGCAGCTCCGGCAGCAGAAAGATTGCAGCATCACACGGCACCATCCCCAGCTTCACTTGCTTTCTCTGAGTCAGCGACAGCAGTCAGTGCTGCCTATAGCATTCCCTTCCAGTATGTGGAGCCATTGAACCATGCACTGGAAGCACTGTTCCCTCTAAGCTGTGCGCGTGTGCGCGCGCACACACCTCGCCGAGCGAGCGCACATACTTTACAACAGAGCGCACAAAAATTACGGCTCTGATTCTGATAGAAAACACAGGCGTCTTAAAATTTAAAAGTTATGATTGTAATTACTAGAAATTTCCCACTTCCATTTAGTAATCGTCTATTTGCATTTAATTTGATTAAAATCAATGTGGTGTAAATACTGTATTCTGACGTGTAGTCAAATTTTAAAGTATATAACTCAGAGTGTCGTTATGTGGCGCACAAAAATTTAACCTTCCTTCAAAAGCTGCACACAGCTGATATTTTATGCGCACACAGCCCACAGAAAATTAGAGGGAACATTGACTGGAAGTGAATGTTACAGCAGCACTGGCATTCTGACTCAGAGAAAGAAAGCTGAAGATGGGGATGGTGCCGTACAATCTTTTGGCCATTGACTCTGAGAAAAAACAGATGCCAGGGATGGTGCCACGCAACATTTTGCCATGGGGGAAAGGGGGACCGAGAGAAAGAGAAAAAGAGAGAAGGGGTATGCTAGGTTGGGGGGGGGAGGAGATAGAGAAAAAAAGACAGGGAGATTTTGGGTTATACAAAAGGGATATATTGGACTGGGGATAGGGAGGGAACAGGGGGAGAGAGAGAGAGAAGATTCTGGGCTGGGAGAGGAGGAGAGATGCCAGATTACTGGAGGGGGAGAGGATGGAAAAGGGGAAGGGGATAGAAAGATGCTGGTCTATAGGTTAGGGGAAGGGAAAAAAGGGCTGGGGAGGTGGAAGAGAAAGAGGGAGATGCTGGACTTTGGGGGTGAAGGGGAAGAGTGAGGGGATCAGGAGAGGCTGAATTGGGGTGGTGGGAGATGATGGGCACAGTGGAACAATGTGAAAGAGGTCATGGGAAGTTGGCAAGGAGATGAGTGAGAGAAGGATAGTGATTATAGAGAGCGGAAATGTGGGAATGGGAGCGAGTGACAGACAGGAGGGAATAAGAGACTAGCGAAGGAGTGAGATGGGAAATGGGATAACTGAGGAGATGGGCTGGGCTGGAGGTCACAGGAGCAGATGGAAACTTCATAGGTGAAAGGTCAAAAGGGGGTTGACAATGGAGGAGTGAAATTTGAGGTGCTCTCTGTATTCTTCTATGGCAGGCTTGGAGTAACACATGCCTGTCACTCATTCTGACCTTCTTTGAGCTTCCACATATGGTCACTGATGTCACTGATCCTCTACAGGGGAGTGGAGGTGTCTTCTTGCTTATTTATTTATTTATTTATTATTTATTAACATTTTTTATATACTGCACTATTCATTACACAGGTACACTACCAAAAAACTGCCTCCAGTTTTGCAACTGATTCCTATAGATTTTGGGGTGCTGAATCCAGGAAAAATAGCCAAAATGTTCCATCACGTCACGTTTTCTTGCAAAATTAGATTTCTTACCCATATAAGGAATGTTCACATAATTTCTTTTTAGCCGACTGCAGTTTATTTTCTTGGCCCAAAATAGAGGCTGTAATGGTTAACTTACTAGAAACACTCCCTCATGATATTTTAGAGTGTTTTGTATTCATTTTATACATTAACAGGACAATTGGGAGGCGGGGGGCTAAATCCAGTACTCGCGCTGGCGCATGTTCTTTCCTGTTCGCCTCGCCTCGTTCGCTCGCTCAAACACGGTGGTTGCGACATGAACGTTCCTGTCAAATTTCAGTTTCTTGCAAGTTCATTATTACCTTTTGTTTGCTCAGTCGTAATCCAGCTTTATTCCGAAGTGGTTCACTACAGTTGTAGTTTGCAGTGCTGTGTATTTGTGATGGCTCACAGAGCCAGAGGTTGCGTCAACTCTCCGGACAGTTTTTTTTTTATTTGTGGGGAATATACCGTGAAAAAGCGGCAGAGGAACATTTCTGCATTTATTAAAAAAGTATATTTCGCCTATTTCGGTTTGAAGTTAGGCGATCAAGACAAACCGTGGGCTCCTCACAAAGTGTGCAAGACATGTGAGGAAGATCTACGCTTATGGATGAAAGGTAAAAAACAAGCATTTCGTTTCGGAATACCTATGATGTGGCGTGAACAAAGAGACCACAGCAGTGACTGCTATTTTTGCTCTTGCATTGTGAAGGGATACAACTTAAAAAATAAGAACGTAATAAGTTACCTCAACCTTCCCTCAGCAATTAGGCCTATGCCTCATAGCAACGAAGTACCTGTGCCTGAACCACCAAAATCTTTGGATCATATTTGTGTGGACGGTTCTGATCATGATGAGACTCATCAGATGGCTTTTCCCGATGAGTCCAGTACTTCCGAGTTTGAAACTGAACCAGATCCGAAACCTGAACTTTTCTCTCAAGCTGAATTGAATGATTTGGTCCGGGATTTAGGACTCCCAAAAGATGCTGCCCAACTACTAGGTTCTCGGCTTAAACAGAAAAATCTATTGTCACCAGGAACAACTTTTATTGGTACCGCAACCGCGAGACACAATTTTTGAAGTATTTCAGCAAAGAGGAAGATTTGGTATTTTGCAACGATATATACGGAGTGATGGAAAAGTTTAAACTCAAGTATGATCCTGCTGAATGGCGGCTGTTCATTGATTCGTCAAAAGACAGCATAAAAGGTGTTCTTCTTCATAATGGCAACACATTCGCTTCAGTTCCTATTGCTCACTCTGTTATTCTCCAAGAAAAATACGAGAATTTGGCCCTGATTCTTCAGAAGATTCGTTATGATGAGCATAAGTGGATGATTTGTGGAGACTTTAAAATTCTATCCATGCTATTAGGGCAGCAATCCGGTTTCACCAAATATCCCTGCTTCCTTTGCTTGTGGGATAGCTGGGCCCGCAACCTACACTGGGGGAAAAAAGACTGGCCAATTCGGGAGTATTTAAGACCCAGTGAGAAAAATGTTCTTCATGAGAGCTTGGTACCTCGTGATAAAATTCTATTACCACCTCTCCACATTAAGTTGGGTCTCATTAAGCAATTCATCAAGTCCCTTCCAAAAGATGGTGAGTGCTTTCGGTACCTTTGCTCAAAGTTCCCCCGACTTTCTGAAGCAAAGCTAAAGGAAGGAGTGTTTGTTGGCCCTGATATAAGGAAACTCATTTCAGATGGAGCATTCGCTGAAACGATGTCTGAGAAGGAAAAAGAAGCCTGGGATTCCTTCAAGGATGTTGTTCTCAAATTCTTGGGGAACAGGCGGGATGAGAACTATAAGGATATTGTTGCCAGGATGCTCAATGCCGTCAAAGAACAAGGCTGTAACATGAGCCTGAAAGTCCATTTCTTGCACTCCCATGTGAACTACTTTCCCGAAAACTTGGGGGCCTACAGTGAAGAACAAGGTGAAAGGTTTCACCAGGACATCAAGGACGCAGAGAGAAGGTACCAAGGAAGATGGAACACCACTATGATGGCTGATTTCTGCTGGTTGCTGCTGCGGGAAACCCCAGATGAAAATTACCCCAAGCAGCGCACCAAGAGAAGCATTCGGGGGAAGAAGAAACGGGCCCACCAGGAGATTGATTGACCCAAGAATGACTTTAAAATCTAAACTGTGTTGACAAATATCGTGTTTTTACTAAACTTTGAAATAAAAATTTGCTAGTTATTACCACAGTGTCGGATCTCATTTATTAGAATTTTATTTTCACACCATCGGGTGTTTGTCTTCATGTATTGCAATGGTGCGGTTTGCGTTTTCTATTCTTACATACATACCTGTACAACATTTTTTGCACATTTCTTTGCTTTGCTTTGTGTCTAACCTCGCTCTTATATGCTCAATGTTTGTGCACATGTATGTGGCTGTTTTAAGTGCAGACAATTTTGCTACCATCACATTGTGTTTTGTTGACATTACTCTATTCTTATGTGCTGCCTTGTTACAATTTTCTTTATTCTTATTTGAATAACTACTAAACAATTAGTATAAAGAATTCATCCAAGAAACTTTTATCTCGATCGCACTCAATCTGAAACGTTCACCTCAAACTGCTAACCCAATGTAGCAAAAAATCTGTACGTGATGGAGCAAATTGGTTACCAGATTTGGATTCACCGCACCAAAAAACGTAAAAATCAATCGAAACATTAGAGGCAGTTTAAAAAAAAATTTTTTTAGTGTACCTGTGTTATCAGCGCGGTTTACATAGAACAAGAAAACAACAGACAAGTTACATTTATCTGAGTTATTACATATAACAGGAACATTAACTTGGATAACCGGGTCAATTATTTACAACAAAACAACAACAAGAGCAACTATTTATATACAAGTGTCATATTGTCTGAAAAGTGTATTGTTAATCTGGTATCTTTGATATCAGGGCTAATCCTGTCCTAGGATTCCAGGGCAGCTTCTTCCTGTGTCTATATCTCATGGTGGGTAAGGAGATAGGAATTCTTTTTCTGGCTTGCGGTCAGCCCTGGAGTGGGAACCTTTAACCTTCTGCTCCTGTTTCTATAGGGTCTCTTTATTGTGGGACTTCCTCTCCATTGGGTTTGTTATTTATTTATATATTGTTCTCTCTTTCTATATTTCTAGATTTTCAGTGTGTGTTCTATCTTCTGTCTGTTCTTTACCCAGCTCCTGTTCTCTGCAGGACTGTGTCTCCCTCTTTAACACTTCACTTTATCACCCATTCAGCCCTGGCTTAGCTTTCTTTTATAGCCTTCCTCTGATCATTGACGCAATTACTCCGATGTACCTGAACCCACCAGAACCTCCCTCCTTCCACTCTACCTCTATCTCCTCTGATTTACAGTCTCTTCTCTTCTCCCTCTCCTATGGCTCCACATCACTTTATGTTCTTGATGCTAACTCTTCCTAATCTTTTCCCCTCATTTCCACAGTTCCATGGCTCCACTTCTCATTACCCCTCCTTACTGTCCCCACCTCCCCTACCATTTTGTATTCTACGTTATCATCTGCCCTTGAGCTTCAGCATTTTCTTCCTCTCATTCAGCCATCTCCACCCTCATGGAGGGAACTAAACCCTCGCTTCATCGTGTCGTCTCCTCTCTTCCCAGTTCTCTCCTTCTCCTCTCATCTGGAGATGTCAATCTCAACTCTGGCCCCCCTAGATTATTTTTCAGACTCCCAAGGCAGATCAATGTGTAATCTCTAAAATCTGGCTCATATCCCTCTGCTTTCTCCCTATTCTCTCCCTTTTTCATGCGCCTTGTGGAATGCATATTCTGTCTCCAATAAACTTGCCTTTATATATGACCTCTTTATCTCTAATACTCTGTATCTCCCAGATCTTACTGAAACTTGCCTTCTCCCTGAAGGCTCTGCTTCAGTCACTGCCCTCTGTCATGGAAGCTACCTATTTCCCATACACCTTGGCCAATTGGCCGTTGTGGCGGTATTGAGTTTCTACTCTCTCAGTCCTACTAATTCCAGCCCCTCCTGCCTCCATCTAATTCCTTTTCTTCCTTTGAAGTCCATGCCATTCCCCTATTTACTCTACTACCTCTCTGGGTAGCTATCTTTTATCAACCCCCCAACAAGTTCACCTCTACCTTTCTCACAGACTTTGACTCCTCCTTTCTGGATGTCTCTTCCCCTTCCCCTTCTCTTATTCTTGGGGATTTTAAAATCCCCTTGATGCCTTTTCGACCCTTATGCCTTAAAGTTCATTTCCCTAACCACCTCATTCAATCTCCAGTTGTACTCTACCGCTCCTACTCACAAGCATGGCCTCTGCCTTGACCTTGATTTCTTCTCCAACTACTGTCATGTAGAGGATCCTTCCGAGGCTATGGAACTGGGTGAAGCAGAAGAGATTGCTTCAGAAACTGACAGCCAGGCAGAGCACATGGCCCAGGGTTGCCAAGGACAACATAAACAGAGTGAGTCACGAGGGGAGAAAACACGCCCAAACTGCAACGTAGCTACAACTCCCAGAAGGCAGTGCAGGGCCAACTGCACTACCCTGCTTCCTAAGTTTGGATAGCCCAGGCTGACCTACCCTACATGCCCCTGGCTCTGGGGAGGTTACTGGTGACACTACTCACCCTCAAACTTCTCTACCTCAGTTCTTCCCTTATCTGACCATTACCTGGTAATCTTCACCCTTAGCCATCACCCATTCTGGTTTCACCCGATCTCCACCAACATGTTTAGGAATCTTCACACTATCGACTCTTCAGCTTTTTCCACTGTTGTCTTATCACTTTTTCCTCCACTATGTTATCTAAGTCTGTTGAGACAGTATCTTCCTATGACAATATACACTCCTTTGCTCTGGATGCACTTATTCCTCCCATTCCACGCCCTGTGAAGCATAGCATACCTCAACACTGGCTGTCCTCAAAAACCCACTACCTACGTTCCTGTGCCCACTAAGCTGAGTGTCTTTGACTTAAATCACGTACCCTTGCTGACTACTTACATTTCAAATTCATGCTAACCTCTTTTCGGTTGTCCATAGCACTCACCAAGCAAGAGTACTATGTCCATCTGACTAACTCTCTTGCCTCTGACCCTCACCACATCTTTGCTATGCTTAACTCTCTCCTCAAGGTCCCTCTTCCCTAAGTCCCTCCTTCACTTTCTGCACAGACCCTGGCTGATTATTTCCATGACAAAGTCCAAAAGATTAACTTTGAATTCTCTATAGAATTCACCTCCACCTTCCTCCCCCTCTTCAATCCCAAATCCTTTCCTCACCTTCTATCACCTTTTCTTTCTTTTCTGAAATCACTCAGGAGGAAACTGCAAATCTTCTCTCCTCCTCCAAATTGACTACCTGCTCCTCTGATTCCATTCCCACCTATCTACTAAGCTCTATCTCTTCCACCATCATCCCTTCCACCTGTCATATCCTTAACCTATCGCTTTTCACTACAACAGTTCCTGTGACCTTCAAGCATGCTCTGGTCACACCTCTCCTCAAAAAGCCATCACTAGAACCTGCCTGTCCTTCCAACTACTGACCTATCTCTCTCCTGGAGTGGCCTAGTGGTTGGTGCAAGTTACCTCAGGCCAGAAGGGTGGGGGTTCAAATCCCAATAGAGGACAGCAACCTTGGGCCAGAAGGACTGGGGTTTCTAGTCCCACAGGTGCTCCTTGTGGTCTTGGGGCAAGCCACTTAACCCTCTATTGCCCATGTTCCCTGTAAATAGTTATCTCCAAGTTATAATGCCCTGTTCAATGTAATTTCAGTTTGTTCAATGCAACTGTCTTGCTATCATGAAAGGCAGTATATAAGAAATGTTAAATAAATAAATAAATAAAATAAAAACTACTTAAATGAGCAGTTCACCACTGCTGTCTTGACTTTCTTTCTTCTCAAGCCCTTCTGGACCCACTGCAGTTAGGCTTTCGTCCTCTACATTCCATAGAAGTGTCTCTTGCCAAAGCCCCCAGTGACTTGTTCCTCAGCAAATCCAAGGGCCTTTACTCAATCCTCATCCTTCTTGACCTTTCTGCTGCTTTGACACTGTTGATCACCACCTTCTCCTCAATATCCTGTTCTTGCTTTGATTTAGGGGCTCTGTTCTATCTTAGTTTTCTTCTTATCTTTCCCAGCGCACTTATAGTGTAGGTTCTAGTGAATCTTATCTCTTTATTGAAGACTTAATATACCGCTTACACAAAAGCGTCAAAGCGTTTTACAATCATTGAAAGTAAAGGCAGAGCTGCTTTGAAAAAGAAAAGGAACGCCAACAAATGTAGACAGGAAAGGGGAGATGAGAATCAGAGAAAAGAGCAGATAGTGACTGCGCTGCAATTGGGAAAGGAGAAGAGGGGGTTTAACATCAGCGGGGGGCTGGGGACAAAGGGGAGGGGTGTGGGGGGAGGTCAAAGGCAGAGCAGAAAAGGTGGGTTTTTAGACTGGCCTTGAAGATGTTGAAGGAGGGATCCAGACGGAGAGAGGAGGGGAGCGAGTTCCAAAGCCAGGGACCAAGGAAAAAGAAGGCTGAAGAGCGGGTGGATTCTAGATGGGCTTGGGATGGGGAGGGAAGAAACATGAGATTGAATTGAATGGACCTGAGTGACTGATGCGGGGTGTGGAGGTGAACTGAGTCAGCGAGATAGAGAGGGGTACCAGTGTGGATTGACTTATGGACAAAGATGAGGAATTTATATTGAATCCAAAAGGGAATTGGGAGTCAGTGCAAACATACAAGGAGGGGGGTGATGTGATCTGAACGAGCAGCGTGGGACAGCATACGAGCTGCAGTGTTTTAGACGAGTTGTAGACGACGCAGTTAGGATTGGGGAAGGCTGGCGAGGGAGACATTGCAATAGTCCAGACGAGACATTACGAGGCACAGGAGCAACGTCGTCAGGGAAGGGACAGAAAGAAAAGGATGAACTGCGCAAAGTTGTCTCAGAGTGTGGAAAGAACATTGGACTATGGAGGAGATGTGGTCTTTGAAGGAGAGGGATGAATCAAGAGTTACACCCATGTAATATATGGAAGTGACAATGGGAATAGGGGAAGAGGAGAAAAGGGGGGCAAGAGGCGGGACGGGATTGCCAGAGGTCTACCAAATGGCAGAGGTTTTGGTAAGGTTAACATGTAGGAAATTAGAAGACAACCAAGAGGCAACAAAGGATAAACAAGCATTAAGGGGACTGATATCGGGGGAGGCGGAGTCTGTATGGTGAATGAGGATAATGTCATCAGCATAGTAATAGGCAGAGATACTATGCTGCTGAACCAGGAGTGTAAGAGGGGCCAGGAAAATATTAAACAGGAGAGATGCTAGGAAAGAGCCCTGGGGGACACCACAGTGGAGGGGGGTAGGGGAAGAAGAAACATGCCCAGATAAAACTGAAAAGGACCTGTTAGTGAGAAAAGAACGGAACCAGAGGAGAACTGAGCCAGAGATGCCGATACTGTGAAGACGTGCAAGAAGTGTGCGGTGATCAACAAGGTCAAAAGCGGCAGATAGATCAAGGGAAACAGCGACAGAAAAGGAGCCACAGCCATGGGCAGCATGCAGTTCATTGAGGAGGGAGGGAAGGATGGATTACGTGCTGTGGCCAGGATGAAAACCAGATTGCCAGGGGTGAAGGAGTAGTGAAGCTTCAAGATGTGAGGAAAGTTGAGCAAAGACCAGCTTTTCCAGGAGCTTAGCGAGAAATGGTAGGTTAGAAATAGGATGCCAGTTGGCAGGAGAGGAGGGGTCCAGGGAACCCTTCTTTAAGATAGGCCAGATCAAAGCGTGCTTCCAGAGGGAGGGGAAAGTACCCGAAGAGAGACTGGAGTTAAATATGGAGAGGATCAGGGGGAGAGTGCTAAGGAGGGGGTCTAATAGCCAGCGAGAGGAGATGGGGGTCAGAGAAGCAGGAGGTTTTACGGATGGAAGCAAAAACCTTGGATAGTTCCAAGAGAGTGACTGGCTGGAAGGAGGACCAATAATGGGAAACGGGGGGCAAGGGGAGTGGTGGGGGAGAGGGGGGAAGGGGAGGAGGAGGAGGAGGGGGGATCTGCAGGAGGGGGAGAAAGGGGGAAGAGGAGACGCCATAAACACCACCACAGCACCTAACGACCCTTGTCCAGTATTTTGGATAAAATCCCTGCGTGCTGACCTCAGCCCTTTTCTGTCCAAACTCATAGGACTATCATTCTCGACTGGGAGCTTCCCCCAAAGCCTGAAGCAAACAGCCATCAGACCGCTACTAAAAAACAACAAGTTGGACCCAGCAAAGATGGACTCTTACAGGCCAATTTCAAGCATCCCTCTTCTGGCAAAAATTATTGAGAAGGTCGTACAATACCAACTTCACTACCACATTGAGACTAGCGCACCCCTCGACCCCTGCCAGCATGGATTCCGGGAGTCGCATGGTGTGGAGACGCTGTTGACCACATTATTCAGCACATTAACCATTGGGTTGGACAACATCAGACAAGGGTTTGCCCTGATCTTCTTGGACATTGCAGCAGCCTTTGACTCTCTGAGCCATGAAATACTCCTGACACACCTCAGGGAGAAGGGCATCCATGGCTAACCTGATGAGTGTCATACTTAACAGACAGATGGCAGCACGTTCGTACCGGCCCCTCCACCTCCACACCTTTCCCGCAAGAGAAAGGCATGCCACAGGGATCCTCGCTCTCAGCCCTATTGTTCAACGTTTACATGCAGCCCATTTGCGACCTCATCCTCTCTTTCAATATCAATTGCCTGATCTACACCGACGACGTTTTGCTATACATGCCTATTTCAACAGATCATCCAGACCTCTCACCACTATCCACCTGCTTCGATGCTGTCACGGATTGGCTACACAAGCAGAGACTCAGAATAAATTTTAACAAAAAGGAGGTCCTCTTTATCACCAGGAACCCAGCATTCACTCCGCCCACCTCACTGAAGGTACGTGATGCAGAGCTCTTCAGCAAGCCCACGGTTCGGTACCTAGGGGTCACGCTGGACCAACAGCTCAATATGAAGGCCCAGATAAGCAACATGGTCAAGGCGATCTTTCACAAAATTCGGACACTTCGCCACCTGCGACAGCTGCTTGATCCAGAAGACTTCCGGACAGTCTACCAAGCACTAGTAATTCCACATTTTGACTATGCGAACGCAATACTACACAGTCTCCCGAAGAACACACTGAATCCCCTGCAGCTGGCAATGAATACAACCGCCAGAATCCTGCACGGAGCATCCAGAAGGGAACATATATCCCCAATTCTGAAGCATCTGCACTGGCTGCCGGTCCACTGCAGGATCTCCTTTAAAATTCTAACGATGACCTACAAAGCCATCAACAAGTACTCCTCCACCTCCCTCCCAGATCTCATCCAGACCACCCCCCTCAACAGAGTAAGGAGATCAGCCGCTGCCAATACTCTGAAACTCCCGAAGGCGATCACAAAATGCTCTCAGTCAACTAGAAACAGAGCTTTTGCGCTATATTTACCCACATGCTGGAACGCCCTGCCACCTGCCGTCCGTGCCATCAATGACCTCGCCCAGTTTAGGAAGGCATTAGAAACATAGAAACATAGAAACATGACGACAGAAAAAGACCACAAGGCCCATCTAGTCTGTCCTTCCATAACAACAACTACAACAGTCCACTTTTTACCTTTAGAGATCCTCTGTGTTGGTCCCATGCTTTTTTGAATTCAGTTACTGTCCTCATCTCCACCACCTCCACTGGGAGACTATTCCACGGATCCACTACTCTTTCCGTAAAGAAATATTTCCGCATATCACTCCTGAATCTATCTCCTTTCACCCTCATCCCATGTCCCCTCGTAGCAGAACTTGCTTTCAATTGAAAGAGGCTCTCTCCCTGAACATTTATGCCACGGAGGTATTTAAACATCTCAATCATATCACCTCTATCCCGCCTTTCCTCTAAGGTATACATATTAAGATCCTTAAGTCTGTCCTCATATGCTTTATAATGAAGCCCATTAATCATTTTAGTAGCAACCCTCTGCACCGACTCCATCCTGTTCACATCCTTTTGAAGGTGTGGTCTCCAGAATTGCACACCATACTCCAAATGAGGTCGCACCAAAGACTTATACAGAGGCATTATCACCTCCTTTTTTCTGCTAGCCATTCCTCTCCGTATGCACCCAAGCATCCTTCTAGCTTTTGCCGTCGCCTTTTCTACCTGTTTAGCTACTTTAAGATCATCAGACACAACCACGCCTAGGTCCCACTCTTCTTTAGTGGACAAAAGTATTTCACCTCCTATACTGTATTGCTCCCTTGGATTGCTGCAGCCCAAATGCATGACCTTACATTTTTTAACATTAAATCCCAGCTGCCAAATTCTAGACCATTCTTCAAGCTTAGCTAGATCCCTCCTCATGTTATCTACACCTTCCTGGGTGTCTACTCTATTGCAGATTTTGGTATCATCCGCAAAGAGGCAAACCTTACCCGACAGCCTTTCCGCTATATCACTAACAAAGATGTTAAAAAGAAGCACTATCTGTTCCTCCAGCACTACACCGAACCACATGACAACCCGCAGCTAGTCACACTCAGGACCCAGGTTGACACCCCCAACACATCTACTCCACGAGTCTGCAGCCCAGCCTGCTAGATCCCGATCCCCTCGACAGGTGGAGGTATACACCCCTACCTTGTCACCCTGTATATAGCTGAGCCAATATGTAAATAGTATCGAGCTGTCCACATAGCATTTGACAGCCAGTTATTTTGTACATAGTTAACCTGTTAGCCCTGGATATTTATTTAGTTTATTTATTTATTTATTTAGCTGTATTTATATCCTGCTTTTCACCGGGTCAAAGTGGTCAATTGGGGGATACATTTAACACGAGGGGATATGAGACACATACGATAATACTTACAGGGAACATGGGCAATGGAGGGTTAAGTGGCTTGCCCAAGACCAGAAGGAGTATAGGACTAGAAATCCCAGTCCCTCCGGCCTGAGATTGCTGTCCCCAGGTGGGACTTAAACCCCCAGCCCTCCGGCCTGAAGTACCTTGTCCTAACCACTAGACCACTCCTCCCTACTATATATAATCCCCTGTTTATTGTAAGTCCAGTGCAGGCCTGCCTGCACTGCACAAATCTGTTACCTGTAAACTGCACTGATTTTAAAAAGCGCGGTATAAAAGAGACATTAAATAAATAAATAAATAAAGGACCTTGGAGGCAAAATGCGAGACCAATAGAACAGGATCTGGAATGTTAGGGGGTGGAGTCGAAGAAGCAAGTGAGTGGGAGGCAGAGAGAGAACGGAGAATTGAAAAGAGTTGATGTGAGGAATTAGCTGAAGAGGAGATGAGATTGGTAAAGTAGTCTTGCTTGGCAGAGTTTAGGAGGGAGCGGTAGTGGCGGTGGCAGTAACGGAAATAGTCTAGGTTGGCAGGGGACGGATGCTAGCGCCAGCGGTGTTTGGCATGGCAAAGGTACGCACGATGAAGGAAGAGACCTGAGTGATACCAGGGGTGACGACGACGGGTACAGGAAGGGAGAAGAGGCTGAAGAGGAGCAAGCATGTCGAGGGCAGCCAAGATTTTCGAATTCCAGGACTGGGCCTGGACTTCCACAGGGAGTAGGTGGAAGTCCGCGGGGAAAAGTGTGTTTGATGAAGGGAACTGAATCCTCCTCTCCTGCCATCCAGCTTTCAGCTATACCTCAGGGTTCTGTCTTGGGACCTCTACTTTTCTCACTCTATACTCAGTCCCTTGGTGCACTTATTTCCTTCCATGGATTTCAGTACCATCTTTATGTTGATGACTCTCAGATATACCTCTCTGCACCTGAAATCTCTCCAGGAATCCAGACCCAGATCTCTGCCTGCCTATCCGACACTGCTGCCTGGATGTCTCACTGCCTTCTGAAATTGATCATGGCCAAAACTGAACTCCTTATCTTTCCCCCTATATCCACCTCCCCCCTTCCTCCCTTCTTTATTTCTGTGGATGACACTACACTCTTCCCCGTTTCCTCAGCTCGCAATCTTGGGGTAATCTTTGACTCTACTGACTCTTTCTCTGGGCACATCCAACAGATGGCTAAAACCTGCCGCTTCTTTCTCTATAACATCTGTAAAATTTGTCCCTTCCTTTGTACCCACACTACTAAGACCCTTATCTACTCACTAGTCATCTCCCACCTTGACTATTGTAGCCTGCTCCTCGCTGGTCTCCCTCTGAATCATCTTTCTCCCCTTCAATCTGTTCAAAACTCAGCTGCACGGTTATCTTCCACCAGTGTCACTATGCCCATGTAACCCCTCTTCTCAAGTCACTTCACTGGCTACCTATCAGTTTCTGCATCCAGTTCAAACCTCCTACTGACCTACAAGTGCATTCATTCTGAAGCTCCTCATTACCTTTCCTCACTTATCTTATTCTACACCCCTCCTCGGGAACTCTGCTCCTCTGGCAGATCCCTTTTATCTGTGCCCTTCTCGGCCACTGTCGACTCCAGACTTCATTCATTCCATCTTGCTGCTCCATATGCCTGGAACAAACTACCTGAGTCAATGTGCCGGGTTCCTTCTCTGGCCTTATTCAAGTCCGGGCTGAAGACCCACCTCTTTGAGGCTGCTTTCGGAGCCTGATGCTCCTCACCCTCTTGTCCACTCATACTTATGTGTATCTTACCATACTCTAGTCCCCAGTTTCATTATGGGTTTTGTCTTGATTAGATTGTAAGCTTTGATGAGCAGGGACCATGTCTTACATCTATATTGAAGCGTTGCATACATTTTGTAGCACTATACAAATGATTAGTGGTAGTAGTACTGAGTTGCCACGCTATCTTTCACCTTTTCTTGCTGCTGGGGGTTGATGTCTGGCCTTGCAGTGTCTCTGCTCCCTCCTCAGCTAAATTCAAACTTAGGCACAATGTTCAAAAGAGATGAAATTCCATCTGCACGGCTCTTAAGTATCGGCAGGATATTCGGCAACAGTATCCAGATAGTAGCTGCTGCCAAAACGTCTGACTGAATATCACTATGTAGATAAGTGCCACCCTTATTTGAATAGGGGCGATTTTCAGTCGGCATTTATCCACATAGAGACCGATTCCATACTGTGCATGCCTGGGCTGCAGGGACACCTACAACCTGGACAGGGCCAAATTGTACCTGATTCTGCAACCGTGGGAGCTAGACACATCCGCGATTGGGAATCGGGTACCTAGATGTCCCAGCGTGCACTGTATTCAACTGTGTGGGACGTCCCCTAGGCTGCCCGTGCACACTGCACAACGCTCAGGCTGGTGGGCTGGTGCAGTGGCATACCATCGTCATAGCACTGGCATGTCCAGCCAGAGGCACGGAATGCCCTTACAGAGTGCAAATGCCGGCACACCACCATCTGACCCTCAGCGGTGGCTCCCAAAGCCTGGATTGGGTGGCGGATGCTGTACTGCAACGGTGCGATGGGGTTGAGGGGCTGCAGCCTGCAAACAGCAAGGTGCCCATAAGAACATAAGATATGCCGTACTGGGTCAGACCAAGGTCCATCAACCCCAGTATCCTGTTTCCAACAGTGGCAAATCTAGGTCATCGGGGTGGAATAAGCCAGGGCCGGGGTGCGTACAGAAGCCTGTCCTGAATGGCTTCTGCATGTCCCAGCACCTGGCCATACCCTACTACTACTACTATTCGTCACTTATAGAGCGCCACGCATGCAGCGCTGTACAGCTAACCAACAGGAGTTAGCCAGAATATAAAAGACAGTCCCTGCCCGTCAGAGTCATGCCTGTCTTACCAGTTTCATCCCACCCACGACCCCAGAGATATCAATTACTGCAGTTCCCTGGTCCGACCACAAGCTGATCTTATTCCAAATTCCCCTGCCCACCCACAACCAGAAGGAAGCCAGAACAGTCAGCGGCCACTCCAAGGATCAACCACGAAGATTTCAGAATTTGAACAAGGAACTGATACTGAGCACTGTGCACCCACTACTCACCTCGACAGCACTTGACCCTGAAGTTCTGGTCTCTGAATGGAATGAAACACTCAGTTCACTTGCACTATGTCAACCATCTAACAAACCTCCTGGGAAGAGAGCATCTGCACCCTGGTACTCCGCTGAGCTGAAATCCTCTCGCACCCTCCTAAGGCAGCTGGAGAGACGCTGGCGCCGTTCACACACAGCTGACGATCAAAGAGCATATAACTCCCACCTAACAGCGCACCGTGAAGCGATAACAGCAAACATGCGGCGATACCATACGGACACGTTAAAAAGATCGCTGAACAAGCCACACGACCTGTTCGCTCTTGTCAAGAACCTGACAAAAGAACCAGTCGCAGAGCAAACAATCGGGATCCACCCTCAAAAATTTGCGTACTACCTACTATCCAAGCTATGTCAGACCAACATTGCCCCAGCACCTGAAATCTCCTTCAAACCAAGCTATCAAACACCTCTCACCATCTTCTCCACACCCCACAAGCAACGCATCGAGGACACCATAGCGGCAATCAACACGACCACCGCTCAAACTGACCCCTGCCCCGCTTTTTGGATTAAAGACCTACGAGCTAACTTTATCCCCACTATAGCCAGAATTATGGACCAATCCTTTACAACAGGTACATTCATGGGCGGCCCAAGGGGGGTGCGGGGCCATGTGCGGAGACTCGGTGCGGGGCCTCATTTGCATAAGTAGCCTTATTTGCATAAATATTTCCATAATGCTAACATACACTAACTTATAGTAAACATGTCTCTTAATGAGTGTATGGATAAAGACAGACTAAAAGATTTCTACATTACTATAATCCAGTGCCAACCGCCAGGCACATTAGGAACTACTACAAACACTGTCCATTTAGAACCCATAGCAAACCCGCCGTATCCTAACAGCACTACCAGGACTCACAAAGCACCATACCCTACCTATCAAAAGGCAACACTGCAAATATTAAACCAATACATTTCAGAGAACAATACATGACCTACTGGGGAAAGAGAACAAGTGGCAATGTCTAATAGGAATTACATAAACAGAATACCTCAGCTCAGTTACACATGCAGAACATAGACCATCACCAAACAAGGAATCACAATTTAGAAACAGGAAGGCAATAATTAAACTGGGAACCCCAAAAGCCAAACTTGGAATGTACAACAACACTGTAGAAATAAAACTATAAATTAATTTCCTCTTGTACCAAACAAAGCGCAGACGTTAATGATGCACATTTCCCAGAGCTTTCATATTCCAGGTAATAAATTCAAAATAAAGAGATATCTTTCTACCTTTTGTGCATTTTTTTTCAGTTGCAATTGCTCCAGCCACTTTCTTCTGGTTTCTTCATGTTTTCTGCTAACTCTCCATCATCTGCTGTCCATTTGTCCTTTCTTCTCTCTTCTAGTTTTTTTTTCCATTCTCTCTCTCTACATCTGCTTTAACATACTAATATTTCTCCTTTTGCTCTTTCCTCATTCTTATTTCATCCACTCAAATTTTACCCCTCCATCCTCAATCCCCACTTACTCTCCCAATACCCGGCCAATTGTAGATTTTTTATCCCTCCCACACAAAATATTTTTCCCCTCTCCATTTTACTATCCCAGCCCCATCTCATTCTAATCCTCCCCCAACATCAGCTCCCTTCTAGTTCCAGCCTCACCCAGTATCCATTCCCTTCTAGTCCCTGCATCAGCCCATTTCCAGTCCTAGCCCCCCATCAGCCCATTTCCAGTCCTAGCAACCCCCCAACCCAATACCAGTCCTAGCCCCCCCATCAACCCACTTCCAGTCCTAACCCCCCATCAGCCCACTTCCAGTCAGTCCCCCATAGCCCATTGCCAGTCCTAACCCCCCCCCATCAGTCCACAGCCCATTACCAGTCCTAACCCCATCAGCCCACCTCAAGTCCTAACCCCTCGCAAATCAGCCCATTTCCTGTCCTAGCCCCCCCATAGCCCATTATCAGTCCTAACCCCCCCATAGCCCATTACCAGTCTTAACCCCATCAGCCCACCTCCATTGTTAACCCCCCCATCAGCCCATTTCCAGTCCTAGCCCCCCCATAGCCCATTACCAGTCCTAACCCCCCCATAGCCCATTACCAGTCTTAACCCCATCAGCCCACCTCCATTGTTAACCCCCCCATCAGCCCATTTCCAGTCCTAGCCCCCCCATAGCCCATTACCAGTCCTAACCCCCCCCCAACAGCCCACAGCCCATTACCAGTCCTAACCCCATCAGCCCACCTCCAGTCTTAATCCCCCAGCCCATTTCCAGTCCTAGCAACCCCCCCAACCCATTACCAGTCCTAGCCCCCCATAGCCCACTCCCAGTCCTAATCCCCATCACCCAATTTTCAGTTTAAGCCCCCCATAGCCCATTACCAGTCCTAACCCCCCATCAACCCACTTCCAGTCCTAATCCCATCAGCCCATATAAAGACTTAGCTCCCCCATAGCCCATCACCACTCCTAACCCCCCCATAGCCCCCCATAGCCCATCACCACTCCTACCCCCCCATAGCCCATCACCACTCCTAACCCCCCCAGCCCATCACCACTCCTAACCCCCCCCAGCCCAGCCCAGCCCAGCCCAGAGAAATGTTTTAAAAAAAAAGCTGTCTTCTCCCGCTGCCGGGGCCGCCGCGGCAGAATCGAGTGTGCCGCGGGCCCCCCCTGCCCAGCAGAGCCTGCCCTCCCCCGTATCACCTCTCTCTTCGTAGCTGCAGTCACACGCGCCGGCTTTCAGAGCACGAAGGGACTAGTTTCCTTTTCGCGACTCTGTTAAGCCCGCGGGGGCTGATGGGAACTTCCCATCAGCCCCCGCGGGCTTAACAGAGCAGCGAGGGAGAAACTTTCCCCTCGCGCTCTGAAAGCCAGCGCGTCTGACTGCAGCTACGAAGAGAGAGGTGATACGGGGGAGGGCAGGCTCTGCTGGGCAGGGGGGTCCCGCAGCACACTCGATACTGCCGCGGCGGCCCCGGCAGCAGGAGAAGACAGCTTTTTTTTTTTTTTTTTAATTTTACTTTAGGATCAGAATGTTTTTTGCGCGGGGCCCCCTGAAACGCGGGGCCCTGTGCAAAAAACATTCTCGCTCAATGGACGGGCCGGCCCTAGGTACATTCCCACAATCTCTAAAGCGCACGTCCATAAGACCCTTACTAAAAAACAGCAAGCTTGACCCCCAGAAGGCAGATTCATACAGACCGATATCAAGTATACCTTTGCTAGCAAAAATAATTGAGAAGGAAGTCCAGATGCAAATTCAAGAACACATTGAAACCTCTGCACCACTGGACCCCTGCCAACATGGCTTCAGAGAGGCCCATGGAGTTGAAACGCTCCTCACCACACTCTTCAACAACATAATTATAGGAATCGACAACATTCGGCAGGGAGTCGTCCTCATCTTCTTGGACATCGCAGCTGCGTTCGACTCGGTGAGCCATGAACGTTTGCTGTAACGTCTCAAGGAGAAGGGGATCACCGACAAAGCGTTGGACTGGTGCAAGTCCTATCTCTCAGATAGATGGCAGCACGTACGTTCCGGGGCAGCCTCATCAGATCCCTTCCACCAGAAACAGGGTGTCCCACAGGGTTCTTCCCTCTCGGCCCTGATGTTCAACATTTACATGCAGCCTATATGCAACCTGATCCATTCCTTCAATGTCAGTTGCTTTATTTATGCGGACGACATGTTGCTATACATACCTTTCTCAACTGAGAACCCAGACTTCTCACCACTGACAAATTGCTTTAATGCCGTATCTGACTGGCTCCAAACTCAAAACCTCAGGATCCAACACAAAAAAACGGAAGTACTCTTCATTACAAGGAACCTAAACTTCCCCACACCACCCTTTCTAAGTGTCAATGAAGCAGAACTCCAGACCAAACCCACAATCAGATACCTCGGCATCACCTTATACCAGAGACTGGACATGAAAGCACACATAGGCAATATAGTTAGGACGGTGTACCATAAGATACAATCCCTCAGACCCCTACGAGCCTTGCTGGAGCCAGAAGACTTTAGGACAATTTACCAGGCGCTGATCATACCACACTTTTATTATGCTAATGTGATCTTACATGGACTCCCCCAAGGCCACTCTGAATCCGCTGCAACTTGCAATGAACACTGCAGCGAGGGTTCTATACGGGGCATCCAGGAAGGACTATGTGACGCCCATACTGAAGCACCTCCACTGGCTTCCGATACATAGCAGACTCAAGTACAAAACCCTACTGCTAACTTTCAAAGCCATCAATGGGCTTTCATCCTCATCATTATCTGAATTAATCCAGACCACTCCCTCCAACAGGTCCAGAAGATCAGTGGCACTCAATACACTCAGTCCCAAAATCAATAACCCAATGCACCCAGTCAACAGCAAGTAGGGCCTTCAAACTCTGCACGCCCAGAAGCTGGAATACACTACCCCCCAACATCCGTGCAATTCCTGACCTACTCCAATTTAGGAAAGCCTTGAAGCACCACCTCTTCCTCCTGTACTACCCGATAGACATTGCCGTAGCAGCCCCATCCACAGATACAACACAAAACGCCTACGGCTAGACCAATGAGGTGAACCACACCGTGCTGCAAGATTGTATATAGTTACCCCATGTTATCCAAGTTTTAATTCCTTGTTCATTGTAAATACAGAGTACCCAAGGAAATGTGTAGTTCTATGTTTTATTGTAAATCGCGCTGATGTTGAATAGCGCGGTATAAAAGAGACTGGAAATAAATAAATAAATGCTCATCAGAGCTTACAATCTAGTCAGAACATTACAGAGCATTGGTCGGATTAATGCAAGGCACAGTAAGGTCAATACGATATGGTCGTGAGAGTTGATGGGGGTTAAGGTAAGATAAGGATAGAGGTCAGGATCTGAAAGCAACGGTGAAGAGGTGGTCTTCAACCTGGATTTGAAGAGGGCCAGGGAGGGTGCCTGGCGTATAGACTCAGGTAGGCTGTTCCAGGCGTAAGGTGCAGCAAGGTGAAAGGAGCAAAGTTGGGAGTTAGCGGTGCAGGTGAACGGCATAGATAGAAGTAATTTGCTAATGGAGCGCAGGTTCCGAGAGGGGATGTAGGTAGAGATCAGAGATGAGAGGTAAGGAGGGGCTGCAGAGTGAATGCATTTATAGGTCAGTAGGAGAAGTTTGAATTGGATGCGGAACTGGACAGGGAGCCAGTGAAGCGACTTGAGAAGAGGAGTAATGTGGGCGTGACGACCCCTGCTCTGCCCACATTTTGCCCCAGTACTGCCCCCTCCCACCCATGTCCAGCGCTCCCCACACAAATGTAGGGCATGGATCTGTGCATGGGTTGGATGTCCAGCCCGCACGTCCAACCCCGTTATTCGTGACTGAATGCCACCCATAGTAACTTGGGCCTGCTTTTAATGCAACCTAAGTTATTCTGATAAATGCCAACTGAAAATCGACAGGACTATCCTCGCTCTGTCCATGGATTACTGCTGCACTAACTGGATAGTTCTGGGGAAGTCTGTGAAGATATAATGTTGTATAGATTCCTGTATATATTTATTTATTTTACATTTCTTATATACTGCCTTTCAGTGGTATCAAGGCGGTTTACAACAAGCACAACTGAACATAAATTACTTTTAATATAGTTACAACAAACAATAGATTACATGCTAATGATGATTCATATTACTGCCTGGGGAATAGGAGGAATAGGGACAGGGGATATGTTTAATCCTCAGACAGCTAACTATTTACAGTTTGAATGACGGTCCAGTTCTGACTGTATTTAGGTCGGTTGGCTGTGAGAAATTATTGACAGTTTGTCATGTAACATTTTTGAAAAATGTGCATTTTAAGCTTCTTCCTGAAGTCCTTCAGGTCAGTTGTTGCTCTCAAATTACTCAGGAGGATATTCCATAAGGTAGGTCCGTAAATGGAAAGTTGCGTTGACATGTTTCCTGCAGGCTGGATGTTTTATACTTTGGGACTTTAAGGACGTTCGTGGTTTGGTCCCTTCTTGGCCTGTTGTCTGGGGGCATGTTTATGAGGGAGTGTAAGCAGCCAGCAGGTAGGTTGTGCATACTCCTGAACGTGTTCATGATTGATTTGTATCATATTTGTGCTTGGATGAGCAGCCAGTGTAGCTTCTTTAATACTGGGGTGATATGATCTTGTCTAGGTGTCTATGATATCATGCAAGCTGCAGAGTTTTGGGCTATTTGGAGTGGGAGGAGTGTACATTTTGGTAGTCCTTGGAGTTACAGTAATCCCAGAAAGGGGTAACAATTGTTTGGTAGATGTGCAGAATAGGTTATGGTTATGGTCCAATAATGGGCGGAGGTTGTGTAGAGTCTTTATTCTTTGATATGTCGCTGCAGTTGCTTTTCTTAATATGTGTTTGGAAATTCAGTTTCTGATCTAGAGTCACACTCCAAGGTATTTGACTTCAGACTTGATGGGGATATCATAGTTGTTGAATGTAAGTTTCTCTGGTGGAACGTAGGTGGAGTCTCTGTTAACCACCAATGCCTCAGTTTTGCTCAAATTTAGCGTAAGTGACTGTTCATGTAACCAGTGCGTCACTTCATTGAGACATGAAAATATGATGGAGAAGTCTGGATTCCTTGTTGCAAATGGGGTATATAACATAATGTCATCTGCATAGATGTGATATATTATCCTGTGTTTCTGGAAGAAATGGCAGATGGGCTGGATGTATAGGTTGAATAAAAGGGCTGATAGAGCTGATCCTTGAGGCGGTCCTTGGTGTGCTTGAAATGGCTTTGAGATCTTGTTTTGAAGTTTAACCTGTTGCATGCAGTCGGATAAGTATGAGTGGAACCATCTTAAGGTTGTCCCATTTATTCCAATTTCTACAAGGCACGTGAGGAGTCTTCTGCGGTTTACGGAGTCAAAGGCCGCTGAGATTTCTATGAAAATAAGGATGAATGCCTATTTGGATCTTTCATTTCCTTTAAGCAAGGTATCAAGGAGGGAAGTCATAAGCGTTTCAGTACTATAATGTTGTCAAACCCCGTTTTGTTGGTCTTTGAGAGGTGCATTTGACTCTACAAATTCCTGGAGCTGTAGCTGAATGGCTTTCTCTATTATTTTTGCTAGGATATTAGAAATGTGTCTAAAAGATGTGGGTAGGGCAGGGTTGGCTGTAGCATTCTTCAAAATGGGCATGATTGAGGAGACCTTCAGGTTAGTTGGCATCAGCCATTGGGTGAGGGAAGAGTTTATTATTTTGAGCAGTGGTGAGGTTAGTTCTTTCCTGGCTGTTTTAATCTATGCGGTTGGTCATGGGTCTAGTGGTGAAGTCGTGGTGTTCATCGTGGAGAGAATTTGATCTAGTTATATTTTTGATATCGAAGTAAACAGGATCCAATTTGGTGAGCTGTTGGCTGTGTTTATAGGTAGTTGATCCAGTGCTATTGAATCTTTAGCACAAGGGATTTTGTTCTGGAGGTAGGAGGCATAATCCTGTGGGTTCCAGCTTGGGCCTTTTGGAATAGGAGGGGATCGTATAAGTGACTAGTGATTTCGAACAGTTCTCTAGGCCGATTGAGGGACTTAAAAATGAGGTTACTATGATATTCTTGTTTTCTTTGTTTTATCAGCTTATTATAGTCTTTTTGCTTTCTGGAGTAATCTCTCTGATGTTCGGGGTCTTGTGTTCTTTGCCATCTACGCTCAAGTTGTCTAAGTTTGAGTTTTGCTTCTTTTATATATTTTAAGTGCCAGGGTGCTGTAGTGCTTCACCTCGATGCTCGTTTTGGCAGGAGTACTGCGAATGTAGTTATCAGATTAATCCAGTCGTTGACTAGTTTTGTGAGATCTGTGAGGATGATTCTATTAGAGAGGTGAGGTGTTCAAGGAGGGTGTCTTTATTGAAATCTTGCAATCTGTGCATTCCCTGATGTTGTGGTTCCCTTTTTTGGTTAGTCTTGAGCAGTGGGAGATTGAAGGAAGTCATGTGGTGGTCATGGTAACGGTGTGGTCTGAACGTTCTGCATGGTCATCGTTTTAGGTATGAATATCATGTCCAGGATGTTTCTTCCTTTGTGTGTGGGGGAGCTTATGATTTGTGAAAGGTCCATCACATCTATTGCTTCAAGGAAGGATGTAACTTGATTTGTGGATGCTGAATGTAGATTTAGGTCTCCTAACAGGATGAATAGTTTCTCTGTTGCTGATTGGGAGTATGCAAGCTCAATTAGCGAAGAGGTCATCAGCTGTTGAAGTTGGCGATCTGTATACTAAGCATATGGAAAAATGGTTGTTTTGTATCTGTAATATATTCAAGATGTCGTTTATTAGAGATGTGGATACCTGGAATTTATCTGTGTAGTTATGGAAGTCCATTTCAGGTGTGATGAGCTGGTTTGTGAGCACCTAGTGTGTATTAGTGAACCACGACTCTGTTATGAACATAATGTCCAGCTTTCTGTCATTCATGTAGTCGCTAATAAGGTGTATCCTCTTGCATGTGGATCGTGCGTTTGTTAGTGCACATTTCATATATGTGGTCAGATGGTTGTAGTTTTGTTGGTCAACAAGCAGGGTGATCTACTGATTTGTATTAGTCGTGGTTGCCTTCTGGGTATATGCGAGAATTGCTGACACCGAGAGAGGTTTCTTTAGTTGTATACAATTGGTATGATGCCAGTCGAAATTGTAGTGGCATTGGTTATTCTTATCAGAAGGATCATAAGTATAAGTAGGATAAGCACCTTAGAGGTTATCTGTGCCATTTTTGCCCCACTAACCTAACCTGAGCACTTGGCGTCACTATGTGTTGGCAGTAGTTGGGTTTTTGCATGGGTTTGATACTTTGTTGGATACAGTAAATGAGGGTGGGTTGTGAGTACTGGATAAGTGGGTGAGTAGTGTGTAAGTGACACACTACTCACATTGCTTTGAGTGTCTGGATGATACAATATTGCATTGGTTTATGGATTTAACTATAACATAACGTGCATTTGATACAAAAGGTACTATCTTACTATAGCGTGTGTTGCAGTAGATACAGACTAGTATACACAATAGCATTCATCTTATGGACTTCCATGGAAACATGGTTGTTTGAGCCCGAGCATGGACTCAATCAAGGGAGTATCTTTTGCAGACCCTTGAGGTTTGATGTGGAGGGAGTCCTTGAACCGTTAATTGACTTATCAGCAGTAAAGCAATATTGTATTTTCCGAGCAAGGATTTGGGGGGTTCTGGGTTTCTTACTCGGTCCCCCACCTAAGGGCAACGCCAAATGGCTCTCTGGCAAGACCCTCAGGTATCAATATCTGTTGCTCACACAGTCCTGACCAGAAGAAAATTTCACCTTCGTAAACTAGTCTATAAAATGTATTAAATGAGTCCAGTAGGAAGGTATCACCTTATTTTCTTTCTTATTTTCTTTTTTTATTTAATTACTTATGATTCCTAGCATTCTATTTGCTTTCTTGGCCGCTGCTGCACACTGAGAAGAGGGTTTCAACGTCTTATCCATGATGACGCCTAGATTCTTTTCCAGGGTGGTGATGCCTAATGTGGAACTTTGCGTGTTCAGGGAGCTCCAACCCACTTTCTCGTCTCATTTCCTTAAACAGTGGGGAGGGGGGGGGGGGGAAGGATCGCTACGACTAAATTTCTTCAGGTAGGCTTTACGCCCCTTAGACTTCAATGGCAAAACAGTTTGAAAAAATGAAATTTTTTGCTGCCTTTGTTTAGTTTCGTTGGAAATCAAACATCCTTTTTTGTCGCATGTTTCATTTTATTTTCAAATGAACGAACATCTGTACCACATGACCTCAAATGCACAGCATTTTAAGAGATGAAACAATGTTCTTCATTCTGTTCTTCTGCACCTGCTCATCTAAATGAATGCATTTGGGCGAGACTTTCTGAGCTTCGAGAAGCTCATAAAAGCTCATTTTTAAAAATGGAAAAAGGCCTTGTACTGGTCTGATGAGCTTAAGCTAATTTGTTTGACTCTAGTGCCTTTATTTCCGAATGTTCTGTCTTCCATCCATAGTTAGGGTTTCCTTATTTATTAATATTTGAGGGGGAGATTTAAAGATTTTGAGGTAATGTTTGTGAACTACTTTAATTTGATGTGTACCTTGTTTATTAATGTTCTTATTTATTGTCTGTATATTTCATGAATCTTTGGCACATTGCTTTGAGCTTAAGGGATAGGCGAGAAATGCAACTGAACGAAATGAAAGGGAAATTATGGAACTGGTAAACCAGCGTGGCACTGCTTGTAACTTGCACAAGCATCTGCAGAAAAGGGCTGTTTGGACTGTTCAGCCACCCCTACCCGCAAACCTATGGCTCTGGCTGTCCCCCTTGTACCCTTACTGCCACCTCTGTGCTGAAAGTTGGGATTCTATTTTTAGGTCTATGATTTGCATTTGATAATTGTACTGGTTGCTTGCTGTAGCTTCTCGTTTTGTAATTTGCTCTTTATGATCTGTGCTAGCTCATTTTATTATTTGTTTTGCCCTATCTCACTGCTTTGTAATTCGGAATGTCAGACTGTCCTTGCTTAGTGAAACAGAAATGAACGTGAAGAGCAGAAGGAGATGATCTGTCTGTCAGCCGTCCAGCTTTGACCACCAGCAGGAGATTGCTCCTCCACGTCCCCAGCTGGGTGGGTTGTTAGGAAAATCGAAGGGGCTCATTTACTAAGCTGCGCTAATATTTTGCCGGTATTGTGCAATAGTCATGCACTGCCTTTTGGGGGCAGTAGACAGCGAACTGATTTGTATCCTAACATTTGCCAGCAACGTTCACACTTAACTCAGATGCTTCTAACACCACCCACTGAGGTGGTGTCGTGCATCTATGCTAACTGCAACATTGACGATGAACGCACTTTCGTAATCCCCACACTAACTGCAACATGCAGTCAACGCTCGCTTTCTGCTCATACCCCGCCCATTTCCTTCCCCATCACACGCTAAGCAGATAGCACAGAATTAACCAGGTGCTGTCTGTTTTGGGCAAAGACTAGCTGTCAGCGCCGCTCCGCACAAGCTGATTAGTATGCGCGTTAGCACAGCTTAGTAAACATGCCCCTAAGAAAAGCTTAGAAAGTAGGATTGACAGCCACTCGTTTTGCTTTCTGTCATTCCCCTTTATAACAAAATCATTTGCATTCACTTTAATATGCCGCCACCTTGGGTGAATCTTTTTATAAAGATGATTAATAAAGCTACTAAATAATTCCGTCATGAATAGCCAAATGACCCCCGTATCTTGCTAGCAAATGTTGGTCACTCCTGTCTTGCTGGCAAGTGGCTTAGCAGGTACTGAAAGGCTTTATCGCGGAGTTTGGCTTCAGAGGAGCTCCTCTCTCCCCACCCTTCACTTGCAAACTGTAGGTGAATTCTCGAGGCAGAAATCCTGGGGAGATGAGAGGTCTAGAAAAACAAACAGCAAACGAACCATAGTGTTTCCTTCCATGGGAGTTTAATGCCAATGATATAATCAAAATTACTGCTACTGTTGCATTATGGAAGATTTTCCCATAAAAAAAGATCGAAAGCTAATTTGCTTAAGAATGTAGGATTTGTCATACTGCTTCAGACCATAGGTCCGTATAGTGCAATCTCCTTTTTCCAACAGTGGCTAATTCAGGTTCCAAGTCTCTGGCATATCCCAAAAGTAAGCAAGCAAAAGAGAAGATTACTCCGCAGCAAAGTCCATCCAAACACAATCGAAACCACGGCCACACCGAAAAGTCTTCAAACACGATTTTATTCTATGACCCGACTTGGCCAAGTTTCGGCACTCAGGAGTCAGTTTGATCGTTAAAAAGCGTCTAAATGCAGTGCATACAATTGTTGAAAGGGTTAATCATAACCTTCACCTTGCACAAGCGCAGGTAAAAGGGTCACAGAATAAAATCTTTTATGTGAAGACTTTTTGGTGTGGCCGTGGTTTCGATTTTTTCCGCTTTGTGTTTGGATATCCGAAAAGTAGCCAGATTCCACGCTCCTTACCCCCAGGGACAAGCAGAGGCTTACTTACAGAAAGAGATTCCAGCACACATGAGTTTACTTCAACAACCGAAAGTCCTTGATAATCCTGAGTTGTCTTCTGACCAATGAAAGAAAGGATTTGATAGCAGTCTTTGAAAACCACGGCAGCAGGGAGATATGCAAGGAGGAGATTTTTGGATCTGCTTTTGCTTTAATACTGGACGGTTAACAGTCCAGTTCAGTCCTTTAGCTTGGCCCCTCCCTTCCACAGGCACATGGCTAGGAAACAGGTCTTCTAAGACCAAATCATTTTTAGAAATTGGAAAATATGAGTTGAATTCCCTAAGCCTGCTTCTGCTCCTTGGGCCAGCGGGAACTGCGAGGGGGAAAACAGCGATGCCGCAGAGATAGATATTCAAGGCCCCCAAACACCAGACAACAGTAACAGCTGGTCAGGCTCCAGGTGTATGTGTACCAGGCTCCGGAGGATAATCTAGCCTCTGGCTCCTGATCCAAAAATTATTACTTCAAGGGGATCAGATTGTTACAATAGGGGAACTACCCCTTCTCCCCCCAAGATGGTTATGAATGAAGGCTCCCGGCTTTGAAAGACCAGTGGGAAATGGTTCTGAAAGATCTGGAAGGCAGAAGCCCTATGGAGCAAGAAGAAAGTGACAAACCAAAAATGCAATAATAATGATAATAGTAATAGTAATAATAAACCACTGGAAATTAATTTACTGGGACGGCATTAAAAAGCATTAGGTTTCAGCATATGCACAGAAAACTATCGAAACTCAGCAATACAGTCACCCTGGTAACTGCAATTCAGAGGCATTTTTATACTGTCATTACATCAAAGTGACACAGTTACAAGATATAAAGCAGGTGACAGAGGAGGGGCAAGGGGGAGAGAGACACCAGAGAGGAGAAGCCCAAAGAGGAAAAGGAGAGATGGAAAAAGGGATATGGGAAAGCAGGTACAGTGAGATAAAAGGCAGCAGGAGAGCAGGAATCTGATGTCTTCTGCTTATAAATAGAGGAAAGTCATCTTTTCAATTTCACTATAGCATGTTGTTTACTCTGCCCAGTCTCGATCAGCTGCATGCAGGTTACTCCCCAAAGAGTGCACTTTCTAAGCCCAGGGCAGGGGAGAGCTTAAGTGAATGCCTCAAGGTCACTGTGGGACGTTCAGTGCACTAGTTACTGTCCTGAAGTTCATGCCAGCATATGAAGCTGTAGATGAGAGGAACATAGATATTCTTATAATGCTTTAGGGGGAGGTGGAACTAGTATTGCTTAAATTGTGCAGTATGCTTTGAGAGGCTTTTGTTTTAAAGATTAATCTATGCATTTCAACAACTCGTCCAGCAGGACTGTCCTGGTGGTGAACGGATCCAGCAAGACTGCTATTCTGTTGTAATGCAACCTTGGTCTGTGTTCCTGCCAATTAAGACAGGCAGCCAAACCAATTTGTCTCTGTTTGTCCTCCATGTGTGCACAGATGTCTTTTAATTTTCTTTTTAAAATATGCTACTTGGAGGAAGGCTCCCAGTATGTTCTGTGATTCCTTATCACGTGCCTTGGATAGAGACAGGGTTAATCTGCTGTCTCTCACCTCTCTCTCACTCTCCATCCTCATGCCTGTCTGTCGGGCTTTTTTCCTCACTCCATCTCTCATCCCTCCCCGTCTGTCGGTCTGTCTAATTGGACGTCTCTATCCCTCGCCTCCTGCAGTTCTTTTCCTGTGCTATAGATTTCGGTCAGATGTTCCACCCTGAGCAGCTGGATCCCTTGTAACCATGACAACCCTGATGACATCAGCGAGATGGTTTCCCCTCCCCACACAGAACTCCGACCTGATGAAATGTTAATAATGCATTTCTAATTATGGATGAATATTTTCCATATAGCACAAGAAGGGGGGCTAAGAGTGGTAAACCCCTCTCTTTCCTTCTAGACGGAAAGCGTGCCATAAGAAATCACAGCGCAGCTCTCTCCTCGCCAGACTCATCTGTCCCCAGAATGCACTCACCCCTATTAACAGCATCAACCAGGTATCCATCCCCGTGTCTCAGCCACGGCTAACCCCGAATTCATGCCAGGACCTTCCTTTCTGGTGTGCACTGGGTAAGGGATGTAGGGAATGTGCCGCAACAAGCTCTTAAAAGGAGTAAGGTGTAAATCTTTAAAATACCACCTCTGTGAGCATAGTCTTGTAATCGCAGCCTACGGAAGACTGTGATTATGGAACCTGCCTCTTCAAAATAAGTCTATTTGGATTTAACTCATACCTTTACTGTAGTAGATCAAGGCGAGTCACGTGCAGGTACGCTAGGTATTTCGCTTTAGATGGAAGTACTTTTTAATATCAGGGCTCTGACTTCCGGCGTTAATTGCTCCTACAATACATGCGGTGACATCATGGCTACTCCATGTAGGGAGTCACATTCCTTCAGTGACATGTTCCTATTTTGTAGTATTGGAATCCTATTAAACAATAGGGCTGCGCAGTCAGTTTGTTAGTGCGTCTTAAAAGGTTTAGTGCACGCTAAACTGATTTAATGGGCACCAACTGGCTTAGGCTGCTTAATTTGTCAGTTCGTGGTGCACCTCAACGATTTCCTGTTAAAACAAATGTGTGAAACAAACGGCAAAATCATTCCCAATATCAAGAAAAATCTGTGAAAATAATGAAAACGAAATTCATTTTTCTTGCACATTCCTATTAAACAAATAGCTTAGTGGTTAGAAAACCAGGGAGCTCAGGGTTCAAATCACACTTCTCTCGCTGACACCACCTGTGACCCTGGGCAAGTCCCTTCACTCTCCATTGCCTCAGATACAACTAGATTGTAATTCCACTTAGGTGCCTTGAATAAGAAAAAGCTTAGAAACACTGTGAAAGTAAAACTTAAGAGTATAAGCCCTCCGGGGACAGGAAAATATCTACAGTACCTGAATATAACTCGCCTTGAACATCTGAGAAAGACGTGAGCTAAAAGCCAACCAAAGGTGGTTTGCAGCATCGTAAACTGTTATCATGGCCAAAGCAGGGTACAAGTAGAGGGGGTGCTGATGCTGTCACTGGGGCTTCCCAGAAGCCCAATAAGTGTGAGTTCTTGCACACAGCTGGGTAGGTGGCCGGGGGACGACAGGTTTGCAAGTCACACAGGGCATACGAGTTCTAGCTTGTTACATGTAGCCTAATGGTTAGAGCACTAGCTTAATAAGTAAGACACCAGAGTTCAATTCCCACTAGCACTCCCTGTGGTCTTAGACAAATTGCTTAACCCTCCATTGCCTCAGAAGAAAGGCCTAGAAATCTACTTCAGGTCACACTGCCAAGAAGACCCAGGAGCTGGTGGGGTCACCTGGAGGCAACATTGACTTGAAGGCACCAATGGCATTACAGTCCTGTCTGTAATAATAGGTGATTACAAACAGAGCTCATTAAATAGGACTCTCAGAAATACAATGGCCCCTCCATTTTAATACATGCACTGTTCCTGCACCCCTTCCCCTACCCTGCCAAAATCTCCTCTGTTTGGGAGCCACGTACTCGGCACCAGAGTTCTGCTTTATTTCGGGTCTGAATAACACTGTTGCAGCTGTTCCAGCTCATGGGTCAAGGCCAGCTGTGGCCAGCATGAAGTCTGAAGTGATTCCAGAAAGCTAATCCGTCCCCATAATTTTCTGGCTGAGCAGAGACATGTAAAGAGCCTCAGCACATCTGCTTCCTGCAACTGATGCCCCAAACAGTCAGGCACAGATGATGGAGTATGAGGAGGGGCTAGAAGGTGCTGAAGGGGCTGCAAGCCCAGGTCTGACCACTGCTGTTTCTGTCCTGCAGTCCTTTCCAGAGGCATACAAAGCTTTGGCAGAGGTAAAGAAAGAAAATGCCCTGCTTGCTGGGGGGTTTATGTTACATTCATTCACTGACACACTCTCGCCATTCCTTCTTTAATCATTCCCAAGGCTTCTGTTCGTAATCTGTGCGTAGACAGTTCTTAGCAGCATGCAAATGATCTTCCTGCTCTGAACAGCATTGGCTTTCTGTTGCCTTTCGTATAAAATTCAAAATCCTAACACTAATGGCCACGGCTGTGCTCCTACAGGTCTGCTTTCACATAAAATCAAACCTCTGGTGGCGTTCCACACCATGGGTATGTGCCAAAGGGGCATGCCCAAGGAACAGGACATGCTCCTTGGGCGGGCTCCTTGGGGCGACTCTGGGGGTGACCCTGAGTGTGGAACACCAAGTGATGTTCTCTGGGCTACTCTATCCCCACTGCATGTCTTTCATCTTCCGGTGGCTTGCATGCTCTCAGGTAAGTTGTGTCCCATTCTGCTCCTTTCTTGTTTGGTTCTCGCTTGCTATTCTGCCATGCCAGTCCTATCTCAGTGCACTGGGGATATCGCCCTCCCCCTTCCCCCTGTTTTCATGGTCCCCTCACACGGGTTCCTGATAACCTCATCCCATGCACTCAGTCACTGTTGTCTCACCCACACATCATTCCTGCCTCCTCACAGTTGCTCCTCTGCCTTGCACTCGTCAATTGCCATTTCCCTCAGGTCCAAAAGACTCTTATTACAAGATCTCACTACCCAACAGTCTTTGTACGTTCTCTTTGTTACTGAGACATGGCTTAGGGAGGGGGAGGATCCTCTCCTTAGTTGCTGTTTCCCACTGGTTTCTCTGCCTTTGCCACCCACCCTCCCCCCCCAACCCCCAGTCTGGGACGCTCAGGGGGCGGAATGGTTGCTTTTGTTCGCTCTTCACTCTCACTAACCCAGGTACACACTTCTATCCCTCAGTATCCTGAGTCACCCCTTCACCTATGTACCTCTCCTTCAATCCAATTTCTCCTCATCTACTCCCCTCCTTCTATCTGTCCCCCCCCCCCCCTTTGGGATGCTCTTTTCCTGACAATATCTGAGGTCCCTCTTCAATTTCCAAACATCATGATTTTAGGCAACTTTAACATTCATACTGATTCTCCCAATTCTTCCCATGACCATATCTTTACTACTCATCTTCACGACCTCGCACTTCTCCAACATGTTTCCTGTCCAACCCATGCCATTGGCCACACACTCGATCTGGTTAATTCATCACTCAACTCTTCATTGGTACTGTCTTCTTTCTCCTCTATGCCCCTTCCCTGAAAAGATTTCTATTCTGTAGCTTTTTCTCTACAGGCCCCTCTTGCTTCCCATATCAGACGAGTGGCCTAGTGGTTAGGACAAGGTACTTCAGGCCGGAGGGCCAGGGGTTCAAGTCCCACCTGGGGACAGCAATCTCAGGCCGGAGGGACTGGGATTTCTAGTCCTATAGGCACTCCTTGTGGTCTTGGGCAAGCCACTTAACCCTCCATTGCCCATATTCCCTGTAAGTATTAGCATATGTGTCTCATATCCCCTCATGTTAAATGTATCCCCCAATTGACCGCTTTGACCCAGTGAAAAGCGGGATATAAATACAGCTAAATAAATAAATAAAATCTCCCCTGCCTCCTCTGCTTCTACTGCTCCTATCCACCTTTCCCATCACATTATGGTGACATGATTGAGACGTTTAAATACTCCATGGCATAAATGCACAGGAGGAGAGCCTCTTTCGATGGAAAGCAAGCTGTGCTATGAGGGGACATAGGATGAGTGTGAAAGGGATAGACTCAGAAGTAATATGTGTAAATATTTCTTTACGGAGTGGTAGATGCATGGAATAGTCTCCTAGTGGAGGTGGTAGAGTTGAAGACAGTATCTGAATTCAAAAGAGCATGGGACAAACATAGGGTATCTCAAAAGGAAAAAAAGGGGGCTATTGTAGTAGTTGATATGGAAGGGCAGACTAGATAGGCCATGTATTTTTTTTCTGCCGTCATGTTTCTTTGTTTCTATTATTCTTTGCCTCCTAGAAAATTTCCCCTCATCGGATCAACTGCTGCCCTCTGCTTTCCCTAGTCTACCCACTGATGACTAAATTCACTCCTGGAACTCCCTGCTTTTCTCCACTCTGAATTCCTTAGCCCCACTTCGCCCCATGCCCTCCCTGCAACCCCATGCACCAACCTTGGTACCAACCCAGCCTGCAGCTCCATCGTAATTACCTCCGTCGTGCTGAGGGCCTTTGGCACAAGTACCACACACAGGAAGCTCTGAGCCATTTTCAAGATTGCCACCACCATTATTGTGCATTCATTCACAAAGCTAAATAGACTCACTATTCACCCAGTATTTCCTCTGCCTCCAACTCTTCTCGTCACCTCTATTCAGTCCTGAATCTTGTGTCCACCATGCATCTCGCTTTAGTTGCCATCCCTTCACCTCCAAGTCCCACTTGTCTCACCACTCATTTTGATAATAAGATTCAGCTTCTTCTCTGATCTCTACCCTCTGCTATCCCCACTTCCTCCCCCACCATCTCTGCCCCTTCCTCTCCCTCCCTGTCGCATTCTTTGATCCACCTTTCGGCCCACTTCATTTGCTGAAGTCCATAAATTGCTCTCTACTTCCCACAAAACCACCTGCCCTGCTGATCCTATGTCGTCCGTTTGGCTCCTTGAGCCTTCCCTTGCTCTTCTTCCTCCCCTTCGTTCTATGCTTAACTCTAGTCTCTCTTCTGGATGCTTCCATTCCTTTTGGAAAAATGCTCTGGTCTGCCCCCTTCTTGAGAAGCCCTCCCTTGACCCAACTGATTCTGCACACTATCAACCTGTATCCAATCTCCCGTTTCTCTCTAAAATCCTTGGAAAACTTGTGTTCGCTCAACTCTCCACTCGTTTCAACTCTATTCACTTCCTTCAGTCTCGTCAATCTGGCTTTAGACCAGGGCACAGTACTGACACCATCCTTCTTTCTCTTCTTAACAAACTCCACACTTCACATTATCACAGGGACATTTCCATAGCAGTATCACTAGAACATAAGAACATTAGACCTTCTATCACGTCTTTGGGAAGCGGGTGTCCATAGTACAGTTTTCCATTGGTCAGACTCTTTCCTTGCTTCTAAATCTCTTTCTATTATCTCAGGATCCAACTCCTCTGCCTCCACTCTTCTTCTCTGCGGTGTCCCCCAGGTCTCAGTACTTGCTCCGCTTTTGTTCAATGTCTTCCTCGCACCCCTCACCTTGCTGATTCAACAGTGTGGGTTGTTGGCGTATTATTAAGCCGACAACATAATTACCCTCCACAACACCAGTCCCTCTGCTCCTGACATGTCCCCCCTGAATAACTGTCTCTCCTGCCTGCTGGTTATCATCCAATTTTCTCCACCTTAACTCCTCCAAGATTCTCGCTATCTGGTTCACCTTCAATTACTCCTGTCCCTCTTTGGCCTCCTGCCTTCTGGGTTCTCCTATTCCTTTGGTCTCCACACTCCGGTACCTAGGGTTACCCTTGTTTCTGCTTTGTCCTTTAGGAACCATCTTTCTCTGCTCATTCCTCGTTCTTTCTAGTCTCTAAAGAGGATCCATGCCATTCATCCTTTTCTTATCTCGTCTCTGAGCACTCTCCTATCCATGATTGTATCCTGTCTTGATTATAATAACCAATAACCTACAGCAAATTTAGATCTAAATGTATTTGAGCTAAGAATGTAAATAGTTTCCCCCAAGTTACCTCCATGTAAAATCCCTGTTCTATGTAGACGGCGGTCTAATTTAACTGACCAAGTGTTATATTGTTCAATGTAAACCGCACTGATGACAAAGAGCGCGGTACATAAGAGATGTTAAATAAAATAAATAAATAAATAAATTATTGCAACATTGCAGGCCTTCCTCAATCTCATCTTCAGCATCTCCTATTAGTCCAAAATACTACCGCCATGATCATTTTCCATGCTTCTCGTTCCAATCACATCACATCACTTCATTACTCACTGATCTCCACTGGTTGCCCATCAAATACCATATCCATTCAAAATTCTTACACTGGTACACCGGTCCATCTATATGCACACCCCACAGTATTTGTCTGATCTCCTCCACTTTCATACTCCATCCCGTAGTCTCCGCTCAATCCATAGAAACCACCTTCAGTTTCATGTGCCCATCTTGAACTGACTCACCGTTCTGCCTTTTTCTTCCATAGTCCCTCACTTTGGAACTCACTACCCACAACCCTACATCTTGAATCCTCTCAAAATTCAAGACCTTCCCTTAAGACACATCTTTTCCAGATTTCTTTCGACCTCTGGCTCTTGACCCCCTGCTTACACCTCACCCCTCCTGCTCAGCCTGCTGCCCTATCCTGTCAATTTATTGTAGCTCTTTTCTTTTTCCATTTTCCTTTCAATTTATTTGCTTTGTAAACCGCCCTGATGTTTGAAGACGTGGTATATCAAGTATTCCAATAAAGATAAAGATACCAAGCTTATCATTTTGGCAGGCCTGCCTACCTTAACTCATATTTCATTCCTTATTGCCCTCCCCACACTCTGCACTCATCTAACACTAACCTCCTTGTCATTCCTACCACACATTTAATCTGTCTTGAAAGCTATCGCTCCATGGCTTTCAGTTTTCTTGCTCCCAAAATATTTGCGGATGATACCAAAATCTGTAATAGCGTAGACACCCAGGAAGGAGTAGATAACATGAGGAGGGATCTAGCTAAGCCTGCAGAATGGTCACGAATTTGGCAGCTGAGATTAATACTAAAAAATGCAGCATCATGCATTTGGGCTGCAAAAATCCAAGGGAGCGGTACAGTGTAGGGGGTGAAGTACTTCTGTCCACAAAAGAAGAGTAGGGCCTGGGCGAGATTGTTTCTGATGATCTTAAAGTGGCTAAACAGGTAGAAAAGATGATGGTGAAAGCCAGAAGGATGCTTGGGTGCCTAGGGAGAGGAATGCTACAGACAAAGCAGGACACAGAGTTCACCGCTATCCAAAGCATCTTTTTTTGTCGATAAAGCACACAGTGGAAGCCTTGCGGTTCCGCACCATTCATTTCTCGAAGTAGCAGCTGAGGTTGTTGTCCCCTGAAGAAGGCCCCCGGACAAAACACGTGTTGGGCTGACCTCTCTGTTGGAAATAAATTGTGCTTTCCACGGTGAGCTCTGTGCCCTGCTTTGTAACTTGCGTTGCTGCAGGAGGGATGTCCCCTTTGCTTAGTGAGAGGAATGGCCAGCAGAAGAAAGGAGGTGATAGTACCTTTGTATAAGTCTCTGGTGCGACCTCATTTGGAGTATTGTGTGCAATTCTGGAGGCCGCATCTTGAAAAGGATATAAACAGGATAGGGTTGGTGCAGAGGGTGGTCTTCGTTATAAAGCATATGAGGATAGACTTAAGGATCTTAATATGTATACGTTAAAGGAAAGGAGGGATAGAGGAGACAGAGACATTTAGATACCTCTGTGGCATAAATGCACAGAGGTGAAGAGCCTCTTTCGATTGAAAGCAAGCTCTGCTATGAGGGGACTTAGGATGAGGATGAAAGGGGATAGACTCAGGGTAATATGCAGAAATATTTCTTTACAGAAAGAGTGGTAGATGCGTGCAATAGTCTCACAGTAGAGGTAGTAGAGATGAGGACAGTATCTGAATTCAAGAAAGCATGGGAGAAATACAGAAGATCTCTAAAGGGAAAAAGGGGACTACTGTTGTTGATATGGAAGGGCAGACTGAATAGACTATATGGTCTTTTTCTGCCATCATGTTTCTATGTTTCTAACTTCTGAACCATATAACGTCTCAACAAATAGGGGTGTCCTACATGGAGTGGTGGGTTTACCCCTAAACAAAGACATGGGGAGGGGTGGCCTGCACAGAGCGACAGGTGCACCTACTCTTGCCATCTTGCTGGGCAGACTAGATGGACCATGCTGGTCTTTATCTGCCGTCATTTACTATGTTACTATGTTACTATGCCTGCGGAACTCCGTAAGGAACCATCCTTTTTTCAAAACTGCTTTAAAGACCTGGCTTCTCCTTGAGGCCTTCAACAGTTCCTAACTTCCTGACCTCGTCCTACTGATTCATCGCCCTGGACTTTCTTTCCCCCTCCTTATGTTTATCAAATAAAGAGAGTTTTCCTTCCTTCTCCTTTCTAGACCTTACCTTCCTTCTGTTTCTTAGTTTTTGTCTTCAGTTTAATTTCTCTTGTCCTTTTTGATTGTTTTCTATGTTGTTATAACCTTTTTATTGTAAACCACCTTGACGTTTTTAACAAAGAGCAGTATAACCAATCTGTGCAATAAACAAATACATTTGGAAGTTCCAATAATTCCGTGTTTCATTTTCCTTAAGCAGATGTTGAGAAAAGCATGACTTTTTTCCAATAAGGGTGCGTTAAATGCTGTAGTTTCACCAGTATCATCAGCTGGAAGCTCTGAAAGGGAACAGGGACAACTGGGAGAGTTCTCCAGTTGGTCTGAGGTTATGGGAGGGAGCAGCTAGGCAGCTCTTGTATTATTCAGATGATCTTTAAAAAATGAATACAGACCACTGAAAAGAGTACTTCTATTGCTAGAGATTGTGGGATGGAGTACAGGCAACTATCGGGTGGGCCCAAGCCCCATGCAAAGAGCCTGGTATCTAAAATGGTGGTGGACCCAGCAGGGAGCCCCATTTGCTGGCAAGGCTCCCATTACCAGCGCTCACAAAAAAAAAAATAAGAGGAAAGATAAAGAGGAATGGAAAGCCTCTTCACGCCACCGAGGGCTGTCTCCAGGCTTTCCCGATATCGTGATGTGGTAGATGGCAGAAGCACGGTCAAGCCAGCTGCTTATATAAAGTAGGAGCGGGCCAGAGGGACTCCCTTTTTCGACCTTAAGTGCAACCCATCCTACCCTCCAATATGAACATGGAAACAAGAATCTATGATGGTTTGAGCAAGGTCCCAGCTACTGAGGGGTCAGTCTGTAACTGCTGCTCTGTATAGCTGTTCTTTGTTATGTTTCATTTGTCGCAGATGGATTTGACTACCTGAGCCAAATACCAGGCATATACAAATCCCAATTGATGAGCAGGGTACCCTAGCTGTCAGCAAGTGGGGGAACCCTGGCAAGTCTTCTCAAAGATGGTGATCAGCATGGTGTAGGCAGCCTCGCGACTGCAGGGGCAAGAAGCTTGGCACAGTATAGTGGGCCCCAACATGCCCCAGAGAATGGTAATCTTGATGGACAATATGACAGACTATTTTATCAAAACATCGGCTCAGATGACTAAGCGGGTGTGCCGCCTCTGGTTTTCTTGGCAAGGTATTATACCCAGCTATGCATTAGCTGCCGGGAACATGCTGATCATGGCCCCGACAGCTAATGTGGAGACCACGATCCCCAGCCACTGACCCAAATTGCTCCTTCCCCACAGCCCGACCTCCTGCACCCCCTCACCGTTTTGTCCTGGCCTGGTGCTGCGGTCCCCTGGCGTCCAGGGGGACTTATTCCACCTCCGAGGCTTCTACGGAGCCAACCCCAGATATACAAAGCCAACCTCAGAATTGGCCCTGTATGTAGGGGGTCACGGCCCGCCCATGCCCCACCCTCCCTCCACCTCCAGACCACCCCCTCCCGCCCCCATCTAAGGCTCCCTGTACAAAAGCGCTGTTCATATGGGGAGCCTTTACACCAGGGGCAGCAGGGGACGAATAGCGGGGATGTACATTCAGGCAGGAAGTATATCCCCACTATTCATGGCGCAGAATGACTCCCCAAGCCTTTAGTGTATGCAGATATATCTAATACATATTCATTTGTAGAAAGTATGAAAACCTGAGTGACTGGGGGGTTTCCAGGACAGGTTGAGAAAAGCCCTGAAGTAGAGAGAATCTCAGATACATAACCGATGCTGTTTCATCTTTAATTAGATGTCCAGTTCGTCCTGATGGCCATCTAACTGCAGATTTTAAAGTTGCCTGATTGAAGACCGAACACAGTTTAGGTCAACTACCAGAGGGTCGTCATGAGTCAACACCGACTCGACGGCACTTAACCACAACAACAGATTACATGCAGTCTTGTAGAAATGCAAGTCCTTCAAAGATATTCCAGTGTCTCTCTTACTGGTTTCCACTTTCCAGCTCCTTCCTCCTGTGCAGGGCCGAAGGTCGTCTTTAAATAGTAATTTAATCCAGATGTTGCCGTTTGGTGTTCTCTTTACCCGCAGGGCTTTAATTGTGCACCACCTTGAAATCATTTGCTGCTACCATAGGCCCTATAATAAACCTTTTAAATAATACATACAGATACATTCATTGCTCCTATTTCAGTCTGTTGAAAGTGCCATATTTGTCATTATGCTCGTTATTTCTGCTGGCTGCAATTAGCAGTTTCTATCTTCCCAGGGACATTTCGTTCACAGTCACACAATAACCATTTGTCTCTCTCTCTGCTCCTGGGCTCTCAAAGGTACAAGAACAGCCTCTAGTGTGAAGAAGCCAGTGACACAGGAGATAGACAAGACTGGCGTCACGTCACAGCTCTCTGTGATTTTCCGGCCTGTGCGATGAAATCTTCCAGTGTGAATATCACATGGGCTGTGCCATGAGCTCTGCTGTAGTCTAAGGCTCCTTTAATGCCTGCTGGGTCGGGCTCGCAAATGCCTGGAGAGACGGGTGGATCAATGAAGCCTGAATTATCCAGGCCTCTGCCACCTCTGACAGAAAATGCTTGTGTTGCATCGCAATCTCTGTGCTTTGGCTTGCAAAACACTGACCCAAGCCGGCTCAGCCCTGATTTCTATTCTTAAACAAACTCAGCAAGCTGGGATCAAAGGGATGCCCCAGCCTGCACCTCATTTTATGGCTAGCTGCCAGCTCAGAGCACGCCACTGAGAAAGTTCATGTTTGTGAATCTCCTTGGGAAATTGGCGCTTAGAGTTGCCCCCAGCTTGCCTGCTCATGCCAGAAGCCTGAAGGTGGGAGAGGGAGAGGGGCAGAGGAAGGGCAGTGTTAGAGGATCATTTTATGAGGAGGCGCCTCTCTCTCATCCCCCTGTTGGTCCAGCAACCCTCCCTCCCTCTCCATGGTCTGGACCTCGTCTCTCTGCCCGCCCTACACACTCGCCAGGGCCGGATTTAGCTATACGCCATGTACGCCATGGCGTAGGGCCCACAGCTGCAAAGGGCCCACAAAAATTGAAGTAGTTAGGCTTTTTTTTTAAATAAAATAAAAAAAAACCTGCTGGCTGCCGCCGCGGGGCCCCCTCTGCTGCCGCGGCAGCATGGACTGACCCGCGGGGGCCCCCTCTGTAAGCTCGGTCCCTCCCTCCGTGCCTCCGTGTCTCCCTCCGTGCAGGCTGTTAGAGACGGCAGACTGTCTCCTTCTGCCTTCCCGTCTCTGTTAAGCCCGCAGGGCTGATGGGAAATTTCCCATCAGCCCCTGCGGGCTTAACAGAGACGCGAAGGAGACAGTCTGCCGTCTCTAACAGCCTGCACGGAGGGAGACACGGAGGCACGGAGGGAGGGACCGAGCTTACAGAGGGGGCCCCCGCGGGTCAGTCCATGCTGCCGCGGCAGCAGAGGGGGCCCCGCGGCGGCAGCCAGCAGGTTTTTTTTTTTAAATAAATTTTACTTTAGGCCGGGGGAGGGGGAGGGGGAGGGGGAGGGGGTAGGACTGGTAATTGGGGGGGCTGGGACTGGGGCTGGAAATGGGTTGGGACTGGGACTGGAAATGGGCTGGGACTGGGACTGGAAATGGGTTGGGGGGATTAAGGCTGGAGGTGGGCTGATGAGGAGGACTGGTAATGGGCTGTGGGCTGTTGGGGGAGGGGTTAGAACTGGTAATGGGCTTTGGGGGGGTTAAGACTGGTAATGGGCTGTGGGCTGATGGGGGCTGTCTGATAATTGGACTGATAATTCAATTCAAGAAGGAACTGAAGCATCACCTTTTTCTCCTTTACTACAATGCCGCAGCCCCCCCTCCACAGTCACCTACTTCCACACCTCATGGTAGCTCCTCAAGCCCATACATCATACACTCCTAGTCTGAATACCTGCAACCACACCTTAACCGCCTCCATAATTAACTTACTCTGAGAAGCTCGTGCTGTGCACGTAACCATGTATATAGTTATTGTTCTCCCTGTTCTCCCTGTTAAGAAACTTGTTCATTGTACATCCGAGTTATTTTACCTGTTTATTGTAAGCACAAATCACTAAACTGAGATGTGTAGATTCAATGTTTTATTGTAAACCGCACTGATCTTAAATAGCGCGGTATAAAAGAAAATGTAATAAATAAATAAATAAATAAATAAATAAATAAATAATGGGCTGTTGGGGGGGTTTAGAACTGGTAATGGGCTTTGGGGGGGTTAAGACTGGTAATGGGCTGTGGGCTGATGGGGGCTGTCTGGTAATGGGCTATGGGGGGGGTTAGGACTGGAAATGGGCTGGGGGGGTTAAGACTGGAGGTGGGCTGATGGGGTTAGGACTGGTAATGGGCTGTGGGCTGATGGGGGGGTTAGGACGGGCAATGGGCTATGGGGGGCTGACTGGAAATGGGTTGATGGGGTTAGGACTGGAAGTGGGCTGATGGGGGGTTAGGACTGGTAATGGGTTATAGGGGGGGCTTAAACTGAAAATGGGGTGATGGGGGGTTAGGACTGGTATTGGGTTGGGGGGTTGCTAGGACTGGAAATGGGCTGATGGGTGGCTAGGACTGGAAATGGGCTGATGCAGGGACTAGAAGGGAATGGATGCTGGGTGAGGCTGGAACTAGAAGGGAGCTGATGTTGGGGGAGGATTAGAATGGGATGGGGCTGGAAGAGTAAAATGGAGAAGGGAAAAATATTTTGTGTGGGAGGGATAAAAAAATCTACAATTGGCCGGGTATTGGGAGAGTAAGTGGGGATTGAGGATGGAGGGGTAAAATTTGACTGGATGAAATAGGAATGAGGAAAGAGCAAAAGGAGAAAGATTAGTATGTTAAAGCAGATGTAGAGAGAGAATGGAAAAAAAACTAGAAGAGAGAAGAAAGGACAAATGGACAGCAGACGATGGAGAGTTAGCAGAAGACATGAAGAAACCAGAAGAAAGTGGCTGGAGCAATTGCAGCTGAAAAAAATGCACAAAAGGTAGAAAAATATCTCTTTATTTTGAATTTATTAATTGGAATATGTCAGCTCTGGTAAATGTGCATCATTGACGTCTGCGCTTTGTTTAGTACAAGAGCAAATTAATGTATAGTTTTATTTCTACAGTGTTGTACATTCCAAGTTTGGCTTTTGGGATTCCCAGTTTAATTATTGTCTTCCTGTTTCTAAAATGTGATTACTTGTTTGGTGATGGTCTATGTTCTGCATGTGTAACTGAGCTGAGGTGTTCTGTTTATATAATTCCTATTTGACATTGCCACTTGTTCTCTTTCCCCAGTAGGTCATGTATTGTTGTTCTCTGAAATGTATTGGTTTAATATTTGCAGTGTTGCCTTTTGATTGGTAGAGTATGGTGCTTTGTGAGTCCTGGTAGTGCTGTTAGGATACGGCGGGTTTGCTATGGGTTCTAAATGGGCAGTGTTTGTAGTAGTTCCTAATGTGTCTGGCAGTTGGCACTGGATTATAGTAATGTAGAAATCTTTTAGTCTTTCTTTATCCATACACTCATTAAGAGGCACGTTTACTAAAAGTTAGTATATGGTAACATTATGCAAATATTTATGCAAATGAGGCCCCTTATGCAAATGAGGCCCACACCCCCCTTGGGCCGCCCCTGCTGGGGCCCACAATTTTTGTTGGCATAGGGCCTCACTCAAGGTAAATCCGGCCCTGACACTCGCCCCATAGTTCAGCGTCTCTCCATCTTCCTTCCCTCTTGGTCCTTCTTTACAGCAGTCTCCCCAGCCCTCATCCACCCCCTCCCCCAACCCCCCCCCCCCCCCTGTGGTTTAGCACCTCTCTCCTCTCTTTTCCCTCCCTCCCCCTACAGTCCTCCCAGAGGAGTGTCAGCGACAACAGCAATGATTTATAAAAGCTGCCTATGACTGGCTGGAAGCATCTTCTAATTCAATTTCCAATGCATGCAAATCGATCTTCCAAATATTCATTTGTATTCTGAAAACCTAACTGGATGTGCAACTCCCATGACAGCTTGGCAATACATTCCCTTTAGCAAATATCCTTTTTCAAAATCTAATTCTCCCCTGTGTGGGATATGCTAACTTTCTCTGCAGGCCTGGACTTTGAGAAAGGCAACTGCTTAGGGCACCAAATTTTGAAGATACCAAATAGGAGTCCACTTCTGTAAACTGTGAATGAGCTGTTCAAAGAAGTGTCACTGTGGCTCTCTGGTCTTCCTCTGTTTCTCTTCTGGCTTGACAATCCTTCATACACCTCCAGCTTAAATCTGGCCCTGTTTCAGCCTAATGCTTATCCTGAGATTAGAGGGCTACACCTTGTGGAAATAATTGCAGTAAACCTTTGAAGACGTTTGGAGTGAAGCAGATGCCTTCTTCTCTCAGACATGCCCATGGACTAGTCCTCCTTGGTGGTTGGATCACTTTACCTCTTGTGCCAAAGATAATAGGGGAGAGCCGATAGTCACCCAAGAACGCATGGTTCAGAACAATGTATCCTTGAAGGATACTACCAAAAAAATGAAGTTAGGGCACATCAGCAAAGAGGTTCCAATTAAGACAAAGGTAGCCCAAATGCCATTGAGTACGGAGCAGACAGAGCTTAAAGATTCCAAATAACCCCTGCCTACCGATAACCAGATTAATATGAATAAAATACAGTCTCTAAAATGCTTGTATGCAAATGCTGTAAGACTAAAAAATAAGATGGGGGAGTTAGAATATATAGCACTAAATGAGAGGTTAGATATGATTGGTATCTCAGAGACATGGTGGAAGGAGGACAACCAGTGGGACACTGTGATACCTGGGTACAAACTATATCGTAATGATAGAGCTGATCAAATTGGTGGAGGGGTTGCGCTCTATGTTAGAGAGGCCATTGAGTCAGAAAGGATTAAAGTTCTACAGGAAACAAAATTTGCTGTAGAATCTCTATGGATTGAAATTCCATGTAAAAAAGGAGAAGGCGATAACAGTGTGGGTGTACTATTGACCACCTGGCCAGAATGAACAAATGGATGATGAAATGCTCAAAGAAATCAGGGAAGCTAACAAAAGTTACAGAATGGTAATAATGGGTGATTTCAAATACCCCGGTATTGACTGGGTCAGTGTCATGGCAGGACATGCTAAGGAGATAAAGTTCCTAGACGAAATAAATGACTGCTTCTTAGAGAAGCTTGTTCATGAACTGACCAGAAGGGAAGACATTTTGGACCTAGTCCTTAGTGGAACACCAGATCTGGTGCAAGAGATAAGGGTGTTGGGGCCGCTTGGCAATAGTGATCATAGCATGATCGCGTTTGATTTAATTAATGGAGGAGGGATGATAAGGAAATCCACATTACTACCTTTTAACTTTTGAAAGGGAGACTATGATAAAATGAGGAAAATAGTTAAGAAAAAACTAAAAGGAGCAGTTGCAAAGATTAAAGACTTACATCAAGCTTGGGTGTTGTTTAAAAATGCTATCTTGGAAACCCAGACCAGCTGTATTCCAAGCTTTAAGAAAAGTGGTAGGAAATCCAAAAAACTGCCAGCATGGTTTAAAGGTGAGGTCAGAGAGGCTGTTTTTGCCATAAAAGCATCTTTCAGGAAATGGAAAAAAGAGCCAAATGACGAAAACTGGAAACAGCACAAGCACTGGCAAGTTAAATGCAAGGCATTGATAGGGCAGGCAAAGAGAAAATTTGACCACAAGTATAACTAAGGGGAAGTACCAAGAAAATAAGAAGACCAATGGTCTTAACAGGAAAAAAACATATAACACAACAGCAGGCGGACTTATACGTCAGCCGAATTAGGTGGCCCAACCACTAATACAATCACTTCCTCCCGAAATTCTTGAAGCTGCCTAGGCTCAAAAAAACAAGTACACTTTCTGTTTATAGATAACATAACACTTTGCAGGAAATTTTAGTTGAAAAGTAGCCCCTAGAGTAAGAACCCTGGGGTGAAGGGCCAAGAAACCCTTCCTTCTCAACTGTGTATCACGTGAAATATCGGGAAATATTCTAACATTAGAACCTAGAAAAGCCTCAGTAATATTTCTGAAATACATTTTAAGAACATAAAATGTATCTGACTCTAGAACCATAGTAACAAGCAGGGTAGCCTTCCCTGTAACAACCTCCAAAGAGTTTACTAGAAACCCAGTGAGGTCTCCTAACCTAGGGGAAGTGGGGGAACTACCTGGAACCTGATTCTTAACACCAACCGACAGTTATACTTGTGGTCTAATTAGAAGGGGAAGATGGGTTTTTTTTCCTCTTGTTTCTTTTTGTTAAGTATTTCTTACAGGTATGCCCCTGTATTTTCTTATCATTCAATACTGTATCTGGATATAATAATATTCATAATTGATAAATAAAAATTTAAAAAAAGAGAAAATTTGAGAAGAAACTTGCTGTTGAAGCAAAAACGCATAATACTTTTTCAAGTACATTCGTAGCAAAAATTCTGTGAGAGAGTCAATTCGAACATTAGATGATAGAGGGTAAAAGGGGCATTAAGAGGGGACAAGGCTATAGGGGAGAGACTGAATGAATTCTTTGCTTCGGTCTTTACTGAGGAAGATGTAGGGATGTTACCCATGACTGAAGTGGTATTTAAAGGTGATGCTGCAGAAGAATTGAAAGAAATATCGCTACACCGGGAAGATGTATTACAACTATTTGATAAACTGAATAGTAGCAAATCACTTGGACCGGATAGAATACATCCAAGGGTGTTGAAAGAACTGAAATATGAGATTGCAGACCTGCTATTAGTAATCCGTGAACTATCATTAAAATCATCTGTAATATGTGAAGATTGTAGGATCGCCAGTGTAACGCCAATTTTTAAAAAGAGTTCCAGGGGTGATCCGGGAAACTACAGACCGGTGAGACTGACGTCAGTACCGGGAAAAATGGTAGAAACCATCATAAAGAAAAAATTACTCAGCATGTAGATAGTCATGGCTTAATGGGAGATAGCCAACATGGCTTTAGACAAGGAAGATCTTGTCTTACTAATCTGTTATGTTTTTTTGAAGGAGTGAATAATCAGGTGGACAATGGTGAGTCGGTTGATATTGTGTATCTGGACTTTCAGAAAGCCTTTGACAAGGTCCCTCATCAGAGACTTTTGCCAAAACTAAAAAGTCATGGGATAGGAGGCAGTGTACTATTGTGGATCAGGAACTGGTTAAAAGATAGAAAGCAGAGGTTAGGGCTAAATGGCCAATTTTCTCAATGGAAAAAGGTGAATAGTGGAGGGACCTGTGCTGGGTCCGCTGCTTATTAACATATTCATAAATGAACTGGAAAGAGAATAACGAGTGAGGTATCAAATTTGCAGATGACACAAAACTATTTAAAGTTGCTAAAACCCAAGAGGATTGTGGAAAATTGCAAGAGGATCTTGATAAATTGGAAGACTGGGCATCAAAATGGCAGATGAAATTTAATGTGGACAAGTGCAAGGTTATGCACCTAGGGAAGAACAACCAAAACTATGGTTACACGATGCAAGGTTCCACATTAGGAACCACCACCCAGGAAAAAGATTTAGGCGTCATCGTGGATAACATGTGGATAACCCTCCGCCCAGTGTGCAGCGGCGGCCAAGAGAGCAAATAGAATGCTAGGTATGATAAGGAAAGGAATGGAAAATAAAACAAAAGATATTATAATGCCTCTATATCGTTCCATGGTGAGACCGCACCTTGAATATTGTGTGCAATTCTGGTTGCCTTATCTTAAAAAAGATACAGCGTTATTAGAAAAGGTAAGAGAAGAGTCATCAAAATGGTAAAGGGGATGGAAGGATACTCCTATGAAGAGAGGCTAAAAAGGTTAGGGCTCTTCAACCTGGAAAAGAGACGGCTGAGGGGAGATATGATAGAAGTCTATAAATTAATGAACAGAGTGGAACGGGTAAACGTAGATCGATTGTTTACCTTATCAGAATATAGAAAGACTAGGGGACATGCAATGAAGCTACAGGGTAAACTATTTAAGACTAATAAAAGAAAATATTTTTTCACTCAACGTGTAATCAAACTCTGGAATTTGTTACCGGAGGATGTAGTAAAGGCTGTTAGTGTAGCTGGGTTTAAAAAAAGGTTTGGACAAGTTCCTGGAGGAAAGGTCCATAAACCATTATTAAAAGGGACACAAGATATCAATGCTTGACCCAATACAAGCATTGTGGAACCTGTGTCCCTTGGGGAAACTGCTAGGTACGTATGACCTAGATTGGCCACTGTTGGAAACAGAATACTGGGCTTGATGGACCTTGGTCTGACCCAGTATGGCATATCTTATGTTCTTATGTTCTAATAAAGAGTGAGTTGGGTTGTAGCTGTAAAGGGAGGGATGCTCGGCTTCAAAGTGTAGCTAAATGATCCCAGATCTGCACATCTCAATGCCAACAGTAAAATCAGTTTCAGGCAAGATTCTCAGAGATCCATAAAGGAAAACCTCCCATGCTCTTTTCTTCAAAGCTGCAAACCTCTCCTTATTACTCCACACGTTAATTCCTATAATTACTTGTATTGTGACTAAACCAATCTACAGTTTGTCAAAGTAAAGGAAACAAATAGCAGCTATTCACTTACTCTCCCTGTCTTCCAACGAAGTGAGAACACCGTAGACAGGTAAATATGTTCAGCGAGTACTAATCCTTTAGCAATGTCACAGTGTAAAACATTTCAGTTGTGTAATGTTGGACAGTTTCTGTCAGTATGTATAAAGCAGGTAGTCATCCTAGCACACCCTTCTAGGAATGGAGTAGATGCCACCCGTTAGCCCATCTGGTCTGCCCAGATGCCTTGTAGTCTGGTTCTCTACCACTGTGGGTAGATGAACCCACAAATTCCCCATACTTAACCAACACAAGATCCCCCCAGGTCTTTTAGCAGATCTCTCAACCCTGATCCTACCACCATCCTCTATATTCTTGTATTAATTTCTGGAGGGCAAGTTCCTTAACACTTACCAGTGAGACAGGCATGGGGTTGTTACCTCCTAGGTCTGAAGACAGGCAACAGGGAAAGCATCTTCCAAGTACTTTTAATGAGTTGGGTTGGCTTGTGTGGAAGGCAGTGAGGGAGGAGACATATTTATATAGGACAAGGTGATTTTCTTTTTTCAGGTCTTCTCCATAGAGCTGGAGCATCCTAGATAGGAATTCAAGGAACATTAGTCACAACAAGAATTGGGGGGTGAATGAAAGGTCATGATGACTGTCCTCTGTTCCCTTGGGTTTGATGCTATGATGATAATAATAATCTAGTCATTAATGTTGACAAAACAGAGGCTTGGATTCTCTCTTGATTAGGATCTTTTATTCACTAGTCAGTGTTTTGCTTGGGTATGTTCGTTTTTCCTGATAGACCTGAGGTTCACTGTCTTGAAGTTACTGTAGAGCAAGGGTTGACACTTAGACCTCATATTAAAAATGATTTTACCTCCACTAGATTACTCTAGCTTTTGCTTGTAGGGTTACCATTATTGCATTCTTCAGCCTTGCAAAAAATTCAAAATGTTCCAGCTTGTTTGATTCTAGAACTTAAGAGTTCTTATGGAAGGTCAAACCAGATAGGCTGTATGGTCTTTATCTGACGTTGTTTTCTATGTTTCCATTACAGGCATGAACGATGGCTAACACTTTTATATTCACTGTCTATAGCCCAACAAGCACAGTATAAATTGATGTTTCTGTTGTGCAAGGTTGCTATCATAAATCCTTGCTGCACTAATTCAACCAGTTCGGACTCTGCGTTAAAGTTGTCCTTCAGTTAGAGAAGCCTGGTTGACTGTTGCTTAGTCTCGTGCATGGTTAGTGGTAAGATCAAAGATTTTGAATTCATTACCATCCAACGTTCATTTTAGGAAAAGATTTGCTTATTTCCAGAAAGCATCTAAAGATGCATGTTTGTTTTCTAGCATTTTGTAATTTTGAAATTGTTTGGGTGGGAGGCAATTCAAGCGAGCAATATAGTAGGGGGTCAAGTACTTTTGTCCACTAAAGAAGAGCGGGACCTAGGTGTGGTTGTGTCCGATGATTTTAAAGTAGCTAAACAGGTAGAAAAGGTGACGGAAAAAGCTAGAAGGATGCTTGGGTGCATACGGAGAGGAATGGCTAGCAGAAAAAAGGAGGTGATAGTGCCTCTTTATAAGTCTTTGGTGCGACCTCATTTGGAGTATAGTGTGCAATTCTGGAGACCGCACCTTCAAAAGGATATAAACAGGATGGAGTCAGTACAGAGGGTGGCTAATAAAATGGTTAGTGGTCTTCATTATAAAGCATATGAGGACAGACGGAAGGATCTTAATATGTACACCTTAGAGGAAAGGCGGGATAGAGGTGATATGATTGAGATGTTTAAATACCTCCGTGGCATAAATGTTCAGGGAGAGAGCCTCTTTCAATTGAAAGCAAGTTCTGCTATGAGGGGACATGGGATGAGGATGAAGGGAGATAGATTCAGGAGTGATATGCGGAAATATTTCTTTACAGAAAGAGTGGTGGATCCATGCAATAGTCTCCCAGTGGAGGTGGTAGAGATGAGGACAGTAACTGAATTCAAAAAAGCATGGGACCAACACAGAGGATCTCTAAAGGTAAAAAGTGGACTGTTGTAGTTGTTGTTATGGAAGGACAGACTAGATAGGCCATGTGGTCTTTTTCTGTCGTCATATTTCTATGTTTCTATCATATTAACACATTATGCTTGTGGAGGGTCACCTGTGCATGAAGTCAAGTAGGCTCCTATTTTAAGCCTATTTTATAAAGAGGTATAGAAGCCTATTTACCTTTAAAAAATAGTAGAGCAAATGTAGCAGAAATTGAAGCTGCAGAGATTTATGCCCGCTTGGGAGCAAGCGTAAATATTCATGCACGAAGTACACATGTACTGTGGAGCGCACCATGATATTTTGGTTCTCCAGGAGATAGGGGGAGCTCTAGAAACTGGGAGAGAGCTCTGGTGATGCATTAAGACAGGGGACTGTTTAGAACAAGCCTGATTCACCTTAAAGGCTAATTTAGCCTGTGCCACCTAAGGGAGCCAAGGCAGGGAAGCCTAGCCAGGAGAGCATGATCCAAGAAAGAAGCATAAGTATCCGGAGCCCCTGGGAGAAGAAAGTGGGATCCTCTAATACCCTGCAAGCACGTTGTTGTTTTGCTTTATATTTTTATCATATTTAATGTACCATTTTAATGGATGTTCTTCTATTGTGATTTTTATAGTTGTTCTTATTATATTTTTACATAGTATTTGATACCATTGGTGCTCTACATTTGAAGGTCTTATTTGTGACACTCATTTTTGTATTGTGGCATGTTTCTCATTTTATATGTGGGCAGTTCCTGATTTTGTTTTTGTGTGTTTTGGTTTCAATTCTTTTGTTTTTTATGCATTTATATTGTTATTTTTAGAACCTTGACAAAGGCTTTGTATAGCCGAAACTTGGCCAAGTTGGGCATTCTCCAATAAAGATCATTCTCTATTCGATGGTCTCCCTCCACTCTTTTTTCGTGTTGCAGGAAGCCCTGAAACATGGTCCAAGGAGAGCTGGAGAAAGTACCAGGTTGCTGAATGGCTTTAAGGTAGGACAGACTTCGTAGTTTTAACCTTTGTTAGTGATTTAAAGAAAGGGATTAAAAAATGACCAGCCTGCCTGTGATCCAGCCCTGGGTGTTGATTATTGCACTAAATATTGCAAAGTATACTCAGTCTGCAGGTAGAAAGTCAGATTGGGGGCCAGCCCAAGAAGAAGGTCAAACTAGGGGTTTGCTTATGTGCTGGGAGTAAAACTCCAAGATCCAGTCTGCGGGTAGAGAGTCAGGCTGGGAGTTTGCTTGTGTGCTGGGGTTAAAGCTCCAGGGTCCAGTCTGCAGGATTCGATAACTTTAACAGTGGCCAGCCTTAGAGAGAGGGCCATGTTCTTGCCACCCTAAATGCTGGGGGTTCATAGCCCTAACAAGGATGCATTCTATGCCAGTGGATGGCCTGCACAGGAGCTGGGCTAAATGTTTACATATTGCATTGTGCAATGCGCTCCCAGGTGTTAACTTGGTCATGATTGATAAGGAAGGGTTAGAAGGTTGCCTGCCAGCAAGGGAGATAGGCTGGGAGCATATACAGAACCGTTGCTGCCCTATTGTTGGTGAAATGGGATAAAACTGTGAGGCAACCTTGATGCTAGTAGCCTGAGAGTGATTCTATAAAGTGTTCATGGAGCGTTATGCATAGAATACATGTGTCAATTGCTATTCTAAAGGATTTACATCTATGAATGGGCACATAGACATGCCAGCATATTTCCCATCATGTGAGGCAGAGCTTGGGTGGAATGTAGGTAGGGCTTATGTTAATGTGTGTAATGAATAGGCCCCATATATGCAGCTGGAAACTCACGTTACAGAATTACCCTCTTTGTGTTTTGCAGGTGCTGAAGCCGAGTTTTGCTAATAAAGATTTTTTTCTGCATCCTGAATAGGGGGTTGAGAGCCCATCAGAGACCCTACGGTCCAGATTAACTGCTGAGCTGTCACAAAAATACCTATTTTGTAAACAACACATGTAAATCACGATTCCACCTATTCTCCACCCTAGAACACACCTACAGTACATGTGGGTCACCTAAATATATGCACCTTCCTGTGATTGTGCCTGCTTTTATATTTTATTTACATTCTCTTATATACTGTGCTATTCTGCATCAGTGTGGTTTACATTGAACAAACTGAAATTACATTGAACAGGGCATTATAACTTGGAGATAACTATTTTACAGGGAACATGGGCTATGGAGAGTTAAGTGGCTTGCCCAAGACCACAAGGAGCACCTGTGGGACTAGAAACCCCAGTCCTTCCGGCCCAAGGTTGCTGTCCTCTAGTGGGATTTGAACCCCCGACCTTCTGGCCTGAAGTACCTTGCCCCAGCCACTAGGCCACTCCTCCACTCATTGTGTAACTCTGGCGGTAACTTTATAAAAGGCCTTTTGCTTGCAAAAAAACCCTTTACAAAATGAGTCCCTTATTGTTTGTCATTTGTTGATTGCATTGTACTGTTGTTTTTAAATTGTATTTATGTTTATTGTTCCTCGCCAGGACTGCAAAAATAAGCATTACAAATAAATAACATTTGGTGTCACCACCATGCTCTGATCTCTGTTGCACTGCAGTCAGGTCATAGTAGAAAGTTTCTGCAAGAGTAGAGACCTTGCAGTGGTCAGAGCAAGGGAGCAGGTCAATGGTCAGGTCTGGATGGCAGATGATGAGCAAACTTGGAAGAGAACATAACTTGGGATCAGTAGCTTTTGCTCAAAGCTCGTTGCATGGAGTGGGTTCCTTCTTCATCTGAGCATATTGTGTATCTGTCTGAAAGTGCTGTGGATGAACAGTGAGCGGGAAGGGTGAGTGGGGGATTCAGCAGATACTGTCAGGATGTTTTCCACTTCAGGAAGAGGAGGGAGCAAAAACATAGGGGGAAGGAAAGAAGGTCTGTACGGTTCTGGGCACTGCAAACAAGATGAGTTGTCTTCAGGGGTCATGGTTCTTACAAGAGCATGAATTCATGTAGATAGTATAAGAACAAGTGACAGGAACCATTCTTTGCTTGATATCTTGGTTTAACAAATTTGGAGTTGGAGATGGTTAGAGATGTAAGATCTAAAGGGGAAACCAGTGTATCATGAAAAAAGTCCAACTATATCATCCCAAACGCAAACAGAACCTTGTCACAGTTTCGGAAGGAATATTCGTCAAACTCTCTAATCAAGGAAAATAGAGCCTTCCTTGAATGGTAGCTTGAGGTCATGGTATTAGATCCTCACAATAAGGCTATAACTCTGAATGTGAATGGCTTATCATCAGCACTGAAGAAGAAGAGAATTTTGCTTCTCTCAAGAAGAACAGATAGCGAGGCTTCAAGAAAATCATATGAATGAAGCTGAACATTGAAAACTCAAAACGGATTGAACAGGCCGGATGTTCTGAGTACCGTTCAACTGCAGAATCAGAGAAATTTCTATTTTACTGATGGTAGATAAAGTGAAAATCCAGAAAGCAGGCAGCTCATCAAATTATGTTTTATATTCTTGGTCAATTTGGCACTAATATCTATAGGAAACTGTGGACCATACTGTATGCTTTGAGAAGCTGCTGCTGGCGCTAAATGAGGTAGAGAATGCCTCATTGTTGATGGAAGAAACATAGAAACATGACGGCAGAAAAATAAAATAGGCCTATCTAGTCTACCTTTCCATACCAACTACTATAGTCCCTTTTTTTCCTTAAGAGATCTTCTGTGTTTATCCCATGCTTTCTTGAATTCAGATACAGTCTTTGTCTCTACTACCTCCAGTGGAAGACTATTCCATACATATAACACTCTTTCCATAAATAAATATTTACACGTATTACCTCTGAGTCTATCCCCTTTCACCCTCATCCTACGTCCCCTCATAGCAGAGCTTGCTTTCAATCAAAAAAACCTTTCCTCCTGTATATTTATGCCACAAAGGTATTTAAATGTCTCTATCATATCTCCCCTAGAAGGTCAACACAAAAGAGGAAGGCCAGCAATTTGATGGATCGATACCATAACAGCAGCCTCCTGAATGAAGACCAAACATAATTTAAGACAACTATCCAGAGGGTCGCCATGAGTCGATACCGACTCGACGGCACTTAACAACAATATCATATCTCCCCTTCCCTGCCTTTTCTCCAAAGTATACATACTGAGATATTTAAGTCTGTCCCAATATGCCTTATGATGAAGAACACTGACCATTTTGCACCAACTCCATCATGTTTATATCCTTTTGAAGATGTGGTCTCCAGAATCGCACACAATACTCTAAATGAGGTCTCACCAAAGACATACAGAGGCACTATCACCTTCTTTTTCCTGCTGGACATTCTTGTTCCTAGGCATCCAAGCATTTTGCTGGCTTTTGCCATTGCCTTTACTAACTGTTTAGCCACCTTAAGATCATCAGAAACAATCATCCTTAGGTCCCGCTCTTCTTTCGTGGACAGAAGTATTTCACCCCCTATACTGTACCGCTCCCTTGGATTTTTGCAGCCCAAATGTATGACCCTGCATTTTTTAGCATTAAATCTCAGCTGCCAAATTCTTGACCATTCTTCAAGCTTCACTAGATCCCTCCTCATGTTATTTACACCTTTCTGGATATCTACCCTATTGCAGATTTTGGTATCATCCGTAAAGAGGCAAACTTTTTCAAACAGCCCTTCCACTTGCAAAAATTTTAAAAAGAACCGGGCCATGTATTTATAGTTTATGAAGCCCTAATCCAATATGGTACATGGTTTATTTGCTATGCCGCCTTTTAAAAGGCACACAAAGCAGTTTACAATTGTAAGCCATTAAAGAAGTGTGAAAGAGCTCCATACATTGATTGGAAAGGAAAAAAGGAGAGAAAACAGTTATCACGCAGATACATCAGAGCATCGTACATTCTTAGACAGCAATCATATGCTCCTTTTAGGCGATGGGGAAGTCGGTCTATGCTGCACTAACCTGGGATATCAAACAACTGTTTAAACATCTATGTCTTTAGTGCAGACCTGAAATCTTTATAAGTATCTTGAAGATGGAGTTGGGCGGGTAAACCAGTCCACAGCATGGGAGCTACGAAGAAGAGCACACTCTTTGGTGGATTCCTAGTGAACCTTAGTTGGCGATGGTAAACATAGCCGGTTCCCATGTACAGAACCAAGGGAGCGGGCTGAGCAATATGGAATGATCAAAAAAGAGAGGTGGTTGGGACAGTCTGGTGAATAGTCTTGTAAGTCAGAATTAAAATTATATACTGCATAAGAGCTTTGACTGGGAGTCAATGATGATGAATTAAGAGTAGTCACATAGACACTCTGAGAGATAAATTGCTATCACGCCTCAGTTTTGCTTGGATTTGTTCCCATATCTGTTACCAAAAAGCCTTGACCATGCCACATTTGAACATCATAGGATATGTCTCATTGTCTTGTTGCATAAGCCATACCGTGGATAGAGCAGGATGCCAGCTCTCTTCTATGACCAGAACAGAGGGCTGCTGAAAATACTAAAGTACAAATTGAGTGTTCAACCCATGGTGTAAAGATTATTTACACCACGGGTTGAATATTATTTTTCACTCATCTAGTAGATCAGATTTCTTTCTCTGAACTCCTGTACCATTTCAGATCAGTATCCTCCGGCTCTGACCTTTATCATAGTTAAAGTTAGGCTTACCATACACATATGTACACTTAACGCATTGCTAGTGGGTAGGTACGATTCCGAGAAACTCAATCTGAATTGCATAGTGAAGTTTAACTATCATCATCCCGTGGAGGATTACATAACAGTGTTGAAATAGATGTTTAAGGCAGTTAGCAGGAGGAGAATTGTAGAATATGCATCTCAGCTAAAAAAGCTAGACTGGCAAGAAGGACTAAATTGGAAGACTGTTGAAAAAGTAGAGATAGAACATAAATGTATATAAAGGGGTCTCTGGATCCTTTTACTAAGGTCTATGCAGTTTCCAGCAGAGGATATGCTAAAAATAGAGTAGACCAGGGATTCTCAACCCAGTCCTCAGGATGCACCTAGCCAGTCAGGTTTTCAGGATAACCACAATGAATATGCATGAGAGAGATTTGCATTCACTGCCTCCATTGCATGCAAATCTCTCTCGTGCATTTTCATTGTGGTTAACCTGACTGGCAAGAGAACTCCTGGAGTGGACTGAATCGCTTTGGGAACAGATCACTGTGGCATAATCCAAGGTGTTGTGCAGTGAATCCACAGACGATTCTAGTCAGAGTCTGTTGGAGCAGGGAAGGAGTTGTTCCGTCTTCTGTTCCTAAGGGAGTATGTGGAAGGAAGAGCAGATGAACGAGGAAGCTAGAGAAGGAGGAAGCCCATCTCTTGAGCTCCTGAGTTTCGGTAGGGGTGCTGAGGATCATACAGCAAAGTCCCTGTGCTACTGTTTCTGGCATTGCATTGAAGTAGTTCTCCCTGATGGATCCAGCAATGGAGTGCAGAGTTTCTGTAACCAGCCATGTGAAAATGGAGAAAAGGAGAGAGCTGCCCTACCAGTGCTTTTCAGTCCAGAGGAGCAAAGGTGAAAAGGAGTGAAGAGGGCAGATTTAGTCTCCTGGAGTACTAGGTACAAAAAGGATCCTCAGGAAGCTCAGTACAAGACTAAATGGAACGTCAAGTCTAAAGGAAAAGAAGAAGAAGAGTGTCACAAGAAAGGCGAAATCACTCCTTACCTGCTAATTGTCTTTCCTTGAGTTCCCTCTAGGCCAGGCCAGGTACAAATAGGTAGTCAGCCCCTTTCAGCAGCTGAGGACTGAGCTGATAGAGTCTTTCTGGTGTAGTATAAGGGCTCCCTCTGCAGCCTCTGACTGCAGTCTCCTACTGACCAAGCAGCTAAACTGAACAACCTACTAAACTACAGCCCTCCTTATGAGCTCCACTTCCCCATAACAGAGAGAGAGAGAGTGGCAGACAAAAATGGCAAGCACACATCCTTCGTACTTCATACAATAGAACAAACCTATGAACATCACATACTGAATCGGGTGCGTAATCAAGTAGCTGGGCCAACAGGCTCAGCCAGCCCGTACTACTCAGAACAGGACCCTTCTACAGAATCTGGGTTTCCCTAATTCCTTATTGAAACTCTTACCATAACTGCCCATCACCCAAACTAGCCCTCTACCTGTAGCCGCTATAAACCAGACCCCTCCAACTAACCTAACTGAGCGGGCCCTGGCCTTACCTGAAGGGAATTCAAGAAAAGACAATTAGCAAGTAAGGTCTAATTTAGCCTTCCTTATCATCCCTCCAGGCCAGGCCAGGTGCGAATGGGACGTACCAGAGCAGTACTTAAACTTGGGAGGGACCCGCGAGTCCAGCTTGAAGTACTGAGGCTCCAACCACCATGTCTCCTGACGCCTGCACATCCAACCGATAATGCCTTGAAAATGTGTGCAGCGATGACCAAATTGCCGCTCTGCAGATGTCTGCTGGAGAAAACAAGCCACATTCTGCCCATGACGTTGCCTGCAGCCTCGTGGAATGGGCCCACAAGCCCAAAGGTGGAAGTTTCCCTCGGGCTGCATACACAACCCCAACAGCCAGTTTCATCCAGCCTTAGAGGCCACTTTTCCCTTACGAGGACCTCCAAAATGTACAAACAGATGATCCGTTTTCTGAAACGACTCTGTCCCGCTAGCATATCTTTGCAGACCCTGTGAAGATCCAACCTATGCAGCCGATGATCCTCTTCAGAATTTCCGAGGCTTGGAAAAGCAGGCAGTGCAATAGCATGGTTCAAGTGAAACCGTGCCACTACCTTAGGCAGAAACAACGGCACAAAACCACTTTTTCTTTGAAAAACAGGAGAAAAGGTTCTCTGCATGAGAGTGCCTGCAGCTCTGAGATCTTCCACGATGAACAGAGCACCACTAAATGCACCATCAAAGATGCTCTCGACAAAGGCTCAGAGCCTCCAGGACCAAATTCAGGTCCCAAGGTGGTATCACTGGCTGCCAGGGAGGTCGAATGAGCCTCACTGCTCTAAGGAATTGCACTACATCTGGATGTGCTGCCAGCAAATGCCCCTGCAGTTGCCCTCGATAAGAGGACAATGCAGTCACCTGCACCTTCAATGTGCTGAGTGCCAATCCTTTCTTAAGTCACCCTTGAAAGAACATCAGGTTGTCAGGCAGAAAACAACAAAAGAAACAGCACACTACTCTTCGAATACGCGCTATACTCCGACATAGGCAAGCATGTCCAAATGCTTCCTAGACCTTAGCATAGTTGAAATAACAGATGCAGAATGTCCATGGATACGCAACCTCACCCTTTCAAGAGCCAAGCTGTAAGCGAGAACTGATCCACCTGTGGCATCAGAACTGGACACTGTGCCAACAGGTTGATCCTGCCAGGCAACCTCCAGGGGCAGTTGATCAGAAGACAAAGGAGATCTGCATACCACAGCCTCCATGGCCAATCTGGCGCTATGAGGATCATTGATCCCTTGTGCACCTCTATCTGCTGAAGTAGACATCCTATGAGCGCCAAGCAGAAAGACTTACAGGAGACCTTCCATTGGCCACGCCTGAGTCAGTGCATCGAGGCCCTTGGACATGTGTTCTCTCTGCCGGTTGAAGAACCACGCCACTTTGGTGTTGGTGAGGATAGCCATGAGATCCATGACCGGCTGCCCCCATCATACCATGAGGTCATGAAACACCGCCACATTGAGCTCCCATTCTCCAGGGTCCAATGTGTGGCAACTGAGGTAGTCTGTCTGAACCTTGTCCTTCTCAGCAACATGGGCCGCTGACTGGGCTGTCAGATGCTCCTCTGCCCACCACATAAGATCTTGACTCTCCAACAGTAGTGAAGCACTGCACATGCACCCCTGCCGGTTGATATAGGCTACTGTTGTCGCATTGTCAGAGAAGACCCAAACATCTTTCCCCTCTAGCAGATGTTGGAAACTCTGCATTGCCAAGTAAACTTCCCGCAGGCGATTGATCGACCATGAGGTCTCCTCCGGAACCTAACAACCTTGTGTCACCTGAGATAGACAGTGCACTCCCATCTGGAGAGACTGGCATCCATAGTCACCAGGACCCATTGTGGCTGCTCCAACGGGCTCTAGCCACCACTGCAAGCTTGTTCTCATGTCCTGTGAACACACCAGCTTCCAGGACAACAAGTGGTGCTGTGGCAACCACCTCAATAGGAGCACCTGCTGCAGGAGGCGCATATGTTCCCTGGCCCACAGCATGAGAACCAGGGCAGCCACCATGGATCCCAACAGTTTCATATAAAACCATGCTGTTGGTACTGGCATGCTCAGAAACGTCCAGATCTGCGCCACCAGTTTCACCACTCTGTCTTCGGGCAGGGAAACCATCCCCTCAGAGGTGTTGAAGAGTGCTCCGAGATACACCAGGTGCTGTACCAGCCACAGCTGGCTCTTGGTGAGATTGACCACCCAGCCCAGCTGCTGCAAATATTCCATGACTCGCCAGGTAGCGATATGTGCCTCATCCTCTGACTTTGCCCAGATGAGCCAATCATCCAGATAGGGATGCACCAGGATCTCTTCCTGTCATAAGGCCACTGCCACCACCACCCTGACCTTTGTAAAGGTGTGCAGCGCGGTGACCAGGCCATAGGGTAACGCCCGGAACTGGAAATGTCCCATGGGCATGGTAAAACACTGGTCTGATAGGAATGTGAAGATAAGCTACGCTAAGATCTAGATTGGACAGGAACTCTTCCTGTCATACTGCTAATATCACCGAGCACAGCATCTCCATCTGGAAATGCAGTACCCTCACATGCTTGAAATCGAGGATGGGCCGAAATGAGCTAACTTTATTCGGCACCATGTAATAAATGGAGTATCGACCAGACCTACACTGGTCTCGGGATACTGGCAGTACTGTCCCCAGCTGTATCAGATGCTGAAAGATGGAGGAGACTGTTGCTCTCTTCTCCATGGCCTTTCAAGATGAAACGACAAAGGCTTCTGCCAGCGGCCTTGCAAATTCCAGTATATACTCTTCACAGATAACTTCCAAGAGCCACTGATCAGTCATAATTATGGCCCAGACGGAGTAAAACTGTTGCAACCAACCTCCTATCGCCTCCGTTTGGACCGGCCTGTTTTCATTGAGGCTTCTTACTCAGAATTTGCTGGGCCACATAGCAACTTTGACCAAACCCTTGGGCCCCCGAAAGGCCAGCCCCCTCACTTCATAGCGACCCCTCTTGTACAGTGCAAACCGAGTAGAGTGGAACTGCCATAAATCTCTGACCTGTCCTCTCTGTGAACCTCCTGGCTTCAGAGTCGATGGCCAATCCTCCAGCAGGCGCCCCCCCTTTGGAGTTGCACAGGTCCTTTACAATCTTATCCAGTGCCTCTCCAAAGAGCAACTTGCTTTTGTAGGGAAGTTTACTAAGTCATGATTTGGATGAAGCGTCCGCCGCCCAGGTCCTCAACCAGAGAAAATGGCGTGCCGCTACCACCAACGCCATCAATTTGGAGGCAATGCTAATCAAATCATAAAAGGCATCCGCCATGTATGTCGCCGCTGACTCAGCTTAGCCCCTTCTAAGGTCTCCGCACTGTCAGGGTCGATGGAACTCCTGCTTGGAGCCAGCGAATAGAAGCCCAAGACACATAGGCTTCGCAAATAAAAACCTTCAGTGCCAGGGCGCCAGAATCAAAGGCCTGCTTGAGGATCATTTTCAGCTTCCTATCTTGAAGATCTTTAAGCATTGCCCCACCTTCTACCAGGAGGGTCATCTTCTTGGTGACCGCTGAGACCAACACATCCACCCTAGGCAATTCTCAGAAGCTCCCTCTCCTCCTGCAGGATAGGGTAAAGCTGCCTCATCAGGCGGCTACCCTGTAAAGTAGCCTCCAGATACTCCCATTCCGACTCCACCATCTTTTTAATAATTCTGTGAACTGGGAAGCACACCTGCACTCCCCTGAACCCTTGAACGTCAGGCAGCTCCTTCATCTGCGCTGTAGACTGCATCATATTTAACGCCAATAGGGAGTGGGAAATGAGCGCTCCAAGTTCCTCCTTGTGTAAAACCCGGAAAATATTCAGATCTTCCCCTGGGGCAATTTCTCCTTCCTCCAACTTCTGAGTCCACGAGATGCCCCTCCCCCCACCCTGTACTCCAAAGTATCTTCCCAAAGGTCCTCAGAAGGAAGCCAGCGAGGAAACTCCTGAACCCCTAATCCCATTCCTTCATTTCCGCTTGGCTCCCATCAGGAAGGTCCCTCCCCGAGATCCCCCTCCAGCAATGGATCCCCTGCTAGGACAACCGGAAGCTTGCATAGAAGACCTGAGGAGTCAGCCTGTTTCCTCTTTAGGCAGCAAGTCCTATGCTTTGGCACGATAAAATCCAGTGATAAAAAGGAATCCAGCCCCTCCTGTAGCCCTAGTGCCATAGTCTGAGGAGCTGCTCCTGTACTGATTGGCTTCTTGCTCTTACTCTTAACCTTACCTGTTCCCTGCTTTTCATGCTGATTGATGGAAATGGCTGCCAGCTGTAAAATGGCCGCAGCCCCCACCATACCCGCAGGAGCTGTCAGCCTAGTCATTTCTGCTCCAGAGGCTGTGCTCTCTCTCTTCATCACGGCGGCTTCCTCCAACTCCTGCCCAAAACCCCTCTGCAACCAACTGCCCTGCCTGAAACACGTGTGGCAAAGACCCGCCGCACTCAGCCCGTGGTCACTCCCACATTGGGCACACGCTGCAGGGGCCAGGAGCATGAACCCATGCTGCCGACGCTAACCCCTGAAGCTGAAAGAAGCACCTACCGCCAAAAAACAGACCCCGAGCACTGCTACGAACTGTGCTGGTATGTTCTCAAAGAATCTCTTATCAATCAAATTTATATACCTGAAACCTCCAGTCTGCCGGTTTAGGGATAGCCATGGATACTGTGGCCCACAGTTACCAACTATCCCGCTGGGACGAGGGAGGAGGGATCCTGGGGCTTCCAGATGCTTATACCCACAAGGGCAATTCTGAGTCCTACCAACCCCTGAGCGGAGCAGGCCTGGCCTCTGCTGCCCTTCACTCCACCGTTGTACAAAGGGGAGTGCTCCCAGCCTTTGCTGCCATCTATTACCTGGATAAATGCCCTGCCAGAGCAATCCATCACCTAAATGCCTGCCAGAGCAATCCAGCACCTAAACGCCTGCCAGAGCAATGCAGCAGCTAAACGCCCTGCCAGAACAATGCAGCACCTAAACGCCCTGCCAGAACAATCCAGCACCTAAACACCTGCCGGAGCAATCCAGTACCTAAAGGCCTCCCAGAGCAATCCAGCACCTAAACACCCTGCCAGAGCAATGCAGCACCTAAACGTCTGCCAGAGCAATCCAGCACCTAAACGCCTGCCAGAGCAATGCAACAGCTAAATGCCCTGCCAGAGCAATGCAGCACCTAAACGCCCTGCCAGAGCAATACAGCACCTAAACACCTGCCAGAGCAATCCAGCACCTAAACGCCCTGCCAAAGCAATCCAGCACCTAAACGCCCTGCCAAAGCAATCCAGCACCTAAACGCCTGCCAGAGCAATCCAGCACCCAAACGCCCTGCCAGAGCAATCCAGCACCTAAACGCCCTGCCAGAGCAATCCATCATCTAAAACGCCCTGCCAGAGCATTCAAGCACCTAAACACCTGCCAGAGCAATCCAGCACCTAAACGCCCTGCCAGAGCGATCCAGTACCTAAACGTCTGCCAGAGCGATCCAGCACCTAAACATCTGCCAGAGCAATCCAGTACCTAAAGGCCTCCTAGAGCAATCCAGCACCTAAACACCCTGCCAGAGCAATGCAGCACCTAAACGTCTGCCAGAGCAATCCAGCACCTAAACACCTGCCAGAGCAATCCATCATCTAAACGCCTCCCAAAGCAATCCAGCACCTAAATGCCCTGCCAGAGCAATCCATCATCTAAACGCCCTGCCAGAGCAATCAAGCACCTAAACACCTGCCAGAGCAATCCAGCACCTAAATGCCTGCCAGAGCAATCCAGCACCTAAATGCCTGCCAGAGCAGTCCAGCACCTAAACACCTGCCAAAGCAATCTAGCACCTAAATGTCCTGCCAGAGCAATCTAGTACCTTAACACCCTACCAGAGCAATCCAGCACTTAAACGCCCTGCCAGAGCAATGCAGCATCTAAACGCCCTGCCAAAGCAATCCAACACCTAAACACCTGCCAGAGCAATCCAGCACCTAAACACCTGCCAGAGCAATCCAGTACCTAAAGGCCTCCCAGAGCAATCCAGCACCTAAACACCCTGCCAGAGCAATGCAGCACCTAAACGTCTGCCAGAGCAATCCAGCACCTAAACGCCTGCCAGAGCAATGCAACAGCTAAACGCCCTGCCAGAGCAATGCAGCACCTAAACGCCCTGCCAGAGCAATACAGCACCTAAACACCTGCCAGAGCAATCCAGCACCTAAACGCCTAACAGAGCAATCCAGCACCTAAACGCCCTGCCAGAGCAATCCAGCACCTAAATGCCCTGCCAGAGCAATCCATCATCTAAACGCCCTGCCAGAGCATTCAAGCACCTAAACACCTGCCAGAGCAATCCAGCACCTAAACGCCCTGCCAAAGCAATCCAGCACCTAAATACCTGCCAAAGCAATCCAGCAGCTAAACACCCTGCCAGAGCAATCCAGTACCTAAACACCCTGCCAGAGCAATCCATTATCTAAGCGCCCTGCCAGAGCAATCCAGCACCTAAACGCCCTGCCAGAGCAATCCAGCACCTAAACGCCCTGCCAGAGCAATCCATCATCTAAATGCCCTGCTAGAGCAATGCAGCACCTAAACACCTGCCAGAGCAATCCATCATCTAAACGCCCTGCCAGAGCAATCCAGTACCTAAAGGCCTGCCAGAGCAATCCAGCACCTAAACACCTGCCAGAGCAATCCAGCACCTAAACGCCCTGCCAGAGCAATCCAGTACCTAAAGGCCTGCCAGAGCAATCCAGTACCTAAAGGCCTGCCAGAGCAATCCAGCACCTAAACACCTGCCAAAGCAATCCAGCACCTAAATGCCTGCAAGAGCTATCCAGCACCTAAACGCCCTGCCAGATCAATCCAGCACCTAAACGCCCTGCCAGAACAATCAAGCACCTAAACGCCCTTCTAGAGCAATCCAGCACCATAAAATCTCTACATACAGGTGTCATGCTCCTGTTTCTTGTATCACCCAAACCATCAGGGCCAGTGGTCCTGATACATTCCAAAAACTATAGGAAAATATTGGAGTACATGGTCAATTAAAGCAAATTGGAACTGTGCCCAGATGTGCACTTCCTCCAGCTTATCATGATTTAAAGTGGTCGCAGCAAAATTGAAGTATCCTGGAGTACAGATCCCTGGAAATCACAATGATCTTTACTAATGTGATTTCTCACTCTTAATAACCAAAATCTAAAGGAAACTGAAGGAATTGGGTGACCTCCCTCCAGCATGGTCAAAAAGAATAAACATTCTTAAAATGCTTCTGCTTCTCCATGTCTGATATCTTTACCAACATATCTTTATCTTTATCTTTATTAATACATTTTATATACCGCTCACACTCAAGGTACCAGAGCGGTTTACAATAGCAAAAATAATAGGGCTGCTGAAAAGGAAAAGAACGTCATAAATAAAAGGAAAGAAAGATACGAGATAGGATAGAATAAGAGGGGAGAGTAGAGCAACAGGGCAAAGTGGGCTAAGAACGACTGAAATCAACGATATGGGGGAAAGGAGAGGGGAGGGGGAGGGGGAAGGTTAAAAGCTGTGCAGAACAAATGGGACTTCAGCATGGTCTTAAAGGTTTTGTAGGAAGGTTCTAGACGGAGGGCAGGGGGGAGCGAGTTCCAGAGCCGAGGGCCTAAGAAGAAGAAAGCAGAAGAACGGGTGGATTTGAGATGAGCCTGTGATGGAGAAGGAAGGGACATGCAGTTCAGATGAACTGACCGAAGAGAACGATGGGCGGAGTGAAGATGGATTTGATCTGCGAGGTAAAGGGGAACACCGGTGTGAATGGATCTATGTACATGGATGAGCACCTTGAACTGTATGCGATATGTAAGTGGAAGCCAGTGCAAGTGAATCAGAAGAGGGGTGATGTGATCAAAACGTGAAGCATGCATCAAAAGACGTGCCGCTGTGCGATGAACCAGTTGTAGTCTCCGCAATTGTGATTGGGGAAGGCCGGCGAGAACAACATTACAATAATCAAGACGAGATACCACCAGGGATAAGAGTAGTGTGGTCATAGAGGGGACGGATATGAAAGGACGAACTGCAAGAAGTTGTCTCAAAGTGAAAAAGCACCGTTGCACCACAGAGGAAACATGCTCTTTGAAAGATAAGGCAGAATCCAGGATAACCCCCAGATAACGTAGGGAGGGAACAAGAGGAAGAGGTGTGGAGGACAAAAGAGGAGCGAGGGAAGGAGCAGGAGCACCGAAGGTGAACCAAATGGCAAAAGTTTTTGATGAGTTTACATGCAGGAAATTAGAGGAGAACCAGGTAGCCACCGATGTCAAGCAGGAATTGAGAGGAGCTAGGTCCAAGGTAGTAGGGTCAGTGTGGTGAAGAAGAATAATATCATCTGCATAGAAGTGAGCTGTGATACCGTGCTGCTGAATCAAAAGGGCAAGGGGGGCCAGGAAGACATTAAATAGGAGGGGGGCAAGGACTGAGCCCTGGGGGACACCACATGGAAGAGGGGTTGGTGGAGAGGATGAAAGACCTGTAGAAACGGAAAAAGACCTATGGGAGAGAAAGAACAGAACCGGAGAGACCAATGTTGTGTAGCCGAGCTAGGAGGGTGTGGTGATCTACAAGGTCAAAGGCAGCGGATAAGTCTAGGGAAACGGCAATGGAGAAAAGACCGCGATCGTGGGCGATACGCAGGTCATTAAGGAGTGAGAGCAGAATGGATTCGGTACTGTGATTGGGACGGAAGCCGGATTGACGGGGGTGTAGAACCAGGGAAGCCTCAAGGTGAGAGGAGAATTGGGCGAAGACCAGTTTTTCAAGAATTTTAGAAAGGAAGGGGAGCTTCGAGATGGGATGCCAATTGGCTGGGGAAGAGGGATCGAGCGAGTCTTTTTTAAGGATGGGGCAGATAATGGCATGCTTCCAGACGGAGGGAAAGGAACCAGAAGAGAGACTGGAGTTGACAATAGAGAGGATCTGAGGAGAAAGGGCTAGAGAAGTGTTCAAAAGCCATTGGGATGGGATAGGATCCAAGGTGCAGGTGGTTTTACGGGTTGAGGAATAAACCTTAGACAGATCTGAGATGGTCACGGGCTGGAAAGAGGACCAACTATGGGAGAGAGGAGGAAGGTGTGGGGAAGGAGAGTGTTTAGAGAACTGTATGCAGCAACGTCAAACTTCATTTGGCAGGACAAAGGCCCTCATATCAGACTGAGGACTCTAGCTTTCTGAATAGAGAAGGAATACATGCTGCCTAACATGGAGATAAATTATTTGGCAGCAGATCCTGAAGTTTTCTTAAACCCATCCATACTGGGCACATGCCATGCTAGTTTAGTTTTTCAGGACTCAATCCTCAAAATAAGAAAACTCTACAGGCTCAATTATATATGCTCCATATATTCTCTATAAAGAAAGCCATCTTCGGGGGGGGGGGGGGGAGTGGAGAAGGGCAAGATCTCTACCATCACAATGTAGAGCAAAAACAAAGCTGTATATCTAGATGTGTCTTCATGGGTAGGAAGAGGCTCCGATATGGGTAGCAGGTATGAGACAATGAAGAGATTGCTTCCTTTGCCCTCAGAGTTGATATAACTTCCCTGAAGACTCCCATCTAGCATACGACCAGGTGAGAAAATTCCAAGGGGTGGATCTCCAGCAACCCTAACTTCCAAGAGTCTTTGATAAGCAATAGTGACAGCTATTTACAGAGACATTTTAGATGGCATGGTTGGAGAACGTGCTTGCAAGACCTTAATTCACTATGGGTGTTATTCTGAAACGCAAATAGGCCGCCTGGATATGCGGGATAGACGTTTTCCTCGCAAAAACGTCTAGACCCATATTCTGAAACCACACAGCCCTGCATGTGCACAGCACTAAAATGGGGATCCCAGATTGTGGGTGGGAGGGGGCAGAACAGGGGCGTGGCAAGCCACGGAGATGTACAAAGCATATTCAGGAAAGGCCTGTGTATATCCTGAATGTATCCCACGGACACCTACGTTATACCAGCAGCAACATGGAATAAGGCCAGCATTTAGAAGATTTTCTGCTCTGATCCTCAATGCATCCCATAGAGATGAATGGCTGTGACACGTCTGTATGGAACTGGTGTGTCTGCTGTCTGGGACGGCACAAGATGCTACTGTACAGAATAGAATACACAGGAGAGGGATGTTTGTAAGGTGAAGGAACAATGAAATACTCCCCCACAGAAATATAAAGCACTGCAATAGTCGTTATTCTGGCTATGCTGGCATTTGCCGTTTGTACTGAAGGGGCTATTCTAGGCTTCCCAACAATTCCTGTGTTCGGAGAAATGGGAATGCAGACATAGGGATATTATGTGAGTTAGTATGGAGCAGAAGCGTGTTTGGCTGAGATGTGTGGTCCTGAGACGCCCTGCAATTATGTTTTACCAGCAGTTGTTTATAGGTGCAGGACATGGTTTTTGGCAAGGGAATGTTTTTGTGACTGCAGGCAAGAGTGGGCTACAGGGGAGGCCCTGGTGCGCTGATCCGCAACTCTGGGGGGACATGCATGCCTGGCCAGTACTTGGACCGTAGGGCTGACCGCAGCATCACCAGGAGCCAGTGTGAATGGGCAGTAACTTCTGTATATAGCAGGGCATGCCCCCGTCAATGGCGGGAGACCCTCGGAGTGGGGGCAGGCTGCAGTGCAGACAGCACTAATAGATCTCCAAACGCAACAGCAGAGGTCTCTAACACTGTGCACATTTGTCAGGACAGATGATGGTGTTTTTGGGCATGTTTTCTGATGTTTGCACTGTTGCATGTTCTCATCCTGATGGTTTCCTATGAATGACAGGGATATGTTTTCACATGTAGCTCTACAGACCCGTTTCCGTTTTTTCTGGCCCATTCTTAGCATTGCAAATACTGTTTACAGCGATGACCACTGAGAGTAACTAAGGTGTTCATCAAATGTCATGTATGTTTTGCTGCAGGGTCTGTCAGGACAAATATCTCGCTTTCTATTTGCTTTTACAATAGATTTGGTGCACTTAGATAACCTTGTAGTGTTATGGGCATGCAACAGAAGTAGTATGTATATTCTGGGTTGCATGACCGTATCTGTTTCATCAGTATTAATGTGTTGTTTTCGTGAGCACAACACTATCAGTATGAGCATCAGTTTAGGAGATGTATGTTTTGCCAGCAGAGGCGTGGCCGCACGGAGACGGGAAGCATAGCAAACGTCGATCTTTTCAGAACATGATGAGCACAGGAACATACAGGCTGTTTGATGCGTTTACCTGTGTCCCATAATAGCAGCAAGGGCTCGTGTTTCCCTAGACATGTTATTTGTGCCAAGCCGGAAACCTATATCTCCCTGATTCCGGAACCGCAGGTGCATCTATTTCCACGATTTCGAAATTGGGTATATTACATGCTCATTTTCACTTTAGACGTTTCTGCCAGCCAAATGTGCACATTATAGAATCGGGATCTAATTGGAAATAGAGTCATCACTTCACTTGGATGACTGCGACTAGGAAAGAAGATGGGAAAATGTTCACAGCAACTCCTTATATGCTAGCAGGGGCTGCCCAAAGGGGGTGTAGGGCCATGTGCGGAGATTCATTGCGGAGTTTCATTTGCATAAGAAGCCTCATTTGCATAAATATTTGCATAATGTACTTTTAGTAAACATGCCTCTTAATGAGTGTCTGGATAAAGAAAGACTACCAGATTTCTAAATTACTATATTCCAGTGCCAACCGCCAGGCCCATTAGGAAGTACTATAAACACTGACCATTTAGAGCCCATAGCAAACAACACTACCAGGACTCACAAAGCACCAAACCCTACCTATCAAAAAGGCAACACTGTAAATATTAAACCAATACATCTCAGAGAATACCAATGCATCTCCTACTGGGGAAAGAGAACAAGTGGCACTGTCAGATAGAAACTACATGAATAGAATACCTCAGCTCAGTTACACATGCAGAACACAGACCGTCACCAAACAAACATAGAACAAGGGATTACAATTTAGAAATAAGAAGACAATAATTAAATTGGGAACCCCAAAAGCCAAACATGAAATGTACAGCAACACTGGGGAAATAAAATTATACATTAATTTCCTCTTGTACTAAACACGCAAAGATGTTAATGATACACATTTCCCAGATCTGACATATTCCAGTTAATAAATTCAAAATAAAAAGTATTTTTCTATCTTTTGTTTGGGCATTTTATTTTTCAGTTGCAATTGCTCCAGTCACTTTCTTCTGGTTTCTTTGTGTCTGCTGCTAACTCTCCATTGTCTGCTGTCCATTTGTCCTTTCTTCTCTCTTCTAGATTTTTTCCATTCTCTCTCTACATCTGCTTTTACATACTGATCTTTCCCCTTTTGCTCTTTCCCCCATTTCTTTCTTTATTCCTTTATAATCCACTCAAATTTCACCCTTCCATTCTCAATCCCCACTTACTCTCCCAATACCCGGTCAATCATAGATTTTTCTTCCCTCCCACACAAAATATCTTTTCCCCTCTCCATCCTCATTCCCCATCCCCTTCTAGTCCTCCCCTAAAATCAGCTCCCTTTTTTATTTTTTTTAAATTTATTTATTTAAAAGTATTTATATCCCGCTTTATCCTTGAATCAAAGCAGATTTCACTGCAAACCAATCAAGTAGGGTAGTGTGGGGGTGTTGGCATGCAGTGGCTCCCTTCTAGTTCTAGATCCACCCAGCATCCGCTCCCTTCTAGTCCGATTCTCCCATGCCCATTTCCGGTTCTAGCCCCCCATCAGCCCATTTCCCCTCCAAGCCTCCCATGCCCATTTCCGGTTCTAGCCCCCCATCAGCCCATTTCCCCTCCAAGCTCCCACATCAGCCAATTTCCAATCCTAGCCCCCCCCCATCAGCCCATTTCCAGTTCTAGTCCCCCATCAGCCATTTCTAGTCCTATTCCAGCCCATCAGCCCACTTGTAGTCAATGCTCCCCCATCAGCCCATTTCCAATCCTATTCCAGCTCCCCATCAAATCATTGGTAGTCCACGCAGTGCCCATCAGCCCATTTCCAGTCTAAGCTCCCCCATCAGCTCATTTCCAGTCCCAACTTACCCTCCCATCACAGCCCATTTCCAGTCCTTGCACCCCCCTTCCGCCCGCCTGCTGAAGAGCACCGCAGCCGTCTAAAGGCCTTCAGAGGAAGCCGGGAAAGCCCACGCTAGGCCCCGGCTCCCTCTGCGCAGCCGCCAGCATAAAGAGTGTTTTCCCTCACGCTGGCGGCTGTTTAAGTGAAGCGCGCTAAATGCCTGGAAAGGTTAAAGGTCATTTCCCAGCACTCGTACAATTCACAGAAACAGTTGCCAGCGTGAGGGAAAACACTCTTCACGCTGTTGGCTGTGCAAAGGGAGCTGGGGTATGAAGTTTGCGCGTGGCCCCATGAAGCGCGGGGGCCCTGTGCGAACATTCTCGCACAATGGACGGGCCGGCCCTGTGTGCTAGATACATTGAACTGATAGCTTGCCTCATCAAACCTACTGATTGCTACTCTTTTAGCATATAATCTACCCCATATTGCTGGTGGACATGTCCCAAGATCCAGAGATTTGGGATTGGTATTTCCCTGGAAATATCTCAAGTGATCAAAGGAAAGAGATCCAGCTCTGGGTGTGGGCTTGCTAGAGTTCTGTGGAGAAAATGGCATCCCTAAGAGGGGCAGACAGCTTACATCAGAAACGCTGCTAGCAGCTTGATTCTCTGCCTGACCTCTGGATACTCAGGGCTGCTTTTACCTATGGGCAAGAGAGGCAGCTGTCCTGCACCTCTGCACAACAGGGGACCCAGCTGGCCTGCTGCCTATAGATAAAAGCAGCCCCAATCATGGGCAGACAGCTCGGATCCCCACAGGCAGAAGGGAAGGGCTGGCTGCAATCGTGGTCCAAATGCAAGGTGTCTACCGGTGGGGATCCCCTCTCCTACAGTCAGGCGAGAAGGGATAGCCGCAATTGTGGCAAAGATCTCTTCTGTCTGGCCGTGGGAGATGGGATCCCCATGGGCAAACAGCCTGCATCTGGGCCATGACTGTGGCAATGCTCATCTCTTCTGCTGCTGGGGGGGAGGGGGGGCTGTGAATAGGCGTGCTATTCTCCGAAGTTTGCCCAGGACCCCATAAGGGGTTGAAGTGGCCCTGTGCTTACTGGTGTCAGAAATCAGCTGAAACAGCAAAACTGGTATATTCACGCAAGGATGAAAGCAATAAATATAAAAATGTCTGGAGAATGTACTTGCAAGATTACTAACTGCCTGAGGCTTGTGTGGGTTAATAGCGCTGACCCAGGTACTGTACAGTGACACTACCACTAATAATAATCATTTCTATAGCACTACAAGGCATCTCCAGTCTGTACATATAGCTGTAAGACACAGTCCCGGCTCATCAGAGCTTACAGTCTAATCAAGACAAAAATATAGCAAAACTTGGGACTAGAGTATAGTAAGATACACATAAGTAGTGGACAAGAGAGTGAGGAGATCAGAGTCCAAAAGCAGCTTTAAAGAAGTGGGATTTTAGCCTGGATTTGAATAGGGCTAGAGAAGGAGCCTATTGCAGACTCAGGTAGTTTATTCCAGGCATATGGAGCAGCAAGATGGAATGAAGGAAGTCTGGAGTTGTCAGTGGCACAGAAGGGCACAGATAAAAGGGATCTGCCAGAGGAGAGGAGTTCCCGAGGAGAGGCACAGAGTGAGACAAGAGAGGACCCGGGCAACCCACTGCTTGCTCCTGGACAAGCATTGTGGAACCTGTGTGCCTCTTTGCGAACCTACTAGGTACTTGTGGCCTGGATTGGCCACTGTTGGAGACAGGATACTGGGCTTGAAGGACCTTGGTCTGACCCAATATGGCATCTCTTATGTTCTTATGAGCCGCAGAGTGAATGCACTTGTAGGTCAGTAGGAAAAGTTTGAACTGGATGTGACTAGTGAGTGGATAAGGGTCTTCGTAGTGTGAGTAGAAAGGAAGGGACGAATTTTGCTGTTGTTATACAGAAAGAAGTAGCAGATTTTAGCAATCCATTGGATATGCGCAGAGAGGGAAAGAGAGAGTAGAGTCAAAGAAGACCCCAAGGTTGCAAAATAAGGAAACAGGGAGAAGTGTAGTGTCATCCACAGAAATATAAAAGGAAGGAAGGGTGGGTTTAGGGGGAAAGATAAGGAGCTCAGTTTTGGCCATGTTCAATTTCAGATAGCAGTAAGACATCCAGGCAGCAATGTCAGATAAGCAGGCAGAGATCCAGGACTAGATTCCTGGAGAGATTTCATGTGCAGAGAGGTAGATCTGAGAGTCGTCAGCATAAAGATAGTACTGAAAACCATGGGAGGAAATAAGTGCACCAAGGGACTGAGTGTAGAGGGAGAAAAGAAGTCCCAAGACAGAGCCCTGAGGTACACCAAATGAAAGCGGGATAGCAGTAGAGGAGGATTCACCAGATTATACACCAAAAGTGCGATGGGAGAGATAAGAAGAAAACCTGGACAGAACAGAGTCCCTAAATCCAAATGAGGACAGGGTATCGAGGAGAAGGCGGTGATCAACGGTGTGGAAGGCAGCAGAAAGGTCAAGAAGGATAAGGATCAAGTAAAGGCTCTTGGATTTGACAAGGAACAAGTTGCTGGAGACTTTGGAATGTAGAGAATGAAAGCCAGAATGCAGTGGATCCAGAAGAGGCTTGAGAGGAAGGAAAATCAAGACAGTGGTGGTGAAAAGGGGAAGAGAGAGATAGGTCGAGGGCTGGAAGGACAGGTAGGGTCTAGTGAGGGCTTTTTGAGGAAAGTTGTGACCAGAGCATGTTTGAAGGCCACAGGAACAGTTGCAGTGGGTAGCAATAGATTAAGGATATGACAAATGAAAGGAATGGCTAGGGCTTAGTAGACGGGTGAGAATGGGATCAGAGGAGCAGGTAATCAGTTTGGAGGAGAGAAAATTTGCAGTTTCCTCCTCAGTGATTTCAGAAAAGGAAGAAATGGTGACAGAAGGTGAAGGAAGGATTTGGGATTGGAGAGGGGGAGGGGGAGGTGAACCTGAAGCAGGTCACACTAGACTTTTCGTCCTTCCCTTCCAGCAGAATAGGAATTAAGAAGAAGTTTGGTAGAAGGTTTTTCCCATCTTGTTACGATGTCTGTTTCATTCACCTAAGAGCAAAATCTTACAGGAAAGCAATAACAATAGTACCTTTGTGTACTGTATGTGCATTGTGATTTTATAGATAAATAGGCAGGTCTTGTCAAACAAATCTGATTGATTTCTTTCACTGGGTGACCAGGGAGTTGGACCGAGGGAGAGCCCTAGATGTGGTGTACTTGGATTTCAGTAAAGCCTTTGACACCGTTCCTCACAGGAAACTTATAAACAAATTGAGCACCCTAGGATGGACCCAAAAGTTACTGATTGGGTTAGAAATTGGTTGATTGGGAGGCGACAAAGGGTACAGGTAAATGGAGCTCACTCTGAGGAGAAGGAGGTTACCAGTGGTGTGGCCCAGGAATCTGTCTTTGGTCCGATTCTTTTTAACATCTTTGTTAGTGATATTGCAGTAGGGCTGTCGGGTAAGGTTTGCCTCTTTGCGGATGATAGCAAAATCTGCAATAGACACCCAGGAAGGAGTAGATAACATGAGGAGGGATCTAGCTAAGCTTGAAGAAAGGTTGAGAATTTGGCATCTGAGATTTAATGCTAACAAATGCAAGGTCATACATTTAGACTGCAATAACCCAATGGAGTGATACAGTGTAGGGGGTAAAGTACTTCTGTCCACAAAAGAACAGGGGGATCTGGGTGTCATTGTATCTGACTATCTTAAAGTAGCTAAACAAGTAGAAAATGTGACGGTGAAAGCTAGAAGGGTGCTTGGTGCATAGGGAAAGGAATGGCCAACAGAAAAAAGGAGGCGATAGTGCCTCTGTAAAAGTCTTTGGTGCGACCTCATTTGGAATATTGCGTGCAATTCTGGAGACCGCACTTTCAAAAGATATAAACAGGTTGGAGTCGGTGCAGAGGGTGGCTACTAAAATAATTAGTGGTCTTCATTATATACCATATGAGAATAGACTTGAAGATCTTAATATGTATATGTTAGAGGAAAGGCAGGAAAGAGGAGATATGATGGAGACGTTTAAATACCTCCGTGGTGTAAATGCACAGGGGGAGAGCCTCTTTCGATTGAAAGCAAGCTCTGCTATGAGGGGACATGGGATGAGGGTGAAAGGGGATAGATTCAGAAGTGATATGTGGAAATATTTCTTTATGGAAAGAGTGGTAGATGCGTGGAATAGTCTCCCAGTGGAGGTGGTAGAGATGAGGACAGTATCCAAATTCAAAAAAACATGGGACAAACATAGGGTAATCTCAAAATGAAAAAAGGGGACTATTGTAGTTGATATGGAAGGACAGACTAGATAGGCCATGTGATCCTTTTCTGTCATCATGTTTCTATGTTTCTAACCCCCAAGGACACTCAAAATTGATTGTTGTTTTTCTTGGTGAAACAATACATAGTGGAGCAGGATTTGATATTAAATTCATCTTGATGGTACAGTGGATGACACAACTCCTAACTCTCTCCCCCCACCCCCACCCATACTATTCTGCATCTTTTCTTAACTGTCAAATGTTTCTACTAGAGAACTTTGTCTGAGGTTTGTTTAAATGCAACTGAAACAGAACAGACTCCCAGAAAATGGCTGAATGAGGCACTGACACAGTGGGGGTGGGGGAGGTAGTGGGAGTTGGCCCAGGACACAGAAGAGAAGGTACGAGCGTGGTAATCCTTAAAGAAGCACTTTCTGGCACAGAGGAACTGAAGGAAGCCAAGTCACAGAGGAGCCAAGGAAAGTCAAGTCAAACATATTACAAAAGCTTAGAGCACTTGATACCAAGCCAACAGATTAACATCCCATCTCCAATATGAAAATCTGTCTCAGCCGTCAATACTTGGAAGGCAGCCTAAACTCTCAACAATTGTCAGTGCACGGATTATAATTCTTTTGCATCTTTATAATTTGGCAGTCTTACACCTCTGTACTTTCATCGTAAATCCCCATAACATCTTCTACATTTACTACAATTTATGCACATGCTGTATTCACAAGCAATGCAAGGAGGGCAGCTTTCATTCTACACCACCGTGACTGAAGAAGTCCTGAAAGCTTGAATCTTCAAGAATTTGTCGGTGTGATGAATGTGTACCAAAGAAGAGGTTCAGTCAAAGTTATCTGAATGCACAGTAAGGAGAAAAAGAGTCTTCATAGCAAATAAATTTGCAAATGGGGTATCAGATGACTTATAAACAAACTGAGCACCCTACGGATGGACCCTAGAGTGACTGACTGGGTTAGAAATTGGTTGGGTGGGAGGCAACCAAGAGTACAGATAAATGGAGCTCAATCTGAGGAGAAGGATGTTACCAGTGGTGTGCCCCAGGGATCTGTCCTTGGTCCGATTCTTTTTAACATCTTTGTTAGTGATATAGCGGAAGGGCTGTCGGGTAAGGTTTGCCTCTTTGTGGATGATACCAAAATCTGCAATAGAGTAGACACCCAGGAAGGTGTAGATAACATGAGGAGGGATCTAGCTAAGCTTGAAGAATGGTCAAGAATTTAGCAGCTGAGATTTAATGCTAAAAAATGCAGAGTCATGCATTTGGGCTGCAGCAATCCAAGGGAGCAATATAGTACAGGGGCGAAGTACTTCTGTCCATGAAAGCAGAGCGGGACCTGGTTGTGACTGTTTCTGATGATCTTAAAGTGGCTAAACAGGTAGAAAAGGTGACGGCAAAACCAGAAGGCTGCTTGGGTGCATAGGGAGAGGAATGGCCAGCAGAAGAAAGGAGGTGATAATGCCTTTGTATAAGCCTCTGGTGCAACCTCGTTTGGAGTACTGTGTGCAATTCTGGAGACCACACCTTCAAAATTATATAAACAGGATGGAGTCAGTGCAGAGGGTGGCTACTAAAATGGTTAGTGTTTTTTGTTATAAAGCATAGGAGGACAGACTTAACGATCTTAATATGTATATGTTAGAGGAAAGGCGGGATAGAGGAGATATGATTTTTTTTTTTAAGTGTCATCAAGTCAATGCTGACTCCTGGTGACCCACAGCCCCTGGGTTTTCTTGACAAGATATGACCAGAGGTAGATTGCCAGGTCTTTTCTTCCAAGGCAGTGGAGAGTAAAGCGACTTGCCTAAGATCATGAGGTCTTTTGGGTATGAGGCTACTCCTCCGCTCCATGATATGATAGAGAGATGACAGAGATGTTTAAATACCTCCATGGCATAAATGCACAGGAGGAGAATCTCTTCCAATTGAAAGCACGCTCTACTATGAGGGGACATAGGATGAAGGTGAAAGGGGATAGACTCAGGAGTAATATGCGGAAATATTTCTTTACAGAAGAGTGGTAGATGCGTGGAATAGCCTCCCAATGGAGAGATTAGGACAGTATCTGAATTCAAAAAAGCATGGAGCAAACAAGGAGGCTCTCTAAAGGAAAAAAGGGGACTGTTGTAGTGGGTGATATGGAAAGGCACTAGATAGGCCATGTGGTCTTTTTCTGTCGTGATGATTCTATGTTTCTAGACAAACTATACCAGGGAAAGCCATAATTCATAACATTTCTAAAGATGAGCTAGGACTGCGCGTTTGCTCTCCTGTTACTGGTGATATTCAGCTGCTAACCAGATAGCAAGAAAAGGATAAAGTTAAGATAGCCATTAACCTCTGGTTAGTGGCTAACCACACTCGCTGCACCCACAGACTGCCCCAGTTTTAACTGAGCATTTTTCCTGTGGTCTCTGGGGTTTATTCAGAGAGTGACGCTGAATATCAGGATTGCTGCAGTTTAGCCAATTGGCAGGTCCTGCTAACCAGCTAAACCCTTTTGAAAATGCCCCCCCTGTACTTTTATATTTGGTAAGACATGATGACTCCCTATCTATAAATGCGTTCACTTCTCATTCAACACCAGATGTAAGATGTTGGTGCCCACAGTGGGGAGAGGAGGCTTCCCCTCCAAACATCACTGAGCACAATCTTAAAGGCAGCAAGCTCTTCGTACCTCTGCCCTTTAGCTGTAACGCCATCTCCTGACTCCCTGCTTTCTTCTGTGCTGTAAGCCTGGGATAGACTTCCCGAGAAAGTGCGTCATACTCCTCTTCTGGCCATATTGAAAGCCAGTTGAAAACCCCACTATTTTCAGGCTATTTTTATATCTTGTATGCACATGTATTGTAAATAACATATACGGTTTAACCTACTGTAATATTTTAACCACTGTAGACAACATGTGCTGTAAATAACACATGCTGTAGTTAACAAATACTGCTTAGCCACTGTAGATAACATATGTTACTTCGTCTTTTAACTCCATTACTACCCTAATCCGTTGCTTGTATGTTTGTTTAGTACTTCACTAATTGTATAATAACATATTTGCACAGCAGACAGGACCTATCATCAGACTTGAGTCTCATGGTGGGAGGAAATACAGACTAAAGAAAACAGGCAAGTTAAAGACACAAGATAATGATCAAAGACCTACCCCTACCTTGACACAACCCAAGCAGATCCTACATCAGTAATTCACAAAAATGCAATCCACTCCCTTCTACCTTATTGCCTATCTGACATTCCTCCACACATTCGCAACCTTCTCACAGGGCATTGGACCCAACCAGCAATTCCCCCTGCCCCATCTATATACCAACCAAACTGCATGGGCACTAGGCTCCTCCAGCCATAAAGAGTACAAGCCTACAGCTCACAGACCGCACAATGCCACACATACTACACCCAATAACCCCACAAACAGGGTACATTCCAACCCAATCTCAACAGATAAAATTAAATGTGCCTTAATAAACGTGAGATCAATTAGGAATAAACCAAACACTATCCTAGACCTCATCCTTGATAAAAATACTGGATATAATCTGCATCACCGAGGCTTGGTTGGATGACTCTGACCAGGTAATATTAAACCAAATAACCCCTACAGACTACTCTGCCTTCAATTGCGTCAGAGAACATAAGAGAAGAGGAGTGGTGCTAATACTGGCCAGAAAGGATTACAGATTTAAAACAATCTCTAGCACTAATACAACTGAATCCAACATAATCACCATAGCTAACAAGTACTTAAGCTTCTCCCTCACCTACAGGCCTCCTGGAGCCACAACTGATCATCTCTCCACAGTACTTGAAGCAATATGTGTACATAACGCAAAACATAAACCCCTCGTTGTACTAGGAGACTACAACCTGACCTCTGCGCCCACCAAAGAAGCTGCAACATTCTTAAAAGCCATGGAGTCACTAAAATATAGCCAGACAATCAACGCCCCAACGAACCAGCATGGTACAGTACTGGATATGGTCTTCATTCCAATGCACTTGGTGGAACAGGGCAAAAGCACAACACCAACAATCACACCAGTCCCTTGGTCAGATCATTATGTGATAGAATTCACCCTGGCCCTAAACAATTCCACCCAACACATAGATAATGAGAGTATCACCAGACGATATAGAGCCTTCAATAAAGACTCATTCATAGAAGAAATCATCTCACAACTCCAGCAAGAATGCAACACCCTTGACCTAAGCATAGAGAAATGGAACTCCATAATATCTAATGCAGCATCAGCCCCTACGAGCATAAAGCCACAAGCACGAAAGAGACTCAACGCCCCATGGTACTCAAATGATATCAGAGATGCAAAGCATACTCTCCGAAGACTGGAGAGAAAATGGAGGCGGGACAAGTCGCATAACTCCCTGACTATATATAGAGCTAAACTACTAGAATATAACAATCTGATAAATGAGTGCAAACAACAGCACCACATCAATCTAATCATGAAGTCTATCAATAAACCAAGAGAACTATTCAGTATTGTCCAATAGCTCAATAGGGATACCACACAGCAATGTACCCATCATCTTGATCCACAGGAATTTGCCGACTACATGAGAGCAAAAAACCATACCCAGACATGTTCCACCACACGACAAATGGATGATTATGAAATGAAAGAACATCGTACCTGGGAGGAGTTCAGCATATCATCAGAATATCAAGTCGAGGACATAATACATGGGCTCAATACAACAACCTCACCATCAGACCCTTGCCCAGTGGCTTGGATAAAAGTTACAAGAAGCCAGCTATCCCAGCACATTCATAAAATTGTTAAAGACTCACTCCAACAAGGACTCATGCCGCAGTCCCTCAAGCACGCCATGATACAACCAATACTGAAAGGTAATAACCTAAGCCCATCTGAACCAAAATCATACAGTCCCATGTCCAGTTTACCGTTCCTTGCGAAAATAGTTGAAAAGACAGTGCAAAAACAACTGCAGGACCACATTAACAGGAATGCCCCACTGGACATTCATCAGCATGGATTTAAACCCCGGCACGGTGTGGAAACGCTACTCACATCACTCTTTGACAACCTCATAAGAGGTATAGATAATATAAAGTATGGATTCCTGCTAGTATTCATAGACATTTCGGCAGCCTTTGACACAGTGTCCCACGCTAGATTACTTCAGCGCCTGCAACATATAGGATTGCACAAGAACACTCTGAAATGGTTCACATCATACCTGGAAGATCGAACACAGCAAGTCAAATGCAACCAAAAGAAATCATTGCAGTTCCCCACAACGCAAGGAATACCTCAGGGATCTGCCCTGTCATCAGTGCTCTTCAATATTTACATCCAACCCATATGCAACATCATCAGACGACACAAACTCCATTATCCCATATATGCTGACGACATCATGGTGTATGCCCCAATAAATCTGCTAGCACTTAATACCACAACAATAACTAAATGCCTTGAAGACATGAAAGTCTGGCTCACAGACAATAACCTGACAGTCAACTTCGATAAAACTGAGGCAATGTTCGTCACCAGGAACCTCACCTTCATTCCACCACAGAATATCAGCATTCTAAACAAACTTATAACAGTCAAAGATGAAGTTAGGTACTTGGGCATCACAATGGACAGAGCTCTGAACATGAAATCTCATATCGTCAAAACCGCAAACAAGGCCTATCAATGTTTGAGGACCATAAGAAAGATAAAACCACTACTCCGCCAGGACCACTTCCGCACAGTATGCCAAGCACTCATCACACCTCTGCTTGATTATGGAAATTCTTTATATCAAGGCCTCCCCCAGCAAACCTTACACCCACTCCAAATGGTGCAAAACACTACAGCACGCATCATCACTGACACCCCAAGATCAGAACACATCACCCCTATCTTACAGCAACTACACTGGCTACCAATGGTAGCCAGAGCAAAATTTAAAATAATCTTGATCATCTTCAAGATCATCCACCATCTTTCAGCAGATGTACTACAAGAAATTGTAACAAGGAACATCAGTAATAAACCAAGAAGGAACAATTATGACAACATGATCGGCACACCTTCAGGATATCACAAGACTAAACAAAATACGTCAAGAAGAGCTCCATCACTAATGGCATCCACACTGTGGAACTCCCTCCCAACGAGCCTAAGGGAATTAGAGGATATTACAGATTTCTGCAAGGTCCTTAAAACCCTGCTCTTCACAGAAACGTATGAGCTGATAGACAACAGTCCCCACCAGATACATAACATCCCCCCACCCGAGCAGGACTGCAACATACACTCCACTGCAAACTCAATACTTAACCAACCCAGTTAGACTCACGACACCATCATGATCAATGTAACCCTCAAATTGTGTTGTCTTAATGTTGTTAAATATCCTCATGTTAAATGTTGAATGTAACCCAATTGTGATGTGATGTAACCACTTTGATTGTAGGATAAGGTGGTATACAAGTATGTCTAAATAAATAAAATATCTTAAAGCCTGGACCTTCCTGAGCAGAGTCATTGATTTGAATCATTTTTATATGACAAATTTCCCATAGGCTCTCATTTGTGCTGAATGTGTGTCTCGAGTAGACTCTACGCTCTTCAAAACAGGGGCTGTTTCTTATGTATGTCTGTACAGTACTTCATCGGTTTGGTAACAAGTAATAACAGCTTCTGCTACCAGAGGCTTCTGGAAAGTTCTGAGAGACACAGCATGCCTTTCACACTACACCCATGTATCTCGGAAACTGCAGAACAGAAAATGCATAACGAAATCCTTTAAAAGCAGGTGCCGGCTTCCATTCTGTCACACAAATATAATTAGCTACAGATATGGTACTTGGTGGTATCAGCTCATTTCACAGTTTCTGAGAGGTGCTTCAGACATTAATAATTTAGAAAACAAATTAAACCAGCTACTGCTGTACACTCCATAAGAGAAATAGGAATGGATTAAGCCGCTGCAGATTAGAAGGTCCTTTAGATCTTAGGAGCATAGGGAACACTTGATATCATATTATGCATGATGAGGAGAATTTGCAAAGGAGTTTGGCCTGGTAGCTCAGCAGTCAGTGAGACAATTTCCTGGGTTGAAAATTGCCTTCCATCCAGCAGGCGAAGGTGCATTTTTGCCTGTGGTGAAAAGTAATGGGTTGAGAGTGAGGAAGACAGACTACACTTACAAATTACATGCACAGGTTACCATGCACATGGAAGTATCTGCAGTCCCCACCGACCCTGGACCTTCAAAGGGAAATTAGGTGGGGAATTTCACTTGAAAAATTAGCTTCCAGAACCAACGTACTGGCAGGCTCACAAGCTGCCTGCACAACTGAAAAAGTGCCCAAACACTATGAGCCTGATTTTAATTTAGGCAGGCTGCCTGTCTGCCGACCCCTTTAACCCAAATTTTCACTTCCACGGTGATGGAAGTAAAAATCCGGGTTTGCCTGGATGCACCGGCAGCTTCCGTGGCTAAGAAGGTAGCATTGAAATTCGCTGCTACCCACTTAGCCCTTTCCTCCACCCCCACTCTGCCCCGGAACGCCCCCAACACGCCTTCAAAAATGCTTCCCTATATAATCACCCCCCTCCTCCCCCATGTAGGTTCCCCTCATCCAAGCCTTCCTCAACCTGTCCTGGGGACCCCACAACGCTTCACATTTTCAGGACATCCACAATGAATGAGATCAATCTGTATCTAAGAAGGTAAACTGGATTAAATGCGGAGATTGACTGGGCTTCATTGTGCTGCTGATGGAAGTGATGGAAGTATTTGTGCTGGTAATAAAGCGTCACAGTGCTGGGCGAGTCGCTAAGGATGGATGTCATGTTGGAAGGACTTTGATCACTGTCGGAATTTGTTTGGAACATGCTGATGTCACACTTGGATGTTAAGAAGGTCTTCAGCACCTCAGCCTTTACTTCAAGATAAGTAATGAGTTGTTTGCCCTGAAGCAAAATTGTGTCAATTGTGGAACTTTTGAAACACAATACGGTGTCGGCAATAATATCAGGGATGATATTGGAAACAGAGCTCTGAGTAACTGATGGTTTATTACAGTGGCTACATTAAATCTAAAGCACTGTGCGCTGCAGATATCAATGAATTGTTTAGAAACAGATGTCAGAGAAGTATCGTAATTATATTCTATGGGAGATCATTTTTAATTTTATCTATTAAAGTAAAAAGAACCAAAAGGTAATTGACTACTTTTCATAACATGTTGAGGTATAATATGATCTGACAAAAACATTATATTTTTTGAATATTTCAGGGTTAGTTTAATGTGGTGTTTATTGCAGACTAAATTTTGTTAAGATATTTTATTTATTTATTTAGCTGTATTTATATTCTGCTTTTCACTGGGTCAAAGTGGTCAATTGGGGGATACATTTAACACGAGGGGATATGACACACATATGTTAATACTTACAGGGAACATGGGCAATGGAGGGTTAAGTGGCTTGCCCAAGACCACAAGGAGTGCCTATAGGACTAGAAATCCCAGTCCCTCCGGCCTGAGATTGCTGTCCCCAGGTGGGACTTGAACCCTCGGCCCTCCAGCCTGAAGTACCTTGTCCTAACCACTAGACCACTCCTCCCTCTGATATAAGATATAAGAACATAAGAGCAAAGGATGTGTCATACTAGGTCATACCAAAGGTCCATCAAGCCCAGCATCCTGTCTCCAACTGTGGCCCATCCAGGTTAGATGCACCCAGCATGATACCAAAGAGTAGATCCATTCCTTATTGTTCACACCTAGAGATAAAAGGTGGCTTTCCCAAAATGATGCGGCTAAGAATGGTTTATGGACTTTTCCTCCAGGAACTTGTCAACCCCCTTTTTAAACCTATTTACCAAGGCCTTCCTAAGAATATCCTCCACCCACTGCAGTTAGTCCAGAACACTGTAGCAGGGCGAGCCCACATTACCCCCATACTAAAGCAATTACATTGGCTCACCATCACTGCGAGAATCAGATACAAAGCCCTCATGATAATATTCAAAATACTCCACAATGAATCTGCCACCTGTCTTCAGACTCTGATCTCCACCCATCATACTGACAGACTAAGAAGATATAGCACCATCAACCTCCTAATGATCCCACCACAGAAGACTAAGTGTAAGCAAACAACATGCAACAGGGCAGTCCCTCTATTTGCCCCCACCTTGTGGAACTCCTCCCCCCCCCCTTAAGAGGATGCTTGGACTTAGCTGAATTCTGGAAGAACTTAAAAACGCATCTCTTCCAAGAGGAATGCCGCATCACTATAACCCAAGACAACCAACCACCCTAGCCATATACAGTCAGATCAACCCCCATACACTTCAGTAACAAGACCTAATACTGCACCATGTTAAACCCAAATTACCTGACTGTAAATAGTTATGAGCATTACTGTTATATTGTTTTTACTGTTTAATTTCATTGCACAACGGTGTGCCTAACAGCCCTGTTTGTTAGTTAATTGTAAACCGCTTTGAATTGTAGAAAGGCGGTATAAAAGTAAGTTTAAATAAATAAATAAACCCAGCTGCCCTAACTGCTTTCACCACATCTTCTAGTAGCAAATTCCACAGCTTAATTGTACATTGAGTGAAAAGCTGTTTTCTCGGATTTGTTTTAAATGTGCTACCTATTAGTTCCATGCATGTCCGCTCAACTTACTACTATTTCAAAGGGTAAACATGCAATGGATGTAGTCTACTTACCTTTAAGCAAAGACTTTGATACTCTTCCTCATAACTAAGCTGAGCAGTGTGGGGATAGTTCCCAAGGTGGTAAACTGGATCAAGGTCTGGTTGACTGACAGACTACAGAGGATAGTGGTAAATGAAACTTGCCTCTGAAGAAAGGAAGGTGAGAGATGGAGTACTCAGGTATTGGTACTGGGACCGCAACTGTTCAGTGTCTTTTGGGAGATATTGCCGAAGGTTTAAAAGGAAAAGTTTGCCTTTTTGCAGATGATACAAAGATTATGCAACAGAGTGGACATTTCTGAGAGAAAAGACAACATGAGAAAAGATCTACAAAAATTAGAAGAATGGTCAAATGTTTGACAATTGAGGTTTAATGTCAAAAAGCGCAGAGTGATACACTTGAGATGCAGAAACCCAAAGGAACTGTACATGATTGCAGATGAGAGGCTGGTGTATATAGGCCAAGAGAGGGATGATAGCATCTGAGGATCTCAAGGTGGTGAAGCAGTGTGACAAGGTGGTGGCCAAAGCTAGAAGGATGCTAGGCTGTATACAGAGAGGAATAACCATCTGGAAGAAGGAGGTATTAGTGTCCCTCTACAGGTTGTTGTTAAGACCTCACTTAGAGTTTTGTGTTCACTTTTGGAGACCGTACCTTACAAATGTTAACAGGGGCGGCCCGACGGTTATGTGGAACCATGTGCAGAGACTCATTATGGGGCCTCATTTTGCATAAATATTTACATATCACTAAGCCCCCTTTGCATAAATGTAATTCACTTTATTTTAAAATTTATATGCTGCCCATCTAAAATTCTAGATGGCTTCCAAACATGCCTACACAATTTTAAAAAACAGATGTTAGAATAAAACTTACATAATAACAATCATGAATCAAAATTAACTTAAAGCCACTTTCATACACCCACAAAAAAACAAGTCTTTATAAATAGTTGCATACCAAATGTATTTGGTCAATGCTTTGACTAGTTTATTGATGAGGAGGGAAGATATATGAGGTGCTATCCAAAAGTTCCAAACTGACCCCATAAAAAATGATACAATAACCTGAGATTTTAGTGGCCATCATCCCCCTCAAAGTAGTCCCTTTGGGAGTTGATGCAACAGTCCCAGCTGTCTTGCCATTGTTGGAACGCCTTCTGAAAGTCCTCTTTCTTCAGATTCTTCAGCACCATCCTCGTCTCTTCCTGAATCTTCGCAATGGTATCAAATTTGTGGCGTCTGAGCTTCATTTTCATTCCAGGGAAGAGGAAAAAGTCACAGATGGTCAAGTTAGGAGAACAGGGAGGGTGAAGGAACATAGTAACATAGTAAATGACAGCAGATAAAGACCAGCATGGTCCATCTAGTCTGCCCAGCAAGACGGCAAGAGTAGGTGCACCTGTTGCTCTGTGCAGGCCACCCCTCCCCATGTCTTTGTTTAGGGGTAAACCCACCACTCCATGTAGGACACCCCTATTTGTTGAGACGTTATATGGTTCAGAAGTTTGATGGTACCGTTTATCTTGTTATTATCCTATTGCTGTAAAGAGATCCACTGTGTTTGTCCCATGCTTTTTTAATTCCATCACCGTGTTTGCCCCCACCACTTCCATCGGGAGGGCATTGCAAGCATCCACCACCCTTTCAGTGAAAAAATATTTCCTGACATTGCCTTTCAATTTACCACCTTGCAACTTCATGTTATGCCCTCTAGTTTTACAGCTTCCCCGTCTTTGGAAGAGGTTTGTTTGTTCATCATTTCTCTTTAAGTGTTTAAAGTCTGAATCATATCTCCCCTGTCCCTCCTCTCCTCCAAAGTGTACATATTTAGGTCTTCAAATCTCTTCTCATAAGGCTTCTGACGCAGGCTCCAAATCATTTTTGTCCCTTTCCTCTGAACAGTTTCCAGTCTTTTTAGATCTTTTGCAAGATACGGTCTCCAAAACTGAACACAGTATTCCAAGTGAGGCCTCACCAGTGACTTATACAGTGGCATAAGTACCTCTTCCTTTCTGCTGGTAATCCCTCTTTGTATGCAGCCCAACATCCTCCTGGCTTTTGCCACCGCCTTGTCGCACTGTTTTGCCACCTTGAGATCATCAGAGATAATCACACCAAGGTCTTTCTCCTGAACCGTGCATACCAACCTCTCGCCCCCTATCGTGTACATTTCCCTTGAATTTCTGCTACCCAAGTGCATGACACTGCACTTTTTCACATTAAATCGTAGTTGCCAAGCATTAGACCAGTCTTTCAGCTTTTGTAGATCTTTCCTCATGTTAACCACTCCCTCGGGGGAGTCCTCTCTGTTGCAAATTTTTGTGTCGTCTGCAAAAAGACAGACTTTTCCATTCAGTCCTTCAGCAATATCACTCACAAATACATTGAAGGTAGCCATATTGTTTTGAGCCAAAAACTGCTGCCCTTTGATGGACGTGTGGGCTGGGCATTGTCATGGTGGATCATCCAGTTCCCAGTGGCCCATAACTGAGGACGTTTGTGCCTCACGCGGTCCCGCAGACACCGCAACTCACCAATGTAGTAGTATGCATTGACTGTTTATGGTCATACCCATAAACCCAGCTTTCATCCCCAATTATGACACGTTTCAAAAAGTCATTGTCAGCATTCACAGTGTCCTTGAGAATTTGATGCACACATGTTGCTTGAGTTTCTCATTCATTTTCGGCGGCAAGAAAGTTATGAAACATGACAAAAATGGAAAAGGGAATGGAAGGATACTCCTAAGAGGACATGCTTAAAAGGTTGAGGTTCTTCAATTGGAAAAGAGACAGCTGAGGGGGACATATGATAGAGGTCAATAATTTAATGAATGGAGTGGAACGTGGAAATGTAAATCATTTGTTTATGCCATCAAAAAGTAGAAAGATCTGAGGACACACAATAAAGCTACAATCTAACCCATTTAAGACTAATAAGAGAAAATATTTTTTTACTCAACACATAATCAAATTCTGGAATTCGTTACTGGAGGATGTAGTAAAAACTGTTAGTGTAGCTGGGTTTAAAAAAGGTTTAGACAAATTCCTGGAGGAAAGGTCCACAAAGCATCATTAAAGAGGATCTGGGAAATTTACTGCTTACCCTGGGACAAGCATTGTGGAACCCGTGTGCCTCTTTGGGAACCTGCCAGCTACTTATGTCCTGGATTGTCCACTGTTGGAAACAGGATACTGGGCTTGATGGACCTTTTTCTGACCCAGTAAGGCATTTCTTATATTCTTATGGTAAACAAAGACGCGCAGCGCGGTCCCATATCCACTCAGCACTGTGCCGCTTAGCACACTGACTCACAAGGTTGCCGGGTAGTGCCACACAGTGGTGCACTGCTATACTATGTTCCGTTTCCGTGCCGTGGCGTGAGTTCAGGAACTTTTAGATAGCACCTTGTGCAATTAAAAAAACAAATCACAATAGCCACAAATTCAAGATCACAGTGTCCAGGCTGGACTGGACTGTGCTAAAGCTGGAAAAGACCAGAAATCAGCAGCAGTGATGATAACAAGCTACTAAACAACATTAAACTAAGATGCTCACTTAAAATTTGAGATTACCTTGAATAAGAACTGACAAAATATTTTAAATTTCCGACTGGCAGCATCAAGAAGGCAGAACCGCAGATCTCGAAGGCAATCCGTACCGCACTACCAACCATCAACGTCCTACATTTGACTCCATACAAGAAAAAGAAAGAAAAGGTGAGAACCACAGTACCAAATTTATAGAGCAAACCTCCAAAATTCACACAACAAGGAGTCTACCCTGAAAAGTGCGGCTTCATGAATATTGCAGTGTAACCTAGAACATCTATACACCTACTGCGAAAAATGAACAAGTCAGATTCCTACATAGAAACTCCATATTAATAGAATACCTGGCCTCAGTCTCTTAGAATGTATATAGACCCTCACCAAGTACAGAATAAGTGACCACAAACTAAAAATAGAAATACGTTGACAAAACTTAACCTGAAACCCGAGGAAGCCATGTTCTGCATGTAGCGCAACACCAGAGAAATAGAAAGATACATATAAAGACAACACATGCTATTTACAAAAATGATGTTTTCCAATCACTACACAGTTTAGGTCAGTTATCTAGAGGGTCACCATAAGTTGACACCGACTCAACGGCACTTAACAACAACATTAAAAATAAAATACTTCTTTCTATCTTGTCTTCCATGTATTTTTTCCTCCCTCTATGGGCTTAAAATTTCTCTCCTTGATGCAAACTTCTACCGAACAGTATGTCAAGCTATCATCACCCCCCATTTTGACTACTGTAATTCAATACTTCAAGGCCTCCTAATATACACACTACTTCCTCTGCAACTCATAAAACACTGCAGCCAGAATTTTTACTAGGACATCAAAGCAAGAGCACATTATCCCAGTGCTCAAAAGCCTACATTGGCTTCTTATACAAATAAAAATAAAATACAAATCCATTACGAACACATATAAGACAACGTATAACATGACTGCTGCTTGTCTACATTCCCTCATTCAGATGACACCAAACAATCGACTATGAAGGCATCAAAACCAAAACCTCCTAAAAATATCAATACTCATAACAACCACTACAAAAGCCATATGCCAACGATGATTCTCTATTTATGGTCCTACCCTATGGAACTCTCTTCCAAGCAACATTAGGGAAATAGGAGATATAAAAGATTTCTGGAAAAAAATGTAAACTCCTTTATCCCAGGAATTCTTTGGATCAGTCACATAGCACATCCCAAGATCAATAAATATCAACATGAACAACCAGAAGCATATTCACATTAGGCCCAGAACTAAACGCACAGAGGGAGTCACGATTCTGATCCCACGGGGCAAGTCTAGCCCCATGGGATCAGAACCATGAACAGGCCTGTACGTGCAGGTCAGGACCCCGATTCTGTCCGGCCTGCACATACATGCCTTCCCTGGCTAACTCAGTCAGAGCTCTTCAATGGAGCCACGGTGCCATGGCGTCTGGTTGCCATGGCACCATGGCTCCATTGAAGAGTAGAGATCCCCAGCCGCTGGCTCCAGCAGTGATTTCCCCACAGCTCGACCCCCAATCTGGCCTCCTAAGGCCAAAGTCAGGCTGCAAGAAATGTCCTTGGCTCCCTCTCCTATCTGCGCCCCAGGCCTGCCGATTCCTGGCGACTAGAGGAATTTATTCCACCTTATTTATTTTCTCTTATATACCACACTATTCTGCATCAGTGCGATTTACATTGAACAAACTGAAATTACATTGAACAGGGTATTATAACTTGGAGATAACTATTTTACAGGGAACATGGGCTATGGAGGGTTAAGTGGCTTGCCCAAGACCACAAGGAGCACCTGTGGGACTAGAAACCCCAGTCCTTCCGGCCCAAGATTGCTGTCCTCTAGTGGGATTTGAACCCCTGACCTTCTGGCCTGAAGTACCTTGTCCCAACCACTAGGCCACTCCTCCACTCCACACCTTGGAGGTGGAATAAGTTCCCCGTGCAAGTCGCTGGCCCCGGACGTACACGACCAACATTAGAATCACCTTCCCATCCTAATGCCGCCCCCGCAACACTCCTTTCCTGCCCCATCTATCTTAGACGGGACTGGGAAAGGCACGAATAGTGGGGATGGATGTCCCAATGAAATGTCTATCCTTGCTATTCATGCCTCGGAATAACCCCATTGTATATAGTAAGTTCAATCCCTGATCCCCTTAACTAATTAATTCTTGTATTTCTAAGGAGCTGTTGTTTCCTAACTCCCTGTTTATGTAACCTTGAAGCTGTTACACAAATTCATGTTCCATGTAATACGCTGGATATGTTCAATGTAAACCACTTTGATATTATGAAAAGCTGTATAATAAAATTATCAAATAAATAAATAAATACAATCTACAAAAGATCTCTTTAGGAGAACAAGCTGGAGATCTCGGAAAATGATAAACCTTAAATTAATTGTCCTGGAGACATTCTCCAGGGTCTCCAACTTAAATTTTAAGGCAGTCAAATCTTTCATGACAGCAATATTTGAATCGTGAACAGAGTTCAGATGGAGTTATCAGAAATACTGATCTCCAAACCTTCAATTACGGTCTGCTGATGAACAATCTTGTTAGCGCAGTCCTTAAATTGAGACTACCTGTTGGGTTTGAACTGAAACAACAGAAGTCAAGTGAGTAATTGCATCACATAAAGTCTCCAAAGTAATTTTATCTGGCCTTACCAGGACCAATGCTAGAGAGACATCCACAGAAACGGCAGGAGACAACATACCAGATCATCAAAATAACTCATCTGGGTGGCCAAGCCAGCACCTCCCAATGGCTCACCTGGCAATGCTAACAAACCTGATAGCAAAGAATATGCCACAGCACCTGCTGCAGCAGCACTCCCAAACCAACTGGGCCACCTTCCAACACGGAGCCAGCAGCACCTACCTGCAGCTGCAACGCTAATGCAGGAGCCAGCGGGGAGACGCTCCTCCAGGGAAAGAGATATATCCACCTTCAAAGAAGACGTCGGGTCCACCAACTTCGGTGTCAACATTGCCAGAGTCACACCAGAATTTAACACAGAGGGAAACTCTCACACAAAAAGATCCATCGGACCTGTAATCAGCACCTTCGGAGAGTTTGCAGGTACTTTCCCCGACTTTGCCTTTGCTTTCCTCCGGCCCATGGAAATCGCGTAGAGCAACTCAAAGGTCAGGCAGCCATCTTGATACGCCCCTCCCCTCTCTCCTCCCTCCTCCACCTCTCTTTCACTCCATATCCCCTGCTGTATCCAAAATCTTTCCTCTCTATCTCTCTGTGTCCAGCATTCCCACTCTTCTCCCTATGTTTCTATAAAGAGACTCTAGTAGTTGATATGGAAGGGCAGACTAGATAGGCCATATGGTCTTTTTCTGCTCTTGTGTATCTATGTTTCCATGTTTCTAGTTCCTCCCATGTCTAGCATCTCCACTCCAACTCTATTTCTCGTCAAGTCTAGTTTCTCCCCTCTCTATGTCCTTACCCTATGTCTAATAATACAAAATAACTACTACTCTATATCACCATAACCATATACAAAAATAGAGTAATCAAAAACAACTAGTCAGCTAATGTGTGCAAAGATTTTTGTTGGAAGACTAGCCTTGAGAATGAAACAGTCTCTCGTGGCTTAACGAGAGCTTTTGCAGATTTAATGCATATTGGCATCTGCCTTCAATATCTACAACAGATAAGTACTATTGGCACCTTTTCATATGTTGGAAGTGCTTTATTCTGTATATGTTTGGTGTAGGGTACACTAGTAAGTGTGTTTTTGCCTACATTTTTAGAGCTCCGGTGGGGCCCTTAAAAAATTGAGTAAAACGGAAGTTAAGCCACGAGAGAGTGTTTCATTCTCAAGGCTAGTCTTCCAACAAAACTCTTTGCACACATTAGCTGACTAGTTGTTTTTGATTGCTCTATTTTTGTATATGCTTACCCTATGTCTAGCATCTCATCTCTCTCTCACCCCTCCCAAAGTTCAGTATCTCCCCTCTACCTCCGCTTGACCCCTCTCTATGTCAAGCATCAGCTTTCCATCTCCCTATTCCCACCTACCCCATGTCCAGCATCTCCATCTTCCAAACACCCTTTCGTGTCATCTCCCTATAATCCCCCATGTACAGTATCTCTTTTTCATCTCCCCATTCCTCCTTCTCCTGCATCGAGCATCCCCCCTCCTCCCCCCATGTCCAGGAGCTCCCATCGCCTGTGTCTATTAGCTCCAGTAGCTTGTCCCTTCCCCTGCCATATGGTACTGCTGAAACCTCTAACTCAACCTTCCATCCCGAGCACCACTTCCCTCCACCTAGATTTGCTCCATCGCTGTAGCCCAGCTCTTCAATGTTCAGGACAGACAGCGCTTTCATTTGATCATGTAAATAAACAGCTATTTGTATATGTAAAATGCTGTTTTACGCATATAAATGCCTTGTAAAATACTCCCCAGAATACATTAAATTTGGAATATAGCACAGTGTCTCTCTGATGACACAGCACTGGCATTTTCCATTAGAGAAGCTTTCCATACAGCAATCGCATTTTCTCTTTTCCTTGATTTTTCAGTGCCTTGCCCTGTTTGAGATTCCCAGCTCCCTGCCATCACAGCCCCTCCCCCTAAAATAAATGCACCACTTCCAATCAAAATTACATTTGTTTGGTTCTCTCTCCTTTCTTTTTCTGTCGCCCCACAAAGGTTTGATACTTACTTCATTCCTGGGGTAGGGCAGCTATCCTCCTAGGTCTCGACTGCCATTTAAGGCCGTTGCACAGGGTCCTCCGGCCTGGCCTGCTCTGCTCTGTCTCTCTACATTGCAGAGATGACAAGGGTGGCCCATCCCAAAGAGTGAGACTGAAGGCTTAATGAGTGAGGTTTGCGGTATAAATTTGGAAACATCTGCATGTTTGCTTTACACCAGAAAATGAAATTTATCTTTCAATGGTAAAAAGTTCCAGCAGAACTAAGACATTTTCCTGCAGAACTTACCATGTTGTTGTTGTGAAGTGCCGTCGAGTCGGAGTCGACTCATGGCAATCCTCTGGATAGCTATCCTAAATTGTGTTTGGTCTTGAGTCAGGCGGCTCATTGTTGACAGACTGGTACCCGTAGCTGCTGTTATTGTATCGATCCATCTCATTGCTGGCCTTCCTCTTTTGCGATGACCTTCTATCTTGCCAAGCATGATGTCTTTCTCTAATGATCTCTCTCTTTGCATGATGTGTCCAAAGTATGAAAGTCGAAGTCTTGTCATCTGAGCTTCTAAAGAAAGCTTAGATTTGATCTCCTCTGGTACTGATTGGTTTGTTCTTTGGGCAGTCCATGGTATACACAGTATTCGCCGCCAGCACCATAAGTCAAAGGCATCAATTTTCTTCCTGTCTATCTTTTTCACTGTCCAGCTTTCACATCCATATGATGTTATTGAAAATACCATGGCTTGAACAAGTCGAATCTTTGTATGGAGAGAGACATCTGTGCTCTTGAGAATCTTATCTAGGTCTTTCATAGCCATTCTGCCAAGAGCAATGCGTCGTCTGATTTCTTGACTGCTTGTTGCTTCTTTATTGATAGTTGATCCAAGTAGGTTAAAGTTCTTCACGATTTCAATTTCTTCTCCTTCAACGATGAACCCGTTAATTATGCCAGTTGTCATAATCTTTGTCTTCTTTACATTAAGGTGCAGGTTCATTTTGAGACTATGATTGTGAGAAGCAAATGTTTCAGATCATCTTCACTTTCAGCCAGTAATGTGGTATCATCAGTATAGCGAAGGTGGTTGATGAGTCTTCCACCAATCTTCACATCTCTGTTGTCTTCATACAATCCTGCTTTTCTGATGATTTGTTCTGCATATAAATTAAACAGGTAGGGGGAAAGTATGCAGCCTTGTCTTACACCTTTGCTTATTTTAAACCATTCTGTTTCTCCTTGTTCCGTTCGAACTGTTGCTTCTTGATCAATGTAGAGATTGTGCAAGAGTATGATCAGGTGTTCTGGTATACCCATGCTTCTTAATGTGGCCCAGAGTTTCTCATGGTCTACACAGTGAAAAGCCTTGCTATAGTCGATAAAGCACAAATAGATATCCTTTTAGTATTCTTTAGTCTTTTCAAGGATCCATCTCACATCCGCAATGATGTCTCTCGTTCTATGGGAATGCTATCAATGCCTGGTGCTTTGTTCTTTGATAAGGCTTTCAATGCTGCTTCACCTTCTTCTTTCATCACCAACGGTTCCCGATCATAAGATACAGGTTGAAACGGCTGTTGGTCCACTTGATCTTTATCATATAAAAACTCTGTATATTCCTTCTATCTTTTCTTGATCTTCTCAGCATCATTCAACATAGAACCTTGAGCATCTTGTAACATTACAATTCGAGGCTGGAACTTTTTCTTTAACTCTCGTAGCTTTAGGAAAGCAGATCTTGTTCTTCCTCTAATAGTTTCTGCTTCTATTTCCTTGCATGCGTCGTTGTAGTACTTTTCCTTGTCCTGTCTTGCTGCACGTTGGAAATCTCTGTTGTGTTCTGTTATTGTCTTTCTTTCTCCTCTGGCTTTAGCTTCTCTGCATTTCTGGGCAATTTACAGAGTTTCTTCCGTCATCCTTTTTGGCCGTTTTTGCTTTTTTACCTTTTGTAGAGACTTTTCGCTTTCTTCCAACACAACCTTCTTGATGTCATTCCATAACTCTTCTGGAGCTCTGTCATTTGTATCTAAAGCAGCAAATCGATTTTGCAGGCAGTCTTTAAATTCCAGTGGTATATTCTCAAGGTCATATTTTGCTGCATTCATGAGTGATTTGCTCTTTTTCAACTTTAGCTTGAGTTTGCATACTAGTAGTTGATGATCTGTACCACAGTCAGCTCCAGGTTTTGTCTTTGTTGATGTTATAGAACTTTGCCATCATTGACTTCCACAGATGTAGTCAATTTGATTTTTATACAATCCATTGGGTGAAGTCCATGTGTACAGTCGCCGCTTGTGTTGATGGAAGAAGGTGTTTGAGATGAATAGATCGTTGGTCTTGCAGAATTCTATCAGTCTTTCTCCAGCTTCATTTCTGTTGCCAAGTCCATATTTTCCAACTACTTTGCCTTCTTCTTTGTTGCCAACTTTTGCATTCCAGTCACCCATGACTATCGGGATATACTGTTTGCATGTTCTGTCAATTTCAGCTTTGTTCATAGAACTCTTCAATTTCATTCTCTTCTGCAGCTGTTGTTGGGGCATATACTTGAATTATAGCTGTGTTGATAGGCATTCCTCGTAGATGAATAGAGATTAAGCGTTCGCTGACTGCATTGTATTTCATTACAGTTCTTGCAAGTTTCTTCTTTATTATGAATGCAACACCGTTTCTTCTTTGTCTTTCATTTCCAGCATAGTAGACCAGGTGATCATCTGATGCAAAGTGCCCGATGCCAGTCCATTTCAGTTCGTTGACACCCAACAGATCAAGTTGTACACGTTCCATTTCATTCTTGACCACCTCCAACTTCCCTTGGTTCATGCTTCGTACGTTCCATGTTCCAATGCATAAGACATCTTTACAGCTTCTGACTCTCATTTCATGCGCAGCTACATCAGCAGTCAGACGTCCCGAGGGCTTTGATCCAACCACATCATAAATGCTGGCTTTACTCTGAAAAGTCTTCAGCTCTTCCCCAGTGGCTAGTTGAGTGCCTTCCGACCTGGGGGTCTCATCTTCCAGCACTATAGCACAATTTGTTTTGTTGTAACTATCCATTGGGTTTTCATGGCAAGATACAGAAGTAGATTGCCGGGCCTTTCTTCCGCGCAGTTTGAGTTTGGTGTTGTTGCCGTTGTCACAGAAATGTGATCCTCCGCCGTCAACACTATCCCATTCTGCTGCTGCCCAGATGGGTGGTTTGTCTTGGTCTGGCACCTCAGCTGAGACCTGTCCATCTTGGGAGACCCTGCCAGTAGTTAAACTACCGATAGTTTAGCTCTCAGCATCACTGATGCACACAAGCCCTCACAGCATGACAAGCTGCAAACCAAGTGAGGGGATCTTACCATACCAAATTAAAAAAATATATGATTCTGGTTTCATCTCAGAAACAACATAATCCCTCTCCAGTACCACACATTCTGTGACATAATACAAAACTCTACAAAAGTCCCTCGGGACAGAACAATCCTGCCATTCCATAGCAGTACGAGTGAGGACCTACCTAGGAAAAGGCAGCACTGTAAGTATTGCAGTGAGTCTGATAAAATTGATACAACCTATTGGGAAAATTGAACAAGCCAGATTATTACAGATCCATGCATAGACATTCAAAACTAACAGAAAGCACAGTTACTTACCTGTAACAGGTGATCTCCGGAACAGCAGGAATTAGTCTTCACATATGGGTACGTCGGCGCCGATGGAGCCCGCACGGAAATGCTCCCCAGCATCCAATCAGAAAGCCTTTGGGAGCATCCCCCGCGCCTGCGCGGTGACTTCCCGCCTTTCCCACTGCCTCTCCCCAGTTGAGTTTCATAGCTGAGACAGAAGGAGAGAAAGAGGAAAGGAAATAGATAGATACAACTCCTAGGGGAGGTGGGTGGGTTGTGAAGACTAATTCCTGCTGTTCCGGAGATCACCTGTTACAGGTAAGTAACTGTGCTATCTCCAGGAACAAGCAGGAATGAGTCTTCACATATGGGGACTCCCTAGCTGTGGGTGCCAGGGGAGATCCCATAAAATGCGTATCCCTGGGACAGGACGGCATTTCCCAAACCTGGATCTCCGGCATCCCCTGGCGGATGGAGGGTAGGAGTTGAATAGAGCAGAGCTGTAGAGGAACAGCAAATCTAAAGACTACAGGTAAAAAAGTCTTTAGAAGGTATGTCAAGTATCATCAAAATATTTAATGAACTAGCACAATATAGAGCTTGCCTACTGGAATGTAGGAAGTAGACTGTAGATGCAGTAGCGGAATCTTCAAGGTGACTCCACAGCAGTGAGGAAGAAGTTCCAATCTGGAATGGGCAGGTGACCCAGGTGTCAACCGGGGCAGGAGAAGATCGGCAGGTCTCCAATGAAAAGCTTTATGGGAAAAGCTGAGAACTCATTTAGGTACAGAGTCATAAACATTGAGGACTAAAAGAAGAAGACTGACCGATCTGGAAAATTAGCCCAGTCCGGAAGGGAAGAGAGGGTATGTAAAAAAGCCCCTATTCCCAAGGAGAACAGAGTGTACTCAGGAACACTGAAGATGTACACTGTCCTTCCTAGCTTTTAAGCGATAGGAAGACATTGAAGTTGGAGACTGCACAGATAGGGAGATGTATAACAAAAATAGAAGCTGTTGACGTCACAGCAGTGATGGTTAGTATAACCAGTCCCAGTCACTGAGCCGTATGATAATAGGCAAGTTGACCGTCCGGACCCCATAAGAAAATAAAAACCTAAGCACCGACAGTCAGGTGAGATAGGTAGACATAGGGTGCTATGGACATCTCCCAATATGCGTATGCCTATATATATATGTATTGTGATAAGGAAGCTTATCATAGCTCAGGTAGGAGCTATAGAAAAGATGATGTGACTCTGAACAAGCAACCTGTCAGTTCTGGTAGAAGTGAGAAAACAGAATTTTCACATAAAAGACTACCAGTCCCAGAATGCACCAGGTTTCCAGCAGCCATGAGAGGGGCTGAAGTGAGAGAATGTGTGTGCAATCAAGAGAGCTATGAGGTAATCCCTAAGCACTCATCTCAAAGGGCAGGGCCTGATTCAACACAGCTGCGCTGTGTTAGGGAGCAGCACACATTAGAACAGGATAAGAATAGAGCTTATTCTTCAGATAACGGCTACAGAGGGAGGAAGAGATACAGAGACAGCAACGGCTACAAGCACCAGTATCACCTGGAGAAACAGAAGCCAAGCCAAGCAGATAGAGAGAGAAGGAAACTCTCTGGAAGGAAGAGAAGAAAGGCCATTGGAAGGTCTGGGAGATTCCAAGGCAGTACTCATACTGGGAGGTATTCCAAAAGCCAGCAGAGTCCATTGGACTGGATTCAGCCAGAGGAATGGAGTGGCAGAGATAGGAATCACCAGTGGCTACCTGGAAGAGAGAAGACTGCATGTGGAAGGGACTTTCAGACCAAGGCCAGAAGGTATGTGAGAGAAGATCCAGCGTCCAGGGATCAAGATTGGAAGGCTGGACATCAGAATTGGATTACATATTGGCCAGGCTATACAGAGAGGAATAATGATAGCAGGAGAGGCTCAGGTATGAACACTGATCCAGACCCTATCTATAATAGAGAATGGCAGCAAGGGAATAAGCATTCTCATGATAGTGCCTTAATGAAAGACTCATCTGTGCCAATGTATGATATTGACCCTATGATTGTTGATGCAGGGGGAAATACAGCAGATGAAACTATTTACATGGACTGTTCTTTATCTAAATGCTATTGCTAGTTTTCTATGAGCAAACACATCAGCCATCACAAAGAAACCTAACTTTGTTCTTTATTTCCACTGCAAACAGCTCTTAAAGCAGGATTTGGGCTCACACAGTAGCAGCCAGCCAGCTAAAGGCTTTCAGCTGGTCCATTGATAGTAATTAGGGCTGCACCTGATTGTGTGTGTGAGCAAGGGAGAATCACTGCTGAGATCGGCGTGGAAAATAAGCAGAAGTTAACCTAACCAGCAAAGTTTATTCTTTACTTTGTGCCTTTGTATTTGGTAATTATTTGCTAAGAAAACATTAGCTAATTGCCTGACAAGCTGAAGGTTGTTTTCTGGTTTACTTTATGACTTTTTGTTATCCATTTAAACACTGCCAGCAAGTAACCTCATTTATAGTGCTATCAAGCATACATGTGCTGGGTGAATTAAACCCCATCAATAAAAGAAGTATTTTATTGATCTTACCACTTGGTTTCACAACTCAAATTATTGTCATCAGCTGTGTTTGGGAGTGAATGAACTACAATACCCACAATACCTTGCAAGAATCATATGAATATATGCATCGTCAAGATTGTGTAAGTTCTCACCCTAGACAGCCGTCTGACAAATGGCGTAGTTTTTCGGATTGCTCTTGCACCAAGAGGATTTACTTGTTGTGGATTACAAATAAAAGTCAAGTTTAAAGCTGTAAGAAGATTTCTTTCCCTCATTTGCACTTTGGAGGAAAAGTGGTTGTTCCAGGAAGCTGTCCCAGAGGAAAAGACCCTGTGAAAAGCTGGATTCATCACTGAGACAAGGTAATATGTACCTGGGCATGTCTAGTGGTGGATGTGTGTAAGCACAGGGGGTAATTGAAAAAAAAAAACACACCTGGTTGGAAGGTGCTGCTCTTTGGGGTTTTTTTTTCTTTCTTTTCTTGCAGGGGTCAAGATGGATCCAAGGGAGATGGCTCAGTGGATGGCAGCCCAATTTTGCAAGCAGCAGGAGCTATCACAGCAGGCCCAGGACACTGCTATGAAGGCCTTAATGGAACAGCAGAAACCAGTGCTTGATCTGGTGCAAGCTCTAGTTCAGCTGCAGAGCCAAAGTGGAACAGATGCAAGACCAGCAGTTAGTACTGGTACACCACATGTGAACACTGTGGGACTCAATCAAGGGATTGGGGCATTTAATTTTGGGAAATTAACTCCAGAAGATAATGTTGATGATTTTCTAGAGTCTTTTGAAAGAGTGGCACAGGCTTTAGCATGGCCAGAGACCCAGTGGGCAGTAAGGCTGGCAGCCTCATTAACTGGTGAGGCACTAGCAGCTTACAGAGCAATGCCAGCAGCCCAGGCTTTGATTTATAAGGATGTAAAGGCAGCTATTAGAGATCGCCTAGGGTTGTCTATTTCAGAGTATAGGCGAATGTTTAGAGCTGTTACATTGAAAGTGGGTGAGACACCCAGGGCTCTGAGTCAGAGAATCAGAAGTTTAGCTGTAAAATGGTTGGAGCCTGAGCAAAAGACAGTAGAAATGTTATTAGATATTATAATGCTGGAACAATTTATGCTTGGGGTACCTAAAGATTTGAATGTTTTTCTTATACAGCAAAATTGCCAAAATCTTGGAGAGGCAACCATGCTAGCAGAGAGATTCTTGGAAGCCACGCAGGCTTGCCATAGAATGGGTGGCCCTCTAAAGATGGATGCTGAGGCTAAATGTGCTGTATCAGAAAAAGGAATAATTAAGAATGTTTCTGAAAATGAATGTACTGTATCAAACCAGATGACACAGTGGAATAGAAAGAAATGTTTCAAGTGTGGGAAAGTGGGACACTTAGAGAAGAGATGCCAGACACACACTAGTTTAATGGGTCTGGATTTAAAACAGCCCAAGGAAGGATTTCTTTTGATGGTTGATGTGCAAGGAATTACCACAAATGCATTATTAGACTCTGGGGCAGACCAGAGTATGATGTCAAAAAGGCTTTGGAAGAGGATAGAAGCCCAAGAAAGATTTGTGCCTAGAACCCCTGAAAGCCAAGTTCACATCAGATGCATTCATGGTGCTGCACCATCATATCCCACCTATAGGCTAAAGGTTAAGTGCCTAGGGAAACAAGAGGAAGTCCTATTAGCAGTGGTGCCTAGGCTACCCTTTGATTTGGTTCTAGGAAGAGACTGGCCAAGATTTAAGCAGGGTCTAGTGGAAGGACTAGGAAAAAAGGAGGGAGAAGGTTTAATGGTAGTAGCTCCCGGGCCTTTATTTGGAAGTCCTCAGACCCCAGCTAAAAAGATGGTTAAGCGTCCAGAAGACCAAGCTACCCCAAAGCAGATATTCGTCCTAAAGTACCATAAGGTCTCTGAGAAGGCCCAAGCTCCTAGGCGGGCAACCCCTCAGTCTGCTGGGTTTGACCTGTGCAGCATAGAAAATGTGATTGTACCTAGCCAAGGGAGAGCCCTGGTTGACACCGGTCTCCAAGTGGAAATACCAATTGGATGTTATGGGAGAGTAGCCCCAAGGTCCGGATTAGCCCTTAAATATTTCATCGATGTGGGTGCGGGAGTAATTGATCCCGATTACAGGGGCAATATTAAAGTTCTGTTGTTTAACTTTGGACAGAATGAGTATCATGTGAAGACAGGAGACAAAATTGCCCAATTGATCTGTGAGAGGCTGGGTTTTCCACCTGTGGAGGAGGTCACATCCCTAGAGAATTCTGAACGTGGAGCCAAAGGTTTTGGTTCTACTGATGTCAAAGGGGTTAAAAGCTTAGCTGCCACCTGTGCCCGAGAGAGGGAGGTGAGTGAAGAGGAAGATTTGGGACCCCAGTAACTGATTGTAAAGAAAAATCAGAGCCCCAAATAGGTGAGGACCTGACAATGGTACAACAGGAAGAAATTAGGAAGTTGCTTAAGGAATTCCCAGATGTGTTGACACCCATACCTGGGGAGACCCATTTGGTGGCCCATGAAATAATAACTCCACCTGGGAAATTGGTTCGTCAAAGGCCATACCGCTTGCCTGAAGCCAAAAGACAGGAGGTAGTGGCACAAGTCCAGGAGATGTTGGATATGGGGGTAATAGAGGAGTCAAAGAGTCCCTGGAATAGCCCCATAGTCCTGGTGCCGAAGCCTGATGGATCCTTAAGATTTTGTATTGACTTCCGGCAGGTAAACGCCATATCAGTTTTTGATGCATATCCAATGCCAAGAATTGAGGAGCTGCTAGACCAGCTGGGACAGGCTCAATACTTAACCACCCTTGATATGACAAAAGGATATTGGCAAATCCCGCTCACCAGGGAGTCGAAGCCGAAAACTGCGTTCAGCACCCCCGTTGGCCTTTTCCAGTTCAAGAGGATGCCTTTCGGACTGCATGGAGCAGCGGCTACCTGCCAAAGGTTAGTGGATCAGGTACTTCGACCCCACCAAAGTTATGCTTTTGCATACATGGATGATGTCATAATCCATAGTAACACCTGGGCGGAGCATTTGAAGAGGATCAGGGCAGTCTTGTGCTCTATGAAGCAAGCGGGAATCACTTTAAACCCGAAGAAGTGTGCCTTTGCAAATAGGGAGGTAAAATACCTAGGCCACCTAGTGGGAAGAGGAAAAATTAAACCTCTATTAAGCAAAATAGATAGCATCAGGAATTTTCCTCCTCCAACAACCAAGAAACAACTAAGAAGTTTCTTAGGACTTATTGGATACTACCGCCGGTTTATACCGCAATTCGCAGAGAAAAGTGCCATTTTCACGGATATGCTGCGAAAGAATTGTCCAAACCAGATAAAGTGGACACCAGAAGCAGAAAAAGCGTTTTCAGTATTAAAAGAAAAATTGTGTACAGGACCGGTACTGAAAGGAGTAGACTTCAAGAAACCCTTTCTGGTTCAAACCGATGCATCGGATGTAGGGCTAGGAGCAGTCCTGTCCCAGTGCCATGATGGGGAGGAGCATCCTGTGATGTACCTGAGCAGGAAGTTGTCACTGGCTGAACAAAAGTATTCCACGATAGAAAAAGAGTGTTTGGCTATCAAGTGGTCAGTGGAGGCGTTAAGGTTTTACCTTACAGGGAGAAAGTTCCAGTTGGTCACGGACCATGCCCCACTTAAGTGGTTGCAGCAAATGAAGAACCACAACGCCAGGTTGACACGCTGGTACATGGCCTTACAGGCGTTTGATTTTCAGGTTGAACATCGTGCCGGGAAGTTACACAAGAATGCGGATGCACTTTCCCGTATTACGGACTGTAGAGAAGAAGTTTCACCAGTAAAACCAGTCCGTAATAACTTAAGCAGGGGGGTATGTGATAAGGAAGCTTATCATAGCTCAGGTAGGAGCTATAGAAAAGATGATGTGACTCTGAACAAGCAACCTGTCAGTTCTGGTAGAAGTGAGAAAACAGAATTTTCACATAAAAGACTACCAGTCCCAGAATGCACCAGGTTTCCAGCAGCCATGAGAGGGGCTGAAGTGAGAGAATGTGTGTGCAATCAAGAGAGCTATGAGGTAATCCCTAAGCACTCATCTCAAAGGGCAGGGCCTGATTCAACACAGCTGTGCTGTGTTAGGGAGCAGCACACATTAGAACAGGATAAGAATAGAGCTTATTCTTCAGATAACGGCTACAGAGGGAGGAAGAGATACAGAGACAGCAACGGCTACAAGCACCAGTATCACCTGGAGAAACAGAAGCCAAGCCAAGCAGATAGAGAGAGAAGGAAACTCTCTGGAAGGAAGAGAAGAAAGGCCATTGGAAGGTCTGGGAGATTCCAAGGCAGTACTCATACTGGGAGGTATTCCAAAAGCCAGCAGAGTCCATTGGACTGGATTCAGCCAGAGGAATGGAGTGGCAGAGATAGGAATCACCAGTGGCTACCTGGAAGAGAGAAGACTGCATGTGGAAGGGACTTTCAGACCAAGGCCAGAAGGTATGTGAGAGAAGATCCAGCGTCCAGGGATCAAGATTGGAAGGCTGGACATCAGAATTGGATTACATATTGGCCAGGCTATACAGAGAGGAATAATGATAGCAGGAGAGGCTCAGGTATGAACACTGATCCCGACCCTATCTATAATAGAGAATGGCAGCAAGGGAATAAGCATTCTCATGATAGTGCCTTAATGAAAGACTCATCTGTGCCAATGTATGATACTGACCCTATGATTGTTGATGCAGGGGGAAATACAGCAGATGAAACTATTTACATGGACTGTTCTTTATCTAAATGCTATTGCTAGTTTTCTATGAGCAAACACATCAGCCATCACAAAGAAACCTAACTTTGTTCTTTATTTCCACTGCAAACAGCTCTTAAAGCAGGATTTGGGCTCACACAGTAGCAGCCAGCCAGCTAAAGGCTTTCAGCTGGTCCATTGATAGTAATTAGGGCTGCACCTGATTGTGTGTGTGAGCAAGGGAGAATCACTGCTGAGATCGGCGTGGAAAATAAGCAGAAGTTAACCTAACCAGCAAAGTTTATTCTTTACTTTGTGCCTTTGTATTTGGTAATTATTTGCTAAGAAAACATTAGCTAATTGCCTGACAAGCTGAAGGTTGTTTTCTGGTTTACTTTATGACTTTTTGTTATCCATTTAAACACTGCCAGCAAGTAACCTCATTTATAGTGCTATCAAGCATACATGTGCTGGGTGAATTAAACCCCATCAATAAAAGAAGTATTTTATTGATCTTACCACTTGGTTTCACAACTCAAATTATTGTCATCAGCTGTGTTTGGGAGTGAATGAACTACAATACCCACAATACCTTGCAAGAATCATATGAATATATGCATCGTCAAGATTGTGTAAGTTCTCACCCTAGGCAGCCGTCTGACAGTATATATATATCTGGAAGACATACATATCTATATCTCTGAGAATATATGTATCTAGACAAGTAGTTTTATATAAATATATATATCTACATATAGACATGTAGATAGATATATGTATAGATAGAGGTGGGATGCTGATGCCCACCCAGGGTACAAAACATGCATGCCCACATACATAAAAATAATTTTTCAGAATACATGCCTGCAACTGAGCCACAGAAAAAAAATATTCACATGGGGAATGTGATGGGAAAAAATTCATCCAATAACAGGGGGTGAAACCCACCTGAAGAAATATAGAGAATCAATTTCTGTGGAGCAGGAATGTAGGGCACTGGAAGAACCAGTATGGTTGCGTGAAAAACAGAGGATAACAGCAGTCTGGCAAGAGTACGTCAGCAGGACTCTGATACGTCCAAAGGACAAGAAGAACGCATAGACGAAGATACCAGAGTAACCCAGCCAAGGGGTTCAGGGGTATCATGTACGATGAAGAGTATGCGTTGTCCAAGTGGAGTAGAAAAACATAATGCCAAGCTGTAAGGAACAGGAGCATATTCCGGTCAGATTGGGAACTCCGTGGACATTCACGCAGAAAAGTTTGTCTGCTGTATATGAAAGACCCTCAGAGACAAAGTTCAATGCTCTGTAGTAAGGGTCCAGAGTAGAAGCTTCTCTGAAGGTTGCAGAGAGCATCGTGCAGGAGGATTATCAGATAAAACTGACAGAAGTCAGGCGTATTGCCACATCCGAGGAAAGGATATGGCTAGAAGAAGATAAGCTGCAGTGAATAGTATTATGCAAGATAGTTGCAAGCAGCTTGCAATGAGCATTAAAGTAATCACTGGAACTCCTGCATATACAGCAACTGAACAAAACAACAGAGGGGATTCTCCTGTAGAAAACAGAGAGAAAACAGACAAAGGCAGCGGAGAGAATCTCCGTCCCTGTCTGATGAGTTGTTCATAGCACGCAGTGAAGGAAAACAAACAGTCTACACTGGAAGAAAAAAGTGTTTCAGTATGGCACCAACTCAAGCAGGGGAAACCCTGGAAGAGAGGGGGTTGGAAAGTGACTCACCATAGGGTAAGGCAGTTGAAGGAAAAAATGTCCATATGGGGACAGAACTATCATGGGATAGTTGTGACCTCCCTTCGTGGTAGTAAGAATGGGAGAATTCTGTAACCCATGGACAAAAGTATCCGAGAGCATAGCATACTGGAAAGAAACCAGTGTAGAGGTTGAAGAATAACTTCTGCTAAGGGGAAGTTAACTGTAGATTGCAATACACAGGAACCTATGGTTGCTGGTTATGAGCAGACTGGGTAGAGTCTGGAGACTTCAGACTAGAATGAGATGTCCCTTGCTTGGGTACACCGGGAGGATGGGCAGAAGAAGGATGAAACTTTCTCTTCTTCGGGAAAGAAGGTTTGGTAGTACATTTCCTACGTCCTGGGGAAAAAGAAGGCTTAGGATGGTTTCCAGAACTAGGAAAGTCAGTGGAGCAATGAGCAACTTGACGTAAAGCTTCTCTATTGAAAAGATTGTCTCCAGTACAAGGAGAATTACCCAGTGTATGTTTTGCCCATCTGCTCAAGTCTGAAGCCTGCAGCCACGCAGTACGACGTGCTCCAATGGCAATAGCAGAGGATCTGCTAACAGACTCAAAAGAGTCTAGAGAAGCACGAGAAAGGAACCAAGAGATATTCCTGCTATGATTAAGAAGCAAGGAATAGTCAGAGGCCTTAGGTTCTGACAAAAAAGGAGACAAAAGAGATAACTTCTCTGTGACCTCCTGAAGTGTGAGACTCATATAAAAAATATAAGAAATAATTCTTGAAGCCAGCATAGAGGTTTGGAAGGTTTGACGCCCAAAGGCATCATGTGCTTTAGATGCACGACCCGGTGGGTAAGAAGAATGCTTCTTCTTGCTTCTGACCTTCCTCATTGCTGATTCCACTACAATGGAATGATGCGGAAGTTGGTGTTTCTGAAACCCCGGAGAGGGAGGCACCTGATACAGAACATTCATGGCTGTAGAAGGCGCAGGAACCTTTAAAGGTGATTCCCAAATCCTCAGAAGAAGGTCCTGCAAAGAATGATGTAAAGGAAGCATTATGGTTTCCTTTACTACAGGATCTTGGTCAAGAGTAGGACCAGGAATAGGGATGGCAAGAAAGGCTGCCATGTCAAGGAGAAATTTCTGAAAAGAAGGATCTCCCAGAGGAACTACTCCAGGGTAGGCTGAGGTTGAATGAGCAGCGTGAACACCAGAAGACCTACTGGACTGGTGCATAAAAAGAATCCTGCTAGATGGAGAACGATACTGACAGTTCTGATTCGAGGCAGTTAGTACTGCGTCGTCGGTTCCCGGTATCGATTCCAAGCTAGGCATAGAAAGGATCGAAGGCACCGATGGAACTGCAGGAAACGACGTCGACACCGGTACCAGCATCGGGACGGTAATGCCATCGTAGCAGGTATCGGAGGTTGCCGAAGTGGTACTGAGGTAACCAGAGAGCTTTGGTGATTATCCCCGGTACTGCGTAGTCGGAGGCAACATGGATCGGCTCCGAAACGCGTCGGAACCAAGTCATCTAGACTGGATATGGATTCCAGACTGGGCATCGAAACGAGCGTCGGTGGTGGAATCGGCGATACCGCTACCTGAAGGTCAATCGGAATCGTATCGATCGGTACCGAAGGCACCGAGGACGTCCGAGGACGACGCCCGATGAAGAGAGGAACACTCGACACCGGCGCCGATGTCGGGGTATCGGTACCGCTCGAAGCCGGTACCCCCCCCAAGCATGGCGTAGATAGAGGAAAGCCCATCCGGGGCGCATCGATCGGCCCCGAAGGTACCCAGGGCACCAGATGACGATCCCCGGTGAAGAGTGGAACACTCGACACCGATGCCGATGCCGGGGCATCGGTACCGCTCGACGCCGGTATCAACCCCGTGGTTGGCTGGGATACAGGAAATCTAGACTGGGTCGTATCGATCGGCCCCGAAGGCACCGAGGACTCCCGACGACGATCCCTGGTGAAGAGCGGAGCACTCGACACCGGTGCCGATGCCGGGGGATCGGCACCGCTCGAAGCCAGCACCAACCCCGCGCATGGCTGGGAAGCAGGAAAACCAGTCTGGGTCGGGTCGATCAGTCCCGAAGGTACCGAGGACACCAGACGACGACCCCTGGTGAAGAGTGGAGCACTCGACACCGGTGCCGATGCCGGGGGAGCGGTACCGCTCGAAACCGGTACCAACCCCGCGCATGGCGGGGACACAGGAAAGCCAGTCTGGATCGAGTCGATCGGCCCCGAAGGTACCGAGGACACCAGCTGACGATCCTCGGTGAAGAGTGGAGCACTCGACACCGGTGCCGATGCCGGGGGAGCGGTACTGCTCGAAACCGGTACCAACCCCGCGCATGGCGGGGACACAGGAAAGCCAGTCTGGATCGAGTCGATCGGCCCCGAAGGTACCGAGGACACCAGCTGATGATCCTCGGTGAAGAGTGGAGCACTCGACACCGGTGCCGATGCCGGGGGATCGGTACCGCTCGAAGCGCATACCACCCCCGAGCATGGCTCAGGTATGTTCTGTGAGGAGTGAACCCCAGGAACAACCCCGTAAATGCTTTGGAGCCCGAAGACTCCCGCCGGGGTCTTACTGCCAATGGGGTCTTGAGGGCAAGGCCGGAGCCGTCATCATGCTGGGCATGAGACCTACCCATCAAGAATTGGCTAGTCTTAACAGACTGTTTGTGGGTTACCTGATCCTGGAGAGAAGAATAAACCCGTGACCTCACCTCAGGAGGAAAAACAGCATCGAGGGATACCAGAAAAGAGAAGGTCTTCTCCCGATACTAAAGCCTGGGAAAAGGGGTCAGGACCCAAACAGGATAGACACCAGGCACTGGAGTCTAAAAAGAAAACTAAGTTTCCGCAGTGAAGGCACTTCTTAGGGGAAGAAGGCTCCATGTTGGAAAGGCCTGTTAGGCCTCAATAAGATAAAAGAAAAAACTGAGGAGAAGTTATTTCTCTAAGTTGGAAAAATAAAAGAATAAAGCACCAGTGGTACCGGTATCGGCGGGAAGACAGCCGCGACCACAAGAAAACAAGAAAATAAGGATTTTAAAGAAAAAAGTTTCTGCGGTGACAGGAGGTACGTCCTGTTGGCTCTGCGGAAAAACGAAAACTGGGGAGAGGCAGTGGGAAAGGCGGGAAGTCAACGCGCAGGCGCGGGGGATGCTCCCAAAGGCTTTCTGATTGGATGCTGGGGAGCATTTCCGTGTGGGCTCCGTCGGCGCCGACGTACCCATATGTGAAGACTCATTCCTGCTTGTTCCTGGAGATTACTTAGTTTCAGTCACATATACTAAAGGCCCGATTCAGTCCTGGACGTTCAGGCACTCTGTGTGCCCGGTCTAGCCCCGCGAGATCAGAATCGCATCCAGGCCTGTTTGTGTAGGCCGGGATCCCGATTCAGGTCGGCCTGCACATACAGGCCTTGCCCATATAACTCAGTCAGGGCTTTTGAATGGAGCCACGGCGCCATGGCATTGTGGCTCCATTCAAAAGGCGCGATCTCCAGCTGCCAGACCATTCCCCGTAGCCTGACCCCCCTGTACAGGCAGCCGGCCCTGGACGTACAGGCCGACATTGTAATGGGCCCTGTACGTCCAGGGCCGCAGGCTGCCCACTGCCTGCCCTAACGCTGCTCCCGCTCCGCCCCTTTCCCACCCCCATCTAACTTCCCCATACAATGTGCGGGGAAATTATTCGGGGTCGGAAGAGGGCCCGAATAGCAGGGATGGACATCCCAACGGGATGTCCTTTCCCGCTATTCGTGCCTCAGAATGACCCTGTAAACATATATAAACCGTCACCAAGTTTTGTGCAAATTACCATAAACTGACAATAGAAATATGTAGACAAAAATTGAACTGAAACTCCAAGAAGTCAGACGGCATATGCAGTGCAACACCAGAGAAATGGAAACAGCAATGCATTTCCCCCGTACTGTGCCAGATATTAAGATAGCAGATATAAATTCCCAAAACTGAAATATTCCAAGCACTAAATGAAAAATAAAATTTGTTTTTCTACTTTTGCTGTCTAATCATGTTAGTCCCAATCTCTGGCTTCTGCTTTCCTCAATTCTTTCTCTAAGATCTCTAGACCATTTTCTCCTGTATTCTTTATTTCCTCCCCTACAACCATCTCTGACATTGATCTTTTCCTTTCAGCTTTGGTTTCTCAGTCCACTCCTTTTTACTATCCAGTCTTCAATCTCCTTCTTTTTACTACTTTCCATCTCTTTCCCTCACCCTGGCCCTCTCATTCCCCATTCCCATATTCTCCAGTTTCTCCCCGCCATCCAGCATCTCCTCTCTTTCTCTCTCACCACACCCCCCCCCCCCCCTTCCAATATCTCGCCTTACTCTCTTCCCCTTTGTTCAACATCTTCTCTCTCTCTTTCTCTTAATTTTGCATCTCTTCTCTCTATTCCCTCCCCCCCCATTCAGTTTCTCCATCTGTCTTCCTACTTCCCCCAATGTCCAGCATTACTCTTCTGTCCTCCTACTCACCCTCCCATGTCCAGCATCCCCCCTCTATGTCCCTTTCTCCCCTTTATGCCCCGCATATCCCCTCTGTCTTTGCACTCCCCCTTCTGTCCTGCATCTCCCTTGTCACCTTATTCCCCTCCCCTTCATGTCCAGCATCAGCTGCTTGTCCCCTCTGACACTACCTGCCTCAACCGCTGCCACTTTCTCAGGCCTGCGGCGGTGGCACATGTAAAGAGAAAAAAGAGCAGAGCCTGCAAGTCAGTGCGTGCCGATGATGGCTCTACGATTGGTCCCTGCTCCTCTGAATCAGGAAGTCTGCATCAGAGGGGGCATGACCAGTACAGCCATTGGCACGCACCAACTTCTTTACTAGTGCCATTGCTGCTAGTCTGAGCAAGTAGAGGTGGCAGAGGTTGATGCCGAACGAAGCATATTTTGAAGGCTATAGAGCCCGATGGCAGCACCAAGCAGCTTGGAGAAAATGTGTGTGAGTGTGAGAGTGGTGCTGAAAGCATGTGTCACAAGCCTAATGCATGTGACTTGGCATGTCTGACATTGGCCACCAACTCCTCCTCCTCCTCTCCTGGGGGCCTGGATCGCAGATGCTAAGACCGCCAGAGCACTGCCCCTCTTCCATTACCGCCACCCCTTCCTTCTCCCTGGCTGGAGGTGTTTTGAATTGCTAACCACTGGGGTGGGAGTCTCACAGATGTCTGGAGGGGTTGTAGGGTTACGAACTCACCCATACCTGAACCAAACAGGTGGTGTTATCCTATTATATTTGTAGCAAAACTAGAACTGAATCAACCTGGGAATGGGCAGCAGCCTGGCTAGCAGAATGACCTCCCATGGTCAAAGGCTATCTCCCTCTGACACTCAACTCCTCACAGATGACATTATCCTGCCTCCAGCCCAGCGCCAAATGACATCATCAGATTGCAACACGGGCAATTTAGTGGATTTTCCAGGTGTAACTGAAAATCAGAAACCTTTTTTATACTCAAGAAAACAGACAAACTAATTAATACATCCCTGAGAGAAGCTAATTAGAACTTCCCTCGTCAGAAGACAGAGGGAGCTTACTTCATGACCTTTGACCCAGACCACTGGAGGAACGGGAGGGAAGCAGACGATGAGAAAGACAAGAAAAATATTTCCCAACAAATTACTCATGCTCGAAACTTACTTAAAAACTACAAACTAATATGCTTTCTTTCGTAGATCCTCCATAGAATGCAACAGAGATGCTCATCATGGTAATAAGCCACCCAAGAGCCAAATTCCACACATAACTTATCCAACCTTATCCATATCCCTCTCCTCCTCCCCTCCACTCTCCCGTTTTCATGCACCCTATGGAATGCATGCTCAGTCATTAAAAAAAAACCCTTTTATCCACGATCTTTTTATCTCTAAAGCTCTACACCTTCTTGCCTTGACCGAGACCTGGCTCCCCCCCAGACGACACCGCATCCATTGCCTTTCTCTGCTATGGGGACTACCAGTTCTCCCATACACCTCGATCTATTGGTCACGGTGGTGGCATTGGCCTCCTACTCTCTCCCTCCTGCCAATTCCAACCCCTCCTGCCACCCCAATCACACTCCCCCCTCTCCTTCAAAGTCCACTCCGTTCGCCTCCCCCACCACTTCCCCTCCGTGTAGCTGTTATTTATCGCCCACCTGACAAATCCAAATCAACCTTCCTCACCGACTTCGACTCCTGGCTTTCTGCCTTTATGGATCCCGCCTCCCCCACCTTAAACACATCAGGAGAATTTGGAAAACCAAATTTCTACTTATCTGGCAGTTGGGTCCTTTAAACAATCTGTGGATCTTATTAGATTTAAACAGAAGGAATCCTCCTCTCTCTTCAGCAATTCAGAAAGGAATATGTTTTCCTCAAAACATGATGAAGAACTTTCGTGAACACCATGACCCAGCGTTGTGTTTCGGATCCTCCGATCCTGCCTAAGATGGAAAGTATTTCATATGGAAAAATTCCTTTCTCAGCTCAGAATGTCCGTTGCTTATTTCTGATTCATCCTCCTTTACAATGGCGTCTGCTGAAGAGAGAGGAGGATTCCTTCCGTTTAAGTCTAATAAGATCCACGGATTGTTTAAAGGACCCAACTGCCAGCTAAGTAGAAATTTGGTTTTCCAAATTCTCTTGATGTGTTTGATACTTAGCATGTTGGTTTTGGGGGTTCAGTTATTTTGATATAGGACTGTTGCACAATAATAAAAAAGATTAAAGGGAGAAGTCCGTTACTCGATGGGGTTTCCTGTCCCCTGACCTGACGGACATTCCTACATTTAATATTTTATATATACATATATTTTTTGTAGTGTGTTTTTCTATGTTTGTCCCTATTTCGTGATCTGATTGTAAAACTGTATTTCCTAGTACAGATCAAAGATTTTGGCATTAATTTTGGCTTCTTTCTCTACATCAGCAAAATCCGCCTCTTCAGGGGCGGCCCAAGGGGGGTGCGGGGCCATGTGCGGAGACTCGGTGCGGGGCCTCATTTGCATAAGGGGCCTCATTTGCATAAATATTTGCATAATGTTACCATATACTATCTTTTAGTAAACATTCCTCTTAATGAGTGTATGAATAAAGAAAGACTAAAAGATTTCTACATTACTATAATCCAGTGCCAACCGCCAGACACATTAGGAACTACTACAAACACTGCCCATTTAGAACCCATAGCAAACCCGCCGTATCCTAACAGCACTACCAGGACTCACAAAGCACCATACTCTACCTATCAAAAGGAAACATGCAAATATTAAACCAATACATTTCAGAGAACAACAATACATGGCCTACTAGGGAAAGAGAACAAGTGGCAATGTCAAATAGGAATTATATAAACAGAACACCTCAGCTTAGTTACACATGCAGAACATAGACCATCACCAAACAAGTAATCACAATTTAGAAACAGGAAGACAATAATTAAACTGGGAATCCCAAAAGCCAAACTTGGAATGTACAACACTGTAGAAATAAAACTATACATTAATTTGCTCTTGTACTAAACAAAGCGCAGACGTTAATGATGCACATTTCCCAGAGCTGACATATTCCAATTAATAAATTCAAAATAAAGAGATTTTTCTAGCTTTTGTGCATTTTTTTTCAGCTGCAATTGCTCCAGCCACTTTCTTCTGGTTTCTTCGTGTCTTTTGCTAACTCTCCATCGTCTGCTGTCCATTTGTCCTTTCTTCTCTCTTCTAGTTTTTTTCCATTCTCTCTCTACATCTGCTTTAACATACTAATCTTTCTCCTTTTGCTCTTTCCTCATTCCTATTTCATCCACTCAAATTTTACCCTTCCATCCTCAATCCCCACTTACTCTCCCAATACCCGGCCAATTGTAGATTTTTTTATCCCTCCCACACAAAATATTTTTCCCCTCTCCATTTCACTCTCCCAGCCCCATCCCATTCTAATCCTCTCCCAACATCAGCTCCTTTCTAGTTCCAGCCCCACCCAGCATCCATTCCCTTCTAGTCCCTGCATCAGCCCATTTCCAGTCCTAGCCCCCCATCAGCCCATTTCCAGTCCTAGCAACCCCCCAACCCAATACCAGTCCTAGCCCCCCATCAACCCACTTCCAGTCCTAACCCCCCATCACCCCATTTTCAGTTTAAGCCCCCCCTATAACCCATTACCAGTCCTAACCCCCCATCAGCCCACTTCCAGTCCTAACCCCATCAACCCATTTCCAGTCAGCCCCCCATAGCCCATTGCCAGTCCTAACCTCCCCCCATCAGCCCACAGCCCATTACCAGTCCTAACCCCATCAGCCCACCTCAAGTCCTAACCCCTCCCCATCAGCCCATTTCCTGTCCTAGCCCTCCATAGCCCATTACCAATCCTAACCCCCCCAACAGCCCACAGCCCATTACCAGTCCTAACCCCATCAGCCCACCTCAAGTCTTAACCCCCCCATCAGCCCATTTCCTGTCCTAGCCCCCCCCCCATAGCCCATTATCAGTCCTAACCCCCCCCCCATAGCCCATTACCAGTCCTAACCCCCATCAGCCCACAGCCCATTACCAGTCCTAACCACATCAGCCCACCTCCAGTGTTAACCCCCCATCAGCCCATTTCCAGTCCTAGCCCCCCCATAGCCCATTACCAGTCCTAACCACCCCAACAGCCCACAGCCCATTACCAGTCCTAACCCCATCAGCCCACCTCCAGTCTTAACCCCCCCATCAGCCCATTTCCAGTCCTAGCCCCCCATCGCCCATTACCAGTCCTAACCCCCCCCAACAGCCCACCTCAAGTCCTAACCCCTCCCCATCAGCCCATTTCATTTCCTAGCCCACCATAGCCCATTACCAGTCCTACCCCCCCCCCCAACAGCCCACAGCCCATTACCAGTCCTAACCCCATCAGCCCACCTCCTGTCTTAACTCCCCCAGCCTATTTCCAGTCCTAGCCCCTCCATAGCCCATTACCAGTCCTACCCCCCCTCCCCCATCAGCTCAAGTAAAATGTAAAAAAAAAAAAGCTGGCTGCTACCGCTGCCGCCGTAGCAGCAGCAGAATGGAGTGTCCCGCGGGGCCCCCTCTGCCCGGCTGAGTCCCTCCCTCCCTCCCTCTGCGACGGCTGAGCCCCTCTGTGCCGGCTTTCAGAGTCGCGAAGGGAGAGTGTCTCCCTCGCGTCTCTGTTAAGCCTGCAGGGGCAGATGGGAAATTTCTGCAGGGGCAGATGGGAAATTTCCCATCAGCCCCTGCGGGCTTAACAGAGACACGAGGGAGACACTCTCCCTTCGTGACTCTGAAAGCCGTCGCAGAGGGAGGGAGGGAGGGACTCAGCCGGGCAGAGGGGGCCCCGCGGGACACTCCATTCTGCTGCTGCCGCGGCGGCAGCGGTAGCAGCCAGCTTTTTTTAAAATTTATTTAATTTTGAAAAAAAAGCAGAATGTTCTTTGCGCGGGGCCCCCTGAAACACGGGGCCCTGTGCAAAAAACATTCTTGCTCAATGTACGGGACGGTCCTGCGCCTCTTCCTCTCTGAACACACTACCAAAACGCTTATCCACTCCTTAATCTCCTCTCGCCTCAATTACTGCAACCTACTCCTCGCTGGTCTCCCCATGAGCCACCTCCTTCCCCTTCAATCTAAACAAAATCACGCTGCTCAACTAATCTTCTGCCAGCCTCGCCATGCCCACATTACTCCCCTTCTTAAGTCGCTTCACTGGCTCCCTGTCCAGTTTTGCATCCAATTCAAGCTTCTCCTTCTGACCTATAGATGTATTCACTTTATGCCCCTCAATACCTCTTATTTCTAATCTCTCCCTACGTCCCCGCTCGAAATCTGCACTCTGCTAAAAAATTACTCCTATCAATGCCTTTCACCCACACCGCGAACTCCCGACTGCGCTCCTTTCATCTTGCTGCGCCTCACACCTGGAACAGCCTACCTGCGTCTGTGCGCCTGGCACCCTTCCTAGCCCTCTTCAAATCCAGGTTGAAGACCCACCTCTTCACCGTTGCAGTCAGATCCTGACTTCCATCCTCATCTTATCCTAACCCCATCACCGCTTATGACCAAAGAATTTACCAAACTGTACCACACCGCACCTTGCGCAGAACTGACTAATGCTTTGTACTGTTTTGATTAGATTGTAAGCTCCGATGAGCATGACTCTGACGGGCAGGGACTGTCTCTTGTATGTTGGCTACCTCTTGCAGGTTAGCTGTACAGCGCTGTGTGTGTGGCGCTTTATAAGTGCTGAATAGTAGTAGTAGTTTGCACTTTGGCAAGATCCAATGACCCTCACTGCCTGCTAGAAGGAAAACCAGCTCATGAGTTCCCCTAAAGAAGATTCAGAAACAAGGAAAACACAGCAGAAAAAGACCATATGGCTTACTAGAGGGGAATCAGCCACAGGGAAGGGTCCGGAAACAAACGCCCACCACAGAGCTACTTCGAGGCAAACTTAATCTTCATGTAAACTGTAGTTTTCTGGGTCATGTTGCATCTTTGAAACTGGAACCGACGTTTCAACCACTGTACTGTGGCTTTCTTCAGGGCGAAGTGGTTAAGCAGTGACCGTCTGTTCTTTTATATAGCAGTCCTCATAGTGGATTGGGGGATTGAGGTGGGAAATTCGAATTTGAATTTTGGAGGGAAAGTCCGTTGGAGACTTCTGAAAATGCAGGTTCCATACACAGTGGGCAAGTTCACTTCATTCAGACTTTGCAGGCGTTCATACCTAAATACAGAGCTTGAAGCGTAGATTCATAGTGCATGAGCATAAGTGGATGAATCCAAGGATACACTGCATATAGCAAGGTGGAATCAAGACACAGAGGGATTCAAGGTCAGCTGGAATGATAGGACACAGACCATGTCCAAGGAAAACAGATACGCATGCGACTACTACTACTATTATTACTCATTTATATAGCACTACAAGTCGTATGCAGTGCTGTGCAAACAAATAAAGAAGACAGTCCCTGCTCATAGAGCTTACAACCTTATCAAGACAGAACAATACAAGAGAAACAAGGGGCTTCAAATAGGGAAGGAGACTAGGAGAACAAGGGATTAGGATCCCAATGCGGCCTCAAAGAGGTCAGCATTTAGCATGGATTTGAAGAGGGGGAGAGATGAAGCTTCACATAAAGACAGAGGAAGTTTGTTCCAGGCATAAGGAGCAGCAAGGTGAAAAGATCGAAGTCTGGATTTTGCAGAAGAAGAAAAGGGTGTACAGAGAAGAAAGCCAGAGGAGGAGCGGAGTTCACTCGGAGGGGTGTAGGGAGAGAGAAGAGAGGAAAGGTAATGAGGGGCAGTAGAGCGAATGCATTTATAGGTTAGAAGGAAAAGTTTGAATTGGATACAGAAATGGAAGAGGAGCCAATGAAGTGATTTTAGAAGAGGGGTTATATGAGTGTTTTGGGGCTGGCGGAAGATTAGCCACGCAACAGAGCTCTGGATAGATTGAAGAGGAGAGAGATGACACTGAGGGAGACCAGCAAGGAGGAGGCTGCAATAGTCAAGACGAGAGGTGACCAAAGAGTGGACAAGAGCCTTAGTAGTGTGTTCAGAGAGGAAGGGATAAATTTTGTTAATGTTGTAGGGGAAAAAAACAACAGGTTTTAGCTCTATTTTGAATATGTGTGGAGAAGGAAAAGGAGGAGTCAAAGATGACCCCCAAGGTTGCAGGCCAAGGAAACAGGAAGAAGAAGAGTGTTGCCAACAGTGATAGAGAAAGGAGGATGAGGGGAAGAGGGTTTAGGGGAAAAAATAAGATCTGTTTTAGCCATATTCAATTTTAGGTGGCGGTGAGACATCCAGGCAGCGATGTCAGATAAGCAAGTAGAGATACAAGTTTGGAGCGAAGGACAGATGTCAGGTGAAGATAGATTTGAGAGTCATCAGCATAAAAATGATACTGAAGGCCAAAGGAAGAGATGAGGGCACCAAAGGACTGGGTTTAGAGAAAGAAAAGGAGAGAGCCCAGAACAGACTGAGAGAGGGATGGCAGTAGAGGAGGAACCTCCAGAACACTGAAAAAGCGATTGGAGAGATAAGAAGAGAACCAAGGCAGTAAAGGCTTTCTAAAATCAAGAGAGGGTAAAATGTCAAGGAGGAGGAGGTAGTCAGCAGTATCAAAAGCAGCAGAAAGATTGAGAAGAATGAGAATTGAGTAAAGGTCTTTGGAGTTAGCGAGGAACAGATCCTTGGAGACTTTGGCAAGAGCTGTTTCAGTAGAATGAAATAGACAAAAAACAGATTGAAGTGGATCAAGGAGGGCTTGAGAGGACAGAATTTGAGACAGCGACGGAGAACTGTATGTTCAAGAATTTTGGAAATGAATAGGAGAAGGGAGATGGGTCGATAATTAGTTTAACTGTTCTATGTATACTGTATTAAGTTATAATGTAAACCGCTCTGAGTGAAGGACAAAGCGGTATATAAAAAATGTTTAAATAAATAAAATTAGAAGGACATGTAGAGTCAAGTGAGGGTTTTTTGAGGAAAGGAGTGATTACAGCATGCTTGAAGGCTGCAGAGAAGGTTGCAGTGGAAAGCGAAAGGGATGATGGAGGAGGAGACGGGTGGAGATAGGATCTGAAGAACAAATAGTGACTTTAGAGGAAAGAAGAAGAGAGATTTCCTCAACAGAGATTTTAGTAAAGGATGAAAGGGCGATAGAGATTGAGAGGGAAAGTTGGTAATGGAAAGGGCGAAGCGGGAGTGAAGAAGATTTAGTTGGGAATTGAAGAGTAATCTTATGCACTTTGTCATAGAAATAGTCTGCTAGGGTTTGGGAAGAGAGAGAAGGAGGGATTGGAGATGGAGGTGCCTTAAGAATTGAGAGTAGAAAAGAGACGGCAAGGATTAGAGGCAAGACAGTTAGTCAGATGGAGAAAATAGTTTTGCCTATTGAGTGCAATGGTGGACTGGAAAGAAGAAAGTATGAATTTGAAATGAAGAAAGTTGGAGAGAGGGCAGGATTTGAGTCAAGTGCCCTCAGGAACGTAGACAGTGAGCAGTTGAAGACAACCAGGGCTGAGGTGAGGTGCGCCTCACGGGATGTGCAATGGGTGGAGCAAGAGTATCCAGAGTAGAGGAGAGAGCAGTATTATAGGAAACTGGCTTCATCAACAGAGGACAAAGTGGAAGAGAGAAGAGATGAGACAGTAGCGGATAGAGATACAGAGATAATCACCCAGCACTGGAGCAGCTCAGATACAGGGCAGATAAATCCCCAGGGCTTGCCTTAGAAGGCCAGTCAGACGGGTCATACCCAGATGAATTGGACAAGGCAGGAAACACAAGGGCACACACCCATCAAACAAGGACACGGAAGGGAATACAGCACCTCAAAACAGGTCTAAACTAGCTCACTCCTGGCTCTGACACACACATTGTCCTTGAACACATTAGAAGATCTTGGCAAAAATGAGCATATAATCACATGAAAATGATGCAACATTGGACACAAATAAAGTTTCTAGATATGCACATGAAATTGCATAGTGTGTGGTCCTTGATTGTGTGTTGAGTGTTAATATATTTTCTCCTATTAGTCTTAAATGGGTTATATTGTAGCTTCGTTGCTTGTAAAGGGAGAGAAAGCCCCGATCTCTCCAAGCAGAATTATGGACAGATAGTGGGGAGTGTCGAAGGGTTGCTTCTTGGGGGTCTCAGACCCATCTTTCCTGGCTGGGGAGGATAGCAACAGTGAAAATGATGTTATTTAACAGTTTTTCTATACCGCCTTTGTCTAAAGCGGTTTACATCAAACAACATAACATAATCTCAATGGATTTGTTTTACAATAAACAGGGAGAAATAACTTGAAGATAACCTCTAGTCTTTCTCCTTTTTTAAGCAGTACACAACTGATCTACGTTTATCCGTTCCACTCCATTCATTATTTTATAGACTTCTATCATATCTCCCTTCAGCCATCTTTTTGCCAAGTTGAAGAGCCCTAACCTTTTAAGCCTTTCCTCATAGGGGTATCCCTCCATCCCCTTTACCATTTTGGTGGCTCTTCTCTGTACCTCTTCTAATTCCACTATTTCCTTTTTATGAAATGGTGACCAAAATTGCACACAATATTCAAGGTGCAGTTGCACCCTGGAATGATGCAGAGGCCTTATAATATCCTTTGTTTTATTCTCCATTCCTTTCCTTATGATTCCTAGCATTCTATTTGTTTTCTTGGCCACCGCTGCACACTGGGCCGAGGGTTTCAACATATTATCCACAATGACGCCCAAATCCTTTTCCTGGGTGCTGGTTCCTGATATGGAACCTTGCATCATATAACTTTAGTTTGGGTTGTTCTACCCTAAGTGCATAACTTTGCACTTGTCCACATTAAATTCCATCTGCCATTTGGATGCCCAGTCTTCCAATTTATCAAGGTCTTCTTGCAATTTTTTTTTATTAAGATTTTAACCAAAATACATATACAACAAGGATTATTCCATTCAGGCCGTGGAGGCCCTGTACAGCCAGACAGAATCAGCCCCCGCAGGATCAGAATCAGGTCTAGCACCTGGACGTGCAGCCTGGGACCAGATTCTGCCCAGCTGTACGTCCTGGTGACTACCCGGCTAACTCAGCCAGGCTCATGAATGGCACCACGACTCCATTTACGAGCTGCGATGGCCGACCGCCCTGGAGTGACTCCCGTTCCGCGCAGCCCAACCCCAGATCTGCCCTTCTAAGGCCTAGGTCGGCTGCGGGGAACCCCCTGAGCACCCTCACTTGCCTGTCCATGTCCCGTGCCAGGTCCCCTACTGTCCAGGAGGATTAATTCCACCTTCAAGATGGAATAAGTCCCCCATCTAGATCCGAGGCCCCGGGTGTACAGGGCCAACCTCTGAATCGGCCCTGTACGTCCGGGGTCGTGGCCCGCCCATGTCCTGTTCTTGCTCTGCCTCCGGAACGCCCCCTCCTGACCCTGCATAGGCCTCCCCGTACAAACCCACTGTTCGTATGGGGAGGCTTTTGCCGGGGTCAGCAGGAGGATGAATAGCGGGGATGGGCCCCCAATGTATATAAGAAAACCATAACCTGCTACCATTAGAAATTAGGAAAATATTTTAAAAAATAAACAATAGCAAGAGATGCTCTAGTCCCCATCATGGGAAAGAAGCAGAAGAGAACAAATGTATTAATACCTAGAACTCCCCAGTCAAAAACAGGACAAGTCAAGAGTATACACAAATCCCCAAGTATCCATACTAACCCACTGATGTCCCGAAGAAAATTTTCCAAACAGGAAACATCTGTGAAAACAAACTTATTTCCAGCATAGGTAACCAGACACTTACAGGGTTAATGAAGGCAGAACGTGGCTCCAATAGCCAAGACTTTAGACCACAACTGCAAGAAAGTCTTCCCACACAATTGCGTAGGCCCGGAAACATCAGGAAAAACTGGCTGACCACAAAAGGGAAGAGACTTTTTAGAAAAGTATAATTTCAAGACAGCAATCTTATCAGCCTCCGATCCAAAAGTGACCAGCAGAGTCGCCCTCTCAGAGACGATGTCCTGAGAGGTCTCAAGAAAAGCGGGCAAATCAAGACTGTCCAGAGAGATGATGGAATCCAACCCCTCTCCTTCAACCATTTCAACCTGAGTCCCCTTGGAAATATAAAATAACATAGAAATAACTAGCTCATTAACATTACTAAACAACAAAATTATTTTTCAAATACTTTTTCAGCAGCTTGAGGGGCGACAGAAGCCGCATCACAGGAAAATTCAGGAATCGCAAATTCCTTGCCCTTAATTGATTCTCCATTACCTCCAGTTTGGTCTGAATAACCAAACCATCCTTAACTACTGCCACCGCTAGAGATTGCAACAAGGGCTGAGAGCCCTCATGTTTCATTACACAAGACTCTAAAGAGGAAATTAAATAGACCTGCTGTTTAAATTTGTCCACAGACTCCTTGGAAAACCTGCACAATTGGCTCATAGTCCCAGTCAATATCGATTCCACTCTTGACAGCTTACCCCAAACATCCTTCAAGGAAACCTCAGTGGAGTGGTCCAACGGCACAACCAAACTTGAAGATGGCAATGCAAGAGAAACTGCCTTTGGATGCCAAACACCAGCCAGGGGTGTCCGAGAGGGAGGAGATCGCAGAGAGTGCTCGCTTGCAAGGCAGAGAAGAAGTGGCTCTCTAAGAGCCACTACTAGCGCCTGGAGCAAACAAGCCTATCATAGAAGAAGGCTGGGATGGAGGTGGAGGGCAACCGGAACTCAAGGAGGTTTCAGTATCCAAAGCATTACTCACGATTGTAGAAAGAGGCAAAGCAACAGGCTGCACATGGAGGTCCATAGACCCCTTGACAGGGCCTGCTCCTCTAGCACCTCACAATGCCTTGTTCTTCACCTTCCTCTTACCCATAACAATTCAGAGCTTCCTCCGATGCTTCGTTGTGCTTCAAAGGGGCTCCAAAGGGCCAGAACATGCCCTTTTGGTCACAACCCTTCGGCCACGACCCACGGTAAAACTGAGCTTTTCCCTCCAGGGCACATCACAGGAGGAAGGAGCAGTCTTACAGCTGGTCTCCACAGGGGTGCAATTGCTAGAGATGGTAAAGCAACAAAAGCACATAGTCTCTCTCCAAACACACTGCAGGAGAACTGAGCTTTTAACTCTGATGCTGATCACAGGGGGGAAGAGCAGTCTTACAGCTGGTCTCCGCAGGGGTGCACAAATCTCTCTCCAAGCAACTCTCCACTGCAATTTTTAACAATCCTCTTGTGTTTTAACAATTTTGAATAGTTTTCTGTCATCTGCATTATTCCCATTTGCAGGTGATATATGGATATGTTAAAAAGCAAAAGACCCAGCACAGATCCCTGGGGTACTCCACTATTCACCTTTCTCCATTAATAAAACTGCCCATTTAGCCCTACTCTCTGTTTTCTATCTTTTACCCATTTCCTAACCCTCTATAGTACACTGCCTCCTATTCCACATAATTTTAATTTCCCCAATGGTCTCTCATGAGAGACCTTGTCAAAGGCTTTCTGAAAATCCAGATACACTATATCAGCCGGCTCACCTTTAACTACCTGTTTATTCACACCTTCAAAAAAAAAAGTAAGATTAATAAGACAAGACTTTCTTTGGCTAAATACATGTTGGCTTTCTGCCATTAAGCCATGACTATTTACATGTTCAGTAATATTGGTTTTTTTTATAATGGTTACTATCATTTTGCCCAGTATAGATATCAAGCTCACCAGTCTGTAGTTTCCTGGATCATCCCTGGAATCCTTTTTAAAAATTGACATTACATTGGCCATTTTCCAAACCTTAGGTACTACAGATTATTTAATGATAGTTCACAGATTCTAAAAGTAGGTATGAAATCTCATATTTCAGTTCTTTCAGCACCTTGGATGTATGCCATCCAGTCAAGGTGATTTGCTGCTCTTTAGTGAGATGGATCGATACAATAACAGCAGCTACGGGTACCAGTCTGTCAACAATGAGCCGCCTGACTGGAGACCGAACACAATTTAGGATAGCTATCCAGAGGGTCGCCATGAGTCGACTCCGACTCAACGGCACTTAACAACAACAACAACAACAGTTTATCAAATAAATGCATTACATCTTCCTGATTTATCAAGATTTGTTTTGATTCCTCTGATACCTCACCTTTAAATATCATTTCTGACATGAGTTCGTTTTCTACGGGCCTGATATTCAAAGGGCATTTACATGGTTTACAGCCTAGTAAACCGTGTAAATGCCTTAGATGATGATATTCAATGGCACACACACGGGTAATGCTGTTGAATATCCCCATCTATAGTATGTCCCCTATGCACCCCAATGCTATCTGGCTAGCATCGGGGTGTTCCGGGGTGGAGCAGAGGGTGCATGCTGCCCGTTTACTGTTCTGTGCCAAAACGATAGGCGAGGAAAACCCTCACCTATCTTTACGGTACCGGTGTTAACCAGGCAGCATGCAATATTGCTGCTACCTGGTTAGTTTTGGTGGCTTCTGGGTTGTGTTGTGATACCTGGATATTCAATGCCGGGGCCGCATATGTCTCCAGCATTGAATATCCGAGCTTAAGGGAAAGCAGACAGGGCTATGCACCAAAGCAGCACATAGCCTGCCCAGAAGAATAATGGACCCTATGTCTTCTTTAGTGAAGAATGAAGCAAAGAATTTATTCAGTCTCTCCACTGTGGCCTTGTCCTCTCTTAGTGTCCTTTTTACCCCTCTATCATTTAATGATCCAACTGACTCTCTCACTTGAAAAAGCTTTTATTATGCACTTTTACTTCTACGGCAAGCTTCTTTTCAAATTTTCTCTTTGTCTGCCTTATCAATGCCTTTAACTTTGCAGTATTCGTTGCTTCCTATTGTCGTCATTTGGCTCTTTTTTTACATTTTCTAAAGGAGTTTCTCTTAGCTATAACAGCCTCTCTGACTTCACTTTTAAGCCATGCTGGCTGTTGTTTGGGCTGCCTTCCACCTTTCTTAAAGCATGGAATACATCTGGTCTGGGCTTCCAAGATAGTCTTTTTAAACACCACCCAGGTCTGATTTAAACTCTTAACCTAGGCAGTTGCATCTTTTATTTTTTTCTTGACCATTTTCCTCATTTTATCATAGTCTCCTTTTTGAAAGTTAAATGCTAGCGCAGTGGATTTCCTTCCTATCCTCCCTCCATTTATTAAGTCAAATGTGATCATGATTGCTATTGACAAACGGCAACAACACTTATCTCTTGCACTAGATCCTGCATTCCACTAAGGACTAGGTCTAAAATAGCTTCCCCTTGAGATGGTTCCTGAACCAGCTACTCCATGAAGCAGTCATTTATTTCATCTAGAAACCTTATTTATTTATTTATTTTATTTTATTTATTTAACAGTTATTTATATACCGCTCTTTCCCTAGTATCGAGTGCGGTTTACATGGAACAGTAGGTTAATTGGTATGTAATATACCAAGTCAGTTTACATAGAACAGATAATTATAATTTACAAGGAATGTTGTAACATTAAAGGTATAACATATTAGAACATATATATACATTGTTAGTTTAAATCTATAATCATCATGTGAATGAGAGTGTGGTATGGTTAATAGTGTATTAGTGACATTTATTTTGAAAATAGAGTATGTAATAATAATGTATAAATGTTAACCTGTATCTATTTGAGTATTCTGTTCTGAGGGTGTATTGTAGTGTAATATGAATAAGTGAGTTTTTAATTTTTTTCTAAATTCCTTTATATCAGATAGCAGGCGAATGTTGTCAGGTAGATTGTTCCAAAGAATTGGAGCAGAGTGTGAGAAAGCTCTCTTATTTGTTTGTTTTCTGGCTTTTGTGAAATCTTTTGGTATTATTAACGTATTTAAGTTTCTGCTTCTTTGGGATCGTTTATCGATGTCTATATTAATCAGTGTATTGAGTGCCGATGGTGCAAGATTATTTATAAGTTTAAATGTAGTGACAAGAATTTTATATTTGATTCGGGAGTAAATAGGTAGCCAATGAAGTTCAGCCAAAATTGGTGTAACATGTTCAAGTGGGCTTATATTCATAATCATCCTGGCAGCTATGTTCTGAATTATTTGTATCTTTTTAATATTTTGTTTTGAAATGCCATTAAGTATTGTGTTTGCAAAATCAAAATGTGGGGTGATGATAGCATGAATTATATTAATAAAGTCTTGTAGATGAATCAATGGTCTTAATTGTTTTAGTGTTTTGAGTTTGTAATGTATTTTTTTAGTTAGATATTTTATATGTGGATCCATATTTAGATTATTGTCAAGTATCACACCTAAATATTTTATTTCTTTTTTTGTATTTATTTCATGAGTATCTAGTGTGATCGTGTTTGGGGGTATGTATGTTTGGTTTTTAGTGATGAATAATATATCAGTTTTAGTAAAGTTGATAAGTAGATTTTGTTCTTTGAGCCATTCAGTTAGTTCATTGAAACATTCTGTTATTTTTTGAAGAGGTGGGTGTGGGATTTCAAATGGGAGGTAGAACATTATATCATCAGCGTAGATATGATAATAAACATTGTGACGTTTAAAGATGTTACAAACTGGTTGTAAGTAAATATTAAATAATAGCGCAGATAATGCAGAACCCTGCGGGAGACCCTGAGTTTGTTTGAAGGTGTTAGAAATTTGGGTGTGGATTCTTACTGTTTGAGTTCTGTTTGATAGATATGATTTGAACCAATTATAAACAGTAGATGTAATTCCAATTTGTTGAAGTCTGTTTAACATTGTAAAGTGATTAACACTGTCAAATGCAGCTGATATGTCAAGGAAAACAAGAATAAAGGCTTGTTTAGGATTATCAATACCTCTTAATATTGTGTCATAAAGGATCGTTAGCAAGGTTTCTACTCCATGGAAGGGTCTAAAGCCATATTGATGTTCATCAAGGAGGTTTATTGTGTCAATAAAGTCTTGTAGTTGAATTTGTACAATTTTTTCAATAAGTTTGGCCATAAAAGGAATACTTGATATGGGTCTGTATGATTTTGGGGATAATTTATCTAATGTGTTATTTTTAAGTATAGGTCGTATTTGAACGTGTTTGAGAGATGGTGGTAAGTAGCCTTTTTGTAAGGATAGGTTCACTAAGGGTAGAATGAAAGAAGAGAGTATTGAGAAAGTCTTCTTTATCCTATCAACTGGGCATGGATCAAGGTATGAGATTGTTGTATTAATGTTAGTTATTGTAGTTTTGAGAGTAGATTTTGATATTAAGTTGAAGTTGGTCCAGTTATCAAATGTAGCTTGCTTTGTTTGTGTTTGAATTTGTGGTTGAGTAATATGTAGAGGTGTTATTTGTAGCTTTGTTTTATTGATATAGTATTGAGCTAATTCTTGTGGGGAGATATCAATTGATATTTCATCAGAATTTAGTGTTTTGTTTGTTAGTTTTTGTACTATACAGAATAGTTCTCTTGGGCGATTAGTGGCTCTTGAGATTATATTAGAATAATAATTTTGTTTGGAGTTGTTTATTGTTTGTTTATAAATTTGTAGTGTATTAGTGTAGTTCTCATGATTTATTAATGATTTTGATTGTCTCCATTTCCTTTCCTCTTTTCTTAGTTGTCTTTTTAATGTTTTGATAGATATATTAAACCATGGAGCATGTCTTTTTCAATTTTATTGTTGTTTATATTTTGGTGTGATTGGTTTGGATTACTTTCAGCTGCTTTAGAGATTATATTGTTCCAGTTTTTGATAGATTCTTCAAGATTTGTGGGTGTTTGTGTTAGTTGTGGTATTATTTGATCTAGAAATTCTTCTTCATTGAATTTTCTGAATCTATTAGTTTGAGGACGTTGTGGTCTTTTATTTTGATTGTTGTAGGTGATGGTTATATTGAATTTTATAAGATAGTGGTCAGACCAGGGGACTGGAATGTTTGAGAGGGATTCAGAGTTATATAGGTTGTGTAGAGAGTTTGGTAAGAAGACCATGTCAAGAGTTTTTCCTTTATTGTGTGTTTGTTCAGTTATTATTTGGTGAAAGTCCAAATTATTTATCATTTCTAAGAATTGATTAGAGTGATTGTTGGGTATTGAAGGAAGATTAAAGTCTCCCATAAGTATTACAGGATTTGTATCTGTGGATGATGCTAGTAATTCAATTAAATTGTAAATTTTATCTATGTTGTATTCTGGTGGTCGATATATTAATGATATAGTTATGTTTTTAATTTTTATGGTGAGTATGTCAACATTATCTATATTATTAGATGATATTAATTTTGCATTGAGGTTTTTCTTTATTATTATCTTATCTCCTTAGCATTGCCTGATGCAACACTCACCCAGTCTCGGGATAATTGAAATCTCCCGTTATTACTCTGCTAGCTTCCCTAATTTCTGTTAGCATTTCATCATCTGCCTGATCATTCTGACCAGGTGGATGGTAGTACACCCCCACTGCCATTCCCTTCCCCTTTTTACATGGAATTTCTATCAACAGAGATTCTACAGTGTATTTTGTTTCCTGCAAACCCATTATCCTCTTTGACTCAATGCCCTCTTTAACATATAGCTCCACCCCTCCACTATGGGTAGTTTCGCCAAATGGGTTAGTATTGCGCATACTATGGCAGTCGTGAACCTCACTTCTAAGCCAGGGTATGTGGAATATGATCTTAGTCTCTCAAATTTACTGCTAATGCTCGGTGTAATACTTGCATCGTGTCAAAGAGAGCCTCCTGCTGGAGTTCGTAAGATGCAACATGTGTGGGTAGTTTGTCAAGATGTGCTTGGACATTCTTCTTTATCAGGCCTGTAGCTCCCAGTACAGTGGGAAATATTTCTGTATCTTTCTGCCACATTTTCTTTTTCTCCGATACTTCAAGATCTTCTCCCTCTGCACTTGATTCACAGAATAATCACGCGGTACCGACACTTCTATTATCAATGCCGTTCTGGAGTTCTTCTCCTTTACTGCTGTGTCAGGCTTCTGGCATCCAGTTTCTTATCTGTCGGTATGGAAATGTCCCAGGTGATCGTAACCTCTTCATTCTTTAACATATAGCGCCACCCTTCACCTATGTGATCCACCTTATCATTGCGATATAATTTGTACCCAGGTATCACAGTATCCCATTGGTTATCTTCCTTCCACCAGGTCTCTGAGATACCAATTAGATCTAACCTTTCGTTCAGTACTATGTATTCTAACTCTCCCATCTTATTTTTTAGACTTCTAGAATTTGCCTGCAGGCATTTCAAAGTTATTTTTTGTTCATATTAATAGTCTGAATGATAAATGTTAGCATGCATACTGAATTTTAAAATCTCCCATGCCCAGCATCTGCAAAATGAAAGGGATGCTTAGCAGGGGGATTTCATCCTCTCTAAGTCGTCCCCCCCCCCCCATCCAAATTGTCCCTCCCCATGAAGATGTCCTGAATCCTCATCAGGTTCCATTTCCTTATCAAAGACTCCCTCCAACCTCAATAACCCCTCACCCTGAACTAAAGTGGCTTGACTCTAGAATGTTAATGAATACATTTCAGAGGGCTGCAAAGGAAGCGTCTCAATCTTCACCAGCAAGGGACAGTGAGAGCCCACAAACACAAGCCCTGTAATGCAGAGGTGTCAAACTCCAGGCCTGGAGGGCCATAAACCATCCTGGTTTTCAAGACGTCCCTAGAAACATAGAAAAATGATAGCAGATAATGACCATTAGCCTAGCTAGTCTGCCTTTCTATACTGTTAAGCCTTATAGTCCCTTTTGTTCACTTAGAGATACCTAATAAATATTCATGAATGCACGGCGCCATTTGCATACAATGGGGCAGTAACATGCAAATGTATCTCATGCATAGTCATTAGAGTTATTCTGAAAACCTAGTTTGCAGCTCTCCAGGACTGCTGCAATGTCTAAGACAAACAGATCAGTACATGGAAAAGTACCCAGTCTGTTCTGAAAAGGACAAAATGTTCATCACGGACCTGTATGAGTATTGTTCTTTATGTAGAGCAGTGGCGCACAAGTTCAGTTCTCGAGGGCCACAAACAGCCCAGGTTTTCAGGATGTCCTTAATGAATATGCACAAGAGAGCTGAATGCATACTACTCTACTGTAGGGAAGTTTATCTCATGCATATCTAGGGTTGCCAAATGGCTCCAGATGCGCCTGACAGCCTTGATTCAGTCCTGGGCTTATCCCATTGCCTGCAAGGACATTTAGGGGCTTGTTTACAAAGCCCCTTAGTTCTGATTTCTCCAATGCACTCTATAGGAAATGTCCTTGCATGCAATGGGGTAGACCCAAGAGTGGATAAAGCCTGCTGGGCGCTTCTGGAGCCAGGTGGGAACCCTATGCATATCCTGAAAACCCGGCCTGTTTGTGACCCTCAAGGGCTGATTTCGTGCACCTCTGATATAGAGCAATTGAGTGCATACAGCATGGTGTTGCTGCGAGGCTGAGATCTCCCGATACAGATCTTCTAATGGCCGGTAGGTAGTTATGGAGCTAAGATGAACTCAAGCTTCCTTTCTTCTCAAGGGCCTTTAGTTGGAATCAGCTACCGACTGAGATGAAAGTTTTAAATGAGGCTGTTTTTCAGAGGAAGTTGAAGGGATTTCATGTTAATCAAGCTTTTCAGGGCATTTTTCTTTTAGTTTGTTCAGGCAGATTGTGATGCAGTCGGTATGTCTGTCTGATTATTTCTTATGTGTATGGATGATACGTGATAGATGGAATAACAAATATTTTTAAAGAACTGAATAAATAGTAGCCAGCCCCTACTGCATTCAGATCCCAGCTTCAACAGACTGCAGCTGCAGCAGCTTCTAAAGAAATAGAATGGAGACAACAGGTAATCTGTTTCTTAAGAAGCATTTTGCTTAAGCCAGGGATGGGCAATTCCGGTCCTGGAGGGCCGCAGACCAGTCAGGTTTTCATGATGTCCCTAATGAATATTCATGAACCTATTTCCATACAATGGAAAGCAATATGCCTACTGGAGAGGCTCTGTCTGTCTGGCTGTCTGTCCGTACACATCCACGCTTGTGCACACCCATACACACACACATCCAACACACTGCTGAAACACAGATACACCAACACACACACACACACACAACACACCAAAACACCACCAAGACAAACATCCTGACGCACACCCACAACACATACACAGATCGACACCGAGATCCACTCACCCATGACACACTCACCCTTCTAACACACCCACACATCCACAACCTGACAAACACATGCATATGACACACAGACACACACACATCCAAGACACTCACACACAGACATACAGAATATCCCCCCACCCTCAGACTTCCACAGAAACACAGCTAAACTCTCCTTGTGGAAATAAATATACACATCATACCATTGCGTTACCCTGCTGAGACGCACTTTACCATGCCGGTCTCATCAAGCCTCCCACACAGACAGACCCACATTTGCAAATAGAGGAAAAGGGAAACGCGCCATTGTTTCACACTGTTCCTCTGCACTTTCAACTTGTTTATTTTGCTAACGGTGAAATTTTGAAATGAAATTCCCTCTTGCCTCCTCTGTTTTGCATAGCACAGCTGTGACAGTTTTTTATAACTCGTGTGCCCGATGCCTCTGCTTCAGACAGTGAAGGAATTTGTGGCAATAAGATTCATTGATGTTAGAGCAGGCCCAGTCCCTGCTCGAGAAGAGCAATGATAAATGAGTCTACTCTTTCTGGATTCTAAGATAACGTTGCTATGCCCCATAGTGTCAGCGGCTTTCACCCTGCAGGCTATGATTGCTTCAATTGAGTTTGATACAACTGATGACCTTCAGGTGGACCAAAGGTCTAGTTTTTATTTTTTCTTTTCATGCACGGTATTAAACCAGGGTGTAAGTCTATGGTTATGATAAATCACTATATACTAGTCTGAGATTAACAATGGTTGTTCTGTGGTATACCAGTGGCTACCAATTAACACAATTGGATTTAGAACTCGCGTAACTGCAACTGGTTCTAGAAGTGATAAGACATTTCAGTAAAAACACTAAGAAAAATCTTTCTGTATGTTTATAAATATGTACGAGTCAATATTTCAATACACACAGAATGAGAGGGGGAGGGCGGTCACGATGTGTTACCCAACTTTAGCAAAGGCAATGAGCTGATAAAAGGTGTTTTAGTGCTTGGTATTATGGAGCTGCAAATGTAGTTCTGCCACGATAAGGGCTGTAAAGCCTTTGTTTGGCACTCACCATGTACAAGACAGGTCTTGGTAGCCTGCCAACCCAATTTCTCTCCTTAGGTGTCATGAGCTGAATAAATAAAATATAGCGGCAACCTCTGGTCTGAGATTTCAGCCTCCTCTAAGCCCAGAAACCTTTAGCATTTTCCCCATTCTTGTGCATCGGGCGGTATTCCTGTTCACATCACGGCCACGCTTTTCTGTCATTATAACTTTATCATTATTCATTTATGCGCACTTTTAATTTATCATGCAATTCTACAAAATTATCGATCAGAGCGAAGCGCAATATAATTAAAGTAATCACTAACTAGCTCTGTAATCACTGAAACGCTGGCACATCATAGTAACATAGTAAATGACAGCAGATAAAGACCAGTATGGTCCATCTAGTCTGTCCATTAAGATGCACCTGCTGCTCTGTGCAGGCCACCCTTCCCCATGTCTTTGTTTAGCGGTGAACCCAGCGCTCCATGTAGGACACCCCTATTTGTTGAGAAATTAGATGGTTCAGTTTACTTTGATTTTATCCTGTTGCTGTAAAGGGATCCACTGTGTCTGTCCCAGGCCATTTTGAATTCCGTCACTGTGTTTGCCCCCACCACTTCCATCGGGAGGGTATTCCAAGCATCCACCACCCTTTCTGAGAAAAAGTATTTCCTGACATTGCCTTTCAATTTACCACCTCACAGCTTCCTGTTATGCCCTCTAGTTTTACAGCTTACCCGTCTTTGGAAGAGGTTTGTTTGTTCATTATTTCCCTTTACATATTTAAAGGGCTGGAATCATATCTCCCCTGTCCCTCCTCTCCCCCAAAGTGTACATGTTTAGGTCTTCAAGTCTCTTCTCATAAGGCTTCTGATCATTTTGGTCGCCTTCCTCTGAACGGTTTCCAGTCTTTTTACATCCTTTGCAAAATATGGTCTCCAAAACTGCACACAGTATTCCAAGTGAGGCCTCACCAGTGACTTGTACAGTGGCATAAGTACCTCTTCCTTTCTGCTGGTAATTCCTCTTTGTATGCAGCCCAACATCCGCCTGGCTTTTGCCTCCGGCTTGTCGCACTGTTTTGCCACCTTGAGATCTTCAGAAATAATCACACCAAGGTCTTTCTCCTGATCCGTGCACACCAACCTCTCGCCCCCTATTGCATACATTTCCCTTGGATTTCTGCTACCCAAGTGCATGACTCTGCACTTCTTTGCATTAAATCTTAACTGCCAAGCATTAGACCATTCTTCCAGCTTTTGTAGATCTTTCCTCATGTTAACCACTCCCTCGGGGGAGTCCACTCAGTTGCAAATTTTTGTGTCATCTGCAAAAAGACAGACTTTTCCATTCAGTCCTTCAGCAATATCACTCACAAATACATTGAATAGTGCTGGGCCCAGGACCAAACCCTGGGGCACCCCGCTAATCACCTTCCTTTCATCCGAGTGAGTTCCATTTACCATCACCTTCTGTCGTCTGTCGGTTTTCCAATTTCTGATCCAGTTTACCACCTTGGGACCCATCCCCAAACTACTGAGTTTATTGATAAGCCTCCTATGAGGAACAGTATCAAAGGCTTTGCTGAAATCCCGGTAGATGACATCCATTGCATGCCCCTGATCTAGTTCTCTGGTCACCCAGTCAAAGAACTCAACCAGATTTGTTTGGCTAGACCGTCCTTGGGTAAAACCATGTTGCCTCGGATCTTGCAACCTGTTGGTTTTGCCTCCATTACTTTTCTCGCCACTGAGGTAAGACTCACAGGCCTGTAGTTTGACACTTCTTCCCTGTCACCACTCTTGTGAAGAAGTACGACATCAGCCATTTTCCTGTTTCCAAGGATCTGTTGAAAACATCCTTTAACGGCCCTGCAAGAACCTCTCTGAGCTCTTTCAGTATCCTGGGATGTATCCTATCTGGTCCCATGGCCTTGTCCACTTTCAGTTTTGCAAGTTGTTCTAACACATCATCTTCTGTGAATGGTGTGGTATCTACTTCATTCCCATTTTTATATTTGGGAGTCACAGGTGGTCCTTCTCCAGGATTTTCTTTAGTAAAAACAGAGCAGAAGTATTTGTTTAGCAATTTCACTTTTTCAATGCATCTTGCATTGTAACAGGAGTTTACGTTTTATGATATGAGCTGCAACCTTCGAAGTTCCAACCAATCTTTTTCCATGCCGTCTGAGGCAATCGCAGGAAGGGAGGGTTTTTTGTACCTTTACCATGTGGTTCCTGGACCTCAGTATGACTGCCATTTTTTTAAAAAGCAAGATAAGAAATCTTCAAACAATAATGATCAAATAACACAAAACTCGACATCATTATGGGGACGTCTAATATCATAATGGTTAGAGTAGTGGGTTAAGAGCAAGGTAGCCACGGTTCATATCCAAGTGCGGGCCTTTGTGATCTTAGGCTAAGTACTTAACTCTCCATCTTCTCTACACCCTCTGTATGTTTAGTGGAGGAGTAGCCTAGTGGTTAGAGCAACAGCCTACTACCTAAGAGACAGGGATTTCACTTCCTACTGGCACTCCTTGCGCAAGTCGCTTTACCCTGCATTTCTTTGGAAGAAAAAGGGGCTGCTGGGTTGCCAGGAGTCAGTCATTGGCTTGACAGGGGAGGAAGAAATTAGCAAAACCCATGTCCCACATAACTCCTGTCCACAAAGGAGAGAGACCAAGTCCAGAAAACTAACGTAATTCAAAATACAGAAGATATGAGGGGAAAACACAGGAGCTTATATATCTACTAAAGGGTTCAACTATTCACTACACAAGTTGGACATGGAGCCCACCACCAGTCGGCTTCCTGCTGAAATTAATTGCTGTCAATTATTACGGAAAGAGTGGTGGATCTGTGGAATAGTCTCCCAATGGATGTAGTAGAGACAAGGACTGTATCTGAATTCAAGAAAACCTGGGACCAACACAGAAGATCTCTAAAGGAAAAGCAGGGATTATAGTAGCTGGTCTGGAAGGGCAGACTGGATAGACCGTATGGTCTTTATCTGCCGTCATGCTTGTGCGTTTCTAAACAATTTATTGATATGGTATAAAGCAGTAATCCCCGTTCCATCCTCTCCTAGGACCTATGGGCACCGACACCTCATGGACGTGGGTTCTTCTTGAGCAGGGAAGACTTCCCTCAAGACCCATAAGTATAGAGGCGTGGCCCTTAGGCGTGGACCGTAAGCAAGGACAAAAATGTCTTCAAACAAGGCTGCTAAACATGATCGAGGACTGATGCAGTTCCACACGGTAAGTGGTATGTTGCTAAAATTTGATATAGAACAGAGAACAGAGGCCATCAGCATCAGCTGTGATCGGGAGCTCCTCCGAATCCACAGAGCTTGCCAATCAGATTGCAAGTACAAGAACTTAAACCGCCATTGCAGAGAGCCTGCTTTCTAATGTTCTTTCCTGCTATACTGTATGGAGTTATGACTGTAACTATATCAAATGTAACTTAACGTTTGTTTTGTCATTCCCTATTCTATGTAGACACATTTTTTATCACTTTGAAGTAATGATAACGTGGTATATACAACTGGTTACCTAATGAAAGCTCCCTGCATGTCCCCCCTGCCTTTGTATGACCTTGTAATGTAATGTAAACCGCTTTGATTGAAGGAAAAGGCGGTATAGAAAACCTGTTAAATAAATAAATAGTCTGGGCCTGATATTCAAAGGGATTAACAGGTTAGTAAACCTGCTAACTATGTTGATGCCCTTGTCCAGGATATTCAGCGTCTCTAACATGGGAACTCCGCTCTTCCCGAAAAATGGCTTCTATCTGTGCCCTTCTCTTCTATTGCTAACTCCAGACTTCGCTCCTTTCACCTTGCTGCTCCTTGTGCCTGAAACAAACTACCTGAGTCTGTACGTCAGGCGCCTTCTCTGACCCTTTTCAAATCCAAGCTGAAAACTCACCTCTTCGCTGTTGCTTTTGGATCTTGACTCACGTGATCTCCTTTGTGTTTCCTTACCATTCCCCCTAGCTGTCTCCCATTTCTACTGCTACTGTGTTGTCTGTCTCTATTAGATTGTAAGCTCTGATGAGCAGGGACTGTCTTTTCCATGTGTCTGTGTAGTGCTGTGTACGTCTTGTACCGCTATACAAATGTTCAGTAGTAGTAGTAGTAGTGTCCCTAAATATCGCAGGTACTACTGCTGCATGCCCCAGTTAACATCGGGGGCATTCCAGGGATGGTGTGGGGGAGGCACCCGGCAATAAGCGAGCAGCAGCTCAATACTGCCGCTGCCCATTTATCGCAAAGTGGCGAAAGTCAAGTACAGTAAAGGCTGACCCAACGTTCACCGCTTAAGCTAGGGAGACAGCGGCTGAATATCCTGGATACTTAATGCCAGGGTCCAGATATGACCCTGGCATTGACTAGCCCACTGTACTATTCAGCGGCACTGACCAGCTGCCACTACTGATTATCGGCCCAGTGTGTCCGTAGAGTAAAAAGAGAATTTGCTGGCAAGGGGAAGTTGCCCAAAATATGAAACTGTGATGTAATGGTGAGGGAGGTAGCCGCTCATCTCCAAGATCAGGGCCAATGAGCAGAGATTATAAAAGTGATTTTAGGAATCACAGGAGTGAGAGTTGGAGATATTGTCCAGGAGCTGGGGAGGCAGCAAGGGGTTACAGCTTTTCAGGCAGCAACGAGCTGATTCAACCATGGGTTGTGCCTTCCATTTCCCACTGAAGAGGCGAGCTGTTCACCTCTGGAAGCATCTGACCCAAGTACTTTGTCAACACCTATCAGGTATTTGCTAATAATAACAGAGACACAGAGAGGATAATTACCTTCTCCCTGATAAATAACATCATGACAGTCCTCATGTAAATAGCCCTTTGTTTCTAAGAAGTACTATAGGGGTGATTTTAGAAGCCCTATTTGTGCTTCGGACGTCTGAAGACAGGCATAGAGACATCCAAAGTACGGAGATGGCTCCAAAGGCATTTTAGAAGCCGGGTCTGTGGACCTCACTAAAACAGAGACTCCAGTCCTTCTGTATATTTGAATTGACTGATAAAGACTTACCCCTTTCAGAGGTTTCTGCCTTTAAGGACGCAAATCCTGGCACGGATGCTTGATACCAGCTTTGGGAATCAGAAAGCTGACTTTATTGAGACTGAAAACAGTAAACCCCAAAGTAGATTACAATTGCAAACTGTGAAAGTGCCAGGAAGTGTGGAACTGACTTCTTAGCAACAGGGGGAGCCGGCTCTTGCATCAGACTGCAGCTCTCTGTGATTGGTTACAACCTGCAGAATCTTTTTTTGAATTGAGGCAACTGGTGCTATCTGACTTCTGGAGAGGAGGTATTAGGGCCACTCCTAGGCTTTTGGAAGAGAAAAAAAGCCTGACAGCTGTACTTCAGCTCTCATCCGTTCCAAATCTTAGACTCAAACTTAAAAAGCAGGTTTTCATCTACCCCAGCTCTGGGTCAGCACTTGCTGTCCACCCTGGAATTTCCAGGCTTTTCTTTGGTGAAAAGATTTAGCCCAGCAGATTCGTAAAGCCCAGATGAACTGCCATCCAAAAGACAGCCATAAATAAATTAAAGAAAGCAGGATTTTTCTCAGCAGGAAAGGCATCAAGGATTTGGATGGGACTGGGCCTGTATCCAGATCTTACAGTGCTTGTGCAACATTCTCAAAGCTGGGTTAGAAAAACTGCCTTGGTTTCTATTGTCAGCCAGCAATGTCAACTTTTAATTTACATATTTTACCAGTTTACCTTAATTGCTGATTTATTTTAGAAGATATTGGTATTTTAGAAGATATTGGTACTAGAGGACAGCAACCTTGGGCTGGAAGGACTGGGGTTTCTAGTCCCACAGGTGCTCCTTGTGGTCTTGGGCAAGCCACTTAACCCTCCATTGCCCATGTTCCCTGTAAAATAGTTATCTCCAAGTTATAATGCCCTGTTCGATGTAATTTCAGTTTGTTCAATGTAAACCGCACTGATGCAGAATAGAGCGGTATATAAGAGAATATAAATAAATAGATAATAAATAAATAAATAAATTTAATGTTTTAAGTTCTGTCTTTGGTTTGCTTTGGTAAACATCTGAATTGTTTTTCTTTGTGAGCTGTTTCTTATTCAGATAGTAAAAGAAAAGGTTTGGTTCAAGTAGTTTTCTGTATGCTTTTATTCTGAACACGGTACATTACACTGCAGGACTCAAAACCCACTATTTAATTCAGAGCTTACCAATCTCACTACATCTGAAACAACTCTCTTGAACCTTGTAAATTTCCAGGGGTTGGAATGTATATTTAAACTTCTGAAACATCCAGCCTCCTGAAGGTGTCTCAGGGGCTGTCTCCTGTAGGTTTTAAGCACCTGCGGGGCACAAAAGGCAGCCACAGATTACATATTAAACTTTATTGTAAGTGTAGATACAAGACAATTGAGATAAAACATTTTCCCAAGTACACTGTAATTTGAAAATTGCCTATCTTCCCTGTGGGTAAAACTGCATGAGGGTTTTGTGATTGCCTTTGACTATTGCTACTTTTTGTTGCCCTGAGAAGTTGCCGTCCTAGGCCGCTGCCTTGACTGTTTAGTGATGAAGCCAGCCCTGAATGTGGAGTTGAGCTGATACGGTTGGGTCTCACTCTGGGTCTCTCATGTTATTTGTTTTACTTTTCCTTTCCGTGGTGTCTGTGTCCAGGCACCAAAGCTGTTGTTTGAACACGTCAGAAAACAGCGGTGACACAATTATTGGCTGCAACATTTTTTTTTTTATCTCTTGAATAAAACATCAGTGTCCCTCCTACTTGGATAGCATAAACTGCAAAGCCAGCAGAAGGCTCTTCTAGCCACCCCTGTTTAACAAGCAGGACCTGGACGTATTGGTAACAAGAGGACCGAGATTAAGGAGTACATTTTCTGGTTCTCATTCGAGTTTATTGAAGTCTTGGAGGCTCTTGATCCCTTTTATTGCATGAACATAAAAATTCTCCCAACATAATGAGGTGCACAAGCTTTCAAGACCACCTGGGTCTCTTCTTCACTATCTGCAAAGAATTCCCTTTCATCTAGGACCAATACAGCCTCTGGATCTCTGCAATAACACTTACTAGAGGTGAAAGATTTTGGTCTAATAAACACAGCACTTTCACTAATGCGAAAGCGATGACTATAACCAAAGTTCCCCTTTCCTCCTCTTCTGATTCCAAGACCAGTTGCTCTAGGGACGTTCTTGAGGTGTTTTATTTTTATCAACAGCGTTTATTCGCCACCTATCGGCCGCTTTGCTTGCTCTCATTTCTCTTTCTTATTAGTAATTGTAATTTTAACTCACCCCTCCCCCCCCCCCACCTCCCGAATAGGTGCCATCTCCATTCAGCCTTTTGCTTTATCTCTCAGGGCTCTTATGCCTACAAATGGCAACCAATTACATTCACAGCAGGGAAAATAACAGGACCCTGCCTGCCACGGGGCTTTCTGCAGCCAGTAAAAGTAAATGGATATTTTCAAGAGGGCTAGGGCTAGAGATTAATAGCAAGGAGACTAAAATGCCGGGCTTGCATCTGCACGCAGACCAGGTTTGTCTAGGGACGGCAGCTGATGAAAAATTGCTTCAGCTGCTGACAGACTTTGTAACTGATGAGAATGGAAATGAAATGAATCGCCAAACACATAAGGAGCCGTCAGGATTCCAAAAAGTAGACAAATTCCATGCCGCTTCTCTCCAGACTTAAGCAGTGGCGTCCCCCAATTCTACTTTTTTAGTACCCATTTATGGATTTGTCCTCCAGGAACTTGTCCAAACCTTTTTTAAACTCAGTTACACTACCTCCTTTCACCATATCCTCCGACAACAAGTTCCAGAGCTTGATTATGCTTTAAGTAAAAAAAATATTTCTCCTATTTGCTTAAAATGTACTACTTAGTAACTTCAGTGCATGTCCTCTGCTCTTTGTTTTTTTTGAAAGAGTAAACAACCGATTCATGTTTATTCGTTTTACTCTACTCATTATTTTAGTGACGTCTATCATATCCCCTCTATCTATTTCTTATTTTGACCAAGAAAAGAAGTTAAGATAAACGGTATGGAAATGGGCAGAATAGCCCACCTGCCTCAAGTCAATTCTGGAAGGCTGATCCAGTCCTGGGTTTGTCCCGTTCCATCTGTGGACTTGTGGTGATTCGTTTCCTAGTTTAGCGCCCCTAGGGCTCTGACAGACTTTCTCTTTGTGTTCTTCTGTCTATATGAGGAACATTCCAAGTCCAGGAGCAGGGTGGCCCAAATATTAAGCTAACTAGGCAGTCGCCTAGGGTGGAAGCTTCTGGGCTGGATAGGCGTCAATAGATTCTGACTGTCAGGGGGGCATAAGGCTTAAGGTTTGCCTCGGATGCCAATACCTTGAAGGAACTCCAGAGCCGGCCCTGCCTGGGAGGGTTTAGTAGCGTGAGGTGGATGTAGTGAGAGGACGTATATCCATTCTGTTTGGCTGAGGGAGGGAGATATAAAAAGGAAAGTCAGAGGCCAGGGTGTGTCTTTGACTGAACAAATTGTAAGAGCGGGAAGGCAGTATATGGAGCTGTGTTCAGCCTGTGACTTTCTGGGAAAAAGTTCAGAAGAGTCATGGGCTGGGAGGCAGTGTCCTATTGTGGACTAGGAAATGATTAAAGGAGTTAAAACAGAGGATAGGGCTAAATGGCCATTTTATCAGTGGAGGAAGGTGAATAGTGGAGTATCCCAGGGATCTGTGCTGGGTCCGCTGATTTTCAACATATTTATAAATGACCTGGAAATAGGAATAATGAGTGAGGTCATTAAATTGCACGTGGATTGTGAGGAACTGCAGGAAGACATTGTGAGACTGGGCATCCAAATGGCAGATGAAATTTAATGTGGCCATATGCAAAATGATGCAGGTAATTACACAAAATTATAGCTCCACGATGTTAGCTTCCATATTAGGAGTCACCACACAAGAAGAGGAGCAAGGTGTCATCATGGTCAACATGTTGAAATCTTCTGCTCAGTGTGTGATGGTGGCCAAAAAAGCAAAATAACGAGAATTATTCAGAAATCAATATAACACAAAGAACATCATAAACCTCTGTATCACTCCATGGTGCGACAGTACTTTGAGTATTGCGTGCAATTCTTGTTGCCGCAACCCATTAGAAAAGGTAAGGAGAATGGCAACCAAAATGTTAAGGGGATGAAATGACTCTCCTATGAGGGAGGGCTGAAGAGGTTAGGGATCTTCACCTTGAAGAAGAGGTGACTGAAGGTAGATGACAGAGGTCTATAAAATTCAGAGTGGGAATCGATCCTTTAGTCTTTCGGCAAGCACTAAGTCCCTGGAAGACGCCATGAAGTTCCAAAGCAGTACATTTAAAACCAATGGGAGAAAATATTTTTTCGCTCAACGCATGGTTAACCTTTGGAACGTGTTGCAAGAGGATGCTGTAATAGCAGTTAGCAAGGCTGGGTGTACACGGGTAGTGTGACACAATGACACGTTTCCCCCCATTTCCAAAATCAGATATGTGGGAGGTTCATATGTCTGTCTCATAGGAAGTGTCAGGGACTGCGTCTGTGTGTGTGTGTGTGTGTGTGTGTGTGCGCACACATGTGAGCACACATTTTGAGAGGTGCATGTGGGTGTTTCATGGGAGTATTGGGGGCTGTGTGCATGCATGTGTGTGTTTGTCACAGTGCCCATCGAGGTTTGCATGTGTGCATGTGTCATCGGTATTTTCAGGGGCTGTGTGCTTGCATGTCTCATGTAGAGTTGCCAGCTGACTCCGAATGCACCTGACAGGCTTGATCCAGTCCTGGGTTTACCCCATTGCATGCAGGAACTTGTAGTCTTGCTTTTCTTATGGCGTGCAATGAAGAAATCAGAACTACATGTCCCTGCATGCAATGGGGTAAACCCAGGATTAGATCAAGCCTGTCGGGCGCATCTGGAGCCAGTTGGCAACCCTAGTATCATGGGGAGTGTCAGGGGCTGTGTGCGTTGTGTGTGTGTCTCTCTCTCTCATGACCCTCTCCCAGGCTTCCTCCAGTCTCTGTCTCTCATAACCTCTCCCCCAACCTGCCTTCCACCAGTCTCTCTCTTTCTTTCTCTCTCATAACCCCACCAAGGCTTCGCCCAGTCTCTCTCTTTCTCATACTGCACGCCCTTCATCCAGTTCCTCTTTCACTCATCCATTCTTGTCCCTGGCTGCAGCTTTTCAAAAACACAGCTGTTCACACGTCCCCCTCTACAATCAACTCTCTACGTAATGGAGCCTCACAGTACAGGAAGTTCAGCCTGATCTCCGATTTTCAAAAGGAGTGAAAGATCTCTGGGTGCAGGCTTCCCAGCTGTGCTGGTCCCATTGTCAGAACCCTGATTTCAGACATGATGAGGGTAATTTTATAATTGGGCACAGAGTTTAAAGCAACCAAGTATGCCTATTTTAAGCCTACTTTATAAAGAAAAATAGGCACCTACTTTACAAAATATGCTTCCTGCCTGAGTGAATACAACCTGGAGGAGCTGAGAAAGGTGGTAGAGGAGCTGCGGTCAGATGAGAATGAGAGGTGGGAGAATGAGTATGCTGACAACCACGACCATACCAAGCCCTGTGCAAGCGGTGCAGCCGCACAGGGCGCAAAGGCTTAAGGGGCGCATTTCGGCTGTCTGCCGTTGCCTGCCGCCGCCACTTTTTCTTCTCTCAGCGGCGGCAGGCAACGGCAGACAGCCAAAATGCGCCCCTTAAGCCTTCTTGTGGCACGCTAAGCAGGTCTGGTCCCTCTGGGAGGGACCAGACTTGCTTAGTGTGCAGGCGACTTGCACATCAGGTGCGCGCCTCTTCTCTCCCACCCCCATAAAGTGACTAGATGCAGGTGCGGGGGGGGGGGCGCACGCCCGATGTGCAAGTCGCACAGGTCGCATTTCATGATTGGTATGGCCCTGCTGACAACTGAAAAGAAAGAAAGAGAGAGACACACACAGAGATGCATCTGGAGGGAAGCTGGCATGAGACCCTATGACAGTGTCCAATTTAAACGTCTCCTTCTGATCTGTAAATTAGTTCATTCTACTGCCTTTTACTACCATTCTTCTCTCCCATCGCCCCTCCCCGTGAACCCTGCTCTTCTACTGGCTTGTTTTTCTCTACGCCCTTTTCTTCCACTGCTAACTCTAGACTTCGATCCTTCCACCTTGCTGCTCCTTATGCCTGGAACAAATTTCCTGAGTCTGTACGTCAGGCTTCATCTGTGCCCCTTTTCAAATCCATGCCGACGGCTCACCTCTTTGAGGCTGCTTTTGGATCCTGATCCCTGGTTCTCATTTGTGTCTCCTTCCCGTCCCTTATCTGTACCCCTTTCTCAGCTGTCGCACTATCTGTCTGTCTTAGATTGTAAGTTCTGATGAGCAGGAACCGTCTTTTGCATGTACTGTATCTGCACAGCACTACATGCGCCTTGTAGCGCTATATAAATGGTCAATAGTAGTGGCAGCAGAGCCTGAGAAGATTGGCACAGAGAGCCTGAGAGATATAGAGCGATGCTACTTAACTGGAGAGATGCTGTGCAAGGAGTTGAATTGGGAAAGCCAGTGAGAGGCCAGCCAAGCCAGAGAGAGTTTAGTCCAAAATATCGAAGCAGCACCCACGGAAGTGAAACTTCTCTACGAAGGAGTATGTGACAAGTGTTCATGCTTTCCGTTGTGTTTAGATTTTTAGATGTGATTTGCAAGAGCAACGGCTCCTACTGGGGAGGATCTGTCCATCCGTCTGTCCGTACATGAGTTTGTTTACAGAGCACAAAAGGAACGCACAGAATGAGGGTTGAAGGCGGTCCTAATGTGCTGCCCAACTTTAGCAAAAGCAATGAGCTTCTACAAGTTGTTTGACTGCCTGACATTAAAGAGCAGCAAATTTAACTCTGTCATGGTCAGGGATGTATGAGACAGTTCTTCATTATTCCTTTTCACGTCATGGACATGTTTTTCCATCATTATGGTTTCATCATCCTTTATTCCTTTATATGAGCATTTAATTAGTGCATGTATGGGGGAGGGACAGAAAGATAGTTGAGACAGAAGCAAAATAATGACCTGGGCCCTGTGGGACGATGTGGGCAGCTCTGGCAGGGGGCTGGCTGAAGCTGTGTTACAGTGGTGTTAGTGAAAGACCAGAATCTTGTGTTTGTAAGCACATGAGGGGAGGAGTCGCCTGGAGGCGGCGGATGAGGGCATGGGTGGAACTCTGCTTTATGGCACTAACATCGACAGCACTCACCACCGCAATTAAAGGAGCCACTGGGGTTGTTTCCCCAGAGGAGGAGCGAGAATATTGCGGCAGTGTAGAAGAAACCTCGATATAAAGAGGGTTTGCGGCCTGCAGGATTGCAGCGCTGGAGGGAGCTCAGGTGAGGGCAGTGCTGGCAGCTGAGAAACATTAAAGGGGCTGCGCACATTATTTATTTATTGAGACAGATTTGTATTCCACCTTATCCTTCAATCAAGGTGGTCACGTCACATCACAAATGGAGTTACATTTAACATGAGGGTATTTGTAAACATTTAGACAGAAAAATTACTTCACACCATTTAGAGAGTACAATTGAAGGGTAACATTTAACAAGAGGATGTTTAATAATGTATATAATAATCTTGTGTGTGTAGGTAGGATGAGTGCGTGCCTAGTTGGCGGAGGTGGTTGTGTTTCTGTTTGGGTATGGGATGTTGTCTAAATGTCTGTATGATTCTATAAATAAGAATGTTCTGAGGTCTTTGCGGAAGTCTGTGATGTCATCCAGTGCCCTCAGGCTTATTGGGAGGGAGTTCCATAGTGTGGACGCCAGTAATGATGGAGCTCTTTTTGAGGTTGTTTGCTTAGTTTTGTGGTAGCCTGCAGGGGTGCCGATCATGTTGTCGTTATTGGTTCTTCTTGGTCTATTGTTGATATCTCTTGTTATAACATCTTGGAGTACGTCTGCTGAGAGATGGTGAATTATTTTAAAGATGAGCATGAGTGTTTTGTATTTAGCTCTTGCCAGCATTGGGAACCAGTGTACTTGTTATAAGATAGGGGTGATGTCAGGGGCGGCTCAAGGCAGTCTGCTGCCTGAGGCGAAGAATGAGATGGCGCCCCCCCCCCCCACCCCACCTTAGAGGGGGCGGGGCTTTTTCAGAAATACAATCAGAGACTGAACCAAATCAAAAAGCCGATTAGATTATATGGAGGAACTGCAAGATGTTTGCACACAGGGCCGTATCGAACTGCAATCACGCCTTGTGTGACTTGCAACTCGGGCAAACACCCCCCTCTCCCCCAATACCTCCGTCCAGCACTGCCTGCTCTTTCCCTGCTACTGCCACCCTCTGTTTTTTTCACGGTGGCGCCGGCAGCAGGGAAAGAGCAGGCAGTGCTGGATGAAGGTATGAGGAAGAGGAGGGGGGCATGCGCCCAATCTGAAAGGCGCCAGCACTCTAAGCAGATCTGTCCCTCCCTGCTCTGACATCGTGTCGGAGGAGGGAGGGACCAGACCTGCTTAAAGTGCTGCGAAAAGGCTTTGGGCGCATTTTAACTGCCTGCTATTGTCCTGCCAGCGGCAGCAGGGCAACAGCAGAGAGCCGAAATGCGCCCCCCAAGCCTTTGCGCCCTGTGCGGCTGCACTGCTTGCACAGGGCTAGGTACGGTCCTGTTTGCACACCAAGGAACTAAAGGACAGCAAGAATCAATAGCACAGTTTATAAAACTAAATTATAACCCATTTTTATTTTGTTATAAACTGCGTTATGGTTCTCCCTTTTTCTTTTTCAACATATATTTTGCATCCACAGTAGGTGCAGAGCAGAACCAGGACATTCACCCACAGAATTCAATATTTCAAAAAAACAAATCTCATTCTGATCATCTCACTAACAACAACAATCACTATTCTCCAGTACCAGGCATATTGTGAACTAATAAAAAACCCTACAACAAAAAGCAAACCTACCATACCACACCATACCATATCAGCACAAACTTCCAAAAGTCACATAAGGAGCCCATCCAAAAAAGCATCCTTGTAAATACTACAGTGGGCCCTGGAACATCCATACACCTATTTGAAAAGCTGAACAAGTCAAATTACTACAATATAGTATAGATCTTTATATACAAACTGCATGTTAACAGAACACCTGACCTCAGTCACACACACACACAACATCGACCCTCACCAAGTACAGAATAAGTAACCACAATCTAAAGTAAAAATAAAAATATGTAGATAAAATTTAAACTGAAATCCCAAGAAGCTAGAGTCCACATGCAGTGCAACATCAGATAAATGAGAGTTTCAGCTCCCCAATACTGTGTAAAATATAAAAATAGCACAAAGTCCAGTCACCAAAATTAAATAAAATTATTTTTTCTACCTTTGTTGTCTGACCATTTTATTCTCTGATCATGCTGGTCCCGATCTGAGGCTTCTGCTTTCCTGTCTTCTCTTAGCTCTCTTTCTGTGGTCTATGGTCCATGGTCCATCTGCCATTTTTCTTATCTCTTCTTTTGTTTTCTTCACTTCCTTCCATCAGCCCATTTCCAGTTTCAGTAACCCTCCCCAGTATCAGTCCCCTTTCCAGTCCTCCCCTCCCAGTACCTTCCAATGTCAACCACCTTGCATTCCCATGACTGCCACTTGTGTCCATTCCCTTCCAGTCCCCCTCCTTTCCCACTGTCCAGCCCCTTCTAGTCCAAATACCATCCCAGATATCAGCCCACATCCACTCTCAGTGCCACCCCCTAGTCAGCTCCCTTCCAGCCACCCTACCCTCTGTCCATCTCTCTTCCAGTGCCATTCACATGTCAGCTCCCTTTCAGCCTCCTCCCTATTACCCAGCTACCTACCACTCCCATCCCCAAGTGTCATCTCCCTTCCAGTCCCCCTTCGGTACATTCCAGGTGTCAGCTCCTTTCCAGCCCCCTCCTTCCCTTCCTGCCCCATCCTTCCCCTGGTAGACCCTCTCAGTATCCGCTCCCTTCCAGTCCTATTCTACCATCCCCCCCCCCCCCGCATCAGCCCATTTGTAGCCCTAGCCCCTAGTTTTCTTCCAGGGCCAGCAGCACTCTCCTCCCCACCCCTATTAGCCCATTTCCTCTCCCAACCCATTTCTAGTCCTAGCCCCTTTATCAGCCCAACCTAGTCCTAGCCCCCCAATCAGCCCATTACCAGTCGTAACCCTCCAATAAGCCCATTTTCAGTCCTAGCACCCCAATCAGCCCATTTCCTGTCCTAGTCTCCCCCCATAGCCCATTACCAGTCCTATCCCCCCATCAGCCCATTTCCAGTTCTAAACCCCCATCAGTCAATTTCCAGTCCTAACCCCCCATCAGCCCATTTCCAGTTCTAAACCCCCAGCCCATTACCAGTCCTAGCCCCCCTCCTGATCAACCCATTTCCAGTACTAACCCCATCAGCCCATGTCCAGTTCTAACTCCCCCATAGCCCATTACCAGTCCTAACCCCCCCATCAGCCCATTTCCAGTTCTAAACCCCCCAATCAGCCCAGTTCCTGTCCTACCCCCCCATCAGCCCAGTTCCAGTCCTAGACCCCTCCCCCCAACCCAGGGAAATTGAAAAAAAAATCTGGGTTAAGAAGCAGCTGCTGCTGTTGCTCCAGCGGCGGCAGCGGCAGAATGAGGAGCCCCGCGGCTGCCCGCCCACCCCTCTGGAGAGCCTGCTGGTTTCCCCGGCTCCACTTTGCAGAGCCGTGGCGAAGGGACAGTGTTTCCCTTTTGCGCGGCTCTGTTAAAGCTGAGCCCGAGGTGCTGATGGGAAAATCCTGTTTCCCATCAGCACCTCGGGCTCAGCTTTAACAGAGCCTCAGTTAAGGGAAACATTGTCCCTTTGTCATGGCTCTGCAAAGCAGAGCCAGGGAAACCAGCAGGCTCTCCGGGGGGGGGGGGGGCGGGAAGGCGGGCGGCCATGGGGCTCCTCATTCTGCCGCTGCTGGAGCAACACTGGCAGCTGCTTCTTACACCAGAAGTTTTTTTTAAAATATATTTTGAAGGCCGAGTGAGGCGGTGACGGCGGTCTTTGTGGGGTCAATTTTGCCGCTCTCAAAAAGTCCAAAAAGCTGCCGCCTGAGGCCACTGCCTCACTTGGCCTCATTATAGAGCCACCTATGGGTGATGTGCTCTGTCCTTGGAGTGTCTGTAATGATGCATTCTGTGGTGTTTTGCACCATCTGTAGTGGGTGTAGTATCTGTTGAGGGAGGCCTTGGTATAGTGTTTCCATAGTCAAGCAGTGGTGTGATGAGTGCTTGGCACACTGTGTAGAAGTGGTCCTGACGGAGTATTGGTTTGATTTGTCTGATGGTCCTCAAACGTTGATAGGCCTTGTTTGCAGTTTTGGTGATGTGGGATTTCAGGTTCAGCGCTCTGTCTAATGTGATGCCTAGGTACTTAACTTCTTATTTGACTACTATATGTTTGTCTAAGATGCTGATAGTTTGTGGAGGTATGAAGGTGGGGTTTCTGGTGACAAACATTGCCTCGGTTTTATAATAGTTGACCGTTAAGTTGTTGGCTATGAGCCAGTCATTCATGTCTTCGAGGCATTTGGTTATTGTTGTGGTATTATGTGCTAGTAGGTTGATTGGAGCGTATATCATGATGTCGTCAGCATAAATGTGATAGTGTAGTTTATGATGCTCAATGATGTTGCATATGGGCTGGATGTAGATGTTAAAGAGCATTGACGATAGGGCTGAGCCTTGTGGTATTCCTTGCATGACTGGGAATTGCAGTGATTTCTTTTGGTGGCATTTGACTTGTTGTGTTCGCCCTTCCAAGTATGATGTGAACCAATTCAGGGTATTCTTACATAGTGCTATCTGTTGTAAGCGATGCAGTAGCTTAGTGTGGGACACAGTGTCGAAGGCCGCCGAAATATCCATAAACACTAGCAGGAAGCCGTTTTTTATGTTGTCAGTGCCTATTAGAAGATTGTCAAAGAGGGAGGTAAGTAGAGTTTCCACACCGTGTTGGGGCTTGAATCCATGCTGATGGATGTCTAGTGGGACATTTATGTCAATATGGTCTTGAAGTTGTCTTTGCACTGCCTTTTCTATGATTTTAGCAAGGAATGGCAGGCTGGAGATGGGACGGTATGATTTTGGTTTGGATGGGCTCAGATTGCTATTTTTGAGTATTGGTCGTATCATTGAGTGCTTTAGAGGTTGCGGCATGTATCCTTGTTGGAGTGATTCTTTGACGATTTTTTGAATGTGATGAGAGAGTTGGCTTTTTGTAGCTTTGAGCTACGTCACTGGGCATGGGTCTGACGGTGAAGTTGTTGTGTTTAGTCCAGATATAATGTCTTCTACTTGCTGCTTTGTTGGTAAGCTGAAGCTCTCCCATGCTTTATTTATCTTGTAATCATTTGTTTGTGATATATTAGAGCATGTTTGGTTGGTGTTTTTAGACATCATGTAATCTGCATATCATACACACATATGACTCAATATTTAAAAACATCTAAATTAGATGTTTCAAATTATTTCCCAAACGTTTTACTGAATTGGCTTCATAGATTTCATATGTAGAAATACATGCCTGGCATTCTGTTGCACACGCACACACTTACACACCCCTACCACTCTGCTCCCACACACACACACTACATGTAAGAGACAGTCTACTACTACTAATAATAATAATCATCATTTGTATAGCACTACAAGGCAGATGTAAGACACAGTCTCTGCTCATCAGAGCTTACAATCTAAGCAAGACAAAAAAAACATAGCAAAACTGGGGACTAGAGTATGGTAAGATACACATAAGTGGTGGGCAAGAGAATGAGTCTTCAGCCTGGATCTGAATAGGGCTAGAGAAGGAACCCGTTGGACAGACTCAGGTAATTAGTTCCAGGCTCATCAGAGCTTGCAGTCTAATCAAAACAGACCACACAACAACTGGGGACTAGGGTAAATCTAGGGAAATGGTAAAACTACCCATAGGTAGTGAAAAGGAGAATTAGGGGGTCAGGATCCAAAAGCAGCCTTAAAGAGTACTACTACTACTGATCATTTGTATAGCATTACAAGATGTACACAGCACTGTACAGATACATGTCTTGTTTGGCAAGTGCTATGTCTGACTGGAAGGAGGCAAGCATGAATTTGAAGTGTAGAAAGTCTGCAAGAGTTTGTGATTTGAGCCAGGTACGTTCAGCTGAGTGGGCACAGGAACGTAGATAGTGGGTAGTGGAAGACAGCCAGGGCTGAGGTACAGTATGGCTCACAGGACGTGGCATGGACAGGGTAGGATCAACCAGAGTAGAGGAGATTGCAACGTTATAGGAAGCCACTGTCTCATCAACAGACTCAGATGACACAGTGGAGAAAAGAGATGGCGAAACAGCATTGGAGAAAGCCAGTGGGTCAATAGCATGAAGATTTCTAAAGAGTTGGAGGAGACTGGGCGAGGTTGAGGCAGCGGGCGATGAAGAATGAAGCTTAGCGGGTGATGGTCAGATAAGGGAAGAGCTGAGGTACAGAAGTCTGAGGGTAAGCAATTAGAGAAGGAGACAGGTCGAGGAGAAGACTGAATGAGAGGGAGAAAATGGTGAAGCTGAAGAACTGATGAAAGGGTAGATGACAAGATGCTGGGAGAAGTGGGGATGATAAAGAGGAGAAAATAAGGCGGGGGGGCTTAAGGTTGTTGGTTGGAGGGGAGAAGATTAGAGAGCGTCAACAATAGGAAAAGAAAGCGATGCGAGCCATAAGAGAGTGATGGAGATGAGAACAGAAGTCAGTAGAAATATATGAAGGATAGGAAGGAAAGAGATCTCAGAGGATGAGGGTGCACCTGGGAGTAATAGTGGTGAATAGCTATAAGAGAATGCTAGCTAGGGGGTGGGTGGGCTGAGGGGTAGGTGGGAGGGATAATAAGGCAGAGGAGGAGCAAAAGAGAGAGCTGAGAAAAGCTGAACAATATTGCAAAAAGTACAAATGAGATAAAAGAGCACACTAACAATAATAAAATAAATACATACATATAGAGGTAGACAGGACTCGCAGAGGACAGGACAGGACTCAAAGAAGTGGATTTTTATCCACACACACACACGTACCCCCTGCCACTGTTGCACTCCCCATCCACCCACTCAGCAGAAGGTGTCCACGTCTCCTGATTCTAGCATTCGCTTTCCAACTTGTTATCTTTTGAAAGCTGGGTCGCATGTTGCCAAGTCCGCACAGTTAGTCAGAGCAAACTGCTGACCCCTATCAAGAATGAATGCCAGCTGTGATATAGCGGAGAGATTCTTTCCCTTTTAATTTTATTAAGCTAGGACAGTAAATACCTGCCCAGAATCAAGAGATCTGTGGAGGGCTGCATCACTACAAACTGCCTTCCCGATCCTACCTACAGCCAGAGGAAATCATAGGCTCACCTGCCTCGCACACAGACTTATTACTGATGCCACACTTAGCTCTGAGTCACTTCACAGGTCTGAGATCTCGCCAATTTCACAACAATATTCAGCCCGAAGCAGTTATTTTTTTTAAAATGTTGACCACCATGAGCAAATATATCCAGATATCCAATGGCACTGATAGTGTGTGCCGCTGAATATCCAAATTATGCTCATGTCACCCCTCTTCTCAAGCTACATCACTGGCTTCCTATCCGTTTCTGCATCCAGTTCAAACTTCTACTACTGACCTATAAGCGCCTTCATTCGGCTGCTCCTCACTACCTTTCCTCTCTCCTCTCTCCCTACACTCCTCCTCCTCCGCTCTTCTGGCAGATCCCTTCTATCTGCGTCCTTCTCTTCCACTGCCAACTCCAGACTTCGATCTTTCTACCTTGCTGCTCCTTATGCCTGGAGCAAAGTACCCGGGTCTGTGCGTCGAGCTCCATCTCTGGCCCTCTTCAAATCTAGGCTAAAAACTCACTCTTTTGAGGCTGCTTTTGGATCCAAGATTCCCTAAGTTTCCTGTTCACCTCCTATATCTTTCTTTACCATTCCCCTAGATATATCTTAGTCCCCTGTTGCATTCTCTGTCTTGAATAGACTGTAAGCTCTTATGAGCGGGGACTTTCTCTTAGATGTCTCTCTGTACAGCATCTTGTAGCACCATGCAAATGATAAGCATTACCATTATCAGGAAACAGTGACTTTCATCCACTATCTGGATACGCTTTCTGGATAGCACATAGGAGGGTTTTTCACCAGTCCTAAATTATCCCCATAGTTATCCGGAGAGTGGCACTGGAAATCACCAGTTAATTCATGTCTCTCCCCCTGGACTGTCCTGGTACAATCTGGGTGCGGTCTGTATTAGCTTCAGTACTATCCCTGTTAAGAACGAAATTAGACTGACAGTCAAAACGGAGTACAGAATGAGTTATTAAATGTTCCTTTCACGGCATATCTGGAAAAGAACGGACTTTATCTTGGTTTAATATTGTTGTGGAAAATATTGTTTACTTGCCTGTTATCTTGATATTTCATCTTACACACACATACCTTTCTCGGACATTTTGGAAAGAGGGAATTAAATTTGTTTTAATTCTTCCTTCATTTCTGGTTCTTTAGGCATATACAGAAATACCGTCTAAACTGTCATTCTACCTGAAAGCGTATGCCTCTTTTATTTTTCCATCCTAGCACCTTCTTCCTAACTCCTAGGAGATGCCTTGACAGAATGGGACTACCCATTATTTCAGTGACCCTACAGAAGGGTCGGATTGTGGGGAAGAGTGGTAGGAGGTCCAGCACATTTGGAAATTTTTCCTTATTTTCTGAAATGACATCATAGAACAGGATTCGATCGCAAGTCGGAAACAGGATTTGAACCCAAATCCAAGTGGTACTCATATCCTTATTCAGTGTCAAGATTCACATAGTAGCGATTTTATTATGGTATTATTGAACACAATGTGCATTTGCACTGTCCCTGATCTTGTCACAGGTCTTCACGCTTTGAATGACATACTGGTACTAAGATGAAGGAGATGTAGAGCCAGATCGAGGAGCTCCAGAAACAGCTTTGACACCAGGCTGATGTACTGCCAAGATACAGTGAAGAGATGCCTGGAACATCCACCTCCCCTAGAGCATCCGAAGTTCCAAAATTTCCTGCCATTTACATTCCCCAAGATAAGAAAATTCTTCACTTTGCTGGACATCCTATAGAGCTAGGAAACCTCAGTGTGGAGGAATGAAATCCACAGACCAGGATGGCCCTGGCCATCTTGAAGATCCCTAAGAAAGATAAATACGAAGAAGTGAGCGATCACTTGAAGGGAATAGCGAGGGACATGGTCGAATACTTTCATAGAGCAAAGAGATTTATATTGAAGAGCTGTTAATCTACTTAAAGAATTCTTTGATAAAAGACAAGCACTGGATGACAGTATAAGAATCTCCTCTTACACCCTACGAGAGAGAATGAAGAAAATATTATCATGGGATCCTGATCTTCTGAGGGATCCAGAAACGTTACCGAAAGACCAACCCATTAACAGGTTATGAGATGATAACCTGAGGAGAGAAATCAAAAGACCCACAGACTGCTTGCACAGGACAATCTCTGAGTTGGTCACCACCACAATTGAATGGTCTAAGAAAGAGGAGAATTGAAACATGAGTTCAGTAGTGAGAGCAACATTCATATCCTGCCATGCCAGATGGAAGAATCCATTCAAGCTACTTCAAGAGAGAAAGATCCCACCTTGCAAACCACTGAGACTTTGAGGCAGGACGTCAGGCAGATAGCTCCAACCATAAAGAGACTTGCAGTTAACAGTGGACCATCAGGCAGAAGAAAGGGCCTATAGCAACTCTCATTCCAGGAGGTATCTAGAGCCTGATCACATCATTCCAATCCATTGCCTTGCTCTGTCATAGACATCAAAAAAGGTAATTTGCTATTACCGCAATAAGGCAGGGCAAATTGCTCAACACTGCTAGACTGAGCGAGTACAAGCTGTCTGGTCTCTGGCCTTATATCATGGCCTTGTTCTAGAACATCCTTTACAGCTTAGTTTTAGCTTATTAATATTTACTAGATCGCCAGTAGTTTATAATAACCATTAAAACAAATAAATAGAACTAAAATAACACCTGACATCTACCAATAAAGTGACAATAAGTTACAAGTTGCCTGGTGGTTAGAGCAACAGTCTACTACTCAGGAGATCTGGGTTTGATTCACACTGGTATGCCTTGGGCAAGTTACTTTAGCCTCCATTGCCTCAGAAGAAAAGGCCTGGCACTCTACTTCCAGTCACCCTTGCCAAGAAAACCCAGGTGCTGCTGGGTTGCCAGGATTTAGCACTGACGTGAAAGCACATAAAAAAAAAAAGTTGCAAGTAATAAAATCCAATAAAAAGACCACACATTCTGATCACTTGTTTCTTGCCCTACTTTATATATTTGAGGTATATTATTAATTCTCCATTTTATTCGGCCCTCCTCAGACCCATCACCGGATTATGTGGCACCCAAAGCTTCTGGAGCGAGAAGGTCCGGTCCTGACACCGCAGGTAGGAGCCCATCTTGCCTGTACTTCCAATGGACTTGCCCTTCTCCTCTAGGGTACACATATGCCGACTGTCCTCGTAGCCCTTCTCTAGACTATCTCTGCTCTTCGTATACTGCTTTAGAAGAATATCCAAAAGACACTACGATCGCTATTTCCAAGGTTTGCTGATGAAGTGAAGAATTTCCTGACATCATGTTCTCAGGACTGTAGCAAGCTAGAATGTGCTCTGTGTGACTAAAGAATCTGATGCCCTTTTCTGCCCTAGCCACTTGCAGTAATTCACTGTTTTTGAGCTTCCTGGAAGCCCAGTGATGATATCAGAGCCCTTTCTATACTTGTCCCCTGTGCAGCTGCACCACTCACACAGCCCTTGGTAGGTCCTTCTTGTTCTCATCTCTGGCTCTGACTGAACTGGGGATCTAAAGGAACAAGAGAAAATACCCAGATAAAACGAAATCAAAGTTTATTGATTTATTGATTTATTTACAGTTTTTTTTATACCGCGCTATTTGACATCAGTGCGGTTTACAATGAACATAAAACTACACGTCTCAAAAATTGATCTGTGCTTACAATGAACAGGACAATAAACTGGGTATACATTAAACAGGTTTCATGAACAGTGAAAACAGAGAACGTGAGAACTATGTACAAAGCAACTAAATGCAGCTATATGTAGAGCTTAAATGAATCTAGGTAAGTTATTCCAAAGAGACAGGGCAGACATATCTGCCACCACCTACGACTTCATTTTAGTATTAGTTGGGATTGGGCGGGTAGGCTGCAAATTGCAGGATCCCTAGGGGATATGTCGGCTTAAGTATGATTGGCTTTTGCAGCTAATGCTGGGCATTAGCTGCAAAAGCCCTGCAGTGTCTGTTGGGGGCATGCGCAGCATTCTCCCAGCAGATACCGTTGTGAAAATGCAGGGATCATGTTCAGCCGACACTGCAGGTTCAGCTATTTGCACCCATTGAGGGGGCATTAGGTGCACCCATGGTGTCTGCAGCTTTGGCAATTTCCGCACAATGCTAATATCTGCAGTAATTGTGTGGCACAGGCTTGACGACTCTGTCTACCCCCACCCTTCTTCTTGCCCAAGTCTGCATCTACCACAGAAAATCGCTGCGATGTCTGCATTAGCTGCTACCCCAGCGTGATCATCCCGCATTATCACCACGGTAGCAGCTAACACACTTTAGTAAACATGCCCATAAATGAATATTAAGAGACGTACAGAATACAAACCAATAGGTGACCTGGATTGGCCACTGTTGGAAACAGGATACGAGGCTTGATGGCTCTGACCCAGTATGGTAAATCTTATGTTCCTATGTTCTAAAGGATGAAGCAACTTCTAGCAAGAGGGACTGATCTACGTCAGTGGAAGAGAGCCATGAGAGGAAGTAGTCAGAAATCACCGAGGAGTGTTCAGTGTGGTTCCAGAGAGTTACTGTAAATGGTGAAGTAGGTCAATCACAATTAGCAGCCGAGAAGGAGGGGGCCTATCACTATTCACTCAAGAGCTCTGCCTTTCCGCTGCAGACATGATTGAGAATCTCATTAGTGAGAGAGGGCAAAAGGCCAGGACGTCTGGCACTCTCTAGAGAACGGAGAAGTTGGAGATGCAAGAAAAAATGAATGAAGTGACTTTTTAAGATGGGGGTGGGTACCAACGATAAGTGCCACTCAGGGGTTATTTAGGGAAAGAGTCCGTGCAAAAGGAACCATTAGAATGAATGGCGCTATCATCGGAAACTACGGAAAACAGCCACAGAAAATATAGAGTTCAGGAAAGGGAATGATTCTGTGAGAGACTGGAAATTGTTCATGGGGCATAAAGGACACACTTCACCTTAATCATGTTAAATATCGCACATCATACAAAACATTTGAGCAGTTTACAATAAAAATCAGTAAAACATCATTAATGAAAAAAATATAGCTAAGAAATATGTTTAATCTTCCCCTCCCCATAGTACTGCACAAACATGCATTGATACCGTGATATCATGGTACTATATATAATTGCAGAAAGTGTGTAAAATATGTCAGATTTTAATGTTTGTTGCATGAAACCTCTAAGACATTCTGCATTCTGATTCTTCATCTAACTGCTCTCTCCTGTCTCCCTCTTTCTTTTGCCTGGAAAGAACTGCTACATTGACTTGATTGAGATATGCAATTCACATTTACATATTTAATATACACATCCATATTTAATCAGTGCAGGCGAGCCCAAAGTCATCATAATTGCTTAACTATGGTAAATTTTTCCAAGCAACCAATATAGACTAAATGCTGTAATCAGATGCATTGTTTCTGTCTTCTTTGGGGGCTGCGGTGGGATAGTGGAGAACAAACTAAAGATCCATCTCTGCCAGTCTTTCTCTGGAAGTCCTGAGGAGCTCTCGGCTGGGGATGCTATTGCAAGATGCTTGAGAATTAATTTAATTTATATATTGTTTTTTGACATTAACATAGAAACACAGCAGAATGAAGCAAGACTTCAAGTCCCATCTAGTTCAGCCTTTTTGCTTTGGTCCTACAGTACTGCTGGCCATAGGGAGTCTCTAGCTTAATTCCACCTTTCCCACTGCTGGGATCCTCTGTCCTACGCCCAGGCTTTCTGGAATTCTGATACCAGTTCTGCCTCCACTACTTGCACTGGGAATCTCTACCACACATCCATCATGTTTCATGTGAAGAAAAATGTCCTCATATTGCACCTAAATCTGCCCCTCCCCCTCCAGTGCTTCATCTTACAAGTTTGTTCCAGAACTTTCTTTCCACTGGCAAAGTCTTGCTTCTTGCCCATTACTTGATATTTTTGAGATTTCTGAAGGTTTCCTTTTTTATTCCCCCTTCTCAAAACCATTGCTGGGCTAAACAGCACCCCGGGCTACTGGAGGGGGAGGGGCCAGGCCTGACACCCCATGCAGCTGTCCGTCTTGTCTGTCCCTTCCCTTTTCCTATAGGTTCATATATGAGGATCCTTAAATCTCATATCACAGGGCCTACGATACTGGCTGTTCACCATCGCTCTTCTTTTGACCATCTTTGCTCGGTTTATACCACTTTGGATAAAAGACTTCTGAAATATCATGCAGTACTTCAGGTGAGATTTCACCAGTATTTTGTAGCAAGGCATCATCACCTCCCCTTCAACACCACACACAAAATTTAAGATCAAGAAAGCAGATCTCCCCCAAGCCTACAGATCTGACTATAATCAGAGTGCCTTGGAGCCATGCCTTCGGGAAACTAAGCTGATACAATTTTCTTCAGCTAGAAGTGTTCGCAAAGTGTATTTGATATTAGTTTGTGATCACTCTTCTCACTGTCTGATTAAAGTGGAGTGGAACAGGTAATCATGAATCAATTGTTTACTCTTTCAGAAAGTACAAGGACTGGGGGGCACACCATGAAGCTACGAAGTTAGAATGTTTAAAACAAATAGCAGAGAATATTTTTTCTCTGAATGTATAATTCGTTTTTGGAACTCGTTGCCGGAAGATGTGATAAAAGCAGGTAGTGTTGCTGGGTTCAGGCGTCCCAGCTTCCCCACACTGACAGAAGGGAGAGGTCAGGTAAGCTCCTCCCTGCTCTCCACCACCGGAACCAATCAGGCCACTGCTGCTGGACTCAAATTCAAAAGCACACTCAGGTGGGCCCGTACCGATCGTGAAATGCGCCCTGTGTGACTTGCACATCGGGTGCGTCGTCCCCCCCCCCCCCCCCGCACCTCCATCTAGCCACTTTATGGGGGTGGGAGAGAAGAGGCGTGCCGATGTGCAAGTCGCCGGCACGCTAAGCAGGTGTGGTCCCTCCTGGAGAGACTAGACCTGCTTAGCATGCCGCAAGAAGGCTTAAGGCACACATTTCAGCTGTCTGCCGTTGCCTGCCACCGCTGAGAGAAGAAGAAGTGGTGGCAGCAGGCAACGGCAGACAGCCAAAATTTATTTACATTCTCTTATATACCGTGCTATTCTGCATCAGTGCGGTTTACATTGAACAAACTGAAATTACATTGAACAGGGCATTTATAACTTGGAGATAACTATTTTACAGGGAACATGGGCTATGGAGGGTTAAGTGGCTTGCCCAAGACCACAAGGAGCACCTGTGGGACTAGAAATCCCAGTCCTTCCGGCCCAAGGTTGCTGTCCTCTAGTGGGATTTGAACCCCTGACCTTCTGGCCTGAAGTATCTTGCCCCAACCACTAGGCCACTCCTCCACTCCATGTGCCCCTTAAGCCTTTGTGCCCTGTGTGGCCACACCGCTCACACAGTGCTAGGTACGGTCCTGCCCTTAGGCAAAGACCACATAAACATCACACCAAGAGGGACCAAGATTCTCTACCCACCCTCAACAGTAGTCAACAGCAACTTCTCCACATCAGCCTCACAGATACATTACCAACAACAACAACAACCTAATTAGAATCCCTCACTACACAAGCACATCCCAAAACTAGTAAAGAGAGCACACTACAGGGAAAGGGAAGAAGTGAGAGTGAAAGGGAAGGGAAAGTGCATGGTTGCTGGCATTGTGGCAGGGTCGCCAACTTCTAAGGAATCTGGAAATATCATGCTACTGGCTTTCTTGCTTCCTGGCGCACCTCTGGGAGCCCTGTTCCCTGCCTCCCTCCTTGCTCAACATTATGCATCAAACTGTCCCATCATGTCCCCCTTGATTCCAGTTGAGGCAACTCCAAGATTCCAAGAGATGACCCCCATCTGTGATTTAAAATGTCTTATGTGGCCTTTCCCCTGAAACAAACCCTGAAAGGTTTGGGGACTCCTGCTGTACAGCCATCTCAGTGCCCTCATTCAATCATATGCATGAGGAATCCTCAGTTGGCAATTTAACGGGTATACCAGAGGATGCCTGAATGTTTTTTGGGTTCTCTGCTAAGGAAACCAATCAGACGTAGTGAACCTTCGCCGGAATAAGCTCAGAAGGAAAGGAATGGCTCCTGGGTACCAACAGATGTGGTTCCAAATAACGGCAGGCTCCTGATCAGCATGGGTTCCAAGTAGTCCGACTTTACTTATAAGGCAGTCGACAAACGGGTTCCTTCCAAAGGAAATAATCAGTTGCAAGGGTTCTCAAGTCCTCTGCTGAGCAATCAAATATTCTTGCAAGAGTTTCTGACCAGTCTTCTGGAAAAAGCTCTGCCCACTTCCATTTAATTCTTTCCACCCAGTTTTATTAACTCAGCTGCATCCTATGTCACTCCTTTATTCTATCGAAAGGAAAGGCCCATGGCACGCGTACTTCTGGGTGTCGGGAATTCAAATAGATTCTTCCATCTTGGAAATTTCAAATGTGGCATGAAGTATAAACCCCTCAGGAGTTTTTGTTTGCCTAGCCTGGGAGTTAGATAGTGTTGCCCTGCTCCATGCTGGATACAGCAGCATCCTCTTTCTTCACTGCTCTGACACACTCCTGTATGCATGGTTCTTCTGAATTCTTCTGTCTTCACAACTATATAACACTCTTCTTTCTTCACTGCTCTCACATACTCCTCTATGCGTGGTTCTCATACACTCTTCTGTCTTCACAATTGTAAAGTATTCGTCGTTCTTAACTGTTCCTCTTTGGTCACTGATCTTCCTCCTTCCCACTCTGACTGTGACTCATCCAGGATTATTATTATTAACCATATGGAATGACTTTTTATGAAGTTGGTGGTATAGAAGATTTTGTAAATAAATTACCCAATCTTAATTCAACCTGCGGCACTGTATTACTACCTCAGCGTATACTGTGATGTCTGGGCGATGTTGACGTATAGCTAAAGCACTGAAGTCACAGTGCATTATCACAGCCTTAACAATGCACACTTCGGTGGCTTTGATGTACTATGACTGCAGCACTCTGGTTCATTTGGGGATCAGGCCTTTCACCACTAGTGCACGTCAGAAGCATCACCCCTTTGAGAACTCCAGGGTGGACCTGAGGTGTGAAGAGCAAATTACCGAAACGTTGAATTATTGCCTGCATAGAACTTGGCTTCCCACTGTTTGCTTTGAACCTGCTGCCCATTGCCTGCATTTAACTTTGCTGCACAGGCTACACTCCCCCCACTACCTGGACTTGTAACTCACACTGCGTAGTATGTAATCCCCACGTGTAACTTAATATATATTGTTTAGTGTGATAGTGTCTAGAATCCTTAGCCACCCACTGCGTTGAAGATAACGTACGCTCATAGCCCCCACTACTCCTCTACTATGGCCCCACACTACATTGTCCTTCTCTTCCTCATACTCCCCAACTGCCTCCCCTCCTACCAACACCCTCACTCCTCTCCCCCCTACTCTCCCTCCTCCTTCCTCACTTCCCCCTCCATCCTGTCCTCTAACCTTGCATCTGCCCTTGAGCTTCATCACACCCTCCCCCTCATTCAATTGACCCCTCTCTCTTTAAGGCAACCCCACCCTCGCTTCCGCCATACTACCACCGCTTTACCCTGCTCCCTACTCATCCTCCTCCTCCTCTCATCAGGTGATATCAACCCTAATCCCGGCCCCCCTCGATTTCTTTCTCACCCTAAAAAGAGTTCCTCACGTACCCTATCTAATCTCACCAAAATCCCACTCCTTTCCCCATCCACCCTCCCTCAATCACACCAATCATCCATGGATGTTAACCCAAACTCTACCCCCTCCAAAGCTCTGTCTCTGTCTCACTCTAAAAATAGATCCTCACGAATCCTACCTGATAGACACACCCATCCCTCTAGATCTCAGTATCATTCTGGAAATAGCTCCCCACGTGACAGCCCCACTAGACCGCTGTCTTACTTTGGTAAGAAATCCTCCCGTAACTTGTCTAACCTTATCCATATCCCTCTCCTTTCTCCCTCCACTCTCCCGTTCTCATGCGCCCTATGGAACGCATGCTCAGTCTCTAAGAAACCTGTTCTCACACATGATCTCTTCATCTCTAAAGCGCTACACCTGCTTGCCCTAATTGAGACCTGGCTCCTCCAAGATGATACCGCATCCATTGCTGCTGTCTGCCATGGGGGCTACCAGTTCTCCCATACACCTCGAACCACTGGTCACGGTGGAGGTGTTGGGCTTCTACTTTCTCCTCTTGCCAATTCCAACCTCTCCCTCTGCCTCAGTCACACTCCTCCCTCTCTTTCGAAGTCCACTCCATTTGCCTCTTCTCACGACTTCCCCTCCGGGTAGCTGTTATTTACCGCCCACCCGACAAATCCAAATCAACCTTCCTGACTGACTTTGACTCCTGGCTCTCCGCCTTCCTCAATCCCTCTTCCCCCACTCTTATTCTCGGCGATTTTAATATTCACATCGATAACCCCTCTGATCCCCAAGCTTTAAAGTTCCTTGCCCTCACCTCCTCGTTTGACCTACAACTCTGCTCCACTGCCCCCACCCACGTACACGGCCACTGCCTGGATCTGGTACTCTTCTCTAACTCATCTCCCTCAAACGTCCACAACTCAATCTTTCCTTTATCTGATCATCACCTCTTAATCTTTAATCTTCAGCTTCCACTGTCTCAATCTCGTCCTGTCTCCTCCAACCTATTTAGAAATCTTCATAATATTGATCTCTTGACTCTCTCCTCTACCATTTCTCCATCTCTCTCCTCTATTGTGTCCTCCAAGTCCGTCGATGAAGCAATATCCTCTTATAATGCTGCACTATCCTCTGCTCTTGATACTCTTGCCCCACCCACCCCTCGTCCTGTCAGATGTTCCACCCCCGGCCCTGGCTCTCACCAACAACCCGATATTTACGCACATGTGCCCATTCTGCTGAACACGCCTGGGCCAAATCCCGCTTCCCGGAAGGCCTTATTCACTTCAAATTCATGCTCAGCTCCTTCCAGTCAGCCATAGCACTTGTCAAACAAGAATACTACATCCATCTGACTAACTCCCTAGCCTCTGATCCTCGTCGCCTCTTTAATACCCTCAACTCTCTCCTCAAGGTGCCCCCACCCCCAGTCCCTCCCTCCCTTTCTGCCCAAACCCTAGCCGACTACTTCCACGACAAAATCCACAAGATCACCCTACAATTTCCCACTCCCTCATCTACCTCCCCCCCCCAATTCTCCTCCCCCATCCATACTTCCTCTGCTACCCTCTCCTCCTTCCCTACAATCTCCGAAGAGGAAACCACACTCCTCCTCTCTTTCTCCAAACCCACCACCTGTTCCTCTGACCCCATCCCCACCCATCTCCTATATCCCATCTCCACCACCATTGTTCCATCCATCTCTCATATTCTCAACCTTTCACTCTCCACTGCAACTGTCCCAGTCGACTTCAAACATGCTATTGTCACACCTCTCCTCAAGAAACCCTCACTCGATCCCACCTGCCCTTCTATCGACCTATCTCCCTCCTTCCCTTCATTTCTAAACTACTAGAACGAGCAGTCCACCGCTGCTGCCTCGACTTCCTCACCTCCCATGACCTCTTGGACCCACTACAATCAGGCTTCTGGCCCCTACACTCCACTGAAACGGCCCTTACAAAAGTCTCCAACGACTTGCTCCTGGCTAAATCTAAGGGCCTCTACTCTGTCCTCATCCTTCTCGACCTCTCCGCGACTTTGACACTGTTGACCACAATCTTCTCCTTAACACCCTCTCCTCACTTGGCTTCAAGGACTCCATGCTATCCTGGTTCTCCTACTACCTCTCCCATCGCTCCTTTAGTGTATGCTCTGGCGGCTCCTCCTCCTCCCCCACCCCACTCCATGTTGGTGTTCCACAGGGATCCATCTTGGGCCCCCTCCTGTTCTCCCTTTATACCCAATCCCTTGGTGCACTTATTTCCTCCCATGGCTTTCAGTACCATCTCTACGCTGACGACTCCCAAATCTACCTCTCTACACCTAATATCTCTCCAGCAATCCAGACCAAGATCTCAGCCTGCCTTTCCGACATCACTGCCTGGATGTCCCATCGCCGCTTGAAACTGAACATGGCTAAGACTGAACTCCTCGTCTTTCCCCCCAACTCCTCCCCTCCTCTTTCCCCTTTCTCAGTCTCAGTGGATGGATCTACGATCCTTCCTGTTCCCTCAACCCACAATCTGGGGGTTATCTTTGACACCTCTCTCTCTTTCTCCACACATATCTAGCTCGTGGCCAAAACCTGCCGCTTCTTCCTCTTCAACATTAGCAAAATCCGCCCCTTCCTTTCTGAATACACTATCAAAACGCTTATCCACTCCTTAATTTCCTCTCGCCTTGATTACTGCAACCTGCTCCTTGCCGGTCTCCCCGCAAATCATCTCTTTTCCCTTCAATCCATACAAAATTATGCTGCTCGACTAATATTCCGCCAGTCTCGCCATGCCCACATTACTCCTCTTCTCAAGTCACTTCATTGGCTCCCAATCCAATTCCGCATTCAGTTCAAACTTCTCATATTGACCTATAAATGCATCCTCAATACTTCTCATCCCTTATCTCTCCCTACATCCCCTCTCGGGAACTTCGCTCCATTAACAAATTACTTCTATCTAGGCCTTTCACTCACACAGCTAACTCACGCCTTCGCTCCTTTCACCTTGCTGCCACTACCTGGACTTGTAACTCACACTGCGTAGTATGTAATCCCTATGTGTAACTTGCCCACTACCTTGCTTGCCTGGAACAACCTACCTATGTCTTGCTCACTATCCCCATGTGTAACTTGCCCACTACCTTGCTTGCTTGGAACAACCTACCTATGTCTGTATGCCAAGCACCATCACTGGCCCTCTTCAAAACCAAATTGAAAATCCACCACTGGCCTTCAGATCCTGACTTCCACCCTTATCCTAACTCGATTCCCATCAATCTCCCATGACCGAATTACATAGCCCATATTATGCTTTGCACCGAATTGACTATCGCTTTGTATTGTTGTATTAGATTGTAAACTCGGATGAGTATTAGATTGTAAGCTCAGATGAGCATGACTCTGACGAGCAGGGACTGTCTATTATATGTATATCTTTTATATGCATGTCATACCTGTACAGCGCTACGTGCTCGGCGCTATATTAGTGCTAAATAGTAGTAGTAGAATGTCCTGCGCAAGGAGGTCTAGTGTGAGATACCGATCTAACTCTTTAGAGAGAAGGCTGGTTTCCTAGGGTCCTACTGGCTGCTTTCCTCACCCCTCTCATAGTAGAAATACCAAAGCTTAACATCGCCAATGATCAGTTGTTGAGGGACTGTGTTCAGTGACATTTGGGTCGATGAGGGATGGCAAGCTAGGGTGGTGAGGAAGCAATGCTCCAAATGAACCTTCAGATTAATGAAATGCAAGAAAGCCTCAAATTCTTATTTCATGAACCTTAATGCATAGTCTGCAAAGCACGGTACAGGAAGCATTTCCCTGCAAAATCAGAACGACGGTGAATTATGACAATTCTGAAAAACAAAGGACCGTGGGTACGCATATCAGAAAAGAAGGGAATTTTGTTGATGTTCACCTGATAGGTTAAAACATTTTTGCATTCAGTTCTTTAGAGGGGGGGGGGTTCTGTTTTCAGTGTCAGTATTTTCTCTCCTCTTTAATCCCAACATGGCTCTGGAAGCAGGTGGCAGAGGAGAGTCAGAACTTCACAAGCGTCATTCCTGCAGCTTCACACAGAGCTCCTTGCAGCCTCTGGAAGACAGGAGGAGCGGTGCTCACATTGCCTTGGGCTCCCTAATGAACGGAGATAGACGTTCCATCTTTGGCTGCCTTACTGGACTCTGTCCTCCAGTGGGCCCCGTTAAAGAAGGGCAACCTTCCCAGTAAAAGTCAGTTTGATAGGCCACAAACTCAGTTGGATTCCGCTAAATCATTTCAGCATAAATGGAAGCAGAAATATTCACAGAGCTCTTTTTATTTCTTCATCAAGGTGTTCGTACTCACAGTAGAGGCAGACACGCTTACAAATTATTGAGAGAACAGACAGCCACAAATTAATGAGATGTTATATTAAATTACATGTTCCTCTTTCCCATTAATGGTGAGTGTCAGTGATAGACATTTGATGGTGGAGAGCGTAACATAAAATCATAGTAACTTAATAGAGTGGCATAGTACACGACAGCAGAAGACCAGACCAGACCAGAATGCGTCATCTAGTCTGACCCGTAAGGAGCTCAGGGCCTCACATGTCATCTGTGCAGGTTACTCCCCTCCTTTGTTTAGGGTTGCAACCGCCATTCCATGCAAGTTACCTCCCAGCCCCTGCTACCCTACTGCCTGAGGCCTTTCCCGTTGTGGCAGGCTATGGCCTATAATAGTCTGCAAATATGGAAGGCCTGTAAGTTAGGCCCTGATCCTAACCCCCATCTAAGAGAAAGAACCAAAGTCTGTAAAAGTTTGAGAAAGCTGTTTTAAAATTGCTTAATAGGAAGTTTTCATGAGTGCATAAATCTTCCATTATTGTTTTGTGTTCTGATGATAGAAATGTTTCAATACATGCATTCATAGAGCTAGTGGTATTTAAAGGTGCGGAAGAATTGAAAGAAAAATCGATACATCGGGAAGATGTATTACAACAATTAGATAAACTGAAGAGTAGCAAATCAGCTGGGCCAGATGGTATACATCCAAGGGTGTTGAAAGAACTGAAATACGAGATTGCAGACCTGCTATTGTCTGAGTCGATAGATGTTGCCTTGATAGTGAAATTCACTCAACTCTTTAGTAATAGCACAGATGTCACATTCACCACACTTGACGTGGCCAACTTGCACAGGAAGAGAGGACATGGACGGCCGGAGCACTGCAGGACTAAGTAGTTCTTTAAAATTTTTATTCCGCTGCCACATGCAGCGTACATTCTTAGTTTCTAGACCAGGAATACTATGCAGCACATTCGTATGCCGATGAATAATCCGTTTAAGCTGTGCACTGAAAGGAGAAAACTTTGTAATCAGATTAACGGAGGAATCAGCCTCCGACAACATCTATCGGCTCAGACATCGTACCTCCTGTATTTCTACTTTTGTGATATACTGTATTCTATGTCCGTGTGGGCTTGCCTATATTGGTAAAACCACCCGAATGTTTAAAGTCAGGATGAATGAGCACAAGAGTAGGCTTAAATGCCAACGCCGTGAAGCTCCAATTGTTGAACACTGTCTTAGCCTGCAACACACATTCTCTGAACTGCAATGCTTCTGTCTAGATAAAGTTGATTCTGCACAACACGGTAAAACTAGAGATTGTACGCTGTCCTGGTTTGAACAACGGTGGATTCATCGTGTCGGTTCAGTTTCTCCCTCTGGGCTCAATGTACGAGTTGAATGGGAAGCATGTGTGTAGTTCTTGCCCTTTAATTAATCAATCAGCTGGGCCTATAAGTGTGTAGTCCGTATGCGCGGCTTTCGGCAGCAGTTAGTAATGCTTCTGTTCCTGCAGTTGGCCGTAAGCGACCTGCTTTGCTCCCTTTCCGTTTTAGATGTCTTCTTCCAGCACATTAAGGAAAGTATGTGCTTTTTACAAAACTAATGCATTCCTGTTTTCTATCATCTAGTGTTCTCGCTATCCTCTGCTTGTCACCCCCTGAAGAAACCTGCTCGGGTGAAACGCAATAACAGCGCGATTGAGAGCGTTGGGGTCGGAGCGGGGATGAGATGATGGCTATGCAGCAGTTCAAGCAATACGTTTTCAGCTAAGTTATGCTATTCACTCTCCTACACTGATTTTGAAGAATTTGTCAAGAGAAATACTGCTATTATCTGTGTTAAAGGAGTTAGTGATAGCTACTTTGTGGAGCAACATAATTCTTAAGGTCGTTGATGCAAGAAAGGGCTTTTACTGTGCTCTGTTGGTGAACACTGCCTTGAGTATACGGTTTGCCCGTTAAAGTCTGAGACCTTCTGTTGCTTCAAATATCTTTGCTTGAATTCTGCCTTTTCTACTTTTTAAGTGAATGCATAATAGTTTTTTTGATTTTGACACAGTATACTTTCATGTGTTAGATACAGAGCTTTTTTTCTGGTTTGACATTTAGTGCTCTGTGCTAGTTTTTTGACCATCACTACATTTGTTATTTACAATGACCTAATGGGAGACAGCCAACATGGCTTTAGACAAGGAAGATCTTGTCTTACTAATCTGTTATGTTTTTTTGAAGGAGTGAATAATCAGGTGGACAAAGGTGAGTCAGTTGATATTGTGTATCTGGACTTTCAGAAAGCCTTTGACAAGGTCCCTCATGAGAGACATTTGGCAAAACTAAAGAGTCATGGGATAGGAGGCAGTGTACTATTGTGGATCAGGAACTGGTTAAAAGATAGAAAGCAGAGGGTAGGGCTAAATGGCCAATTTTCCCAATGGAGAAAGGTGAATAGTGGTGTACCCCAGGGATCTGTGCTGGGTCCGCTGCTTTTTGACATATTCATAAATGACCTGGAAAGTGGAATAACGAGTGAGGTTATCAAATTTGCAGATGACACAAAACTATTTAAAGTTGTTAAAACCCAAGAGGATTGTGGAAAATTGCAAGAGGATCTTGATAAATTGGAAGACTGGGCATCAAAATGGCAGATGAAATTTAATGTGGACAAGTGCAAGGTTATGCACCTAGGGAAGAACAACCCAAACTATGGTTACACGATGCAAGGTTCCACATTAGGAACCACCACCCAGGAAAAAGATTTAGGCGTCATTGTGGATACCATGTTAAAACCCTCGGCCCAGTGTGCAGCAGCAGCCAAGAGAGCAAATAGAATGCTAGGTATGATAAGGAAAGGAATGGAAAATAAAACAAAAGATATTATAATGCCTCTATATCGTTCCATGGTGAGACCGCACCTTGAATATTGTGTGCAATTCTGGTCGCCGTATCTTAAAAAGGATATCGCGATTTTAGAAAAGGTTCAGAGAAGAGCCACCAAAATGGTAAAGGGGATGGAAGGATACTCCTATGAGGAAAGGCTAAAAAGGTTAGGACTCCTTAACCTGGAAAAGAGACGGCTCAGGGGAGATATGATAGAAGTCTATAAATTAATGAACGGAGTGGAACGGGTAAACGTAGATTGATTGTTTACCTTATCAGAATATAGAAAGACTAGGGGACATGCAATGAAGCTACAGGGTAAACTATTTAAGACTAATAAAAGAAAATATTTTTTCACTCAACGTGTAATCAAACTCTGGAATTTGTTACCAGAGGATGTAGTAAAGGCTGTTAGTGTAGCTGGGTTTAAAAAAGGTTTGGACAAGTTCCTGGAGGAAAGGTCCATAAACCATTATTAAGAAGGGACCCAGGATATCAATGCTTGAACCAATGCAAGCATTGTGGAACCTGTGTCCCTTGGGGAAACTGCTAGGTACATATGACCTAGATTGGTCACTGTTGGAAACAGAATACTGGGCTTGATGGACCTTGGTCTGACCCAATATGGCATATCTTATGTTCTTATGTAGAAACGACCTTGGAGCAGGATAGTATCAATGCCTAGAAACTGCACCTTTGTTAGAACAGTCCGGGAAGGGGGAGCAGGGAGCTAGGCCCAGAAAGGATCTCCGATTGGACAAGTGCAGGGGGCGTTGGAACCAATAGAAAGTCTGCATGTATCAAGCTGAAGAAAGATGTATAAATGAATATGTTTCTGTAAGAACTTTGCTCAGTCCTTTTTGAAGCTTCGACTAACTGAGCCATGTGCACAATAAATTGGCTTGGATCTTTGAACTGACTCCTGGTTTTATTTATTGCATGCTTATCAGCTGCTACATATTCTTGGTGCGTTGGGCCGGAATGTGTGAGTAGTGGATGGTATGCAAGTGAATATACCACGACTTCTCGCCTCAAAGGTTTGGACCGGTTGGAACTATGTCTGTCCGACCGCAGGGGAATTCTCTGGCGCCACCGGTCTTATTGTATCGGAGAGGGTTCCGCCTTGCCTCGGCGGGCCACTGGGTCCAGCTGGCCAACACCTCCGAACCCGAGGGGAGTCCAGGATCCAACCCAAGAACTGGTGTGGTATCCGGATCCGGTGAGTAGACATTTTCTTGTTTAAAAGTCAGTGAAGCCTGGGGAAAAGTCTTGCATGTGTGCGCGAGACTGATTTGGTATAGACTAACTGGGAACATCTCGCATGAGTGTGCGAGACATCTCGCATGAGTGCGCGAGACAAGAGAGCCTGATCGCCTCTCAAGGGCGGTCCTAGTACGCTCCGCATAAGGGTTAGTGGAAGCCGAAGCCACCGACACTTTGGTTGGGAATAGTCAGTTAGTCAGAAAACCTTGGGCATTTTGAAAAATGATTTCTTGTGATAGTATGATTGTTTGTGTGAGTGAGAGTGAGAGGTCTTGAGACACAGACCGAGCGAGAGTGGACTCCTGAGTAGCGCAGTTCCTGGGCAGACGACTGCGCCCAGGTCGCGAAAAGGAGGAAACATTTGGTGTTTGTCTCCCCCGTTGTTCCAATGTTCTTATCTGTTGAAACCACGAGTTTTCCTTCTGGTATAATGTAAGATTATTCTGTTGGGTAATTTGTGAAACCGATTAAGGAATAGTATTAAGAAAAGAAGAAAAAAGAAGGAAAAACTAACTCAGGAGTCACTTTTACGTACAAAGACAGCTGTCTCACTACTAATTCCAGGTTTTTCTTCAGCACAGCATGAGACTGGCAAGCAGAGAGAGAAGGGGGGTGTCTGTACAAAGGAATGTTTAGTATCTTTTAATCCTGTGAAGGCTTATTTTCAACATTCTGCAGCTGGGCTAATTTGTGCTTATTTCAGGAAAATTGTATCTGTTTTATTCAATATGTTCTAATAGTGATGTTCCTTCTGCTATGGTCATGTATTATATATCATTTAATAAGAATGTTTAGTCAGAATTTTAGATCCTGACAGTTTTGGGCTCAGCCTGGAAAGGGTTAAGTTCTTATTAACCCCGTTCAAGTTCCTCAACTGTTCTTGTACGGACCAAGTGAGGAGGATTTCTGTAGTGCTATAGGTATAATGCATTTGTGGGCTTAGCCTTGTCTTGTGTCTTTTTATGTTCCAATTTTCAGCAAGCACTGTAATGGTTCAAATAGAAATGATAGAGAAATTAAGGAAACTGCTTTTGTTTTTCCTTTGACCTTTGAAGTAGAGGTTAAGAACCCTGACAGGACTATGAAACATCCCGAGCCAGTAGTTACCAGATCGCAATTTGAAAGTGATTTAAATCCTGAGTGAATGAGGAGTTAATCGTGCTTGAATTCTAATTCCTGATATACTGCGGCAAGCACCTCATAGAGGACATACTTATTGTTAATAAAAATAAAAAAGGAAGAAAAAGGGGTGTATATGTATTCCAGATATCCACTCACTTTATGAAAAAGTATCCGGAATGTCTTTGGAATATCTGCTTCCTAAACTGTAAGATTTAAAGTAATTTCTTTTGCAGAGACATTGTTCAGCTTAAGTGCTGATTACGGCTGGCAGTTAGTTTCCATGTCAAGTATTTTTATTCCAGTCATACATAACAGATATGTGGCCGTCATGTTAAGAGCCATAGTTCTTTCTATTGGGATTATTGTTATAACATGTTGCAAAATAATAGTTTTATATTTTAAGGACTTTATCTAAATCGTTCCTATTTAGAATGAGCACACACATCCATTATGTTTAGTCCACAGGAAAATGCAGCCTGACTGCCCGCCCCCTCTGTCTGTTGTCAAGTACGTCACCATGGGGGGGGTCGGAGTCCACGCAGATTTTGTTGAAATGTATGACTAGGAATTTTAGCAAGGGATTTGCTGGAGACTATGGAATTAGAATGTCTCCGTCCCTATTAGAAATGCTCTGTGAAAGGGAGTGGCCAGTGTTAGCTACATCATGGCCCCGTGAGGGCACCTTTGATGTTAATGTAGTTTCCCGTGTTCATCAGATTGTGCAAAAAATGTTCCCTGATCAGTTCCCCTACATAGACTCCTGGTTAAATGTTTGTGAGAAAAAAAAAAAGTGTAGGAGATTAGTAGCAGCTACGAGGGGGGGGGGGGTCCCGGAAGTCTGAGAAAAAAAAGCTGCCTGTTTATTCTGCCCCAGAATCTCCAGACATTCCACTCTGTACGTCCCAGTATCTTTATAGGCCAGTCCCCTCATCTCTGCCACCACACCGAGCAGAGCCTGGGGCAGGGGGGGACACCTCCCTGCAGATGTACCCCAAGTAGTTCACCAGCCACCTCCGCAGCAGGAGGACATGCACCCCCTCTTGACCGGAAGCCCCGGCTCAGTTTAAAGTACTCCGAGTGGGCCACAGTCCACCGATGACATTACAAGCAGGGATTCATTTGCCAGTTCAGGGTCACTCACAGCCAGCGCCCAAGAACATGAAGTGGAACCCAGACAGTCCCGATTGTCATATGCCTTCAGAAGTACAACTACCAGTAAAAGGGATGGTCACGTTATACCATTGCGCCAGGTCCAGGGCCTACCCACCCTTAATACCGAAAGCCAGCCGACCAGCCTTGCTTCTGCCACTGATTTACTGAACTGAAAGATGCATTATGCCTCCTACACTGAGAAGCCTTAGGATTTGATTGAACTAATGACAGTATTATGCAGACCCATCAGCCTTGATAACCCCAAGTGGGATCCAAATAGTGCAGGCAGCCCTCACTATATACCCCATGCGATCCAGCAGCCCAGGAGAATTTGCGTATGGTAAATGCAGTTTTTGTCAGTCAGTCCCAGAGAGATATAAAACGGAAATTTCAGAAACTGGATGGATTTGCGGGCATGACAGTTAATGGAAGTTGCGAGGGAAGTGTTTTGGGAATCGTGAAAATGAATGTGACAGAGAAAGTGAACGTAAGATGAAAAAGAAAGCAGATCATCTTGCTGCTGCTTTAGTTGAACGACGTGAAGGAGGTTTTCCTAATCGAAGGAGCAGAGGAAGTGGAAGGGGTCGTGAAAATGATCGGCCCCCACTGGGTGCGAATCAGTGCGCCCATTGCAGAGAAGAAGGACATTAGAGACGTGAATGCCCGCATCTTGACTCCACCCCTAGGAAGGGAGGAGGGAGCACTTGGAGAACAGGAGGTTGATTTCAGAGTCATGGAAGAATAAACCGAGCACAGTGTTCCAGCAAGAGAGGGAAGAAGCTATTGAGGGAGTGGCAATTGCAACAGGCTATGACATGGATGAAGACTAGGCCAGACCGGACTCCAAGTTTTCCCTGGGTCCCCAGGAGCCTATGGTCAGTCTGAAAATAGGGGACCAATATATGGACTTTATGGGGGATAGAGGAGCAGAATACTAAAGCCAGTAGCCCCTTTGTCTTCTCGATGCATCACCATTGTCAGAGCTACTGGGGCTAAGGCCACAAAGCCTTTCCTGCAGAACCGCATGTGTGAACTAGGGGGACAGAAAATAATGCACCAGTTCCTGTATATGCCTAAATGCCCTATTCCACTTTTGGGCTGAGATATGCTTGCAAAGCTCCAGGCACAGATATCCTTTGCTGAAGGGGGAGAAATGCAAATGACTGTGAACCCAAAGTCAGCTGGATTGATGGTGCTGACTGTTCCCCGAGAAGAAGAATGGCGATTTTACAGTGTATCTCCAACCAAGCCAGCTAGTTCCTGTATACCCACCAACCTTATAGCCCCGCCTGAAGTATGGGCAGAAGATAATCCACCTGGCCTAGTGAAGAACATAGCCCCTGTCATTGTCACCCTCAAGCCAGGAGCGGAACCAGTGCATGTGAAGCAGTATCCTCTTCCTCGACTGTCCTGGACCTGAAAGAGGCCTTCTTCTGTATACGCTTAGCCCCCACCAGTCAACTTTTGTTTGCTTTTGAATGGCAAGACCCCACAACAGGAAGGCGGGGTCAGCTTACCTGGACTCGATTACCCCATGGATTTAAGAATTCACCTACTCTCTTCAGTGCTGTTTTAAATCAGGATCTTTCAAGCTACTATGTGAACCCAGGACGAAGGGTTCTTCTTCAGTATGTGGACAATTTGCTCATAGCCACAAATTCAGAAAGTGAATGTCAACAAGTCACCAGTGAACTCTTGTACCTTTTTAAATGAGGCTGGATACAAAGTCTCAAGAGCCAAGGCGCAATTATGTCAAACAAGTTAAATATCTGGGATTCCAGTTGTCCAGTGGAATTCGATGTTTGGGACCAGAACGCAAAGAAACTGTATGCAGTATTCCTACTCCAACCACCAGGAGGCAAGTGAGAGCCTTCTTGGGTGCTGCAGGGTACTGTCATATATGGATCCCCAATTTTGCGCTGCTAGCAAAACCATTGTATCAAGCTACCAAAGGAATGGAAAAGTCTCCATTGGAATGGGGACTTGAACAGGATGCAGCCTTTCGATCTTTGAAAACCGCTCTGATGTTATCACCAGCTCTGGGTCTACCAGATGTCCAGAAAAACTTTCAGTCTCTATGTCCATGAGTCACAAGGAAATGTTCTAGGAGTGTTGACTCAATCTCTTGGATCTTGGCAACGGCCTGTAGCCTATCTGTCAAAACAGTTGGATGTGGTAGCAAAAGGCTGGCCCCCTTGTTTGAGAGCTGTTGCAGCAAAGCAGACAAGCTCACTTTGAGACAGAATCTTCAAGTTACTGTACCACACTCTGTTCTGACCATTATGAAACACAAAGGAAGTTTCTGGCTCACAAATTCACAAATGTTGAAGTATCAGAGTATGCTGTGTGAGAATCCTCGATTGCAATTGATGGTCAGTCAAGCTTTGAATCCTGCTACGCTGTTACCAGTTGGTCCTGGTCCCCCTGATCATGACTGTTTAGAAATTATGGACACTGTATTCTCAAGTCGCCTGGATTTGACTGATGTTCCTTTGGAGAACCCTGAACGGACTTTCTTTGTAGATGGAAGCAGTCTTGTCATCATTAATGGACATTGTTGTGCCGGGTATGCAGAGGTGACCCTTGATCTGGTGGTTGAGTCCACAGCTCTGGCCCCAGGAACTTCAGCACAGAAAGCTGAACTGATAGCTCTCATTAGAGCACTGACAATAGGAAAAGGGCTCTGTCTCAATGTGTACACAGATTCCAAGTATGCCCTTACAACCTTGCATGCACATGGGGTCCTGTACAAAGAATGAGGGTTGATAATCTCAGGAAGCAAGTCCATTAAGTATGATCCCGAGATATTGACATTATCAGATGCATACTGCCTACAGATCTCAGAATTTAGGAAAAGTAGAATGTATGAATAGAACCCTGAAATCTCAGTTGTCTATACTTTGCCAAGAGGTTCACCTGAAGTGGCCCCAGGTTCTTCCTATAGCCCTTCTTAGGATATACTTAGCCCCTACTAAGTCTTTAGGAGTTTCCCCTTTTGAGATTCTGTATGGGCGACCCCTGCCTATTGTATAAGGAATAAAGGGAGATATGGAACAGATTGTATCTGAAATTACTAGACAAGAACTATTGGTTTTAAGTTCTGTTTTGCAGAGTCTTCATACGTGGGTACAAGATCAGCTGCCCATCCATCTAACAGAACCCCTGCATCCTCTCAAGCCTGGAGTCTCGGTGGGGATCAAAGAGTGGAGAAAGACACCGTTGGCACCGCATTGGAAGGGACCTTATGTTGTCATCTTATTAACCCCAACAGCAGTTAAAGTTGCAGAACTCGAACCCTGGATTCATCACAGTCGAGTAAAGTCAGCAGCCATTGATAGCATTGTAGAAAGGAAGGCAGCAATGAAAAGTTTTAGCTATGTGGCAATATTACCCTATACCCCAAAATGATGCTTTTACGCAAGTATAATATGTGATTTAATTCTCACCCTTTCTCACTTGCGGGTGAGAATAATCAAAGGGGGGAATGTGGCAGGCTATGGCCTATAATAGTCTGCAAATATGGAAGGCCTGTAAGTTAGGCCCTGATCCCAACCCCCATCTAAGAGAAAGAACCAAAGTCTGTAAAAGTTTGAGAAAGCTGTTCTAAAATTGCTTAATAAGAAGTTTTCATGAGTGCATAAATCTTCCATTATTCTTTTGTGTTCTGATGATAGAAATGTTTCAATACCTGCATTCCTAGAGCTAGAAACGACCTCGGAGCAGGATAGTATCAATGCCTAGAAACTGCACCTTTGTTAGAACAGTCCGGGAAGGGGGAGCAGGGAGCTAGGCCCAGAAAGGATCTCTGATTGGACAAGTGCAGGGGGCGTTGGAACCAATAGAAAGTCTGCATGTATCAAGCTGAAGAAAGATGTATAAATGAATATGTTTCTGTAAGAACTTTGCTCAGTCCTTTTTGAAGCTTTGACTAACTGAGCCATGTGCACAATAAATTGGCTTGGATCTTTGAACTGACTCCTGGCATTATTTATTGCATGCTTATCAGCTGCTACACCGTAACTATTACTACTACTACTACTACTGATCATTTTTATAGTGCTTCAAGGCGTACGCAGCACTGCACAGACACATATAAAAGACGGTCCCTGCTCATTAGAGCTTACAATCTAGTCAAGATATACAACACAACAGCTAAGTACAAGGGTACATCTAGGGGTATGGTAAGGAAACACAGGAGACTGAGTGGATCAGGATCCAAAATCAGACTCGAAGTGGTGAGTCTTCAGCATGGATTTGAAAAGGGCCAGAGATGAAGCCTGACGTACAGACTCAGGTAGATTGTTCCAGGCATAAGGAGCAGCAGGGTGGAAGGAGCGAAGTCTGGAGTTGGCAGTAGAAGAGAAGGGCACAGATAGAAGGGATCTGCTAGAAGAGCGGAGTTCCCGAGGAGGGGTGCAGGGAGAGATAAGAGAGGAAAGGTAGAGGAGCAGCAGAGTGAGTGCACTTAATAGGTCAGCAGGAGAAGTTTGAAAAAGATACAGAAACAGATAGGGAGCCAATGAAGCGACTTGAGAAGAGGGCTAATATGAACATATCAAGGCTAACAAAGGGGAGAGGTTTGTTTCCTGTTATTACTGCACTGGGAGCTGCTGGGCCGCAATCGGTGAGTGGAGGACACGTGGCCAGCTCAGGGCTTTAAATCTCAGCCTCCACCGCGGGACATGCACTGCGGGCATGTGCTCCGAAGGGGCATGTCCAAAGGGGCAGGCTGATGTTTCGTGAATTACACAAAAGAGAAAGAAGGCCTTTTTAGATCTTAGGGCCCGGGTAGTAGGCCTAGGTGCCTCCTTTCTCCTAAAATATCCTTGCAAGTGTGTTATTTTGTGTCAAGGTAAGACGTATATCTTCTGTGATTCTTTGCAACTTGAGTGCTTTTGGCAGAATAAGGGATAGGTATGTTTATATTTTTGATTTCTCCCTTATTTAGTAAAAGAAGTTTAGCTCGTATAAGGTGAATGCAGCAGTTCTTTCGTTTGTCTTTTGTAACTCTCTCAATGTTGTGGGCTGGTAGAGTTTAAATGTGGCATGTATTTTCATATTCCTTTGTGATTTTTTCTTGTATTTCCTATTGTTTTTCTTGAATAAAAGGATTGGAAAGAAAAAAAAATAAAAATGAAAAAGGCTAACAAGGATTAGCTGTGCAGCTGAGTTTTGAATCGCTTGAAGGGGAGTGAGATGATTCAGAGGGAGAACAGCAAGGAGGAGGTTGCAATAGTCTAGACGGGAGGTGACTAAAGAGTGGATAAGTGTCTTAGTAATGTGTTCAGAAAGAAAGGGTCAAATTTTGCTGATGTTATAGAGAAAGAAACGACAGGTTTTAACTATCAGTTGGATGTGTGTGGAGAAGGAGAGGGAGGAGTCAAAGACGACCCCGAGGTTGAGAGTCGAGGAAACAGGGAGTAGTAAAGTGTTATCCACAGAGATTGAGAAAGAAGGAAGGAGGGAGGTGGGTTTAGGGGGAAAAATAAGAAGCTCGGTTTTCGCCACGTTCAATTTCAAATGGTGGCGAAACATCCAGTCAGCAATGTCAGATAGGCAGGCAGAGATTCGGACTTGGATTGCCGGAGAGATTTCAGGTGTAGCGAGGTAGATCTGAAAATCATCAGTATAAAAATGACACTGAAAGCCATGGGAGGAGATGCATGTACCAAGGGACTGGGTATAGAGAGAGAAAAGGAGTGGGCCAAAGGGTACACCAACTGAGAGTGGGATAGCAGTAGAGGAGGAGCCAAAAGCATTTGACCTGTATGCACCTACCCTATGGAACTCTTTCCCCGCCACTATCAGGTGCATCAAAGACCTTTCCTTATCCAGGAAGCATCTAAAGACTCATCTATTCATTGAACATTATGATCCTGTAACATAACCCTATTCTTCCACATACTCCAACAAATGCAAACCAATGTGTATAACTAAGTTATTTGTACAAACCAGTTTACATAACTAAGTTATCTGGTCATAGTTAATATTTATTTATTTATTTTTATTTATTTAGACAATTTTGTATACCACCTTGTCCTTCAATCAAAGTGTTCAACGAGACATTGGGAGGCATATATTCACTCCATGTTTTATTGTAACTTTCAATTGGTTTTAAACCACTTTGAATCCGAGAAAAGCAGTATAAAAGCACAGCTAAATAAACAAATAAATAGAACAAACACTGAAAGTGTGGTGGGAGAGATAAGAAGAGAACCAGGATAGCACAGAGCCCTTAAAACCAAGCGAGGACAAAGTATCAAGGAGAAGGTGGTGGTCAACAGTGTCAAAAGCAGCAGAAAGGTCAAGAAGAATGAGGATAGCGTAAAGGCCCTTGGACTTTGCTAGGAACAGGTCACTGGAGACTTTGGCAAGAGCCATTTCGGTAGCATGTAAAGGACAAAAGCCAGATTTTAAAGGATCCAGAATGGCTTGAGAGGAGAGAAAGTCGAGGCAATGGCGGTGAACCGCACATTCAAGAAATTTAGAAATGAAGGGAAGGAGGGAGATGGGTTGAAAATTAGAAGGACAAGTAGGGTCAAGTGAAGATTTCTTGAGGGCAGGTGTGACCACAGCATGCTTGAAGGCTGCAGGGAAAGTTACAGTGGAGAATAATAGATTAAGAATATGAGAGATGGAAAGGACAGTTTCATATTGTACTTTGCTAATCAAATTGATGAAACTACACAAAGCTTTGCACAGCAAGTGGGGAAGGTGTGGAGTCGAGATTGTGCAGCACAAATGAATCGCATATGATGTTCGATCAATCTAAATAGGAAGAACTCGGACACTGAGCTGTCTGCCTGTCCGTCCCCACCTCTGCCTCTGGTCTTCAGCAGTGACCCCGTATAAAACAGGTTGATAATATCTGTCTGCCATCCGCTCATTCGAATATTGCCGTTATAATGATAGCAACTAAAGGGCAGCATCATGTAAATATGTTTTGGGTAACCACCACAGACTGTAGTTGAGTTCAATGTAAACTGTGTTGATAGCACGAAAAGCGATATAGAAGAAATGTTAAAGAAAGAAAGACAGAAAGAAATCTTCACAGCCACATTGATCTAGGGAAACTATTTCTTTGCAGGGTTTTAATAGCTGCAGAAAGGACGATTAGTACAATTGTGCTTTTGCCACATGATGGAGAATTAGCACAGTAAGATGGATGTGACTCCCAATCTTCCGCCCATGCACATAACACCTGCTGTCAGCGTTGACGCAGCAGCTTATTTCCAAGTTGCTCTAATGTGCTGTGTCTCTTTTAAGAAGGGAATTTTGTCATAAAGAAAGGGGTAATTATTACCTAAGGGAAGGGATGTGGGAGTTCGTGCATGCTTTTTGGGTGGTAGCTCAAGGCGACTTACATTCAGGTACAGTAGGTATTTTCCTGTCCCCGGGCTGTTTAGAATCTAAATTTGTACCTGAGGCAATGGAGGGTTAAGTGACTTGTCCAAGATTAAAAGGAGCATCAGTGAGATTTCAACCTGACTTCCCTGGTTCTCAATGTGCTGCTTTAACCATTGGGTTACACCCCCCCCCCCCCTAATCTCTCCAAGTATAGAATGAACAGAACCAAACACTACAATATTAGGGAAGGACGTTCGTAAACTATGCTTCAGACAAGGATTCTGGCAGCGATAAGAACATGCCCAGCTTCAGGTTTGCTGCTCCACTGCTCCCACACCTTGTGAAAAGATCAATTCTGGAGATCTTGATTTCTCTAACTCAGGAATGCAAGAGTCTGTCAGAGCCCCCTCTCATTCCTCTGCTGCCCTTCTCTCTTGCCTTTTACTTTAGCCTAAGTCTTTCCATCTGAACTTTACACAGTTGAAATCTGTCATTTGTTCATTGGCAGGATCAGATGGTTCAGGAATTCATCTGTGGTCTATTGCACGTCCCTGCAGTAGAACACTGAAATTCCCAGTTACCTTTATACTATCAAAGATATTTACAAATCCTACTCCAGATCCTGGTTGTCCAATTAGTGATCCCATTTAGAATTCAATGAAATCATGTCTAAGAGATATGGTTTCTCAGAATTTCTGGCACAAGAACATGGCATAAGAAAAGTCTTTGGAGTAAGTCTGTAGAGACAGGAATCAATGGACTTACTAGTCAAAAAATCCAGGAAGGGTTTGCATGGAGCTCAAGACCAGAAAGAAAATTTGGGCCAGTCAGGAAACAAGTACTGATATTACCAGAAATACAAGACACAGCTAAGGGACTGGCTTGAGCACCCCCCACCCCCCAGGAAGCATAATAGCTCCTCCTGGAAGACCAGTGTTTTCCAACCCAGGGGACCTCAGTTTAAGTCTAGGCCACAATGACACTGAAAATCTTGTGCTTTTTTTCATGTTGTTTTCAGATTAAACACGATATGAAACTGTCATCGATATATTTGTTGATATTTCCCATGTTATTTCAAATAAATGCAGATACCTACCATGTGGGTATGCGTGTATACATCTACATATATGAAGCAAATATAAGGGGTCCCTTGTCTCAGGGCTGTCCATAACCCATAGGGCCGGCTAAATCTCTCCTAGTGATCTCCCTCTCCTTCACTGAGGAAGGATATCCCTATTCCCCTCAAGGCCCAGAGGCCATGCCCACTCCTTTTTAAGAAAAACAAAAATGCGATACTGGGTTGCTCCAATTGACTTTACTCCTTACTGAAGTGCAACATAAACGTCCCCTACATAACAGTCCTCATCTCACAGGGGTATAAAGCAGAGCAACGGTTTGTGGGGAAGGAAAATATCTACTGTATCTGAATGTAAGTAACCTTGAACCCCGAGAAAGGTGTGAGCTAAATCCATTTTTCCTTCCCTTCCCTTTGGATATTTCCAGTATTTGTGTCTGTCGAGGTCACTAGAAAATACTTGGCAGATCCCAGAGAGAAGGCTCATTCCTTGCAACTCACTCTCAGGGAAAGTGATGACTTTCTCCGTCTTCCAGGCTAGAAATTGTTTATGGATTTCTCCTCGAGGAATTTGTCTAACCCCTTTTTAAACCCAACAGTGCTAGCCAAATTGACCATATCTTCCGTCAACAAATTTTACAGTTTAAATCTGTGTTGTATGCAGGGCCGGCCCAAGGGTTTCTGCTGCCTCAGGCAGAAGCCCTGGCCATGATGCCCCCCCAACCCCCCGCCAAGCTGTGCTGCCCCCTTCCATGCTAAGCCACACCACCACCCCCCACTGCCACTGATTCCATCGATGGAGTCGAGGGGGTGGCTCAGTGTGTTGACAGCAGCTTGCAGCAGGCCATTTGCTTCGGCACACATGACCTGCCGCTTCTGACCCCCCTCCAACACAGCTTCCTGTCGGAGGAGTATCAGGAGCAGCAGGCCATTTGTGCTGAAGCACAAGGCCTCCCGCAGGCGCCGTGCCATGCTGTGCTGCCTACAGAGGTCTGCTGCTCTAGGCAGCTGCCTAGCCCACCTAGTGGGCAGGCCAGCCCTGATTGCATGAAAAAAGTATCTTCGATTTGTTTTCAATTTGTTGGTCATTAGTTTCATGGAGTGTCCTCCTGTTTTTAGTGTTTGAAAGGTAAAACATCCATTCCCTAGTTAATCATGCCACCCCACTCCTGATTTCATAATCTTCAATCATATCCCCTCTCTATCTTCTCTTCTCCAAGCTGAAGAGCCCTAACCTGTTTAGCCTTCCTCCTTACGACAGCTGTTCCATCCTCTTTTTCATTTTTCTGCCCTTCTCTGAACCTTTTTTTTCCTATGTATCTTTTCTGAGATGGAACGACCAGCACTGTACACGGTACTCGAGAGGGCATCTTTACTGAAGCCCGTGACGGTAGCATGTAATTGGACCGTGTTTCCAGCGTGGAGTCCCGCACTAACTGCAGGGGGCTTGTGTATCCATCTCCCTGTCGTTAGTGTGGTGCTAAGACATAGCACTGTGGAAGCTGGCACATGGGCACACCTAATGCCACCTACTGCACAAAGGGCAGCAAGTATGGCTAGCACAAACTAATAACATCTGCGCTAATTGCGCATTGCTGTCAACACCTCCATTCTGCCCCTAGCCCGCCTAGTCCCTGCCCCATCACACAGAACCCAGGCTGCCTTTTAGCGTTGCACTCTTATTGCACACTAAACCCCAAGCTATCAGGTAGTTCACTTTAGTAAACATGCTCCAAGGTGCTGTTACACCAGGGACCTCTAGAGTAGCATAACGATATTCTCATTTCCATTCTCTATTCCTTCCTGGATGGTTTCTTACATTCTGTTTGCTTTTTAACTGAGCAGGTTTCAGCATATATACAGTATTGTAAATGTATAAACTACCCATCCGACATAGCTTATCTGAGCAAAACATACATAGTCACAACACCTACAACCTGCAAGACGCCCACCATCTGCCTACCCTAGAGGATCTCACCCACAAAACCCAACACAAGCGCAGGCGTACTCTGAACCGCAATCAAATGTACACCAAAAGAAATACGATTTCAATTGCTTCTGAAACGCATGTTCTGTCCATACCAGCTCCGGAACCGCATTCGAAATTAGTGGGGCAGCTACTGAAAATGAGCACACTCAGGTATGAGAACGCCCAGCCTCACGCAATGAGAGAAGAGGCGCATCATCGGACTGTAGCAACTGACTTGTAGAATGAGGCTGTAAAGCCTCCCTAAGATAACATGACACTTGAAATGATATAGGGAGAAAGTGAAGAGCACATAGTACAGGTGTCATTTTAGTCCTAGTGCCACAGTGAGGGGCCAATCAAGCAGCCATGTTTTGCACAAGCTGCAAGAATCACAGTATGCAAGGTGATAGTCCCATATAAAATGCTTTGCATTAATCAAGCGGTCCCAGATCAAGAGCTTTCACTACCAATCATAAGTCCTCAGTGGAAATATAACACTATAGTCGACAACTCGTATAAGTCGTAATTTTTAAAATGTGTTCTTCAACAGCATATGGATCTGAACCCTAAAACCCAGCTGAGAATCAAGTTCTGCACATACTTTGATCCATTCATAAGAGCACTTCTACAACACATGGTTACCAGACATGAAGTCCACCCCTCACGAACCCACAGTAGTTCCGTATTTAGTGCACTGAACGTCAAAGCTTTGGTCGCCATCCACTCGGAAATCACAGAACAACAATTAGAAAGTTTTGACTGGATTTCTTCAACCTCATCACCAACTATGAGCAACTAGATGTCATCCATGTACATTCTGAATATTACTCCTAAATTGCGCAAGGTCCCTGTTAGCGAAGAGAGATAGACCTCGATAGACCCCACTTAAAACAATCTGCCAGAAAAAAAATCTAATTCCAGGAATGCACTTGCAAAACCATACCCCAGAAGCCTTAAGCAGTAGTAGCCAATATATCATGATCAACGGTATCAAATGCCACTGTCAGAGCTAGTGACATCATCAACACAGAATGACCTTTATCAAATTATAGAGTATGTCTGTAACAAAAACCAAAAGGGCTCTGCACTGTGACCCCTATGAAAACCACATTGCCACAAATCTAGCAACCGACCATCCATTATGAACTCATCCATTTCGATGAAGACACATTTTTCAACCACCTTCCTCAGGGTCATTAAACTGGAAAATGGGCAAACATTTTTTGCACCATCATATCGGATGCTCCATGTTTTAGCAGAGGCCACACAATAGCTTTCTCCAGTTCATTCAGATAAATGCCAGTAGCAGGAGAACTACTCACTATGGGAGACAGCATTGGTCATACTTTCTTATGGGCGTCTCTGAGCAATGTCGAAGAACACAAATCCTCTGTTGCCTGCTGAAAGTTATCCCAACTTCCTGCTGGAGAACCCATGGATGAACCCGCCAAATCATGCCCATTGACATACATGTCCTGAAGTGGCCACCAATCACATTTTTCAGACCCTGATTAAAAAGAATTAGGCACATGCCTCAGGCTCTAGGGCCATCCCATGCAGGTTATCCCCAGTGTTGGGAGTACCATAAAGTCATTCCACTGACACTCTGTGCAGTTTACTCCAGTGCTTTGTTTCCATCCTCTTCAGAGAACTAGAGAGAGGAGCTGGAGTCCCTCTACTACATAAGAACATAAGATATGCCATACTGGGTCAGACCAAGGTCCATCAAGCCCAGTATCCTGTTTCCAACAGTGGCCAATCTAGGTCATACATACCTAGCAGTCAGTTCTATCCTATCTTATACTATTACTACTATGACTTATCATTTGTATAGCACTACAAGGTGTACGCAACACTCTACATATGAACGTGGAGACAGTCTTTGCTCATCAGAGCTTACATTCTATGCTTGGATCTTATGCCCTGGTTAGGTTATGCACCTCCAGAGTCCCTTCCCACTCTACAGTATATACAAAAAGCTGCTATGTCACTAAAAATTTGTACTTTTATCATTTCTTATCCAGCCCATATTACGGTTTCGCAGGAATTCCTTGTTCTCCCTTTCCATTATTTTAACGGTCTTTTTTATGCCGTTCTTGTTCCTGACCTCATGGCTAAATCCCTTTTTAATCCAGTTAACTTGGTGCCTTTTTCAAAATGCCATTGCTTCAGAAGATCTCACAGTACATTAAATTAAGCTCAGCTGAAGTAGCACCATTTTGGCTCTGGGAGCCCAGGGTTCGAGGGTTCCTGGCCTGGAATTACAAGGGGTCTGATGGTTCTGAGATTCTAGGTCCAGTCTCTTCTGGCCTGGACTTCAGAACCAAAGAATCTTTGATTTTTAACAGTGAAATTCTAGTTTCAGTGATTACAGATATGACCACCTCTAGCCCTAGAGTTAAAAATTTAGTATTAAAATCAGAATTATTTAATGTTGAATTTTTGGCATACTTTTTACATAGATATTACAATGTAATCTGTGCACTAAAAACGGTTCCCATGTTCATTTGAGCATATATGTGCTATTTAATACACTTATACGGATCAAGGAATAGCACATGTTTTTGTCACTGAAACCAAATATTTAATCACAAGTGAATCTGGCACAGAAGAAGGCATGGGCTATAAGAACTTTGGGGGGGTGTGTAGGGTTTAAGTACTTGTAGAGGTAGAGGTTAAGTATGATACATTTGGGATTTAGTATGATAGATTTGCTTTTAATTTTTAAGTGCTAAGGATTAATAATGTTCCTGATTCATAATCACTTACTGGCTGCCCTGAATCTCACAAAATAGTTAAAGCACAGTCATTCTGCTATAACATGTGAGCCAAGAATACAGGCCTTAGCAAGAAGAGATCCAGCACCGGAAAGAACCATATAAGGAGATATCATGAGCCTTGTGAGGTGCCAGTTTGGGCTGGAGAGTCTAGACTAGGACCTGCAAGGGGATATCAGATATAGGCCTGTAAGGTCTATGTGTCAAGAAATGCATACACAGGAAACCACAAAGCTACCAACATATATGCTGGGCCCAGCTCTGAAGAAAGCAGATTAGCTGGATCATGGTGAGTATGGGAAGAGGGGGGCCAGGGGGATTTTGCAACAGGAACTAAGGGGAGTAAAGGGTAATAATAGGAAATAAGGTAGGGGAGGGGGAGAGAACACAAAGGAATAGCTCTGGGGACTGGACTGTATGTAAAAATGCGGAAGAGAAAAAGGTATAAATTGTAATATGCTTTCTATATTCTAATGGGGAGAGTTGCATTCTTGAGGTGCCTAGTGCCCGATAGAACTCTCTTCCCCACTTCGCTGCCTGTATTTGGTCATCAGTTATCTAATAAACAGAGACTCTGATTGCACCTGTACTGACTTTTCGGATCTGATCATTTCAGGTAATAATAATAATTAGGTGGTGGTCTATTTTTGTACGAAACAGGGCCGTACAAAATTGTGCCGAAACCCGGGATTGGCCTACGGGTGGGTCTTTATGGCCAAGATATAAATTTAAAGATTTGGATTCCCCTCAAGAAAAAGAGGGAGGTACGTAAAGATTTGGATTCCCCTCAAAAGGTTGAGGGAGGTGTGTTCCCGGTGCTCAGTGAAGACCGGAGAAGAAGTGAGTGATTGATTCCCTAGGATGACGGCGGCCTGTAATGATGGCGTCGTGAGTATATTTTTAACCAAGCTTGGTATGTGTTGTTTAATTTTTGTTGTTGTTATATGCATAAAGTGTAAGAATAATTTGCTGTTATAAACTGGGACTGAATGATAAGTGATTGAGACAGTACGTGTCGTCTGACACGAAGCGTGTGTGTGTTCTTGCTCATGGTTCCATACCTCCGTGAGGAGATTGGCTGGGCTTGAACGAAGCGAATTCTTGTTTGAAAGGTGTCCTGGACATTTCGTGCACTTCCTTCCTCTGTAAATAAAGAGGGTGGGTATTGAGACCCTTAAATAAAAGGTTGCACGTAGGAATCATGTCTCTGTTTAGGAGAGAGAAAGATGACAATCAGGGAATAATGATAAATCAGGTTTCCCCAATGACTCCGGTCGAACGGATGATGAGAGATAATCCCTTATTAGGAAAGGAAATAGAGAAAGTTTTTGTCTATTTTCACCCCCACACAGTGAAAACAACAGGTTTACTGATTTATAGGCTGAGGGACAGTGAAGGAGAATAAAAGATTGTTCTAAAAGAAAACAATGGAAGAAATCTCCTTATCTGGGATCAGACCAGAGAGGGTGACAATTAGATCAATTGAAAGAATCAGTCTAGTTACATAACAATGTAAACAAGATACACATCAATTGTAATTATGGAGTTCTGAACTTTGAGGTTTATTCTTTGAACATTGCCAGTACCTGGCCAGTGCTTGGTTGTGTTTATTGAATAATTGCTCCTATATGTCGTCTGATGAAAGATAGCTAATTGCCTGCAGCAGGATAAGATGGTTGCCTGTTTTTAGCTAGAAAGAGGGAGGGGGACTGCTGGGGGATTTTCTTCTGGTGATGGACGCATTACCTAGAGGAAACTCTCGATTGAGCAGTCTTTCTTGTTTGTTTAAATAAAGGATTTATTCAGTGTGACAGGAGTTGAAGTTCAGAACTCGGTGAAGTATTTTTTTCCTCTGTAATTAGCTTGCTAGCTTTCTAGGTACGGAAATGACACTGAAAAAAAAAAACTGTTTTTAGAAAAACTTAGGGACCTGATTCTGTTCTATGTGTGATAGTTATAATTGTTGTGAATGAATGGGAAGATCTTCCATGCTTTGATATATGATTATTGTTTTGTGGTATATTCTGGAAACAAAATTAGTAATAGAGGAACAATAACAGCTATGATATCTGCAGAGTGTGATTCAAAAGTTACTTTGCTTTTGAAGCAAAAATTACCAGTGCAGCCGTTTCCCTTCTGGAAGTTCTGTATAACACTCACGCAATCAACGCTTTCTTAATTAGATTTTATGATCTCTGAAATTGAACTGCTTAGAATTCTTTGCTACTGGTGCAACAGAAGAAAAACTGTTTCCTTTTTCCATTTGACCTTCAAAGTAGAGATTAAGATCCCTGCAGGATTATGTGGTATTCTGAGCAGATTGCAACTTGAGAATGATTTAAATCCTGAATGAATAAAATGTTAACCATGTTTGGATTTTGTTCTGATTGTATTAAGCAAAATTAAAAGTTAAACAGGGATTTTATATATTGTGGCAAGGTCGAGGTTAGCTGTAACTCTCAGTGATTGAAATAACTTAAAAAAAGGGAAGTGTTTGCATTCTAGATGTCCACCAGTCTTTTCATGAAAAGAGTATCAGTTTCGCTTCCCCGAACTGTAAGAATTACTGTGTAAGTCTTTTGAATTTCAGTTCCAGGAGTTCTGTCTTTAGTTGCTGTTTAGAATGAGCACATATATCCATTCAAAACTACACCAATTAAGTTAGTGGGACTGAGACACTGTTTAACAATCTAAATTTATATTTTCTGCCTCCCATTTGTTTGACTTTTAACAATTGTTTTAGAAGCAGGATTAGCTGTTGTGTGCGAGCAGCAATCCCAGAAAGCAATCCAAGAAGAGGAAAGGGGGAGGGGAAACAGCATTCTCTCTTTTGTTTGTACCTGTAGAATTTCAGGCAACTGAATTGGTGGAGCGAGTGACAGACATTCTGATAAGAAGTTATTTCAGATCTAATGCAGCACACCTGTGGACAACAGCGACCCCTACTGCAACTACATAATGCTGACTTTTGTGTGACCTTTTGAACTGGTTCAAGCTTGATTGAAATTTATATAGAATGGTATAATGGTATAAACAGTATGGTGTGTTCTCTCCTTCTGCTCTCTCTGAAGAATGGCAAGTGTTTGCTGCATTGTGTTTTAAATGCTGTCATGTATCAAAGTTTCACTGCTGTTGTACTTAATCCTTTTTATGCCTGGAAGCTAGTGTATCAGGCTGTATTTCTGCTCTTTTCTAAGCCATGCTTTAAGCTTACCTCTTTAGGGCTACTTTTGAATATGTGATCCAGCTCACCATTGTCACCGTTACTTCCCCCTTTGTTGCCCACTTGAATGATACTGACACTTGGACTCTTGAAGGTTTCTTCAACTGTCACCTCTGCTTGATCTACTTCCTTCCTGTATGAACTGTTGCTGACCAAGATAATTGCTGCCAAACCTGCTCCTTGGGACACCATCTGTTTCCTTCATCCTGATGGACAATTAGTTTTACTTCTGCGAGTTCACAGTACAACCCACATCTCCAAAGAGGTTCTCAATCACCCCCTGCCTTGAACTGAAATCGGGACAGTCTGTTGAACTTTTTGCTCCATTGCTATTACACGTAGGTTAGATGCTGGACTTCCTTGATATCTTTCTAGACCCCTGCCATAACTGCTGGACTTGGTATGGCTATCTGCCGTCTACAATGCTTACTGTATGTTCAAATGAAAGCTGTTATTGATTCTATAACTAAGTTGTCAGAGTCCCTAGAGCAGAATACACAAATGACTCTGCAAAATAGACAAGCCTAGATTTGCTCCTTGCTTCTGAATGAGGCCTTTTGTTCTTTTATTAATGCCACTATCTGTTGTATAGTCATAGCGAATCATTCAGTGTTTGTGCTTAATGCTATGGATAAAATACGTCACTTGTCAGAACTACATATTGATGATTTTAAGGGTGGTTTCCAGATTGGAGATTGGTTTTCATCTCTCTCCTCCTGGTTCCACTCCCTTGGCTCTGGCTTGAAAGGTTTATTGATTTCTGCTGGCTTTATTTTAATCATTGCTTTACTCTTCTGTTGTTTGTTTCTATGTTTATATCCTGCTGTAAGAAAAATTGCACCAAAGTATCTACCTCTTTTTTACCTGTTCAGACTAGCCCTACTCTTGTCAATGTTTCTTATGCAGCCGTCCCCATGTCAGACTATTCAGACCTGGATTTCTCCCATTCCCCAGCCGAATAAAAAAAAAATAAATAAAAAATGGGGGAGTTGTAGGGTTTAAGTACTTGTAGAGGTAGAGGTTAAGTATGATACATTTGGGATTTAGTATGATAGATTTGCTTTTAATTTTTAAGTGCTAAGGATTAATAATGTTCCTGATTCATAATCACTTACTGGCTGCCCTGAATCTCACAAAATAGTTAAAGCACAGTCATTCTGCTATAACATGTGAGCCAAGAATACAGGCCTTAGCAAGAAGAGATCCAGCACCGGAAAGAACCATATAAGGAGATATCATGAGCCTTGTGAGGTGCCAGTTTGGGCTGGAGAGTCTAGACTAGGACCTGCAAGGGGATATCAGATATAGGCCTGTAAGGTCTATGTGTCAAGAAATGCATACACAGGAAACCACAAAGCTACCAACATATATGCTGGGCCCGGCTCTGAAGAAAGCAGATTAGCTGGATCATGGTGAGTATGGGAAGAGGGGGGCCAGGGGGATTTTGCAACAGGAACTAAGGGGAGTAAAGGGTAATAATAGGAAATAAGGTAGGGGAGGGGGAGAGAACACAAAGGAATAGCTCTGGGGACTGGACTGTATGTAAAAATGCGGAAGAGAAAAAGGTATAAATTGTAATATGCTTTCTATATTCTAATGGGGAGAGTTGCATTCTTGAGGTGCCTAGTGCCCGATAGAACTCTCTTCCCCACTTCGCTGCCTGTATTTGGTCATCAGTTATCTAATAAACAGAGACTCTGATTGCACCTGTACTGACTTTTCGGATCTGATCATTTCAGGTAATAATAATAATTAGGTGGTGGTCTATTTTTGTACGAAACAGGGCCGTACAGGTGATATTCAAAGCCATTTAGGCCCTTTGCAGACCTGCAGACTTCCTAAATGGCGCTCAGCAGGGTAGTCCGTGACACTAACGCACTTAGTATCACTGAACATCCCCGGCTGCAGCCTCTAAGTGCCCTGACACTAACTGCGTAGCGTTACAATGTTCTAGGGGAGGAATAGAGGCCACACCTGGGGATAACCGCTAGGGGCGCTATTCAGTTATCTCAAAGTGGCTAAAGCTAGGTAGTCTAATGACTGGCCTAATATTGCCTCTGACCCGTTAGCTAACTCGCTATCCAGCCAACCTGGATATTCAATGCCTTCAGTTTTCTAATTCCTGATATTGATCTGGCCACGTCCTTATTAAATTCTGTCTGATATCTTTATTCCTACCGTCTATTAGATTACTGGGTTTGTTTGTCCCTTGTTTGGACTATGCTGCGCCCTGAAACTCCTCAAGCAGTGGTGGTACTACCCTGCCTTTGCAAACACAATGTACACTGATTTCTCTTCTCTACTGACTTTATCTTATTTCTTTTGCTGCAAGATGAAGACATTCTCTAGCAGGCTTGGTCTGTTTTGTTAGACCTCCGACCTAGGCTTGGGTTGTGAGTGCACCTGAAGCACACAGAACCCCTAAAGAAAGGGATGAGCCCAGCATGTTCTCAGAGTGACATCTAGAGGCCAGTCCAGGAGCAGCAGCGGAAGTAGTAGAGGGTGAGCCGCATCCCTACGTACTTGAATGTAACTCGCCTTGAACTACCATTGGAAAGGCGCAAGCTAAATACTAATGATCCTAAATAAAATACCGGTCTCTTGGCTACAGCAGCATCAATGTGGTACTCTACAGGAGCAGAAAATTGGGTCAAACACAGCTGTATGAAAAGAGACAAGAGGCATGGAAGGAGAACGCAAGAACTGAAATAAGAGCAGGTCGGACTCAACCATTGACTAATGTGGGCAGCCGCCCATGAACCCCAGTTCTTAGGCTCTCCGTTTCACCAGAAATGTACAGTTCTTTGCAAATATTCTGGCCTGCTTCTAAGAGGACAATTACTAGAATGTATTAGCCTCTTGTTTTTTTTTAATAAAAAGAACTATCTTTGTCCTGTCTGAGAAAGCTGCCCCAATATTTTATCCCATGAATCACCTTCCTCCAGGCAAGGCCGGCTCCACAGCTGCTTCAAGGTGATGGCACCCTAGAAAAACCTTAAGCGTTATGCGCCCCCTGGCTGTTGCCCCCCAGAAACTGCCACATTCAGAGAACGCTTAGTTTGCCTAATGGTTGGACCAGCCCTGCCACCAGGGCTTAAATGTTGACTGAATTTGTCTCTGGTTCACCATAACCGATAAACACAGCAGGAATCATGTACCATACTGCCCATCAGATCACTCGCTGTACACACCACAAGGCTGCAGGTCACTAGAGTCTCAAGAGCTCTTATTGTCTCAGAAAATAAATACCCCAGGGCTTAAAAAGGGACAAATCCTCTGCAGGTGTGTATTGTTTTTAGAGGCAGGGTTTCATCTGCCTTCCTCAAATGTTATCATAATGATGGGCGCCTCTCGTCCCGGTTTTATGCAAACACAGCAACTATTTCAATTAGGGAGACTACACAGAAGGATGTGTGACTCAGGCCTTCTCTGTATGAGTAAAGCAAAGATAAAAGGCAAGGGTGCTCCAGGATTCTACATCATTATTTCATGCAGGTTTTTCAATTAACAGAATTAGATAAACTAAACTGAGCATTTCCAATTATGTGTTAACTGGTGAACTTCTCCATAATGGCAATGGAGTGAATGGAGGGGGAAAACTTAATTTTACCACTCATTTCCGTGTGTGATAGAAATATTTGTACTCGGGCTGACATGGGGCCACCTGGGAACGTTCACCAGAAGCAAAACTAATGAAATTACTAAAATAGCGAACCGAGCAAGAAAACATTTTAATGAGGCCGTAAGTGAACCAGCATCATAAGCAATAATGCAGACGCCTCAGACTTGTGAAGGACTGGCTCAGATTTCCTGGGGATCCCCCGGCGACTAATAAGATGGCAAGGTTTCATCTCTGATTGTGAGAAACAGTCATAAAAAGCCTTTCATCTGAGAAAAAGTATCCTTGAGAGATGCAACAGGGAGATGGTCGTGGATCTGTCTTGCTGAGCGTGGTCCGCCGCACTTTGAACATGCTTCTGTCAAGAAGCGAAATGCTGCTTTTCCATTATTCATCTCGCTCTTTTATTCACCGAAACAATGGGAATTTTGAAGTTCTGGTCATGCAGCATTCCGGAACGTTTCCTGGAATGAATGCAATGGAAGCCTGCCAAGACAATGGAAGAGGCCCAGGGGCACTTTTGAAAAAATTACACATAATTAGCTTCCTTTTGTCCTCCAACAACACTAGTCCAGAAGACCTTCCATTTATGCAGGGGGCAGATCCCATGCTTTGTCCGGCTTCTGCAAAGACCTCTAGGGGAGGTTCCAAGCTGTAATTCTGCTTAACGAAAAATGTCCATTGCCAGGTTTACGCATCCAATCTGGGTCTCTTCCCAAATCTAACCCTTGTATGTGACACCCCAGGATGTTTTTTAGCTAATCTTTTCATCCTTCCACAAATCGAGTGCAGGTGAGCTTACACTGACCTGAATCTTTAAACAACGGCCCTTGCTCTGTCTGAGGGATAGCTCACATACATAACTGCTTGAAACAGCAAAGATACAACTAAATCTGGGAGGGGACGGAGAGAAGCGAATGTGGCTAAGGCTGGGACTAGGTGGCGAGAGAAAGATGGGAATGTTCCTGGGGATAGGAGGCAAAGAGAAAGGAGAAAGCTGTGTTTGGAGGTGGTGGTGGGGGGGGGGGGTCATGGCTGAAAATTCACCTGGGGCATCTAATACTTGAAGAAGGACTATAGAACTCAGGCCTCAGCTACATCACTCATTGCTTGAGACAAAGTTTTAGACAGTCTGGAAGTTCACTCCAGGATTTGGGTTCATGGTGAATTTTTATTGAGTCCACAAAGCTTGCTCTGAGCTATCGAATTGATGGTAACACTGTGAAGTTTCCAGAATTCACTTTTAAAGGCCTGAGGACCAGAGGCAGGGTTCTGCAGTGGACCACTGGGTCATAGCTCGACCAACATTTTACTCCACTCCGCATCAGCAGCTAGGGGTTTAACGGGCAGGGATGGCTTATTTGACCCCCTAATGAAAAAGGTGTTCTGCTGCCCCTGACAAATCCGATCAGGTTCCATAGGAATGGGACCAGCAGAATACACCAGGCTCTTTGCAATGACTTCCTGAGCTGCCATTTATCTGAGCCTCTCTGATGCTCAGCACACAGAAACCAGGCTCTGATCAAGAAGACCTCAGCTTGAAGTTGGCCAATGAGGAGCATAAAGCCCAATTCGGGGAGGAAATCACTGCACAGCACTGCCACTGGGCCGCCCTTATTTTCCATTTTTACCCCAAATACATTTGTTCACTTGAGTTACTGTGAATGTTGAAGTCATAAGCTCTATGTGATGTCACCAAAACTTTAGAGTATCTGTGTTATTAAACTGCAATCTACTAAGAACAGGACTATAAGAGGGCTATTGTGTAGCAGCCGCCTGTGTGTGGAGGCATCTATTTTATGAAGACAGATAGATGCCTAAGTGTCTTTATTAAATACTGGAGCAAAGCAGCAGAATTTGTGGCTAGATTGCAGCCGCAAATACAAAGAAGAGCAAAACCACTCTTGCTGGAACAATTAGATGAACACAAGAGGCAAGAAGCATGCGGTGGTCATAGGATACTTTAATTAAATAACCCCAACGCGTTTTGGCAAACGGCTTCCTCAGGGGGCATGCAGCTTGCAATAAAAATAAGATAAAAATTAATTAAAAACGTAATCATAGAAATACAAATACACATAAAAATACTTAAAAAATTATATCATAAAATGAAGTATGGCAGTGTGGCACATAAACATTGTAGACATAAATACATAAAAACACCAATGCAGGGCAGTGAAAGCACAAAGGAAAGCTGTAACTAAACAAGGATATAATGTATTGTGTCTATACAAAAACGTATGGGTTTGCTCACTAAAGTGCACCGTGGTATGTTTCACCTTTAAAATGATCCTATGTTCTGTTTATATAACTAAAAACTGACACAAACAAGAAGCCATGATAGCAATAAAGTATCTATACATATTATGATCGTATTTGAAAAATATATATTAATATTATAATAAAACACCAGAATTACAATCTTAAAACTAAGAAGAGCTGCTAAAACTTAAAATACATGTTGTACTCACTGGATAAAATGATACGTTGAGAGAAGCTGGCAACAGTAATCACAGTAATGAAGGAAGAATAGCAATCTTCTGTAAAAAAGAATCATAGGGGTAGTAATGTTCAAAAATTGGGCAATGAAAAGTGTATCGTGTATAACTTACTGAAACGAATACTAAGGAGATTTGGTTGAAAATGTACCCTAAAATTGTCCTTTGAGAAATGTTTTTACCTTTTAAGCATTAAACTGTAAAGATGAAATTAAAATAAAAATAAAAATAAAAGCTGAAAAACTTATGGAAAGAATGGATAACAGTAGGGCTTAATATTCTCGTAAAAATATCTATAATGTAGAGAAATATATCTCCATTTAATGTGAAGGAGAGGCGAGTGAGCGATGAAGACCTGTATGAATGCTAAAATCACTGTCTTTATACCATTATTTTAATATGTTACTTCTAATAATCATGGTCCACCTTATAGTTTTGTAGCCTGTCAAACAATACTGTATACTCCATATCGGAAAGGCCCCTCAATATGCAACTGCTTCAATTGAATAGATGTTAAAAATGTGTTTTGACAGCGATCGTATGTATGAGGAAAAAAGACTCAAAATAAAACCTATATTTCAACTTTTGAAAAATACGAACTCTAATTGTGTTTGATAGACACCTGCAGTAACGGGCTAAGCAATAGCATCTCTTTATATGTGGCTATATTTGTCGCCAAATGAAAACACTGTGAATAAAATATTGCTGGGGAGGTGTAAATAGAAATGAATACCCCTTTCAAGATTACTAGTGAACGTAGCTGTAAAAATCGCCGAATTAAAACGCTATGAATGAAATGCTGCTGAAAAGGTGCAAATAGAGATAAATAACCCTTCCGGGAATGATAACAACGATACTAATTTATGTTACAGTAGTATTACAATCATAAAATATTTTTGAAAACAAGCCAAACCTGTGCAATGCACTTCGCGTGAAATACACTTCACATGTAAAGTGGAGAATAGATGACTCATTGTGAAGGCTATTTGTAAACGCCGAAATTCGCGCCAAAACAAGGTGTAGTGAGCGTGGTTAAACCATCAGCGAATCAGTTTGTGGGATTGAAAATTGCGAAGTTTGTAACCGGGTAGCCAGACCCAATGCTCACCCTTGACCACATATTCACACCCCATCCCCCACTTCGACCCCCCCGCTTCCCAGGCAGTCCCGACCAACATGGCAACCCACAAACTCAAAGAGATTGTACTTGGCAGTAACTGGTCGCAGCTTTATTAACAACAATCCAACCGTTAACACTCAGAACAATAAACAACCGCACCCATACCCCACGGCGCGATCCGCTACCAGCCATATAATTAGCAAGGTGACCTCGCCACTGCCACAGCCGGGTCAAGCCACCGGCCATTTGCCAAGAACCCTTCCCCGACTTGGCCATCTCAGTAGCACAAGCCGGCCCGGGTTTAACCGGGTCGAGGGCACCCCGCCCTCGCCACAAATGGCCTACAGCTCCGGACCCCGGAAAACTCCGGGATCCCATCACCGGCACAGGCTACTTGTCTGTCTGTGCGGGCCCCCCCCCCCCCCCCAATACTTAGTTGTGACCAGCTCTGCTGTCCTGCACCACTTTCTCCAACACCTCCTGCCAGTCATTAAGCAATAAGTCTTCCCCAACCGGGGATAAGTGAACCCCATCACTTCTATACAGACCTGCACAACTAACCTCGACACATGCGTGCTGCACCTGATAGCCCCCCATTTTGCAGACCCACCGCCCAATTTGCCGATTAATCTTTATCAGACCCCTAGACCACCTCCTCTGCCCCCAGCAAGCCAGTCTAGGTATAATGTCCGACCATATCAAAACTACCCCTTCACACCACCGCAACACCACTGCCAGATCTTTCTTTGCAGCGTTAATCAACTGTTTGCAAGTCCATGACGTCAACTCGTTGCCCCCAAGATGCACCAACACAATCTCCGGCTGTTTCCCAAGTTGCAGCTGATGTTGAAGCAAGGGCAGAATCAGCGTCCACCGCAGTCCCCGCACACCCAGCCATGAAACAGATACCGCTGCCGGATCGAAGCCAAGATTGATCCCAACTGGCCGCACTGCCACTTGATGTCCAGCCAAGAACACAAAGGAGTGCCCAATCATCCAACACTCCCGTCCACCACATCCCCCACCTGAAAAAGAAATCAACAGTTAGTGTCACCCCCCCCCCTCCATTTTACCCCCAATCCTATAAACGCACATATCCTTGGAATGCTCTGGACTGCCACCTGCCTATACATTGTATCTGCCCACTCCCGAGCCCCAATTCCGCAGCACTGGTTGCCGCCCTGATGCGAAATGAATGGGCCGAAAATTGACTTGCGTCCTCACCTAGCCGGTCCAGCACCATACGTAATACCGCCGAAACTTGAAAACAAATAGCCCGCCCCCCTAACCCCGGACGCACTTGCAAGTACTCCCGCATTGCAGCGACCAGGCAGGTGGGACTACCTATCGCATTGAGAATTACCCATAGACTCCTGCCTCGCTGATCCGTCTTGGATTTGGCCAGAAGTACCCGTAATTACCTACCTTCCAGTAGGACGTGCTGGCGAAGCAAGCTGGCCCCTATCCCAGCTTTTTTGGAACTCGCAGCCAGCTCCCCCACCCGGAACGCCCCAAAGAAAGCCAACGTAAACGCCGCACAGAAAAGCACCGCCTCGTATCATGACTCCGCGACCTTCGGCAATTCACCACACAGTCTCATGAGTAAATCGTGTGTAATCGTACGCCTCCTATCACACGGGGTCGGCCTCGAGTGCTCCCACCCGCGCAGCATGCACTGAACCATAACCCCCCCCCCCCCACCCATAGTCCCCCAACCTACAGCTCTCGCAAAAAACACAAAACCAGCAAGATGCCCCTGTACAGCCGACCTGGACAACCCACGGCCTTTTGCCCGGACTATATACTGCCCTAACAATTGATCCGAAACCGCGCCCGACCGCCACCCCAGTTCTCGCAAAAATGCTACCACCATCCCACAGCCTCTCCGATAAGCATCCCAGGTCCTCTCGGCCACAGAACTCCACAGCAGCTCCTTCATCTCCGCAGGCCACAGTTCCACAATCTCCAAGGGACCGCTCTCCCCTCCGCATCTGCCTCCGGTGTCAACTGTCGAAACCGGTCCCACTGCAAACGAGAAAGAGCATCAGAGATTTCGTTAGTATGGCCTGGAATATGGCGAGCTTTCAGCACTAAATTTAAACGCAAAGAGCCAAGAACTAGAGCTCTCATCAGCACCGCCACCTGCAGACATTGCGGAGTGTAACGATTAACTACACTCACAACAGCTGCGTTGTCGCACCACCACACTAACCTGCGATTACGCAATCTGTCCAGTCACAATTCCAACGCCACGAGCATCAGGAATAACTCCAAAAAGGTTATGTTCCTCGATAAACCCGCTGCCTGCCACTCCTCCGGCCACCTATCCATGCACCATGCCCCTCCGAAATAGATACCAAGACCCACACCACCCGCTGCGTCTGTATAGAGCTGTAAGTCCTCACTTGAACTCTCCACCTCCCTTATAACTGACGTCCCATTAAAGTCCTTCAAAAAGACGTCCCATACTTTTAAATCCTCCTTGACTGCTCTGAAGACCCGTATCCGATGGTGCGGCTTCCTCACCCCAGCCGTCACTGCCGCCAGATGCCGCAAGAATACTCGACCCATCGGAATCATTTTACAGGCAAAATTTAAGGATCCAATCAAGGCCTGCATCTCTTTCAAGGTTAACTTAGAGGAAGCCATGGCATTAGCCACCAAGACCCGCAACCTAACAACCTTCTCCCCCGGCAAGCGCGCCACCATCTAATCTGAATCTAACGCGACTCCCAAAAAAGGTGAGCCTTGAACACGGCCCAACCGTCTTCCCCTCAGCCAAAGGTACCCCCAACTGTCTCGCTAACACTTCGAAACCATCCAATAGCTCCTTACACGCCGGGGATCCACTTCCACCCACAAACAAAAAATCGTCTAAATAGTGCACAACCTCGGATCTACCAACAAGTCGGGTCACCACCCACTGCAAAAAGGTGCTGAATTTTTTGAAGTAGGCACAGGATACCGAGCAACCCATCGGCATGCACTTATCCAAATAGAAGCCACCGAACAAATGAAAGCCCAACAAACAAAAGGCCGTGGGGTGCACCGGCAATAAACGAAATGCCGATTCAATATCTACCTTTGCCATCAGAGCCCAAGGCCCGACCCTCCTGACCAGCTCCTCAGCCTTATCGAATGACGTATAGCGGACCGTACACCAATTGCGCAGTATATGATCTTTCACCAAATCTCTAAGTGGAAAAGATAGATTATGGATCATGCGAAACTTCCCCGGTTCTTTTTTCGGTATAATTCCAACCGGTGACACCACAAAATCTCGATAAGGAGGCTGCCTAAACGGCCCCGCGACCCTGCCTAACTTCAGCTCCACAGCCACCTTCTCCTGTGCTATCGCCGTGAACCGCAGGACCGAAGGGGAATTCCTCACCACCGTAGCCGCCACCACCCCCCCCCCCCCCCAACAGGTATCACAAACCCAAACTGAAAACCCAAAAGTAACATTTTTCGAACATTTGGACTCAGGTAGCCCCGTAGCCACTCTTTCAACACCTCAACTTTTATCGGTGTAGGCGCCATGTCAAACACCCCCGCCTGTCTTAAGTGAAGGCAAGACAGGCACCGCAGAACCTTTCTTAAGGCATTTGGACAAGGGATGCCTGCCACTGCAGGCAGAGCACGCATGCCTGAATTTGCAGTCCAGGAAGGGGCACGCTGACCTGTTAAACCGCCAGCATACGTCCCCACCCGTACCTGCCACCACTCTGACGGGCGAGACGACCCCCCTGCCTCGAAAGGAACGACTCGGTCCAGCGGTAGCTGTCGAGCCACCCTTCCCCTGCACCCCCGCCACAGCCGTCCTCACCGACATTTGGGTGAGCCACAAATTGATGTCTTGAGTCGCCCAGTTCAACGACTTGTTTTCTTCCATTTTATCCCGAAACTTCTCGTCATAATTCAACCAGGCCCACCCTTCGTGGGTTTGCGAGGCTTCGAGAATTGAATCAGCGTAAGCAAGCAACATATCATACTGACCCGGATGATGCTGCCCCCATACGCTAGCCAGCCGCAAAAAGGCCCTAACCCAGTTCACTACCGTCTTAGACACCTTCCGAATCCTGCCCGCTTTCTCATCCTCCTTCCGTTTCTTTCTACTCTCCCCCGAACGCTTACGACATTCCAACAGGCGGAAAATGTCAATATATTTACGTTTCCAAATTTTGTGCCTCAACTTCTTCGGCACCCTCTCCCACAGTTCCGATAAAGTTGCCACATTCTGGTTCACGCCAGTAGCCCTCATCTCCCGCGCCTCATACCCTGTACCCTCACCTTCCGATGATGACCCGGACGTCGACGAGGACGACGAGTCAGACCCCTCCTCTGCCGACACAAATGCTTCCTCTTTCTACCCGCCTTGCCCCTTCGCACCGTCTGTTCACCGCCCCCCTCCCCCCGCCCCGTTGTCCGACAACAACTCACCTGCCGTTGCTGCATCAGTTCCCGCCAGTGTGCTCGTCCCTTGCGCCAGCTCCTTGCCCTGTCGCTGCTCATTCAAACCTTGCGCCACAGGACCTGCCTCCACGCCAGTGTGCGTCGACCCTCCTCGAGCATCCATGTTCTCCTGTCGTCGACCGCTTACTCCGAGCGCTGGTCCTGGCGAAAGTAGATACGGGACCTGTGGAGAAATAGAGGGAATAACCTGGGGAGAGAAACCGGCAGACCAGACCGGTTGCCATGCCCCCGCCCAACCGGCCCCAGATGGGCCTTGACCTCCTCCCATCCACCGCTCCCAATCCAACATCCACCAACCTGACCCAAACCCCGGCGGCCCCACCGAACCGAACCCAGCCGGGGGCACCATCTCAGAGCCTCCACTGGCCCCCTCCCAAAAATAGGCACCAACAGGGCCCATTCCCACACCCCCCCCCCCACGGGTGTACCGGGGCACTAATCCTGGCGTGCTCCGAGGTGTCCGCCCCTTACCCCCCGATCTCCACACCGCCTTCATTATCCCCTTGCCAATTCCCCCGCACATCCTCCAGCTTGCTATCTGCGGCCAACGCCCTTGCCACTTGCAACGCCAAACCCCTTCCTCTAACCATGTCCCCCCTACCATGACCACCTGGCCTGCGGCCTACCCGCACCCTACTTGCTGCACCCAAGGACATGCCCCGCGGCCTAGCAGGTCCCTCAGCCCTCCCCTGGCTGGTTGAACATCCCGGCTCACAGAGCATCCCCGCTGCCCATTGCTCCTTCCCCCCACACACCCCCGCCTCCCATGGCCAACCCGTGTCCTGTTTTGCATAGCTCCAGCCATTCCTCGCCCCCGGCCGCTGCCTGCCCTACCTGGTGGCATCGTGCTATCTTTATTATTAATTTATTGTTGTTGTTTTTTTTTTGTGTATGTCTCCCCACCCAACCCCTTCGCTCGATCTCTGGGCAGGCCCTGCACCCGCTCCTCACCCCCGCTCCAAGCCGACTCGCCTGCCACTCTCTCTGGGCTCAATCGCCGCTTCCCTGGTCCCGAACTCAGCTGCCAGACTCCAAAAGCACCCGATCCGCTCAAGCCGCTCCTCGACTTCACGCCGCCGCCGATGGCTCTGCGGAAGCTCAACACCGCAGACCCCCAACTCGAAAAACAAAGACCCCGCCACTAGCTGGCCAACGTGTGCCTCACATGCACCACGAGGCCGACAGGCTCGGTGCACATGCGCACGCACGCCGACGGATCCCCCGCGCACGCACCCGCGGGGGGATCCAATCAATTTAAACCTTACACTCGCCTTGCCCTCCACTGATGCTCGCTCCTCCTCCAACCCCTCCACCCCCCCCCCCAAGCCAACTTCCACACAAAGGGCGCGCGCAGGGTCCCGCATCGGGCCAGGCACCCGGTTACCTGTGGGCGCCGGGACCCTGCCCGCGCCCTTATTTTTTGTGAAGAGAATAGTATATACCTGTGCAGTACACTTTTACCAAATGATACCCTTACTTATAACCATGTCATACACATGTTTAAACTTGTCTAAAGGAAGTATTGAACATAAAGACCTTATGGCCGCGCGTATCCAGGATGGCTTAAAAACTAAAAGAATATAAAATGTGATTAAAATAGATATGCTTAAAACGCACGGTAATTCATAAAATTTCACCTAAATAAACCAAAAAAAGAAGAAGGGGGTTAGTTGCCAAAAAAGAGTTTTCATATGCTTATATTATAGAAAACAAAATTACTTTATATATATATATATATATATATATACTTTATTGTAATGTATACTTAAAAATGATTTTAGATAAAAGTCTGTGTTACGTGGAAGTTTTTTTTTATAAAAGATCCTGTGCAAAAACGTTTTTAGTTCGGTGACTTGCTTCAAGCTGTCTAATATAAAAACTCCTGATATAAAACCATCTAAAAGACTTGGGGAGTTAAATGTTGGACTCAGATTGTATTCTTATCTATCTAGGTGCATTAATATGTTAAGTCATGGTAAGTATAAACATGCAATAAAGATTATTGACTGTGATATATTCATCTATAGGGAAGGAAGACTGAGAATACTGCTGTGATCTATAGGAATACAGACAAATCTATCTCCTGATTAAGACCATGTGGTTCTAAACTGCTAAATTCATAAATATATCGTTGCTCTAACTTAAGCAGAATCTTGTCAACATCACCTCCCCTCCAGTGGGGTGTCACTGTTTTAAGGACAAGATATTTTAAATTCTTAATTGAATGTCCTTTTTGCACCCAATGTGTAACTAAAAGTTTATCTGGAATCTTCCTTTGTATGCAGCTACGGTGTTCAATGATTCGTATGTGAACCTGTCTTTTGGTCTTTCCAATGTAAGATAAGTTGCATGGACATAATATCAAATAAATTACATTCTCTGTCTTGCAATTGGAATAATTGTGTAAGTAGATCTTCTGACCTGTCGTGGGGTGTGTGAAACTATCTTTTACAGTGATGGTGTGAGAACACACTGTGCAGTTACCACATTTGTAATGCCCTTTAAATTTAGACTGGGATTTATGATATGCAAGAGCTGAAGGAACTAGTATATTTGCAAGGTTGGGGGTTGTGTTTATAAGCTACCATGAATTGTTTTGATGCAAACGATGGTAATGATGTTAATAAATACCACTCTTGTTTCAAAATACTAACAATTGCTTTGGATAGGTTTGTAAAGGTAAGGGCACAGACAATCTTGTCTGTTGTTGGGCGGTCTTTCTTCTGTAAAAGTGACGTGCGTTCCGTGGAGCAAGCCCTAAAATATGCTTTTTTTATACACCTCTGTGGATAGCTCCGCTCTTTAAACCTTCAAAGCATATCTATTGCATGGCGTTCGAAATCTGTCTCTTTGGTGCACAGTCTTTTTATCCGCAGGAACTGACTGAGAGGTAAATTATTTTTTAGAGATGTGTTGTGAAAACTATCATATTTCAATAGAGTATTTCTATCTGTTGGTTTTCAGTATAGATCTGTGACAAACCCATCTTTACCCTTTCTAATCATGATGTCCAAATATGCGATGCATTCTGAACTAAACAACCCTTCAAATTGTAAAATTGAATCTAAGGAATTAAGCCAAAGAAAAAAGCCCTGTAATATAGATTCTGTACCATCCCATATCATTAGCACATCATCTATATAGCGTTTCCAGAGAAGGATGTGTTTTTTGAAGGGGTGAAAACTTAGATATTGTCCTTCAAAGTTCGCTACATTGAGGTTGGCAATGTCTGGCGCCATGGAGGATCCCAAGGCAACCCCCTTAATTTGTTTATAGAAAATACCTTTGAAACTAAAGTAGTTTTCTGTCATAGCTAATGTCGCTAGCTGAATCAAAAAGAAGGTGGGTATATGTATTGGTTTAGATCTTTGAATTAAAGTATTGGCAAGGACTTCTAAAGCCGCCTGTTGTGGAATGTTAGTATACGAGTTAATGTCAAGAGTGACCAATAGTAAGTTGTCATCATAACCTTGGAAATCTTGTAAGATATTGATAATATGGGTTGAATCACGTACATATGATTCAATTTTTGTAACAAAGGGTCTCAAAAAGATGTCAAAAAATTTGGATAGCGCCTAAGTGTCTTTATAAAATACTGGATCAAAGCAGCAGAATTCGTGGCTAGATTGCAGCCGTAGATCTTGAAGCCTGGACAGCAGCAGGTGTAACTATTAGAATGTAAATGTTAGCACATACCCGGGTATTTTCTATAATGCATGCGTAAAACATGACTCTGTCAGCGCTTTGCCCAAACTGAAGCCCTGAACAAGCTTGCACCCGGTGGGTGATGTAAAAGTGTGCATCATTCTGTTGCCATGGATAGTCGGACTTGTGCAATGCCTGGGATGATTTTATGAAAGGTCTTTGTACGGGAGAAATCCTTTACACCCATTTTATACTGCCATGCCTACTTAATGAGCATTTTCAGGCACCTGTTCCTTGGCTAATCTATAAAGTCAAGTATACGCACGCTTGACGTTACAGAATACTAGCGTGACTGGCAGGGAAGGGACCTTAAGGCACCTACTTGTTGCAAGGGTGTGCGTAAACAACAGCCTTTTATACTCAAGGTATGTGTTTGCTCCTGCCACCCCTGCTCTGTGAAACTCATGCGCACACCCACAACCAAACTCTGCAATACTTTTCTGCTAGTCAATATTTTAGAAATGGTCATTGATGCATAATAGTAGCCACAGAAATGCATAAATGACTAAATTACCAACATTTACACAGTGCCACATAAATAAAATCCCTAGTATACAGTTTGGGGTAATATTCTAAGGAGGTGCATAGTTTTAGGCACAGTATACGTGCCCGACGGCTATTGTAGTCATTAATGCACATATGTGGCCACGTATGACCTCTTCGAAAATACCAGCCATGATGACACGATGGCATGTGCTTTGCTGTGTGTGTGCACATGGGCGGAGTACCCAAGTACATGTGAAGATTATAAAATATTATAATTTATGTGCATTTCTGAAAAATCTAGGCATGGGCATCTACACCATCTCTAGGGCCGAAGTAAATGTCTGCATCTTAAAGTGCATCTTCCACTCTTATGCTAGCATTTTATAAAGACAAGGAGACCCTAACTTGTTTTTATTAAAATAGTATTTTGACCAACATAGCATCAGCAACTAGAGAGCTTTGGGGCAGGGCTGGACACTGGTTTCTTTGGCCCCTCCGACCATAAAGATGTTCCCCTGCTCCTGATTCACCATAAACACTGACCTTGTTATGTTTAATAGTAACACACGTGCTTGAAAACCGTATTACATTTCATTTGGGGAAAGCAGCCGCAATGAAACATTTTACTGTCGACTACAGGTAGCGTGCGCTAAAACAACAAACCTGCAACTCCAAAATCTGGTACCAGCAGGGCAGCATCAACTGGTGATCACTCTTTCCTCCTTTGGGTCCATGGATGAGCTATAATGCAGGAAAAGGACACTGGGAAGATGAGAGCTCACCGAGGGACAGTTCAACAGCACAGGTTTTCAGCAGGGGCAGGTGGGCCAGCAGTGTGCTATCTGCAAAATTAACAACAAACAACAAAATTTCATTTTGGTTTAAAAATAAGAAAGAAAAACTATTGCATGTAAGGAATCCCTAGCCAGGGGCAACAAACACAGGGATCCTTCCTCGGCCTTTGGTTTCCTGTTTCCGGTCCCAGAAGCAAGTGAGAAGAAATGAAAACACAACACACACAGAGTTATACCATAACAAAGTCTGCTAAAGCTCTAGGAAGGCAGCCACGGGCCTGCAAACATCATCAGTCTCCTTTAATCTGCTTGTCAACAGCACTTTCTTTTATAGGAAAAGACTGCCACATTACACACTCTTTTACCTTATCACTCTGCATCATGCTTTTTGCTTTGCCTATACTATCTACACGCTACAGGTCAAGCTAAACACTACATGTTTCAGGTCAAGCCAAACATAAACATATTGCACATGCTTAATCAGGGCAGCTTCCTGTAAATATGAGCTCCCTGTCTTGCAAGATGTAACCTTGACTGTCTCACGTATACATAAACACCCCCTGTGAAACTGTCAGCATATTCAGAGCTGTTCTCACACTCTAAATTTTCCCTATTAGACCCTAGCTGCCCTTTGGATCCCTTTCAAGAAAAACAAGTATATCATTAATTTTCACTTCTGTCCCTATTTTAATTATCTGATACAGCAAAGGTATAATTAACTAAAATAGATTAACCAGTAGATAGATGAATGATAGATCTGATGTTAATATTGACATCTTTTTCTTTCGGGTTGCTGGAAAGCCAGTGGGCAGCCCTTCAGAGCTGAAACATTGTGACCATAGAAGAGACTCTGGACAAGAGTCACGTAGGCCTGATTCATACATGCTTCATTAGAAAAATGCAGATCTGACATCCAAGAAGGTCTAAGCAGGATCATTTTCTCGGGTCTTAAGAAAAAACTCTTTCCGCAGTTTTACAGTATGTTGCCTCGACTCCTTTCTAGTAAATCTCGCTCTTCTTCTTTATGATGATTGGCTACCAGTGTGTTGCTCACTCTGCATTCTCTGCCTCTCAGGTGGGAAACCTCAGCGAAACCTCCACATTGCGGCAGCAAAGCTTTCTGGCTCTTGTTGTCTGTGTCGGAGGCGATGGAAGTGGCTGGTCAAAGTGAGCACAACAGCAATGCAACATCGGAGGCTGTTTTAATGGCATTGCTGCCTCTGCAAGTCCCAGAAAGGGGCAGGAGTGGCGGCAATGTGCCACCCTGGAAACATGGGTACTCTAGGTCACTGCCTCGTTCGCCTATTGGGTAGCGCAGCCCTGCCATCAGTTGCTATGCTACATGCAAACTACTTCAAATACAGTATAAAATAAAATATGATAAATTAGAAAAAAAGAAGATCGTGTTGTTTTCCTTACATTTAATGTGATGGGTGAGCCTGTCTGTTTCTCATCTTCCAATATGGATCCAAAGAAGAGCTTCTGCCCCTAGATCAGGGAGGTTTTGTTACTCTTACCGTCTCACCTCTCACCCCTCCCTCTGTCTACTTGCTCACTGCACCACTCCTCCAAACCCTTTGATCGTACTGTTGCTCCTCAGCCTCACTTGCTCATTCTTTCACCCTTTAGCGAGCGGTAATTTGATAACATGCACCGGATCGGAGCCAAGGATGCCTCCACCTTCCACTCCAGCTTCAATGGGAGCAAGTTCATAAAGCTTTCGGTCAGTGACTAAAGGTTCCAGGTCAGTGATCCGGCAGAAGATCATCACTCTTAGCCCCTGCCCTCACCCTTTCAACCTCCCACCAGCATCCATTGTTTATTGTTTCATCCTACCCCCCCCCCCCCCACTTGTTCTCTCTCTGTTCATTCTTTGCTCCATCTTCCTTTTTGTCCCTTAGTCTTTGCCCCCCCCCACCCCATTCATCGATAGGAGGAAAGTGGCATCAGCTCTCCTTAGCGAAAAACTGTCAGTGTCTTCCTCTGATGACTCACTGTGAAGTTTGAGTTGTGGGGGCCCCGCGGGTCCCCTCATTAAATGCAGTTACCCAAACAATGAGAGCACTGTCTGCTTCTAGACTGCATTTCCGATATTTTGATTCAAAGCATTTTTTTCCAGTTGCAACGAAAACCCGCCCCAAGGTGGTAAGTCTAACAGGCTTATTTTAAAAGCCACTTATGCACTTGAAACAGGAGCTTATGCACAGAAATTGCTTTATTTAAAATTTCCCAGACTATATGTGGGTACAAGGGCATGTGAGGCATATTTATTATCACATCTAAGTAATGAACCTCATGACAAGTTAGAATATCTACGGTATTATACCTATTTCAATGAATGCTTGGCCAAACTTAGAGTCGATTTAAAACTTTGGGGGTGAAAACCTTGGCAAAGTTATCAGAAACCTTCTGTACTGTATTTAGAAGAAAATGGAGACCAGTCTATCCGTTGGAAGAACGCTTCCAGATAAAGGGATGGTTGTTCGAAAAGCATGGCAAGCACTCTTGGGCAGGACAGGACTAACCCTTCGGTGGGTCCTAGGCAAACAAGTGAATTGTCTCCCCATCATAAGACTCCCACAAACAGAGCCCCCCATGGTTCTGGCTCCAGGGGAACTTCAGCAGAGAAGGAAGTGGCTAGCAAGAAGTGTTGCTGCAAGGCTCCTGCCCAATGGAAACAGGATACAGAGAGTGAAGGGAACAGACAGACCTTTTTGGCTGGGAATCGTTCTTTCCTCCCACCCCCACACTCACATTTCTGCCAGCGGCTGATTGACCAGGCCAAATTCTGTCTTGTGAGATGCCTTTGAGAGGACACCTCTTAAAAGTCTGGGTCCTAGGCACATGCCTCATTTGTTTATACCTTAATCCTGCCTTGCCCATGGAAGGTTCCACTCAAAGAGCTAGCACCTCCGTCAGAGTCCAGTGACTGACCCGATGATGCAAGGTGGGCATTTCTCGGTGTAAATTTAGGTTCGGGTGCTTAAGCTCTTGGCAACTGTGGTGAAACCACTTCTCCTAATAAGATCTATCAATTTTAAAACACTTCTGAGCATACACAGCTCTCTACAGCGGCGGAAAGTATTCAGATACACTATGGGCCTGATTCCAAGATGTGCCTTGTGGGACGTGCACCCCACAAGCTGTCCTGCTCCTATTCCCCCTCCAGCTCTCCCTGCAAGGCTAGAGCAGCAGGACAGGGGGGGGGGGCGGTAGGGGGCGGAGTCTGGGCAGAGCAAGGGCAGGCTGAGGCGGCAGGAACGATACAGAGGCATTATAATATCCTCTGTTCTCCATTCCTTTCCTTATGATTCCTAGCATTTTATTTGCCTTCCTGGCCACCGCTGCACACTGGGCGGAGGATTTCAACGTGTTATCCACGATGATACCTAAATCTTTTTCCTGGGTGGTGGTTCCTAATGTGGAACCTTGCCTCATATAAGCATATTTTGGGTTGTTCTTTTCTAAGTGCATAACTGCACTTGTCCACATTAAATTTCATCTGCCATAAGAACGTCCAGTCTTCTAATTTATCAAGGAGTGGAGGAGTGGCCTAGTGGTTGGGGCAAGGTACTTCAGGCCAGAAGGTTGGGGGTTCAAATCCCACTAGAGGACAGCAACCTTGGGCCAGAAGGACTGGGGTTTCTAGTCCCACAGGTGCTCCTTGTGGTCTTGGGCAAGCCACTTAACCCTCCATAGCCCATGTTCCCTGTTATCTCCAAGTTATAGTGCCCTGTTCAATGTAATTTCAGTTTGTTCAATGTAAACTGCACTGATGCAGAATAGTGTGGTATATAAGAGAATGTAAATAAATAAAGGTCCTCTTGCAATTTTTTTCTTGGATTTTAACAACTTTGAATAATTTTGTGTCATCTGCAAATTAGATTACCTCACTTGTTATTCCCATTTCCAGGTCATTTACGAATATGTTAAAAAGTAATGGACCCAGCACAGATCTCTTGGGTACTCCACTATTCACCTTTCTCCATTAGGAAAATTGGCCATTTAGCCCTACCCTCTGCTTTCTATCTTTTAACTAGTTCCTGATCCACAATAGTACTTTTCTAAATTCACAATAAATAATTCCAGAGTAGGAAGACGTTTTAAACATTTTGCTACTGAACTCAAATGTGGATCTATAAGCCCTTGAATGGATCATTATGGGGAAGATCTAGCCTAACTCATCATTTTATATCACAACTTTTGACTGCTTATGGTGTAATTACGTCCACAAGAACATGACAGCTCTGTTTGTGACCTTTGCTTGAAATAATGGATATTGCCGTCTGAAACACTTAGAAGCCAGTCATTCGTTTAAATTCAATCAGAAGCACTGACAGCAACACTGATTCATGGTGGATGGAGTAATTAAATTCCAGTTTCAGGATTTAAAATTCTAGGATGGCTTCTGTGATACCTGGAGAAATGTATAGCTACCAGGACCAGCCCAACCATTAGGCAAGTCTAGGTGGTTGCCTAGGGCCACAGCTTCTGAAGGGTACCCTTCTGAAGGGTAGCAAAGAACAGCAGTCAAGCAAAATAATAGATTATGACAGCCAGACAAACTCCGAGAGCCATCAGCCCATTCTTTTACCTGCAGGACGAGCCGGCACACACATACTTAAAAAGCAAATTTTCATTCTTAGAAGTATGATGTCCAGTTATGCTTTTTTACAAGATTGTTGCGAGGAGGGTGGTGTTCATATGATCATGACTGTTGAGTTTAATTATCAAAATCTCAGGGGGGGGGGGTGTAACACTATAATCACACTGCTCTTGATGAGCAAAATACCAATATATCAAACGTGGGAGGCTTGTACCTGGAAGAGAGCTTCTTATCCAATCAGGTGAATGCTTTCAATGCAGGCACGATGCGAGCTAACTCACCTTCCATTTCTCATCTGCCTGCGGTTGCTAGAAAAAAGAAGAATAAGGTAGTGTGATGGCCGTGTCAGTCCATTTTAATGATAGCTAGAATAAAAAGAGGAACAGAAAAAGAAAATAAGGTGATAACATTTTATTGGACAAACACATCTAGGGCTGTGTGAGTACTGCGGCCGCAGAGGACGCAAGTACACAAGCAGTACCGATATCATCACTGGGTTTCCAGAAGCGCAAAACGCGTGAGTTACTGGACGTGACTGGGTAGAGTGGGGGCATCAGATTTGTTAGTCGCATAGGGACGCATTTCCAGCTTGGTACGGTCCTGCATTCTTGGCCTACCTTCTTCAGGTCAGGATATTGTCCTGACTCAAAGAAGGTTTTAACCTTCGAAAGCTAATCCAAAAATGTGTTGAGTTGGTCCAATAAAAAGGTATCATCTTCCTTCTCTGTTCCTCTTTTTCGGATGCAGAGCCATAACACTGATCACTAAATTTGTTTTTACTGCAAAACATTGAAACTTCTAGTGTCCTAGAAGAGAGACTCCTGGTGTGAACTATAACATCAGCATGTCATAGTCCAGGGGGTTTCAACCCAGTCCTCGGGGAACTCTAGGCCAGGCAGGTTTTCAGTATTCCCAGAATGAATATGCATGAGAAAGATTTGCATGTTCTGCCTTCATTGTATGCAAATCTATCTTATGCATATTCATTCTGGGAATTCTGAAAACCTGACTGTCCTAGGGTTCCCTGAGGACTGGGTTGAAAACCTATGTCATAGTCTTACAGTGAATATGTCTTAATTCCAGAAGGGGGTGTGATAGAAACAAACACAGAAGCATGGAAACCAGTGGCAAGACAGCAAGGAAAAACATGTAATACTAGACCGGGTTAGATCAATAGTCCGTCAAACTCTGCATCCTGTCTCTGACATTGGCCAATCCGAGTTCACTTGGGAGAAGCACCCAGCAGATTGTAATGGAGAAATCTGTCCCCTGTTGTTGATTTGCTGCTACTAGCAGGACAGAGTTATGTTCCCTAAGCCTACCTGAATTATAGGTCTTAATGGACCTCTCCTCTGAAAAATTATCTAAGCATTTTTTTAACTTGGATATAACCTTGACCCCCATCCTCTGCAACAGCTCCCACAGCTTAACTGTGCATTGACTGAAAGGTATTTTCTTAATTTTGCTTTAAATCTCTTGCCAATTAGTTTCATGGATTGTCTCCTAGGTTGTTGTTTTTTTTGTGAGGTCTTCAGTCCCAGATTTGGATTAAGGCCATCCATGGTTTTCCAAGATTTTTTTTTGCTGAATTGAGATTTTGATTTTGTTTCAATTCCTGCCCAACCGTTTCCTCCTCCTCCTTTGAACTTCCAGCACCAATGGTGCCACGAGTCTTCATTTGCCACCCCCCAGGCTTTAGTATTTAATCTCTTTATTCATTGTAAGCAGTTAACATATTGAAACATTGTAGACAGCATACATTTTGAGACACTATAAGTAGCATACATACTGAAAAAATGTAAACAACATACATATTAAACAATGTTAAACAACCATATTCATTCCCACTACGGGGAATATATATTTTACTTTTTTTTTCCTCCCCCCCCCCCCCTTTTATACACCACCACCATCCCATACTCCCTCCCAGTCCTTACCTTTATTTATTTATTTATTTATTTTTTATTTATTTAACAGTTTTTTCTATACCGCCCCTTCCAGAGATCAGGGGTGGTTTACATTGAACAAAGATTAGCATACTTCCGTATGTCTTACATGGAACAAATTTTAACTATGTACACATTTTGTTACATGGAACGTATTTTAACATTAACAATAGTACTTATATATTGAACGTAACTTATATACAGGTTGTGGAACAATGAGCATGACATAGTTAATTAACCTTTATCCCCCCCCCCCCCACCCCCACTCAGTAATAATCCACAAAAGGCTTTATAACCCTCTCTGATCCTACGTAGCCATCAAGCTCTGTGGAATTGAAAGAATGCACAACTTAAACGTGACTACTAGCATCACTCTTGATCCCCGACCAGGATTCCCTTCCACAGCACTGGAGTGACCTCCCCAGTCTTATCAAACCAGAGGACTGGAACCAGATCTCCCACATGGCCGTGCAGAGCAATACTGAGCCTCCAGGCTAACCCTGGGTCTTACAGTTTTTGTAAGAAACATGCAACTGCTCGATCATATTGCAATGTAGTTTCACGGACTTGTTTACCACCAGCAAGTGTAAATTCTTATCCCAATAATGGTTGCTCAGTTCCACAAAGAAGCCCATAGTTTATTTTTTGTATTCTGTATGAGTCTTGGTTTTAAAAATCAGAGTGGTTTTCTGCCAGGCCCTGTAAGATCACTGCCTTGGACACTTTTAGAACTTGCTTGCTTTCTTCCATTGCAGCTGGGGTGGAAAGGTGGAATCCAACAGCTCTCCAAGCCTGGTGCTGTTTTTTTTTTTAAAGAAAATTACCAATGATCCCAAGATTGAAAATCTTACAGTTCCATAGTCCTTCAGAATGTGTCTTTGAAGCACCCACGAACCAGGATTCAGCAGCTGATTCTGCAAATCCAATAAGGCTCCTAGACTTCTAAATCTGGAGAAAGCCATTAAGATGATCTCAAGTTAAGGTTACCTGTCTTCTACACATGCCTAGTGTTCACCTATCTCAGGTTTTAGCAGTGGTGTACCAAGGGTGGGGAAGTAGGGTTGCCAACTGGCTCCTGATGCGCCCGACAGGCTTCATCCAGTTCTATGTTTACCCCATTGCATGCAGGGACTTGTAGTTTTGCTTTTCTTATGGAGTGCAATGGAGAAATCAGAACTACATGTCCCTGCATGCAATGGAGTAAACCCAGGACTGGATCAAGCCTGTCGGGCGCATCTGGAGCCAGTTGGCAACCCTATGGGGAAGTGGGTGTGGTCTGCTCTAGGTGCCAGCCAGGAGAGCGGTGCCGAAATTCCATGCCCTCATGGCAGAGATGCGCGGGGCAAATATACCTTAATGTCTTTGCTGCCTTGCTGCACTACTTCTGCTCCAGGCCCAATATCTCACAAATCGCCACAGAAACAAGACGACTGCAAGGGAATGGGATGTGACTGAGCCTTCAGGCAGGTGCAATTTTACTGCCCCACGCGAGGCGCTTCCTAGTTGTTGCTGTGGCTTCCAGCTACAGGTCTGGGCTTGTGGGTGGCGTTTTGCTTTGGATTACTGCTGTCGGCCGAAAGGGGGGGTCTCATGGTTGCTTCCGATTCCCGAGATGAGGGCCTTTCTGTATGTGAGCATGTGATGGCCTGCAATTGCAAGGGTCTCACACCTAATGCATGAGACTGGTATCCTTGAGGCTGGCTATCTGGGACGCCTCACTGGATGAAGGGCACCTGCACCACCAATAACTATAATCTTTGCAACATCCCAGGCCTGGGGGTGGCAGCACAGTACCACTAGCGATCTCTTCAGTGACATGCCCTAGTATAATCAGTCACTGTTAGCTCTCCTCGAACACAGTCTGCAATCGGGGGGTGGGGGGGGCTTCTTCCCTGCGCCTGCTCCCTCCTCAGTCAGCTCACTGCTGTCCCACAGAAAATGCTCATGCACATTACACCTGCTACTCAGCATGCACAGAATTCTCAAACATGTGTATCCAAAGCCCACCCCAACTCTGCTATCATGACAATAAACGTTATACTGTAAACCTCCTTGAGGCTCCTAAAAAAGAGCGGTATAACAAATCTGTGCAAGTAAATAAACTGCTGTTTGCTCAGTAGATTATTGTAACATCTTAATATTCCTTCTGCTTATATCAAAGCGCTTCAATTGGTTCAAAACTTTGCAGCCCAATCGCTAAGAGGTGTATAACATTAAGGGCTTATTACATCAGCACCAATGCAACTTCCTTGGCTGCCAGTCATGGAGAGAGCTAAGATCAGGCTGCCAGTGTTGTTCTCAAAGGGGCAGTGAAGAGTGAGGTCTGTGTGCGGTTTTGACATGGTGCTAAAAAGTAACACGGAGCCCCACATCAAAACCCCTGTGCTATCCTTGGCAATGACTGGTTGGGACGGGGCACTGCTAGCATGGTGCAGCTCGCATGGGCATGTGTAGTCCATACTACCTGCGCTTGATGCAAGAAGCACAGATGCAAGCAATGTTACCTCAATGGGTGGTGTTAGTTGCACCCATGATCGGTTCGATGCATTGAAGTGCAGTAACTGCAGGAGGATGGATATTTCTTCCCCCTGCAGTTAGCCTGAAGCCTCATACTGATCATGTGGCTCAAAGGCATATTGCAGGTGTGGGGCTTAGTGAGTTTCTAAATACCACTGGCTTTTCCACTTGACTCAAATACACCTTCTCAGTCTTTCCACTCAAAGGCAATGGGGTTCTTCTCCTTCACCCCTAGCATGGGTCACCAAGGCCCTTTCCTAGAAGCACCCTTAATTAAATTGTTCTAAGAGGGTTCATGGTAAAGCTTCTTTCATTGTTGGTCCACTACAACGAAATTCCTTATCTGCCAAACTCAGGCTTGAGAAGTATTTGATGACATTCAGAAAAGGACTTAAAACTTAAAACTTTCATTTTTAAAGAAGATTTTCAGAGATAAGTAAGTTCAAAGCCTGACTAATTGCTGTAGATCTGTGAATGATATTGCCATTGACGTAATCCATTTGTTATACATGTGTTAGTAATGTCTGTATGTAATTGTATAACTGCAGAGTTAGTGGTGATTATGTTTTAGTGGCATATGATGCCAGTGCTATGTACTGAAACACTGTGGCAACCTTGCCTCACGTATCTTCTAGCTTTCAGAATTTCTTCCTGGGGGTGTTCAACGAGGTCCTCCTTGCAGTGCTTCCAGCTCTCCTCCACGCATACGCAATCACTAGCATTCAACGATATTTCCCATTTTGGATCATGTTCAAATGAAAACGATAGAAGAAACGACAAAATTTCGTCACTTCTGGGTCTCCATCAATAGTGCGCATTATTGACAAAAACAAAGACGTGATTAAAAAAAAAAGCTGAAAAAGGCGAAATCAGATGAGCATTTTAATACTTTCGTCAGAAAATGAAAGGATACAAAATGTTTTTGCATTCATACCCTTAACAATTGCCAAACAAAGCTCAGTTACCATCAGCGGGATTTTATTAGCTGTTGCCAGTCAGAAATCGGGAAAACTTCTTAGTATATAACATTAAATTCTCTTTGCAGAAAATACATCAAGTGATTATATCGAGAGGAATTTTAGAAGGGATGTCTAAGTGCAATCTGAATAAAAAGCAGGCACGTCCAGACGCAGACACAATTTCACAAACGTGGGCGTGCTCGATATGGTTGCCTATGGGGGCACCTACAGAAATATATTTCAGAACCAAGCAAGCTAGGATAGCTTAATGGTTAGAGTAGTGGGCTGGGAGCAGAGCAGCTGGGGTTCAAGTCCCACCGCTGCTATTGTTGACATTGTGCTAAGTATTGAGGATGACAGAGTATTATCTTCTCTGGATATTTTTCAGTCAAACCAGCACTTTTCAGGTGTCTGGAGCAGGTCTAAACTTAGACGCAAGGCTGGACGTCCATGACATTTCTGAGATCGGGCAGGGATGTCCAGGTTCCTGGGGATGCTCTGGTCACGCCTCCATCTTCCCCCGTTCAGACTTTGAGGTCCCCAGAGCCAGCTTCTAAAATGGCTCTGGAAAAATCTCTGTGCTTTGGATGTCTCTATGCCTGTTTTCAAACTTCCAAGGCATGAATAGGGCTTCCAAGATGACCCCCATCATGTTTGTTTCTTCATGCCTAGAATAAGAACACAAAAGAAGAAAGCCATCCTATAATACATTTCTCTTGCAGACAAGCCACTATACTCCTGAGCTCTTTAACCAAAACCCGACACAAACAGGCTTAGGTAGGATGAAGGAAAGGTCCCCCATTCCTAGTGTTCCTTATGTTCAAGGAATGGAAAGTCAATTGGCACCTCTTACTGGGTCAGAGGTCAGGAAAACCTTAACAACTGTTGTCAAATCTAACTCCCTATCCTATTCTTTTCTGTGATTAATGGCGTTCCTTTCCATTATATTTTGATTTGTAAACCGCTTTGCTGTTTACGAAAGGCAGTATATTAAATTCTCAATAAAGATAAAGAATGGAGAAGGGGGAGAGGGGAGGGAGAAGAGAAAGGCACAAGTCAGGGGAATCGAAATTCTCCAGAATGTACTCTAACTCAAGTTGTACTTACAAACAACAAAATGATATTGCATTTTATTAGGGAAATTTCCATTTTATAGAATAGACCCATGTTAAGGAAGCAAAGATTACAGATTAATCACAGAGATAAACAGCCACAACATACTATAATCAGCTCCCACGTTTGTCGTTACACATTGGAATGGTCCAACTATCCTCACCCTGGGCTGGAATGAAAATCAGCTGAAATTTCCCCAGAAAGAAGTTGACCAAACCCCAAAAAAGAAAACTCAGATTTCAGCAGAATGCACAGTGGGAAAACATTTATTTCACATATTCATTTTGGGGGGTATATTTAAGGCTTTTTCGCCGGTTAACAAACCGATATCCAGAAGCAGTAAGCAGCTAGTGCGACTGAATATCTCTACAGACCACGGAAGAAACGCCCGGGTAAAACTAGGTCAGATCGCCGCTGCTGACGGCCGCTATCCAGTGATCGTCAATTTTCAGCTGCTCACTGGATAGCTACATCTAACTAGCTGTCGTAGCTTTAACACGTTTTCACTCTCCAGTTAGCAGCTCAATATCGCCGATAAACGGACAGCAATGCCGCTCTCCAGCGAGCCCAGATATTCAGCAGCAGAAACGCTGAATATCTGGATTTCAATAAAGCAGCAGTGGCTAGCCGCCATCAATGACTAACCCCTCCCCCCCCCCCCCTTTTCCTTGTTAGATCTGCTAGAAATGCAAGTTTATGAATTCTTACAAGTGCCTGGAAATTTTAAACTGCACGAGGCAAATCCTGGCAATATTCAGAGCTATTCCAGCAGTGGACTAAGCCCCAAAGAATTCCAGTCCTCCATCCTTCCAGCTTAAAATGCAATGCCACGCTTTTGCTGACCTTTCGAACGTTCAAATCAAAATATGGGCTCTGCAGGCTCAACGTGTCAGTACAGTATTCTGTCTGCTTCACTGCACTGAAAAAATGGCCATCACAGGTGCTCTGAACAACTCCTTCTCATCACTCTGCTTTGTATGAGACGGGGCGTCCTTCCCACACCTCGCTTTTCTAAATACCAGACCTCATATAGATGCACTTCTAAAAAACAACCGCACTGTTTTTAATTTTAAGTAAAGGTGAACGAGAACTTTAATAGAAACCTTTTTCTCACAGGGTCTTAAGCCAGCCAAATTTATTTTCTTCTCTTAAATTAATCTCGTTTTTTATCTCGCAATCAAGAGCACGGACTTCTAACCCTGAACTTTTAGGGGGCAACTTTGAACAGCCTGCATGCCTTGCAATATCGGTAACTTTTAGCCGGTGTACGCTGCAGCTCGTTTGCAAAGGGAATCCCTGCAGATGCTTCCCTGTAAACAGGACACAATCTGCACCAGTTTTTTCTGCAATCGGGAAGGCAGAGAAGGAAAAACGGCACATGTGCATCTGAAAATTAACTGTAATCCTGGGGTGTCGCCAATACTAGTTCTGCCTTTTCACGTTGACCGCTTAGTGCAGTTTTATTTTTGAATTCTTTCAACATTTTGGATATATTCTTATGAGACACTCTGGATATCTCGTGCCTCGTTGGTGGTATCCAAGAATCATATTCCTTGTTCCCAGAAACTGATCTTCAACCGGATAGCACTAAGCGGTTAAAGTCAGGATAGCCATTCATCTGTCCTAACTTTAGCCACCAAAGCTATCTGGTTAGTGACTGTCACTGCCCCCACACCACCCACAGACCACCCTGGATCTAACCGGGCGTTGGCTCGGCAGTCTGTGGTGGATATTCAGCAGCACTAACCGGTCTGTGCCGCAAAATATCGCGGTGACCGCATTTTAGCCAGTTAGCAAATCTTTTAACCAGCTAAAATGCTTTGAAAACGTTCCTCTAAACGTGAAATATGACCTGCATTATGAGTCGAATGAGTAACAAGCTGGGAAAACCCTAAAGTTACCATCGCAGAAAGAAGCAGTTTGACCAAAGGGTTCTTAGACTGGTCCAGATGAAGATTAAAATCCCCAAGCACCAACATATCATTGGGAACGCCTGACATACAAGCGATCATTTCCATAAAGCTTAATGGATCAAGACCTGATGGTTCTGGATGTCCATCTTTCCTCTCCTCTATAGGTTATACATAGTTGGGTCGTGGCTTCTCATTTCACAGAGCCTTTGATCATGTGTAGTTTAGAGGTGCGAGGGAACCCATCACCCCCTAAAATGTTTCAAGTGCTGGTATTGAATTGGCCTTCCCTCCCCTCACCCCAAACTCACCAGGCAGTCTATGTCTATATTCTTGATTTAGATTTCACATCACCTTTCAACCTCTTTTCTATGTCCTTTCAGAGGTATGCCATCAGAACTGGACACAATATTCAAGGTGAGGTCTCGCCAACGACCTAAGTGAAAAGCATAGAGAAGAGAAGATTTTATAACCATTGATTAGTGGGTTGCAGTGGAACATACTATTGAATTTACCCTCCAAGGATTGGCTTTTACTCCAAGGAGGAAGCATACCTTACAATTTTATTACCCAAAAGCTCTCTATTTGAGATTTGCCCCCTGATGTAGGCGAAAAGCCAAAACACAGCCATATTGGGTCTTTTACGCTGAAATCCCAGGTTTTGCGTGTAATTTATTTTATTAATTATTTATTCATTGATTTATTCAATAAAGCAATTTGTTCTCTGGAGGTTCTGTTATATTTTTTGCTAAAGAAAGTTTAAGATATTTTTGTAAAAGTCCTATACAAAGCAAATTCAGGTGGTTCTCTCTTAACAAATGATAGTTTGTACCCCTGTCAGTGTCTTACATGTAGGTATGGATTCATTTAAAAATTGCAAAAGTACGGGGATGAAAGGGAATCCCCAAAGAGAGACTATATAAATAATTCTGCAGATAAAGCATTTCAGAGAACCTGTGAAGAAGAGCATAAAAAAAAAACATTTTATGGGCTATGAAGGAAAATCTGAAGTGATAAAGGACTACATGAGACAACGGTGCTAGTAGAATCATGTATAAAGGGTCCTCAGGGTCCTTACCAGGAAGCAGATCACTAGTGATCTGAATCCCTACGAGAGGGCCACAATAATCAATACCAGCCTTTCCAGTGGCATCTTTCCACAGTCCTGGAAACATGCCCTAATTCGCCCCCTCCTTAAAAAGCCCTCACTAGATCCTCTTCTACCTGCACACTATCGCCCTGTCTCCAATCTTCCATTCCTTGCGAAAATCTTAATCTTTGCTCAATTGTCTCATCATCTCCACTCTATTAATTTTCTTCACCCCCATCAATCTGGTTTTCGTCCGGGTCACAGTGTTGAAACGGTTCTTCTGGCTTTCCTGAATGAGTTGCACGCTGCTCATGACCATGGTGATATTTCGGTGGCGGTTTCTCACAGCGGCCTTTGACCTTGTCGATCATTCCCTTCTTTTCACTCGCTTACGTTATGCAGGTCTCCACAGTACTGTTTTTCGTTGGTTTCACTCCTATCTGTTTTCCTGTTCTTTTGCAGTCCTCCCCGGTACTTCACTACCTGGTTCTTCTGACCCTGTTCCCCTTGGTCCCCCAAGGTTCTGTTCTAGCACCTCTCCTGTTTAATATCTTTCTTGCACCCCTTGCTCTATTGGTACAGCAGTCTGATATTTCTCCCCATTACTACGCCGATGATCTCATTCTTCTCCATCACACATGTCCCCTCCAGCCCGATCTCTCTCCCCTCAGCTCATGTCTTCTTACTGTGGCTAACTGGTTGTCATCCGATTGCCTACATTTAAACCTGACCAAAACCATAGCTATTTGGTTCGTGCACGGTGGCTCCCATCCCACAGTGGCCCCATTTCTCTCAGGCTTTCCTATTCCTTTGGTATCTTCTTTTCGTTATCTGGGTGTGGTTCTTGACTCTGATCTTTCTTTCCATGATCACATCTCCCAGGTCACTAGAAACTCTTTCCTAGCTTTTTGTCAAATTCATGTTGTTCACCTCTTTCTCACCCCTCAGGCTCTCACTACCCTCCTGTTGTCCCTGGTCATGTCCCGCCTAGATTTTTGTAATTCAGTCTTAGCAGGTGTTCCTCAGGTACAACTACACAGATTATGACGAATTCAGAATACAGCAGCGCGTCTTATTACACACTCCACTCATCAGGACCATATCACCCCTCTTCTTATCCACCTTCACTGGCTTCCTGTTGAGTTTCGTTTTCGTTTCAAGATCCTCATCATTGTTTATCAAGTAATTTACACTCACACTCCACAGCATTTGGTGGACCTTCTTCAATTTCACACCCCCAGTCGCAATCTCCGTTCGGCTCACCTTCCCTCCCCATCATGTGCCCATCTGCAATGCACTCGCACTTCTGCCTTTTTCTTCATTGGTCCTGCAATATGGAACTCATTACCCATTTCCCTCAGGCTGGAGCAAAACCATCACACCTTCAAAGTTCGTCTAAAACCCCATTTGTTCTCCTCCGCCTTTGACCTCCCTGCCCCCCTGTGTAATTGCCCTATGTTGTCTTCATGTCCCTATTCCTTCTTTAGTTTGGTACGATTGATTTCTCTATTTTCTGTCCTGTCATATTGTAATTTCTTTTCCTTTTTTTTTCCGGCAATGGCCGCCTTTGTAATTTACTTATTGTACACCGCTCTGTTTTTTGTGAAGGGCGGTATATCAAATGCAATAAAACATCAACATAATGGTTCATTCCTAGGTGTATCTAAGAGGGTGAGGGTAGCCCTGGAGGGGGAACATGAAATAAGTTTCAGAAAGCCCCTCCCACAAAGGTAGAGGGACAAGGAAAGGGTACTTATGGAGGAAGGAGGCCATTTGCCCCAAAGCCTTCGCTGGGTGACTACAAAACTCCAAAATATTTAAAAAGAAACAAGTCTGCTCCTTTTATGTAAAATATCTTCATTCGGTGTGTCTCCAAAATAAAGTATATACAAGGGGAAAACATAGATAAAAAGCAAAGGGTAAAACAATAAGAGGATGATTTGATTGTAACCTGGGTGCAGTTATCAACCACTCTGGTATAGTATGATGGAACGATTGCAAGACAGATTTAATTAAACAGATTAAACTAACCTCAGGCCTCAAGGAAGGAGGAAACTAAGGTAAATAGAAAAAGGATTGCATTCACTTGCATTCGCAGTGGAGGAGTGGCCTAGTGGTTGGGGCAAGGTACTTCAGGCCAGACGGTCAGGGGTTCAAATCCCACTAGAGGACAGCAACCTTGGGCCGGAAGGACTGGGGTTTCTAGTCCCACAGGTGCTCCTTGTGGTCTTGGGCAAGCCACTTAACCCTCCATAGCCCATGTTCCCTGTAAAATAGTTATCTCCAAGTTATAATGCCCTGTTCAATGTAATTTCAGTTTGTTCAATATAAACCACACTGATGCAGAATAGCGCAGTATATAAGAGAATGTAAATAAATAAGTTCAGTGGCTGGATGGGCCTCGATTTTATAAAATAGCACATAAATGCAAAAGCACGCACATATGTTAACACACAATCACGCACATTGGCTCTAGAGTATCTCCTTTTTGTAATTCTGCATGCAAATTAAAGAACTGCATGTGTAATTGCTTGCATTGCTTATGCTCCGCCCACAGTGAAAGTACACATGATGTAAGCTATGCACGTCCTTTCATACTAGTTGGCACTTTGTTTGCACAGAAATCTGCTTATAAAATGACTCTCAAAGAAAGTCCTTATCTCAGATCTTTAAATTGAGCTGGCTCGATATTCAGACTCCACTTCTGGAGCTCTGGCAGGACTCCCCCTCTTCTTCTGATCGTCCGAATCCCAGTCTCCCTCAGGCGGTCTCACAGAAGAGTTTATTTATTTATTTAACAGGGTTTCTTTTATGCCACTTTATCTTAAAGGTCAAAGCCATTTACGTTAAACACAACGTATTACATTTTAACAATATAGCAAACTCAAGAGGGTAGAAGAGCGGGATGAAAGAAGAAACAGGGTGGGAATAAAAAGTGGCAGCGGTTAAATCAAGTTAAATCACATGTTCTCTGCAGTAAAGTAGGATGAAAATAGATATATGTCTTTAGAGCTCTTCAAAACTATAGTAAGTCCTTTATGGCACTTAAGATAGGTGGGATTGAATTCCAAACCTTTGGAGCATAACGTGAGAAGGCTCGCCTTGATGTAGTAGTGTTAGATTTAATAAAAAGTCCTGGGGTGCTTAAAGTATTCTGTGATCCTGAACGCCTTGTACGGTTGTCCTTAGTTTCATCAAGTAATAAGCAAAGGTAGGTGGATGATAAGCCGTTGAGCACCTTAAAGGTTGTGAGTACGGCTTTAAATCTTGAGCGTTCAGTGATGGGTAACCAATGGAGCTGTTTTAATAAAGGAGTGATGTGTTCATTCACGCATAAATTGGATAAAGTGCAGGATTGAGAGCCAGTTGTAGGGGATAACTGCTACCTTTGGTAGGCCTTGGAATATGATGTTGCAGAAATCCAGGTGTGGGAAAATAAGGGCTTGTAGGACTGTACGAAAATCTTGCATGTTTAAGAGAGGTTTTAGGTGCTGCACTATCGTAATTTTGTAATAAATATTTTTGATAACATTTTTAATATGCATAGAGAATGTTAGGTGTTGATCTAGTATTACACCCAAGTAGCGTATTTCTTGTTTTATCTTAAGCTCAGTTCCATTTAAAGTTATTGTGTTTGGTGCAATGAAACTTGTGTCTCTGGTGATAAATAAGGCCTCTGTTTTATTGAGATTTATGGACATAATGCAAGAGGCTAGCTAGGAGTTAATATTACTGAAGCAGTTAGCGATGTTTGTAAAATCAGGACTTTGTAAGTTGATTGGCGTATAAATCCAAATATCATCTGCATAAATATGATAGTAAATATTGAATGATTGAATAATTGAACAAATTGGTTGAATGAAAAGGTTAAATATCAATGCTGAGAGAGCTGACCCTTGAGGAACTCCTTGACTTTGGATGCATAGTCTTGATTTCGATGCACCTAATTTTACTTGGATTTGTCCATTTGATAAATACGAGTGGAACCATTGTAGTGGAGTTTTGACTAGTCCAATTTCTTGTAATCTTTTGATAATTAGTGGATGTGGCATTGAGTCAAATGCTGCTTTTATGTCAAGAAAAATAATAATAAAGCCAGATTTTGGTTTATCAGTTCCTGTTATTAATTTTCTATAAGTGCAGCTATAAGAATTTCAACACAGTGGTATAGTCTAAAGCCCTATTGTTGGAGGTCAAGAGGCAAATTCTGTAATTGTATCTATATGATTCTGTATCTATATGATTCTGTAATTGTTGGAGCACAAGTTTTTCAAGTATTTTGGTTAAAAAAGGGAGACTTACTATTGGTCTGTAAGAGGTTGGGTGATTAAAATCATTTGCAGCTCCCTTTCTTACTGGCCAAATGGAAGCCATTTTGAGTTCAGGCGGTAAGTAACCTTGCTGTAAAGACAGATCGGCTATTTTGCGTATTGTTGGAGCGAGTTCATGTCTTTCAATCTTGATCGAGCTGATAAGACAAGGATCAAGAGGGGAGGTAGTATGTTGATGCTTAGCATGATGTCTTCTATATGTTCCAGTGTAAATAGTGAAAATGTTTTCCAGATGTGTAGTGGGTCTGGAGGATCCTGGGGTTGTAAATAATTTATGCTGTTTTTGTTAGAAGACATTAGGGTTTTAAAGGAATTTGCCATATCTTGACTTGATAAATGTGTCTCCTCTAATTGGTAAGATTCATCTTTAATGAGAGATTTGATTATGCTAAAAAGTTCATGGGGACAGTTGTAAGATTTCTGCATTGACAGTGTAATATTCCCTCTTTGATTGTAAAGTGGTTGCATGATATTCTTTGAGTTTGTTTTTGAATGATGTGAAATTATCTGACGTTTTTCGACTGTCTCCATTTTCTCTCTTTGGATCTAAGTGCGCACTTCATATTCTTTAACTGTATTGTATACCCACTAGCACTCCTTGTGGCCTTGGGCAAGTCACTTAACCTTCCATTGCCTCGGAAGAAAGGCCTGGCAATCTACTTCCGGTGACACTGCCAAGAAAACCCAGGAGCTTCTGGGTCGCCAGGAGTCAGGACTGACTCAAAGGCACACATTGCATTTTTTGCATACCAAATGGCTATTCTCTGCCTTTTGTATGTGGGAGTTTTGTGATATTAAGGCTACATTGGATAAACTTTTGTTCCAAAATTGCACAAGTGCATCAATGTCATTAGGAGTCGAGCGCAGAGTGGGTAGTACTTTTGCTAGAAGTTCTTTTTTTTTCTAGGTGAAGGAATCTGCGAGTAGAGTGTGATTCATGCAGGAGATGGTTCTTTTTAATTAAACATTGAGGTATGAAAAATGAGATAAGTTGATGATCCGACCATGGAATTGAGGTATTCTGGTCCTTTAGAATGCTCTGGTGAAGGAAAATCATGCCAAGGGTAGTCCAAGGTTAAGATCACCAAGAAGGGCAAGGTAGTTGTTTTGAGAAGTGTACTTTAGTATTTCTTCTATTAATATGTCTAATTGTTCTGAACTTGCTCAGGATGATCGATATGCAAGAATAATGGTTATCTTTCCATTTATTATTGCTATGTATCAAGTCCTTAATCTGACGTCTCTACTGTTGTGTAAAAGTTGAGATCTTTTTTAGCTATAATAAATATCCACCTCCTCAATGTTGAGTACATGGAGAATGCAAGAGACTAGGTTTTTGGAGTTAGATGGTTCAGTAAAACATTATCTGTCTCAAATATCACAAACCCTCTTCAGCAGCCTAGGTAGACACTGCTAGAGCTAGTTCCTCTGGAGTCTCAATGGGAAACTCACCCAAACCACCTTGAATGTATCTCCTCTGGCAAAATCCAAAACAAGGAAATTAAGAGAACAAAACATCCAGAATTCCTTAAAAGTTGCATTCAATACACTCCTGCCTGGGATGCTCCTGACTAGTCCCACTAGCCTCTGAGATCCATAGGAAAATTCCAGGCAAATCGGCTCTGACTGGACCCTTAGATGGAGTCCTTCTGGCATGAACTGTTTCCAGGGTTCACCCTTGCAGGCTGTTTGCTCTGGGCCCTCTCTTGGTCTATCAGCCTTCTCCACCTTCAATTAGGCCTCTCCAGCCTAGGGAACCGGTGCTCTCCCTGTTCTTTTTTTTTAATTTATAATTTATTAAAATTTGATAAACCGCCCTTTGGGGTCAGCAAATAGACTTAGCTCAAGGCTAGTTATATTCAGGTAGCATTGTCTGCAGAAAGCTTACAATTTAAATGTGTATCTGAGGCAATGGAAGGTTAAGTGACTTGCCCAAGGCCACAAGGAACATCAATGAAATTCAGTGGTGTACCAAGGGTGTGGTGGTGGTTGGAGCTCACCCCGGGTGCTGCCCGGGAAGGGGATGCACCCCCACCACATCCATGGAGACAGCACTGCAAACTTACAATTAAGCTGGCTTGACACGGTGCATCACGCTGAAGGTGCTGGTTGCTCTTTTCTGCCGGCTGAAATCTTGCAAATCACAAGACTTTGGCCAGGAGAGAAGAGCAGCCAGTTCCTGGAGCTTGAGGCACCATGGCAAACCAATTCAATTGTAAGTTTTCTGCACTGCCTCCTTGGGTCTGGCTGTGGATGGGGGGCATCGTGGTGCGTAGTGGTGCGTGAGGGGCGCCTGCAGAATGGAGGAGGCACCCGCCCCGATTGCCGAGGGGGCTGGGAACCACACTGATGGAATTTGAACTCTGGTTCTCAGTCCATTGTTCTAACCACTAGGCTCTTCCTCCACTTCATTATGGAGGCAGCTCCCCTTTACTGCTTCTAAGCCCCCCCCCCCCCCCCCCTGGACTACAGCAGCACCTCTGTCTCTTGAAGGCTCTCAGGCCCTGACTAAGCAGAGCTTTAAGTAGCTCCCTCCAAAAATACAAGAACAGACACCTATTGGCTACTGTCAACAAGCAGGCCAACCCCCATTACCTCAGTCTATATAGGGTCCGTTTAGGTTCTTGACTTCAGAACCGTCCTTATTCTGAACACAGAGAGAAGATTGTGGTGTCTTGCTACATCTGTTTAGCATAGTCACTCCTGGAGAATTCACAAGGCAGGTGCTGGAGTCAGAGAGAGGGCACATGTGTTATGCTCTCTCTCTCTCTCTCTCTCTCTCTCTCTTTTCCTTTGTAGTGGGTAGGCGACCCCAGTGTTGGTTCAAGCTGTCAGTGCCATAGGCAAACCTTAAGTCGTATGCCCCCCTGGCTGTCAGACTCTATTGTTTAGCTTTGAATGCCCCTTTCTTTGTCACCTTCCAGAAGCTGCCCCCTAGGTGACTGCCCTACTTACCTAATGGTTGCGTGGGCTGCAAGAAGAGATGTCGGCACCATGTTGGCTAGAGTGCTGTCCTGGGAAAAACTCTCGCCTAAAGTGAAAAGGCCAGAACAGTTGTTGGCAAAAGAAAATCTTTAACTGAGAAACAGAACCATCGCCAGACTAAGCAGGGATACCCTAGGCAAGTGAGGATGGTTCTCAGGCATACTCAGAACAGCTCACATAACTCAAGCAACTTCTGCCCTCCATCACTCTCTACCCCACAGTCTGTCTATCCCTCACTCCATATATTCTCCATTCACTCTCTTCCCCATCCCATTTCCCCAACAGACTCTCCCCCCTAACAACCTCCCCATCTCCTTTTCCACATACTGTACTCTTTTCCCTTATCTACATTGTATCCCAGTCCCATTCCAGTCAGCCTCCACCATCCTGTTATCACCTCCATCCCCCCAACCAATCTCTCCCCCATTTACCTTCTTCAGAGACTTGATGCCAGTGTTGCGTACAGAAGGGCTGTTCTTCCAGAAGCACACAGCTCTCAATGAGGTTGAGTCACACTGTTCTCATAATCTTAGGTGAATAGCGTGGGAATTCAGGCATGGCACAGCTCAGACTTGCAGAGAGCATCAAATCTGCGAATCAGATGATCCTGAGATAAGCCAGTCATCTTGATAGAGGAACACATAGTGCCCGCTGTTGTGAAGGTATGCAGCCATAACCACAAGACACTTTGTGAAGACCTGGGAGATGATGATAGGCCGAATGGGAGAACTTTATATTGAAAATGTTTGTTTTGGAAAGTGACTCATTGGAATGCCAGTGATTCGCATGAATGAGAACATGGGTGTAGGCATCTTTCAGATTCAGAGACCAACCAGTCATTTCTGTCCAGCAGGGGTAGGAGCGTGGCTAGCAAGTTCATTTTGAATTTCTTCCATTTGATGTAGAAGTTGAGGTGTCATAGATCCAGGAATGGGTGATGAACCCACCCCCCCCCCCCCCCACCATCTCTTTGGGGATTAGGAAAAATTTGCATTGGAAACGCTGGCCCTACTGGTCCACTGGGTCCTCCTCCATCATGCCATACTATAAAAGGAATGGAATTTCTCCTGCCAGAATGGGCAAGTGGGGGGAGTCAGCTGTGGCATCCTGGGCTGGAATTTGGAAAAATTTAGTTTGTAGCCAATGCTGATGATTTTCAGTACCCATCAATCTATTGTGATGCTCTGCCATGGTCTTCTAAAATGCTGAATGTGTTCTCCCACTGGGGATAATCAAAAACTTGGCATCGCTTTGGCTGCAGAGGTCATGGCAGGCATCTGCTGTTTATGCTGCCATGGTCATTGACATGGGGCATAACTCAGCTCCTGTTATCGCTGGATAAGGATCCTGTGGTAAGACTGATAACACTTTCTTTGATAGAATTGCTGGAAGTTGATAATTGTAGGAACTTTTGAAGTGGGTCTGTTGAACTCTTCGGTATTGTGATGAATCATAGGTAGATGGTACAGACAGTTCCTTGACTGTGAAACCGTCATCTTTGATCTGTGATACCTCATCCTCTACCTTTTCTCTAAAGAGATTGTCCCTGAGGCAGGAAGCATCAGTTAGTTGGTCATGAAGGTCCTTTCTGAGACCAAAGACTTGAAGCCATGCAGTTTGTCAAGCAATGATCGCAGCTGCAGCTGCTCTGATTGCCAAATCATACACATTATATATTGATTAGAGGAGGTGGTATGCGGATTCCTGAAGATCGAGTTGGAGCTAACCCTGCTATAATGAGGGTTCCTAATCCAAATGCTGCGGCTATGCATGATGGCAATTAAAAAGTTGTAAAAAATGGACTAGTATTTTGAGAGTGAGACTGGCACTCTGGTATCCTCTCTTCCCAGTAGGGTCTGGAGTCTTGTGATCCTTGCCTGGAGGGGCATGCAACTAAGGCTTGGAAGTCTTGGTCTGTTTTAGGGCTGCTTCTGAGATCACCAATTGGTGAGGAAACTGGAGGTGGTTGTGACCTGGAGCCACATGAGCTTGGAAGCAATATGAGGTGAGTTGGATGGAAGCAGGGGTCTTCCAGAGACAGCAGTAGATCATGTAGAAATTGGTGGACTGGAAGAGCAATGACTTCTTTGGGTGTGCCACAGGATTTCAGGGTGGAATGAAAGTCTTTATAATTTCCCTGGTCTTGTGAGATATGCAAGGACAGTGCCTTTGAGATCTTTTATAGGAAGTTTTTTTTTTAAGTGCCATCAAGTCAATGCTGACTCCTGGCAACTCAGCAGACCTTGAGATTTCTGGGCAAAATATGACTGGCAGTAGATTACAGGCTTTTTCTTCTAAAGGCAACAGAGGGCAAAGTGACTTGCCTGAAGGAGCACCAGTGGGAATCAAACCCAGATCTCTTAGGCATTAGGTTGCTGCTTTAACCACTAGGTTGCTCCTCCATGCAGGAACTTAGGACATGAATATTGATCAGATGATTCCTTGATTGGGACTTCCTAAGGGAGAGATGTTAATCTGGGCTAATAGCAAGGGCCCCGGCAATGACAACAAAATGAACAGGAGCCATCACTGTATGGAGAAGTCTCATAGGATTCAAGGGACTAGGCCTTGTGGGAGGAGGATGGAGCAAGCAGCTGCTGCACGAGTGAGTTCTGAGAGCCAGGTGGCAATACCAGTGCAAAGGAGGTGGCTGGGGGTGGTGGTAGAGAAGGGGGAAACTGTATTGGGCTTGGAACTGGAACCACAATAGACTCTGAGCTCTGAATCAGAGCCAGGAGAGATGTCATGCTTGCCTCTGAAGGATGGACAAACCTGCATCAGCAGAGTAATATTGAGGCTGTCCATGATAAGAGCTTACAATATGGAGGTCACCACAGGCAAGAGGGAGGGCATAACCAGACAGGGACTGGTGACATTAGCTTTTATATTGAGGGAGCCCAGGTCCCCTTCAGAGCTGCGTGTTTTTATGTCTGCAGCTGCTTGCTCACCATTGCACTTGGGTCAGCGCAGTGCTGATTCTTCTGGCTAGGTTCTACCTTCTTTTTCTCCCTTTTCTCACCCTTTGTTTGGCACCTTTAAGAGGCAGATCAGGCCTCAGCAGATTGGTGCACTGATCAGATTGTCCCTCACATTGCTGGGCAGTTGAGCAGGCCTCAGCGGGGTGGAAATCTGGTTCCAGTGGCATGGGCATGGAGCTGCAGCCGCCCCAATGCTGGGGACCAGGCACTGTTGTCTGCACTGCTGCAACCAGGGAGAAGGCTGCTCCAGATTGCAAAGACAATGCAATGGGATGTCCTGTTTTACTGACAGCGTCTGGGCCTGACCTGAGGGTGATTGTCATGCTGGTGGCATGGCGGCTATGAGATAGAAGGTGGTGTGCTGAAGGATCATGCTGACAAGTGTTGATGTCCACTCCTCCTTGTAGGCAAAAGGTCTTGATAGCAATTCTTCTTTTATTTTAATTTTCAGGGTTGTTGATTTATTTTTTAAAGTTTTGCCTTTTATGTAAGGGAGTGAAGAAGCGCTCCGTCTACATGAGTCCGTGGAAGAACAAAGTGTTGTTAGAGAGACACCAGAAGGAAAGAGGGGATATTCATGCAGGCTCAGAGAAGCTGACAATGCTTCTCAAAACTAGGGGAGAACTCCAGTGCACTGGCTCCATCTCCAGCACACTGGTCCCATCTCCAGTGTACTGGCTCCATGCAGTGTGACTGCATTTCCTTGGCTTGTCTGCAGTGAAAGTAACGAAATGCTGTTACGAGTCCATTCCAAAGGGAGAACGCACAAAGGCTCTGAGAGAATATGCTAGAGAGTCGCCATGTTGCAAAGACACAGATTCAGCTCCTGGCCAATGTTCTTGTGGCAGATTGCCAGTATTAAAGAAGTTTTGATTCAGCAAACTTTGATTTCTTTGGAACACGAGGTAATTATTGGAATCACGGCAAGGTCCTGAAGCTTTGCTGCCCCCTCTTCAGAATGAATCCAGCTGTGTCAGCTATTAGCAGCCGCAAATTGGTTTACCCTCCATAGCAAAGACAGGGAAGCAGCAAACAGTATAAAGGGGATTAAACAATTACTCCATCAACTAGCTGAAGCCCAGCAAAGATGCCAAGTCAACCCCTTCTCTACCCCTTACTCTTCTCCTCCTTTACTTACCTCCTCCCATTACCCATCTCTTCATCCCATTTCTCACGTCCCCTTCATCCCAATTTTTCCCATTCTGCATTACCCATCTCCCCTCTCCCACACTCATCCCTCGTCCCTTTCTATCTCACCGTTACCATGAGGGAAGCCAGCGTCTTTTGTTAAAAAAAAAACACAACTCTCGCAAAATTCAAAAGCTCGCATACAGAGGAACACAGAAATGAATACAGGATCAAACTCAAAGAGACAAAGAGAGAAATAAGGAAAGCAAAATCAAAGGCAGAGGAAAAAATGGCTAAAGATGTTAAGTGTGGCGACAAAACCTTCTTCAGGTATATTTGGGAAAGGAAGAAGATCAGAGGTGGAATTGCAGGACTCAGAAGTGCTGCGAACGGACTCGTGGAAAGTGACATTGAAAAAGCGAAATTGCTAAACGAATACTTCTGCTCTGTTTTTACTAAAGAAAGTCCTGGAGAAGGACCACCTGTGACTCCCAAATATAAAAATGGGAATGAAGTAGATACCACGCCATTCACAGAAGATGATGTGTTAGAACAACTTGCAAAACTGAAAGTGGACAAGGCCATGGGACTGGATGGAATACATCCCAGGATACTGAAAGAGCTCAGAGAGGTTCTTGCAGGGCCGTTAAAGGATGTTTTCAACAGATCCTTGGAAACAGGAGAGGTTCCTCAGGACTGGAGAATGGCTGATGTCGTACCTCTACACAAAAGTGGTGACAGGGAAGAAGTGTCAAACTACAGGCCCGTGAGCCTTACCTCAGTGGCGGGAAAAGTAATGGAGGTGCTCCTGAAAGAGCGAATAGTGAACTTTCTCAAAACCAACAGGTTGCAAGACCCGAGGCAACATGGTTTTACCGAAGGACGATCTTGCCAAACAAAACTGATTGAGTTCTTTGACAGGGTGACCAGGGAGCTAGATCAGGGGCATGCGATGGATGTCATCTACCTGAATTTCAGCAAAGCCTTTGCTACTGTTCCTCATAGGAGGCTTATCAGTAAACTCAGTAGCTTGGGGATGGATCCTAAGATGGTAAATTGGATCAGAAATTGGTTGACTGACAGACGACAAAGGGTGATGGTAAATGGAGCTCACTCGGATGAAGGGAAGGTGATTAGCAGGGTGCCCCAGGGGTCGGTCCTGGGCCCGACACTGTTCAATGTATTTGTGAGTGATATTGATGAAGGACTGAATGGAAAAGTCTGTCTTTTTGCAGATGACACAAAAATTTGCAACAGAGTGGACTCCCCAAAGGGAGTAGTTAACATGAGGAAAGATCTACAAAAGCTGGAAGGATGGTCTAATGCTTGGCAATTAAGATTTAATGCAAAGAAGTGCAGAGTCATGCACTTGGGTAGCAGAAATCCAAGGGAAATGTACGCGATAGGGGGCGAGAGGTTGGTGTGTACGGATCAGGAGAAAGACCTTGGTGTGATTATTTCTGAAGATCTCAAGGTGGTAAAACAGTGCGACAAGGCTGTGGCAAAAGCCAGGAGGATGTTGGACTGCATACAAAAATGAATCACCAGCAGAAAGGAAGAGGCACTTATGCCACTGTACAAGTCGCTGGTGAGGCCTCACTTGGAATACTGTGTTCAGTTTTGGAGACCATGTCTTGCAAAGGATGTAAAAAGACTGCAAACTGTTCAGAGGAAGGCGACCAAAATGATTTGGAGCCTGCATCAGAAGTCTTATGAGAAGAGACTTGAAGACCTAAACATGTACACTTTGGAGGAAAGGAGGGACAGGGGAGATATGATTCAGACCTTTAAATACTTAAAGGGATATAATGAACAAACAAACCTCTTCCAAAGATGGGGAAGCTGTAAAACTAGAGGGCATAAGATGAAGCTGCAAGGTGGTAAATTGAAAGGCAATGTCAGGAAATACTTTTTCACGGAAAGGATGGTGGATGCTTGGAATGCCCTCCCGATGGAAGTGATGGGGACAAATACAGTGACAGAATTCAAGATGGCATGGGACAGAAACAGTGGATCCCTTTACAGCAACAGGATAAAATCAAAGTAAACTGAACTATCTAATTTCTCAACAAATAGGGGTGTCCTGCATGGAGTGGTGGGTTCACCCCTAAACAGGGACATGGGGAGGGGTGGCCTGCACGGAGCGGCAGGTGCACCTACACTTGCCATCGTGCTGGGCAGACTGGATGGACCATGCTGGTCATTATCTGCCGTCATTTACTATGTTACTCAGCCTTCCACCTTGACATGTTGCTCATGCTGCCGGTGGAGTCCATGGAGACAGTGTATAGCAGTTACTATGTTACTATGTTACTCAGCCTTCCATCTTGCCATTGTGCTCGTGCTGCCGGTGGAGTCCATGGAGACAGTGTATAGTAGTTACTCATGATTCTGGCTCTCGCAGCCTTCACCAGTGGTTCTCACCTTCCCCAACTCTCCCTTTGTCTTTGGCTCCAATAGAGATGAACTGATGCCAGCGTGTGTGTTGGCTTCCTTCATTCAAAATATTTTCTGCTGTAGCCAATAAACACATTCAGGCTGAATCTATTATGAAAATGCTCATGTCTGCCAGGAAACGTGAGAGGCTGCAGTACCGGCAATTGTCACAAGGTGTCAGTTCATCATTTGCTACTCAGAAAGCTCTAAGTGTGTATGGGTTGGGTGGGGGGGAGTATAACTATACAAGAGTATGTAAAAGCCAGTAGCAGAAGACTCACGGGGTGTTGATGGGACAGAGGAATACATGATGGGTTTTAATTTGCTTCTGCTATGACACCAGCGATTTTTCCCGACATGGTAGCTCCTTACAATGTTTGGTGATAATTAATTCTATTCAGGTGTTCTAGTACCTCTACTTAGTGTCAGTTGTATGACTGCTCTGGAGACGTAGAGACTAAATGCAGAGGATCTGTTTTCTGAAATAGGTAAGAGAGTTGTTTTGTTTTTCCAATGTCCTTTTCCCCCCATTCTCATGGACTCTGGTCCTGTGACCCTTCTCTTGGCAGAAAACTGCAGGTTATGCTCATTACCTTCTGCAGCCTATAGCACTGAGTTTTCCTTTGTGGTCCTACAGTGAGATAATGTGTAGACCGGACCCTGCTTAGCTTCTGAGATTTAACAATTACAGACCCTGTCAGGCCAGTATTGCTGGGGGTGGGGGTGGGCAATAGTAGCACCTCGGCTATATAGCTAGAGCAGGGTCGGTTTAACCACTAAGCAAACTAGACAGTCACCAAGGGTGGCAGCTTCTGGGGGTGGCAGCAAAGAGCAGGGCATTCAAAGTTAAACAATAGATTGTGAAAGCCAGGGCGGCCATAAGGTTTAAGGTTTGTCTAGGGTGCCAATGCCTTGAACCAACTCTGGGGTTGGCTCTGAGCTAGTTCCCCCCCCCCTCCTTTCCCCCTCCCAATACACGTGCTGATCGTAAAAAGCTGAAGACCAAAAGTTAAACTGAGAATATTAAACCAGAAAAATATCTAAATCGGAATTTTGACCAATTCATCTGCAGTCCACCGCTCTCAGATTGTTTGCAGCTTTTGAAAATCCAATCCCTTGGGTTAAAAAGCACACACGCCCCTCACTCTAGATTTATACCAGAACCATGCAGCATATCAAATGCCTTTCTGATCGATCCCTGGCCCTGGTACAGAGCTCCACAAATCTTCACTGGTGCAAAATAAATCCTTTTCCTATTCAGATTGTATTTGATGTGGAAAATCCGCCATTGCTGTTGCTACCAGTGCATGAAGAAAGAAATTGTGAGCAGCTCAGCCCTCGAGCCACGTCCTCCAGATGAAGCTATGTTATTCTCAGAATCACTGATTTCGTGACTTCAGTTGACTCTGGCTGAGAATGGCTGTAGGTCGGCCCATCCAGCTTTCATGCCCCTTGTTAGGAGAAGCTGTCAGTCCTCGTTGGCTCATTCTTGTCCGCACATGATACAGTGTGTAGAAGGGAATGGAGACCCTGGCAGAGAAAATTATTTATATCTGTCATCTTGATGCCCTTCCCCGGAGCCTTGTTAGCCTCAAATCAGTAGGGCAGCAGATGTTATGCAAGTAGGTTTTGTGGATCAAAGGTATAGGGTTGAGCTTTTCAGCGGAATAGACAGAAGCAAGCGCACAGATCTGGAAACTATGAATTCCAAGATAATATGAGCAAGTCCTTAGAGAATTTCTGCGGATGCCAACTTCCATTTCATTGACAATAAAACAGAAATGTAAATCTAGTCTAAAAGACAGTGTCATAGCTCGTAAGACTGATAAGATTCTCAGCCAAATACGAAGGGTAAACAGTAAAATTACAATAAGAAAAATGAACCAGCTTTCTCTTTGTTGTGAAAGAGAGACTATGAAAGCAAGAATACTCTCAGTTCACAGTGCTAAATAACCTGCCTGCCCTCTCCTTCTCTTATTGTCTTTGTCACTGAATGTTCGGCTATGATGAATATGTTTATACATTTTTAAATGCAAAACTTAAAAAAAAATTCTACAGCAAATATGACCACCATGAGATAGAGAGCAGCCTTCCAAATCTCTTACCATTTTGATCTTTAGCAAAAGTATTTGTATTCAAACAGATGCCAGTCTTTCACAAGTACAACATATCAAGTAGTCAAAATGTAGGCTGTTTTTTTTTTAATTTAGACTTGCTATTCAGAAACACACTGATCTGCACAAAGAAAAGATCAGAAGGATTTGGGTGACAATGGGGGTCATTTTAGAACCCCTATTTGTGTTCTGGATGTCAGGAAAGGGCATAGCGATGTTCAAAGTGCAGAGACTTCTCCAGAATTGTTTTAGAAGCCAGCTCTGGGGATGTCCCCAGCGCGAGAACGTCCAAGTCTTGAACGTCCCTTTTAAAATTCCCCTCCATGACTTCTACAGGTCTCTTAATGCTCAGTAGACTTAAAGGCACATTTTACAAAGGGCATCCAAATGCAATCTGCGATGTCCAAGCCAGAACATCTGAATAAAAAGCAGGCCCGTCCAAGTTCAGAAATGTGGAGGTGCCCGATATGGAAGTCTATAGGGACATCTACACAGACGTCCCCGGAAGGGTATTTGAGAACAGGGACGTCTAATAGCCTAATGTTTAGAAAAGTGGGCTGTGACCAGGGAAGCAGCATTCCAATCCCACTGCTGTTTGGTGTGACCTTGGTCAAGTCACTTAACCCTCCATCTTCTTTACACCCTCTGAATGTTTTCCGTCCAAAACAAGCACTTTCCCAATGCTTATTCGTGCCTGAGGCAGGTCTAAACTTGGACATCCCTGTTGTTTCTGAGATCGAGCCAGGACATCGAAGTCCATTGCACCGCCCCAGACACACCTCCACCACGCCCTCTATCTACTTGGACATCTTTAAAAGCCATTCGTAAAATGGCTCTAGGGATGTCTCTATGATTTGGACATCCACCTGCACATTTCCTGATGTCCAAATCATGACCCCCCTTAGTCAAACAGGCTCCAAACAGGAATACACCCTTACCTATCAGACTCTTTTTAGTGACTTTCCTTGTTATGCAGTATCTAATCTAAGGGAAAACATCCCATTGGCTCCACTTTCATATAACAAAAGACTGATTTGTTGAAGCTATATAATCAGCACGTCAGGCTGCTAGAAGGGAAGTTAATAGATGGGGATCCAGATAACATCTTAAACAGCCGTACTTCTGGGTGCTCTGTGGATTTGCTCTCTTGTTTGAGCCATGAGTAAATGAAAAGGCTGAAATGGACCAGTAGCTCTCTTTCCCCTGTAGGGTAATTGGCTGGTTCAGACAAGGATGACACGCAACAAAGCACCCATCATCTTGACCCACAAAAATATGCACACTATATGAAGTCAAAAAACACCAACCAAGTATGCTCTACTACACCACAAACAAACGACCACACGATAAAAGAGCAACATCAAACATGGGAGAGCTTCAACATACCCACAAAGCAGCAAGTAGAAGACATTATATCTGGACTAAACACAACAACTTCATCGTCAGACCCATGCCCAGTGACATGGCTCGAAGCTACAAAAAGCCAACTCTCTCATCACATTCAAAAAATCATCAAAGATTCACTCCAACAAGAATACATGCCGCAACCCCTAAAGCATGCAATGAAACGACCAATACTTACAAGAAGCAACCTGGGCCCCTCTAAACCAAAATCTTACCGTCCCATCTCCAGCCTGCCATTCCTTGCAAAAATCATGGAAAAGGCAGTGCAAAGGCAACTACAGGACCATATTGATATAAATGCCCCACTGGACATACATCAGCATGGAAGCCCCAACACGGCATGGAAACACTACTAACCTCCCTCTTTGACAATCTCCTAAGAGGCATGGACAACATAAAAAACGGCTTCCTGCTAGTGTTCATGGACATCTCGGTGGCCTTCGACACTGTGTCCCACACCAAACTATTGCAACGCTTACAACAGATAGGACTATGCAATAACACCCTGAAGTGGTTTACATCATACTTAGAAGGGCGAACGCAACAAGTCAAATGCGACCAAAAGAAATCACTACAATTTCCCATCACGCAGGGAATACCTCAGGGCTCAGCTCTATCATCAATGCTCTTTAACATCTACATACAGCCCATATGCAACATCATCGAGCACCACAAACTTCACTATCACATTTATGCTGACGACATCATGGTGTACGTTCCAATCAACCTACTAGCACTAAACACCACAACAATAACCAAATACCTCGAAGAAATGAATGACTGGCTCATAGCCAACAACCTAACAGTCAATTACGATAAAACTGAGGCAATGTTCGTCACCAGGAACCCCACCTTCATACCTCCACAAACTATCAGCATCCTAGACAAACACATAATAGTCAAAGAAGAAGTTAAGTATCTGGGCATCACACTAGACAGAGCTCTGAACCTGAAATCTCACATCACCAAAACTGCAAACAAGGCATATCATTGATTGAAAACGGTCAGACAAATCAAACCAATGCTCCGTCAAGACCACTTCCGCACAGTGTGCCAAGCACTCATTACACCACTGCTTGATTATAGAAACTCACTATATCAAGGCCTTCCTCAGCAGACACTCCACCCACTACAGATGATACAAAACACCACAGCACGCATCATTAGACACACCAAGGACCGAGCATATCACTCCCGTCCTACAGCAACTACACTGGCTCCCAATGGTGGCAAGAGCTAAATACAAAACAATAATGATCATCTTCAAAGTCATTCACCACCTCTCAGCAGACGTACTCCAAAACGTTATAACAAGGGATATCAGCAACAGACCAAGAAGATCCAATAATGACAACATGATTGGCACACCTGCAGGCTATCACAAAACCAAACAAACAACCTCAAAAAGAGCACCATCACTACTGGCATCCACACTATGGAACTCCCTCCCGACAAGCCTGAGGGCATTAGATGACCTCACAGACTTCCGCAAAAACCTCAAAACATTTTTATTTATAGAAACATATGAGCATCCAGGCAACATCCCAAACCCATACTGAAACACTACAAGCGCTGCCAGCTAAGCACGCACCCATCCTACCCACATACACAAGTTTATCATACCGAGTTATTAAATACTTTCATGCTAAATGTTACCTTACATTGTACTGTCTATATGCTGACAAGTAACTGTAATGCCTAAACGTAATGTCTAATGTCTAACTGTAATGTCTAAATGTTTACACGTACCCTAATGTTAAATGTAACCCTCCAATTGTGCTGTGGCGTGGCCACCTTGATTAAAGGATAAGGTGGCATACAAATCTGTCTAAATAAATTAATAAACGTGCTGCAAATCCCCAGTGCTTACAGGTTTTGAAGTCGAGTTCCAGAGTTGATCAAGAAGGCTTGGTCATGGCAAGGACTGTACCAAGCTGGGAATGCCCCCTATGCGACCCACTCAGCTGCATGCAGGAACCCACTTTTATCAGGCTTCCCGGAAGCCCAGTGATGACATCAGAACCACTTCCTTGCTTGTGCTCTGTGCAGACACACCACTCGTACAACAGTTGGTATGGCCCTGGTCACAGCGGATGTTCCCATAGGGGACATGAAGATTCACTCACTCTGGAGGAGCATGTTCACCCCTCTCTACAAGGGGCCACATCCACTCTGAGGGGCTCCGTACTACAAGGATGCACAGAAGGGAGTATTGAACCAATCAGCAAGGAGAGCCATGGAAGAGGTGGAGAGTCAAAACCCCTCATCAAGCCTGCTGAAAGACTCCAGCAGAGGTCATTGTGGAAACTGGAGGCGGAATACAGAGCCCGATTTGGAAGCAGTAAGTCTGCTGCTGGCTCTGCAAGTGTTATGATTGGGTCTAGTCTCCCGAAGTATGTAAAGATCACAGAAAACAAACCCTCTATAGTGACTTTGAATGCTTTATGGCTTACTAGATCTAATATGGAAACATCTTTGATTGCAAATATCGATTGTTCTGGAGCCCTTGATGAGGTTACAAGAAGGAATCTCCAGAGTGGGACAATAGTGTGGAACACTGAACCCTTGGAGATAAAACAAGTTGAAAGGAAAAAAGTGAAGCGACACTAATTAAAGATCAGGCAAGGCTACAGCATAAGGTGGAGTTGTTTAAAATTTTACCAAGAAGCTCTACTTGTGCTTTTTGGATTTTCCAAGATCTATAACGCTGTCCCCAATGGATATTCTGCAATGGAAATACTTAAAGTGTCACCGGACTCCAGTCCTGCAATCATTAGGGTCTTCTATTTACCATCTCAGCCCCTTGGTGAGGAGAGGTCCCGAGACTCCAAGCAATAACTTTGATGTAACAGGCACTCTTAGAAAATTCGCAGATGGATATAAAGGATAGAGGATCTTTTTGGTCACTTATGCCCTTGAACCTGATAAGATCTGGACACAAAAGATTTCCTCTAAATTTAGAACTGTGGTTTTTCTGGGTGCTAATATTCTGGTATTTCCTGATACTTTTAGGGTCTCACGAGAGAGACGTAAGTCTTTTTTGATTTGCAGAGAGAGTAATTTCTTTGGGTGCAGCTTTTGTGTTTGTATTTTCCCCGTCTTCGTGTGGTAAAATGTCAGGGTATGAAGTATATCTTTTATGACCCAGTTCAGCGGCAGAATTTCCTTGATAACATGAATATTTAGGGATGACTGTGCTTTGTTTGCTTCAGGGGGAGGGATTGTAGTCGGGAGGGGGTTGTTAGGTTTATTGATATGTGAAGCTCCTTTGGAGACCTTTCTGTTTTGCCGTGTTTTTCTTTTTCTTGTGTTTAAGTTTATCACTTTTGCTCAGTTGACTCCTCTTTTTGGGGTCTTTTGACAATGTGTAACACATTCTAAGATTTCTTATTAGGTTCTTCTGTATTTATCCTCATTGTATTCTATATTGGTTTTTCCCGATCAAGAAGTTTGTTCTCGTAACCTTATGTTATAATTCAAGAAATATAATTTTAGGAAAAGAAAAAAAAAAGGAAGTTATTTGAAAGTACCCTGCTTCACCCCTCACCAGCAACAGAACTTGGGCTCTTGGGCTTCAATCCTTTCACTCAAAGCAATGGGAGTGAGAGAGTAATAAAAAATAATAAAACAATTCACACACACAAAATTATGTTAAAAACCATATTCTTAAGGCCTTAAGGGAAGGGGACCACAGTCCTGCAAACTTGAGCAGTTCCTGTTAATCTTCTTTCACCTACCTAGACCAGAGCACCTCCTTCATCGAGAGAAAAACAGCATTATCAGCACCACTTTTGTTATACATCTTGTTATAGGATAAAGTAAGCAGAGACGTGTTGCTTAGCCGAATTAGAAGCAAAAAACATTCTGTCCCATTCTGCTGAACATGGCCTTGGTTTTTGGTAAACATATCTCTCCAGGCTGCTGGTGAATTATAAGCCTTTCTCCATATTAACCCTTTCCAAGGTCTCTGGTACCCCATTTCAAGTCCCTCTGAACAGTCTATAAAGAATCACTATAAAACATGTCCACATCCAAAATAAATAATTAAATAAATAAATAAATACATGCATACAAAAATAAAAACCATAAAGAAAGAAATGTATCGATACAGAAATAAATAAAATAAATCTTCTGCCATGGCGGGACACGCTTTCCACTTCACTTTGTTTTCAGAGTCCTAGGCACATCTGGTCCATGGATGAACCTCATCTTGTTGGTTGGAAGAAGTCTTTATATATATATCTATAGCCCATTTGGCATATAGAAAAAGGATTACAAGCATCCTGAAAATTAATCACTAAATTAATGTTTGTCACTAGGGATCCCACATTCAACCCACCCAAGGCAATCAGTATCCTAGACAAGCAATAACAATGAAGGACAAAGCTCTTAACCTACAATCACACATTTAAAAAACTGCAGCTAAAGCCTATCACCGACTACAGACCATCAGGAGACTTAAACCAATCCTCAACCAAGACCACTTCCGCACAGTATGCCAAGCAATCGTAACACCAAATCTGAACTATGGAAACTCACTATATCAAGGACTTCCAAAACAGACTATCCACCCACTACAACTGGTCCAGAATACCGCAGCGCACATCATCATGAGCACTGCAAAGTCGGAACACATCACACCCATACTACGACAACTATATTGGCTCCCAATAATTGCAAGGGCGAAATACAAGTCAATCCTGAACATGTTCAAAGTCATCCACCGCTGTTCAGCAGACGCGCTCCAGGATTTAATAATCAGGGAATTAACTAGCAGATCTAGGAGGTCCAACAATGGTAACAGACTCAGCATGCCAGCAGGATATCATAAAACAAAACAAACCACATCTAAAAGGGCTCCCTCGCTGTCAGCTCCTGCCCTATGGAACGCTCTCCCTGAGGAACTAAGGGCCCTAAATGACACCAAGGATTTCCGCAAGTCTCTCAAAACCCTCCTGTTCACGGAGTCTTACAGCCAAGTAACGTAATTTTCCAAGCACTGGTCTCTACTGCAATCGACCCACCAACAAACACACTCAGATGAGAACTAAATGTAGACAGTTTGTATGTCTGACCCCCTTTCCTGTTAAATGTATCCCTACAATCTGTGTTAACCACTTTGACTGAAGGATAAGGTGGTATACAAAACTGGCTAAATAAATGAATGTTTATTTATTTGATATACCGCCCTACTTTAACAATCAGAGCGGTTCACAATTTACAATAACTTAGAAAGTGGGCACAAGGCCAGAAAGTGAAAGGAAGTTACAATCAGTAATAGGACAGAGGTAGTAAATAGGCACAAAAGACAGAGAGCAGAGTAACAATTATAGTTGGGGAGGTGGGTCAAACAAAAGGGGAGGGAAGGTCAAAGGCTAGGGAAAAAAGGTGGGTTTTTAGGTTCTTTTTGAAGGCGATGTGATGGGGTTCCAACCTGAGGGAAGTGGGCTGCGAGTTCCAGAGTACTGGGCCAATGAAAAAAAATGCCGATGAGCGGGTGGACTGGAGATGGGCAAAAGAGGCAGAAGGAAGACGAAGGCGGTTCAGATGGAGTGAGCGGGGGGGATGTCTGGGGATGTGAAGTGTGATAAGATCTGCTAGGTATTGAGGGGTGCTAGTGTGGAGGGCTCTATGAGCCAGAGTTAATAGTTTGAACTGAGAGCGGAAGGAGATGGGCAGCCAGTGGAGGCGCAGAAGGAGAGGTGTTACATGGTCACGATGGGAAGAGTGTGTGATAAGACGGGCAGCAGTATTCTGAATTGGTTGTAGTCTACCTAGTTGTGATTTTGTAATGCCAATGAGAACAGACACTGTGACACTGTTTTCCCTTGCAAGGTCTCCATAAGAATATGTACAGAAGTAAGGCTCTACCAATTATTCTTACAAGCAAAATTTGTTAGCAGTGGCCAACTGCTCTTCATAGATCTTTCAGAAGTTTAGAAGTTTGCCACTACTGTTGACTCCAAGTTCTTCAGCAGCTTCTTCTTTCACCCTGGGCAGCACTATGCACATCTTGGGCAGAGAGTGTCAGTAACTGTCCGCACAGGCATCATGGCTGTACATACATCTTTCTGTAGCATTGCTGGAATCGCTGATCCTTGCTCCAATCCGGCTTTCAGTGGCATTGCGAACTTCCTTTCATTCACAGCCATCGTCGTCTTCGGCCCATAAAATTCAGTGCATGTAATATATGATTAACAAAATACAAAATCTATTGGGACCCTTAATTAATATTTATTAATTTTATTAACAGCGAAAATGTATCCAAAAATATGTACTTTCTTCTTATATCATTAGCAAAAAAATCCTGCTAAGCAATGTAAAGTCACAATTCACTTAAACCGCTGCCAACTTGCTTCCTCGCGATGGTATTCATTCACATACGTATTTCAGCACTAGTTACAAACTGTCTTTTTCAAACCCAGTATACTCTTACATGTATTTTATATTTCAGCACAGCAGTTCACTCCTTGAACCAGATGACAAGCTTGCTTCAACACAAATTCAGCACAGCGGCTCACTGAATATATAATATATAATTTGCAGAATGAAAACTCACTTTAACAGCTTTCTTTCGATGCCCCACAAAGGCAAACATGCACAATTACTAATGGCAATACAGAATTACTGAACAGAATTATCTTATCTAATCTAATTTTAATTAATTACACTACATCTACTGCTAGTCCTAAATTATTACAATTTATTTAACTATATGTATCCCAAGATAACTTACAACATACTTCTATTTTTCATCTACATTCTTTAATTTTTCTCTTTATCAAATTAAAGTTGGCATGTAACTAATAGGCACACCTCTCTTGTCAGGTGCACAACTGTATACGGTATATTTAATCTTATTTCTTAAGGGATAATGAACATCAAAATATAACTGACAGTTTATGGCAACTAAATTAAACTCATTTCGTTTACTAAAAATTCTTAGGAAAGCTCTCTCATCTCAGGTAATATTTTGACTCACATTACCTTGAACATTGTCTGACAGACATCTCACCTCACAAAGGATGACATCAGAACACAAAGGAACAAATATAGATACGTCATTATATAAATAGAATTATGCTCGAGAAATTTTCAAAAATATGGAATTTAAACTAATTAGAAATTCAATTGTCACTGTTTACAGCTTCTCCTTATTGACACTATATTCAGCTGGGATAGAAGAGAGCTGATGCTAAGCGGGGGCTGGAAATGGAAGGGAGCTGATGCTGAGGCTGGGGGGCAGAAAGAGGAGAGGTGCTGAGGTCAGAGTGGAGAAAAAGAATAGTGAGGATGGAGAGAGAGACAGATATTTTGTGTGGGAGGGAAGAACCAGGATTATACAGAGGGAGGGGCATAAGAATAGATGCTGGGGTAAAAAAGAGGAATGGCCGGGCAATGAATATTGAAGAAGGAAGTGTCTGAGTGGGTGTGGGGAAGGGATATAGGAGGCAGGAGGGGAGGTACTGGGGACTTAGATGGAAATTTTAAAATTCGGTGGGAGAAAAAAAGAAGACAGACTCTTAAGTTTGGCTGGATACTGGGAGAGTAAGTGGGGACTGGGCGGCTGGGCCAAGACCGGCGCAACACACTGTGCATTCAACGCTGGCAGAAGAAATATCGTGGCATCATGTGGCACCAGCCCCAGCTTTATCTTTCTTTCTCCGAGTTAGTGACAGCAGCCAGTGCCGCCTGTAACATTCACTTCCAGTGCTCAAAGCCATTGAATAGTGCACCGGAAGTGAATGTTACAGGCAGCACTGGCTGCGGCGTGCTGACTCAGAGAAAGAAAGTCAAAGATGGAGGTGGTGCCCTGCGATCTTTCTGCCACTGACTTGAAGAAAAAAAGAAGACACCAGCGATGGTGCCGCACAATATTTTTACATGGAGGGGAAGGAGGGACAGAGAGAAAGAGAAAAAGATAGAGGGGATATACTGGATTTTGGTTGGAATATATAGAAAGAAAGAGAGATGGAGATTTTGGTTTATGAGTGAGAAGGGATATATTGAACTGTGGATGAGGGTGCGAATGGGTGAGGAGAAGATGCTGGGATGGAAGAGAAGATAGAAGAGCTGGACTACTGAGGGGAGAGGGTGGAGAAGGGGAAGGGGATAGAAAGCTGATACTCTATGGGTTGGGGGAGGGAAAAAGAGCTGGGGAGGTGAAAGAGAAAGAGGGAAATGCTGGACTTTGGGGAGTAAAAGGGAAGGTGAGGGGACTGGGAGATGCTGAATTGGGGTGGCGACAGAGAGAGGGGAGATGGTGGGACTGGTGGAACTGAATTGGGGTGGCGACAGAGAGAGGGGAGATGGTGGGACTGGTGGAACTGAATTGGGGTGGCGACAGAGAGAGGGGAGATGGTGGGACTGGTGGAACTGAATTGGGGTGGCGACAGAGAGAGGGGAGCTGGTGGGACTGGTGGAACTGAATTGGGGTGGCGACAGAGAGAGGGGAGATGGTGGGACTGGTGGAACTGAATTGGGGTGGCGACAGAGAGAGGGGAGATGGTGGGACTGGTGGAACTGAATTGGGGTGGCGACAGAGAGAGGAGAGATGGTGGGACTGGTGGAACTGAATTGGGGTGGCGACAGAGAGAGGGGAGCTGGTGGGACTGGTGGAACTGAATTGGGGTGGCGACAGAGAGAGGGGAGATGGTGGGACTGGTGGAACTGAATTGGGGTGGCGACAGAGAGAGGGGAGATGGTGGGACTGGTGGAACTGAATTGGGGTGGCGACAGAGAGAGGGGAGATGGTGGGACTGGTGGAACTGAATTGGGGTGGCGACAGAGAGAGGGGAGATGGTGGGACTGGTGGAACTGAATTGGGGTGGCGACAGAGAGAGGGGAGAGGGTGGAACTGGTGGAACTGAATTGGGGTGGCGACAGAGAGAGGGGAGAGGGTGGGACTGGTGGAACTGAATTGGGGTGGCGACAGAGAGAGGGGAGATGGTGGGACTGGTGGAACTGAATTGGGGTGGCGACAGAGAGAGGGAGATGGTGGGACTGGTGGAACTGAATTGGGGTGGCGACAGAGAGAGGGGAGATGGTGGGACTGGTGGAACTGAATTGGGGTGGCGACAGAGAGAGGGGAGATGGTGGGACTGGTGGAACTGAATTGGGGTGGCGACAGAGAGAGGGGAGATGGTGGGACTGGTGGAACTGAATTGGGGTGGCGACAGAGAGAGGGGAGCTGGTGGGACTGGTGGAACTGAATTGGGGTGGCGACAGAGAGAGGGGAGATGGTGGGACTGGTGGAACTGAATTGGGGTGGCGACAGAGAGAGGGGAGCTGGTGGGACTGGTGGAACTGAATTGGGGTGGCGACAGAGAGAGGGGAGCTGGTGGGACTGGTGGAACTGAATTGGGGTGGCGACAGAGAGAGGGGAGATGGTGGGACTGGTGGAACTGAATTGGGGTGGCGACAGAGAGAGGGGAGATGGTGGGACTGGTGGAACTGAATTGGGATGGCGACAGAGAGAGGGAGATGGTGGGACTGGTGGAACTGAATTGGGGTGGCGACAGAGAGAGGGGAGATGGTGGGACTGGTGGAACTGAATTGGGGTGGCGACAGAGAGAGGGGAGATGGTGGGACTGGTGGAACTGAATTGGGGTGGCGACAGAGAGAGGAGAGATGGTGGGACTGGTGGAACAATGTGAAAGAAGTCATGGGAAGTTGGCAAGGAGATGAGTGAGAGGACAACGGTGATTACAGAGCATGGATATGTGGTAATGGGGACTGGGTGAAAGAAGGGAATAAGAGGCTAGCAAAGGAGTGGGATGGGAAATAGGATAACAGGAGGACATGGGCTGGGCTGGAGGGTAGAGGAGTAGATGGAAAGTTGATAGGTGAAATGTCAAAAGAGGATTGAGAATGGAGGGGTGAAATTTGGATGAAAAAGTAGTAAATAAAGAAATGGAGGAAAGAGCAAAAGGGGAAAGATCAATATGGTAGAGGCTGAATGGAAAAAACAGGAGAAATGGACAGCAGACAATGGAGAGCTAGCAGAAGACACGAAGAAACCAGAAGAAAATGACTGGGGCAATTGTGACTAAAAATCAAAATGCCCAAACAACAAAAGGTAGAAAAATACTTTTTTAATTTGAATTTATTAACTGGAATATGTCAGCTCTGGGAAATGTGCATTGCTAGCATCTTTGTGTTTTGTTTAGAAGAAAATAATTTATAGTTTTATTTCTCCAGTGTTGCTGTCCACAGTGCCGGACTGTCCACTAAGCGGCCGCCTACGGTGGCAGACCATGCTGGGCAGCACGGCGGCTTTATGCCGCCCCTTTAGTGCCTGCAACAGGCCATGTGCTTCGATACACATGGCCTGCCACAGGCACCAAAGTGTAGCAGAAAGCCACCACTTTTAAACAGCCGCTAGCACCAATGGCCTCCCAGAAAATTGAATGGGTGACGGCAGCAGGGACTGGCAATGGAGAGGTTCAGTGTGGGGAGGACAGCTTGGCATGGGGGGGGGGGCTGCACGGCCAGGACTCCTGCCTGGGATGGCCGAAACCCTTAGGCCGGCCCTGGTTGTACATTCCAAGTTTGGCTTTTGGGGTTCTCAACTTAATAAAGTGTGGAGTGGCCTAGTGGTTGGGGCAAGGTACTTCAGGCCAGAAGGTCAGGGGTTCAAATCCCATTAGAGGACCGCAACCTTGGGCCGGAACAACTGGGGTTTCTAGTCCCACAGGTGCTCCTTGTGGTCTTGGGCAAGCCACTTAACCCTCCATAGCCCATGTTCCCTGTAAATAGTTATCTCCAAGTTATAATGACCTGTTCAATGTAATTTCAGTTTGTTCAATGTAAACCGCACTGATGCAGTGTATAAGAGAATATAAACAACTTTCTTCATAGGTTTTAATTGTGATCCCTGGTTTTGTGTTTGGTGCTGGTCTATGTTTTGTGTGTATGACCAAGCTATGGTATTCTGTTCATGTAGGCTCAGTATTCATTTAGGCAGGCTGTGCGCCACTATGGTGCCTAGCCATGCCCGCTGATCCCTTACCGCAGAGGGTTATATGTGGCCTCAGTATTGAATACCCAGGTTTGCCGCACATGCCCAGAAGCCGCAGTAAATAACCAGGCAGCAGTGATATTGCTCCCGCGGCTAAGAGATAGGCGAGGGTTTTCCTCGCCTGTCTTTTAGCTGCCAGTCCGTGAGTGGGCAGCATGCAATATCGCTGCTGCCTGGTTAGGGACTGTGGCCAGCTGGATGATAGAGGTCTATAAATTAATGAATGGAGTGGAACAGGTAAATGTAGATCGATTCTTTATGGTATCAAAAAGTAGAAAGACTAGGGGACATGCAATGAAGCTACAGTGTAACCTATTTAAGACTAATAAGAAAAAATATATTTTCACTCAACGCATAATCATACTCTGGAATTTGTTACCGAAAGATGTAGTAAAAGCTGTTAATGTAGCTGGGTTTAAAAAAGGTTTGGACAAGTTCCTGGAGGAAAGATCCATAAACTAGTATTAAAGAGGACACAGGAAATCCACTGCTTGCCCCAATACAAGCACTGTGGAACCTATGTCTTTTTGGGAAACTGCTAGGTACTTGTGACTTGGATTGGCCACTTTTGGAAACAGGATACTGGGCTTGATGGACCTTGGTCTGACCCAGTTTGGCATTTCTTATGTTCTTATCCTCAGAATGGCATGGAGGGGCTTTGATATGGTCATTTTCCTTTCATGAAAAGGTTAATCCTTTCTTAGGGGTGAAGGCTCATTGCAAGACTTGGGATTCTGCTGATAGTTTATGATAGTCAAGACTGTCGTATCAAGTCAATGGTATCAGTGTAGGAAAACTGCACCAGAAAGGTGAGGCAAGGCGGTGTAACAGCATGGTGGTAAGGCAGGAAGGCAAGGTAGCGTGGCAGTGAGGCTCCGTTCCTATGGAGCAACTGGATGCAAAAGCTGCAGCACATTTCCTAGCTATCCTTGAAATAAAGGCATCTGATGAAAAATGGTCAGAAGCATTATTCTCCTTTCCAAGACTTTTAGGTCCCTTTTCCTATCCTAAGCTTGAGTTTGTATCTTTATTGCATCCTGAGATCCAGTGGTAGGAACTCCAGTCTTCAGGAGTCATAAACAATGTAACTCTTGCATGGGGCAGGCAGTCCAGACTCCTCTTTGAGTCCCTGATGGCTGGCCTACCTCTCAGGACTCTGACTCTTCCCCTGCTGGTTGAGAAACAACAAAATACACCACCCCTACCTGAAGCTACAATATACGTTCATGATAGGCTTCCCCGGAGGTTGGGGCGAGGGGCTGGTGCTGGAAGGAAATCGTTAAAGTTATTGGAAAGGAAAGAAGGAACAGTTGGAAAACACCAGGCAAGAATTAGATATTTATCAGAACTCATTTGTATGTTGGGGCAGAGTAGGTAAATAGTGAGACCCTTAGCTCGCAGAGCTGTAAACACTTTATTCAGATCTTCATCCTCCTTTTGCAACCGGAACAAGAATTCTGAAGAATAAGGCAGATTAGACACTTTGCTCTTGGTCTGTACAGTTCTTAGGGTACCTCTCTACTTAATCTTCCTCATGCCCTTTTCTTCAGAGGAAAAGTATTTCCTGATTCTGGGTGAGATAAATGTAGCTTTATCCTTACTGTTCACCACTGGTGCTTGGCACATGCTCTACCACTAGCTTCCCTGACAGCGACAATGACTCGTTAGGTGCCACCACCACGGGAAAAGGTTTCACGACCTGTACAACCTTCTGCCACTTTCTCATGGCTAGGTTTTTCTGGGACCTTTTTATACTTCTGGTACTGTTTGATGTCTGCTCAGATTCTCCTTAATTTATATAAATGGATGTCTGCAGAAAGCTTGGTGAGGCTTTCAAAGAGGCTGTCTAAGTGCTGTAGAACGTTCATCCCGATGATGCTGAGAATTCTCTCTTTGGAAGACCTTTCCCCTCTAGGGGTATCTCTTATAATGAAGATACACCTGCCGAGTACTACTTGCCCCATAACTTCACATCAGCATCAATACACCCCAGCACAAGCAGAGTGGTTCTGTTAGCTGTGAACAGCTTCACTCAGCCGCATTGTCTAGGATTGTCAAAATACTGTACTTGTAGTAATGATTTACTGTAATAGTAGACACGTCAGATCCACTGTCTATGATGCATACAGTCTCAATTCCTCCAGTCATTACCACCAACACTGGACTCTTGCCTATGGCCTTTTCCCTCTTTAACTCCCATTTATTGCCACTGGCAGACTCATACTTCTGTATCCAAATTTTAGATCTAGGAATGACATTGATCTCATGAGTCTACAGCGTACTGGCTGGAACTTGGTTTACTTACAGACCCTTTCTTTCTCTTGATTCTCTTTCCAGATATCCAGAATACAGTCTTTACCTTTGACATTCCTGAGCAACGTGTCCTGGCTCATCACATAGGTAACAGATCAGTTCTCCTCTCCTTACATCAGGGATATCACTTCAGCCTAAACACAACTCCATCTGAGATAATGTCCGTTTGTGTGAATCGACTGAAACTCTCTTTTGGTCTGTCAGTCAACTCTTTTTGCCTTATTCCAATCCACTCTTTACTCAACTCTAGGACGGCGGATGCTAACAGATGCACTTTAGCTACTGCGTCTCTCACTGGTACTTCAGTTGCATTCCTCCACAGAACTCTGCTAAGTCCAGCATCTCTGAAGCTCTGGAGCATCTCTTCTTCTTCAGCCCAGGATATGGCTCCATTCACAATCTCCGGGAAGGACATGCTAGGATTCTCATTCAACCATCTCTGTGTTTCCCAGTGAAGTGTGTCTTTCCTCTAACTGTTCTTTCAGCATGATGTCTACATCCCAACTCGGGAAGTATCTCTGTTAACTATTCATGCCAGTCTCTCTTGTATTTGGTACACAGATGCTCTTATGGACTGTCCTTCTAGTTTGTAGCACTCACAGAACTCTTGAATTCTGATACTTAGGGAAACTTTGCCACCATACACTTATATGAGCAGCTCAAAGATTGTGTCCATTGAATCAGTGGCACCAGAAGAGTACTTCACTGCGTCCTTTGTTTGCCCCCTCAAGTGATCCTTTAATTCCTCAACTTGATCCTTTTGGGAGTCAGGGGGCACTCATAAAATCTTCAAATGCTGTCTTTGATGGCTGACCCACTCCTCTTCTGGCAAATCATTGGGCTTCATAGGAAAGCCATAAAAGTCAGGAATCTTTTTCTCTCATGGTAAAAAAACAACATAAGAATTTAAGATATGCCACACTAGGTTAGACAAAGGTCCATCAAGCCCAGTATCCTGTTTCCAACAGTGGCCAATCTTGATCACAAGCACCTACTAGTTTCCCAAAAAGACACACAGATTCCACAATGCTTGTATTGGGGCAAGCAGTGGATTTTCTGGGTCCTCTTTAATACTAGTTCTTGGACCTTTTCAAGGTCCTCTTTAATAATGACTTATGGACCTTTCCTCCAAAAACGTATCCAAACTATTTTTAAACCCAGCAACATTAACAGCTTTTACTACATCCTCCGGTAACAAAAACAGGGTTTGATTACACGTTGAATGAAAAAATATTTCTCTTATTAGTCTTCAACGGGTTACACTGTAGCTTCGTTGCATGTCCCCTGGTCTTCCTATTTTTTGATACCGTAAACAATCAATCTACGTTTACCTGTTCCACTCCATTCATTAACTTTTAGACCTCTATCATATCTTCCCTCGGCCATCTCTATTCCAGGTTGAGGAGCCCTAATCTTTTAAGCCACTCCTCAGAGGGGTATGTTTTACCATTTTGGTGGCTCATCTCTGTACCTTTTCTAATTCCACTATATCCTTTTTAAGATACAGTGACCAGAACTGCACATGATATTCAAGGTTCAGTTACACCATGGAATGATGCAGAGGCATTACAATATCCTGGTTTTATTCTCCATTCCTTTCCTTATTTATTTACATTCTCTTATATACTGTGCTATTCTGCATCAGTGCAGTTTACATTGAACAAACTGAAATTACATTGAACAGGGCATTATAACTTGGAGATAACTATTTTACAGGGAACATGGGCTATGGAGGGTTAAGTGGCTTGCCCAAGACCACAAGGAGCACCTGTGGGACTAGAAACCCCAGTCCTTCCGGCCCAAGGTTGCTGTCCTCTAGTGGGATTTGAACCCCCGACCTTCCGGCCTGAAGTACCTTGCCCCAACCACTAGGCCACTCCTCCACTCCACTTATGATACCTAGCATTCTATTTGCCTTCTTGGTCGCCGCAGCACACTGGACAGAGCATTTCAATATGTTATCCGCAATGACGCCTAAATATTTTTCCTGGGTAGTGGTTCCTAATGTAGAACCTTGCATCGTGTAACCATAGTTTGAGTTTTTCTTTCTTAGGTGCATAACTTTGCACTTATCCACATCAAATTTCATCTGCCATTTGAACGTCCAGTCTCCCAATTTATCAAGATCCTCTTGGAATTTTTCACAAACCTCTTGGGTCTTAGTAACTTTGAATAATTTTGTTTCATCTGCAAATTTGACTATCTCACTTGTAATTCTTATTTCCAGGTCATTTACAAATATGTTAAAAAGCAGTGGGCCCTGCACAGATCTGCGGGGTACTCCACTATTCAGCTTTCTCCATTGGGAAATTTGGCCATTAGCCCTACCCTCTGCTTTCTATCTTTTAACCAGTTCCTGATCCACAATAGTATGCTGCATCCCATCCCATGACTTTTTAATTTCACCCTCATGAGGGACCTTGTCAAAGGCTTTCTGAAACTCCAGATAGACAAAGGTGAACCGGTCAATATAGTGTACCTGTTCCTTCACACCCTCAAAAAAATATAACAGATTAGTAAGACAAGACCTTCCTTGGCTAAAACCATTTAGGCTTTCGCCCATTAAACGATGACTATTTAAATGTTCAATAATTTTGTTCTTTATAATGGTTTCTACCATTTTGACTGGTACTGAAGTCAGGCTCACCGGTCTGTAGTTTCCTGGATCACCCCTGGAACCCTTTTTAAAAATTGGTGTTACACTGGCCATTCACCAATCTTCAGGTATTACAGATGATTTTAATGATAGTTCACAGATTACTAATAGTAGGTCTGCAATCTTCTTTCAGCACCCTCAGATGTATACCATCTGGTCCAGATGATTTGCTACTCTTTAGTTTATCAAATAGTTGCAATACATCTTTCCAGTTTATCGATATTTCTTGCAGTTCTTCCAATGCATCACCTTTAAATACCATTTCAGTCATGGGTAACTTCCCTACATCTTCTTCAATAAAGACTGAAGCAAAGAATTCATTCAGTCTCTCCGCTATGTCCTTGTCCCCTCTTAGTGCCCCTTTTACCCCTCTATCATCTAATGGTCCAACTCACTCTCTCACAGGTTTTTTGCTATGAATGTACTTGAAAACGTTTTTATTATACATTTTTGCTTCCACAGCAAACTTTTTTTCAGGTTCTCTGTTTGCTTGCCTTATCAATGCCTTGCATCTAATTTGTCAGTGCTTATGTTGTTTCCATTTTTCGTCATTTGGCTCCTTTTTTCATTTCCTGAAAGATGCTTTTTTTGTTACGACAGCATCTCTGACCTCATCTTTAAACCATGCTTGCAGTTTTTTGGACTTCCTTCAACTTTTCTTAAAGCATGGAATACAGCTGGTCTGGGTTTCCAAGATAGTATTTTTAAACACCCATGTTTGATGTAAATCTTTAACTTTTGCAGTTGCTACTTTTAGTTTTTTCTTAACATTTTTCCTCATTTTATCATAGCCTCCCTTTTGAAAGTTAAAAGGTAGTATTGTGGATTTCCTTGCTGTCCTTCCTCCATTTATTAAATGAAATACAATGATACTATGATCACTATTGCCAAACGGCCCCGACATCCTTATCTCTTATACCAGATCTTGTGTTCCACTAAGGAGTAGGACTAGATACTATCACTGCAAGTGTGTTCTGACCTACCCATAGTCAGTCCACTTCATTCTGCTGTTCCCTGAGTTTTTCCTCCAAGGTTTGTGCCTGAGGATCTCTTCTATTGTCCATCTTGACTGATGTTGAACCTTACCACTGACAGTGGGGTCTGGTACTGTATCTTGATCTTGACTCATGAAGTGTTTCCCTCTCCTTCTTGCAGTTGTGCTATCTTGTCTGTGACATCAGGTATAATTCTCATGCCAGGCAAGCAGGGCAGGTGGTCAAGGCTCCTCTTTCTTCTTTCTTTGAGTCACCGATGGCTGGGCTTCCTCTCAGGACCCTGGCCCCTCTCCTGCTGGAGGAAATGCAATAAAAAACACCACCCCTCCTTGAGATTATAAGGTGACATTTTACTTACCAGATAATGTCCTTTCCTTGAGTCCTGCTAAACCAGTCCAGACAAGCGGGTTGTGTTCCCCTACCAGCAGATTGGTGGAGACAAAGAACCAGTGAAAAGCCCAGGTTTCAATGACATCACTCCTATGCCTCTATTCGCCTCAGACACCAGAAGTCCCATTCAGTATTTGTCCCCAAGCACATGGGAGATACAGAGCAGGCCTCACACAATCTCAAATGTGGGCAACAATGAGTAATCAACAGTAGAAAACTGTGTACAGGAAAATAGAAACAGAAGGCCGTCAGTAGAAAATGAACCTGGAGAGCCAAGAATAAATATCATGGCGGACCGAAAGGTACCAAGCAGAAGAACAGTGCAATCCAGTTTCAGGGGCAGGCCCTGGACTGATCTAGTAGGACTCAAGGAAGGATATTAACTGGTAAGTAAAATGTCACCTTCTATATCGTCTTGCTAGACCAGTCCAGACAAGTGAGATGTACCAAAGCTACATCACCACTGAGCGGGAAGAAGACACAGCAGCTCACAAAACCCTTGGGATGAAGGCCAAATCCATCCATTTGTGGATATCCAAGCAGTAATGCTTGACAAAAGTGGAAAGTGATGCCCACGTTGCTGCCTGACAAATGTCTGCAGGGGCTACTGAGCTCTGCTCTGCCCATGAGGACGCTTGTGCTTGGGAAGAATGGGCATGCAAACCCTCTAAAAATGGCCTTCTTAATCTAGTGCCCCAACATTGGCTTGGCTGCCGTTTCACCTTTGCATGAGCCAGCCAATATCACAAAAAGATGGTCTGACTTGCGAAATGAATTTGTAACCTCCAAGTAAGAAGCACCCTCCGGACATCCACAAGACAAAGATCCTTATCGTTCCCCTGCCACTGCTCCTTAGAGAAGGAGAGCAGGCAAACCACCAGGTTCAGGGAAAGGGAAACAGCACTTTAGGCAAGAAGGAAGGCACAGGCCAAATGGAAACAGCCTCCTTTGAAAAAGATAGATAAGGATCTCGCCAAGATAGAGCCTGCAGCTCAGAGATCTGCCTTAGGGCCCAAGTGTGCCGCTGGAGATGCCCCATGGCGGTGAAAAGCAGAAGATTAAATCAGTGAAGAAGAAGATGAATGTGGCGGGATCATCAACACCTAAAGTAACATCAGGCCCTATGGATCAACATGTATGTGTTATGCAATACAATTAAAATGGACCTGAGAACTGCTGATTTGGAATCATCTTCGGTGTCCCTGTCTGGGGCTTCTCTGAGTCCTATAGTCAGATTCCTCCTCCTAATCTTGGGTCTGCTGCAGGCAGTTATGGTTGAGAATTCTGAAGCTCCCTTAATTGGCCCCAGTGCAGCAGAGGGAACTCTTGCAATTGGTGGCTCACCACGGCCTCCTTATCGAGGCTCTCTGGAGGATTTGGTTCCAGTTAATCATTTACCTGCTCCGATTGGTGTTCTGGAAGTGCCAGGTGGAGAAGCTACGTTGACTGACATCTGAAAGGAAGTATCTAAAACTAATTCCTTATTAGAAGGGTTTATGGTCCAGACTATTTCTTTTTCTCAATAAGTCGTTTAGAAAGCTCATGTCATAGATCAGCAGTCTCCTTTCAAGAACCATGCCATAAGCAAGAAGAGAGCCAGGTCCTCCAGGATGATCAGTTCCTGTCACAATAGCCCCGAGACAGAGGCAGCCGAAGAGGAGTCATCTGCAGGAGCCACATCATATCTCTGAAACATGCTCTCTGTGGCCAATCCGGCACTACCAGAACAATCCTGCCCTGGTGGCACTCTATGCACCAAATCACATGCCCCACCAGGGGCCACAGAAGAAATACATGCAGCAGCCGCTGATTTGGCCAAGGCATCAATGCCCTTGGACCCCATTTCCATGTGGCGGCTGAAAAAGCAGCAGACTTTGGCATTGGAGCAGGTCACCATCAGATCCATTTTGGGGGTGACCCCAGCGGTGCAGAATCAACTGAAATGCCTCCTGACTCAACTCCCACTCGCCAGGATTCAGAGAGTGCTGGCTGAGGAAGTCCACTTCTAAATTGTCCACTCCAGCAATCTGCTGAGCTGACAAGGCTAGGAGATTCTTCTCCACCCAGGCAAACCGGAGATCTGTCTCCAGGGTCACTCCGGCGCTTCTTGTGCCGCCTTACCGATTGACATAAGCCACCACCATGGCAATGTTTGAAAACACTCAAATCATCTGCCCTAAACGCAGAAGAGCCAATCTGATGGCCCTCGCCTCAAGGTGGTTGATGGACCATGCCGCTTCCCAGGGCGGTTTCAACGGCCCTGGGCCATATGGTCTTGGCAATGGACCCTCCAGCCCAAAAGACTAGCATCCATCGTTAGCAGGATCCAGAAGAAATCATCCAGCAGTACGCCCTTCCTAAGATGACAGGACTGCCACCACCACCGCAGGCTGGCCTTCACCATCAACAGGAGTGGAAGCCTGAGCTCAAACTCCTGAGTACTCAGGGACCACCAAGTCAGGAAGGAATGCTGAAGCAGTTGCATGTGAGCACGTGCCCATGGCACCATCTCTATGGTCGCCACCATCAAGCCGAGGAGCTGAAGATAATCCCAGACTCTGGGGGCCTGCTGCACACAGAACATCACCAGGCAATTCAACAGTTTCTGACTTTCTCCTCTAGCAGGAAAACTCTGCTCACTCGAGTGTCGAAATATGCTCCCAAAAACTCCAAGGACTGGGAAGGCAAAAGCTGGCTCTTTTCCTGATTGATCACCCAGCCGAGGCTTTCCAAAAAGGACACCACTTGGGACATCACCCGAGCCACTTCTGACGGGGAAAGGGTTTGGATGAGCCAGTTGTACAGATAGGGATGGACACAGATCCCACGGCATCACGGTGCCGCAGCCACCACCACCGTGACCTTGGAGAATGTCCGTGGAGCAGTAAAGAGCCTGAAAGAGAGGGCAGCGAACTGATAGTGAGAGCCAAGCATGGCAAAATGCAGATACCTTTGCTGATCCACCCGATTTGGGCTATGAAAATATGTCTCAGCCAGATCTAGAGAGGCCAAGAACTCCCCTCGGCACACTGCTTGAATCACGGAGCGCAAGGTTTCCATCCGGAAGCGCAGGATGCACAAGTGCTCATTGACCCCCTTGAGGTCCAGTATAGGCTGGAAGGAACTGTCCTTCTTTGGCACCACAAAATAGATGGAATATCTACCCTTGTCCTGCTCAGCCAGGGGGCGGGCACCACTGGCTTTAGGCATACAAACTTGTCCAAGGTGGTCCACACAGCGGCACCTTTGATCACAGACCACAAGGGGAAATGATGAAAGCATCAGGAATTGGCTCTTTGCATTCCAGGACATAGCCAAACTGAATAGTGTCTAGCACCCAGCAATGTTTGGTAACCTGGGCCCAAAGATAAAGACTGTATTCATAAATATACCTCAACTGTCCCACCACAGTTCGGTGCAAGCGGCCCCCATTGAGTATGTGTCCCAGTGAGCTCAGTTAAGCTAGTGTTCTGGGACCTAGAGTAAAATAACATGCATTAATGGTGGCACATATATGCAACCGTGGTCCTTACACGGATAAAACACTTTTAAAACAGACATCATTGGGTCCATGTCATAACTTCAGATCTATCACCTCTTCTCCCTTCCTTGGTTCCCCATTCTGATGGTCTCAAGAATGTTAAACCATTAGTCTTAATTTTAAAAGCACCTGCTAATAAACCTTTTCAGTGAAACGCTATGTGGCGTGCTTTGCAAAGGTGAAATGAGCTGAATTATATTTGTCAGCTTTACAAGGTGAGGACACGGAGGGCCGTGAGCACAATTCTCTTTAGAATCGCTCTGTGCGCTCTTTCATTACAGCAGATATTACGAGGCTCTTTACAATACGGCAGACTCAAATGGTGAAATGCAGCAGCAACATTAACCTCTAGCCCAATATAAAAAGCCCTGCTAGAACAGCCAGCACCGACTCCAACCTCCCCTGCCCTGCACAGAATTTAAATGAAAGGAACCTCGGAGGAGATAGGCTCCGATTTTCCAATTCTATCTGCTCAATGTGGAGAAAATTTCATCCTGGTAAATTAAACAGTGTGAAAATCTCCTGTTTTAACAGTCATTCTCTTTCAGTTACATTGAGAAATGATCAAACGATCAAACGGGGTTTTTTGCCATAATGTGAGAGACAACTGCTCTTAATAAGTACAGCTACAGGAGATGGTAGCAGCTAAGAACCTCATGTTGCCCCTGCCTACTGGGTCATCTCAGACCCTAGTTGATCTTCGGTCATCTCTCTCTGTCCGTCTGACTAACACCTCCAATGGTAGATTATTCTGCCCTCTCCTCCCCCTTCTAGATAACCCAGACAATTGTTTACTCACTATCAGACTTTTACCGAATCCCACTAACAAAACCGCGTCAGCTATTTTAATACGGGAATTACCACACTCTAGCAGCGCAGCTCAGAGTTATCTGTTTCATGCAGCCATTAGCACGTGCTAAGAGTTAACTCAGAAATTGCCATTTTGAGGAGCGTAATGGGTGAGGGATGGGTACTTCATCTTGCAGTTCATGTGAAGGTCATTACAGTGCATTAACCGCATAGTGCATCCTCACACAGCGGCCCTCCCAAAAGGGGAGTGCTCCCAACAGTTAACAGAGAGGGTTTGCATCTAACCTGTGCACATTGGCTGTCAAAGTGAGTCAGGTGCAAAGCCCTAGGGCACCTTGGGAAACATGCCTCTTAATCTCCTTGTACTCAAAATTTGCAACACTGATAGTGCTGCTTGACGAGCTTACAGAGATCGAAGACGTTCACCCAGATACCTTAAAATGTAAATACTGAGTGACAAAGGTTGAGCTGAGAGCTAGGCTGTACACAGTATCTGAGAGGTAGTCTCTGCTTGCAGGCAACAAGAGGTTCTCACTGCAGATAAAAGAAATAAATCCGCAAGCAATAAAACAAACCACTTTACTAGCAACCTAGCTGAAAGTGCTGCTTTCCAGTTGCCTAGACTGCCGATCTGTCTTACATCTCCCATTTTATTCCCTTTCCTGCCTGCTTCAAAGCACCATCGCACACAGGCTCTATGCAGAACGGTGGACTCGCATCATGTAATTTGAAATGCTGAACATGTCACGGATCACAGAACCAGATAATTACTGAGAGAAAGTAATTCTTCATGAACCGATAACTGTGCAAATAAAACTGAATTCCAGAGCTGGTTGCATAGCTAGCGTCGAGGCCCTGCGGAGTGACAGGCACAGGTTCAAGTCTGCTATCCATCAGGGCTGGAGGAGGTTGAGCATGCTGCAGACACGATGCGAGGGAGGGAGGGAGGGAAGGAAGGAAGATTGCTCTCACCCTAAGGGCCAGAGGGAACGGCACTGAGGATTTTCCTACAGGAGATGATGCTCCTGCCACTAGGGGCCGAGAGCATTCCTTCTAGCTAAGGCGGAAGGCTGGCATACATGGCCCTTGTTTACAGATGATTTCTCACCTCAGGTGTGCCTCCCCATCTCACGCCCATGTCCAGTTCAAAATTAAATCACTCCGTAATTAGAAACAGAATCTACTAGATGAATTTTAAAGGAATCCGTTCATCTGTTACTTCACAGACATCCATCGGTGGCAATAAAGAAAAAAGGAAAGGTGAAAGACGCAAAATTAGTGGGATGCCTGATTCACAAAGTCTTCCTCTTTATTCTCCCCTCTTCAGCAGCTACTGGCAACTGGGCTGCTTCAGGGAGGATCCTCCGTAACGTTCCTCCCCTCTCCAATGCTTGAATGATTCTCGGGCAGAATTTTACCCCTTTTTCACTCAAGATCTGTGCACGATGCTACACTCGCTCACTGGAGGGTCAGCCCCAGAGTTGCTGCAAGGTGTTGCTACCCTAAGCATACCTTAAGCCTCATGCCCACTGGCTGTCGGAATCTATTGTTTAGCTTTGAATGCTCTGCTCTTTGCCCCCACCCCCTAGACAACCGTATAGTTTGCTTTGTGTTTGGCCGACCCTGCCCAGAACCCAAGGGGGCACCTTTCTCATATTCTTCCCTTAAATAGGTTGAGGCTTCTCTTACATGCAAAAGGTTACTTCAAGCTGCACATAATCTTTCCGGCTTTTTCTAGGCTGGTTAATGCTTAGAGTTTCCTTCTCGGGTAGCAAAGGTCGATGGCATGGAGTATCTTCCTTTACCCTACAGATGACGCTCTTGTGCATACTTAGCGCCTCTCTTTTCCATTGACTAATGCAGTATCCCAGAGATCAGTGCAGGGCCCGCTGCTTTTTAACATATTTATTTATTTATTTATTTATTTATTTATTACAGGCTCTTATATACCGCTCTATTCAGAATCAGCGCGGTTCACAATGTAACAACATACCATAACAACAAACTGTTAGGTTTTACAGAGAACAAGGTCAGAGAACTTGGATAAAACATGGGACGTCATTACTGCAACTATTTACACGAGTATTTACAATTAAACATAAAAGGATTTGTTCTTAGTTTGGGTAGTGATTAAGATTGGTTAGTTGGTCAAGTAATATTGGGGGAAGAGGTGGGATTTGAGTGCCTTTCTGAAAAGGGATAGATCAGTGATAGCACGAATCTCTGGGGGTAGAGCGTTCCAGTATCTAGGGGCATAGAATCTGAAGGCCCTGTTAGATGTCACTGATAGGCACTTTGTCGCTGCTTTAGGGATGATTAGAGTATTTGTTGATATCGTTCTCCTGGATCTGTTGGGTGGGACGGCTTGAATGAGGTCTATTAGAGAGGAGGAGGTGATGCTTTTAGTGGCCTTGAAAGTTAGTAGTAATGTTTTGAATAATATTCTGCCATGTATGGGGAGCCAGTGGAGTTGCTCTAGGATGGGTGTTATATGGTCCCTTCTTGATGCTCCGTAGAGGACTCTAGCAGCGGTATTCATGGCGAGTTGCAAAGGGTTTAATGTGGAGTGTGGGAGGCCTTGGAGAATGGCATTGGCATAGTCAAGGTGTGGTAAGGTTAAGGCTTGAAATATAGTTCTGAAGTCATCAGGATCAAGCAGGGGGCGAAGATGTCGAAGAGTCCGGATCTTGAGGTAGATTGCTCTGACTACGTTGGTTATGTGTAGTTTCAGATCCATGCGTTGGTCAAAAGTGACTCCAAGGTAGCGAATGGAAGGTTTTGATTGGAGCTCAGCTTCTTTCACCTTTATATGGGATGGGGGGGTGAAAAGTGGGTCCCTGGTGATGAAGAGAACCTCGGTCTTTTTGTGTTGAATTCGGAGGTTCTGGGATTGAAGCCATTCGGATACTGCATCAAAACATTTAGCTAGCGGGGAAAGGTCCATATGAACTGTGGAGAAAGGCATATATAGGAGGATGTCATCTGCGTATATCAAGCATTCAACCTTGAAGGACCTGATGATATTGCAAACCGGTTGTATATATATATTGAAAAAGAGTGAGGATAGGGATGATCCTTGTGGTACGCCTTGCTTTTGGTGGTAAGGTGTGGATGTTGTGGTCCCTGAGGTAACGTACTGCCATCTCTGATCAAGGTATGACTTGCACCACTCCAGGGCAGTGTTATTGATGCCTTTTTCTTTTAGTCGCCCTATTAACAGATCGTGATGTACAGAGTCAAAAGCCGCAGCAATGTCTAAGAAGATGAGAGCAAAGCCTTGGCGGATGTTATCAATGCCTGTGATGATGTTGTTGCAGAGAGTGGTGAGGAGGGTTTCAATGCCGTGGAACTCTCTGAAGCCATGTTGGCAGTGGTCCAGAGGGGAGACGGTGTCAATGTGGTCCTGTAACTGTCTTTGAGCTTCCTTTTCAATTATTTTCGCTAGTAGGGTATGCTAGCTATGGGTCTATAAGATTCAACCTTTTGTGGGTCGAGTTTGTGGTTTTTCAAGAGGGGTCTTATGGATGTTCTCTTGAGGGCTGGTGGGAAGGAGCCGGTTGTAAAGGATAAGTTCATCATTTTAGTGATAATGGGGCTGAGATCTTGGCGTAGTTCCTTTATCCAGTGGGCTGGGCAAGGGTCAGTTTGTGCAGTAGTCGTGTTAAGAGCAGCGATGGTGTCTTCAACATGTTTTCTGGGTGGTGTGGAGAACATGGATAGGTTTGATATGCATATGGTGACTTGAGAGGAGATTGTTGCAATGTTGTTGGTTTGGAGCAACTTGGATTGCAGGAAATCGGCGAATGCTTGGGGATGGATGGGTTCAGGATGTTTTGGTGAAGGTTCTTTAGATAAGGTTTTGACTAAGTTGAAAAGATCGTGTGGTTTATTTAGTGATCTTTTCAGCGTATCGGTATGGAATTGTTTCATCTTGGCCATGACTGACTCCCTGTGCACAGATAGATGTGCTTTATAGGCTGCTTGGTCTTCTGAGGAGTGTGAGCGACGCCATCGTTTCTCCAGTTTTCTTAGGTGTGTGAGGGAGGCTCGTAGGTCAGGGGAGAACCAAGGAGAAGATTTTCTTTTCTTTGGGTTGTTACCCTGGACTGGTTGCAGTGCAATGGTACTGATAGTGCTGTTCCAGGATGTGATCAGATTTTCCAGATTGAGAGAGGTGTCATGTAGGAGAGGGAGGGTTTCCATAACTATATGTTCTTTGTTGAGGGTTTTGAATTTCCGAGATGATGCTCTTGTTGAGTCAATGGAGTTTTTGTTTCTGTGTGGTGATTGTTTGCCATTGATGAGGATGGGGAAGGTGATTAAATTATGGTCTGACCAAGGTACTGGGGTTACAGAGTTGTCAAGTCTATTGTTGGAGTCGAGAGCTGTAAGAGGGGCAAAGATCATGTCAAGGATGTTTCCTCTCTCGTGCGTGGGGGTGTCAACAATTTGCTTGTATCCCAGTTCGTTGATTGCTTCAAGGAGGGCTGAGGCGTGGCTGGGATGTAGTGTTGGGAGATTGAGGTCTCCTAATATCCAGTTGGGAGTGTTGGGCTTGCGTGAGTTAGCTGCTAGGTCTAGAATGTAAGGCAGGTCGTCCGTGGAGGGTGAGGGCGCTCTGTAAATTAAATTGATGAGGCATTGTTCATTTGTGATGGATAATACGTCCATGCTGTTTGAGCTTGTGGAGTCCACGGTGTGGAAATTTAGGTCATTCTTGGTAAGTATGAGAATGCCTCCTCCTCTCTTGCTCTCTCTATGTTGGGCATGGGCAGAGAAGTTGGGGGGTATGAGTTGGTTAAGGGTTACATTATCCGCGTCAGATAACCAGGTTTCGGTTATCATGAGGACATCTAGATTATGAGAAGAAATTGTGTCAGTGATGACTGGCCATTTCTTGCGGATAGACCATGCATTTATGAGAGCACAGTTTAAGTAAAAGGGTTGAGGGGGTTCCTCTTGCTTATTTTTCTTTGGTTGTTGAAGGGCTATATGTATCAGGTGAGAGTGGCGTGTGGGGGTCTCCATTCTTGAGTTGGGATAGGAAGATTCTGCCCTTCTTTTTCCATGACTCAGAAGTATTGGAATTTGGTGAGCCGTGTGATATAAGGCAAGGGCTTCGTTGAGCCAGCTTGTGAGAAGGAAGAGGCAGATCGCCAGGGTATTAAATGGTAGAGCCATTGGGGGTTTTGTTGAAGTGGATGAGGTAACTTTCTGTGAGGGATTCTGTGATTCTGGTGATTCTGTGATTCTGGTGCTTTCTGTGAGGCTACTGACCACAGTAATAAGTGAAGCAACAGTGAAAATTGAATGGTACTGGCAACAGTAAACTCTGTTGAGTGAAGGTAGTGATTACTGTCAATGGAAGAAGGTACCACAGTAGCATTAAAGTAGAGTGAGAGTAGCTGTTGGCAACTGTAAATGGTGACAGCAGTAAAATACAGTAGGATGAGAGTAGATACTAGCTACAGTAAAAAATGGCAACATTAATTACAGCAGAATGTGAGTAGATACTGACTACAGTAACTGATGGCAACATTAATTACAGTAGGATGAGAGTAGATACTGGCTACAGTAAAAAATGGCAACATTAATTACAGCAGAATGTGAGTAGATACTGACTACAGTAACTGATGGCAACATTAATTACAGTAGGATGAGAGTAGATACTGGCTACAGTAAAAAATGGCAACATTATACAATAGGGTGAGAGTAGATCTGGCTACAGTAAAAATGGTAACAGTAAAATACAGTGGAGAGAGAGTGAATACTGACAACGGTAAATAACGACAGCAGGCAGTGTTAAAGGGATAAGAAGAATTGAGGAGGCTAGCACTGTTCTAGTTGTGTTGATAATACTTGCAGTACTTGCTGTAGGTGTGACTATGATTGTAGTTGGTGTGGGCCACTTTATGAGCTCAATCCTTCCTAGGAGAGCTTGGGTCACAGTCAGTTGAAGAGAACTGTACTCAGTAGGCGTCCTTCCGAAAGTAGATTCTCTACATGTGAGTACGTCTTTTCAATGTATGTTGTAAGGTGACGAACTGGAGTTACGTGTGGAGATGAATCGCTTGGGTTGCTGTTTGATTCCCGCCTGTACGTGCCCCGCCTAAGGGCCACGCCAAAGGGCCCTCTTGCGAGGCCCTCAGGCGCGGGCCCGCAAGGCGCGGGCGTGCCTGCCGGCGGCAGCTGTTTTAAAGGGCCGCTGGGACCTCCCACAACCCCGATTGGGTTGGAGTGCAGGAGCGGGAACTTGCCCTGTGCTCTGCCCCGATCGGGGAGCCGAAGAAGATGGCCGCTGAAATTTTAAACTTTCTCCTGCCGGCGGCAGCTGTTTTAAAGGGCCGCTGGGACCTCCCACAACCCCGATTGGGTTGGAGTGCAGGAGCGGGAACTTGCCCTGTGCTCTGCCCCGATCGGGGATATTATAAATGATCTGGAAATGGGAACAACGTGCAAGGTGATCGCATCTGCAGATAACACAAAATATTCAAAATTGTTAAAGCGCATGTGGATTGTGAAAAATACCAGGAGGATCTTGCAAGACTGAGGACTGGGCATCGAAATGGCAGAGGAAATTGAATGTGGTCAAGTGCAAAGTGATGGTTGTAGGGAAGAACAACCCCAACTATAGCAGCATAATACAAAAGATTTTACTGAAGCGCACTATAGTTTTGCATCTAATGCGCAAACATGATGTGGAAAGCCACCACATTGCCTGCCACGAGCATGGACCGCATTTCCCCAATAGTTAACATGGTAATATAAGGTGATATTACCGCAGGCACACTTAGTTTCATCCACTGAGGTAGAGGTAATTGCACCCATGCTAATTGCAAGATGCACCATTAGCATGCAGTGTATACCCACGCACTAACGAACCGGTGCTCACCACGATCACTGTCCTCCCCTAAACTCTCCATTTCATCCTCCACCATACAATTCATAGTCAGTATGGAAATCTGTCCACGCTGTGATGGGAACACGCTATAGTTACCACGGACTGCAGCCCATGGTTAGTACACTAACTGCTTAGCCCACTTTAGTAAAAGGGCTCCCAGGAGTCACCACACAGGAAAAGGATGTAGGTATCATCATGGTTAATTTATTGACATCTCTGGCTAAGTGTGAAGTGGCAGCCAAAAAAGCAAAGCCTATATTAGAAATTATTAGGAAAGGAATAGCAAATAAAAACAAAGAATATCATTATAGCTCTGTATCATTCGATGGTGCGACAGCACCTTGCGTATTTTGTACAGTTCTGATCTCCATGTCGCTAAAATAAAATATAGCGGAATTAGAAAAAGTACAGAGAAGGGCCACCAAAGTGATGAAAGGGAGGGAACAATTCTCCTATGAGGAAACATTACACCCAGGATGTTTCTGAGATCAGGCAAAACGTCCAGCTTCTTAAGAACACCCCGGCCACGCCTCCACCATGCCCCTGTTCAGACTTGGATGTCGACATGCATAGCCCCAGCTTCTAAAATGCCTCTGGGGATATCTCTATTCCCATTTTCAGACATCCAAAGCACAAATAAGGCTTTTAAAATAACCTCCATAATGAGCAGAGCTCAACTACTAGATTCAGCCCAAAGAAATGTTTTCTCATTCGGAATACTACCATGAACGAAAATCTCTAATTTTTAATAACCATTCACTAATGATTTTTTAATTTTTTGTCAGACCAAATTATTTCTGTAGGTCCTTAAAACACCTCAGTACTAATGCAGTCCATTTTTCTGATATACTAAAATGTGATATATGTGCTTCATAGGTTAATACTCAAAAGTGTCATAAATTTAGTCGCACACTTTATGAATTGCTATCCATCAGAACTGCCCGACACAGCCCTGTGTTTCGAACAACGGCTCATGTGCCTTGTTCTGCTTCAGGGGAACCATTGCAACTCATTCTTCCCAGGGCCGGCTCAACCATCGGTAAGCTAGGTGGCGCTTAGAGCAACAACTTCTGGGGGGGTGGCAAAGAGCAGGGCATTCAAAGTTAAGCAAGACATTTTGACAGCCGAGAAGGGGGTAGAATGCCTTAAGGTCTGCCAAGGGTATCAACACCTTGAACCAACTCTGCCGGCCCCGATTCCTCTACAATGGTATGTGAAGATTCCACCTCATACGGCGTCCCGTTCATAAAATCATGAGTAGAGATAACTAATCCTGTATCAGCATCACACTTCACATCAGCCGCTCCACTTCAGTGTTCGTGCCAAGAGGTTGTGTCATAGTCAATGAAAAACTCTAGTGTTGCTCACGCTTATTCAACACTGAGTCCCAGTCACCTCCCCTTCAATGTTAAAGAATATGTTTAATAATTCACCACGTTAGTTCTTTTTCCAGACAATCTTGCACCATAGGTGGCGCTGGAAAATCAGTATTGAAGAACCCTAAAGCTTGTCTTTTCCTATCCCGGAAGGACTTGGGTGCTCCACATGGGTACAAGATGGCCCCCACTGCCATCTGTTGTGCCCTCGTACCTAAGCAGGAGGTTATACAAGCTTTCAGGACTTCAGGTCCCTTCCTGGCACCCTCAACAAAAGAGACTCGGAGCTCCAAGACCCCTCTCTTAATGCTGATGAGATTGCTTGTCCTTGTCTTTTAATTACAAAGCTGTTTCAGGCTCCGTGTCGAGAAAAGCCGTCAGCTCCCTTAAACTACAAACCTCGGAGTCTACCTATGACATGTATTAATATATTTTGTAAAGTCTAGAAGTGCATTAAACCTACATCACCGTTTCTCTTCCTCCTCCGCTGGCTTCGCTTTATTGCTGTGGGATCAGGAGACCAATGCATTTTCCTAACCTCTGAGCCTTCGGCATCCACTTCCAGGCTCCAGGGGGAAAATAATTATGAAATAGCTGCTCTTTAACAGGGAGAAATAAAGCAGTACATTGTCTTTTTTTTATAATTTGAATTTTTATTATTTCTCAGAAATAATATTCTAACAATAAATTCATATTGCTAGATGCAAGCCTCATAAGCAGCACATTGAAAACTAAGGCTTAAATGAAAATGGTAAGAAATAAGCAATAAGAGAGAAATTTTTGATAGGGTGTCCAAATAGCAACGTACCCGTGTACTTTTCAGCCTGCACAAACCAGGGCTCTATTTACTAAGCTGCTAAGTTAACATGTTAATATACATTAATGCGATTTAAGGCATATTTTATATCCCAAGCCCAATTATTTGCAGTGGGGCTGTTTACTAACTATGGGGAAGAAAAGGCCTGAGGAACAGTAATACCTTGCCTAGAAAACCCAGGAGCTGCTGGATCGCAAGGAGTCAACATTGACTTGACTGCACTTAAACAAAATGTACATATATGGCCAGATATGCACAGTAATGACTGAAATACCACCAAATTAGGTCCCTGCCCCCTTATAAAATTACCCCGTGGTGTACATACATATAAAAAGTTTGATATTTAAGAGTATGATGTCCATTTATGTCTTTTTTGTGGGATGATCGAGAAGATCGTGATTGTTGAGTATAATTATCAAACTTCAAGAGGATAAGGGCCTGAGTGTTAATTGAGGAGGAGGCATAAGTCTGAAGGTTGACCTAGGACACCCAATACTCTTGCACCAAGCCCCAAGCCTGGGAATCTTCACGCTTCTGACCGCTGCTCAAATAAATCCCTCCTCAGGGCTCTTCCAACTTGCGTGAGGAATGCAACCCACTCTCCTCCTGGGGAAGGAAAAGCCACTGGCAGAGGGCACAGCCTCCCGTTCCCTCCTGCCTGGTCTAGGATATTCATCAGGGTCGTCGTCTTTTAGAACTCTGCATGGGGAGGAGGGGACTTCCCGTAACTAGCTCACTGCACAGACTAGATGGACCACTTTCCTCTGCTGTCATTTACTCTGTTACTACATTACAAAACTCTGTCTGTTCTAGACTGTTCCCCTTGTAACACATATGAAAAAAAATACCCTGGAAGGGCTCTCTTCGTATTTCTGAGTGGTGTTAGTGGATACTAGCTAACATACAATTAGTTTTGCGTACTTGTTATATTCATTACTTCTTGTTAACTTTAATTCTTTAAGGTCAACGCAAAAGAGGAAGGCCAGCAAGGAGATGGATTGATACAATAACAGCAGCTACGGGTATCAGTCTGTCAACAATGAGCCGCCCGACTGAAGACCGAACACAATTTAGGACTACTATCCAGAGGGTTGCCATGAGTCGACATTGACTCGATGGCACTTAACAACAACAACTTTAATTCACACTGTTGAAGTTTGTTCCGTGTAAAGTTACTTGTTCTAATTGTTCCCTGTACACCGCTGTGACTGGTAGATACAGCGGTATAAAAAGGTTGCTAAATAAATAAAGTATGTCCTTCCTATCTGTGTTGTTCTATAGTGGAACAGATAGCTGAATAGAGCATTCCAATTCAAAAAAATATCCAATGTTCCTCTTCTTAAATTCCAAACCATTATTCAGAGCCTGAATCCATACAACTGAGATAAGACTTTATCTGGAAGCCCAATTGACTGAAATTCAGTTTGAAAAGAAGATACAGTATGCTCCTAGGGTCCCAGTGAGATGTCTACTACATAGACAGACCAAGTCCTTGTCTGCAATAGTTTCTCCGGCCTGTCCAGCATGCAGGGTGGCCTGCTGGAAATGAATACTAAGTACCGCAGAGGAAGAAAGGGGAGTTAATCACAAATATCCCTGACCTACTGAGTCACAAGTTACAGACCTCAAGGCTATTAGTGACCACTAATGTCATCAATAGCTTTAGGACTACAGCATAGCACAAATATACAGAATCTACTAAAAAGACAAACAAATAAAGTCCCTAGAGGAAACGAAAAAACAAACAAACCACCAACAAAACAAAAATGAATGAAACAAAACTAACCCCTCCCTCCCCTGCATACCCCTACAACCCACTTGTCTATTCCAAATAACATGCATACTAACCTGCCATCTTTTTAAGTTTAAATATGGGACACTCAATCAAGCCGGGGGAGTTCAAAGTTAAGGAAAATAAAAAATATATTAATAATTACAATTTTAATTTTAACCCAACATTTTAATCAGTAGGCTAGGTTTTAACTTTACTTACAAATGTGCCAATCAGGCCTACTTGTACTTCTCTACAGAGTTAATCTTCTTCAAAATAGCAACATTTCCACTAAGATAATTAAAAATTTCTGGGCAACTCAACTCAAAATTGCACTTTACAATCATTAGACATTTGAGAGTCTCTACATGCAGTTAGATTTTTTTCTGTAGACAGTACTTTGCTCATGATTGAAAAGCACCTTTCAGTTGACACATTGGAACCTGGCAAACAAAAATAATTCAACCAGTTTGCATACATTTTTATATAGTACCTCATTACTTTTGAGGGGTCCAAACACCTTCTTCCATTTTTCGTCAACTGTGGTGTCTGTATTTTTTCCATTCTTGGAACTTTTTCTTCAGAAACAAATAACTTAAGACAAGAGAACTCAAACAGTTCAGTATCATTTATTACTGACTCTAGGCCAGGTCTTGTACATAAAATGTATTCTAAAGAAGACTCTAGCTCACACCACTCTGGTTGTTTAAGAAGGAGAGTCCACTGTTGTTTCCCAATCTCCTTGAAGAGAGTGGTCCACCGATCCAATAGTCAATGCAAGTGGTGTAGAAAGATGACAGATTGCTTGAAATCTGCTTCATCAATGCTGCCCTCTTCTTCAAGATCTTTTATCTTCTTTCTGATTGTCAGAGGCAAAAACACTTCATTCTTCCTAGTTACTAACTTGTTTCTAAGGTCACTGACTACTCCAGCCACCTCTATCACTGAGATTTTTTGAGACTCCATGTCTAAAGTCGCATTTTGGAAAATCACTGCCTGACTGTAGAAAGTACAGCCAAACCTCTGCTGATTCATTCTCAAAAAAGTTTTTTATGATAACTGGGCATTTTTTCTGGCTCAGAAAATATGATTTCACTGGTTGGAACATTTTAATTAACCTCTCTATGGCTGGTAGTAAAGTCAGTCACCTAGTGTAACTGCATCCGAGGAGCTTTTGATATTCACTCTCAGCAAAGTCACACATCTCTAAGTTCTTCAGTTCTCACTGTACAAATGTGAAAATGTCTGAATATCTTGTCTACAATAACTTCAATGTCAAATGGCAGGCCTTCGGCAGCAGTGCTGATACAATTGTGAGCAATGTGAGTTGTACAGTTTGCACCAATTAAATTACTTCCTAAATCTTTTTGCACATTGTAAAAACTATTGTTACTTCCACTCCTAGCGGCCCCACCAAAAGTGCAATTGGTATTGTCAACACACAATGCCAAAACTTTGGAACTTAGCCCATTGGACTCAACTGTATCAAGAAAGCACTTGGAAAGAATTAAACTTAAACTTGATGGACATCAAGAACTTTTACTTGAACCCCTTTCTTAGGAAAAAAGTAGCTTACTAAAATAAGGCATAATTTAAAGCTTCCATGGTTTGAGCTGTCACAAAAAAATGTTTAAAAAAACTTGTCTCAGAAAGGTCTCTCTTGAGGGAATCAACAGAGTCAGGTTTGAAAACATTACAGATGATTGCTTCTGTTTTGGTTCATGCACAAGAGTATTTCTCATCAAAAAAATTTTTTGATAACTTTGAAGTACAGTCTGACGACCAAAAAGATGGTTGTGGACAATACAGTCATAAGCCCATGTACCCTCCGTTGTAGCTGGTGACTGAGTTTTCTCATCAAAAGTTTGACTTTTAAAAAGAGAAGGCACAGTTCTACTTGAAGAAGCACTTACATCTGCTGTCTGTCCATTCTTAGGTGCTGAACAATGTCACCCTTTCCTGCATGTGCAATTGAAAAGGATGACCTGTATTTGTTACAAAACACCATGCTATTACCAGAATGTTTCTTAATGAACACGTATTCATTTTGTAGTTGGTCATTAAAAACACACTTTCTTTTCGGCATTTTAAAATGAAAATAAAGTCTAAAGATGAAATAGAAACACGTACCCTAAGCTAAGAGTCTACACAGATGACAGAATCAACAAAATCAGCTGACCACTGACAGGGATACTGATACTGATGTTGGCCGCAGGATCATAGGTGCCAGGTTTGTGGGTGCTTGGGCACCCCCAATATTTTCTCCTGTAGGTCTGTATATCTGTAGCAAAAAAAATACCATACTCCAGAGCTGCAGGCAAGGGAGAAAGGAAGGTTCTGCATCCCATCTACTGCTCCCACCTCCCCCTGCTCCCTATTGGCTGGCTGTGTCTGCTGCAGTCTATTGGCTGGCTTTGTCTGATTGATGGTTGCCTGGACCCTGAGGAGGAAGCAGAGCTAGATTTGTCATATGTGCTGAGGACTCAGGAGTTTAGGAGTGCCAGCCATCTAAATTATTTTAGGATTCTACAACTTTGTAAAGTAGCTGTCTTTTAGTCAGAATGATATCTAAATTGTCTGGGTATTTTTTAGAGTTTAGCTCAACAGCTTGCCAGTGCTCCCCCCTCACTATGCAGAGTAAGTAGTAGTTTCCAGCCAATGAAAAAGCTGCACTAGTCACAGGAAGGGTGGGCTGATTTCTGCAGAGGGTCTGTGAGAATGTCAGTGGAATCAGTGGGTTTCCTGGTAGGGGTGAGTGGGGTTGCTGAGACAGGGTAGAAATGTGAGAGGAATGGGGTAAAGTGTGAGGAGGCTATTGCAGGCTGAGAAAAAGAACTGATAGCAAAAGCAAGAACTGGGGGCATTGAAGTAGAGGAGTGGAGAAACAGCACAACATCGGTGGACAGTCAGAGACAGAATCTGTCTGTCTGAAAACTGCATGTATGTACCTGATGGGGGGGGGTAGGGGGTGGATGAATGCATGTGCATGTGTGTGTGTGTGTGTGTGTGACTGAAGTACAATAGAGTTCATGCATGTGTGTATGTTTCTGGGTCTCTGATGGAAATAGTCTCATATAAATAGTTTCCTTTTGAAAATTTCAGCTGGAGTGGAGAGGTCCACTGGTACAAATGTGGAGGAGTGGGACATGTTTTAAAAAAGGGGACATTTAGGGGATCCAAGATGGGGTGATCGGGTGTGCTGATTGGCACAGCAATTTTTCATGGGGAAGAAGCGGAAGGCGAGAGGGGCAAAAGAGCCTGTAACCCCTCTCGTCTCGATGCCTTTACCTGCTGAGGTGGTTGGTCCACTGGATTCCTTTTTCTCCCCGGTGCCGTGTCAGTGGACTGAAGGGGAGGATAGCCCAGCTGTGTGGAGGTTGGAGGAGGTGTCCTCGTCCTCAGCTTCGGGTGTTGATTTCACCTCTCCGAGCTCTATTCGGGCCTTGAAGGTGCCCCGTCAGAACAACAGCGTTCCAGGAAGTCGGCTGCTGTGCATTGAGTCATTGGACTCCGCCAACAGGCGGAGCTTGGACATTGAGAGTGGCCTAAATTCTGGAGCCAGCAGTGGAGGGCAGAGGTTCCGAACGGAGATGGCAGAGGGTGGTCTAGGGTTGACCCCTAGCCCTTCAGCTCCCGGTTCATTGAACACCGGAGCATTGGTGCCTGTTTCTGTATCGGAGGGGGTCACTTCAGTTTCTGCGGCTCTCCCAGAGGTGGTAACACTAGAGGCGATTTGGGCACCGATTATGCAACTTCAAGAGGAGTTGGTTCCGCGGATGACTTCGTTGGCTGCGTAGGTTTCTCTTAATACAGAAGATCTTAAAGACGCTGTGGTTAAAATAACTGCTTTACAGTCTGAAGTTTCTCAAAATCAGGTTAAAGTCGTGAACGCTGAAACTGAAGTGGAATTACTTAAAAAAAAGTTTCTTTATCCACCCAGTCAAAGTTGGAAATGTTGGAAAATGCAGTTCGCATGACAAATATATGTTTGGTTAATTTTCCTGAAAATGTCTCTGGTACCTGCAAGGGATATGTTTCGGAATTATATGATTGAGATTTTCGGTATTCCTCCTGAATCCCATCCCCTGGTAGTAAAAATGTATTATTTGCCAATTGGGAAAAGAGTGGAAGGGCAGGGAGTAGTTAGAGGATTATCTACTGTGGATGTCTTGAATGTTACTGATATTTTGGAATCTTCACAAGAAGAGCAGGTGTATCCAGGGCCGGATTTACCTTGAGTGAGGCCCTATGCCAACAAAAATTGTGGGCCCCAGCAGGGGCGGCCCAAGGGGGGGGGGGGGCTCATTTGCATAAGGGGCCTCATTTGCATAAATATTTGCATAATGTTACCATATACTAACTTTTAGTAAACGTGCCTCTTAATGAGTGTATGGATAAAGAAAGACTAAAAGATTTCTACATTACTATAATCCAGTGCCAACTGCCAGACACATTAGGAACTACTACAAACACTGCCCATTTAGAACCCATAGCAAACCCGCCGTATCCTAACAGCACTACCAGGACTCACAAAGCACCATACTCTACCAATCAAAAGGCAACACTGCAAATATTAAACCAATACATTTCAGAGAACAACAATACATGACCTACTGGGGAAAGAGAACAAGTGGCAATGTCAAATAGGAATTATATAAACAGAACACCTCAGCTCAGTTACACATGCAGAACATAGACCATCACCAAACAAGTAATCACATTTTAGAAACAGGAAGACAATAATTAAACTGGGAATCCCAAAAGCCAAACTTGGAATGTACAACACTGTAGAAATAAAACTATACATTAATTTGCTCTTGTACTAAACAAAGCGCAGACGTTAATGATGCACATTTACCAGAGCTGACATATTCCAATTAATAAATTCAAAATAAAGAGATATTTTTCTACCTTTTGTGCATTTTTTTCAGCTGCAATTGCTCCAGCCACTTTCTTCTGGTTTCTTCATGTCTTCTGCTAACTCTCCATCGTCTGCTGTCCATTTGTCCTTTCTTCTCTCTTCTAGTTTTTTTCCATTCTCTCTCTACATCTGCTTTAACATACTAATCTTTCTCCTTTTGCTCTTTCCTCATTCCTATTTCATCCAGTCAAATTTTACCCCTCCATCCTCAATCCCCACTTACTCTCCCAATACCCGGCCAATTGTAGATTTTTTTATCCCTCCCACACAAAATATTTTTCCCTTCTCCATTTTACTCTTCCAGCCCCATCCCATTCTAATCCTCCCCCAACATCAGCTCCCTTCTAGTTCCAGCCTCACCCAGCATCCATTCCCTTCTAGTCCCTGCATCAGCCCATTTCCAGTCCTAGCCACCCATCAGCCCATTTCCAGTCCTAGCAACCCCCCAACCCTATACCTGTCCTAACCCCCCATCACCCGATTTTCAGTTTAAGCCCCCCCTATAACCCATTACCAGTCCTAACCCCCCATCAGCCCACTTCCAGTCCTAACCCCATCAACCCATTTCCAGTCAGCCCCCCATAGCCCATTGCCAGTCCTAACCCCCCCCATCAGCCCATCAGCCCACAGCCCATTACCAGTCCTAACCCCATCAGCCCACCTCCAGTCTTAACCCCCCCCCAGCCCATTTCCAGTCCTAACCCCCCCCCCCCCCATAGCCCATTACCAGACAGCCCCCATCAGCCCACAGCCCATTACCAGTCTTAACCCCCCCCAAAGCCCATTACCAGTTCTAAACCCTCCCAACAGCCCATTATCAGTCCTAACCCCATCAGCCCACCTCCAGTCTTAACCCCCCAGCCCATTTCCAGTCCTAGCCCCCCCATAGCCCATTACCAGACAGCCCCCATCAGCCCACAGCCCATTACCAGTCTAAACCCCCCCAAAACCCATTACCAGTTCTAAACCCCCCCCAACAGCCCATTACCAGTCCTAACCCCATCAGCCCACCTCCAGTCTTAACCCCCCCCAGCCCATTTCCAGTCCTAGCCCCCCCCATAGCCCATTACCAGACAGCCCCCATCAGCCCACAGCCCATTACCAGTCTAAAACCCCCAACACCCATTACCTGTTCTAAACCCCCCCCCTACAGACAATTACATTTACTAACCCCATCAGCCCACCTCCATTCTTAACCCCCCCCAGCCCATTTCCAGTCCTAGCCCCCCCCATAGCCCATTACCAGACAGCCCCCATCAGCCCACAGCCCATTACCAGTGTTAACCCCCCCAACGCCCATTACCCGTTCTAACCCCCCCCCCAACAGCCCACAGCCCATTACCAGTCCTCCTCATCAGCCCACCTCCAGCCTTAATCCCCCCAACCCATTTCCAGTCCCAGTCCCAGCCCATTTCCAGTCCCAGTCCCAACCCATTTCCAGCCCCAGTCCCAGCCCCCCCAATTACCAGTCCTACCCCCTCCCCCTCCCCCGCCCCCGCCCTCGGCCTAACGTAAACTTTAATTTTTAAAAAAAACCCTGCTGGCTGCCGCCGCGGGGCCCCCTCTGCTGCCGCGGCAGCATGGACTGACCCGCGGGGGCCCCCTCTGTAAGCTCGGTCCCTCCCTCCGTGCCTCCGTGTCTCCCTCCGTGCAGGCTGTTAGAGACGCGAAGGCAGACTGTCTCCTTCGCGTCTCTGTTAAGCCCGCGGGGGCTGATGGGAAATTTCCCATCAGCCCTGCGGGCTTAACAGAGACGGGAAGGCAGAAGGAGACAGTCTGCCTTCGCGTCTCTAACAGCCTGCACGGAGGGAGACACGGAGGCACGGAGGGAGGGACCGAGCTTACAGAGGGGGCCCCCGCGGGTCAGTCCATGCTGCCGCGGCAGCAGAGGGGGCCCCGCGGCGGCAGCCAGCAGGTTTTTTTTTATTTTATTAAAAAAAAAAAGCCTAACTACTTCAATTTTTGTGGGCCCTTTGCAGCTGTGGGCCCTACGCCATGGCGTACATGGCGTATAGCTAAATCCGGCCCTGGGTGTATCTTTTACTTTATTGGTTACTTTAGCATTAATATCAGATAAAGAGTGGGTTATGAAGCTATTTTTTAAAAAACAGCATATGTTGTTTAAGGGTCTGACGGTCCGAATGTTTCCTGATTTGTCTAGGGAGACCCAGAAGAGATGTCGTGACTTCCTCCTTTTACGTCTGGGGATTCAACAATTGGGGGGCTTTTTTTTCTGAAATTTCCTTGTAAATGCTTGATCAAGTAGCAAGCTAATTCTTATATATTTTATGAGCCCTCCCAATTGTTGTCTTTCATCAATGCTTGACTCTCTGAAGGGGGTTCTGTTCCTTTGGCCATTCCGGTTTGAGCATATATTTATACCACTGATTAGCTAACCTGAATTTCCTTCAATGTTGGTTGATGTATTTTTTTCTAATCCTTGTATCCCCTCTATTTGAGGGCTAGAGTGGGTTGGACCTATAGGATTGTTTCCTGTGTTTTATTTGCTTATATCGCTTTATATTGGTTGCATGGTATACACCCAATTACTGAATCAAGGTGTTTTCTTGATATGTATGTATAAATTTCTCAAAAATAAAAAAAAAATAAAAAAGGGGACATTTAGGCGCCCTGACCAAAGTAATACAATTCTAGGTACAAATCCTTAAAATACAGGCCTGTCCTGTATAATGCAGGATGGTTGGTCACTTTAAACTTTCGCACATCCTTCTAGACTGATTGCTGAAGGACGGCACAATCATTTTCTGCTAAACTTTATTTAGAACTTTGAAGCTGACCCTTGACATGTACAATAGGCAAGACATATGGAGAATGTGTGGGGCTATTTTCCCCATGTTTTTGCAGTGTCTGATTTGCTATCCTATACCATATTTATTCATTTTCTTATTTATTTGCTCACACTTATTACTCGCCTCTATCAAAAAGAACCAAAGCAATTCACAACAATCATAAATTATAACAAAGCATCACAACATTTTTTTAAAAATATTTTATATTTATAGAATATACAATTTTTTATACAAGGATACAATCACTTGCACAGAAATAGGGGAAACCAATGAGTTAAAAATAAGGGGAAACAAATCAGAGGAAGCATCAATTAGATAACCCTGCTCTAGCCCACAATACAGGATCCAAAAATGAACAAGAAAATACAAAACAAAATATATATACTCTTACAGGAAATATGCAGAGACAAATATCAGCCTATATAACAAATTAAAGCGGTGTAAAACATCTGGCGGAAATCCCCCCCCCCCCCCCACCAGTGGACCCCCGAGCATTCAAAAAAGACATCAATTGAAATGGAGAAAAAATAAAATGTAAGAAATACCCTCCAATTTCACAAGGCACTTGCAGGGATACTTTAGATAAAAGACCCCACCCAATTATAAAACCCTTGGACGCAGAAGTAAAAAATATTTTCTGCGTCGTTGGGTTTCCCTTGCTAAGTCAGGAAATATGCGTACCAGGCAGCCCTTAAAAGGCACATTTCTCATCCTAAAAAACATTTTAAGAAGCCATTCCCTATCTGAAACCAAAGCAAATGTAACCAAACAAATAGCAGGAACAGCCATTTCCACATCTGAATTCTCTAACAAAGCAGTTACATTTAATACATCAGCTATTTGTGGTCCAGGTAACTCAACATTAGACAAAACATTCTGGCCACTAGGGATATAATATATCTTAGCCAATGGTGGACAACCCCCAATACTTCCAACAAATACGTTTTAAACATCTCTTTAGCAGATATACCAAGTACTTTTAGAAAATTAATCAAACGTAGATTAGTCAGCCTTGAGTAGTTATCCAAATATTCCAAACGACTCCTCACATTTCCAAAATCTTTCATCAACGCCTCAGCTTGAGACTCCAAATGGTCGGTTTTCAGTGAGAAATCAGTCACAGAAGTTCTAAAAGTTTCAATCAGCTCAGCATTTGTGGAACAGGCCTTCTCATTCTGCAACACCTGTGTTTGCAAAAGTTGTACCTGAGGAATGATAGCCTCACCAAGCTGTTTAATGGCAGACCAAATTGCCTCCAAAGTAAACTGCTCTGGTCACTGTAAATCAAAGGTAAAGGATGAAGCCTCTCTTACAGTGTCCACTGAGATTGCTGCCATCATGGGGTCCCGTATAGGGAGAGAAGCAGCTCTCCTTGCCTCGTTCGACAGTGACTGTATTCCAAACAGCGTCTCAGGGCAAGAAAGACCTCACGAGGGAACTCCTGCACTCGTGCTCAGGTTCGGCCCCAGCCAAGCAGCAGACACACCACCTTCGGGAGACTCCACCGCTTCCACAAACTTTGAGCGCACCCCTAAGCACACCTGCTTCAGAGGCCTCCGCACATCTGGGGGCATCAGATCACTGCCCGAGGGAGACGCTGAGCACTCCTGCTCCTGCGATCTCTCAGCCGGGCTACTCACCCCCAGATTTTGCGGCTGAGACTCAACGCACAAAAGCATCCAAAGGACATGAAGAAGAAAGTGAAGAGGCAGAAGGCAGGGAAGTCTGGGGTACTTTCCCAAGCCTTACTTTCCTCCGACGCGGCATGAAAAAGCACGTCAGGTACAACAGTCTCTGCAAAAAAAAGCAACCACAAACAAACATTTTTAACCATGAGCTCCTGGGCCTTCCTGGAGGTAGATTGTCAGGCCTTTCCTCTGAGGCAATGAAGGATTAAATGACTTACCCAAGGCCACAAGGAGTGCCAGTGGGAATTGGTCTCTTGATTACCAAGCCAGTGCTCTAACCACTAGGCTACTCCTCCACTATAATAAGTAATAATTAAACCCATTTTATGTAAAACAAACCTTTCAAATCATCTCAGGTATCAAACCCCCAACCCCAGCCAGCATAATTAACAATCTCCAACATTATCATACGCTCTTCGGAGCAACCATGTCTTCACAGCTTTCTGGAACGGTAATAATCAGTACAGCCACATCTCTCTTTTGGCAGTTTATTACAACATGCAGATGCTGTAACTGATCCTAGACGTCAAGGCCAACCCAACCCCTGGTATAGTCACGTTCATCACAGGTTTCTCTCTGCCAGATAATCACATAGTTGATTGCTCAAATAGATTGCCACCAATCTGAGAAGTGCTTTAAAATACAAAGTTAACATCTTCAACTGTAACCAAAGGGCCACTGGTAGCCAAGGTAAGGCCTTCAACATGGGAGGAAGTGCTATGAACCCACTTCTTTAAACCGCCAATTAGGCACGCCGATGCGTCCTGTACCAATTGCATACAGCGTATACTCTGTTTAGGTAAGGCAAAATAAACAGCACTACATTAATCCAGACATGAACATATCAGTGTCTGCATCTCCATCCTTAAGCCGTTAGGGTCTAAATAGGAACTCAAATGACGAACCATCTTCAGTTGCCAAAACGACGAGTGAGCCATATTGAAAATCTGCGTCGCTACTGTTAACTGGCTATCTATCTTCATCCCTAAATCCCATTCTTCCTGACCCTACGGGATGGAATAAATACCCTCTAACATCCCCCTAGCAAAGGGTTTTGCATTACTCATTCCCACCCATTCCACTTCTGATCTTGATGCATTCAATTGGAGTTTCTACTTCTTGAGCCATAATGCTACTTGAGGGCTGATATTCAAAGGCATCTATCCGGTTAGCCGTTCCTATTAACCAGATAAGGGCTGGAATATTCAGTGGTACTAACCAGATAGTGCCGTGGCAGTCAGAAGAAATACTCAGTGGCATGATCAGGATAGTACACCACCAGCCCTAACCCAGAAAAAGGGGAGAGTGAAATTTGTCAAATGTCAGATTTAGAAACCCCCTAAAAAATTATCATCCACTCTTCTATTAAATCAAAACGAGATCTCCGTACTGTCAGCCAATCAAAATCAACTAATCCAGTCTTTTAAAAACCTTCCCATTTAACCTCATGAAATTATTTTACTATATATATATCACTTGACTATCTCATTCAATGTTCATGAAAAAGAAATAATCTCTTTAAATCACTTATCTTCTGTGTCCCTTAGCGGTGCAATACAAGGCTGAGTCGGGGAGTCTTCAAACCATTACAGGCTATGCTATCAACAAGGTTTTTGGAAGAGCTATGATGTGGTCTTTTTTCTCTCTCTTTTGCGTGCCTATGATTTAATAGAAGAGTGGATGAGAATTATTTTAGGGGTTTAACTTAATCTGACATTTGGTACATTATCCGGATAGTGCCAGGGCAATCAGTGGGCAGAGCCATGGTAAGACAAGAGTTATCTGGATCACTGCTATCTGGATAGCAGTGCCAGTCGCCATAGTATCCAGATATTCAACACCAGCCACTATCCTGATCCCAGCACTGAATATCAAGGGTTTATTTAACCTCGGCGGCTGGCATGTTAAAAAAGCATTGGCCTCTGTGGTTAAATATTGCGCCAATAGAAGCTCATCTTAGAGCCAGGCCATGCAGAGACTCTTGGGTTCAACTCCCAGCTCGGGTCTTCCTCTCCCTAGGCCTGCTGAAGCTTGGGATGAAAAGGCGGCAGCATTCACTGCCCTGAAGGGTGGTAGGGGAAGAAAGCATCGTTGCGCAATCATGATACCTAGTGGGATTGTCCGAGTCCAGAAGGAGTCCTGGTGCACAGCCCGGGGCAGAACCATCGTTGCAATCAGGTCTGTCACAAGGCATGAACCAGAAGGGTGACAGCCCTGGACTCTAAGCCCAACTGCAGCACAAGGTCACCCCTTAAGGGAACTGGGGTGCTGAAGACAACACTTATCCAGGGTGCCATTTTTGTCCACCAACTGCCTTGGTAAAGGGACTTGGGGGAGAATACAAAATGGGGGTGGAGGCAATCCCCAGGTAGTTTCAAATGAAGGCTCATGGTACTAGATACTACTCCTGGTTCTAACGGAACTGGAAGTACAAAGGAGTAGAAGAAATTGCCCTGTCTAAAAAAAAATACAAGCTATATCCTGTGTCATCTGACCACCTTCATCCTTCAGCTGTGCCCCTGTAGACTATGCAGATGATAATAAAATGTGTCAAAGTTCGGGTAACCTTCAAGATTTAACTGACCACTTAAGATAAAGGGATGCAAAGAAACAATATTATTCAAAGAATTTTCTCCATAACCATAAACTGCGTCTATCCAGACATAAAATTTTACAGATTGTCTTTTTTCTCCATTGAGGGAGCGAGTTCCCTCTTTTGAGTGAATGAAGGTTGGAATGTTTCCAGGAAGGAACCAGCTGCTCTCAGACTCAGGAGCAGGTACGGATTTAGGACAACTGCCCCCAATGCCAGTTTTTATAGGCACCACCGCCGTTATGCCTCAATTTGAGCCTGAGGCAGTAGGCTCCTATCTGCCACATCAGAGGCCAGTACAAACAAGCAGCAACGCCTGAAGCAAAGTCAGCATGGGCTATACAAGCCTTCGCCCTGCGCTGACAAGTTCTGCGGTGCCCCGCTGTCTCTGCTCACACAGGTTGCCACAGTCACAGCAAGGCTTGCGTGCCCCGCGCTGAATTGAGCTTTTTGCGTTGCCGCTTCTGTTCGTACTGACTGCTGTTTAAAATCCAGCTCTGATCCCTATTCCATGGTCTGTGAACAGAAAGACTTGTCCACGGGTTATAGCATTTGTAAATGGGCAAAAGGGATGTCAAAGATCTTAGTCCACTTCTGAAGGTGAACGGGGCCAGTTAGGAACTGTGGAGCACTGTTCCCTCTAAGCTGTGCGCGTGTGCGCGCGCACACACCTTGCCGAGTGAGCGCACATACTTTACAACAGAGCGCACAAAAATTACGGTTCTGATTCTGATAGAAAACAACACAGACGTTCTTAAAATTGAAAAGTTGTTGTGTATTTATGGTTTTCACAAGTTCTACAATATTTTCTAGTGCAATCAATGTGGTGTACATACTGTATTCTGACGTGTAGTCAAATTTTAAAGTGTATAACTCCGAGTGTCGTTATGTGGCGCACAAAAATTTAACTTTCCTTCAAAAGCTGCACAGCTGATATTTTATGCGCACACAGCCTACAGAAAATTAGAGGGAACATTGCTGTGGAGTCCATGTTTTGCCGCAAGATTTACTCAAGTGGCATGAGAGGGTACTTGCTGTGATTTTTACCTCTTTCAAATATGTGCTTTAGGATGGTTGACTTTGATCCATTGTCTCTACGGATTTTGCACTATTTAAACCTCCAACTTTTGTTGTCAGTAAAGTCTGGGAGAACACTTGTTGCATGGAAACTTTTATCGGAATGACTGGGTGTGATCCCCTTGGGCCCCGAGACGTATGCTGCTCCCCATAAAAGGATCCCAAATCCAAGACTACAGAGAGCTTGCCAGTGTCCTGCAGCAGTTGAAGATGGCCCTGGGAAAGGGAGCCTTACACGAAAATGCAACGAGTGCCAAGTGGATGAACAGCACACTAGGTTAGACTGCAGACTGAGAAACTGCAAAATACTGATTCAAGACCGGTTAACCTTGACAAAGCATTCCACAATTATAATATACACTGTTTAGCCTGGTTTTTCCTATAACCCTCAAAGAGGTTGAGGACTATAATTCCTTGCTCCAAAGGGATCACAATCTAAATGATTACCTGAGACAACAGGAGATAAAATGACTTCCCCAGGGTCATAACAGTGGGGAAGTGGGATTCAAACCCTGGTTTGCCCCATGTTGCTTTAACCATTAACATGATCGCAGTGCAGTGAAGGGACCCAAGAGATGATCCAAGATCACAGGGTCGTGCTTAATTGAAAACCATTCTGATACCTAAAACTGGCAGCAGTAGCAAGCAGTAATTGTTTAGGGGTCTCCTGCTGTTCCTTCAAGCCCTAAGAACAAATTTACTACCAAAAAACTCCCTACTCCGTATTAACGGTATTCCACTGATATCCATCTGCTTCATTGCTATCTACTAGCCATTACCTACCAAGCTTATTCATTTAAGCACTGCACATGTAACCCCTCTTCTCAAGCCACTTCACTGGCCCCCTGTCCGTTTCCACATCCAGTTCAATCTCCTCCTACTAACGCCTTCACTCTGCTGCTCCTCACTACCTTTCCTCTCTTATCTCACTCTACACCCCTCCTCGGGAACTCCCTCCTCTGGCAGATCCCTTCTATCTGTGCTCTTCTCTGCCACTGCCAACTCCAGACTTCCTTCATTCCATCTCGCTGCTCCATATGCCTGGAACAAACTACCTGAGACTGCGCGTCGGGCCCCTGGTCTTTCCCTATTCAGATCCAGGCTGAAAACTCACCTCTTTGAAGCTGCTTTTGGTCCCTGATCTCCTCACTCTCTTGTCCACTATTTATGTGTATCTTACCATACTCTAGTCCCCAGTTTTGTGCTCTTCCTGGTCTTGATTAGATTGTAAGCTCTGATGAGCAGGAATTGTACAGCGCTGCATACGCCTTGTAGCGCTATACAATCAGTAGTAGTGGTAGTAATTATGATCTTTCCTTGCTCGTGTATAAACAGATCTCCTACCTAGCCAGTTTCCTTAATCAGGCGCCTCCTCTTTACCTGCCTTAAAACTCCAATCTCCCCATATTATGCTCTTGGACCCCTGCGGTCTGTCTTTCTTTCCATTTAAGCCTTGCATCCCCGAGTTTATTTTGCTTTTTGGTTGCCATGGCGCCCCGTGTCAGGGCAGAAAACAGCTGTGCAGAACTTTAAATATATTCTGTCTTACCCATTCTGAGTTCAACAAATTAGATACTGAACATAAATATCATCCTGCTGTTTCTGACATTATAACCCTATCGGTCATGTTTTCAACCACTGGGAACGATAGTTTCCTCTAATTATTCACACCGGCTGGTATCCACATATTCTTAGAACAACGCTGTCCATCTGACATCAGTTCCAGCTCTGGGTTGTTACTGCAGGACAATGGCATGCAATTATGAAGTACTATTGACTGCAGGTTTTCTTACTATCTTAATACATGCAAAAATATTAACAAGGTTTGGTTCAGGGGATTTTGGAATGCAACTGGCAGATAGCATGCATGATGTATTAAAGATAAGAAAAAGAACCTTGCTTTGGTTCTGCTTGGGACTGCAGGTTTCGGGGCAGTGGAAATTAGACTTTAGTTCGACGCTGCAGGTTAAGCTACCATGGCCACTGGGAAACTCCATGCAACAGACAGGGGACCTATTGCAGCACATGGGGCATCTCCCAGTGCTTACCAATGAGGCCTCATTTCTTGCAATATAGAAAAGAATGTGGCTCGTTCAGATCTTCAGACGCAAAATGAAAACAAGTCAGGAAAGAGAGGTTCATCAGCAAACTTCATGAATATTTCAAAAGCGTATTGATTTCTTTCATAAAAATAACTTGAATTATTAAAGACATAAAAAGCATGAGGCAGGACCATATGCTGTGCTAGTGGGCAATACAGCCAGAACGTCGCCCTGTAACCCCACAGCCCTTTCCTGCTAACACTCGGTACATGTTGCATTTTGCTCTGTGTTTACACTTGGACAGCAGGGGATATTTCAAAGTCAGCTCGCAACCTTGGGGTCGTCTTTGACTCTACTCTCTCTTTCTCTGCACGCATCCAACAGATAGCTAAAACTTGTCGCTTCTTTCTCTATAACACTGGCAAAATTCATCCCTTTCTTTCTATGGACACTACGAACATAAGAACATAAGAACATAAGATATGCCATACTGGGTCAGACCAAGGTCCATCAAGCCCAGTATTCTGTTTCCAACAGTGGCCAATCTAGGTCATACGTACCTAGCAGTTTCCCCAAGGGACACAGGTTCCACAATGCTTGTATTGGTTCAAGCATTGATATCCTGGGTCCCTTCTTAATAATGGTTTATGGACCTTTCCTCCAGGAACTTGTCCAAACCTTTTTTAAACCCAGCTACACTAACAGCCTTTACTACATCCTCCGGTAACAAATTCCAGAGTTTGATTACACGTTGAGTGAAAAAATATTTTCTTTTATTAGTCTTAAATAGTTTACCCTGTAGCTTCATTGCATGTCCCCTAGTCTTTCTATATTCTGATAAGGTAAACAATCGATCTACGTTTACCCGTTCCACTCCGTTCATTAATTTATAGACTTCTATCATATCTCCCCTCAGCCGTCTCTTTTCCAGGTTAAAGAGCCCCAACCTTTTTAGCCTTTCTTCATAGGAGTAGCCTTCCATCCCCTTTACCATTTTGGTGGCTCTTCTCTGAACCTTTTCTAAAATCGCTATATCCTTTTTAAGATACGGCGACCAGAATTGCACACAATATTCAAGGTGCGGTCTCACCATGGAACGATATAGAGGCATTATAATATCTTTTGTTTTATTTTCCATTCCTTTCCTTATCATACCTAGCATTCTATTTGCTCTCTTGGCCGCCGCTGCACACTGGGCCGAGGGTTTTAACATGGTATCCACAAGGACGCCTAAATCTTTTTCTTGGGTGGTGGTTCCTAATGTGGAACCTTGCATCGTGTAACCATAGTTTGGGTTGTTCTTCCCTAGGTGCATAACCTTGCACTTCTCCACATTAAATTTCATCTGCCATTTTGATGCCCAGTCTTCCAATTTATCAAGATCCTCTTGCAATTTTCCACAATCCTCCTGGGTTTTAACAACTTTAAATAGTTTTGTGTCATCAGCAAATTTGATAACCTCACTCGTTATTCCACTTTCCAGGTCATTTATGAATATGTCAAAAAGCAGCGGACCCAGCACAGATCCCTGGGGTACACCACTATTCACCTTTCTCCATTGGGAAAATTGGCCATTTAGCCCTACTCTCTGCTTTCTATCTTTTAACCAGTTCCTGATCCACAGTAGTACACTGCCTCCTATCCCATGACTCTTTAGTTTTGCCAAAAGTCTCTCATGAGGGACCTTGTCAAAGGCTTTCTGAAAGTCCAGATACACAATATCAACCGACTCACCTTTGTCCACCTGTTTATTCACTCCTTCAAAAAAACATAACAGATTAGTAAGACAAGATCTTCCTTGTCTAAAGCCATGTTGGCTGTCTCCCATTAGGTCATGACTATCTATATGCTGAGTAATTTTATTCTTTATGATGGTTTCTACCATTTTTCCCGGTACTGATGTCAGGCTCACCGGTCTGTAGTTTCCCGGATCACCCCTCGAACCCTTTTTAAAAATTGGTGTTACATTGGCGATCCTCCAATCCTCAGGTATTAGAGATGATTTTAATGATAGTTCACAGATTACTGATAGCAGGTCTGCAATCTCAAATTTCAGTTCTTTCAACACCCTTGGATGTATACCATCCGGCCCAGGTGATTTGCTACTCTTCAGTTTATCTAATAGTTGTAGGACATCTTCCCGATGTATCGATATTTCCTTCAATTCTTCCACACCTTTAAATACCACTTCAGTCGTGGGTAACATCCCTACATCTTCCTCAGTAAAGACCGAAGCAAAGAATTCATTCAGTCTCTCCGCTATCGCCTTGTCGCCTCTTAGTGCTCCTTTAACCCCTTTATCATCTAATGGACCAACTGACTCTCTCACGGGTTTTTTGCTACGAATGTACTTGAAAAGGTCTTTATTTCGCATTTTTGCTTCCGCAGCAAGCTTCTTCTCAAATTCTCTCTTTGCCTGCCTTATCAATGCCTTGCATTTGACTTGCCAGTGCTTGTGCTTGTGCTGTTTCCACTAGTCACCTCCCATCTTGACTATTGTAACCTGCTCCTCGCTAATCTCCCTCTGAATCACCTTCCTCCCCTTCAATCTGTTCAAAACTCAACTGCACGACTTATCTTCTGCCAGTTTCGCTCTGCTCATGTAACCCCCTCTTCTCAAGTCACTTCACAGGCTCCCTATCCATTTCCACATCCAGTTCAAATGTCTATTTACCTGCAAGAGCATTCATTCTGCGGCTCCTCACTACCTTTCTTCTCTTATCTCACTCTACACCCCTCCTCGGGAACTCCGCTCCTCTGGCAGATCCCTTCTATCTGTGCCCTTCTCTGCCACTGACAACTCCAGACTTCGTTCATTCCACCTTGCTGCTCCAGGTACCTGGAACAAACTACCTGAGTCAGTGTGTTGGGTTCCTTCTCTGACCCTATTCCAGGCTGAAGACCCATCTCTTTGAAGCTGCTTTTGGTCTCTGATCTCCTCACTCTCTTGTCCACTACTTATGTGTATCTTGCCATACTCTAGTCCCCAGTTTTATGCTCTTCTTTGTCTTGATTAGATTGTAAGCTCTGATAAGCAGGGACTGTGTCTTACATCTAAATTCTTGGGTATACAGATTTCTGACCTTGACTTCAATCATTATAGGAACACTTTGTCAGAATTGATGTCACCTACTGAAGAGGGGTGAGGGGCTGTGCGGCAGGTGCACACTCCGTTTCTGGACCCAGCACCTGCTCCTCAGTCTGGAAGGAACTAGAGTTGCAGCACTCACAGTCTCTGGGAGAGATGGAGCCTTGCTTATAGTGCAACGCAACCCTTTATCTGGTATATCTTACCAAGAGTGCACTGTGCGCAGGTTTAACATGCCTCTCTCTGCTCCTCTCCCGGGCCCACTGGCCAAGCCTGTACTCGATAGGAGTCTTAAAATATAAAAACATTCCACAAAAGGTCCCCTATAGGAACTGTGGTAGTGTGGCTTGCAGTGGAAACGGGTTCATTTAAAGGACAGAATAGGCAGCAGTCAAGAAAACATTGATAGCTTCTTTCCGTCCAAGCTGTTACACCTTCATTGTCTGGTTCTACTAGTCCTTCCTGCAGCTCCAGTTAAAGCTCCAACCTTCCACAGCTTACTTGGAAAGAACCTCTGGCTCCACGAGCCTCTCTCTCTCCTGCAGCCTGCTGGGGTTTAACCTCTCCCTGGGAGCCACGCCCTCCCAGCCCTGAACTCTGGGCTGCAGGCTCTCTTAAACGGGCTTGTTGATAAACTGTCTATTATTAGCATAAATGGATGGCTGAGAGGGTAGTATTTGAAGGCTTCCAGCACCCACATGAAAGCCAGGACTTCCTTCTCAATCACTGCATAATGCTTCTCCCGAGGATGCAGTTTCTTGCTGATCAATGCAAAAGGATGTTCTTCACCACTGTCTTCCTGAGCCAGAATGGCTCCTAGGCCCACCTAGGAAATCAGAGCTACACAGGATGGGTTCAAAGCACACGGCCTTCTTGAGACCCTGATAGGCCAGGTCAAGGACCGGTGACCTCTGGTTCCATTTGGGAGCTGTCTCCCAAAAGAGATTGGTCAATGGCTCTGCCACCTCTGCAAAATTAGGGATGAACTGGGGGTAATAGCCAATCAGTCCAAGGAAGGCACAGAGCTCTTTTTTTGAGTTCAGGGTATGGACATGGGAAATAGCATCCACCTTCCATAGTTTAGGTCATATCTGCCATTCCCGATTAAATATCCCAGGTACTGAACTTCTTGACCTCCCAGAAAACATTTCTTGGGGTTGGCCCATCAGCCCAGCCTTCCGCAGGCTGGTCAACACGGCTTGTACTTGGGTTAGACGGGTGGTCCAGTCTCCGCTGTAGATGACGATATAGACAAGGTAGGCAGCCTCATACTCCTTGTGTGGTCTCAGTAGGCAATCAACTAGGCATTGAAAAGTGTCATGAGCCCTGTGTAATCCAAAGGGTAGCACTGTAAACTGGAACAGACCTTGCAGTGTCAAAAAAATCAGTTTTCTCCAGTACCCTTTGATCAGATCCAAGGTTGACATAAAGCCTGCTCCACCAAGTTGTTCAATTAGCTCATCTACTCCAGGCAAGAGATATGCTTCCAGTTTAGAAGCTGCACTGACCCTCCGGGAGTCAATGCAGAATCTGATGTTCCCGTCGGGTTTAGGAACTAAGACGATGGGTGACTACCAGTCACTCATGGACTCTTCTATATCTCCCAAGTTAAGCATCTTTTCCAGTTCCTTGGCAATGGCCTGTTACCGGCCTCCAGAATCCAATAGGGTCATTGCTGGATAACCAACCCAGGGGCAGTAATGATATCATGACAAATGAGGTGGGTTCATCCCAGGTGGGTGGAGAACACCTTCAGGTTCCGCTGGATCAAACCTTCTAGATCTCTTTTCTGGGTAGCAGAGAGCTGGTCTCCAATCAGGACTGGATCCAATGGATCTGAAATTCTGGTCCAAAATCATCCCCATGTACCATCATAGCCGTCACTGGAGTCTACCTTTTCAATAGGTTAATATGGTAAATTTTGTCTTTCTTCCATTTATCTGGCTGTGCAGTCTTGTAGTTAAATATGCCCTACTTTCTCTTCAATGCGCGATCACATCACTCCTCTTCTTATCCATCTCCACTGGCTCCCCATCAAATTCCGCATTCACTTTAAAATCCTGGTGCTCCTCCACCGTGCTCTCTACACCCACTCCCCTCAGTATCTGGCTGATCTTGTCCATTTTCATACCCCATCTCGCTCCTTGCGATCCCTCCATCTCATTCGCTTACATCTTCCCTCACCCACCTCCGCTCACTTCCAATCCACCCGCTCCTCTGCGTTTTTCTTCCTTGCCCCCGCCCTATGGAACACTCTGCCCTCTTCTATCCGGCTTGAACAGGAACATACCACCTTTAAGAACATCCTCAAAACCCACCCCTTTGCCCTTGCCTTTGACCTCCCTGATCCCTCTACGTGACCTTGTCTTCCCTGTTCTCCTCTCTCTCTCTCCTCTCTATTGTCCTGTCGTATGAATCTGTTAGGTATGCTTTCCTATCCGCCATTGTAATTTCTTTTTCTTCTTCCTTTACCTTATGGTATTTCTTTGTTTTGAATTATGTAAACCGCTATGATGTTTTTCGTTTAGCGGTATATTAAGTCAATAAACATAAACATTTACAGAGCACAGTAACTTGCTCTCGGATGAGGGCAGCAAGGCTAAAACTTTGTCTAATGGTTGGAAAGTGGGTGCATGGCTGCCCAATTATAGCCCCTACCCTGCTCAGCTTTTTCCAGACTGAGTTTGGCTACCTCTCCAGCTATCCTTACCTGGTCTTGCATTTGTATAACATATTCCATCAAATTACGCTCCGGCACAGGGTTCTTCTTCCCAGATTTCCTTTACCACATCTAATATGCCTCTTGCGTGTCTTCCGAAGAGCAACTCAAAAGGTGAAAACCCTGTGGAACTCTGAGGTATCCCATAGATGGCAAACATCAAATAGGGTAGGAGAACATCCCAATTCTTCCCATCCTCCTGCATGAACCTTTTTAACATCTGTTTCAGAGTTGTATTGAATCGCAGCATCTTGACCTTTACCAAGGCACACACTTGCTTCATTACCTTGGATACAAAGGGTGTTCCTTGATCTGTGAGGATCTCATTGGGTATGCCCACCTGCAAAAATACATTCCAGAGGGCATTTGCAATCGTGGTAGTCTTCATATTCCTTAGAGCGATGGCCTCCAGGTAACAGGTAACGTAGTCTAGTATGACTAAAATATACTTGTTGCCTGGGGTGGTTCGCTCCAGGAGACCTACCAAATCCATTGCCACTCTTATAATAGATCTCCCTTTAGCACAAAATATGAAAAGGTTCTTGCAGGGGACTCTCCATTACCTACTGGAACCCCATCCACTTCCAAAACTCGCTTTTGAGCATATTTAAGCGACTCATCCTTTTGCTGAGTCCTTTTGAAGCTCCCTGGATCTTCTCCCAGCCTCTGCTCTTGGAAGGGGACAGTTGTATTTGGGTCACTACTGCTGAGCTCTGAGCTAACACCAGGGGTTTCTTCCCTAGGCTCTCCCTCCCTGGATCCCTCCCCAATAGCCGCCCCCAGATCCTGTGGGTAGCGTAGCTTTTCCTGGCAACACTGACTTTGAAACTTATCAAGCTTGGGAGTCATGACATATAGATCCAGGTCTTCCAAGAGGAAGATATCTTGGAATTATTTCTGGTCCAACTTAGCCAAGTCATCAGTTAGCTGAGCCCATATCGCTCCGAAGTTTGGGTAGTCTCAGCAGATCACCACTGGATGCCGTAGCCAGGGCAGCACCACAACCTCAAATGTGATTTGCTCTGCTGGAGTCTTAAGTGAGACCTATGCCATTGGATATTGACTCTGGTCGCCATGCACACAGGCCAGTGTTACTGTCTTTGCATAGTCAATTTGAAACCGAGTTACGGTTTCCTGGCAAATTAGGGTCTACACATTTCCAGAGTCTATCAAGGCTTGGATGCAAGTCCCCTTGGGCTCCACAAGAATCACAAAGTCCTGCGCCCCTGAATGGGGACTGTCCACAAAAGCAAAGGTGTGAGGGGGGTTAGGCTGACCTTCATGGGTTCTTCCATAACCAGAGGACTTTCTCAAGCAAAGTGTCCCCAGGCTCCACACCTAAGACAGGTAAAGGGGTCATGGCTGGAGCCATGCCCTCGCTTAGGAGGTGACTTTATGGATTGGAACATGGAAGCCAACATCCGTTCCGTCCTCCCCTTCCATCCTCCTAGGCTAACAGGTAACTTCTTCCCCTTCTCACACTTTGCTTCAGTCACTGTAAACTTGGGGTTCTGGCGTACCCACTGTATCATCAAGGTGGTCAAGCCCTCCAAAAACTACCCATCAGCACAATTTTGGCTATTTAGGGCTCACTCCTTCCCTCCAGTTGCAGTCAATTCCAAGTAAGATCCTTCAAGTGATAGAGGAACGTTTGAGGGCTCTCCTCTATCTGGAGTCCCCCCCCCCCCTTTCTGAATTGCTGACAATAGGCCTCTGGGGTACAGCTGACCCGTTCCAGTATGCTGCTTTGATGGTTGTATAGGTAGCTTGCCCATCTGGGTTGGCATCCAGGAATGCAGCCTGACAGTTGCCCGTCAGCAGATTCCCCAAATAAGTGATCCATGTTGCCTCTGACCATGCAGACAATCATTTCAAAGCTCAGCAAAAATTGATCCGATTCATCTTCTGCTATCATTTTAAGAAATGCTTGAGCTGGAGGGTGGAGTTGTGATCTCTGCAGGGCCTGGGTCAACTGAGCCAGGAAACTCCTCTTTATCTCTCCCTGCCCCTGAACAAGATTCTGTACCTGCTGCTGACATTGTTAAGAACATAAGAACCTAAGATATGCCATACTGGGTCAGACCAAGGTCCATCAAGCCCAGTATCCAATTTCCAAGAGTGGCCAATCTAGGTCACAAGTACCTAGCAGTTTCCCCAAAAGACACAGGTCCCACATTGCTTCTATTGGGGCAAGCAGTGGATATCCTGGGTCCCATTTAACTTGTCCAAACATTTTTTAAATCTAGCTGTACTAACAGTTTTTACAACATCCTCTGGTAACGAATTCCAGGATTTGATTATGGGTTGAGTGAAAAAATATTTTCTCTTATTAGTCTTATATGGGTTACCCTGTAGCTTCATTGCATGTCCCCTAGTCTTTCTACATTTTGATGGCGTAAACAGCCGATCTACATTTACCCGTTCCACTCCATTCATTATTTAAAGACCTATATCAGGTTGAAGAACCCTAACTTTTTTAGCCTCTCTTCATAGGGGTATCCTTCCATCCCCATTTTGGTGGCTCTTCTTTGTACCTTTTCTAATTCCACTATATCCTTTTTAAGATACGGTGACCAAAATTGCACACAATATTAAAGGTTCGGTCGCACCAAGGAATAATACAGAGGCATTATAATATCCTTTGTTTTATTCTCCATTCCATTCCTTATCATACCTAGCATTCTATTTGCTCTCTTGGCCGCCGCTGCACACTGGGCCGAGGGTTTTAACATGTTATCCACAATGACTCCTAAATCTTTTTCCTGGGTGGTGGTTCCTAATGTGAAACCTTGCATCGTGTAACCATAGTTTGGGTTGTTCTTTCCTAGGTGCATAACTCTGCACTTGTCCACATTAAATTTCATCTGCCATTTTGATGCCCAGTCTTCCAATTTATCAAGGTCCTCTTGCAATTTTTCACAATCCTCTTGGGTTTTAACAACTTTGAATAATTTTGTGTCATCTGCAAATTTGATAACCTCACTCGTTATTCCCATGTCCAGGTCATTTATGAATATGTTAAAAAGCAACAGACCCAGCACAGATCCTGGGTACTCCACTATTCACCTTTCTCCATTGGGAAAAATTGGCCATTTAGCCCTACCCTCTGCTTTCTATCTTTTAACCAGTTCCTGATCCAAAATAGTACACTGCCTCCTATTTCATGACTTTTTAATTTCACCGAGTCTCTCATGAGGGATCTTGTCAAAGGCTTTCTGAAAATACAGATACACAATATCTACCAACTCACCTTTATTTATTTAGCTGTATTTATATCCCGCTTTTCACTGGGTCAAAGTGGTCAATTGGGGGATACATTTAACATGAGGGACACATACACTAATACTTACAGGGAACATGGGCAATGGAGGGTTAAGTGGCTTGCCCAAGACCACAAGGAGTGCCTACAGGATTAGAAATCCCAGTCCCTCCAGCCTGAGCTTGCTGTCCCCAGGTGGGACTTGAACCCCTGGCCCTCTGGCCTGAAGTACCTTGTCCTAACCACTAGACCACTCCTCCCTTTATTTTATTTACATTCTCTTATATACTGCGCTATTCTGCATCAGTGTGGTTTACATTGAACAAACTGAAATTACATTGAACAGGGCATTATAACTTGGAGATAACTATTTTACAGGGAACATGGGCTATGGAGGGTTAAGTGGCTTGCCCAAGACCACAAGGAGCACCTGTGGGACTAGAAACCCCAGTCCTTCCGGCCCAAGGTTGCTGTCCTCTAGTGGGATTTGAACCCCCAACCTTCCGGCCTGAAGTACCTTGCCCCAACCACTAGGCCACTCCTCCACTCCCTTTGTCTACCTGTTTGTTCACACCTTCAAAAAACATAACAGATTAGTAAGACAAGACCTTCCTTGGCTAAAGCCATGTTGGCTGTCTCCCATTAAACCATGACTATCTACATGTTCAGTAATTTTGTTCTTTATAATGGTTTCTACAATTTTTTTCCAGTACTGACATCAGGCTCACTGATCTGTAGTTTCCTGGATTACCCCTGGAATCCTTTTTAAAAATTGGTGTTACATTGGCCATCCTCCAATCCTCAGGTATTGCATATGATTTTAATGACAGTTCACAGATTACTAATAGTATGTCTGCAATCTCATATTTCAGTTCTTTCATAACCCTTGGATGTATACCATTCGGTCTGGGTGATTTGCTACTGTTCAGTTTATTAAGTAGTTGTAATGCATCTTCCCGGTTGATCGATATTTCTTTCAATTCTTCTGCGGCATCACCTTTAAATACCATTTCATTCATGGGTAACATCCCTACATCTTCCTCAGTAAAGACCAAAGCAAAGAATTCATTCAGTCTCTCCACTATGGCCTTGTTCCCTCTTAGTGCCCCTTTCTCCCCTCTATCATCTAATGGTCCAACTGACTCTCTCACAGATTTTTTGTTATGAATGTACTTGAAAAAGTCTTTATTATGTGCTTTTGCTTCCACAGCATGCTTCTTCTCAAATTCTCTCTTTGCTTACCTTATCAATGCCTTGAATCTAACTTGCCAGTGCTTATGTTGTTTCCAGTTTTCCTCATTTGGTTCCTTTTTCCATTTCCTGAAAGATGCTTTTTTGGCAACAGCAGCCTCTCTGACCTCACCTTTAAACTATGCTGGCAGTTTTTTGGACTTACTTCCACTTTTCTTAAAGCATGGAATACAGCTGGTCTGGGCTTCCAAGATAGTATTTTTAAACAACACCCATGCTTAATGTAAAACTTTAACCTTTCCAACTGCTCCTTTTAGTTTTTTCTTAACTATTTTCCTCATTTTATCATAGTCTCCCTTTTGTTATTGTTGGTAGAAGGGCAGCAACCATAAAATCTGGAAAAGCTGTTCCATTTTGGTCTGTCACTACTCACTTGCTATCCACAATCACAACTCATTCTTCTGCAGCTGAGTTAAAGCTACAGTATTCCAGTGCCAACAAATTACTTAGCGGCCTCTAGTGACCAAAATAAAGACTGCCTGTCTGACACTAACTAAACCTTTTCAATCTCCCTAACTAGGATGAGGGTAACCCTCTTAGCACACACAAACAAAAATATTCTGACCTAATGCAGAGAGCCAAGCCTGGAGAAATGTGGGTTTTCCCCCAGTCATGTGGTATCAAAAATCCCACCCTGCCGCCATATGTGGTAGTGTAGCGTGCAGTAGAAAGTGGTTCGATTAAAAGACAGAATAGGCAGCAGTCAAGAAAGCAATGTCAGCTTTATTCTATGCCAGCTGTTAAACTTTCACAGCCTTCAAGAAAACAGTGTCAGCTTTAGTGTATCCTAGCTGTTAAACCTTCACAGCCTGGTTTTCCCAGCCCTTCCTTCAGCCCCAGTTAAAGCTCCTACCTTTACACAGCTTGCCTGGACAGGACCTCTGGCTCCACTGGCTTCTCTTCCTCCTTCAGCCTGCTGGGGTTTTAACTTCTACCTGAAGCCATACCCACCCAGCCCTGAACTCTGGGCACAGACTCTCTTAAAGGGGACTGTTGATAATCCCTCTGGAGGGGGATGGGCAGTACTCTATAAACTCCACCACAGGAACATCAGTGCAGAGTATTTTAGTGATCAGTATTCAAAAGATATATGCTGTTACAACTAGCTTTTATCTACATAAATTTAAGGAGTGGAGGAGTGGAAGAGTGGCCTAGTGGTTGGGGCAAGGTACTTCAGGCTGGAAGGTCAGGGGTTCAAATCCCACTAGAGGACAGCAACCTTGGGCCAGAAGGACTGGGGTTTCTAGTCCCACAGGTGCTCCTTGTGGTCTTGGGCAAGCCACTTAACCCTCCATAGCCCATGTTCCCTGCAAAATAGTTATCTCCAAGTTATAATGCCCTGTTCAATGTAATTTCAGTTTGTTCAATGTAAACTGCACTGATGCAGAATAGCACAGTATATAAGAGAATGTAAATAAATAACCAATTAAATATTTGTCCTGCTGCTTGGCTAAAATTTGTGCTTACAAAATTACCATCTGAAGAAATTTAGCTGGATAAAAAATGGGTAGGGTTGAGGCATGTCCTGGGCAGTAATTTTAAAATTTTGCCAGATAGTGCAATATTCAGTGCCTTTCTATATGTGGTCACACAAATAGCTGTTCTGAGTCTAAGTACCAACGTTCTGGCAGTCAGACTGAGCAGTACATGTAATCAGTTAGGCGCAGCTGAATGTCTACATAATTATAACAAAGGCCACCCTGAGACCATTAAATACTGACTTCATAGCTACTAAATCTCAGTACCAGCAGCTGAAACAATGGTGCATGTGATATATAATTGCAGAACCTCCAGGTATTTCTTATAACTACAAGCCCTTTGCATTCCACCATCAGAATCTTCCCCCTTTGATTTTTAGATCTGCAAGAATTACAGTCCACAGTTAAGCACCTTTAGTGATAAAACTTAAAAACCAATTATAATTTAGTTCTTCATGTTGCTTACTCTGTATCCAGTTATTCGTTCCTTGTAAACAGTTGAAATATACTGCCTTTATTGTTATATGTAAACCGTCTTGATTCGTAGAAAGACGGTATATGAAAAATGTTAAATAAATAAATAAATTAAACCAATTACTCTATAGGTAGTTTAAAGCAATGTGGCCTCTTCCATAATGTGACACGGTACCCCAGAAGGGCTTTATTTCCGTGCAGTTCGGTTAATTCCAATCATCTGGCAAGTCATTTATATCTATGTTCTTTCCTTCATTGTTAATACCTGACTCCAGTGTTGCAACCTTGCTGGGCCATTTGCCTGCAGCCGATTTCCTAAGTCATGTAAGCTCTACAGAGAAAGGACTGTCTGTCTTATATGTGTCACTGCACTGTTGCGTATGGCTAGGAGTGCCTTAGAAATGATAAGTAATAGTAACATTGGGTAAAATTTTAGAAGCCCTATTCATGCTTTGGACGTCTGAAAACAGGCACAGAGACATCTCCAGAGTCATTTTAGAAGTTGGCTCTGGGGACGTCCTCAGCGTGAGGATGTTTGACTCTGAATGGAGGTATGGTTAGGGCATTGCCCATGGACCAGGATTTCTCTACCTGATTACAGAAACGTCATGGATGTCTGGCGTCACTTCTAACTTTAAACCAGCTCAGAGGAATGCCTAGTGACAGACAAGCATCTGAAACGTGCTTGTTTAGGCTGAAAAACATCCAGAGTGTGTAGAGAGGAAAGCGCTCTGTCATCCCCAGTACTAATTAAACCATACTGTAGCAGCAGCAGGTTATGAAGTCTGCCTGCTTTGTCCCTAACCCACCATTTTGGCCATTATGCTAGCCTAGACATCCAAGTTCTGATATATAGTTCTGGGGATATCTAAGTAGATGTCCCTGCCGATGTCCCTATAGGGCACGTCCAGATTTGTGAAATCACGTCAGCATCTGGACATGCCTACATTTTTTTCAGACGTTCTGGCTTAGATGTCCCATATTGCACTTGGACGGATCTTCTAAAATTCCCCCCCATTATATACTGTATGGATGGGGGTGGTCTTATTCTAAATTCAAAGATGGGTATCTTTATTTTAAATCTTACTCTAATACGGGATGAGAATTATATGAAGACAACCAAGGTGTGAAGATTGGTGGAAGTTCATCAACAACCTTCACTATGCCGATGATACCATATTACTGGCTGAAAGTGAAGACGATCTGAAATCTTATTATTGAGATCAAGGAACGTAGTCTTGAAATGGGTCTGCAATTTAACATAAAGGAGACAAAGATCCTGACAAATGACAAAATCAATCATTTCAGCCTTGATGGAGAAGTAGAAATAGTTGATGACTTTAACCTGCTTGGATCAATAAACAATAATCAAATGATAAGCAGTCAAGAAATCTCATGATGCATTGCTCTTGGGAGAACAGCTATGAAAGACCTAGACAAGATTTTCAAGTTTAGATCTGTACAGAATGCTCTGTGAGGTTGAATTTTGATTTGAGGCCTAGAGATCATGTGTCTCATTTAAATTTACTTCATTGGTTACCGATTGAAAAGCACTGTATCCTTAAAATGCTTGTTTTGGCTTTAAAATATTTTCCTGGTCGGCTTCCAACTTACGTTGTACTTAAATTGCAGAAGTATACCCCAGTTCGTACTTTGAGGTCTCAATCAGATTGTTTACTAGTGGTTCCCTCTTGCAAATATTTTCATCTGGAATGTACTCTCTGCCATTACTGTGGAATGGAATACCAAAAAATTATCGTTCTATGGACAATCTGTTGTATTTTTGGAAGGCGATAAAAGCATGCCTTTTTCCTGAGACAGGATGGATATTGTAGGATTTTGGAAATCAATTTCCCTGGTTATTTTTTTTTCCTTTTTTAATTCTATGAAGAATAGATATTATGTGTTGTGATGAGGTATTGTCAGTCTTTCCTATGCTATTATGTTTTGGTTTTTTTAATGCTATCAAGTCATTGTTGACTCCTAGTGACCCAGCTGCCTCTGGGTTTTCTTGGCCATGTATCACTAGAAGTAGATTGCCAGCCTTTTCTTCTGGGGTAATGGAGGGTAAAGTGACGTGCCCAAAGTCACAAGGAGTACCAGTGGGAATCAAACCCTTGATCTTCTGGGTACTAGGCAGTTGCTCTAACTTCTAGGCTACTCCTCTTCTTGTTATTGTGTATGTTATTATGTTGTTGTTATTATTATTATTATTATTGTGTTATTATGTACTACTTGTTATTATGTACATAATTTGTAAACTGCCCTGAGCAGTTTGAGAGGACAGGATAAAAACGGAATAAATAGAAACATAGAAACATAGAAACATGACGACAGAAAAAGACCACAAGGCCCATCTAGTCTGTCCTTCCATAACAACAACTACAACAGTCCACTTTTTACCTTTAGAGATCCTCTGTGTTGGTCCCATGCTTTTTTGAATTCAGTTACTGTCCTCATCTCCACCACCTCCACTGGGAGACTATTCCACGGATCCACTACTCTTTCCGTAAAGAAATATTTCCGCATATCACTCCTGAATCTATCTCCCTTCACCCTCATCCCATGTCCCCTCGTAGCAGAACTTGCTTTCAATTGAAAGAGGCTCTCTCCCTGAACATTTATGCCATGGAGGTATTTAAACATCTCAATCATATCACCTCTATCCCGCCTTTCCTCTAAGGTGTACATATTAAGATCCTTAAGTCTGTCCTCATATGCTTTATAATGAAGCCCATTAATCATTTTAGTAGCAACCCTCTGCACCGACTCCATCCTGTTCACATCCTTTTGAAGGTGCGGTCTCCAGAATTGCGCACCATACTCCAAATGAGGTCGCACCAAAGACTTATATAGAGGCATTATCACCTCCTTTTTTCTGCTAGCCATTCCTCTCCGTATGCACCCAAGCATCCTTCTAGCTTTTGCCGTCGCCTTTTCTACCTGTTTAGCTACTTTAAGATCATCAGACACAACCATGCCTAGGTCCCGCTCTTCTTTAGTGGACAAAAGTACTTCACCTCCTATACTGTATTGCTCCCTTGGATTGCTGCAGCCCAAATGCATGACCTTATATTTTTTAACATTAAATCCCAGCTGCCAAATTCTAGACCATTCTTCAAGCTTAGCTAGATCCCTCCTCATGTTATCTACCCCTTCCTGGGTGTCTACTCTATTGCAGATTTTGGTATCATCCGCAAAGAGGCAAACCTTACCCAACAGCCCTTCCGCTATATCACTAACAAAGATGTTCAAAAGAATCGGACCAAGGACAGATCCCTGGGGCACACCACTGGTAACATCCTTCTCCTCAGAGTGAGCTCCATTTACTTGTACTCTTTGTCGCCTCCCACCCAACCAATTTCTAACCCAAGCAGTAACTTTAGGGTCCATCCCTAGGGTGCTCAGTTTGTTTATAAGTCGCCTGTGAGGAACAGTGTCAAAGGCTTTACTGAAATCTAAATACACCACATCTAGAGCTCTCCCTCGGTCCAACTCCCTGGTCACCCAGTCAAAGAAATCAATCAGATTTGTCTGACAAGACCTGCCTCTGGTGAATCCATGCTGCCTCGGATCCTGTAATCCGCCGGACTCCAGAAACCTCACTATTTTCTCTTTCAGCAGCGTTTCCAATAATTTACTCACCACTGAAGTTAAACTAACCGGCCTGTAGTTTTCAACCACATCCTTACTTCCGCTTTTGTGTAAAGGCACCACATGAGCCTCTCTCCAGTCCTTTGGGACCACTCCTGACTCCAACGAGGCATTGAAAAGGTCAGTCAGTGGAGTTGCTAGAACGTCCCCAAGTTCCCTCAGTATTCTCGGGTGTATCCCATCCGGTCCCATCGCTTTGTCTACTTTAAGTTGAGCTAGTTTCTCACGAACACAGTCTTCTGAAAATTGTTCAAGATGTCCCTCGCTTCTGTTCCTATTTGTGGGTGATTTCTGAGGTCCTGCTCCTGGTTCTTCATCTGTGAACACAGAACAAAAATATTTGTTAAGCAATTCCGCTTTATCCTTATCAGCTTCTACATATTCCCCCCCTGCACCCTTGAGTCTGACAATACCACTTTTGCCCTTCCTCTTCTCACTAATATATCTGAAAAATGTCTTATCCCCCCATTTTATTGCATTGGCTATTTCCTCCTCCTTTTGAATCTTTGCCTTCTTGACTACTTTGCTAGCTTCTCTAAGTTTTTCCAAATATAGATGCCTGTCTTCCTCTCTCTGTGATCTCTTGTATTTCATGAAGGCCTCCCTCTTTTTTTTCACTTTTTCAACTACTTCCTTCGAAAACCATAGCGGTCTCCTGTTCCTTTTGCCTTTATTTACCATTTTAACAAAAAGGTTAGTTGCCTTTAAAATACCCCCTTTCAGTTTTGCCCACTGTTTTTCTACATCCCCCAGCTGTTCCCATCCCACTAACGACTCCCTGAGGTATTGGCCCATCTTTGCAAAGTTAGTCTTCCTAAAGTCTAAGATCTTCACCTTGGAATGGATTCTAACAGCCCTAGTCCTAATACTGAACCACACCATCTGGTGATCACTGGATGCAAAATGATCTCCCACTACAACATCAGTAACACTTTCACCATTGGTAAGCACCAAGTCCAGTATGGCCCCTTCACGTGTGGGGTCTGTTACCAATTGCCTGAATAGTTCTCCCTGTAGGGAATCCAGGATCTCCTTACTTCTAGATGATACTGCAGCAGGAATGTGCCAATCAACATCTGGCATATTGAAATCTCCTAGCAGTAGCACTTCCCCTTTCCTAGCAATGCTGCGTATGTCTTCAATTAACTCTCTGTCCACCTCTTCCTCTTGTGAGGGAGGTCTGTATATCACACCAATGCAAATAGATTTCTCTTTCCCTCTTTCTAGTTTAACCCACAATGCCTCCTCTCTCCCTTTTAAGCTGTGTAATTCCAAAGCTTTAATAATAGTTTTTACATATAGTGCCACTCCTCCTCCCCTTCTTCCTACCCTGTCCTTTCTGAATAAAGTATAGCCAGGTATAGTTACATCCCAGTCATGGTTTTCTGTGAACCATGTTTCTGTAACTGCCACTAAATCCAAGTCAGCCACTCCCACCAAAGCTTCAACTTCAGGGATCTTATTTCCCATGCTACGGGCATTAATACACACTGCTTTCCATATATTACCCCTGTTACCCATTTCCATAAAGGTATTTAATGTATCACCTACCTGGGGGCTTTCACTTACCTGGGGGCTTTCTTCACCCATCCCCAACGAATCTAGTTTAAAGCCCTCTATAAATAAATGAATAAAATATCTCTGCATACAAAGATTTGACTTGTCTAAGCCATGGTATTTTCACTAACACCATTTGGATGCAATAGCTGGACTGTAAAGAACAAACACAGGAAGAGAACTGATGCCTTTGAATTATGGTGCTGGCAAAGAATACTGTGTATACCATGGACTGCCCGAAGAACAAATCAATCGGTACTAGAGGAGACCAAACCTAAACTTTCCTGAGAAGCTCAGATGACAAGACTTTAACTTTCGTACTTTGGACACATCATGTGAAGAGAGAGATCGTTAGAGAAAGACATCGTGCTTGGCAAGGTCATTGCAAAAGAGGATGACCAACAATGCAATGGATTGATACAATAACAGCTGTGTGACTGAATATAATTTAGGACAACTGTCCGCAGAGTTTAACATCAACTCTACAGAACTTAATAACAGTAAGTCTGACATTCCATCCTGCGAATCCGATCCTACCGCAACCATTCCAACTCAGCTAGAACTCAAGAGGATCTGAGGGAATCCAACAGCCACCATGTGAATTCCAGTTGCTGTATGGAAATTTACCAAAACTGATCTGTCTCCTAGTTTGGACCTATCCATACGCCTTTGGGAGAAAGGATGCAGTGCAACCAAACTGCATCTCTTCCTTCCTGGGGGTAACCTCTGAGTCCACCAGGGTTGTTGATCTAGGAGTTATAGCAACCAGAATTAGAGTTGTGTACTAAAGCTCAACGTATGGTTTCCTAACGCGAGCATAAAGAAAAGACTTTGCTCCCCAATGCAGTAACCAAATAGTATGCAAATAAGTTGTGGGCCACATATTTGCTGTAACATGCAGGAGCAGGCAGGAATTATGCCTATATGAATCTGCACAGAAAAAAAACTATTACCAGCACTTAGGCTAGAATGCTATTTGTATTTTTAAGTGATATCAAGTCAATGCTGACTCCTGGCAGCCTCTGGGTTTTCTTGGCAAGTTATGACCAGAAGGAGATTGCCATTCTTTCCTTCAGAGGCAATGGAGGGTAAAGCAATTTGTCCAAGGTCACAAGGAGTGCCAGTGGGAACTGAACCCTGATCTTTTGGGTACTAGGCTGTTGCTCTAACCACTAGGCTGCTTCTCTCCATGCTGCTCTGCAAGAATGCTTTTTGGTGCATGAATATTATTGGTATCAGGGTTATAAGTCAGGGTATCAGGTTTCTAGTCCCACAGGTGCTCCTTGTGGTCTTGGGCAAGCCACTTAACCCTCCATTGCCCATGTTCCCTGTATTAGTGTATGGGTCTCATATCCCCTCGTGTTAAATGTATCCCCCAATTGTGTTGTGACCACTTTGATTGAAGGATAAGGTGGTATACAAAACTGAATAAATAAAAAAAATAATAAAAATATAACGTGCCTATATTGTGTGCATGTGTTGTAATGCTGTTTCATGCATAAACCTCCATATTATTCTGCGCAGAAACATGATTGGACTGTTGCGTCAGCGGCCCAGCACTTTGGTCTGCTAGCATATCACAATTCAGAATTTCTGCAGAGAATAATATGGATGTTTATGCGCAAAGCAGCATTCCAGCGCACCTCTCCCGCATCCCCTGCCGATCTTCGCTCCCCTTCAACAAAGCTAGAAAAGATATGCAGGCATTCATGCCTGTAGTAGTAAAAAGGAGTGGAGGAGTAGCCTAGTGGTTAGAGCAACTGCCTAGTACCCAAAAGATCAAGGGTTCAACTCCCACTGACACTCCTTGTGACCTTGGGCAAGTCACCTTATTCTCCATTGCCTCAGAAGAAAAGGCTGGCAATCTACTTCCTGTAATACATTGCCAAAAAATAAACAAAGGTAGCTGGCTCACTATGAGTCAACACTGATTAGATGGCACTAAAAAAAAAAAAACAGGAACAAGTATGAAATCCTTACCAATGCCAAGCTAACTCTTTACTCCTTCTCAGACCTAGCATTGAAGCCCCAGCATTAAAAACCTTGCACCCAGCCTTTGGCTAATGACCTCATTACTATGCGATTATGAGCATGTGATGATAATATGCAGCGTGCCGTCATTTGCACAGGTGCTGCTCAGGCTAAACCTCTTTCTGCAGTGTGTGCCACACTTATTCCACATATTATGCGCTAATGTCACGCCAGCCTTTCACACGTCACCGAACCAGCCCTTTGCACTGAAAGGCCGCTCTAGTCACAGGACGGAAAGGGGTGAACTGGGGGACGTTCTTGTGCTGTTCAAGATGAGCATCTCTGTGTGGTGGCAGATGGAAGAGAAATGACGCCCCCAGGCCCCAAAAATGCCTCAGTGGAAAATCAGTTCCAGCAGCTACAGCATAAATAGACTGATTCACAGTTACACAGCATTTCCGGAACTGCACCTGTCAGATAGCCCTCCCCTTTCATCTCCTCTCCCGATCACAGACACACAGAGAAACAACCCAGATATCACACACAAACACAGGCACATACTAGCATGTCCACACATACATGCCAAGTATTCACACACACACACATACAAGCACACATGCAGTGATGCACAAACGTGCACTACATACAAACATGTACACACAGAACAGCCCGCCAAGAGTATACGAACACGAAATAGAGACACACACACACAATGCAAATACAAACAGATGGGTGTGTGCATGCATCTACATACACAAAGGGGTTGGGTAGAATTCCATGAGCCATGCTCTGCATGCTTTCCCCACTTTACTGGGGGTCCAGGGTTGAACTAGAATCCCATCTTGATACGGTGGATGTCTGGCGCTGTCACTATATGAAGAAGTGTGCAACCACAGTCCCTGCGAATGTGGACCTGTAAATATCTTTCTTTGTCTAACCTGTAAACAAATCAAATCTGCATTTAAGAGATCAGTGTGAACTTTGCGTTCGGTCTCTGTGCGGCAGGGAAAGTGCTGTGTGGTCACAGATTCTGGAGAGGCTCTGACAGTATAGGGAGAAAAGGCTTCTCATCCCCAGAGTGTCTGCTAGAACACGAGTTTCACCCCAAGGTCCATAACAACATCTGCTTGACCAGGGCTATTTAAGAACCCTAATATACCTGTAAACGGGACACACGCCGAGCTTCAGGTTACAGCAGCATTGGGGGAACATTATCTTTCTCCCAGGAGTTAAAAAACATATGAAAAACCCCGCTGAGTCAGACCAAGGTCCATCGAGCCCAGCGTCCTGTCTCCGCAAGTGGCCAGTTTAATCATAAATACCCAGCAGATCCCAATTCCTTATTTTGAGAAACTTAAGGTGCCTGATCACAACAGATATTTCATTTCAAAAAGATAATTATGTTATAAATTGGGTACAATCCCATATTCAAGTGCAGGTCACTCCCTTAAAGTGAAACCAGTCGTCAGTCCCAGCTTAATTGCGCTGTGGTACACAGTAAAGACCCTCATAATTAAAGCTTGGAGACTTGCTGACGATCCCTTAAATGCCCTAAAGCTCCGATCTCCACACCGAAAGAGGCTTTCAGTCACAAGTAATGGAGATTAGACCACGTGTAGCTCTAGTCACTAGAAGCTTACAGATATCAATAGTGCTTCAAAGACATCCAGAGAAATGCTCCTAGCCCTGGGCCCTCCTCGCAGAATACATTGGTTTGGATATGAAATCTAATGCATGATCCTGCCATGTACTTCATTTTATTAAGCTGTTAAACCCATCTGACCCCACGCTAAGCTCTGAATCATTCTGCATTTGGAATTACCATTCCCAGCACAGAGAAACTACCACCTGCTGATCATTCAATAGAAAGAGAGTCGGAAAGCTGAAATAACGATCTCATCGCTTTCCTACCCTGTGGCTTCATTGAAACTCTGTGTTGTGCGGTGCAAGGCATTGTGTCTTGGGTGTCTTCCAGAGGCAAAGATGAGATGTATCAACCAGAACTCCAAACAGTATTCAAGGTGAGGTCACACCATGGAGCAACACAGAGGCATTATTATATTTTCTGTTTTATTCTCTATTCCTTTCCTAATAATTTCTAACATTCTACTTGTTTTCTTGGCTACCATTACTCACTGAGCTGAGAATTTCAACGTATTGGCCATAATGACTCCTAGATCTTTTTCCTGGGTGATGGCTTCTAGAGAGTAAGGTTAGGTGCTCAAAAAGCGCCGGTCTTAGGCCAATTTTTTATTTGTAGACTTTTCAACAGACCTTATTCAACAAAATGAATAATACATCAGAAAATACAATTCAGTAAAGAAAAAGCAAATCCCAAGTCTAGACCACAATAATGGATCCAAAAATGGAAATAAAGAACAGAAGAAAATACGTCATAAAGGCGTGTAGTTAACAATATATAGCAACTGGTATGGGACTCTCACTTCTCCAACACATTCTCTCTAACAAGCAAAACTCATTCAGTTGCTGAGGTTCAAAGAACAGAATTGCTTAGATTCATACAAAACAATACATTTGCAGGGATATTTCAACTGGAATGTAGCACCCAATGCATTGGCTCTTTGGCAAGAAGCCAGAAAGTCCCTCTGCCACTTTTGAGTGTCCCAAGCTAGGTCAGGAAAAACAGAGACCCTTGAACCCATAAACTGAATAGACGTAGTTTTGAAATAAAGTCTCAGGACTGAATTACGGTCTGACTCAAAAGCAAAGCCCGCCAACAGAGTGGACCTGCCGCTGGTCACCACTTCAAGGGAGCTTTCAAGAAAGTTGGTGAGATCCAAACTCGCTGACTCTGCAAGATCTTCTAAGCCCGACGGGGCACCCCCAGCAGAAGAAGTAACAGCAAATACTGAGATCTAACAATAGGAGGTAAAGCCTCAGAAGACATCTTCAAAACATCCACAAAGTACTTACGAACCAGGTCTAAAGGAGCCATCAAAGGAGACCAAGGAAAGATTATTCCTGCGAAGTTGGTTTTCCATAAATTCAGTCTTCCTTGCCTGGATGTTCTGCTCCTTGATCTGAGAGCTACCAAGCACTTGCAAGTTCCCGACCTGGGACACCCGGGAAGACAGCTGAGTTTGGTCTGAGACCACAGCCTGATAGTTACTTTAGGAAAAGAAATGTCCTTGTTAAATGTCCCCACCACTGTAGACAGAGTGGTTCAGAGAGGCAATAGCGCCCCACAAGCTATCCAATGTAACCAGCGCCGTTTTTTCCAGACTGCCATCTCCGGGAGGTAACTGAATAAGAATCTTTCCAGGGGTGAGAGAGGGAGCACAGTCCACCAAAGCAGACCCCAATTCTGCTCCTCTTATATCTCTTGCTGCCAGCAACACCAAGACTGAGAGCCCTCTTAGATGGCTGTGGCTATGCCAACACAGAGCTCCCAGCTCTGTTCCATCTCAGCACGCGGAACATTCCCAGGTTATGGCAGGGACGCTCTGTAGTTGGGGATGAACTCAACCCCTTCACTGCTCAGGTCCGCCATAGACTTAAGCGGACCCACCATAGCCATATGAGACGAGGTGGGGAAACAATACCGCTCTATCTTCTGCTGGACTGGTGCCAAAGTCGGCACTGTGCCAGAAGACTGGCCCTTCTGCTTCCTCTTTCTCTGCTCCATCCGAAAAACTTCAGGGGCAGCCTGCAATGCAGGATTCCAGCAGCCAAGCAGTAAGAGCTCCTCACCCCACGTCTTACTCCGCCGCCATCTTGGATTGCTCTCTTAGGCCTATTTTATAAAGAAACGTGAGCACCTACTTTTCTTTATAAAAAAAGGAGCTACAGGCAAAAGTACGGGCATACATTCTTACAAAGTAGGTGCATCTGGGTGGGTCTTGCTAAAAATTACCTTCCCCCCCCAATGAGGTAACAAGTAGAAAAGGCGATAGCAAAAGCTAGAAGGATGCTTGGGTGCATAGGGAGAGGAATGGCCAGCAGAAAAAAGGAGGTGATAGTGCCTCTATATGTCTTTGGTGCGACCTCATTTGGAGTATAGTGTGCAGTTCTGGAGACCGCACCTTCAAAAGGATATAAACAGGTTGGAGTCGGTACAGAGGGTGGCTACTAAAATGATTAGTGGTCTTCTTTATAAAGCATATGAGGACAGACTGAAGGATCTTAATATGTACACCTTAGAGGAAAGGCGGGATAGAGGTGATATGATTGAGATGTTTAAATACCTCCGTGGCATAAATGTTCAGGGGGAGAGCCTCTTTCGATTGAAAGCAAGTTCTTCTATGAGGGAACATGGGATGAAGGTGAAGGGGGAGTAATATGCAGGAGTAATATGCAGAAATATTTCTTTATGGAAAGAGTAGTGGATCCATGGAATAGTCTCCCAGTGGAGGTGGTAGAGATGAGGACAGTATCTGAATTCAAAAAAGCATGGGACCAACACAGAGGATCTCTAAAGGTAAAAAGGGGACTGTTGTAGTTGTTGATATGGAAGGGCAGACTAGATTGGCCATGTGGTCTTTTTCTGTCATCATATTTCTATGTTTCTATTGTTTAGATTGCTCTTCTTATGTGCAGGGCCGGTGTTAGTGGATGTCAAACTGGGCAATTGCCATGGACCCCTAGTCTGCCTCAAACTGCAAGAGGAATAGCCTGTAGGTGGGCATTTAGGCCACCCTTATCAGTTTCTGCCCTGGGCCACTGCATGTTTAACACCGGTCCTGCCTACGTGATTCACTTTACACTAGTTCGTATTAATTTTCATCTGCCATTTGGATGACCAGTCTCCCTCGGTCTTCTTGCAGTTTCTCACAGTCCTCTTATGATTTAAGCCCTCTGAATAGCTTTGTGTCATCTGCAGTTAACTTTTAAAATAGACAAGTTTGTGCAGGGTTAACGATTGGTGCTTTAATGGAACTCATTCTCTACTGGAAAGGGGCACTTCCTGCCCCAGCTGACCTCATGGGAAGCCGCTCTTGCAGTAAGGAGCATAGAAACCCATCTGGCCAGACTTGCCAAGAAAGACACTGCCAAGATGGCACCTTTTTACCTCTCAGCCTTCTCATCTCTCATTCCAAAGGAGTCCAGAAAGCAGCAGGATGCATGGAGTGGCCATGGATGGGCCTAGGGTTGCCAACTTTTTCACCGAGAAAAACCCGACACCTGTGGCTCGCCATGCTCCACCCATTCTCCGCCCCTAGTCCCACCCCTGCCCCGCCCCACCCCGCCCCCAGTCCCACCCACAAATATTACCGAGGATACGTGTAGGCTAACTTCCTTGGTCAGATAATAATTAAACTGGGAACCCCAAAAGCCAAACATGAAATGTACAACACTGGAGAAATAAAACTATAAAGTAATTTCCTCTTGCACTAAACAAAAACGCAAAGATGTTAGCAATACACACTTCCCAGACCAGACATATTCCAGTTAATAAATTCAAAATAAAAAGCATTTTTCTACCTTCTGTTTGGGCATTTTATTTTTCAGTTGCAATTGCTCCAGTCACTTTCTTCTGGTTTCTTCGTGTCTTCTGCTAGCTATCCATTTGTCCTTTCTTCTCTTTTAGATGTTTTCCATTCTCTCTCTATTTCTGCTTTAACATACTGATTGTTTCCCTTTTGCTCTTTCCCCCAATTCTTTCCTTATTCCTTTATCATCCATTTAAATTTCACCCTTCCATTCTCAAGCACCTCTTACTCTCCCAATACCCGGCCCATCATAGACTTTTCTTCCACACAAAATATTTTTTCACCTTCCATTCTCATTCCCCATCCATTCTAGTCCTCCCCCAAAATCAGTTCCCTTATAGTTCTAGACCCACCCAGCATCCACTCCCTTCTAGTCCCATTCTCCCATGCCCCACATCAGCCCATTTGCAGTCCTATTGTAGCCCCCATCAGCCCATTTCCAGTCCTATTCCAGCTCTTCATCAGCCCATTTCCAGTGCTAGCCCTCACATCACAGACCATTTCCAGTCCTAGCCGCCCCCCCAATCACAGCCCATTTCCAGTCCAAGTCCCCCATCACAGCCTCTTTCTAGCCCTAGCCCCCCCCCCCCCATCACAGCCTATTTCCAGTCCTAGGCCCCCCCCCCCACCATCACAGCCCATTTGCAGTCCTAGCCCCCCTAATCACAGCCTATTTCCAGTCCAAGTTCCCCCTCCCTCCACCATAGCCCATTTCCAGTCCAGGTCCCACCCCCATCACAACAACATTTCCAGTCCAAGTCCCCCCCCCCATAGCCCTTTTCCAGTCCAAGTTCCCCTCCTCACAGACCATTTCCAGTCCAGGTCCCTCCCCCATCACAGCAACATTTCCAGTCCAAGTCCCCCCCCCCCCCCATAGCCCTTTTCCAGTCCAGGTTCCCCCCCTCATAGCCCATTTCCAGTCCAGGTCCCCCCCCCCCACCCATCACAACAACATTTCCAGTCCAAGTCCCCCCCCCCCCCCATAGCCCTTTTCCAGTCCATGTTCCCCCCCATATCCTTTTTCCACTCCAGGTCTTCCCCCCCCCAGCCCATTTGTAGTCCTAGCCCCCCATCACAGCCCTTGGCCACTCTCCCCCCCCCCCCCACCCGACCAGCACCGCGGCTGTCTGAGGGGCTTCAGAGGGAGCCGGAGAAGCCCGCGCGAGGCCCCGGCTCCCTCTGTACAACCGCCAGCGTGAAGATCCTTTTCCTTCACGCTGGCGGTTGTTTCTGTGAAGCCGCGAATGCTGGGAAAAGTTAAAGGGCATTGCCTTTAACCTTTCCCAGCAATCGCGGCTTCACAGAAACAGCCGCCAGCGTGAAGGAAAAGGATCTTCACGCTGGCAGTTGTACAGAGGGAGCCGGGGCCTCGCGCGGGCTTCCCCGGCTCCCTCTGAAGCCTTCCGGTGTGCGGGTTGGTTTTTTTTTAACTCCGCGGACTTCTTTGGATCGAAAGAAAAGCCAGTTTTTTGCTCTGGTTGCTTCCGATCTTGCGGCCAGAGCAAAAAACCGGCTTTTCAAAGGCCGGTTTTACCTCTGCGCTGGCAGCCGGCCTGGCCATGGAAAAACCGGCCAGGCCGGCTGAAAACCGGCCGGTTGGCAACCCTAGATGGGCCTGGAGAGGCTCAGACCCCTACACTTTCACCTCAGGCCTGTCCCATCGTTTTCCTTGCTTTACAGCCACAGCTGCAAATTGAGGAACTGAGAAATGATGGCTCCCGCTGCAGTGACTGTGAAATGAGTCACTACAAAAGTGGTTGCCTGTTGGCCTATTCCCCTTTCAAGCCAACCCTAGCCCACCCAAATATTGCCTTCTAGCTATGCCCTTTGCAGAAAGAAGCCAGGAAATGGCCCAAAGAACCAGAGTTTTCTGGGGAAAAGGCAGATAGTGTTGCCATTCAGGTAAAGTTACCAGTTGTCCCCAATTTTGAGGTCGTGTCTCTGATTCGCTGGACTATAACCACCTCTCGTCCCAGATTTCAGTGGGGCCAGAGGCCAAGGACATTGCTTCTCCTGCAGACCCCTCTGATGCAGTCTTCTCTATCCTGGTAGGAGAAGATAAAAAAATGCTCTTCTTTTCTGGATAAAGGGGAGGAATTTTAGAAATATATATATAATATTTATCTATATGTATAAATGAAAGTTTAAGCGTATAGGTATGTAGGCATGCTTATAACTCGAGAAGATGCCGAGGAGGGATGACCACTGCCCACCCCCCACCTCCCCCAGCACAGCTGAGCCTTGCCCGCATGTCCGAAATTTGCTCTCCAGAAATCCGGTAACCCTACGTTCAGGTAACGCATCAGGCTTATTAAGCAAGATAAGATATCCCTAGCTGTTTTAGAGCAGTGAAACCAGTCAGCACAGCTCCCCTTCTCCCCCTCCCCCCCTAGTGTAGAGTGATTAGAAAAGACAAGGGCAGGAGATTTTCCAGCAAAGGACAGATGGCTGCTGTAATCTGCACAACAAGACGTGGAGCGCTCAACATTGCTGAGCTAACCCGCTTTTTCTGAATGGACTTGCCAGTGTTTCTGAAAGGAGAATCCTTTATCTTTGCTTAGGGGTATTTCCCAATGAGAAAGACCCTAAAGACAGATGCCGCAAACCTGGTATCGCTATAACGATAGCTCCAAAATATAACCAAACAAATAGAATTTTGCATACCATCAAACTACAGCATATTGCGATCTGAATATATCAGGATGGCCATGATCAATTTTCATCATCGATCCATTTTGCAGTTAATATTTTAGCGTTACTTCTTGATATCTTTCAATTTCATTAGCAAAAATTGATGAATAAAAATTACCCCAACATAGTACCATGTTTCTAAAGTACACGCCATCTTTCTGCTATAGGGAAGATTGAAAAACACCTGCTCTGGCCGCACACAGCTCATTCACCCATTAATTTTTCCTTGGATTTTCTCTCCTTCATTGAAAAAAAATGGTGTTAGCTTTTTTATATTGACAAAATGGACCGATGATGAAAACCGAGCACAATCAACTTGATATATTCAGATCACAATATTCTCTAGTTTGATGATCCACAGAAAACTATTTCGTTATTTGGAGCTCTCGTCATAGTGTTTAATAATAGGAGCATCCTTTAAGGTTGAATTTCTACTGCTTTGATGCAAACCTGGTATCAGCGCAATATCCTTCCTACACTAGGTCATAAAAATCCCTTTTGAGAGGACATCAGTCATGTGCCGCCTAGGGGCCCCTTTTCCATCCTGTCGGTCTCTATCAATCACGACAGATTCTTAATTACCCGGCCTTTACATACAGAAACTCACATGCAGCATAAGTGAAAAAAGACTTAATAAAGACTTTGAGAAAGGAAGCTACAGCTGGCTGACAAAATATTTAGCCATAGAGTTTACTTTGATACAATCAAGCTTTTTAATGCTCCTAATTTGTCTCTCTGAGGGTTCTGTGTATTACAGGGTTGATGTCTCTTGATTTGATATTTTTATATATTGTTGCAGTGACGTGTTCAGTGAGTGTGGTTACTTGCACTGACTCTTTGACTTAATGGGGTATAAAGATAAGCTCACTGGGAAGGGTACCATTGGCTACTGTGGATCAGGGGTATTTTTGAACAAAAGTCCCCAACAGATATAGTGGCATGGGTCAGAAAAAAGAGGTACATGGTCTTTCTGAACCCCAGTCATCAATCCTGCTGAAGTCCAGCCAGCTGGGTGGTGAACAAAACAGGTTTCTATTTCTGGCAGCTGCCCTTTCTCTCTTAGCAACAAAGTACCCTTACTTACCTGAGGAGTAGGGCCAGTGCTAAACATGCAGGGGCCCGGGGCAGAAACTTGTGAGGGGCCGCAAAGCCCACCCTCAGATTGAAGCAGACTTGGGCCCCCCTGTTGCATGGGGGTCCAAAGCAACTGCCCTATTTGCCAGTCACCCCCTAATGCCAGCCCTGCTGGGGGCGGGGGGAAGAAGATGCGGAAGAAAAGGACTCAGCAGATAGTCTCAGCTTGTAGAAGGGAGAAAGTTCAATTTCAGTAGAGGTTCCCAGTTGAAGAGAGACGTCCGGCAGAGATCCAGAGTCTATAGAAGGGAAGGTCTAACGGAAAGCCATAGTTTGTAGGAGAATCTAGCAGAGATTTACTGTGTGTAGAAGAGAGGGCGAAACAGAAACTTAATAAGGTCTATAAAATAGAGAGTCCAGCAGAGAGTCACAGGCTGTAGAAGAGAGAGTGAAACAGAGTGTCAAGGTCTGTGAAAAAGTCCAGCAGTCACAGACTGTAGTGAGGTCGAGGATGCCCATTCTGTACTCTGTAAGGACCAGGCTGAATTAATGCAGCTGATGAAATGGTTGAGCCTATGTAGCAATACAAAATCTAGAATTTGCCACAATAAAGTTCAATTCTGTCTTTGTAGTAATGCCAATACAGTTTGCAAGAGGCATTTTCTGACTCAACACATTCCTAACGCCAGGGTTGTTTTGACGTGGTACATGGTGGTAGGGAACATCAGCACCTTTTTCATCGCCTGCTAAAATTGCCCCATAGCCTTCATATATTAATGAACGAGCCCTGCATGCGAGTACCTAGGACGAATGTACTGTATTGTCTAACGCTAAGTTTACATAATCCTACAGCAACAAGCAAACCCCCCCCCCCCCCCACCCTTCCTTTCTGTGGATATTCACACTCTTTGGAAGCTGTCGATCAGTTTCTTCACATTCAGAATCAGAGCGCTCTACACAGCAGTTTGCCAGGTGCAGCTGTATACTGAAAAGACCAAGGTACAAGAGCGTCAGGCCCTCTTTCAACCTTTATTAAATGAGTGTATTTTTAATCTGCAGGTTGTTTAAGAATAAAAGTATTATTTAGTAAAGTGTCTGACAGCGTATGTTGAATTGCCATCCCATCCCATGACTAGCTCTGCAGAGAACAAAGAGCGAGCGCCCAGGCTTTTGTTTCCCTACCATGATATCTGCTGTGTGATCTTTGCAGCTATAACATAAATGAAATAACTCTTTCTTCACCGTCGCCTCTTTCAGAATAAACCCAGCATAAATGCTCCTATCGGTGTTTGTATTCTTAGAATTAGTTCTGTGCTTTCTCACGACTCGTGCGTATTTCAGGTTTGCTGTGCGTTTCTTTAAGCGTGAATAACGGTTACGCAACATGCAGTGGTTGTCTTCCGTTATTAGGGAATAAGAGTGTTTTTGTGAATGGCTGATAAACTAGTTAAGTTATTGTGAAATGTAGCTGTGGGTTTTATCACACTTGCGAATGTGAATTCAACATGAGCAGCAGATGCAACATGGCGGAGGGCTGTTGCCATTGTTGGGATGAAAGCTTACTCAAGCAGATTTCAGAGTATTTTTTCTGAGACGGTTTCTTTTGGTCGTGCCTTTGCAGAAGTGCGGGGTATATGGCTGCAAATGTCGCCCTCGGCACATGGATCCCACTATCAACTAAGCAAGAGCTGCATGAGTTAAGCTGCCCAAAACTATATATTGGCAATTATGCTCTTACAGAGGAGGGGGCACAAGGCTGGAGATTCACCTTGGGCACTTAATAACCTGGCATCAGCCCTGACTGGGTAAACAAAAGATTCACCAAAACTAACAGAGGAAGGTTCCAGATCTGTTTAACATTTACAGTGGGTATTTATTTTCTATTTACTCATTTATATACTGTTTCTTCAAGGGCTGCAAAACGGTTTACAATAAAATTGTAACAGTTATAATAGTTTGTCTTTCAAACGCATCCCTATGAAGCCATACTTTATGCAATTTACGAAAACATAGAATATAATTAACCTCTCTAAGCTCTGTTAGGAGCTTGTTCCATCCTGAGGGTTGAAACAACAGATGAAAATACAGATTTACTAGCCCCTACCAAGCAGGGCCAGCTCCAGAATAGGTTCAAGGCGTTGATGTCCTAAGCAAACCTTAAGTTTTGCATCCCCCCTGGCTGTCAAAATTTGTTTAGCTTTGAATACCCTGCTCTTTGTCACCCTGCAGAAGTTGCCACCCTAGGCGGCTGCCTAGTTTGCCTGATGATTGGGTCGGCCCTGTACCCACTCGGTGCTACATTGTAGGGCCCTGGGTGGCCTATACAAATGAATGAGAGTGTCTAAAGACTTAGGCACTATTGGGGGTATTTTAGAAGCCCGCTCTGTGGACGTCCCCTGGGCGAGGATGTCCTAGTCTGAACAGAGGCATGGAATAGGCATGTCAGGAGGTGTTCGCAGAAATTGGACATTTTTGCCTAATTTCAGAAATGCCTTGGATGGCCCAAGCTGTGTCCGAGCTTATAGTTACCAAAGTGTAATGCAAGCTCAGAGAGTCAGACTCAGGAACATAGAGCGTGGGGTGAATATACTTCCAAGCTCATTCAGAGAAAGTTGCTGTGTGTATTGTGATGTCACAAGCATATATACAATAGGTAGAGAATGCTAGACAGCCCCTGGGTCATTCTCAAGGGACAGATAAAGTAAAAGGGTAATGCTATAAACGTCTGCGCAGTTAATGCGCATTGCCGCATGTGTACCTGGGGCCTATTCTATCAAGTAAAGCGCAAAAATACTTTACTCTATAGACTAGGGGTGTACTGATCCTGGTCACAGCAGCGATGCCGAATAATGATGTTTATGCGCCAGATAGCATAACATGTTGCAGCACACACCCCCACTCTCTAATTCAAGGGAAGAAAACGTTGCAAGTGTTGTACCATCAAGAAAGAGGCGTGAATTCCTCACCAGCACGGAGCACAGACCCTTACCGTCTCCTCCAACCCCGCATTCAAATCCCAGCATTGAGTTCAGCCTTCTCGTCTTCTACGCACGTCCCTGCATCTGCGCTGCATAGCTCATTGATTCATTACCATGCTGTTCACTGCCACATTGCTCCCTTTCTGCACAATAGTGAAGAAAACTAGGTGCGCACCCTGTGCTATTGCCTGCACCAATGGCAGCGCACCTTGCTGCATTGAGCCCTCGGGGTTGCTCGCTATTTTAGCACCTTTTGGACCGGGTCTTAAAAGTCAGCAGGTCTGAAGGGTTGGTAGACTGACAGGTAAGTCTAGGGAGAGGGCATGCCTCTGGGACTCTCCTCCCCAATCCCCCATGCCCAAAAGAGCAGCTTTCTCCACATCCTGAGCAAGGACAGACGCTAGTTCCTTCCTTCTCCCCCCAGGAAGATCCGCCTCCCAGCCATATGCAAACTCTTCTCCCAGCAGGCTGATGTATTTATTTATTTTTACTTATTTATTTATTTATTTATTTATTTAACATCTTTTATATACCGCACTATTTATAATCAGCGCGGTTTACATATAACAAGAAAACATCAGATAAGATACATATTATCTGTTTTTTACATGGAACAGGAACAAAAAACTTGGGTAACCAGGATAATTATTTACAATGAATAATAGTCATTGAACTATTTACATATGGACGGCATATTACATGAGAAGAACCTTTTTAGTATGAGAGAGAGGTATGAAGTGTTACTGGGTTAGCATAGGTTACGTGTTAATAACGGGATTGTTGCTATTTGAGTGAGCTTGTGTTACTGTGTTCTCTGGGAAATATTTGATGAAAAGGTGATTTATCTTTTTTTTTATATACCGCCTTTCAGAATCTCAAGGCGGTTTACGTAGAACAGAACTTCGTTTACATAGAACATTTTTTCAAAACTATATACAGCAATGTTAACCATGCTTACATTTAACTGTTTAACTATTTCCATAAAGGTTGTGTTCTGCAGGATGCCTAAGGGCTTCAGGTCTGTTGGAGTGGTAGACAGTCCGTTACAAAGTTGGTGGAGTACAGAAGTGTTCGGTAAATAGGTGAGTCTCAGGGGGTGAGGGAGGCAGGTCCAGAATGATGGGATGTAGAGTTTGAATGCTCTCTTTAGAGTATTCTGGGAGATTCTTGTGTGGGATGTGGAGCTCGCAAGGGAGTCTTGGTGCTGTGTTCTTGATCTGATGTCTGGGGTTCTTCGGATTAGTTCGTTTAGGCAGCCGGCAGATTGGTTATGTTGAATTTTGAATGCCAACATTATGGTTTTATATTTTATTCTGGAATTGATGGGAAGCCAATGAAGGGATTCAAGAACGGGGGTGATGGGAGCATGTTGGCTTGATCTTGTGATCAGTCAAGCTGCTGCATTCCGGGCTAGCTGTAAGGCCTGGATTACGCATTTGGGTAGGCCGTGTAGGATTAGGTTGCAGTAATCGAGGTGTGGTATGATGAGCGCTTGGCACACAGTTCGGAAATGGTTCTGCTCGAGTAAGGGACGTAGGTTTTGCAAGAATTTTATTTTTTATTTAAAAGGATTTAAATACCGCTTTATCCTGAAATCAAAGCGGTTTACACATCAGACAAATCACGAGGCAATGTGCGTGGGAGTGGGCATGCAGTGATTAATTTGACCGTGTGTGTGTGTGTGTGTAGTGTATAAATGATTTCATGTTGAGCTGGATACACTGTGAGCTACGTACAAGGAACTATATACAAGATGCAGGGGGGGAGGGGAAGGGGAGCCCCTCGACACACACCGCCAACACTCCTACCCCCTGACATCCACTGTAACTTTCGCTCCGTCCCCATCATTCCTGATAAAAAGCAGAACCCCTCCAGATGAAGTCTGTCCCCTCCTCAACCCTTGGCTGGCATCATTTAGTGTTGTGCCCCAGTGCCCTCAAGAGGGCTTGCACGTCCCTTCTGCTGATGAAGAAGGAGACTCCCTGGAAAGGTGAGAGAGTATTCTGGAGGTGCAGGGTGGGGGTTCAGATCTGCCTTGGAGGTGCCTATCTTCTATGAGGAAGGGGTTGTGGGGGCAAAGAGGTCAGATCTTCCTCAGGGAAGGGGTTAGCTTGAGATTGCGAGGGAATATAATCCCTGTGCAAATCAGCTCTTTCACTTTGGGCCAGTTCTGAGATGCAGCTGAAGGCACCCACCAAAAGGTCCACACTGCATCTAGCATACTGTGGATCTTCCTACGTGCTCACCTACTGCATTGCATTAACTTAGTGCATCCCACACTGTCTAATTTAAACATGAACTACTAAAGCTCTTAAGAACACTACGCTGGCAGTATTTGCACTGGCCCATCATTATAAAGAGATATATCATACATTATATATCAGTGAACGTTCTAACAGTTTCTTTTAGCACATAATAGAACATCTTTAAGGTTTTGGTGACTATGACCCAGTTTGATTGTTGTAATATTCTGCACCTGGGAATATTGAGAAGGTTCTTATCACGCAGCAGATTTTACAGATTACTGCTGTTAAGACTATATCAAAAGGTCAAACATGGGAACACAACACCGTTCCTGAGCCAGTTGGACTGGCTCCCGATATCTGTAAGAGTTATTTTTAAATTACTGTATTTTGTTTTCAGGCGTGTTTTACCTATTGTGGAGCCTATGCTAAAAGCAGGCAGAAGGAGGCGCTGAAAATGGACAGAGCAGTAGGGAGCTCAGGCTCCGCTATCTGAAGATCAGTGACTGCCACTGGGGATCCGACGGCTGGTGGCAGAAGGGGAGAGGCACAGCCCATGCTGGGGAGGAGGCCTACCTGCCCGCAACCTGGGACCCAAGATGATAGATGCCTGCCCCCTCCCCCTGGGGAATGTGCTGTCGGCAGTAGAGGGAAACAGTGGTGGACCCAGGCATCAGAGAATGAAAACTGGAGGGAAGAGGAGGTCAGGATTGGAAGGAATGATGTAATAATGAAGAGAGAAGAGAGGAGGGTATGGAAGAGCGGAAAGGAGAGCCGGGAACGGGAGAGTGATGGTAGGAGAGTGCAAGGGGGGAGGAGGAAGGATGAAGGGGTCTGCAAAGTGTGAGTACATGGGGAAGGGGAGAGTGGGAGGGAAGCACTAGACCTGCTTGTGTATGCACACGCACACCCAGACACATACAGACATATGCATATGTGCAAGCAGACATGTGTATGTACATACAGACACACACATGTGCATGTACACACACATTTGAGCCCCCAAACATGCACGTACATATACACATGCACACAAACACACACACATAGAGCACCCAAAGTAACCACATATATACACACAGTGGGTCCCTAAGACACACAGAAAGGCACCATGCCACACACACACACATACGTGTACAAAAATAACATACAGAATTGCCAGAACTACCCAAGACAGATGCACACATACATCCACACAGTCACCTGAAAAAGACAGACACTACACACACACCCAGACCCACACACACACAGAGTCATCTGAGACAGGCATACATAAACACACACACACACACATACACCTGTCCTAGACAGACACACATACAACACCCCACCCACCCACCCACACCCAGAGTCCCAAGACAGACACAAACATACCCACATACATGTAGAGCCCCCCAACACACACCCATACACACATACACTGAGTCCCTCAATATTCACATATCTACAGAGCCCCTCGGCACACACTGCCAACACTCCTACCCCCTGACATCCACAGTCATGATACACACACATACACACCTTTTGACATCCCACCCTCACATCTCCACAGATAAACAGTTAAACTCTCCTCATGGCAATAGATATACACATCATACCACTGATCCACAGATACTCAGCAGTGTGCTCTTTCTTAGCTACTCTCTAGTCACCTCCCGTCTAGACTATTGCAACCTGATGCTTTCCGGTCCCCCTCAGAATCATCTCTCTCCCCTGCAGAACTCAGCTGCACAGCTAATCTTCCACCAGTCTCGCTACGCTCATATAATCCCTCTTCTCAAGTCACTTCACTGGCTTCTTATCCATTTCCACATTCAATTCAAACTTCTTCTAAGTAAATTCATTCTGCAGTTCCTCACCACCTTTCCTCCCTTATCACTCCCTACACCCCTCCTTGGAAACTCCACTCCTCTGGCAGATCCCTCTACCCCTGGCAATGACAGAGGCCACAACTAAAGGCCACTCAACAGAATTCAGCAAGTAACGACTTTCATCATTATCCCAACCCCAGTTGGGTCCGTATCGGCAACCTAACGGTAAAAGGTTTCTGACTGGCTGGTTGAGAAACTCTGCCCTAAACCTACCTTCTCCCTTCTCTATTTCTGTGGATAACACTGTCATCCTCCCTGTCTCCTCCACTCGCAACCTTGGAGCCATCTTTAACTGTTCGCTCTCCTTCTCTGCACATATCCAACAGATAGAAACAACAGGCTTTAGCTTTCTCTATAACATGAGCAAAATTGGTCCCTTCCTTTCTGAGCACACTATCCATTCTCTCGTCTATTGCAACTTCCTCTTCGCCGGTCTTCCTCTGCATCACCTCATGTAACCTTTCTTTTCAAGCCACTTCATTGGCTCCCTATCCATTTCTGTATATACGTCAAACTTCTTCTGACCTACAAATAAAATCAATCAGTCTGCAGCACCTCACTAACTCTCCTCTTTTTTCTCCTACACCCCTCCTTGGCAACTCTGCTCAACAAACAAATCCCTTTTATCTGTGCTCTTCTCTGCCACTGCCAACTCCAGACTTCACTCATTCCATCTTGCTGCTCCATATGCTTGGAACACACTACCTAAGTTAGTATGCCAGGCTCCTTCTTTGGTCCAATTCAAATCCAAGCTAAAAACCCACGTCTTCGAGGCTTCTTTTCCTGCTGTCAGCTATCTGTATCTTGCCATTCCCCTTGATTATCCTCGTCCCCAGTTGTTGTGTGGTCCACCTTGATTGGACTGCAAGCTCTATGAGCAAGGACTGGCTCTTACGTGTACATGTGCAGCGCTGCACACGCCTGTAGCACTATGCAAATGATAAGTATCAGTAGTAATACCTATGCACGACACGTGCAACATCCGTCACTACGCACGCTCTTTCCACCCACTGACATATCCCCTGCTGTCCTACTGAGACACACTTTAATATGGCTGTTTCAGCCACATCCCCACCCAGACAAGTCCAAGTCGGTGAATGGAGGAAAGGGGAAATGCACCAGTATGTCACACTGTGAGTCTGCACTTTTCGACTTGTTAAACTTCATTGTGGTCTCATTCCAGTTTCCATGTCCTCAGTGATGACGCTGAATACGTGGGCTATACTGTAGCTTCTTGCAGAAATGTTATGTAGAAACACTGTTTGGAGAAGTTATTTGGTTATAGGACTACCTGCTGAGATCAGATGTACAGCCAACCTCATGCATTTTAGGCGGTTGCTGAAAACAAGATTGTTCACAAACTTTGTGTTGAGTAATTTAATTTTAAAGAGATTTTGGGGCATGATTGCAAAGCCCCGTGCTATCCCCTGCATTTACAGTGCCTCATCGCAATAAGCTGGCCATAGGAGCAACTAATGCCATCCAATGAGGTGACATTGGTTGCACCCACGGTATTTGTGCCATGAGCACGTAGTGTGGGCTCCAAACTCCCATGCGAGCTGTGCGCAGTGGGAATACCCCATTCCAGTCAGCACCCCAACACATAGCAAGGGGGTTTTAGAACAGGTCCCATGCTACTTGATGGAGCCGTGCTAACCCCACTCTACCCTTTAGTAAATATTCCCTTTTTTAATTGTTTAATATGGATTTTAATTTTTTTTTTATTTTAGGTTATGTAACTGATATTTTGATCTTATAGAGTATTGTATATCTTATTCATTGTGAGTTGCTAATTGTAACTATATAGAACCCTTTAATCCACTTAGAACTCTACCATATAGGCAGAATACAAATGAATAAATTAAATTAAATTCAGTATGTGTTTTTATTGAACTACATGGGCTGTGATAAGTCAAACATTGTTGTGTTTACGTAACAGCAAGCCCTGGTGATAATAGATTGAAAGTAGGTCTCTCAATGTAAACTGTGTCGGGTTGTTGTAAACCGAACCCCCCTCGTGCTAAACTAAGTCGCTGACCTCCAGTCCATCCTTATAAAGAAAACTAGCCCAGAAGCAGTCATGCAAGCTGAGCCACTCACAGCTCTGAATCGCCAGCCCTTTGCACAAGTAGAGAATTCATCAACTGCGATGCAAAAACTTCCGAAGTCATGGCACAGAGTATGCCTGCTCAACTTAACACAATATTTAAACACTCCTAACGTTATATTTCCCCACTGAGATGCTCTTGGTTTACATGTCAAAAATGATTTGGAAATTCTTTTGACAGAAAGGTTTCATATTGTGAACAGTTTTTTCTGTTTTTTTACTGAATCAATTGTCAAAGCAGCAGTTTCGCATGCTTGCTGCGAAATTTAAATTGGCAGTTCACAAAAAGTCATACCACTCTGACATGCTTGTCTGTTAATATTCATAATCCTTGGCAGTTCTTACTGAGAAGATTCACTTGGAAATATGAAAGCCTTGAACTGCTTTTTTGCCTTCGTGTTAGGGACCTAGTGATAGAGCAACTATACCTGTGTCAGGTTACACACTCCATATTCTAGAGGACTCAGGAGGATGGCAGTTGGCGAATTTTGCTAAATTATTAAGGAAGAGACATTTCCTAGTGCTTAATTCCCTGTTTGAAGGAGCTTTGACCTTCAGGTCAACAAGGGGGTCCTTAACCTACCTGAATATTAAGGACAGTAAAATTCTTGCTATTTATTAATTTAAACTGTTTTCTATACTGCTTTACTCTTCAATCAAAGTGGTTTACATATCAACTTGAACTGTTTACATTATAACTATAATGGTTGGGAGGGGAGATATGGCATGCAAGGTATTTTAACACAATAGAACTACATACAGGAGCAAGTATTAGCTGTCAGGTGGTATCTCATAATCGCTGTCCTGGGTCGATCGGGGTCCAATACCGCGCAGGGATGTTCATTTAATGAGGGCTAGGTGATACTCCAAAAGTGTTCTTTGTATAGGAATGTTTTCAGGTTTTTTTCTGAAGTCTTTGCTGTCTATGGTGTCTCTTATGTCTATGATAAGAACTGGTTGGTATAAGGTTACTGCTACTACTATTTTCATTTATGTATCATTCCTAGGTATACACAACATTGTACACTGGAGAATAAGAGAATCGGGATCCAAAAACGGCCTTGAAGAGATGAATTTTTAGCCTGGATTTGAATAGGACCAGAGATAGAGCCTGATGTACTGACTCGGGTTGTCCGTTCCAGACCTAAGGAGCAGCAAGGTGGAACAAACAGCATCTGGAGTTGGCAGTGGCAGAGAAGGACACAGATAAAAGGGATTTCTTTGTTGAGCAGAGTTGCCAAGGAGGAGTGTAGGAGAAAAAAGAGAGGAGAGTTAGTGAGATGCTGCAGAATGATTGATTTTATTTGTAGGTCAGAAGAAGTTTGACGTGTATACAGAAATGGATAGGGAGCCAATGAAGTGGTTTGAAAAGAAAGGTTACATGAGGTGATTCAGAGGAAGACCAGCGAAGAGGAAGTTGCAGTAGTCTAGATGGCAGTGACTAGAGAATGGATAGTGTGCTTAGAAAGGAAGGAACAGATTTTGCTCTTGTTATAGAGAAAGCTAAAGACTGTTGTTTCTATCTGTTGGATATGTGCAGAGAAGGAGAGCGAACAGTTAAAGATGGCTCCAAGGTTGCGAGTGGAGGAGGAGACAGGGAGGATGACAGTGTTATCCACAGAAATAGAGAAGGGAGAAGGTAGATTTAGGGCAGGGGTTCTCACCCAGTCAGTCAGGAACCTTTTACCGCTAGGTTGCCAATATGGACTCAACTGGGGATGGGATAATGATGAAAGTCGTTACTTGCTGAATTCTGTTGAGTGGCCTTGAGTTGTGGCCTCTGTCATTGCCAGGGGTAAAGTATTAACACCACTATGTAAACCATGATCACAACTCATGTGAATCATCATGAATCTTTCTCATTGCCTGGTACTGTATTTTTTTTTAACATTTCTTATATACCGCCTTTCATGATATCAAGGCGGTTTACATTGAACAAACTGAAATTACATTGAACAAGGCATTATAACTTGGAGATAACTATTTTTACGGGGAACATGGAATGCTTGGAAGTAGGGCCGTATCAAGGGCTGTGCAAGCGGTGCAGCCGCACAGGGCGCAATTGCAGAAGGGGCACTAATGTCATCACTGGGCTTCTAGAAAGACCAACAAGACCAGGTTCTTGCGTGCAATTGGGTGGAGGAGGGGCACCTGGTTCACAGGGTACATTTGCAGCTTGATACTGTCCCGTTTGGAAGTCATTCCTTATACGGATCTGATATATGGACAGTCATCTCCTGGTCTAGGGCATCATATAAAGGCTATGGCAACATTAGAACCCCATTTTCAAAGGCCAAGAAGAAACCCGACAATGGTGAGCAACACTTCTGGGGGTCGGTGTCGCACAAGCTTTGTTAAATCCAAGCTCTCCTAAAGAATTTTGTGCAACATAAAGGTCAATAAAAAGAATAGACGGTGACAGCTTTCACTTGGATTATTTTCTCAAGCTATACTCCCTTCATTGGCCTCTTTTCCAGAAATGTCCACATGATCATATTTAAAATACAGAGCAAAAAAGAAAGGGGTCTTTCCTTGCACATCAGCGGCTCAGCCATTTGCTCCAGAAGGGCAATGATGAACCTTAAGCACCAGCTATACATTTGACAAGATCTACTTGAAACCATCGCTTTGAGAAGCCCTGCTGGAAAACAAATGCGAGATTTATTTATTTATTTATTTATATTCTCTTATATACCGCGCTATTCTGCATCAGTGCGGTTTACATTGAACAAACTGAAGTTACATTGAACAGGGCATTATAACTTGGAGATAACTATTTTACAGGGAAAAGAGATGCGGGAATACAAATCCACCACAGTCACCTTCACAATGTCCTTGGCTTCGCAGCTCGTACTTTCCTGCCCGCTCCCAAAATGTACCCATGTCTCTTTTCTGGGGTATAGATTCGTAAAGCAGAAAAACGAAACACGGTGGTTGTTTTCTTATTTTTTAATGAACTCCTGAGCATTCTTGTATCTCGTTGCTCACAAAAGAGCTAAAATCGTGGGCTCCAATAAGCCAGGTCTGGTCTGCTCATTTTCAGTCCCGGTCTAGGGCAGAAGATGCTAATTTGCTGTGACATCTGGGAAGAAACAGATGGGGCCTTGGAAAGCCATTAGCCTTAGAGAATTCAAATTTGGAGCTTGGATCGGAAAAAGCTGCGGTGAGGGAACTGAAGATATAAAGTGCTGACAGAATATGCAAACATGAGACCGGCAGGCTGAAAATTTGACGTCGCTAGTGAAATGTGTTCCACATCATCCGTAAACACTGCTGTGTCCAATATTTGGCAAAAAAGGTATCTACTGAACACATCCATCCTGTTTTCAAAATAAAGAGATGAGTTATATGTGTCCTCTGTAATATTTTATTACCACTGATATCCCCCCCCCCCCCCCCCACACACACACACACGTATGGGATGAACTAGTGGAGTCCATCAGCTCCTCTACAGATAAATCTATAATGGCAATTTCTCTTGGTTGCATCTGGCATAGAGGTTCTCTGAGTTTGATTGCTAAGATCTCCCAACAAGTTCCATATGCAGCCTTACCACAATATGCAAACTAACCTGGCACGTAGACCTAATATACAGAAATCTTGCTTGTCTAGGTTTGTTGTGGATTTCCTGAACCCCAGATCTGCTGGGGATTCAGAAACAACAGATTTGGGAAACACTGATCTAGAATATTCTGTGCTAAGGAGACCGAAGAGCATACGAGATGTTCATATTGTTTCTCTAACTCACATGAAAGACAATGCAAAAGGCTGTTGTAACCAGTTCCTCTGCCTAGGCATCAGGACTCAAACTGAGCTCTTCAGTCAGTAAAATTAGACAACGAATGACAGAAAAGACTAAAACCTGAAAATAAGGCAGAATAAAAACACGGTTCTCTTCAATCTTGCAGTGGCTGGTGACTGCAATCTAAAGATCCAGGATATGATAACAAGAGGTACACAACCTAAGGATGCTGTTAAAGGAATTATTTGTGCACAGTATGTTAAAATCAGGACCTTTCCATGAAGCGAGTTTCCCTACCATATGATGTATTTCATTTCATTTAGTAATTTATAAACTGCCTTCCTGGTCTTTGTTAACAAATATACAGTATAAAATCAAGTCAAAACAATGCCTGTGGAGGGTAATTTTATAACAAGCTGTCTACATAGGAAGTCCAAATAGGCAGCTATTTTGGGGTGATTTTATAAAGAAATATATGGAACTCTTTTACTAAGGGCACTATGGTGTTGCACCTATTGCGCCAATAGTGCCAAAACCATAGCGCTTTAGATGCAACACTATCCATGTCAATTGCTAGGGGTGTTGAAAACTTGCTCCCCAGCATTTAACACCAACACCCTGCTCTATGTGGCATTCAAATAACATGGATCCACTTACCTCTACCTATTGAGGTGGCGGTGCATCTATCCATGCTAACTGGCTGCCTTGCCTTCAGCGCAGGAACGCTGACTGCAAGGTGTTCACCCTGCCCCTCTAACCCGCCCACTTGCTCCCCTAAGGCACCATGGACAGCACCAAAATCCAATGGCAATGTCATAGCCCCATACTAGTCATTAACGTGTGCCCCAGTGTACCTGTAGCACATGCTAGAATCCGCGATGACAGCTAATGCCCTTTAGTAAAAGGGCACCTACGTGTTTCATGAAATAGCTTCATAAAACTTGCGACGATCATGGGTAAAATGCACTTGCGTACATTTACGGCTGGTTGGGATTCCGTGTGAATATACACACAGGAAGTACAGTATACTTTGCCACTCTGCCCATGCTGCACCCGGATGCCTACGCTTGCATGCGTAAATGTGGGCACTAATGTATTCTGAACCTGCTTTATAAGCACAGGTAATTTTCTAAAAGCACTTTCATGCAGATAAATTATCCCTAGAATAAGCATTCCCCTGCCTGACCTTCTGCCATTCTTACCTCTCTGTGTCCCTACCTTACCCCCCAGAGCCTCACTCCTAGCTCTCTGGCACCAGAATAGTAAGTTTCCTACCTAATAGATTCAAGAAGCTGAGCCCATATGTGGGGGATAAATGCATAAGGAGTTTTTGTCATAACCACAGCTCCTGACTCAGGGAAGATCATTACAACCTAGCTTGCAAACATAGAGGTCCCCCATATTTCAAAGCCTTAAACACCAGCGGAAGTGTCTTAACAATGCATTTCCGTACATTTAGGTCTCACACGGAGTACTGTGTTCTGTTCTGGAGACCATACCTTACAAAGGATATAAAAAGACTTGAAATGGTTTCGAGGATGGTGACCAAGATGATTTGGAGCCTGCGGCAGAAGACATTTCAGAAAAGACTTGGACCTAAATATATATACTCTAGAGGAGAGGAGAGACAGAGGGGATATGATTCAGACCTTTAAGTACTTAAAGGGTATTAATGAACAAACAAACCGTTTTTAAGGATGGGGAAGCTGTAAAATTAGAGGAGATGAAATGAAGCTACAATGAGGTAAACTTAAAAGCAACATCAGGAAATACTTTTTCATGGAAAGGGTGGTGGATGACTGGAATGCCCTCCCATAGGAGGTGATGGGAGCAAAAACAGTGACAGAATTCAAAAAGGCATGGAAGGATCACTATATAGCAAACATAAATAACTTTATAAAAAGAGGGGTAACCTGCCTGGAGCGGCGGGTACAACCTCAAGCAAAGGCATAGCAGGGGGTGGGAAGAGTAACCTGCCCAGAACGGCAGACACAACTCTACAACAGACTTGATGAACCATGCTGGTCTTTATCTGCCATCATTCGCTATATTACTATGTTAAAAATCATCCTAAATGAACTGCTAACCAACTTGCAGCTTATGAACCTACCCAATAGGCCCATGAAATAATCTAGTTGTGTAATCGCTAAAGAGTCTTCAGTTGCTCTCTGAAGCTAAGCAGAGTTGGACCTGACTAGTACTTCAAAGGGAGGCCACCTTGGAATACCAGGGGCTGTAAACCCACTGTGTGAAAAAGGCCTGGTAATCTACTTCTAGTCTGACCTTGCGAAGGTGCTGGTTCACCAAGAATCAGCATTGATTTGACAGCACACATTGCATTTTTTGTGTAATCACTATGCTATCTTAAAAGACTTGAAATCCAAATAAGGTTGTAGCTGCATCGCTAATCTCAATTTAAGGTAAACATTTCAAGCCACCATGGCAACAGTTGCCTACAAAGTGAAAGCATTGCCCAATCTAATATATCGCTGGCACGACCTTTCTATCCTTTCCTGCAATCTGTATGCCTTGTGTTGGTTCAGCCCTTTCCTGATAGCTAACATACAACACCCGAGTCTTATCTACATTTAATACTAACCTATTTTCACATAACCAACCCACAAATGCTTCCAAGGCACTATTCAAATGAGCAATAGGAAGGCTCCCCCAAGGCTTCATTAAAAGGACGTTTCAAGCACAAGTTAATAAATTACCCATACATGTTACATCTTATGACCTCCAGCGGAGCCATCATCACACGCCGCCAGGAGATCAAAGGGCGATCGGCCCTTTAAGCGGCATACTCCAGCCGGAGCCATCATCACACACCGCCAGGAGATCAAAGGGCGATCGGTCCTTTAAGTGGCGTGCTCCAGCCGGCGCGCCCGCGCCTGACGGGCCTCGCCAGAGGGCCCTTTGGCGTGGCCCTTCGGCGCGGGCCCGAGGGCGCTCTGGTGTGGTCCATCCATCCTGCTCCTCCAATTCACTGCAGCCCCCTGGATCTGAGTAAGCACAATCGCTCCTCCACCCATTGTCTGCTTAGAACTGCTGCCACTGCCCGCATAGAACTGCTGCCATTGCCTGCTCAGAACTGCTGCCATTGCCTGCTCAGAACTGCTACCATTGCCCGCCTAGAACTACTGCCATTGCCTGCATAGAACTGCTACCATTGCCCGCTCAGAACTACTACCATTGCCTGCATAGAACTGCTGCCATTGCCCGCATAGAACTGCTGCCATTGCCCGCATAGAACTGCTGCCATTGCCCACGTAGAACTGCTGCCATTGCCTGCACTGAATTGTTATCCATTGCCTGCTTAGAACCGTTATCCATTGTTGCTTAGAACTGCTACCATTGCCCGCATAGAACTGCTACCATTGCCCGCATAGAACTGCTACCAATTGTTTGCTCAGACCTTGCTGCCCACTGCCATGGCACCACATCTCATTGTCATTCTCTTCCTCTTCCTCCCCATCTGCCTCCCCTCCTATCAACATCCTCCCTCCTCTTCCCCCTACCCTCCTCACCTCCCTCCATTCTGCCCCCTAGCCTAGCACCTGCTCTGGAGCCTCTCCACACTATTCCCCACATTCAACCTGCCCCCCTCTCCACCTTCCTCACTTCTCCCTCTGTTCTGACCCCTAGCCTTGCACCTGCTCTTGAGCTTCTTCATACCATCCCCCGCATTCAACCAACCCCCCCTCTCTCTTAGGCAACCCCATCCTCGTTTCCGCCGTACTATCTCCACTTTACCTCACTCTCTAATACTCATTCTCCTTCTCTCATCAGGTAACATCAACCCCAACCCTGGTCCCCTCCCCCCCAATTTCTTTCCCACACTAAAGAAAGTTCCTCACGTACCCTATCTAATCTCATCCGCATCCCGCTCCTCCCTCCTTCCACCCTCCCCCATTCATCCCATAGTCAATCAACCATTGATATCAACTCCAACCCTACCCCGAAATATAATCCCTCACATAACCTATCTGATACCATCAATTTATCCCTCACTTCCCCTCCCTCATGTCCCTCTTGGAGAGCACATACACCCAGACATACCCACCCACACCCTACTCCCTCTAAATCTCGGTACTACCCTAGAAATAGACCCCCACGCTACTCTGATAAGAAATCCACACGTAACTTATCCAATCTTATCCATATCCCTCTCCTCCCCCCCTCCGCTCTCCCGTTTACTTGCGCCCTATGGAACGCATGCTCAGTCATTAAAAAAACCACTTTTATTCACGATCTCTTCATCTCTAATGCCCTACACCTTCTTGCCCTGACCGAGACCTGGCTCCCCCCAGATGACACCGCATCCATTGCCTCTCTCTGCTATGGAGGCTACCAATTCTCCCACACACCTCAATCTACTGGTCGCGGTGGTGGCGTTGGCCTCCTACTCTCCCCCTCCTGCCAATTCCAATCCCTCCTGCCACCCCAATCAAACTCCCCCCTCTCCTTTGAAACCCACTCCATTCGCCTCCTCACACCACTTCTCCTCCGTGTAGCTGTTATTTATCGCCCACCCGACAACTCCAAATCAACCTTCCTCATCGACTTCGACTCCTGGCTTTCTGCCTTTATGAATCCCTCCTCAGCCACTCTCATTCTTGGAGATTTGAACATTCACGTTGACAACCCCTCTGACCCCCATGCCTCAAAGTTCCTCGCTCTTACCTCCTCATTCGGCCTTCAACTCTGCTCCACTGCCCCCACACACCTACACGGCCACTGCCTTGACCTAATACTCTTCTCCAATTCCTCTCCCTCAAACCTCCGCAAATCAATCCTTCCCTCATCTGACCATCACCTACTAATATTTACTCTTCAGCTCCCGCCATCCCAACCTCGTTCTGTCTCCTCCAACCTACTTAGAAACCTTCATAATATTAATCCCCTGACTCTCTCCTCCACCATTTCTCCATCTCTTTCCTCCATTTTATACTCCGAGTCCGTCTACGAAGCATTCCTCATACAATGCTACACTTTCTTCGGCCCTTGACACTCTTGCCCCTCCCACCCCTCGTCCTGTAAAATGATCTACTCCCCAACCCTGGCTTTCACCCACAATCCGTTACCTATGCATCTGCACCCGTTCTGCTGAATGAGCCTGGTCCAAATCCCGCTCCCCGGAAGACCTTCTACACTTCAAATTCATGCTTGGCTCCTTCCAATCAGCCTTAGCACTTGCCAAACAAGATTACTACATCCATCTGACTAATTCCCTTGCCTCTGATCCTCGCCGTCTCTTTAACACCCTCAATTCTCTCCTCAAGGTCTCCCTGCCCCCGATCCCGCCCTCCCTTTCTGCCCAAACCCTAGCTGACTACTTCCACAACAAAATCCACAAAATTACCCTCCAATTCCCTACCCCCTCATCTACCTCCCCTCCCCCAAATTTTCTCCTCCCCTATCCATACTCCCCCTGCTACCCTCTCCTCCTTCCTCCCGATCTCTGAAGAGGAAACCGCACTTCTTCTTTCCTCCTCCAAACCCACCACCTGTTCATCAGACCCTATCCCCACCCATCTCCTACGCTCCATCTCCTTCACCATTGTCCCCTCCATCACTCATATCCTCAACTTTTCACTCTCCACTGCAACTGTTCCCGCTGACTTCAAACATGCTGTTGTCACACCCCTCCTCAAGAAACCCTCACTTGATCCCACATGCCCTTCTAACTATCAACCCATCTCCCTCCTTCCCTTCATATCCAAACTATTAGAACAAGCAGTCCACCGTCGCTGCCTCGACTTCCTCACCTCCCAGGCCCTCCTGGACCCACTACAATCTGGCTTCCGTCCCCTACACTCCACTGAAATGGCACTCACAAAAGTCACCAATGACCTGTTCCTGGCTAAATCTAAGGGCCTCTATTCTATCCTCATCCTTCTTGACCTTTCTGCTGCTTTTGACACCGTTGACCATGACCTTCTCCTCACCACCCTCTACTCGCTTGGCTTCGAGGACTCTGTACTATCCTGGTTCTCCTCCTACCTCTACCATCGTTCATTCAGTGTATGCTCTGGCGGCTTCTCCTCCTCCCCTGCCCCGCTCCATGTAGGTGTACCCCAGGGATCTGTCTTCGGCCCCCTCCTCTTCTCTCTCTATACCCAAGGCCTTGGCACGCTTATCTCATCCCATGGCTTTCAGTACCATCTCTATGCCGATGACTCCCAAATCTACCTTTCTCACCCAAGATCTCTGCTTGTCTTTCGGAAATCGCTGCCTGGATGTCTCATCACCAATTGAAACTGAACATGGCCAAGACTGAACTTCTTGTCTTTCCACCCAACTCCTCCCCCCCCCCCACGTCCCCCTCTCTCAGTCCAGGTGGATGGATCTATATCCTTCCTGTTCCCTCGGCCCGCAATCTAGGGGTCATCTTTGACACCTCTCTCTCCTTCTCCGCTCATATCCAGCTTGTAGTTAAGACCTGCCGCTTTTTCCTCTACAACATCAGCAAGATCCACCCCTTCCTCTCTGAATATACCACCAAAATGCTTATCCACTCGTTAATCTCTTCTCGCCTCAATTACTGCAATCTACTCCTCGCTGGTCTCCCTGTGAGCCACCTCCTTCACCTCCAATCTATACAAAATCACGCCGCTCGACTAATCTTCTGCCAGCCTTGCCATGCCCACATTACTCCTCTCCTCAAGTCACTTCACTGGCTCCCTGTCCAATTCCGCATCCAGTTCAAACTTCTCTGGCTGACCTATAAATGCATTCACTCTATGGCCCCTCAATACCTCATATCTCTTATCTCTCCCTACGTCCCCTCTCAAAACTTGCGCTCCACTAACAAATTGCTTTTTTCTATGCCTTTCACCCACACCGCGAACTCCCGATTGCGCTCCTTTCACCTTGCTGTGCCACACGCCTGTAACACGCCTCCCTGCGTCTGTGTGCCAGGCGCCTTCCCTGGCCCTCTTCAAATCCAGGTTGAAGACCCACCTCTTCACCGTTGCATTCAGATCCTGACTTCCATCCTCATCCTACCCTAACCCCCATTAACATTTATGACCAAACTATAGTATAGACCAAGCTGTACCAAACGGTACCACACCGTACCTTCCACATAACTGACTAATGCTCTGTACTGTTCTAACTAGATTGTAAGCTCCAATGAGCATGACTCTAACAGGCAGGGACTGTCTCTTGTATGTTAGCCACCTCTTGTAGGCTAGCTGTGCAGCGCTGCGTGCGTGGCGCTTTATAAGTGCTAAATAGTAGTAGTAGTAGTAGTAGTAGAAGGAGGCGCTCTTTGCCATGATGCAAGTAGTACTGCAAGTCTAAGCAGTAAATCTGAGAGGATGAGATCATATTCTGCATACTCTGGCTTAGGAGTGACGTTCGTTCCTGTCCTGGTATGCACAAAGCTAACCTATTTGGAGAAATTGCTCCACTCCATCACTCTTGCATCCTCTGCATGCGGATGTAGTAGGACATCATCACAGTGTATCCTCTATGCCCAGAAAAGGAACATCCTTGGTCCCTGCTCCATAGTTCACCACACCTGTTTGCCAAGTATGGAGGGGCAGCCTACAAAGGAGCTTAAATTAGAGGGGTTAATGCTGGATCTTTCATTTAAACTCCTCGCTCCCTGAGGGATATGGAGATTGAATAAACGTCATTGGTTTAATGATTTCAGTGTGCAAGGAAGTCACATGGTCTAATCTTTACGAATACTCTGATGCTGGTTTTTCAATTGGCAGTAATGAGAGATTTGGCATGGGCTGTCCTGTTAGACCATGCCCCTGAAGCAAATATGGGTTTGAAACATGATATCAAGTCAGATGATTCTTCTGGGAGCTAAAATTAATGGAAGACTGTGTGTTATATTGATAAGGACTAAAACCTTTCTTGGGACTAATTTATTTTTTGGACATTGCTTCACTGGTGGACTTATTTTTTCTATTGAATAGACACATTGAGTTTGATTTGAACTGGAGCTGATAGATGATTATATTAGTGGAGATGGTCTTATGGATTTTTGATCTCTCTTATTACAATGGTCTATATATTATATATTAATATTATTATCAAGAACTGAATTAACAGTACTTGGAAACTGAGCATTATGATTATGCTGTACATCCATGGAAGAAGGACCTCAAAACAATTATCTGCTTTGCTCATGTCCCGTGGCGTAACTTCCACGCAAGCAGCCCCTGCGATGTAGGGGGGGGGCAGAGGCCCAGGCAGAAAAGGGGCCCGCAAGGCAACAGCGGCACAGCAAATTTATTTTATCATGTTTGCCACACTACTCCGCTCTTGCAAGTCTGCCGTGGGCCCGGCAGCTGTTCCTCACCAGCCGAAGTCTCGTGGTTTGGCTGTTATCGAGAGACTTCGGCCCAGCAAGGAACAGCCACAGCAAGAAACAGCTGCCGGGCCCACGGCAGACTTACAAGAGCAGAGCAGACCGGGCAACAATGATAAAATTAATTTGCCGTGCTGCTGCCACCTTGCGAGCCCCCTTTCTGCCTGGATTCCCCCCACACACACACACACACACACATACAAACATTGCAGGGAGCTGCTTGGGTGGAAGTTACGCCATTGGACATGAGCAAAGCAGATAATTGCTTTGAGATGGTCCTTCTTCCATGGATGTATAGCACTGCTTAAACATTATATCGCTACATTAAATATGTGCACAGATCCATCTGCTTTTGTGATACCTTTTCACTTTCCCCAATTTTTTAAGCTGATGGTTTCTTGGGTGCTAGGTAAGCGTAGTACCAACTGCCTTGAAGTAAGCTTCCCAGTCTAAATACATAGAAGCCTTCTCCTCCATTTGGGGATCTAACAAACAGACTCCTTCCAATTCAGAATTTCCTACGCAGGACCTTTCCCTTTTTGATTAAGCTCTGATTTGGGGTTCTCGCTCTTCTTCACTTCTCTTGTGCTTGTATCCAAAGCTAAAGCCTCCAAGCTCCTCAATTCACTATTTTGCAGTCAAGCAGAGGAGTGCATAAAATCCTCTGTCTTCTCAAATTGTAGAGACCTCTAAGATTCTGCCTTTTTTGGATGGCAGAAACTTCTAGTGAGTCTAGTAGAATATTGCATTTGTGACCTTTTATGCCACCCAGTGTTTCTGGAATGTGGGAGGGTCTCCTGACCAGTGAGATAACCGTAGGAGGAGACCTCACTTGGAAGGAAACCTTACTAGTATAAAAAACAACCCCAAAGACAGTTTCTATCTTTGGCTGGACTAGCCATTGTACCATCATGGTGTCTGTGGCTGACTACCTGAGGCTGGCCTGTCCACTAGGCAGATTAGACGGTCACCTAGGGTGGCAGACCCTGGTGGACAGGACACCGTGATCTTTTAAAGCAGCAGCTTTGTACGCTGCTTTGCTGCCCATGGCAGACCATGCATTTTGGTATCCATGGTGCTAAAGCTATGGCTTGCCGCTCCTGCCCCCCTCCGGCACAACTTCCTGTTGGAGAGGGGCAGGAGCGGCAGGCCATGAGTGTGCATGTGGGCATTAAAGCACATAGTCTGCCGGTGCACCAAAGCGGCAGAAAAAGCCACCGCTTTCAAAACAGTTGAAGAGTCCTGCAGCTGCTGCCATCACCCCCCCCCCCCCCCCCAGATGAGAAGATGGATGGTACCGGCAGTGGGGACTTCTCCCTGGGGCAGCAGAAACCCTCCACAAGGGCAGCTGTCCTTGGCTCCACAGCCAGTTCACAACTGAGCAGGAGGAGAGGTTTCTGGAAATCCAATACCACAGTAGTGACAAGGCCACCGAATTACAAAAGAAAACAGAAGAGAAGGGGCCTTGGCAACTGAGAGAGCAACAGAGAACCCCTGATCCTGGATGCCGAAGGCAACCCTTGGATAGGAGACAAGAAGGGCCATGTCTGAGGGGGTGCAAGACCTACTTGAACCACATCCAAGTCAAGCATCCAGTTCTACAAGATACTCGGAGGAAAAGAGTTCTCCACCTGGAAAGGAGAGGCCAATTAAACACTGAGTGGGTGTTACTGTTTGATTTTCTGCTGGGTCCTCAAACTTTTGTTATTATTGTCAGCGACTCTCCTGTGCAGTTCAAAGGTGTATGCCAGGGCAATTGCACTTTACGAACCATAGGGGGAGTTCCAGCAGGTGTCTGAGAGCCCTAGCAAGCAGTAGTGACAAGGGAATGGTTGCAGGAAGCTAGGTTCCTCTTAAGACTCCAGGGTTAAGGTCCATCTCAAAGCAGGTTCAGGAAACAGCCCAGGCAGCTGGGTATACTCCACCTAGTACCATACAAGCTGTTGGGGATTAGGAGAGACCCTTGGAGTGAAGGAAACTGCATATTATAGAAGCCCTGTCAGGGCAAGGCAGGGAAATCCTATGACTGGCTAGATCTAGGGGTAAAGAGGGTCGGGCCATAATACTGCAATCCATAAGCCCATGGCAAGCTGGAAGCTTGGAGTGAGAAGCTGGTAAACCTGGGGAAAGTCAGGAAGCTTAAAAACCCCAAAATCTTGAATAGCTAGTGGAGAGAGCTAGTAAGGCAGCTTGGCTCAGAACCTTTGAGCAGGAGGTGACTTCAAGTCCTACTTGACCCAACAGGAGTTGGTTCAAGTCCCATTGCTGATGGAAATTATTGAGACTTTGGCATGCTAAATGCTGTCCATTACCTCTAAAGGAGGAGTGTGGTGCATGCCTGAAGGTAAGCCCTAGTCCATACTTTATTCTCCATAAAAGTGGTTTATGAATCAAGTTTCATGCTGGGGGGAAAGGAAGAAGCTATAACTTGGAGAATAGTTGTCAGTGCTGAGCAAACTGTTCTTTTAACTCATGGAGGTTTTGCTGAATTCAGCGGATTTACATCCTACTGCAACTGAGAGTGAGGGGGCTGGGCTCCATCTCCGTCTATGTGTGTGGGCTGCACAGAAAAGCCTGACTGATCAAACTGCTATTTTACTCTCTGACGGTTTTGCTGACTAAAAGGGGTGTAAGCTATGAACTGTGGTGACGTTTAAAGAATGAACCGAGGCTAAGAATTCATTCTGAAGAAAAACGCCCAAGAAACATATTGAGTTAATGAAGTGTCTCGAGTATTTTTCTCCCTTTGTGGCTTAATTGGAAAAGCAGTTTGAGTGCAGGAACACAAAAGAGTGAACGCTTTGTCTGCCTGCGCTGTACCAGAGGTTTAAAGAGGCAGTGTCTTTTGCAGAACAGTGTGGTGGGTTGCTACAAAACTGTATCGCCCTGCTTGCTAGAGGCTGGGAATTTAAAATCTTCTTATGAACTGTGTTGGGAACATGCCACTTAAAGTAACAGCGTTTTGTTATGGGACGTAAGTTCTGTTTGTAGTGAAGATGTTACAAGCCATCCTGATTTGCTTTGAATGCGCATTTGAGTTGCTGCAAGGCTGGGATCATGACCCTAAGAGAATGAAGAGGTTAGGATCAGATCACCTGGGATACTCCCATTACCACAGATTAAAAAACTGGATGTGAGGAAGCGCGACATAATAGTAGGGTTGCCAACTGGCTCCAGATGCGCCTGACAGGCTTGATCCAGTCCTGGGCCTACCCCAGTGCATTCAGGGAATTGTAGTCTTCCTTTCTTATGGAGTACAATAGAGAAATCAGAACTACATGTCCCTGCATGCAATGGAGTAAACCCAGGACTGGATCAAGCCTGTTGGGCGCATCTGCAGCCAGTTGGCAACCCTATATAGTAGTAAAGGAGAACACCAGAATGAAGAGTTACCCAGTTCCAGGAGTGAGATTTTTTATGCCAGTTCTGGTTTTAAAATTGCATTGCCATGCTGTTTTGGTATTTGTAGTCCCTGACAGGGCCGAATTTACCTATACGCCAACTACGCCGTGGCGTAGGGCCCACAGCTGACAAGGGCCCACAAAAATTGAAAAAAATGTTAGCCTTCTTAAAATTAAATTTAAAAAAAAACGCTGGCTGCCGCCGCGGCAGCATGGACTGTCCCGCGGGGCCCCCTCTGCTTCCGCGGCAGCATGGACTGTCCCGCGGGGCCCCCTCTGCCCGGCTGAATCCGTCCATCCGTCCCTCTCTCCCTCCCTCCGTGCCGGCTTTGAGAGGCGCGAAGGGAGAGTGTCTCCCTCGCGTCTCTGTTAAGCCAGCAGGGGCTGATGGGAAATCAGCAGCCAGCGTTTTATTTTTTTTATTAAATTTTACTTTAGGCCGATGGGGGGGGGTAGGACTGGTAATGGGCTATTGGGGGGGCTGGGACGGGAAATTGGCTGGGGGGGTTAAGACTGGAGGTGGGCTGATGGGGTTAGGACTGGTAATGGGCTATTGGGGGGGGGTTAGAACTGGTAATGGGCTATGGGGGGGTTAAGACTGGTAATGGGCTGTGGGCTGATGGGGGCTGTCTGGTAATGGGCTATGGGGGGGCTAGGACTGGAAATGGGCTGGGGGGGTTAAGACTGGAGGTGGGCTGATGGGGTTAGGACTGGTAATGGGCTGTGGGCTGTTGGGGGGGGTTAGAACTGGTAATGGGCTATGGGGGGGTTAAGACTGGTAATGGGCTGTGGGCTGATGGGGGGTTAGGACTGGCAATGGGCTATGGGGGGCTGACTGGAAATGGGTTGATGGGGTTAGGACTTGAGGTGGGCTGATGGGGTTAGGACTGGTAATGGGCTGTGGGCTGATGGGGGGGGTTAGGACTGGCAATGGGCTATGGGGGGCTGACTGGAAATGGGTTGATGGGGTAGGACTGGAAGTGGGCTGATGGGGGGTTAGGACTGGTAATGGGTTATAGGGGAGGCTTAAACTGAAAATGGGTTGATGGGGGGGCTTGGACTGGTATTGGGTTGGGGGGTTGCTAGGACTGGAAATGGGCTGATGGGTGGCTAGGACTGGAAATGGGCTGATGCAGGGACTAGAAGGGAATGGATGCTGGGTGAGGCTGGAACTAGAAGGGAGCTGATGTTGGGGGAGGATTAGAATGGGATGGGGCTGGAAGAGTAAAATGGAGAAGGGAAAAATATTTTGTGTGGGAGGGATAAAAAATCTACAATTGGCCGGGTATTGGGAGAGTAAGTGGGGATTGAGGATGGAGGGGTAAAATTTGAGTGGATGAAATAGGAATGAGGAAAGAGCAAAAGGAGAAAGATTAGTATGTTAAAGCAGATGTAGAGAGAGAGAATGGAAAAAACTATAAGAGAGAAGAAAGGACAAATGGACAGCAGATGATGGAGAGTTAGCAGAAGACACGAAGAAACCAGAAGAAAGTGGCTGGAGCAATTGCAGCTGAAAAAAATGCACAAAAGGTAGAAAAATATCTCTTTATTTTGAATTTATTAATTGGAATATGTCAGCTCTGGGAAATGTGCATCATTAACGTCTGCGCTTTGTTTAGTACAAGAGCAAATTAATGTATAGTTTTATTTCTACAGTGTTGTACATTCCAAGTTTGGCTTTTGGGATTCCCAGTTTAATTATTGTCTTCCTGTTTCTAAATTGTGATTCCTTGTTTGGTGATGGTCTATGTTCTGCATGTGTAACTGAGCTGAGGTATTCTGTTTATATAATTCCTATTTGACATTGCCACTTGTTCTCTTTCCCCAGTAGGTCATGTATTGTTGTTCTCTGAAATGTATTGGTTTAATATTTGCAGTGTTGCCTTTTGATTGGTAGAGTATGGTGCTTTGTGAGTCCTGGTAGTGCTGTTAGGATACGGCGGGTTTGCTATGGGTTCTAAATGGGCAGTGTTTGTAGTAGTTCCTAATGTGTCTGGCAGTTGGCACTGGATTATAGTAATGTAGAAATCTTTTAGTCTTCTTTTATCCATACACTCATTAAGAGGCACGTTTACTAAAAGTTAGTATATGGTAACATTATGCAAATATTTATGCAAATGAGGCCCCTTATGCAAATGAGGCCCCGCACCCCCCTTGGGCCGCCCCTGCTGGGGGCCCACAATTTTTGTTGGCGTAGGGCCTCACTCAAGGTAAATCCGGCCCTGGTCCCTGATTTTACCCATCAAAATCGGTGCTGTAGGTCCTATAAAGCATCATTATGAACGACAAATCTAGGACTGGCTTAAAATCTCACTCCTGGGACTGGGTAACTTGGAAACTGGTAGTATATTCTGAGCGGCTACCAGTTGAAGAAATAAGTGGAGGCAGAATATGGAGGGCTACTTAATCAGCCTGTAGGTGAGCCATAGCGAACCCTAGCGATCACAGTCACGCAAGATTTCTTTTCAGCAAGCAACCAGTTCTGGGCTGGACTGATTTCATTAAGAGTGGGTGAAGCAAGAGGTGAATGGATCTAAGGTGCCAACGGTCTCCCAGTTTTACTAGTCCCAACCTGGAACCCTAAAATTCTCAAAGTTAAACCTGAAAAGATAGTGTTATCCGCCTGTAGCTGTGCCCCAGTTTACCACTGCCACATAGCTGTAACTAACCATTGCGAGCTTCCCCCAGACTAGCAAGGGTTACACATTCATTTCATGAAGAGCATAAACTTAAAACTCAAGGGATCTTGTTCACACCACATAAAATACAGGCTCAAGCACTGAACCAAAGAAATATACAGAATTGCCAAGTTACTTGGTTCCAGGAGTGACATTTTAAGTCAATCCTGGATTTCTGACAAACTCATCTGATGCATTATGGGACCTATAGCACTGATTCTAATGGGTAAAATCAGAGACTACAAATACCATTCTGCATTGCAATGCAAATTTAAAACCAGAACTGGCAAAAAACCTCACTCCTGGAACTGAGTAGCTTAACAACGCTGAATATACTGCTGCCTACAAAATCCAAAGCAAAGGCCACACTGACATTCATGCTGCCTCTGAGGGTCTCTGGCTTATAAAGGGTTAGGCAGAACTATTGCAGCTATCACAAATGGGGATGCAGTAGCAAGGTGACATTTCACTTACCAGATAATGTCCTTTCCTTGAATCCTGCTACACCAGTCCAGACAAGTGGGTTGTGCTCCCCTACCAGCAGATTGGTGGAGACAAAGACCAATGAAAAGCCCAGGTTTCAATGACATCACTCCCATGCCTCTATCCGGCTCAGTCACCAGAGGTCTTTTCAATATTCGTCCCAAAAATATGGGAGATACAGAGCAAGCCTCACACAACCTCAAATGTGGGCAACAATGAATACTCGACAATAGTGAACAGGAAGGTAGAACAGAAGGCTGTCAATAGAAGATGAACTTACAGTGTCCAGTATAAAATCATGGCGGACCCAAGGGATCCACATCAGAAGAACAGAGCAATACAATTTCAGGGGCAGGCCCTGGACTGATCTAGCAGGATTCAAGGAAAGGACATTATCTTGTAAGTAAATTGTCACCTTCCATATCGTCCTGCTAGACCAGTCCAGACAAGTGGGATGTACCGAAGCTACAACACCACTGGCCGGGAAGAAGACACAGCAGCTCGCAAAACTCTTGAGTCAAGGCTGTGTCCACCCGCACATGGACATCCAAGCGGTAATGATTGACAAAAGTGGAAAAAGATGCCCACATTGCTGCCCGACTGCAGGGGTCACCGAGCTCCGCTCCACCCACAAGGATGCCTGTGCTCAGGTAGAATGGGCACCTAACCCTTCCGGAAGTGGCTGCTTCCATAACAGATATGCAGAGGCAATTTCCTCCTTAATCCAGCGCCTCAAGGTTGAATTGGCTGCTGCCTCACCCTTGCATGGGCCAGCAAACAGCACAAAAAGATGGTCAAACTTACGAAAGGAATTTGTAATCTCCAAGTACCGGATCAACACCCTTAGACATCCACAAGGCAAAGATCCTTATCCTTTCCCCAATACTGCTCCTTACAGAAGGAGGGCAGGCAAAGCACCTGGTTCAGGGAAAGGGAGACGGCACTTTAGGCAAGAAGGAAGGCACATTCTAAATGGAAACAGCCTCCACTGAGAAGGACAGATAAGGATCTTGACGAGAGAATCTGCAGCTCAGAGATCTGCTTTGCAGAACAAATTGAGACCAAGAAGACAGTCTTGAGCTTCAAATCCTTCAAGGTGGCGCACTTCAATGACTAAAAGGGGGCCACCATCAGGGCTCTGAGCACCAGAGACAGATCCCAGGAAGGGATCATGGCCTGAAGGGGAGGATGCAGATGTGGAAACCCTTGAAGAAAATGTGACATGTCTGGGTGAAGGCCAAGTGCTTGCCTGCCACTGGACCACAGAAACAGGCCAGTGCTGCCACCTGAATCTTCAGGGAGCTAAGGGAGAGACCCTTCTCTAGGCTATCCTGCAGAAAAACCAACAAAGATGACACCTTGGCCGCCTCAGGAGGCAAATGCCGCATGCCACACCAGCACTCAGAGGTACCATATCCATACGTATGCTAGTTTGGTAGATCTCCAGGCGCCAAATATAGTAGAGATTACAGATGGAGAGTAGCTCTTATGCACTAGCAATCTCCTTTCAAGAGTCATGCCGTAAGAAAGAAGTGAATTGAATCGTCTAGGGCGATCGGCCCCTGGAACAACAGCCCCCGAGATGGTGGCAGCCGAAAGGGAGGCGCTTTAAAGAGCCACATCAGGTCTCAGAACCACACTCTCCATAGCCAATCCGGCACCAGTATCCCATCCAACCCATATGTAACAGAGACATACCTCAAGAGGCTTGAAGTTGTAATTGCAGCAAAAGGTGGTTCTACAATGTATTGCGTTTGGGGAGTGAATACATATGCACATTCCTGCTTTCAGTTTTTTTTTGTCTTAATTATTGTTTGTGTCACAATAAAGGATATTTTGCACCTTCAAAGTCATAGGCAAGTTGTGTGTATCACATAGTGCTAACCCCCAAATTCCTACCCTTTAATTCCAGCTTGTAATGCGACAAAACAGGATAAACACTGAGGGGATAAATACTTTTGCAATGCACTGTACCTATTTCATCCATGTGATTCGACATATAGTGGTAACATGCCTGCCTGATGCGAAGGTAGCGGACCTCACGCGCTACCTAGACAAGGTCTTAGATAGTGCTGGGGAGGAGTCTGCTGTCTTGGTAGATGTCGGTACCACTGACATAGGAAAATGTGGTAGGGAGGTTCTGGAGGCTAAATTTAGGCTTTTAGGTAGGAAGTTGAAATCCAGAACTTCCAGGGTAGCATTCTCCGAAACGCTTCCTGTTCCACGCGCAGGACCCAAAAGGCAAGCAGAGTTCCGGAGTCTCAATGCGTGGATGAGATGATGGTGCAAGGATGAGGGTTTTGGATTTGTTAGGAACTGGGGAACATTCTGGGGAAAGGAGGGGCTCTTCCAAAGGGATGGGCTTCACCTTAACCGGGACGGAAGCAGGTTGCTAGCATTAACCTTTAAAAAGGAGATAGAGCAGCTTTTAAACTAGATAATAGGGGAGAGCCAACAGTCGCCCAAGAGTGCATGATTCAGAACAATGTATCCTTGAAGGATACTACCAAAAAATGAAGTTAGGGCACATCAGCAGAGAGATTCCAATAAAGACAAAGGTAGCCCAAATGCCCTTGAGTACACAGCAGACAGAGCTTAAAGATTCCAAATTACCCCTGCCTACCGATAACCAGATTAATATGAATAAAATACAATCTATAAAATGCTTGTATGCAAATGCTAGAAGTCTAAAAAATAAGATGGGAGAGTTAGAATATATAGCACTAAATGAGAAGTTAGATATGATTGGAATATCAGAGACATGGTGGAAGGAGGACAACCAGTGGGACACTGATGCAATGCAATGTGTGCCTTTGAGTCAGTCCTGATTCCTGGCGACCCAGAAGCTTCTGGGTTTTCTTGATACCTGGGTACAAATTATATCATAATGATAGAACTGTTCAAATTGGTGGAGGGGTTGTGCTCTATGTTAGAGAGGGCATTGAGTCACAAAGGATTAAAGTTTTGCAGGAAACAAAATTCACTGTAGAATCTCTAAGGATTGAAATTCCATGTAATAGGGGAAGGCGATGGCAGTAGGGTTGTACTATCGACCGCCTGGCCAGAATGAACAAATGGATGATGAAATGCTCAAAGAAATCAAGGAAGCTAACAAAAGTTACAGAACAGTAATAATAATGGGTGATTTCAATTACCCACTGATTGGGTCAGTGTCACGGCAGGACATGCTAGGGAGATAAAGTTTCTACATGAAATAAATGACTGCTTCTTGGAGCAGCTGTTCATGAACCGACCAGAGGGGAAGCCATTTTGGACTTAGTCCTTAGTGGAACACCAGATCTGGTGCAAGAGATAAGGGTGTTGGGCCACTTGGCAATAGTGATCACAGCATGATCGCGTTTGATTTAAGAAATGCAGGAATGACAGCAAAGAAATCTACAGCACTACCTTTTAACTTTCAAAAGGGAGACTATGATAAAATGAGGAAAATAGTAAAGAAAAAACTAAAAGGAACAGTTGTAAAGGTTAAAGACTTACATCAGGCTTGGGTGTCATTTAAAAATACTATCTTGGAAGCCCAGACCAGCTGTATTCCACGCTTTAAGAAAAGTGGAAGGAATTCCAAAAAACTGCCAGCATGGTTTAAAGGTGAGGTCAGAGAGGCTGTTGTTGCCAAAAAAGCATCTTTCAGGAAATGGAAAAAAGAGTCAAACGACGAAACCTGGAAACAGCACAAGCACTGGCAAGTCAAATGCAAGGCACTGATAAAGCAGGCAAAGAGAGAATTTGAGAAGAAACTTGCTGTGGAAGCAAAAATGAGTAATAAAGACTTTTTCAAGTACATTCATAGCAAAAAGCCTGTGAGAGAGTCGGTTGGACCATTAGATGATAGAGGGGTAAAAGGGGCAGTAAGAGGGGACAAGGCTATAGCGGAGAGACTGAATGAATTCTTTGCTTTGGTCTTTACTGAGGAAGATGTAGGGATGTTACCCATGACTGAAGTGGTATTTAAAGGTGATACTGTGGAAGAATTGAAAGAAATATTGATACACCGGGAAGATGTATTACAACTATTTGATAAACTGAAGAGTAGCAAATCACCTGGACCAGATGGTATACATCCAAGGGTGTGGAAAGAACAGAGATATGAGATTTCAGACCTGTTATTAGTAATCTGTGAACTATCATTAAAATCATCTGCAATACATTGGCGATCCTCCAATCTTCAGGTAACGCCACTTTTTAAAAAGGGTTGCAGGGGTGATCCGGGAAACTACAGACTGGTGAGCCTGAAGTCAGTACCGGGAAAAATGGTAGAAACCATCATAAAGAACAAAATTACTCAATATGTAGATAGTCATGGTTTAATGGGAGACAGCCAACATGGCTTTAGACAAGGAAGATATTGTCTTACTGATCTGTTATGGTTCTTTGAAGGTGTGAATAAACAGGTTGATAAAGGTGAGTCGGTAGATATAGTGTATCTGGACTTTCAGAAAGTCTTTGAGAAGGTCCCTTATCAGAGACTTTTGGCAAAACTAAAAAGTCATGGGATAGGAGGCAGTGTACTATTGTGGATCAGCAGAGGGTTGGGCTAAATGGCCAATTTTCCCTATGGAAAAAGGTGAATAGTGGAGTACCACAGGGATCTGTGCTGGGTCCACTGCTTTTTGACATATTCATAAATGGCCTAGAAAAGGGAATAATGAGTGAGGTTATCAAATTTGCAGATGACACAAAACTATTTAAAGTTGTTAAAATCCAAGAGGATTGTGGAAAATTGCAAGAGGATCTTGATAAACTGGAAGACTGGGCATCCAAATGGCAGATGAAATTTAATGTGGACAAGTCCAAAGTTATGCACCTAGGAAAGAACAACCCAAACTATGGTTACACGATGCAAGGTTCCACATTTGGAACCACCACCCAGGAAAAAGATTTGCGTGTCATCGTGGATAACATGTTAAAACCCTCCGCCCAGTGTGCAGCGGCAGCCAAGAGAGCAAATAGAATGCTAGGTATCATAAGGAAAGGAATGGAAAAAAAACAAAGGATATTATAATGCCACTGTATCATTCCATGGTGCAACCGCACCTTGAATATTGTGTTGCAATTCTGGTCGCCGGCGTTATTAGAAAAGGTACAGAGAAGAGCTACCAAAATGGTAAAGGGGATGGAAGGATACTCCTATGAAGAGAGCCTAAAATGGTTAGGGCTCTTCAACCTGGAAAAGAGACGGCTATGATAGAGGTCTATAAATTAATGAATGGAGTGGAACGGGTAACATAGATCAATTATTTACGTCATCAGAAAATAAAAAGACTAGGGGACATGCAATGAAGCTACAGGGTAACCTATTTAAGACTAATAAATTATTTTTTCACTCAACGGGTAATCAAACTCTGGAATTTGTTACCAGAGGATGTAGTAAAAGCTGTTAGTGTAGCTGAGTTTAAAAAAGGTTTGGACAAGTTCCTGGAGGAAAGGTCCCTTTTAATATTGATTTATGGATCCGGTATATCACTGCTTGACCCAATACAAGCATTGAGGAACCTTTCTGCTAGGTACTTATGACCTAGCTTGGCCACTGTTGAAAACAGGATACTGGGCTTGATGGATCTTGGTCTGACCCAGTATGGCATATCTTATGTTCTTATGACCACAGAGTCAACAAGGACCTTTGGAGCGGCCGCAGGTGGGTGCGCACCCATGGGACCCTCTCTATGGTCGCTGCTATAAATCCAAAGAGCTACAGATAATCTCAGACTATGGGGGCCTACTGCGCACTGAACATTACCAAGCAATTCAACAGTCTTTTGATTTTTTTCTTCTGGCAGGAAAACTCTGCCCTCTTCAGTGTTGAAATGCGCTTCTAGAAACTCCATGGACTGGGAAAGTAAAATCTGGCTCTTTTCCTGATTGATCACCCAGCTGAAGCTTTCCAAGAAGAACACCACTCAGGACGTCACCTGAGACACTTCTGACAGAGAATGGGCCCGAATGAGCCAGATCCCTTGGCACCACCGTGCCACAGCCGCCACCACCATGACCTTGGAGAATGTCCTTCGGATGCTAGAGAGCTTGAAAGGAAGCGCAGCAAACTTTTAGTGAGAGCCAAGCACAGCAAAATGCAGAAACTTCTGCTGATCCGCCTGGATTGGGATATGAAAATATGCTTCGGCCAGATCCAGAGAAGCCAAGAACTCTCTTCAGCGCACTGCTTGAATCATGGAGCACAAGGTTTCCACCCGAAAGCGCAAGACGTGCAACTGCTTGTTTACCACTTTGAGGTCCAGGATGGGCTGGAAAGAACCGTCTTTCTTTGGCAATACAAAGTAGATGAAGTATATGCCCTTGATGTGCTCGCCCAGGGGGACAGGCGCCACCACCTTCAGACGAAGCAACTTGCCCAAAGTGGACTTCACCATGGCACCTTTGATCGCAGACCCAGAGGGAGAGATGATGGAGACATCGGGAATCAGCCCCTTGTGCTCCAGGACATAGCCAAATTGGTGTCTAGCACCAAGTCATCTTTGGTAATCTGAAAGAAAACGCAAAGCCTGCTGCTCACCGGAGGTACTAGGGAACGGGCCCCAAAGCTTCATTACATGGCCTGGGAGGATCCTCCTTTGGATGGGGCCACATCCCTTGGTCCACGTGCTCTACGAAAGGACTGAGAATGAGTCTGAGGCCCTGAAGCAGAGGGGAAGAAAGGCTTTCCAGGTCTGTAATGATGATAGTCCTGAGACCCCAGGAATCCAGCCAATGCACCCTTGTCAGTCGGGCAGAGGCTGATAAGAAAGTTGCATTCACCAGCTTCACAGGCCCCCTGGACCTGTCTTTCAGGAGGCAGTAAGATTTGGTCTCACCAAGGTCCTTTACCAGTTTCTTCAAGTCTGTTCTAAAAAGGAACTTCCCCTTAAAGGCCTGCTGAACCAACTAGGCTTTGGAGGATGTATCCACTACCCAGTGGCCGAGCCAAATCCAATGCCATGACACAGTAGTCAAGGCACCATCCCTGAAGCCAGGCACACCAGGTCATACATGGCATCAGAAAGGAAGGCTGTAGCCGACTCCAATTAGTATCATCAGGTGGAAGAATCCACTGGAGCAGGGTTCGAGAAGTCAAGCTGGTACATATTACCAGCTGTAGAATAGCCGCCAACAAGGCAAATTGGCTCTTCAGCAAGGAATCAATCTTGAGGTCCAGAACATCCTTTAAGGCCAATCCGGCTTCCACGGGAATGGTGGTCCATCTGATAAATGCCGTGACCTGTACATCCACCTTGAGAATGTAAAACTACTACTACTACTACTGAACATTTGTATAGCACTATAAGACATTCAGTGCTGCACAGACCCATGTAAAAGACAGTCCCTACTCATCTGAGCTTACAATCTAGTCAAGACGGACAACACAGTAGCTGTAGACATGGGATACATCTAGGGGGAATGGTAAGGAAACACAAGGACGATTAGTGCGTTTCTCCTTCAAAGAGCACAGAGCTTCTTATAGACCCTTAACCCTTTAAGCAGGGAGGCAGGCGGAGGCAATCATATCTTTGATTACCTCCAGGAATGGGAAGACAGTAGTGGATTTCTGTACCTCTTGAAGGAGCAGATGTACTTTCGGCTCCTGCTCCAAGCTGGAAGCATTTGCCAAGTTCAAGGCAGATGAGACCCTGGAAATCAACGCCGCAAGCTCCTCCTTCTGGAACAGGTGGATCACATTGGCCTCTTCATAGTCTTCTGAAGGTGATAGGAGACCCTTCTCCTCATTGGAGCCCAATGCTGATTCATCTGGATCTGAGGCTTAGTCAACATCTCAGACAGCTCCCAAGTGTTCCATATCTTCAGAGAGTATCCCGTCTGGGGACGCTTAGCCAAAGGTAATCAAGCAGGGCTTTTGCTTCCAGCCTGCCCAGTAGGAGACTGCATCCAGGAGCACCCAGAGGCCACAGGGTCTGAATTTTCACGCCAGAAGGAACAAGCGTGTTGCAAAAAAGGAAAACAACTCCGGAGAGGACCATCTGGACTCCGGAAGCTCTCCTCTAGGGAAAGGCTCCCTGACTTGAACTAAGCATAGCCACCACAGGCCCCCTGGAGGATGAAGACTGGCTCACAGCACCGTTTCTGACTCATCCGGCCAGCTAAGCATCCTTACCCTTTATGCCATCGTGCACCTCCTGCCCTGAGGCAGGAAGGGGCAGACTAACTGTGTCCCCTGGCTGCGTCAGCCTGCAAGTGCATGTTATCTGCACTTTACAGAATGCACATTAAAGGCGCCAGGAAAGGAGCGCACATTGGAGTCGCTTAGGTGGAACACACGTTGGGCCACGTGATCCACTGGTGCACAGTAGGCAAATACATTACTAACGCATGCAGAAAATGGTGGGAAACACCCATCCAGTGCCAACAGTCGTAAGCGGTCCACCCCAAATTGCATCCCTCAGAAACAAAACCGGGAGCCCCCAACAATGACAATATCAAGGTCAAGCCTTGGTACTCGCTCTCTGAGAGCCCCAGACGTAGGAACTGGGCCGGGCTCAGTTCTACTCCCCTGAAACTGCTTCACTGACTGGTTTTGTTTTTACAATACTGTGTGGAAGGTGACTGGCAGGCAGATCCCTCTGAGAGCCTTCAGGAGGCAGTGGGGGGGGGGAAGGAGGAAGAAGAGGAGGGAAGGGGCACTGAGGTGGTGTGAGGCTGCTGTACTCTTCCAGATTCTTCCAATTTGTGGCTGCTCAACAGACCCTTATCATGATAAGGGTGTGGAGCCAAAACAATTTTCCCTCCTCCTATGGCTACCAAAAAGATCACAGCTAGTGGAGCCTTCCACGTCACGCTCAGCTTAGTTCTCTAATGTCCACCTGCAGTTCTTATCTCCACCTCCCACCCCCCCCAAACGGGTCCTCCTTTTCTCTCATTCGCTGTGTCTCCTGCCTTTTGCTCCCACACACACCCAGGCAGGGAGGTAGGGTTGACCTCTCCAATCCGCTGTTCCAGCAGTAGCATGAGACACAAGCCAAACAGCGTGGAGGAGTAGACGATCGGTTAGCACCATGGCCTCGTGTTGCCAAAGACCAGGGTTCAACTTCCACTGCTTGTGGCCTTGGGCAAGTCACTTAGCTCTCATTACCTCACATGCCACAGGAAAATACCTGCGTATTACTGCTATTAATCATTTGTATAGTGGTACAAGGTGTATGCAACACTCTACGTATAAACAAAGCACATAACGCCCTTAAACCATTGCCGGAAAGGTGTGAGATAAATAAAAGCAGCACAGCTATGAACTAAGGTGATCCCCAAACAGTAAACACTGGCATCCTAACCTAGGTACATCGGGAAATGCCTAGTTTATAGCCCTGACTGTAAATTAACCAGCACCAAGATGGCATTCTCAGAGCGGCTTCTTACTGTAGGAGCTTCCAGACTTGTCTCTGAGAAGTCTGTGGTAGGAAGAGAGTGAGGCATTGTTGCGCAGCCGCTTGCTACATTTTCAGGAACCCAGCATGTGAATTTAAAATGCAAATCTACATTTGTGGTCTCCTGAGGGCTTTAAAAAGTCATCAGAGAAGCACTCACCGTGCAGCAGCCTCGCCAAATCCGTTCTCTGTACGGCGCAAAGCTATTAAGTTGTGAAGGTGGTGAAGCTGCTGAACTGTCTGCTTTTAGAATCTAAAAGGGAAACTTCCAAAATAGAAGAAGAAAAACTTTCAATAGAGAAAGTGGTTGTTATGAAAGTCCACGGCGCAGGGAATTTTAATGGAAAACCAAATATAGCCTTTGCCACCATGAATGGCTGGCAGAGGGCTGAAATACAGGGCTGTACACAACATTTTTTGATGAAGGGACTAAAGATAGCATTATAATTAACAGGATTTGACAGTCTGTGTGCATTCAGCAGGCGTAAGGTGGAGGGGGTCTGGCTGGTGCACCTAATTCACAAGATGATGCTGAATTGATAGGAAGAGTGGCCTAGTGCGCTGCTTCTCTGCCCTCTCCTGGAGGTGCACCTAGCCATTGGGATTTTCATGATTATCACAGTGACATGCATGAGATAAATTTGCATAATTTGGAGGTCCAATCTAGGCAAATCTGTCCCATGCATACTGATCATAATAATCTTGAAACCCCCACTGAGAGGGTTGAGAAGCACTGGCCTAGTGGTTAGAGCATCAGGCTGAGAAGTAGAGAAGCCAGTACTGAAATCCCACTTCTTCCACCAACACTCCTTCTGACCTTGGGCAAGTCCATTCACCATCCATTGCCTCAAGTACAAAAACTTAAACTGTAAGTCCTCTTGGCAAGGGAAATACCTACTGTACCTAACTGTAACTCACCTTGAGCTTGAATTTTGGAAAGGCTAAACCAGCACAACCTCTGCTCCCAGGCTATGTGGTGGATCCACTGTGCCCCCCTCCCATGGGGCCCAGGAGTGCATCAGTCACTGATTCAATCTCTGGCCTTCAATCCTTAACAGTAACTTGCTGCTGCTTCTATAACTATCAGGCCTCGTCAGGGTCATCGTGACTCACTGTGCAAGCAGTGTGCTTGTACAAGGTGGCAGCTCCAGTGGGCGGTGAGGGAAAGGGCAGTGCTGATTCGGCAGCAGCAGCAGCCTCCCACCATTGGAGATTCACTGCTGCTGGAATAGCAAAAGCAGCAGCAGTGGGAAGCATGGGGAGGTCACTGCTGTAACAGGAAAAGCAGGAGTGGTGGCACGGGGGGAGCATGTTCGAGGGGCCTGACAGATGTTATGGGGGGAGGGTGGCAGGCAGGTGCAGGTGCTGGATAGGAAGTGGGAAGAGCAGAGGACAGATGCTTGACACAAAATATGGGGTGGAGCGGTACAGAGCACACACACGGGATAGAGGGCAGATGATGGATAGGAGTGGAGTTAGATGATGGAGATAGGGTAGAGAACACACACGGGATAGAGGGCAGATGATGGATAGGAGTGGGGTTAGATGATGGAGATAGGTTAGAGCACACACACCGGATAGAGGGCAGATGATGGATAGGAGTGGGGTTAGATGATGGAGATAGGGTAGAGCACACACACCGGATAGAGAGCAGATGATGGATAGGAGTGGGGTTAGATGATGGAGAAAGGGTAGAGAACAGAGGCTGGACATGGTGTAGGGCATAAAGAGATGAGGAGCAGATAGTGGATATTGGGTGGAAGGCAGATGAAGGGCATGTGATAGGGGCATGGAGATGAACGGCAGATACTGGACAAGCTGGGGGCATAGGAGGTTAAGAGTAGATGCTGGACATGGGGTAGGGGTCATAGGGGATGGAGAGCACATGCTGAACACAAAGGAGAGGGTGGAGGGGTAGAGAGCAGACACAGGATGAGGGACAAGGGATCGAGGACAGATGTTGGATAGGAGCGGGGGTTAGATGGGGAGATGCTGGTCATAGGGTGAAGGAGAGGGGTAATGCTGGACATGGGAGGGGTAGGATGAGAAAAAGAGGAGAGGCGAGACTGGGGAGAGAAGGGGAAACAAGACAGAGCAGGAGAGAAGCTGAACAAAGGGAGGGTGGAAGACAGAAAGGAGAATATAAGTGGCTGGGGAAGGATAGAGAGATATTGAGTGAGAGACAGTGGTAGGCAGACACAGTAAAAAGAGGGAGATTGAGAACTCGATATAAGAAGGAGAAATGAAACCGAAGTTGATAGAGAGAAAAATAAGTGGAAGAAAGATGAAAGGAAAAAGATGAGTGTCTGAGATGGAAGAAAGTGAAGAAGGCAAGGGGGGGAGAGAAGTGGCAAATGGACCAGAGACCCTACAGAGTGATTTGAGAGAAGATGAGGAAAGCAGCAACCAGAGACTGGGATCAACACGATTTAGAGAATAAAATGATCAGAGAGCAAAAGGTAGAAAATGTAACTTTATTTTAAGTTTACTGACTGGAATATGCCTGTCTCTGAACTTCACAGGTCTGATATTCAACCTGCGGCAGTCAGCATGATGAAAGCGTCTGACCACCACGGACTGGAATGAAACGAGATATTCAACGCAAAAAGCTGTTTTTTCCTCTAGCACTGAATATCCAGTTTCAATGCTGCTCGGGAACTGTCCTGACAGTGCCGTGGTGCTTGGAGGGAGTATTCAGCAGTGCTGGCTCGTTAGTGCAACTGATTATCCCCCTCAGCAGAATTTATCGGGTTAGCAGATCCTGCTAACTGGAGAAACCCCTTTGAATACTGGCTGTACGTACATGTTTTTATCTTTATATGCTTCACAGTACAGGGATATCTGCAGCTCCTTCTGTTTCTCTGGTGTTGTATTGCATGTAGAGTCTGGTTTATTGGGGTTTCAATTAATTTTTGTGTACATAATTTTATTTTTAGTCTGTAATTTATTCTATACTTGGTGAGGATCTAACTTTAATCTGAGTGCGTGACCAAGGTCAGGTATTCTGTTGTTATGGAGTTTCTATGTACGGATCTGAAGTAATTTGACTTGTTCAGTTTTCCAAATAAGTTTATGGATGTTCTAAAGTCCACTTGAATATTTACCATGCTGCAAGTTTACTAAAGAATAAAGTATATTTACAAATGTTAACGTTTGCTAAGTGCAGCAGCACCCATTTATTTTTATGGGCACCATGTTAGCTAACAAGATGGTTAGTAAATATGCCCCTAAGTCATTGTAGGGACAAAAAATAAGGTTTGTGAAGGGCTCCTTTGGATTCAAATGGGTGGGGGGGGGGGGTTGGAACAACACCGTTATTGTTTGCATAGGGCAGCAAAACACATAGCACCATCCCTGAGCCTTGTATCGACCTTACTGGAAAAGAAAAGGCTCACAGGGCACAGGAGATTGCAGAGAGGTGGTGTTACTACTACTGCTGCTACTACTACTAAGAGGGGACAAGGCCATAGCAGAGAGACTGAAGAAGATGTAAGGAAGTTACCCATGACGGAAATGGTATTTAAAGGTGATGCATTGGAAGAGTTGAAAGAAATACCGCTAAACCGGGAAAAGGTATTACAACTATTTGATAAACTAAAGAATAGCAAATCACCTGGACCAGATGGTATACATCCAAGGCTGTTGAAAGAATAGAAATGTGAGATTGCAGACCTACTATTGATAATATGATTTTCATTAAAATCATCTGTAATACCTGAAGATTGGTGAATGGCCAATGTAACGCCAATTTTTAAAAAGGGTTCCGGGGTGATCCGGGAAATTACAGACCAGTGAGCCTGAGGTCAGTACCGGGAAAAATGGTAGAAATCATAAAAAAAAAAATACTGAACATGTAGATAGTTATGTTTTAATGGGAGAAAGCCAACATAATTATATATAACATATATAATTCTTGTTATAATGTAATATTGTAATATAGTTCCATAAGGTTCTATGTATCTGTTTGATTTTTGTTGTAATGTAAACCGCTGCTGATCCTTGGAAGCAGCGGTATATAAAAGCTGTGCAAATAAATAAAATAAATAAATAAATAAACATGGCTTTAGATAAGAAAGGTCTTTTCTTACTAATCTGTCATATTATTTTTGATGGTGTGAATAAGCCGGTCGATACACTATATCTCGATTTTCAGAAACCCTTTGACAAGGTCCCTCAATGGGAGACTCTTGGTGAAATTAAAAAGTCATGGGATAAGAGGCAGTGTACTATTGTGGATCAGGAACTGGATAAAAGATAGAAAGCAAAGGGTAGGACTAAATGGTCAATTTTCCCAGTGGAGAAAAGTGAATAGTAGAGTACCCCAGGGATCTGTGCTGGGTCCGCTTCTTTTTAACATTTTCATAAATGACCTGGAAATGGGAATAATGAGTGAGAGAATCAAATATGCAGATGACACAAAATTATTGAAAGTTTTTAAAACCCAAGAGGATTGTGGAAAATTGCAAGAGGACCTTGATAAATTGGAAGACTGGACATTCAATTGTCAGATGAAATTTAATGTGGACAAGTGCAAAGTTAAGCATCTAGGAAAGAACAACCCAAACTATGGTTACACAATGCAAGGTTCTACATTAGGAACCACCACCCAGGAAAAATGATTTAGGCGTCATCATGGATGACATGTTAAAACCCTCGGCCCAGTGTGCAGCGGCGGCCAAGAGAGCAAATAGAATGCTAGGTATCATAAAGAAAGGAATGGAAAATAAAACAAAGGATATTATAATGCCTCTGTATCATTCCATGGTGCGACCGCACCTTGAATATTGTGCAATTCTGGTCGCCATATCTTAAAAAGGATATAGCGTTATTAGAAAAGGTACAGAGAAGAGCCACCAAAATGGTAAAGTGGTTGGAAGGATACTCCTATAAAGAAAGGCTAAAAAGGTTAGGACTCTTTAACCTGGAAAAGAGACGGCTGAGGGGAGATATGATAGAAGTCTATAAATTAATGAACAGAGTGGAACGGGTTAACGTAGATCGATTGTTTACGTTATCAGAATATAGAAAGACTAGAGGACATGCAATGAAGCTACAGGGTAAACTATTTAAGACTAGTAAGAGAAAAGGTGTAAGACAAGGCTGCATACTTTCCCCCTACCTGTTTAATTTATATGCAGAACAAATCATCAGAGAAGCAGGATTGTATGAAGACAACAGAGGTGTGAAGATTGGTGGAAGACTCATCAACAACCTTCGCTATGCTGATGATACCACATTACTGGCGGAAAGTGAAGATGATCTGAAACATTTGCTTCTCACAATCAAAGAACATAGTCTCAAAATGGGCCTGCACCTTAATGTAAAGAAGACAAAGATCATGACAACTGGCATAATCAACAGGTTCATCGTCGAAGGAGAAGAAATTGAAATCGTGAATAACTTTAACCTACTTGGATCAACTATCAATAAAGAAGCAACAAGCAGTCAAGAAATCAGACGATGCATTGCTCTTGGCAGAATGGCTATGAAAGACCTAGATAAGATTCTCAAGAGCAGAGATGTCTCTCTCCATACAAAGATTTGACTTGTTCAAGCCATGGTATTTTCAATAACATCATATGGATGTGAAAGCTGGACAGTGAAAAAGATAGACAGGAAGAAAATTGATGCCTTTGAATTATGGTGCTGGCGGCGAATACTTTGTATACCATGGACTGCCCGAAGAACAAACCAGTCTGTACTAGAGGAGATCAAACCTAAGCTTTCTTTAGAAGCTCAGATGACAAGACTTCGACTTTCATACTTTGGACACATCATGCGGAGAGAGAGATCATTAGAGAAAGACATCATGCTTGGCAAGATAGAAGGTCAACGCAAAAGAGGAAGGCCAGCTATGAGATGGATCGATACGATAACAGCAGCTACGGGTACCAGTCTGTCAACAATGAGCCGCCTGACTGAAGACCGAACACAATTTAGGATAGCTATCCAGAGGGTCGCCATGAGTCGACTCCGACTCAACGGCACTTAACAACAACACGAGAAAATATTTTTTCACTCAACACATAATCAAACTCTGGAATTTGTTACCGGAAGATGTAGTAAAAGCTGTTAGTGTAGCTGGGTTTAAAAAAGGTTTGGACATGTTCTTGGAGGAAAGGTCCATAAACCATCAAAAAGAGCACCCGGGAAATCCACTGTTTGCCCCAATACAAGCACAGTGGAACCTGTGTGTCTTTTTGAGAAACTGCTAGGTACTGTGGCACCGCAGACCAGCTGCAAGCAGATGGAAAAGTTTTAAACACGGAAAAAAGAGATAAAGAACAGCTGCAGCGACAGGAGGAACCACATAGAGGGAGCCAGAGAGACCTCTGGAGGTCTGAAGAACCACGCCTTAAAGCCAATGACGTAATTCCAGCCAACACCCAAGGCAGAAGGGGAGGAACTCCTTTTAAATGTTCAGTTGACTGGAGGAGAAGGAAGGCAGTCGGGAGAGCAGGCGAGAGAGCAGGAGACAGAGCAGCCGACAGAGCAGGCGAGGAGAGACAAGGAGACTGGCAAGGATACGTGCCAGAACACAGTCAAGGAGACTGGCAAAGAGACAAGCCAGAACACAGTCAAGGAGACTGGCAAGGAGACCTGTACAGCCAAAGAGGTTGGAGAAAAAGAGAAAGACAAAGAGGTTGGCAGACAGCTTCAGACAGACAAGGAGACTGTCAGGAAATTGTGCAGGAAGTTTCAACTCCCGAGCTACATGGATATCTGGAGAATCCAGGGAGAGGACTCCTGACCAAGGGAACCAGCCTAACCGTGCCAGCCAAACCTGGTACAGGAATCTACTGTAAACATTTTAAAGAAGGGAGAGATAAATTCTCCAGGAGAGAAAGCTTTTATAAAGCTGCTGACCCTGAAGGAAATTGGACTATAAGAGAGAGACCCAGGCCTAAGTTTGATAAGAGCCTGAGGCCTACCTGTGTAGCAGATAATCTAGGACCTGCCAGGCCCAAACCTCAGCCTACATCTTTCAGAGAGCAACATGGAAGCAAAGGTAAATGCTATTTTTATAATGGTAATAGTTTGAATACTGTGACACAGAAAGGGGCAGACACTAGAGTCTGTTGTCCTCACAGAGGCCTGCCTGAAACAAGGTTCAAACCTGCACTTAATAAAAAGCTTAACAGAGAAAGTACTGTATGCAAGCGAGACTATCCTCAGCAGAGAAGTTTACAAATACAGGACTTACCTTGCAATGCTGACTACTGGCGTTTAATCCAAGCACTAAGCAGAGAGCCTGAAGGAAACCTCCCAAACGCTCTAAGCAGTGAACCGATGCAGGTGGAATACCAAGAGGATCCTTTAGACATTCCAATGGAAGTGAATTACTGCCTGTCAGAAAGAATTGAGCCCTAAGAGAGGCATAGCTGGGGTGAGCTAAGAATTGAATGTTATATTTCATGTGCCTGTACTGTGAAGATGTGGTAGGCGACGGCCTATGATCCATGCTAATTGAACTAAGCAGACAGGCCTGAGCAGCTTGACCTGTAACTGAAGCCTGTAGTTAGGCCCAGAGGAATGAAAACCCCCCCTGAATGATGACACCATAGAATTGAAACTTAACTCAGTTTAACTGAACATAGCTAAGCAGAAACGAAACTTAGAAAATATAGAAAAACAAGTTTAATTGGTACTGATAAGGTGTGCTATGCTTCTATGGAATTAATTAACTCTGCAAAAAGCAAGGTTACAGTGCCCTGCTTCCCATATGTTTTAACAAGCTAAGCGACCTTGGAGGAGAGATGTAACAAGTTAGAGACACGGACCATTGTAATTGGGACTAGAAGGGGGGCAACCAGGTGCTGAGCCCATTCCAGAGTCCCGATTGGGTAGCCATATCAGTACCGGGACCAATAGATGGGTGAGAGGGGTACTGGGACCAATGAAAAGTTTGCCTATGCTTAGAATGGACAAGAAAGCTATAAAAGTTGTTGTTTTACTAGAAGCCATTGCTCAGCCATTTTGAAATTGCTTATTGCTTGAGCCATGTGCACATTAAACTGGCTTGGATCCTTGAAAAGACTCCTGGATTTATTTATTGCATGCTTATCTGCTGCTACATTCTTGGTGCGTTGGCCTGGAAGTGCGAGTGGTGGATAGTGTTCAAGTGAATAAATCCACGTAATTCGCCTTGAGGTTTGGTCCAGTTGGAACCATGCCAATCCGACGCAGGGGAATTTCCCTGGGCCCACCGATCCTCTTGTATCGGAGGGAGTTCTGCCTGGCCTCGGCAGGCACTGAGTCCAGCTGGCCAACACTTCCGACCCGGGGGAGTCCAGGATCCAACTCAGAAGCTTGGGAACCAGATCTGGTAAGTATAGTTTTGAAAACCTGTCTAGACAGATGAGTTAGAACTGCAGTTTGAAAACTTTGGTAAGACTTAAGTCTTTGTTTGAAAATCCTTGCATGAGTATTCGCTAGGTACAGCTGTTATAGAGAATCATGATTCAGCCTGGTCAGAGCAGACAGGACTGGGTTTTTGGTATGTCTAGACAGAAATAGAAAGAGCAGTACTGCCAGTGGAACTTGGAATTTGTAATCTCGAGATATTGGGAATTGGTAAGAGAGCTCTCAAGGAAGGGCCGAGTAACCCCGCATGGGAATTCGCCGGGTGAAACCCTCATCCTTTTTGTAATTGGGAAAAAGACTAGTCAGAATAGATAGAAAGGAATGCATTCTGAGATACGTTGCTAGCATGATTGTGTGAATGAAGTGTGAATGAGAGGTCTGGCAGCACGGACCAAGCGAGAGTGGACTCTGGACTAGCGCAGTTCCTAGTCGGGTGACTGCGTCTAGGTCGCGAAACGGATGAAGCGTTTGGTGTATTGTCCGTCCTGTGTATTTGATTTTTGTTATCTGTTGAAACCACGAGTTTCCCTTCTGTTATAAATGTGAGATTATTCTGTTGAGTAATTTGTGACAGTTTACCGATTAAGAAATAGTATTAAGAAAAGGAAACAGACGCAAACATTTGGGCTAGTCATTGTAAAATCAAGAAGCTGGTCTCACCCAGTTCGTTTATCCTACTGCACAGTGAAAAAAGCTGACAAGGGGCGTGTCTGTGCAGGAGAATGTTTGGTGCTGTTTAACCCTATGCAGGCATGTTTTTCAACGATCTGCTGCTGGACTAATCAGGACAATTATATCTGTTTCTACCTGTTTTTATTCACTTTGTTCTGATAGTAATGTTCCTCCTGCTGTGGTCATGTATTGTGTACCATTCAATAAGAATATTTAGTCAGAATTTTAGTTTTGAAGGTTGTATTAATCATCAGAGCTCCGCAAACAGTTTTTAGTTATATTCTCTGCTCTGTCTGCATTTCTAAGTCAATTGAGCCTGTTATATTGCTGTTACTTTGCAGAACTATCCAGGAGGTGACGGGTTTAGTTCAGTTATAGTGTGTAGGGTAAGATTAGTTCTTCCGGTCAGATAGGTATAATATATTTGTGGGCTTAGCTTTGCCCTGTGTTTTATGATTCAAATAGGAAATGATATTTTCCTCTGACCTACAAAGTAATTATTAGATCACGACTTGACACTGATTTAAATTGTTTTTTCTGGCATCTCTCTGTGTGTGGGAATGAGAAATCCTTTTTTTTTCCTGAGCACAGTTAAGCCCCAGCGAGTCGAGGGGTGTGGCTTCCACATAGCCTGAAGAAAAAAAAAAAAAAAGGTTCTGGAGAGACAGCTGGAGACTGCAGGAGATTTCTCCTAGGAATGAAAAGGGACTCCCGATTTGAAAAGTCTCTTCATTTAATCGAAGCGTGATGAATTTATAATTAGTTTTTTCTCTGGTTTCACTAGCTCTGTTTAACCAAAAGTTTTAAAAACAAAGTTTATCTTTTTATGAATGAGTATAAGTCATTTGAATGCATGCTTCCCCTCTGTGCTGGTTACTAATGAACAAATCAGTTAGCTACACTGACCTTTACAATATTGGCTTTTAAGATAAATTAATCTGTGTTTCTGTATTTAAAAAAAAAAAGGAAAGGTGTACTGTATTTTATGAAAAATATCCGGAATGTCTTTGAAATATTTGCTTCCTGAACTAAAACATAATTTCTTTTGCAGAGACATGCTGACAGATAGCTATAGTTCTCTCTATAAGAAGCATAATGGATGTATGTGCTCAATCTAAGTGTTTCCTGCCTGCCCTATGTTTACAGAAATAATAAGTGTCTTTTCAAGTATGATCAAGAATTTCAGTAAGGGATTTACTGAAGATTATGAAATGTCTCTGTCCCAATCAGGATTTTGCCCCAGAATTTCTAGATATCCTGTCTCGTCCCTCTCTCACTCTCTGTAAGTAGTTCTGTTCCGTGTGCTTAAGGGGGGGATGGAGCCCAGTCCACCGTTGATGTCAACCCCCCCCCCCCCCCCGGTGGGCGTGAACTAATGTGCCCACAGCAGAGAAGTGGATCCTTAAAAAAAAAAAAAAATCAACCTCCTGGATAGAGCATTGCTAGGAGAAACAGAATCCAGGAGAGGGGGGGGGACTACAGATTCCCAAGTAGTTTGCTAGCCACCTCTGCAACAGGGGAATGTCCACCCCCTCCGGACTAGAAGTGAAAGTCAGCTGACCAGACTTGTTTAGAACTGAAAAAAAAACTGCATTATACACTGAGAAGTTTTAGGACTTGATTGAACTAATGAACGGAAATTGCAGAGAACTGGATGAATTTGCGGGCATAATGGTTAAATGAAAGTTTATCAGAAAGTATGTGGATTGTTGAAGAAGGACAGAGAATGTAAAAATTGTAAGATGGAGAAAAGAGAACAGATATTTTAGTTGGATGATGTGGAGGTTTTCCTAATCGAAGGAGCAGCGGATGTGAAAACTGGGTGTGAGTGCGCCCATTATAGAAAAAGAAGGACATTAGAGAAGTGAATGCCCGTATCTTGACTCCCGAGGGAGTACTTGATTGCAAAGTCATAAAACAATAAACCAAGCACAGTGTTTCAGCACGAGAGTGAAGCAGCTATAGCGTGAGTGGCAGCCGAAGAGGGCTACAGCATGGATGAAGACTAGGCCAGACCGGACTCTCCAGTTTCCCTGGGTCCCCAGGAGTCAGTCTGAAAAATAGGGGACCAATATGGACTTTTATGGGGGATACAGGAGCAGAATACTAAAGCCAGTAGCCCCTGTGTTTTTCTCGCAAAGCCTTTTCTGCAGAACCACATGTGTGAACTAGAAAAAAAAAAATAATAATAATGTACCAGTTCCTGTATATGCCTGAATGCCCTATTCCATTTTTGGAGCCGAGATCTGCTTGCAAAGCTTCAAGCACAGATATCCTCTGTTGAAGGAAGAAAAAAATGAAACTCAAACTGTCCCCAAGAAGAAGAATGGCGGTTCTATTCACCTGCATCCAAAGCAACAAGCTGTACACTTACCAACCTCATAGCCCCACCTGGAGGATGGGCAGAAGATAATCCACCTGGCCTAGCGAAGAACATAGCCCCTGCCATTGTCACCCTCAAGCCAGTCAAGAAGCCTGGGACAGGTGATTACCGCCCAGTGCAGGATCTAAGAAGAATGAATGATGCAGCTGAAACTATACAACCAGTGGTACCAAAATCCTTATATTCTCTTGGAACTGATCTCTGCTGAAGCTATACATTTCATCATTCTGGACTTAAAAAGATGTTTTTTTCTGCATACGCTTAGCCCAAGACCCCACTACAAGGAGGCGGGGCCAACTCATCTGGACAAGATTACCTCAAGAATTCAAGAACTCGCCTCACTCAGCAAAAGATTTGACAAGTTATCCAGAAACTCCAGAAAAAAAAAAAAAAGAGAAAAAATTCTACTTCAATATGTGGACAACTTGCTCATAACCACCAACTCAGAAAGTGAATGTCCACCAGCCACCAGTGAACTCTTGCACCTTTTTAATGAGGCTGGATACAAAGTCTCAAGAGCCAAAGCATAATTATGTCAAACAAGTTAAATACCTAGGATTCCAGTTGTCCAGCGGAATTCAACGCCTGGAACCCTTACCAGAACGCAAAGCAGCTGTATGCAGTATTCCTACTCCAACCACCAGGAGGCAAGTGAGAGCCTTCTTGGGTGCCACAGGGTACTGTTGTATATGGATCCCCAATTTTGCGCTGCTAGCAAAACCATTGTATCACATTGTATCAAGCTACCAAAGGAATGAAAAAGTCTCCATTGGAATGGGGACTTGAATAGGAATGCAGTCTTTTGATCTTTGAAAACCGCTCTGATGTCATCACCAGTTCTGGGTCTACCCGATGTCCAGAAAACCTTGCAGTCTCTATGTTCATGAGTCGCAAGGAAATGTTCTGGGAGTGTTGACTCAATCTCTTGGACCTTATTTGAGAAGCTGTTACAGCTACAGCCTTCCTAGTAAGCAAAAACTAAAAGAAAAATCACTTTGAGATAGAATCTTCAAGTTACTGTACCACACTCTGTTCTAACCATTATGAAACACAAAGGAAATTACTAGCTAACAAATCTATGAATGTTGAAATATTAGAGTATGTTGTGTGAAAACCCCAGATACAACTGAAGGGTCAGTCAAGCTTTCAATCCTGCTATGTTATCAGTTAGTCTTGATCCCCTGATCATGACTGTTTAGAAATTATGGACACTGTATTCTCAAGCCACCTGGATTTGACTGATGTCCCTCTGGAGAACCCTGAACAGACTTTCTTTGTGGCTGAAGGCAGTTTCATCATCAATGGACATTGTTGTGCTAGATATGCAGTGGTGACCCCTGATTTGGTAGTTGAGTCCTCAGCCCTGGCCCCAGAAACTTCACCACAGAAAGCTGAACTGATAGTCCTCACTAGAGCACTAACAATAGGAAAAGAGCCCTGTCTAAATGTGTACCCAGATTTCAAGTATACCCTTACAACCTTGCATGCATATGGGGCCCTGTACAAAGAATGAGGGTGGATAACCTTAGGAAGCAAGTCCATTAAGTATAGCCCCAAGATATTGATATTAATAGATACATACTGCCTATAGATCTCAGAATTTAGGAAAAGTAGAATGTATGAATAGAACTCTGAAATCTCAGTTGTCTAAACTTTGCCAAGAGGTTTACCTGAAGTGGCCCCAGGTTCTTCCCATAGCCCTTCTTAGGATATACTTAGCCCCTGCTAAGTCTTTAGGAGTTTCCCCTTTTGAGATTCTGTATGGGCAACCCCTGCCTATTGTATAGGAAATAAAAGGAGATATGAGACAGATAGGATCTGAAATTATTAGACATGAACTATTGGTTTTAAGTTCTGTTTTGCAGAAGTCTTCATACCTGAGTACAAAATCGATTACTCATCAATTTGCCTGCACCCCTGCATCCTTTCAAGCCTGGAGTCTCGGTGTGGATCAAAGAGTGGAGAAAGATACTGTTAGCCCTGCATTGGAGGGGACCCTATGTCGTCATCCTGTCAACAACTCCAACTGCAGTAAAAGTCGCAGAATTTGAACCTTGGATCCATCATAATCAAGGGAAGCCAGCAGCTGCTCTTGAACCTGATCACTGGACTACTGTACAGCATCCTGAGACTCCATTGCACCTCACCCTACGACAACAACCACGGACCTAAGACTTATTGGTCCCTCAGAAACTGCACTGTTTCAAGACTGTTTGTTTATCTGAAGGTAAGCCTCACATCTGGGAAAAAAAAACCTGCAATCATCAGAAAGAGACTGTGTTGTGTTAAGAAATTGAATCTTCTAAGAGACTGTGTTTAAATACTCTGAAAAGACTGTTTTGATCTCCTAAAGAGTGAACTGCTCTAAGGAAGCAATAATAGCCTAAGAGACTATGCTATGATATTTTAAGAAATTGAGACATCCCAGAGGACAGTGATACTTTGGAATCTACAGCCCTACTCCTGCCAAAACGCTGGTAGGTCTACGTACGGCAGAAGCTTGAGGATCTACAATCAACCCTACATCTGTTATCTGTTGTGGAAGTCGACAGTTCCACCAATTTTCCAGAGACTATGCCCATTATGAATTATTATTATTGCTTTATTTTGGCAGCAGCCTTGGAGTGCTTTGAAATGACTTTTGCCTTATCTCCCTGGGCAGCCTGTATAAGTACAACATGAACTGGACCGAAGGTCACTCAGACCTTGATTTATCATTCTCCCTATACTTGCATTGGTATACTCTCCAATCCAAAAGTTGTTCTAGATCTTGACTTTCTACAAGGCTATGCAAGCCACCGTTGCAATTCCTCATACCACCACCAGAACTTGTTTCTTGAACTTGCTGGAGCAATAGCATCTAGTCTCCACACTTCTGACTGTTTCTATTGTGGAGGAACTAAGATGGGAGATCAGTGGCCCTGGGAGACGCAAGAACTGAACTATTCTATCCTATACAATCAGACTGATTTACATAATACTACTAGTGAGTGGGTATTGGCCCACCCCATTGTTGACAGTTTGTGTTTTGTTTGGACTGGACCACAATCTACTACGAAGGATGGACAGCTGGTCTGTCTAAATCAGAAGCTTTACGACAGCACAACAAAAGATGCAACTGAACCTTCTAATCCTTTAGTTCTTTTTCCCACTCTTGCCAAACTATGGACTTTGACTATCTGCCTGTTGCTCCCTTGTTTCTTGCCATTTTGCTTGCAAATGATAACTTCAGTTATTAATAACACTGTAGAGCATAAGGCAGCTACAAAGATATTAGCTATGTGAACTTACTACCCTATACCACAGAGTGATATCTTTACCTAGTATTATGTGATTTGATTCTCACACCTTATTAACATGCGGGTGAGAATAATCAAAGGGGGGAATGTGGTAGGCGACGGCCTATGATCCATGCTAATTGAACTAAGCAGACAGGCCTGAGCAGCTTGACCTGTAACTGAAGCCTGTAGTTAGGCCCAGAGGAATGAAAACCCCCCTGAATGATGACACCATAGAATTGAAACTTAACTCAGTTTAACTGAACATAGCTAAGCAGAAACGAAACTTAGAAAATATAGAAAAACAAGTTTAATTGGTACTGATAAGGTGTGCTATGCTTCTATGGAATTAATTAACTCTGCAAAAAGCAAGGTTACAGTGCCCTGCTTCCCATATGTTTTAACAAGCTAAGCGACCTTGGAGGAGAGATGTAACAAGTTAGAGACACGGACCATTGTAATTGGGACTAGAAGGGGGGCAACCAGGTGCTGAGCCCATTCCAGAGTCCCGATTGGGTAGCCATATCAGTACCGGGACCAATAGATGGGTGAGAGGGGTACTGGGACCAATGAAAAGTTTGCCTATGCTTAGAATGGACAAGAAAGCTATAAAAGTTGTTGTTTTACTAGAAGCCATTGCTCAGCCATTTTGAAATTGCTTATTGCTTGAGCCATGTGCACATTAAACTGGCTTGGATCCTTGAAAAGACTCCTGGATTTATTTATTGCATGCTTATCTGCTGCTACAAAGAGAACAGTGTTTTCAACGCTTATGTTTTCCTTTACCTGAAGCAAGGATATTTTCTTTTTATGTGTTGTTTTTGTACTCTGGGCTAAAGAACCTGTTTTGCAAAAGAGGGAAATAAAAGCTTTACCATTTCCCTAACTCGGACTATATTTTCTTTGGAGAGTTAGTAGTACAGAAGGCTACCAGGCCTACAGAAGCCTGGGCCCTGCATAAGAACCAACCTCCTCCCTAAACAAACTTTTCCCCTCTCTGTCCACGCCCTTCTGTCGTGCCACGCCATCACCACTAGGGGGGCAGTGTGACAGTACTTGTGACCTGGATTGGCCTTTGTTGAGAACAGGATACTGAGCTTAATAGACCTTGGTCTGACGCATTATGGCATATCTTATGTTCTTATGTACTACTACTGAACATTTGTATAGAGCTACAAGACTTACACAGTGCTGCACAGACACATGTAAAAGACTAGTCCCTGCTCATCAGAACTTACAGTCTAATCAAGACCGTCAACATCTAGGTGTAGTGATAAGGAAATACAAAGGAAATTAAGCGAATCAAGATCCGAAAGTGTTAGCGAAGAGGTGAGTTTTCACCCTGGATTTGAAAAGGGCCAGAGATGAAGCCTGACATACAGAATCAGGTAGTTTGTTCCAGGCATAAGGAGCCGCAAGGTGGAAGGATCGAATAGAGTTACTGTAGCAATAGAAGAGAAGGGCACAGATAGAAGCAATTTTCCAGAAGAGTGGAGTTCCCCAGGAGGGGTGTAGGGAGAGATAAGAGAGGGAAGGTAGTGAGGAGCTGCAGAGTGAATACACTTATAGATCAGCAGGAGAAGTTTGAACTGGAAGCGGAAATGGATAGGGAGCCAATGAAATGACTTGAGAAGAGGGGTAATATGAGCATTATGAGGCTGGTGGAAGATTAGCCATGTAGCAGAGTGTTGAACAGATTGAAGGGGAGAGAGATGATTCTGAGGGAGACCAGCAAGGAGGAGGTTACAATAGTCAAGAGTAGATAAGTGTCTTAGTAGTGTGTTCAGAAAGGAATGGGTGAACTTTGTTGATGTAGAGAAAGAAACAGCGGGCTTTAGCTATCAGTTGGATGTGTGTAGAGAAGGAGAGAGAGGAGTTGAAGATGACTCCAAGGCTGCGAGCTGAGGAAACAGGGAGGAGTAGTGAGTTATCAACAGAGACTGAGAAAGGAGGGAGAGGAGGGTTTTAGGAGATAAAATAAGAAGCTCAGTTTAGGCCATGTTCAATTTTAAGTGGTGGTGAGACATCCAAGCAGCAATGTCAGAAAGGCAGGCAGAGAACCGGGCCTGGATTGCCGGAGAGATTACAGGTGTACAGAGGTAGATCTGGGAGTCATCAACATAAAGATGGCACTGAAAGCCATGGGAAGAGATGGGTCCACTCTATTTTTTTTCTCTATACTCAGTCCCTTGGTACACTCAAGACAGACCCTTGGGGTGCACCAACTGAGAATGGGATAGCAGCAGAGGAGGATCCACCAGAACAAATATTGAAGGAGCGATGGGAGAGATAAGAAGAGAACCAGGATAGCACAGAGCCCTTAAAAGCAAGCGAGGACAAGCTATCAAGGAGAAGGTTGTGGTCAACAGTGTCAAAAGAGGCAGAAAGGTCAAGAAGGATGAGTACTGAGTAAAAGCACTTGGATTTTGCCAGGAACAGGTCACTGGAGACTTTCGAAAGAGCCATTTTCGATAGAATGTAAAAGATGAATGCCAGATTATAGAAGATTCAGAAGGGCTTGAGAGGAGAGAATGTTGAGGCATCAGCAGTGAACCACACATTCAAGTAGTTTAGAAACCAAGGGCAGGAGGGAGATGGCTCGATAGTGAGAAGGACAGGTAGGGTCTAGTGAGGGATTTTTGAGGAGAAGAATGACTACATCATGCTTGAAGACTGCAAGGAAAGTTGCCGTGGAGAGCGATAGGTTGAGAATATGAGAGATGGAAGGGACTGCAGTGGAGGAGATGGAGCTAAGGATACAGGTGGGAATTGGATCAGAGGAGTAGGTAGTGAGTTCGGATGAGGAAAAAAGGTGAGTGGTTTCCTCCTCAGAGATCATAGAAAAGTAAGAAAGGGTGCAAAGGTAAGGGGGAAGTTGGGAGTGAAGAGGGGGAGGAGGGGAAGAAGCTGACCTTATGGGGAATTGGAGTGTGTGATTTGTGGATTTTGTCATGTAAGTAGTTAGCCAGGGTTTGGGCAGAAAGGGAGGGAGGGGCTGAGGCACCTTGAGGAGAGAGTTGAGTTGTAAAGAGATGGCAAAGGTCAGAAGCAAGAGAGTTAGTCAGATGGACATAATAGTCTTGTTTGGCGAGTGCTGTGGCTGACTGTAAAGAGACAAGCATGAATTTGAAGTATAGAAAGTCCGCAAGGGTGCAGGATTTGAGCCAAGCATGCTCAGCTGAACTGGCGCAGGAATGTAGAGCGCGGGTAGTGGAAGACAGCCAGGGTTTGGGTACAGTACACATCATAGGACGTGGCACAGGTGGAGCAAGACCATCTAGAGCAGAGGAGAGTGCAGAGTTATAGGAAGCTACTGTCTTATCAACAGACTCAGAGGACATAGTGGAGGAAAGAGGTAATGAAAAGGTGGAGGAGAGAGCCAATGGGTCAATAGCATGAAGATTTCTAAAGAGGTTGGAGGAGACAGGGCGAGGTTGAGACAGTGGGTGAAGAGTGAAGCTTAGCAGGTGATGGTCCGATAAGGGAAGAAGTGAGGTAAAGAAGTTTGAGGGTAAGCAATTAGAGAAGAATACAAGGTGGAGGCAGTGGCCTTGCTGGCGAGTGGGGGCAGTAGAGCAAAGCTGGAGGTTGAATGATGAGGTAAGGGAAAGGAGCTTTAAAGCATAAGGGTCAGAGGGGTTAACATGAACATTAAAATCCCTGAGAATAAGGGAGGGGGAAGATGAATCCAGAAAGAAGGAAAGCCATGAGTCAAAGTCAGAGAGAAAGGTAAAGGTGGACTTGTCAGGGGGTTGATTAAATAACAACTAATCAGAGTGGTAGTGGAGTAAAAAGCTGGATGGAGTGTTCAAAGGAAGGAAAGGAGTGAGACTGTGGCAGAAGGAGGGGTTGAAATTGATAGGATGGAGAGAGTAGAAGCCTAACACCACCAACATGGCCAATGGGATGAGGCATGGGGGAGAATTGATAGCCACCATGACAGAGAGCAGCGACTCAACTGAGTCCTCTAGGAAGAGCCAGATCTCAGTTACAGCAAGAAGATGGAGAGCATTAGAGAGAAAGAGATCATGAGTAAAGGCAGGTTTATTAGAGATGGAGTGTGCGTTCCACAAGGCACATGAGAAAGGGAGAGAGCAGGGGGAAAGGAGAAGGATAGGAATAAGATTTTGAGCTGTTGCGTGAGGATCTGTTCTGGGAGTCTTACAAAAGTCTAGGGGGGATCAGGGTTGGGGTTGATATCTCCAGAAGAAAGAAGGAGGAGGAGTAGAAGAGTGTGGGACAGAGAGGAGACAGCACGGCAGTAACGAGGGTGAGGTTGTTTCAGACAGAGAGGAGATGGCTGAATGAGAGGAAGAAAGTGGTGAAACTCAAGAGCTGATGATAGGGTAGATGACAAGATGGTGGGGGAAGTGAGGATAGTAAAGGCCGTGTTGACGACAGACAACTGGGGCTTTCAAGTGAGAGTTTCATCAGCTGCAGTTTAGTCCACAGGGCCAACATCAGCTGTTGGACTGTGCATTGGCTGGGGGGGGGGGGGAGAGAAGTAGAATTTGGGGCAGAAGACCAGAGAGACAAGTAGCAGAAGTGGCTTCGGTGAGTGCTACCATCAATCCCTTGATCCCCATTGTAACGCTGGTGCTCCACCTAACCCAGCCCCTTCCTCACCAGCTCGTGTGCTACTTTAGACTAATCCTCCCCATGCGCTCCTTCCTCACCCCTAGTAGCTGACAGGAAAAAGGAAGAGGATTGCTCTGCAGGTTTTCCAAAGCTAGTCCTGGGCTTCACCATGGTCATGCCAGCACTGAACAGTGGTGCAGAAGCCAAGAACTGTGCAGCGGACTCTGCTCCCAGGCCCTGCCCCCTCCTAACTTCTGTAAAGGGAGAAGAGCCTCACCCCTTCCTCAAGGAAAGCGGTAGAGCACACTCGCAGGCTCTGTTCAAAACCCATACTTACCACAGGGGGAACCCAGGACCTGCACAAGCACTCGATTGATCGGTCTGGAAAACACTGGGTGGAGTTTATTAGATATAAACAGACCTGGAGCAATGAGAGCTAAGCCTGCAGAAGATGATTTAGAAGAACAGGGAGTCTAACACCAGAAATCATTCAGAATATTTAAAGAAATGTGCATATTCAGCAAGTGATAAACTTACTCAGATACTGCTATCTGGGTATCTTTTATCCAAATATGTTTTCTGCTTGGTATAGCTGGATAAAGTTATCCAGATAACCGTAGGCCTACTATTTTTAAGGCCTGACTTACCCAGGGAACTTTGTGCAGACAGCACAGACTATCAGTGACATCAGCCAGCTCAATATCAGAATTTTGCCTCTACAGATACTGAACATTGCAAAGTTTCTGTCATTATTGGCTGAGAAGTCTGCATGTTAACGGGCTTGTAGACAGTTGGATAGCGAAGCTCTTAACATTCCAGTTGCAGAGCTCTCTAGGGACAGAAAGGGAAATAGAATCCCTCAGATTTATACCTCTGGTGCGGAGTACAGAGAGCAGCTCAAAACTATTAAAATAGAAGGGTTTAAAGGCGGTGGATGGAACAGGGTTAATGAACCAAACTACAGATTCATGAAGCTGAAACAGAAGCCGTGCTATGTGAGAAGAGCACCAGATTATGATGTCAGTGGAAGTATGTATAAGCCAAAGAAACCACCAGTCTAATGTCAACAAGTAGCTGTGATGGTTTCCCAAAGCCCAGTCCTCCAGGGTCAGAACACAAGCAGGTTTTCAGGCTTGCCAATATGAATAGCCATGCAGTATAATGGAGTATAATATATAATGGAGACAGAACATGTAGATTTACCTCGTGCCTGTTCATTCTGGCAAGTCTGAAAACCAGGCTGGCTTGTGGCCCTTCAGAACCGGATTTGGGGACTTTGGGTTTAGAGTGACGTTCCTCTGAATGCCACCTGAACAGGTGGCATTAATGTCACTCAGGTAGTCTCACCCACAGATTAGACACATCAATATACATACACTTTTGCTTGACAAAAATTTGGAAGTGGAAATTTCAGTACTAAACCCCAAAATAGCGTGTGATATGATATATATGATGATTTATGCCAGTTCGGGTTTTCACTTACACTTTGCAAGATTTGGCTTTGCATCAACTTCACAAGTAAAATATTTCATGTAATTTGCAATGTGCAAAATTTTATACAAATTCAAAATTAATAACTGCAGTGATGCAATATTGTGCTAAGCGGCTCATTAGTGATGAATTTTTTTAAAACCTGTAGGTGAAAATAGCTTTGAAGACCGTTTTTTGCAGAAAGAGATTACATATACCTTACTGCAGTATAGTTGTGGTTTTTTACAAAATTCTTCTATTGTTTCAGGGCTCATATGTGGTGCCCCCTCCTACCTTGCTGTTCCTATAGTCACCACATGCCAGACATAAGGAAGAAGCCAAGAGAATTGTTGGATTCTTGCGTCTGGATACCGGCAGCCGTTCTCCGCATGGCTGCTTAGCCTGTACGATGCCCATGATCACATGACTTTAAAGAGCCAGTTGAAGCACAGTTGGGGGATGTGGCCATTCTGAAGCTAGAGAATGCAACGATTGTTTAGTCATAGGCAGGGACAGAAGGATAAGTGAAAGTGCCGCCTCGGACTCTGCCTAGTTAGTCCTACTGCCTCCTATAGGGATTCCACAGTGAGGATCCCAGCTAGGCTGGGCAGTGGGAAATAAATACATGAGTCTGGATGAGATTAGCTCTTGTTCATTAGACGTTACGCTACAGCATCACTTCTTTGCGTTGCCGTTAGCAGCTGTGGCTGAGATCTGCTGCCAGCTGTGTGACTGGAGAGCTGTTCACTGCAGCCTACGTGCAAAAGATGAAGGTCCCATGGAGCAGAGGGCAGAACCCTACTCAGGAGAGGTCTTCGGAAACATGACTTCACATGCCACCACAGTGGATGAGGTTTGTGCTGGAGTCTTATCCAAATTAGTGGATCCTTAGACTTACTCCAATGATATCCATCACAACCTTAAAAACACACGGGAGAATATTCAAAGGGAGATAGCCACATAGCCCCTGCCTTTAGCTGGCTATTTCCCTTAGTCGCATCTCTGTGGATATTCAGTGGCGTTATCGGGACAGTTCCATTAACTATCCTTACGGACCACCCCAGCAGTATCCGGATAGCGAGGGAGGAGCAGCAAGTTATCGGTTAGCAGCACTATCAAGCCCAATATCCGGATAGCTATCTGAATAAAGTTAGGACAGCAAAACGGCTCCAGACTGCGCCAGCCCTGACGGCACTGCATAGATGCATTGGCTGCAATCCAGATACCAACGCTGCTTTTTCTTTTTTTTTTTTTAGCCGCTTCAACTTGTGTTTTCAAGAAATACTGACGTCAGTGGCTGACCGGACGTTTTTTCTTCTGCCTGGTCTGGGGGTTCTACCTATGACTACCCACCGAAGACAGGAATTTCGGGTGATAGCAAGTGAGTGGTGGAATGCTCTTCTTGTGGAGGTTACGGAATCAGCCTACATTACTCGCCTTTCGAAAGGGATTAAAGACGTGGACGTTTTTCCGGGCTGGTCTAGATGTGGAGGGTTGAAGGCGCAGGAGTTGGCTTCAGTTGCTGTGTTTATTTTGTAATTTGTTCTTTATTTTGTAAACCATTTTGATTGGTCTAAACCCTTGTAAGTAAATCCATAATACATGATACTGTCAATCGCAGCTCAAGCAGAGTTGATTATCGTTTTCCAGCGTTAGACTCTTGAATCCCTGGTCCCATCGCGGTACCCCAGGGGTGGAAAGGACGTCCCTTTGCACGTCTCAGTCGAACTCAGTGCATGTTTTGTTATTACCTTTTGTCCTTGGGGAGGCTGAGCACAACTCTATAAGTTCATGCATGTATAGTAAGGGGCCTAGTGACCCTCAAGGATTATAGAGAGCTCATAGATCATTTTAAAGGTACACCAGGGCTTGGTATCAGTAAGTATAAGATTACATGTTATTTTTAGGTTATTGTACTGAAAACTGGAATGCACTGTGCATAGATCTGCACTTGTCTTGTTGCCCCTTCATGTTCAGCTCTTACTGTAACCCAGGTTTCTGAAAGAATAAAAAATTGTTTTACCTTGACGTATTCATTGGCTTACAGGTAAAGGGGTGGGTGCGCTACCACTATAACCATTTCAGGGAATCTCTTCACAGAGGGGAAAATCTATCATCATACAGCCTACACCCCTGGGTGGAGCTACAGATCCCTAACAGAATGTCTTGTGCAAATTGTTGATCTGCTGCAAGAAATCCTTGGGCTTAGGATATGAGACTTCTAATGTGGTAAGTCCAACACAGAACCCATCTCTAACATCCCTATTCTGGTAATGATACTGCATTGGGATAGACGCCCAATTCCCTTTCATACAGAGAGTGAAGCTCTATTTCCTTGGAGGGAGGAGTAGCCTAGTGGTTGGGGGCAAGGTACTTCAGGCCAGAAGGTCAGGAGTTCAAATCCCACTAGACAGCAACCTTGGGCCAGAAGGACTGGGGTTTCTAGTCCCACAGATGCTCCTTGTGGTCATGGGCAAGCCACTTAACCCTCCATTGCCCATGTTCTCTGTAAGTATTAGTATATGTGTCTCATATCCCCACATGTTAAATGTATCCCCCAATTGTGTTGTGACCGCTTTGATTGAAGGATAAGGCGGTATACAAAACTGTCTAAATAAATAAATAAAGACAAGATATAAAACAGCATGCTTGCATGGCATGATCTTCCACTCAGGGTGAAGCATGGCTGATATGAGCAAGTACAATAATTATCTTTGCTGTTTTTTGGGCCATGATGGGTCTTAATAAGTGGAACCGATGTTTCAACCATCATGGTGTGGCTTTCTTCAGGGTGAAGTAATTACGCAGTGGATGTCTGTTCTTATATATAGTGGTTTATCAAAACAAGATTGGTGGGTCTGAAGCAGTTTGAGACCAATGGCTGCTTCTGAAGAGTTGGGACGGAAATCGACGCACCTATAGAAATGGGCACTGTTTCTCCCTCTGTAGCGGTTTCCCTGACGTCTCTTCTGATTTTATTTCTAAACGTTTGCAATTTGCTGTCTGATTTGGTCTCCCAGGCCTCGTGGGAGTGGTTCACAATTCAGTTGCATTGTTAGACATCTGGAAAATACTTGCTCAAACTAATATTTACCTCGAAGGAATTTTGGATCAAAGGCCGCCTTTTCTAAAGAGGCGCTGCTTAAGTCTGAGCTACAGGATAAAAGATTTTCTCAGACTGATACTAAGTTGGACAGAGCTGAACACCAAATGTTAAATGTTCTATCTGCTGGAGTAGTTGGCATCAAAGAGAGCCTGCTACTGCATAAACAGATTGAGCTTGTGGAAACTTCTCTGCAGAATAAGAATTTAAGATGTCTTAATTTTCCTAAAACTCATTATCTGTCTTAGGAAATATTTGAATGAGATCTTGAATTACTTAAACTCTGATACACTCCTTATCGTTAATGCTGATTTGCCTTACAAACTGACTTCTGCTACTACGGATCAGTTGTGTAGTTCTATAAGGCATACGAAGCGCTGTACAGACACATGTAAAAGACGGTCTATGCAGCTGAAGCTCCTTAAGAATCTATCGATTTTGTCTCCGTTTTTGAAATCGACCGTTGAAGAAATTCCTCTTAGGGCGACGTTAGTTGCATCATTTATTTCTGACTCTGATAAAAGCTCTTGTTTCTTTTGAAAATATGCTTTTAAAATAGAGTCTTTTGTGGGCAAAACATAATGATTTTTCACAATGTTTTGAGATCCACCCAGTTGAGACGTAAAAGTTTTTGCTGCAACAAAAGTCGTGGGTAGTGGCCTTGGAAGCTACTTTCTTATTACGTTTGCCTTGTACGTGTCTGATTGGGTTACAGGGGGTCCGGTATGTGTTTTTGGAACCCATCCAGCTAGAAGAGTTGGTGAAGAGTAAGGAATGACGCTGCCCCACTGTGATGAAGTGACTTTCTCTCTCTTTGGGGTTTTTTACCTCTTTTTGCTTTATTGCTTTGCTTGTATTCTGGTGCATGGAATTAAACTAACAATATAAAGTATGTATCTCTCTAGGCTGGTTAATCTCTCCCCCCCCCCCCTTGACGTGGTCTATAAATGTTAAGATATTTTACCTTTTCTTTAGTTCCTTATGAGCCTGTTTAGAATATTTTCTAAATATTTTTTCCTTTTTTTACTTTGAAATGTCAAAACGTTTTTACAATTAAAAAAAAGAACATAAGATATGTCATACTGGGTCAGACCAAGTAGGGCTGGTATAAATAGCCACCCCTTAACTTAAGGCGTACGCTGCCGTTTGCATAGTACTTTATAAAGAAAAGTAGATGCCTACTTCTCTTTCTAGAATAGGCTTAATTTTGGAGCGTTGAAATGTGCTTTGACAAGGTGCCCTGTTATATAGACATATCCTCATGGGGATCATTTTATAAAGAGATGGCTATTTTCAGGCACCAAGAATGTATCGTAGATGCCAGCGTTTTAGCCATCTATGCACTTAAGTAACCTCTTATAAAATACCAACCAGAGAAAAAGTAGCATGTTAGTTTGATGCACTTTCACTGTGGCTGTGCACATGAGTGGAGTTTTTGCGCAGTGAGCGCGCACATGAATTATAAAATACCGTCACTTATGCATGTACCTGCAAAACATAGGCTGCTGTAAGTGATCATATCACGTACACGAGTATTTTCAAACACACCTGCTAATCTTCATAATAACCCAAGAGATCTGGGTTCGATTCCCACTGGCACTCCCTGTGGCCTTGGGCATGTAAATTTACCCTCCAGTGCCTCAGAAGAAAAGGCCTGGCAATCTACTTCCAGTCATACCTTGCCAAGAAAAACCAGGGGCTGCTGGGTCGCCAGGAGTCAGCATTGACTTGATGACGCTTTTTTTTAAGCCTTCATTATTAGGCTTAACTTAGATGCATTTAAACACACTTGAGTTGGGCGCCCCCTTATGAAACGAGCCTCCATCTGCCCCCAGGAATGCCTACAGGTACGATATATTGCTTAAAAGTAGATGCTATGGGCCCAGTATATAACAAAAGCTGAATTCCCTAAATTTAGGCTACTAAATTAGGCTCCTAGATGTATGCTCTATTTCCAGCCCTTTTACTAACACTTAGCTCGAGCTTTCTGCCTCATGGTCCATTTCATTCCAAAAGGCTTTGTGACAGGTAGCTCAGGCTAAGTTTAGTAAAATCGGCCCTTAGGAACCCAAGTTTCAGTTGAAGCTTCATTTTAATTTAGAAGCTTAAGAGTTACGGGCCTGATATTCTTTTGGGACGGTTATGCACTGCGATGGAGCATAGCTGTCGCCGTTGGACTTTAACCCCAGATATTCAATGCTGGGGTCATGTGCAACCCCGGCATCAAATATCCAGGGTCGCCGCAAGTCCCACAAGCCTGAGGAAGCTGAACCAGGTAGCGTTGATATTGAGCCACTGCCGAGTTAGCTCCCCGGGTAAAGATAGGCACAGCAAAAGCTGGCCTATCTTTTACCCACGGGTGCTAACCAGACAGCAGTGCTATATTTCCACTGCCCAGCTAGCAAATGGCGCCACCCATAACACGCCCCATGCTAAGTGGTCAGCATCGCGGCATATAGTGGCATTAATCAGGGATATTCAGCAGCATTTACACGGTTTACAGATGTGTAAACCGTGTAAATGCCTTTGCATATCGGGCCCTATACTTACAAATTTAGGCCTGCCATTCACTTACTGAAATTTGCGAACCTAGTGCTAAAAATCAATGCTAAGCAAGCAACTTTTTTTCCTGGCCTGAGGCCATCCCTTTGCCATATATATTTTACAAAATTTTGGGCCTGGTATTCAGCCCATAGTCAGAGCTGCTGAAACACCTGACCACTGTAGGCAGAAGTACAGATAGTCACTGCCAGAGCCCATCTGGTGCTGACTAACTGCTTTTGCCACTGACATAATTTTGCTACCTGATTAGTGGAAATATTCAGCCACTAACTGGATAGCAAAAGCGGCATAAAGTTAGGATAACCCTTGACCTGTCCTAGCTTTATGTGGTTAACTATCTAGTTAGTGGGTTGAAAAGCACCACTAGCCAGATAGTAACAAAGTATATGATGGCAGATAAAGACCAGTATGGTCCATCAAGTCAGCCCAGTAAGATGGCAAGAGTAGGTGCACCATGAAGGTTACCCTTCCCTTTGCTTTGTTTAGTGGTGCACCCACCGCTCCGTGCAGGTCACCCCTATTTGTTGAGATATAAGAGATAGTTTATTTTGATTTTATCATGGTGCTATAAAGGGATCCACTGTGTCTGTCCCATGCCATTTTGAAATCTGTCATTGTATTTGCCCCCACCACTTCCATCAGGAGGGCATTCCAAGCATCCATCAACCGTTCAGTGAAAAAGTATTTCCTGACATTGCCTTTCAATTTACCCCCTTGTCGCTTCATGTCCTCTAGTTTTACAGCTTCCCCAGCTTTGGAAGAGGTTTGTTTGTTCATTAATATTCCTTAAGTATTTAAAGGTCTGAATCATATCTCCTTTGTCTCTCCTCTCCACCAGAGTGCAGATATTTAGGTCTTCAAGTCTCTTCTCATATGTCTTCTGGCGCAGGCTCCAAATCATTTTGGTCGCCTTCCTCTCAACAATTTCAAGTCTTTTTATATCCTTTGAGCTACTGTAGGGTCTCGAAAATGAAACACAATACTCCAAGTAAGGCCTCACCAGTGACTTGTACAGGGGCATTAATATTTCCTCCTTTCTGCTGGTAATTCCTCTCGGTATGCAACCCAGCATCCTTCTGGCTTTGGCCACTGCCTTGTCGCACTGTTTCTCCACTTTGAGATCCTCAGAAACAATCACTCTGAGGTCCTTCTCCTGTTCTGTGCACACCAACCTCTCGCCCCCTATCACATACATTTCCCTTGGATTTCTGCATCCCAAGTGCATGATGCTGCACTTCTTCACATTAAACCTTAACTGCCAAGCATTAGACCATTCTTCCAGCGTTTTAGATCTTTCCTCATGTTGTCCACTCTGTTGCAAATATTGTGTCATCTGCAAAAAGGCAGACTTTCCCTTCAATCGTTCAGCAATATCACTCGCAAATATATTGAACAGTTCTGGTACCAGGACTGATCCCTGGGGCACACCACTATGTAGCTTCCTTTCATCCGAGTGAGTTCCGTTTACCATTACTTTCTGTCATCTGTCAGTGAACCAATTTCTGATCCAGTTAGGTAAGACTTGCTGGCCTATAGTTGGTCACTTCTTCTCTATTACCACTTTTGTGAAGAGGTACCACATCAGCCCTTCTCCAGTCCTGCAGAACCTCTCCTGTCTCCAAGGACCTATTAAAAACATCCTTTAAAGGCCCTGCCAGAACTTCTCTGAGCTCTTTCAGTATCCTGGGATGTATCCCACCCGGTCCCATAGCCTTTGTCCACTTTCAGTTTTTCAAGTTGTTCGAACACATCTTCTGTGAATGGTGTGGTATTCTGTTCACCCTGTTCAATGTAAACTGCTTTGATTTAAGAAAAACAATATATAAAACATGTTAACTAAATAAAAACACTCCATTCCCATTTGTTTGTCAATCATACATGGTCCTTCTCCAAGGATTTTCTTTAGTGAATACAGAGCAGAAGTATTTGTTTAGCATTTTTGTTTTTTCAATGTCACTTTCCACGAATCCATCCTCGGCACTTTTGAGTCTTGAAATTTCACCTCTGATCTTCCTCTTCTCCCGAATATACCTAAAAAAAAGTTTTCTCTCCTCGCTTCACATCTTTAGCCATCATTTCTTCTGCCTTTGCTTTTGTGATCCTTATTTCTTTTTGTCTCTTTTAGTTTGATCTTGTATTCTTTTCTGTGTTCCTGTGTTTGCGAGCTTCTGAATTTTGGGAAAGCTGTGGTTTTTGCCTTTATTCGTGCAGCCGCTTCTTTGGAGAACCAAATAGGTTTCCTTTTCCTCTTGTTTTTATTTACTTTCCTTACGTATGTATCTGTTGCACCTTTTATTGCTTTCTTTAGTTTAGCCTATTGCAATTCCACTTCCCTTATCCCCTCCCACTCTATCAACTCTTTCTTCAGGGACTTTGCTATTTTACTGAAGTCAGCGTTTTTGAAGTCTAGGGCTTTCGGTTTGCTGTGATTGGACTCCACCTTGGCTTTTACTATGAAACCACACCGTGTGATGATCACTGCTGTTCACATGTGCACCCATCTTGACATTCGACACGTTATCTCCATTGGTGCGTATTAAATCCAGCATTGAACTTTCTCTGGTCGGTTCCATCACCATTTTTCTGAGCAATGCTTCTTGGAAGGTATCCACAATTTTTTTACTTCTTTCCAGATTTGCAGAAGGAATACTCCAATCCACATCAGGTAGATTAAAGTCACCCAATATGATCACTTCTCCCTTCATGGCTATCTTTGCAACATCAACAATCGATTTGCTATCCATTTCTTCAGTTTGAGTTGGAGGCCTGTAGACTACAGCAGTATGGATGACAGTGCCATCTCCTCTTTCCAACACAATCCACAGCGCTTCTTCTTTTCCCCACGTCCCCTGCGTTTCAGCAGCTTTAATATTGCATTTGAGATATAGGACTACTCCTCCTCCTTTTTTGCCTTCTCTGTCTCTTCTATAACCAGCTATGACTATATCCCATTCATGCAACTCGTTAAACCATGTTTCTGTAATGGCCACAACATCCAAGTCCATTTCTACCATCAGGGCTTCCAGGTCAGGAATTTGTTTGGCTAAACTTTGAGCATTTATGCACATTGCCTTCCAGAAATTGTTGGCTGGCTTGCTTGTATTTTGCCTGAATTTTATTCTACACTCCTCTTCCTACTTACCATCAATGTCTGGCTTAACATGGTGACTGTTTCCAATGTTGTTCTTGCTGGGAATGACATCCTGAACTTGTTCTTTTCCATCCATCACCTTTTTTTCATTTAAATGTTTGTCCACATATTGCCTGAAGTTTTTTTTATTTATACAATTTCATAATAAACTCGCAAGATACACACTTGTTACAGTAAAGAATATACAAAAGAAAATCAATCATTATAGCATAAGAGAAACCCTTAGCTCGCAAAAATTAATAAAGTAAAATTCACTAGTCCACAAGTAACTTGTGGGCAGGCAAGTCACAAATCCAAAGAAAACATTTAAAGAAATATGACACATGAAGGTGCTGTATATTACTAACTCCCAAATTATGCTAAGATAGAAGACCGACTATAAAACTGGGTTAAATGGGAAGGCTCAAAAAAAGTATAGCTGATGCCTTGATATTTAATTAAACAACGACAGGGATATCTAAGGAAGAAAAGGCCACCAAGCTGTAAAACCTGGGGTCGAAGCAATAAAAACTGCTGTTGACGTTTCTGTGTGGCTTTTGAGACGTCAGGAAACATCCTATCTACACCCCCCATAAATGGCACGTTTCTAACTTTAAAATATTATTTCAAAAGGAAATCACGATCTGAATCAAAAGCAACCGTCAGCAGCAGGGTTGCTCTGGGAACATATGCGGGATCAGTAGTTTCCAAGAACCCAGTCAGATCCAATGAGTCCATTGGGGGTGAATGAACTGGAGAGGAAACACCATGGGTCTTGCGCTTGGCTGTTGGCAAATAGAAAACCCTTGCCAAAGGAGGAACCGATTCCAAAGGAATTTTCAAAATGGAAGTAGCTTAGGTATTAATTAAACCGTTCGGCGAGGTAAATATTGCCTGAATTTTTCACTTAGGATCCTTTTCCCTGCTACAGAGAGATGCAGTCCATCAACACAGTATAGCCTCTTATTGTTCCATCTACTGTATTTCCCCAGTTGCCTATATATCTAAATCCTTTTCGTTTACACCAGGTTTGGAGTCGCATATTAAAGATGGTTATGTGATGTAGCCTCTCTTACCTTTTTATCATGAACAGATAGAACGTCTGAGACAATGAATTGACAATGGGTTTGTTTCCCTCCCAAAATCTGGAAGTCTCTTTGCACTGTAGGGATGCTGGGCCCGATTTTGAGTCATTTGGATTTTGGAAAGGCTATGCACCTTGTTGGCGCATAACCCTCCCTGCCGACTTCGAACCCGGATATTCGGTGACGTAGCAATGGCATTGAATAGCTGGTGATCGCCGCAGAGACGGAAAGCTGCCAGGGCTAACCAGGCAGCAACGATATTGGATGCTGTCCAGTTAGCTCCTGCGCCTTAAAGATAGGCAAGGGTTTTCTTTGCCTATCTTTAAGGTGCAGATCGCTAACCAGGCAGCATGCAATATGGCTGCTGCCCTGTTAGCGACAGTCTCCCCCTCAGCTCCGCTCCAGAATGTCCCCAACACACCCTGATGGTAACCGGATGGCCTCAGGGCACATAGGGGATTTAGCGGGGGATATTAACCATGTAAGTGCCGTTGAATATCCCCATCTAAGGCATTTACATGATTTACTGGGCTGTAAACCATGTAACTGCCTTTCAAAAATCGGGCCCACTCTTTCTAGTCAGGTCATTTTTACCCAAGTGGATAACATCAATTTTGGAATGCGTACTTTCCGCTCTGACTACGCTATAGGGCAAGCTCTAAGGCTCCAAATGATTCTTCATAGAATGAAGGCACCACAGCTATTGCATTAAATACATGACATGTTGATTAAGACGGTTATAAAGTAGTTTTAACACAAGGAGAAAAAGTGGGAGTTACACCTAATTAAAGAACAGATCTCTGTCTGTGATTATGAAGACTATATAGGCAACGCAATGCCTCCCTTCTCTATTTCTGTGGATAACGCTACACTCCTCCCTGCTTCCTCAGCTCGCAACCGTGGGGTCGTCTTCGACTCTTTCTTTGCACACATGCAACAGACAGCTAAAACCCGTCGCTTCTTTCTCTATAACATTGGCAAAAATTCTTCCCTTCCTTTCTACACACACTATTAAGATACTTATCCACTCTTTAATCACCTCCAGTCTAGACTATAGCAACCTCCTCCTTGCTGATCTCCTTCTGCGCGGCTAATCTTTTACCAGCCTCGATATGCTCATATAACCCCCTCAAGTCACTTCACCGGCTCCCTATTCATTTCTGTATCCAGTTCAAACTTCTTCTGCTGACGTATAAGTGCATTTGCTACCTTTCCTCTCTTATCTCTCCCTACACCCCTCCTTGGGAACTCCCCTCTTCTGGCAAATGGCTTCTATCTGTGCCCTTCTCTTCTATTACTAACTCCAGACTTCACTCCTATCTGCTCCTTATGCTGGAACAAACTACCTGAGTCAGTACATCGGGCTTCATCTCTGACCCTTTTCAAATCCAAGCTGAAAATTCACCCCTACGAGGAGACTTTTGGATCCTGATTTGCTTAATGTCCTATGTGTTTCCTTATCATTCCCCTAGATGTATCCTTGTCCTCAGCTGTTGTGTTGTCTCTCTTGACTAGATTGTAAGCTCGGATGAGCAGGGACCGTCTTTTACATGTGTCTGTAAAGCGCCGCGTATGCCTTGTAGCGCTATACAAATGATGAGCAATAGTAGGTTCTCTTGACGTTGTGCTGGAAATTACTGGATCAAACTCTGGTACCAGGACCAGCCCAGCCCCGCCCACAGACCGCCCCAGCACTAACCAGATTGTACCAAGGCGATCTATTGGGATATTGAGCGGCATGCTCAGTTAATGAATATCTTGCTCACTGGAGTCTGTACGTTTTGCAGGTCCCACAAACTGCAGAAACCTCTTTGAATATCGACCCCTTTGAGTATAAATTTAGGCAGTGAGTCCTAGTAGATTTTCAAGGAGGCCAGTTTAGGAGCATGAATCCTCTCAATATTAGCCTCTGTATTATGTATATGCTGGAGCTGCCAGAGCGCTAAGCTAAGAGTCATGAGCCCAAATAGCCTCAGGTTTCAGAGGAAAACATTGGAATTGATCGCTAGAATTTAAAAACGCAATATGGAGAGTGCATTACATTTTCCAGAATATTCTTTTATGCTTTTTAACTGCAGTGTCCATGTACAGCAGTCACCTTAATGCATGCCTGTCCTCTTTGAGATTTTGTAATTGTAAAAGGCGTCGCCTCTAGGGGGCACTCTGCCAGAGCAAATGTTCCAGCTCTGGGTCTGGCGTTCCTTCACCAGAGTGATTGTTAGGGATAATGGGGAATTCAAGAAGCACAAAAGGATCAGATTATCATGAACGTTTCCATTACGTCCATCGAGGCTTCCAGCTCTAAGTCCAGGTAAAACTGGTCCATCCAGCCTTCCGGCAGTGCTGGTCACTCCTGAACCTCTGCCAGTTAACAGTCCAAAACCACAACAAACTGAAGGACTCGCCCCATCCCTGCGAGAGTTCCTTTGCTTCACAGGGCTTTTCAGGCTTAGGCTACAGTGGACAACTAGTCCAGACTAGGATTTGTGGCTGCCACCTTCTGCTACTTCACCTTACCTCTGCTTCGTTTGCCAGCCAAGTCAACAGCTCCTAGGCAGCGCCCAACATTCAAGGGAGTTAATATCCTTTCCCTTAAGTTTATCAGTTCCCCAGAGTATCTATGATCACTCCTCGCTCGTGCAGTAGTTCTTATATCGGTTCTATATCTTCTCACTCTGTCGCCAAACATCTGTTTTGATTAGAGAGCAGTCCATCGGCTCCATACCTTGTACAAGAGATTCCAGTGAGGTTTTCTCAATCTCCAGTTTTTCCTCAACCAGGTCGTCTGTCCCAGCTGCTTCTGGGGAAGTGAGGTCATCAGATCCTAGTTTTGGGAACTCTTCCCCTCCCTCCAGCCCTCCCTCCCTTAGGGGTAGATTGCTGGGGTTGTACAGGGATATGAACCTGTATTGAGAGGTTTGGAAATTAAAGGGGCCCTGCTCTTTTTCCCAGCATTGAGCCTTACCTTCCTCCTCCTGTTTGATACAGGATCTCTCCTCCCTTTTAAGTCAATGTCTGGCTTTGCTAGTACCTCCTGTAGTCCTTCTGGGCCACAAAGGGTAACAGCAAGGGGAGTGTCATATTTTTGAATATGGTGTGCGTAATATTTAAATGATGCACAACTTACCGCAGGTACAGTTTTCTTTTAATTGTGTTTTCTGACATGCAAGAACACATCCAGGGGAATGATTGGGGCAGTCAAGGGCATTTGCATAGCATCAAGTATAACCAAAGTCCAGCATGTAATTGGGAGAACGAGTGTGCGTGTAACTGTGCGCATAGAAACAGCCCTGGATGTTTGCGTTCAATACTAACACACTGTGCTTAGGGAGTTAGGGATGGAGCAACATGGCGGCTTGAGGATGATGTGGGTTTGAATGCTCCATGAAGTGCCAGTTCGTCATTCCCTCCCAATTCTTTATTACCTGAATTTTTTTCCATATGACTCCTAAGGAGAGGGAAGGGAAGCACTCTGTCCTTCCTGCGACACGGAGCTGTGCCGCTGCATCCAGCCCTACGGATTCACCACAGCGCAGCACCGTCTAGTTCTGGTGTGTCGCTGGCAGGAGATCAAAGGGACGTTTTGCCTCAATCCATGCTTGATTCAAACATTTCGCTCAGCCCAGATCCAGGGGAGGCTCTGAAGAGGCCTGTGATACTACTACAGGGACCTGTTCTTGACCAGACACTGGCCTGGGAAGACATCCACACCTGTCTGGAGGCAACAGCAGGACAGGTTGAGGGGGTTGGAGTGCAATATATCCTGGAGGAAGGGATGGTTCAGGATACCAAGGCGCTTGGAGTATGTGCTGATGGGTCAACACAGTGGATGACCGAACTGGAGCCTGACTCTGCTTAAGTTGGTAATATCAGAACTGATGACTCGTTAATACAATTAACCAGACCCACTTTGCTTTCTAAATGGAGTCCAAAGTAAACAATGGTGGGTCCTGGTCAGGCCTTGACCTCTCAGTTTAATTCATATGGACCGGGACTACAAATACTGGAAACTAAGGTTGCTGACCTGCAAGATAAACATGAGGCTGTTTCCAACGAGATGGGGACCTTAGAGACCAAATTGCAAGAACCGGGGAATTTGACTGTAGCATTTATTAAGGACTCTGTTCAATTACATTGTAAAAATGAGAATCTAGAATACTGTTATATGGAGGAATTTGTGTTTAATAAACTTTCCTAAGACAGTATTTAACATTTCTAGTGCTAAGTTACTGATTTCACGAAGTTCTACAAATTTGAGAACAATCTATTGCTCCTGTTTCTAGAGCATTCGACATTTTTTGTTTTAAGATGGTGGGAGAAGATCTGAAGAATTTTGGTGATCGGTCTGTTATACTGGAGGATGGTTTAAATCTGATGGCTTTTCTAGAGACTAGATGAAAAATTAGCAGTTCTAGCAACTTCATTGGTTACTCTGGCTTTGAAACCTGATAGAAATTGGCTGTTGAGAATATTCTCTCGTCGCCAAGAGGCTATTTCTGGACCACCTCATTAGAGCTTTCCCGGACGTTTCTAAAGCAACGAAGAGGAGAAGGAAGGCTTTCCTTCTGATGAAATCCCAGGTTTTGCAGCTAGGGACTTCTTTCTTGCTAAAATATCCAAGTAAATGATTAGTCAGCTATAGGGAGGTTTTGTATATTTCGGTGAGTCGTTAACAGCTTGCTTTCTTTTTGAGTAATAAACTTATTCAGTCAGGGAGCTCTGTGTAGAGTCATTATGGGACCCTTTTACTAAAGGGCACTAGCTGTCCAAAAGGATCTGGCACACGCTAAAGGCATGCATTGGACACTTGTTGACAGTCATGCGGAGCCATGATAGTGCTGCCGGACTTTGGCACTAACTGTTCATGGCGCGTTACGGTTGCAAGTGGGAGAGTTGGAGGAGAGGAGGAGGAACTCTTTCTATGGCACCCCGGGATGACAGGGTGGTCACCTCTTCTTTTAAGACAATGCTTTGAAGAGGATGTGGGGATAATTCCCAGTGCACCTGTGCTACCTGCAAGACAGGGATGTATTGTAGCATGGTTGTACTCATTGCCACCTCCGTAGGTCTTGTTGAGTGTGCCCGTGCTATTGTCGTGCAGCGGTAGGACCACCTGCACTGCGGTAACTGCCGGGGACATGTTTTCCACACTGTGGTGTTGCCCTAATGTGCCATGGATTTGCACATTATCAGTGTGTTTACTACAACACTGCAGCACCCTTTAGTAAAAGGGCCCCTATATGTCAGCAGGTCCCTGACTTAATGTGTATCTTCTTTTGACTCCATAATTATTTTTTGGGTCTTCCTTGTGATTTCCTTTGGACTTAGTAATTGCCCCCTCCCCCTCTTTTTGTGCACATCTACTGGATTAGGTTGATAATGTTTTCTTTATTTTTTTATTTTCCTATATGCATTTTTGCTTTTACCCAATTGCTTTTGTAATCCTCTCAGGGTTATCCTTGATGTTTTATAAAATATATTTTTTTAAAACATTCAACGCAATGCGCAACTAACTTACAAACTCCCGAATATAAAAGTGGCTTTCCGAGCATGAAAGTATGAACAGAGCCTTATCGGAGCGGGATAATGTTGATGTTATTTCAGTCTCTCCCTCAAGTTAATGTCTCCCAGTTGGGTTACTTGTGCATATACCATAACAGGAAAGACCCTCACCCCTCTGCCAGGATACGTTGGAGTGATTTCAATCTCTGAGGTTTGCTGCTAATGCTCATCTCACGACTTATACTTTGTTAGAGAGCCTCTTCTTGTAGTTCTTATTACTGTAGTCACCTACTGTCTAGACTATTATAACCTTTTATATATATAACAGGTTTTATATACTGCTTTATCATTTCAATCAAAGTGGTTTACATTGAAACTTAAACTTGGCAATGTACATTAAACAGGGACATTGATAACTTAGATTTTTCTCAGGCAATGGAGGGTTAGGTGACGCCCAAGGCCACAAGGAGTGAATGGGAATTGAACCCTGGTACAGTCAAACCTCGGTTTTCATGATTAATCCGTTCGAAAAAGTCTGACTAAAACCGAAACGTATGAAAACTGAAGCAATATTTCCCATAAGAAATAATGTAAATCCAATTAATCCGTTCCAGACACCCAAAACTATTCACAAAAAATACATTTTATAGAGAATAACTATATTTTTACATACAGAAAACAATGAGAAATATAAATGACTAATGAAATGGATAAATGAACATTTAACATCACTGAAAGCAAGCTAAGTACAGTACTGTACAGTACAGTATGTTAACATCTGGCCTTAGCCACCCCTGACAAGCTGCTGTGCCCAGCTCTCTTCGGAATCACATTGAATTCAGTCCATTAAAATACCTTTACATTATCTGCTCAATGCTTCAGAATGGCAGAAAATCTTAATGATATAGCTTCAGACGTACCCTGCAAGAGAAAGAACTGCCTCCCACATTCATGCAACATCTCCTGCTTACGTTGACAGCTTTTCTTCCCTGCTACCGGGACAAAATCTCAGTCAAAAGACGTTGAAAACCGAAGCAATGCATGAAAACCAGGACAAAATCTCAGTCAGAAAAGACGTTGAAAACCGAAGCGTATGAAAACCGGGGCAAATGAAAACCGAGGTTTGACTGTATCTGGGTTCCAAAGCTAGTGTTCTTAACCATTAGGCCGCTCCTCCACTCCTTCTTGTTGGTCTCCCTCTGAATCATCTCTCTCCCCTTTAATCTGTTCAACGCTGCTGCGAAGCTAATCTTCCGCCAGCCTCATCATACTCATATTACCCCTCTTCTTAAGTCACTTCACTGGATCCCAATCGGGTTCCACATCCTGCTGACCTATAAGTGCATTCACTCTGCAGCTCCTCAATACCTTTCCTTGAAATTTTTCTCCATTTTTCTACTGTAACTGGCTGGAAAAGGAGCTCAGGGAAAAAATAGCACGCTTAGTTTTTTGTGAATATTTTGCGAAAGCTTTAATTACATCTCATGAAGAGGTAGTTAAAGACTTTGCAAAATCAGCTTTGCAAAGTACATTTTGCACACAATGATGTTCTGTGCTAATAGTAAATGAGCTGCTTTGCATAATTTTGCAACGCACCAACTCAATTATTTAAATACATTTTTGCAAACCTAAAACTAGATGCAACAATATACTTTTTCCAATGCAAAAAAAAATGTTGCAGTATCTGCTTTGCATGCTAAAAGGGGGAAAGTGCATACTCTTGCAAATAACATCTGCCGCTTATACGCATGAGACAGACTTTGGAAAATGCAGCTCTCCTCTTTATCTGAGAGCAGGATAGCTCAGAGTATTTGTACAAAAAAAATGACGGATGAATCCTGGTCCTGAACGGTAGTTGTCTTATTTTGAGTGTCAGCGGAGTTAAAATCAATGGGGTATTATCTCTGAAGGAGATCACTGTCCACTGAAGAAGGAAGGGTGAGTTTGTACAGCTGGTAGAACCGAGAGAATGGGGATATTGGCAAGAGAGAGCCAGAAAGTCTGAAACAACACACCAAATGCAAAGAAAAATATTTTACATCCTTCTTCTCTTCCTGTGGCCTATAGCTGTAGCTAGGGATAAATGAGCATCTTGTCTCTCTCGTTCCCCGGCTAGCCCTTCATCGTCAGCATAGCCAGCAGATGCTGCTGGAGATCCATGAAGCAGGCACCGCCCCATCCACACTCCCACAGCTAAATAAGACCCTTCTTTCTTCTACATCAGCAGCAGGCTTGGGAAAAACACACTGAAAGCTTAGATCGCCTGTCCTGAAATTCACCTCAACATAGGTCTTGTCACAACTACATCAGTCTAGTCCATCAAAGGCACAGTCAGAGCTGCTGTGCACCCTTAGATCAGTGAGACTGTCTAACATTCACACAGAGGAAGAGCAAAGCGTGAGCAGGTGCCTCGGGCCCGAGGCTAAAGCAACATTTGTCCTAACAAGACCTCTCAGTTTTCCTTCAAGAGACAGAACTGTTCCTGAGAAGTAGATGGTCTTAAATGCTTCTTGTTGTGGACACAGGCACAATCTCTGGAAAAACGAAACAGCTTGAGAGGCTAGTGGAATGGCCTGCTCGAACTGATAGCGACAAACAGTGTACATTTGTATAGAGTTACCCCCTGATTTCTCCTGGCATCATTAAATACTCTCACACTCCCTCTTCTCCCACACCTGTGCCCAGACCGCGAACTCTTAATGCTTCCTCTGCCACTGTCTGCCCCACGGAGTCTCCTGTGTCTCCGGAGAACTGCCCCATGTCCAGTGCCACTGATTCCCCTCGACAAGGGCCAGACTCCTCTCTGGCTTGTGAACGGAGTGGCCCAAAACCTGCAGAAGTGAGGTGAGGGGCATTCCCGGGCATGGGGACAGCATCCTCACATCTGGGGAAAGCAAGATGTCAGTGTCTGCATGCAGCGGCAAGCCTTCTTGCTCAAACACCGTTAAGTCAGACGTTTATCCCCTGCTTCATGGCCTTGGAAACTGCAACCAATCGATCCATTGGACCGGGACTGAAAGGCTGGGGTTCCAAGGGGAAAGCCCTCGTCTTTCCCTTGTGCTTAGGCATCAGAAAGGAAACAGTGCTCACTCAAGCAGCCATCTTGGTCACGCCCCTTCCACCTTCATGTGGAGCCATTTTGAAAATATATAACTGCATGCAGTGGGAGGAGCCAATCTACAAATTTACACGTGGGGAAAAATGGATGGAGGAACCCTGGCAACTTACATGTGTAAGTACCAGTATTTTACAACATGCACGAGTATATAAGACATGCCATACTGGGTCAGACCCAGGTCCATCAAGCCCAGTATCCTATTTCCAACAGTGGCCAATCTAGGTCATAAGTACTTAGCAGTTTCCCCAAAAGACACAGGTTGGAATTTTACATTTAAATGGCATGGGACAGACACAGTGGATCCCTTTTTATAGCAACAGGATAACATCAAAATAAACTTAACCATCTAATTTCTCAACAAACAGGAGTGCCCTACACGGAGTGGTGGGTTCACCCCTAAACAAAGACATGGGGAGAGGTGACTTGCACGGAGCGGCAGGTGCACCTACTCTTGCCACCTTGCTGGGCAGACTAGATGGCCCATACTGGTCTTTATCTGCCGTCACTTACTATGTTCACCTCTTCCCTTTTCCCTTCTTTCTTACCTCCTCTTCTATCCTACCTTCTTTCCCATCGCATTTACTTTCCCTCCTGCCAACTTGCACAACTCTTCTTCTCTCTTCTTAAACTCCCTCCTGCCTTTCATCCCTTTCCTCTCTATTCCTTTTGTTCTTCTGTCCTCCCTTTCCCTTACCCTGCTCCTGCTTCTCTACCCACCTCCTTCCCTTCCCATTCTTCTTTCCCTTTTTCTGCCTAAAGTTTCATTGGCAGACTCCAAAATATTTTCCTTTTTAGCATGCACAATTTGCAATAGTATATGATAAATCCCTACTAGAGTGCATTTGCAGTTAGTGCTTGCTAATTCTTTTTCCGTGTGTTATTTGCATTTAGTGCGTGCAAATCCCAGGAAATGCAAGAGGCTGCAATACTGCCAGTGGCCACATGGTGGCAGTCTTATTTCTTAGATTCTGATTGGATAAACAAACACACAAACCTTAGTTTTTTATGAAAATAATTTTAGAAGGGTTTGGTGTCAGTAACGTGCAAAAACCTGAGGTACATGTGTAAATAGACATGCATGTTAAAGTAGCAATTTTAGAAGAGAGGCTGCCTATATATTTGTAAGGAATGTGCATTAGTTTTCATATGAATTGAAAAAATCAATGAAAATCATTTTTTGGTTTATTCTGGGATCAACTAACCAACAGTACCTGCTCAGAAAAATTTCCTGAATCATCAATCATTAACTTCATTTTCATCAAGCACAGAGACACTCCGAGACACACTGGAGCCAATCTGCGAGAGGATAAAGGTCAAGGAGAGGGGACCAGCGGCCTTCACAAGGCTCTTCAGTTAGCCATGTTGCAAATCTTTGAAAGGCAGCCAAAGAAATGTATCCCTGCCTGAGTTCTGCAAATGCCATGGGTGATTAGGTAACAGCAGGGCTAAAAAACACAGCCCAGACTATGGCCCAGAGAACAATTTGGGGGTTAGGATTGAAAAGGAGAAAGAAAAGGAATGAAACCCCCCCCCCCCGCCATTTTCTACTTTGTCTTTGAGGAAGTATGGAAGAACTTCTTGGGACTTAGGACTTTAAGGTAGAAAAAACAGAGAGCTTCAGGTCTGACTTTGAGCTAGTGAAGAAGAGGTGGCGGGCTTTCTATTTGAAAGCACAAAAAAAGCAGCTTGAAGGGGTCAGTGTGTTTTTGCCACCCTTAATGATGCTGTGTCTATGTGCTTTTACAACTGATAGGCATCCTTCTCCTATATGCTCCTCCAAGGAGTGACTCACTAGGGTGGGGTAGGAGATCAGGAAAGGCAGAGAGAGGCTAGGAAAATTCTGTCTTCAGTTTCCCATTTGGCAATTCCTTACTGTCCTAAGCATTGCTAGAAGATGTGCACTTTTATTTGTACAACACAGACAGTGGCAGTGGATAGAACAGGTTACTGTATCTAATCTATCTGTTTCAATGCACAAATAGAAGATACAGTGATATAATTGCTTAAAAAAATCTTGTTCACCTTTTTTCTGTAACAACAGCTGTGGGGTTGGGAGGGTACCTTACTGTATCATTCCATTCTATGATCACAGAATACAGTTAAATAAAGCTAAACATTAAATAAAAGCTAAAAGATAGATTGTCTCTGCCCCCAAGAGTTTGGATTGCAATCCAATAGGACCATTAGCCAGGCAAGCACATTCTCCCCTCCCCAGTCCATTGAAGAGTGTGAGGAAGCAGGCAGGGGGTGGGTGAGTGACCACAGGGCCAGTATCTGAGGCAACACACTTGATGGTACTGCTGGGCCACACAAGTCTGCTGTTGGTGCAGGGCATTAAAAGACAGGCAGTTCCTGCTCCCAAAAGCTGGAAATCCAGTCTGACCATATCATAATGCTTGGGAAGGGTAAGTCTTTGAAAATGTAATGGTTGTGGAAGGGAGGGAAGGCAAGAGCAGCACTATCACACGTGCACTGAAAGAAACAGCTTATTCCCAGGATATGCTTATGGGCTTCTCTAGTCTGCCGACAAAGCTGAAGAGAGATGTCGTTACAAGGAGGATAGGAAGAACTGCAGCTTTAGGTGCAACGTGAAAGAGCAGGTGTCCAGTATCATCTCCACAGAGGCGCAAGGGGAGGTTGACACGGTAGAGCGTGGGAGGACATGAGAGAAGAAACAGTGAAGGCAATTGAGCAGAGCGACGGGAATGGTGTACTCCCTGCTGAAAAGTGTGTGGAGTTGACCTTGGCAGATACAGAATTTGAAGGATCCAAATGAGTGGGATTTACTTCTGGATCCTCGGATATTGAAAAGCGTGCTGACGGAAGAGGATGTTGAAGAGATTGTTGTTAGCATGCCAACTGCTAAGAAGATAGAAAGTGAGACTGGCAGTGCTAAAAGCAACAGCTCCCCACAGGTAGAGGGAACAATATAGAATGGGAAGGATGAAGTACCTTAGCTCAGCTGGAGTCCGAGGCTGGTTGTCTCTGGAACAGCCAGAAGTCCAAAGAGACAAATAGCTAGAGTCTGCATAGCTAGTTTGTTGGAAGCAAGCCATGGGAGGAAACACAGGAGGTATTTGTGGGAGTCTTAAATTGTCTCACAGGGTTAGTGAAACAGCCTTGGGAGAATACAGAGGGTCCAGTTTTCAAAAGGTATTTACATGGGGAGGGCTATGTACTGATGAGGCGCATAGCCCTTCGAAGATGCGCCCATCTCAATATCGGGCCCAGAGAGTCTTTGTGCTCATACAAGCAGCAAGGAAAAAAGGCAGAAATGGCATGCAAGGTCTTCTGTGCATACAGGATTATTTTTTGTGATGAGCCTTAAGAACATAAGAACATAAGATATGCCATACTGGGTCAGACCAAGGTCCATCAAGCCCAGTATCCTGTTTCCAACATTGGCCAGTCTAGGTCATACGTACCTAGCAGTTTCCGCAAAAGACACAAGTTCCACAATGCTTGTACTGGGTCAATCATTGATATCCTTGGTCCCTTCTTAATAATGGTTTATGGACCTTTTTTTTCCAGGAACTTGTCCAAACCTTTTTTAAACTCAGCTACACTAACAGCCTTTACTACATCCTCCGGTAACAAATTCCAGAGTTTGATTACACGTTGAATGAAAAAATATTTTCTTTTATTAGTCTTAAATAGTTTACCCTGTAGCTTCATTGCATGTCCCCTAGTCTTTCTATATTCTGATAGCGTAAACAATTGATCTACGTTTACTCGTTTCACTCCGTTCATTAATTTATAGACCTCTATCATATCTCCCCTCAGTCGTCTCTTTTCCAGGTTGAAGAGCCCAACCTTTTTAGCCTTTCTTCATAGGAGTATCCTTCCATCCCCTTTACCATTTTGGTGGCTCTTCTCTGAACCTTTTCTAATAATGCTATATCCTTTTTAAGATACGGCAACCAGAATTGCACACAATATTCAAGGTGTGGCCTCATCATGGAATGATATAGAGGCATTATAATATCTTTTGTTTTATTTTCCATTCCTTTCCTTATCATACCTAGCATTCTATTTGCTCTCTTGGCTGCCGCTGCACACTGGGCCGAAGGTTTTAACATGTTATCCACAATGACGCCTAAATCTTTTTCCTGGGTGGTGGTTCCTAATGTGGAACCTTGCATCGTGTAACCATAGTTTGGGTTGTTCTTCCCTAGGTGCATAACTTTGCACTTGTCCATATTAAATTTCATCTGCCATTTTGATGCCCAGTCTTCCAATTTATCAAGATCCTCTTGCAATTTTCCACAATCCTCTTGGGTTTTAACAACTTTAAATAGTTTTGTGTCATCTGCAAATTTCATAACCTCACTCGTTATTCCCTTTTCCAGGTCACATTTTGGTAATTGGTATGAGATACTGTGAGGTGTCTCGCCAAATCAGGAGGTAGTCATCATGCAGTCGTCTTGTGCACAGTAGGGTCCATGATGAGAGACAAAATGCAGTAGAAGATGGTATGTAGTCTCATACATTGTTGCAAGACCAGTAGAAGCAATCTGTGGCTGAGAAAGGTCTATGCAGCAGGTTATTTTGCACGTAGGCATGGTAGGAAACAATAGTCTTCTGTATACAGACATACAAATACTTGACAGGCATTTGCTTGGAGGTCAGCAAGTTTAAGATTTAGGAAACATCAGTCTTTTGCAGCAAGAATCCATTTTGTATGGTTCAGGATTTTGGCTCAGAGCAGGCCGCAGGGTACCAGTCCTACAAATCTCACTATATCATGGCAGATTTGAAGATGTTTTATACAAACTGCCCAAAGCTTGCTTGTTTACACTTGTGATGTATTCCTGCAATGTAAATTAGATGAGAAAAGCAGTCTCATGACCACATTTTGGATCCCTTCGGGCAGGAAAAGATGGCTCAAACAACCATTTGGAGTCTCTGTTGCACTAAAGGTATATCAGCAGAAACAGCGTGAATGTTTGGCTGTGCTCGGTAGCACTGAATCAAGAGCAGATGATATCTTATCATTGGATGTAGTGATTCTCAGGCAGAACATGACCATGACAGCAAGCTCTTAGCCCTAATGAAACACTGCAAGCAGGTGAACCTATGGCTCAGTGTGCATAAATTACAATTCAAGATGATTGAAGTCCACTTCCATGGACATATCTTGTCTTCACAGGCATGAAAGCAGACCTGGATAAGATTAAAGTCATTCAGGATATGCTATTGCCTGCAGATGAAAAATCCATGCTGCTCTTTATTGGGTTTGTAATGTACCTGCAAAATTCATGCCAGGCCTTATGAAGATTTCTGGATAAGGATGCAGCTTAGCACTGACTTCTGAAACATGACCAGGCAGTACAGTGCTTGGAAATAAAGCGCTTGGTCATAGATGCCCCTATGCTTTCACCAAGCCAGTTATGATACAAGGTGACTCTAGCAAAAATGGGCTTGGCTGCTGCTTAATGCAAGACCATCAACCAGTGGCTTTTGCATCCAAGGCACTTACCCCAGCTGAGCAAAATTATGTACAAATCAACAAAAAATGTCCCAGCTTTGTGTTCGCCTGCCAGCACTTTCATCATTACCTCTATGGCCAAGACATAATTACATCCAAACTAACCACAAACTACTGATAACAATCTTCAAAAGGCCCCTATTGTGTACATCCAAGTGACTTCAAAGCATGTTTCTAATATTGCAACATTACGACCTCAATGTTATAAGTCAGGCCCTAAGACAGGGTTCTTAACTGGGGGTATGGGAACAAATGATGGGGGTATCGGACTGGATCTCTGAATTTAAAAAGGTGGTGTTGTTAGATTAAAATTTATATTATTAATAATCACAGTTATCAACACAGAATGAGATGGTAAACCATTGCCCGTGGAAATACTTCAAGTCAAGAACCATTTGGGTAAGGTTTGCTTGTTTACGGATGATTCCAAAATCTGCAATAGAGTAGATACACAGAAAAGAGTCAACAACATGAGGAGGGATCTAGCTAAACTTGAAGAATGGTCTAGAATATGACAGCTGAAATTGTAATGCTAAAAAATTCAGGGTCATGCATTTAGGCTGCAAAACTCCAAAGGAGCAGTACAGTGTAGGGGGTGAGGTAATTCTGTCCACAAAAGAAGAGTGGGACTGGGCATACTTGTGTCTAATGACCTTAAAGTAGCTAAACAGGTAGAAAAGGTGACAGCGAAAGTACTACTATTACTACTGAGCATTTGTATAGCGCTACAAGTTGTACGCAGCTCTGCACAGACATGTAAGAAACTGTCCCTGCTCGTCAAAGCTTACAATCTAGTCAAGACAGACAACACAGAAGGTGTAAGCAGGGATAAAACAAGGGGGAAAGGAAAAGAAAAAGTAGATCAGGTGAGTCAAGATCCAAAAGCAGCAGCGAAGAGGTGAGTTTTCAGCCTGGACTTGAAGAGGGTCAAAGAAGGCGCCTGGCGTACAGACACAGGTAGTTTGTTCCAGGTGTAAGGTGCAGCAAGGTGAAAGGAGCAAAGTCTGGAGTTAGCAGTAGAAGAGAAGGGCACAGATAGAAGTAGTTTGCTAGAAGAGCGGCGTTCCCGAGGGGGGGTTGTAAGGAGAGATAAGAGAAGAAAGGTAGTGAGGAGCTGCAGAGTGAATGCATTTATAGGTCAGCAGGAGAAATTTGAACTGGAAAGCCAGAAAGATGCTTGGGTATATAGGGAGAGGAATGGCCAGCAGAAAAAAGGATGTGATAATGCCTCTGTATAAGTCTTTGGTGCGACCTCATTTGGAGTATAGTGTGTAATTCTGGAGACCTCACCTTCAAAAGGATATAAACAGGATGGATTCAGTACAGAGGGTGGCTACTAAAATGGTTAGTGGTCTTCATTATGAAGCATATGAGGACAGACTTAAATATATTAAAATGTATACTTTAAAGGAAAGGCAGGATGAGGTGATATGATAGAGACATTTAAATTCTTCCATGGCATAAATGCACAGGAGGGTCTCTTTCAATTGAAGGCAAGCTCTACTATGAGGGGACATAGCATGAGAGTGAAAGGGGATAGACTCGGGAGTAATATGCAGAAATATTTCTTTACAGAAAGAATGGTAAAGATGTGTGGAATAGTCTCCCAGTGGAGGTGGTGGACACAAGGACAATATCTGAATTCAAAAAAGCATGGGACAAACACAGAGGATCTCTAAAGGTAAAAAGGGGACTATTGTAACTGATACGGAAAGGCAGACTAGATAGACCATATGGTCTTTTTCTGCCATCATGATTCTATGTTTCTAAGTCCTAAGTACAAATTTTAAGGGTTACTTCTCAGATATTAATGATGCTAGCATGGACTCTGTTTCGTTCATGAACCCATTCCCATTTGATACATTTACGATGAGTGACAGCGATTTAGCAAGATGATGTCATTGAATTCCAAGAAAGATAGCTGATTTGGAAAAGGCTGGGCTAGATACCAGGCAGTTTTGGTGTGAACAAATTGCAGCTTACCCTAGCTTGGTTCCCTTCACAACTCCCTATCACTGTGAAAGAGGATTCTCTGCATTATTAAACCTGAAATCAAAGTGGAGAAATTGACTTGATGTGTCAGATGACATGTAAGTAACATTGTCAATAACTATCTCTCAATTCCCTGTTTTCATGGCACAAAACAGCAAAAATCTCACTAGTTGTAGCTAGATTGTGTATTTGTGATTTGAAGAACTATGATGAAATCCTTAAGGTTTTTTTAAACTGTTCTGTTGCTAGCTATATACATATACATATATATGATTTTGACAGTCTGGTGAAGGGGGTATAGGGACATACTGGGCGATCCACTGGGGGTCTTTTGTCGTAAACAGGTTAAGAACCCCTGCTCTAAGATGTTTGCTAGTGACACACTCAGCAGAGCCATTGCAGATGACATTTAGCAGTACAGCGCCAGTACTGAGTATCTCAAAGTTTGTTGGATGCAACAAGAACAAAGTGACATTGCACATATCAACCAGGCAGATTATCTAGTCCAGAGTGGAGGCTGCAATGGCATCATACAGCGCACCACAAGAGATGATATCTTGCATACTGAAACCTGTAGTCCCGAATGGAGGGCCAAATTCAAAGGAGGAAACATCAGTTAAAATTAGGGAATACTGGTCATTCAGAGATGAAATCAGCATAGGTGACTCAACTGACTGTGGGAATTATCGCACAATCGCTCAGATCCCACATGCCAGCAAGATTCTACTGAAGATTATTCAACAGAGACAACAGCCATAATTGGAACAAGAACTACCTGAAGTGCAAGTAGCGTTCAGGAAATGGCAAGAAATGAGAGACATCATCGTGGATGTGAGATGGATCCTTGAAAAGACTAAAGAATACCAAAAGGATATCTATTTGTGCTTTATTGACTACAGCAAGGCTTTTGACTGTGTAAATCATGAGAAACTCTGGGCCACATTAAGAAGCATGGGTATACCAAAACACCTGATCGTACTCTTGCACAATCTGTACATTAATCAAGAAGCAACAGTTTGAACGGAACAAGGAGAAACAGAATGGTTTAAAACCAGCAAAGGTGTACGACAAGGCTGCATACTTTCCCCCTACCTGTTAATTTATATTCATAACAAATTATCAGAGAACTAGGATTGTATGAAGACAACAGAAGTGTGAAGATTGGTGGAAGACTCATCAACAACCTTCACTGTGCTGATGATACCACACTACTGGCTGAAAGTGAAGATGATTTGATGTGCTCCTCAAGATCAAGGAACATAGTCTTAAAATGGGCCTGTACCTTAATGTAAAGAAGAAAAAGATCATGACAATTGGCAAAATCAATAAGTTCATCATTGATGGAGAAGAAATTAAAATTGTGGACAACTTTAACCCTCTTGGATCAACTATCAATAAAGAAGCAACAGGCAGTCTAGAAATCCGACGACGCATTGCTCTTAGCAGAATGGCTATGAAGGACCTAGACAAGATTCTCAAGAACAAAGATGTCTCTTTCCATACAAAGATTTGACTCATTCAAGCCATGGTATTTTCAATAACATCATATGGATGTGAAAGTTGGACAGTGAAAAAGATAGACAGGAAGAAAATTGATGCCTTTGAATTATGGTACTGGTGGCGAATACTGCGTATACCATGTACTGCCTGAAGAACAAACCAGTCAGTACTAGAGGAGATCAAATCTAAGCTTTCTTTAGAAGCTCAGATGACAAGATTTCCTTTCATTCTTTGGACACATCATGCGAAGAGAGAGATCATTAGAGAAAGACATCATGCTTGGCAAGGTAGAAGGTCTACACAAAAGAGGAAGGCCAGCAATGAGATGGATCAATACAATAACAGCATCTACAGTCTGTCAACAATGAGCCACCTGACTGAAGACCGAACACAATTTAGGACAGCTATCCAGAGGATCGCCATGAGTCGACACCGACTCAGCGGCACCCAACAACAACAACAGGTCCAGGCTTATTATATCCAAATCATTGTGATCAGAGATGCTATCAGGTATATATTCAAGCCATCTAGTCTGCCCAATAAGGTGGCTAGAGTTGTAGAGTTACACCTGCTGCTCCATACAGGTTAATTACTCCCTCTCTATGCCTTTGCTTAAGATTGTACCTGCCACTCCAGGAAGACTACCCCTCTCTCAGAAGAAAAGCCTGCTGTTCTACTTCTTGCTAAGAAAATCTAGGGACTGCTGGGCCACCAGCAGCCAGCATTGACTCAACAGCACACATTGCATTGCATTGTATCATATCCCGCCTGTCCCTCCTCTCCTATAGGGTTTACATATTTAGGTCTTCAAGTCTCTTCTCATATGTCTTCTTACGCAGGTTCCAAATCATTTTGGTCATCTTCCTCTGAACAATTTCATCTTTTTATATCCTTTGTAAAGTACAGTCTCCAAAACTGAAGACATTACACAAATGACCTGTACAGGGGCACTAATACTGCCTCCTTCCTGCTGGTTATTCCTCTCTGTATGTAGACTAGCATCCTTCTGGCTTTGGCCACAGGTTTGTCATACTGCTTCACCCCCTTAAGATCCTCAGACACTATCGCTCCGAGATCCCTCTCTTGATCCATACACACTGGCCTCTTGTCCCCTATTGCGTACAGCTTCTTTGGGTTTCTGCATCCCAAGTGCATTACTCTGCACTTCTTTGCATTAAATTTTAATTGCCAAGCTTTAGATCATTTTACTAATTTTTGCAGTTCTTTTCTCATGTTTACTCCCTCTGAAGTAGCCATTCTATTGCAAATCTTCATGTCATCTTCAAAAAGGCAAAAACGTCCTTTTGATCCTTTGGCAATATCGCCCACAAAGACATTGAACAGTAGCAGTCACAGAACCGATCCCTGAAGCACTCCACTATTCGCTCTCCTTTCTTCAGAACGAGTTCTGTTCAACAGTGATGAAGCACGTTACCAGCTAGCCCAATATACTGTAACACCCTTTCTTTGTGGTCCTCATAGTTGCTTCACCAACTGCTTGGCAGACAAGGGAGTACGCCAATTCTATGAGCTTTTTTCTTCATCTTTACTCTGTTGCTCATGGATTTTCAGGGTTCTTTTTGGTGGGGATTGACATAAGCCAGGAGGATCTCAGTTAGTCAAGACGGACAACACAACTGCTGGGGACAAGGATATGTCTAGGGGAATGGTAAGGAAGCGCATAGTTGGAGAGGAGGAGACTATGTGGATCAGGATCCAAAAGTGGCCTCGAAGAGGTGAGTTTTTAGCCTGAATTTGAAAAGGGGCAGAGATGAAGCCTGAAGTACTGACTCAGGTAGTTTGCTCCAGGCATAAGGAGCAGCAAGGTGGAAAGATCAAAGTCTAGAGTTGGCAGAGAAGAGAAGGGCACATTATAGCAGCAATCTGCCAGAAGAGCGGAGTTCCTGAGGAGGGGTGTAGAGGAAAGATAGTGAGGAGCAGAAGAATGAGTGCACTCATAGGTCAGTAGGAGAAGTTTGAACTGGATACGATAAAGCGACTTGAGAAGAGGGGTTTATATGAGCATTGTGAGGCCGGTGGAAGATTCTGAAATAACAGAGTCCAAGCCAGGGTTTACTTAGCTTTAGGGTCACTGCAAAACAATAATAACAATTGGTAGGAACAATGGACCAGATCTACAGTATGTTGCAAGCAGTTAACTCCTTTCTCTTATCTACAATTGGTTACTAGCAGATTATTCCTTTCTCTTCTCTATTTGGAAAGTTACCACCTTTATTTCAATTATTCTTCAGCTTAGCAATCAATTTCAGTTATTGAATTTTCTTATTTGCCACTCATGCACTTTTAGTATTTAAACTGATCTTTCCTTAAGTGGAAATCCTTCTCTCCATAATGCTTTGTCCCAGTGTAATCTGTATGCGAGGCAGGCACAGTTCCCTAATGCAAATTTGACATCCAGCACAGCATCTGGTGCCACTGGTGTAGGATGGTTGGTTGGGTTCCTTCTCGTACTGACTGCTGGTGGCTTTTGTAGATGCAGATCCCTGGAACTGCTCTGCAAGGCTCCTGGCTCTGGTGATCAGGAAGGTGTGGTTGCTGGTAGAGCTCTTGGAACCCCTTTACAGGCTGATCTGCTCTTCTTGTGAGATAGTGAAGTGCTGGCAGAGTTTGCACAGGCATCAACCCTCTGCTTTTTCTCTTCTGCAGCTGTTCTAAGCCTGTTCTCTAAATAATATGATTTAAAAATATGCAAAAGACTCCTATTCTCCCTTAGAGAGCACTGGCTGGGTGCCGGAAACACCTGCCCTGAAGGGCAGACCTCTTCTACAACTGCATGGTCCAATGGCTGGCTACCAAACACACCTGCCACTGAAGGACAGAAATGTTACTCCCTACTCCAGCATGAAATGACTTGCAGCAAGAACCTCCCCTGTTCTGGAAAATGTCAGACATTTCTCTCTACTTCTTGTAATATTTAGTAGGGACACTGGATGGTGCTATGATCAGTAGTCTCTACAGTTCCCTTTACTGGCCTAATATGCAAGGCAAGATAAAGGACTTTGTGAGTAATTGTTCTACCTGCAATGAATTGCACGCGAGCAGCAGATGGGAACGATGATGTCACATGAAATACCAGTGCAGCCTTGGCAAATTGTCAGCATGGACTTATTTAACTCTGCTAGGAAAGACTTCTTGTTGATAGTGGATCAATATTCAGACTTCGGGGAAATTGAACTGCTCCCAGACATGTCTGCTGAAGCCACAATCAAGTGTTGCAAAGTACAGTTTGCACGCTATGGCCAACCTAATCAAATGATCTCAGATAATGGCTCTCAATTTACTTGCAAGCAGTTTTAAAAAGTCTTCTTTCGAGTGGGGGTTTGAACACGTTACTACATCACCGAGGCAAAGCTGAATCTGCTGTGAAGATAGTGAAGAACCTGTGTAAGAAAGCAAAAAGGGATGATGAAGACTCATGGAAAGCTCTACTGCACTGGAGAAGCTCTATATCAAGATGACCTATTTATGAGAGATTTGCCTGAGCTGAATATTGGGCACTCGGTTCATATGAAATCATTATTAGGAGATCATACGAATTGGAGGTGAGGTACCTGTGTGTAAAGGCTCACCCATGCTCATATCTAGAAGATGTTGAAGGTACTCCCTATTGCCGTAATCTTATGACCCTGTGAGGAGTTCCACAAGGAAGACACACATGCCTAATGTTGCACAGATTTAAAGGAGTGTGCTCCGAGCAGTCCTTTAAAGCATATGTGCATTCACTATTTTAGCATGACAGCACACATATACCTCCTGAAATTTTCCACCTCGGTATTTATACCTGCTCTAAATTGTGCATAATCCCAAGTTAACTTCTCTGGAGTTTGGTGATTGAGAGAGAATTTGTGCCTCTGCTTTGAAATGCAAAAATTTAGAGTTTGGGAGCTGGACGACATAATTGGCTTCTTTGGACATGCAGTTTTTGCAAAATGTGCTACTTGCAGGCATACGCAGAAAAATCACCACTTGCAAAATCACTACTTACACATGCAAAGCCCCAAGTAATGCCGTTCCTTGTTTTGAAGTGGTATTTTTTAGAAATGGTTTGCTCCTTCCGCAGCACTGTACATATTATGCAAAAGACTCCGTGATCAGTGGGGTTTTTAAATAAAATACTAGGGGTTGTATTCAACACATGAATCCGAAGCTCCATTTCTGGACAAAGAAATTCTATATAAAATTAGACTCTATGGGGGCATTTTCAGCGGCAGAGGTCAGCACACTTAAAGCGGCTCGCCGTTGGCACTTTAAGTTAAACTTGGGTATTCAATGTCAGTACCATATCCGGCCATATCTGCCCAGTTAGTCAGTCAGTTAGCTAACCAGTCAGCGGTGATATTTGGCCGTTGGTTTTATAGCTAAACCAGCTAAACTGAGGTCAGTCATTCAGCTGTCCTAACTTTAAATGGTTAGGGTTAACCAGCCAGCGGCTCAATATTGCCACTGACCAGCTAACTACGGTGCTGTTCTCGCTCGGCCTCGGGAATGCCCCAATGTTAGCTGGCTAGTGTAGGGGCCTACAAACCTGGTAGCAGGGAATGTTCAGTGGCACTAGACGGTTTTCCCACTGACTGCAGTTTAATTGGTTAGCAGGTCTGCTACCCCGTTGAATCGCTTTGAATTTGTTCCCTAGATAATGGATTCATTCAACTTCCTAAGACAAGAGTTGGATATCACTTTTTAAATGCAAACCCCCTTTGATCCAAAGGTTTAAAGTTCTTGGAATCCAAAATATAGTCAAGAAGGGGCAGAGACACTCCCTTGCAACTGCCCTATCACCCCTCAAACTGCCCCACCCCAAAAACTACTCGCTCACAACCACCAACCCGCACACTGCTCCTAACCCTAAAGAACACTCTTGCAACTGGCCTGTTGTGTGCCATCAAGTCAATATCGACAACTCAATTCCTGGGTTTTGTTGGCAGGCCCTGGCAATCTACATCTGGTTGCGCCTTTCCTTCCTTGCAGTAAGTCGACAGCATTCCAAGATGGCTTCCCATCCAAGTACTAGCCAGGCCTAATCCTACTTAGCCTCCAAGATCAGAGAAAATCAGGCTTATTCAGGTCAGTATGGCCACCACACCCTAAATAAAATACCCACAAAATTACCCTACTTCCTTGCAAAATGCCCCACAATGTATCGTTCCATGGTACTACCGCACCTTGAATATTGTGTGCAATTCTGGTCGCCGTATCTTAAAAAGGATATAGCGTTATTAGAAAAGGTTCAGAGAAGAGCCACCAAAATGGTAAAGGGGATGGAAGGTTACTCCTATGAAGAGAGGCTACAAAGGTTAGGGCTCTTCAACCTGGAAAGGAGACAACTGAGGGGAGATATGATAGAGGTCTATAAATTAATGAACGGAGTGGAACGGATAAACGTAGATCGATTGTTTATGTTATCAGAATATAGAAAGACTAGGGGACATGTAATGAAGCTACAGGGTAAGCTATTTAAGACAAATAAGATAAAATATTTTTTCACTCAACGTGTAATCAAACTCTGGAATTTGTTACTGGAGGATATAGTAAGGGCTTTTAGTGTAGCTGGGTTTAAAAAAGGTTTGGACAAGTTCATGGAGGAAAGGTCCATAAACCATTATTAAAAAGGGTCCCAGGATATCAATGCTTGACCCAATACAAGCATTGTGGAACCTGTGTCTCTTGGGGATACTGCTAGGTACGTATGACCTAGATTGGCCACTGTTGGAAACAGGATACTGGGCTTGATGGACCTTGGTCTGACCCAGTATGGCATATCTTATGTTCTTATGTTCTTACCCGAATCTGCTACCTGCAAGTGGTCAACCACCTCACCAAAACCCCTGTATCTGCCCCACCACCCTGCAAACTGCTTCCACTCCAAAAAGCTACTGCCCCGCCCCAAAAACTACTCCCCTACAACTGCCTCACCCACCAAAAATATCCCCCCCCCCCATCAGCCCATTTCGTATTCTCCCATGGAAACGCCCCATCCCCAAAAATGCCACGTTACCTCAAAATTACTTCCCAACAATTGTAGCCAACCTTCAAAACTACATCCTCCATAAAAGCCCCACCAATCTTGGCTACCTTACCACACCCACCCCACAATACACAGTACACACAGAACACGCAACAGTAATAGGATTAGATTTTTGGTTTGTAAATCTGGGTTACCAGGACAGGTTAGGGTAGAGTAGGGTGGGGCATTCCTCAAGCAACTTTCCACCATCATCTACTAAAAATATTCAATTCCTTTATTTCCTAAAAGTACATTACGTTTCTCATCACAAAATATTTAGGATCCAACAATAATTATAATTAAATGTAATTGTTTGAATAAAACAGTTTCAGAAATATGCACAAAACATAACAATTTCATCTAGTTAAAGGCCTGATCTTTGCAGTTTTCAAAGTCGTGCCTCGTTTTAGTAAGTAAAGCCAGTGTTTCAGCCAGCATGCTGTGGCTTTCTTCAGGGTGAAGTGGTTATGCAATAGATGTCTATCTTTATATATAGTGGTTCTCAAACCTGATTGGTCAGATTGAGGTGGGAAATTTAAATTTCGGTGGGAAGGATCATTGAAGAAAAGTCTGAAAATTTTAAATTTGATTTTGCCTCAAGGACTAGTGCCGAAGACCAATTAATTTTTTCCACCTTCCAGAATCTGAGATTGCCACAATTATCTTCCTGCTAAAATTAAAAATTCCCTGCCTCTAGAATTCTCACGTAAACTTTTCCCACCTCTTTTCTAACAAACTTTCCCACCAAAATTCAAATTTCAAATTCCTAGTCTTTTTCAATGAACTTTCTCTCTAATATCAAGTTCAAATTTCCCACTTTTTTCATCAATGAACTTTCCTGTCAAAATTCAAACTTCCCACCTCAATCCCACCAATCCGGTTTGATAACCACTATATTCAGGAACAAAAATCCACTGAATAACCACTTCACCCTGAAGAAAGCCGCAGTATGATGGCTGAAACGTCAGCTCCACTTACCAAGATGTGGCATGACCTAGAAAACGGCATAGATCAGGATTTTAGCCATGAAAGCCTAAGAGAATAGTTAAAGGCTTGTTTCACTAAGATTTTTTCCCCTTAGACAACAGAATAAGAAAAATAAATCATAGTAAATCAAGTCCTAAAATTTTTCTTAGATGACAATTTGTAAATTTAAGTCTAATATGGATAGATAGTTCCATTGCTCCTGTCCAATAACCCAACAATTCAATTCCAGCTCACTGCCCCTCCTATCACCAACTTCCTATTCTCTAGGCAGCCCTCCACAGAGCCGGCCTGTCCATTGTGCTCAGAGAAAGCATTGTGGAACCTGTGTCTTTTGGGGAAACTGCTAGGTACGTATGACCTAGATTGGCCACTGTTGGAAACAGGATACTGGGCTTGATGGACCTTGGTCTGACCCAATATGGCATATCTTATGTTCTTATGAGAATATTGTTCGCACAGGGCCCCGCATGAACTTCATTCTGCAGGGTTTGAAGGGCCGGCTTCAGAGGGAGCCGAGGATGCCAGAGCCCCCGACTCGCCTCTGCACAGCGCTGTGTTCAAGTGAAGCCCGCTGAGTGCCGGGAAACAGGAAATGACTTTTAACCTTTCCCGGTACTCAGCGGGCTTTGCATGCACACAGTGCGAGTGAAGGAGCACACTGCTCTTCACTCCAGCGCTGTGCAGAGGCAAGCCCGGGCCTCGGGCATCCTTGGCTCCCTGTAAGCCGCTCAGACAGGCACGGGGCTCTTTGGAGTGGGGGTGGGGTCTGGGATAGCACTGGAAATGGGCTGATGGGGGGGATTGGAGAATGGAACTAGAAAGGAGCGGATGCTGGGTGGGGCTGGAACTAGAAGGGAGCTGATGTTGGGGGAGGACTAGAAGGGGATGCGGCTGGGGGAGTGTGGATGGAGAGGGAAAAAGATATTTTGTGTGGAAGGGAAGAAAAATCTACGATTGGCCGGATATTGGGAGAGTAAGTGGGGATTGAGGATGGAAGGCTGAAATTGGAGTGGATGAAAAAGAAATAAAGAAAGAAATGGAGGAAAGAGCAAAAGAAGAAAGATCAGTATGTTAAAGCAGATGTAGAGAGATAATGGAAAAAAACTAGAAGAGAGAAGAAAGGACAAATGTACTGCAGACAATGGAGAGTTAGCAGAAGACATGAAGAAACCAGAAGAAAGTGACTGGAGCAATTGTAACTGAAAAATAAAATGCCCAAACAAAAGACAGAAAAATACTTTTTTATTTTTAGTAATTAACTGGAATATGTCAGCTCTAGGAAATGTGCATCATTAACGTCTTTGCGTTTTGTTTAGTACAAGAGGAAATTAATTTATAGTTTTATTTCTCCAGTGTTGTACATTCCAAGTTTGGCTTTTGGGTTCCCAGTTTAATTCTTGTCTTCCTATTTCTAAACTGTGATCCCTTGTTCTTTGTTGGGTGACAGTCTATGTTGTGAATGTGTAACCAAGCTGAGGTATTTTGTTCATGTAGTTTCTATCTGACAATGCCACTTGTTCTCTTTCCCCAGTATTCTCTGAGATGTACTGGTTTAATATCTGCAGTGTTGCCTTTTGATAGGTAGGGTCTGGTGCTTTGTGAGTCCTGGTAGTGCTGTTATGATACGGTGGGTTTGCTATGGGTTCTAAATGGTCAGTGTTTAGAGTACCTCCTAATGTGCCTGGCAGTTGGCACTGGAATATAGTAATGTAGAATTCAGGTAGTCTTTGGACACTAATTAAGAGGCATGTTTACTAAAAGTTAACGTACATTAACATTATGCAAATATTTATGCAAATGAGACCCCACAATGAGTCTCCGCACATGGTCCTGCACCCCCTTTGGGCCTCCAGGTCCTCCAGTTCCAATCCCCCCACTCCTTTAGTCCTTACCTAGTTCCATCACATCCTGCTCACTTTCCCTTCCTAGTTCCATTATCCCTCAGACGTGCCCTCTCCTGCACTATCCCATCCCAAATTCAATTGCACCTCCTCTATCCCATCACTCAGCGCTGGTTTTTGTTGCCTTCTCTGGCCCCAGTTTCAATGTCCACTCCTTGATTCCTACATTATCTACTCCTCTGCCCAGGTTCGTCTGCATTTCCCCCTCCCTCCCCCCCCCCCCCTCTGTTTAACGACCCTTTCCCCTCTTCAGCTCTTCTAGGGCTCCTTTCCTGTTTGTTCCAGCAGAACAAAGTACTTCAATGGTCTCCCTATAATACTCACTGTCTTGTATGTGTTATTAGCAGGGCTCCACCCCCTCCCCCCCCCCCCCAGATTATCTTCAAAACACTACTGAAAGATAACTGAATGCTACCTGATAATGTGCCCCTCTGTGTGTCATGCTGGACATCCCCCCTCCCATTGGCGTCCTCGGGCTGCTGTTCCAGCAGATCATCTTCTCCAAATGCCGATCTAGTTTTCTCCTCCTGTGTTCACTGATTTTTACTGTGGGCACAACTGAACTTTCACAGCGCACCTCCCTCTTCTCTTCCTGCCGCAAGGCCTACCCAGCACCTCATGGTCTTGCTGCACAGAGAGCTGCTTCCTTTGCCACTGGTACAGCTTGGTAGGGATGGACCACAATTGGTGCTGCCGCAGTCCTACAGATTTGCATCCCCTTCTTTTATCTTTTAGTAGCAGCACAGCGGGGGCTGAAGCTCTGGGCCGCCATCTGCTGCTTCTTGCACCTCACTTCCTGCTACCAAAGACGGGCAGTGGCCAGACCAGAGTTGGTGAGTGCAGGGTGTTTGCAGTTGCAATCCCTCCAGTGAGCTCTGTGGTCCACCTCGGACTCTTGCAGAGAAAGATAAAGGGAAGGTGCAGATGCAGAATGAATTGTCTTCAATCAGGGACAATTGCTTATTGAAGGAGGACCAATTATGGATCTCAATGTAACTTCGAGGATAATCCCTGAAAATCGGGGACGTCTGGTAACCTGACACAACAGAGAGAGACATGCGCACACTTATTGGTCACTAGGTGTACTTGCAGCTTGTTTGTTGGAAGGTCAAGGCTAGATTAAGGTATTGGCAAGGTAGGAATCTACCAACTATCCAAAGTTGTTGGATTTTTTTTTGGGGGGGGGTACTGTCAGATGTGCTCAGCACTCAAGAGCTTAGGATTGACAACTGTCTGGCTTTTTTTTTTCACGATTCTACTGATTTTTATATTGATGCCTGGAATCTAGAACGAAACCCTACCCCACTGTGTGAGTGAGTCTGACCTGTCTGCTCTGCTTCCAGTGTAACTAGCAGCAGATACACTGGGAAGGATCCAGCCAATGACAAGACTGTAGGGGAGGAGCACTGGAATGCTGCCCTAGTCATAGACTGTAGATAGGATCCAACCAATGGGAAGGCTGTGGGGGCGGAGCACTGAAATGCTGCTCTAGTCACAGGCTGTGGGTAGGATCCAGCCAATGGGAAGGCTGTGGGGGCAGAGCACTGAAATGCTGCTCTAGTTACAGGCTGTGAGTAGGATCCAGCCAATGGGAAGGCTGTGGGGTGGAGCATGGACTGCTGCTCTTGTGACAGGAAGGGAGGAGGTGAGGTGTGGGTATTTCCTGTGCTGTACAAGTTTAGTTTCTGCATGTGATGGGAGATGGAAGAGAAATTAAGTCAATATCCCTCCCTCCAAAAATGCCACGATGCTTTTCTGAGTGAAATGCAGTTCCAACATCTGCAGACTACTGGCTTATGGGAACAGCTTAAAGATCTCAATATATATACTTTGGAAGAAAGTCGGGAGAGGGGCGATATGATAGTTTCAATGACTATCTGAATTTGGAGGATGTAGTGGAGGTTGCTGAAGTCTGCATTGTCATTGCTTTATCCGGATAACTATCCAAATGGCAATGCTGACAAACCTGCTTCTATTCAAATCTTGGCTTGTACTCACCACATTTTTCAGATATTCAGTACTGGCCACTGTCCAAATGCTGAACAGCTGTAGCCGGTGTTTAATAAAACATTGGCCATGGAATTAAAATTTGACTGAGCAGTTTTGTACCTGAGGCAATGGAGGGCACCCAAGGTCACAAAGAACATCATCAAGATGAATACTCCCAACTTCGCCGAGTTCTAATTCACTCAAGATCTGGGGCAAGTGAACAAAATCATTTACCGAAATTTGATTGATGGAAAAATCCTGAATGCAAACATCCTTCTCTAACCTTCCTTAAATAGGCAAACACGCTTGTCTTTTTCTCAGGACAACCCTCATGATGGTTACAGAGTTGGTTCTTTGGAAATTTATTGTTGAGGTTGGCACAGGTTTTTCAACTGATCTGTTTTCTTCAGGCAACCTTGATGCTCTGTGTTTCTTTTTCCCCTCTATGCTGTTGCTTTAGATGGAAACCTATGAACACTGCTGTCAGCCTGAGGCTTGTGGCAGAGTGAAAACCTGTGGGCTTAAGAAGGCTGCTGTGAGATGGTTGTTTGGAATGCCGTCCTCTCACTTACACACAACTTGAGTCTAATTAACACATTGCTGAGATTGTGGTCATAAATAGCATTGACGTCGTGTTTTCATATTTAAACAGTTAAAAACAACTGGAGACTGACCAATTACCTCATTAAAAGCTCTTCATAATTTTTGTTTATATTTGTGTTAAAACAGTTTGTGAGCAGCTCCAATGAGATGGTCAAGAATGTCCTTCATCTTGCTTACAAAAGCAAGGATGCAAAAACCCAGGACTGGCCCAACCATTGGACAGGACTAGGTGATTGCCTAGGGTAGCAGCTTCTGAAGCAAAAGAATAGATCCTGACAGACCCACAAACTCAAAGACTCGTTGTTCTTTATCTTTGTCTTTATTTAAAACTTAATATACCGCCAGAACCAAGGCATATGGCGGTTTACAATAAAAACAAAGGGAATACTGCTGAAGAAGGAAATGGAAAAGGAACGCCTTTGTTGATAGGAAAGGGACAGCGTTAGAGGAAAGGGACAGTAGGCAGCAATAACAAGAAGAAGAATAAGTACTCATTGGGTATCAACGAGGAGGGGGGAGGAAGAAGGAGAGGGGTGAGGAAGGTCAAAAGCTGTGCAGAAAAGATAGGTTTTGAGTTTCGCTTTGAAAGCAGGAAAAGAAAGTTCCAGACGGAGGCGGATGTCAGGGAATTCCAGAGACGAGGATCGAGAAAGAAGAAGGCGGAAGAGCGCATTGACTCAAGGTGAGCCTGGGATGGAGAGGGAAGAAATAAACGGTTGGCATGAATGGATCTGAGGATTTTTGGGGGGCAGTGAAAATGGACCAGATCGGAGAGGTAAAGTGAAATGCCGGTGTGGAGTGATCTATGTACGAAAATGAGGATCTTATACTGAATACGGAAAGGGATAGGTAGCCAGTGTAGCCGAATAAGAAGGGGGGTGATATGAGCAGACCGAGAAGTGTGGGTCAAGAGACGGGCAGCAGTGTTGTGAACCAATTGAAGTCTACGAAGTTGAGTGAGGGGAAGACCAGCTAGAGAGGCATTACAATAATCCAAATGTGAAGTGACAAGAGAAAGGAGCAAGGTGGTTAGAGAAGAGGAAGAAAGGAAAGGACGGACTGCACGAAGTTGCCGAAGGGTGTGAAATGAACGTTGAACAACAGAGGAAACATGCTCTCTAAAGGTCAGAGCAGAATCCAGAGTAACATCGAGATAGTGCAGTGAGGTGACAAGAGAAATGGGAGCAGCTGAGAAAAGCGGAGCAAGAGAAGGGACAGGAGCACCAGCAGTGAACCAGATGGCCGCAGTTTTCGATAGATTAACATGTAGATAATTATCAGAGAGCCAAGAGGAAACAGAGGAAAGACAGAAGAGCCAAGAGGAAACAGAGGGGACCAATATCAGGAGCGAGTGAATCAGTGTGATAAAGAAGAATAATATCATCTGCGTAATAATACGCAGAGATACTATGCTGTTGAATAAGTAGAGAGAGAGGGGCCAGGAAGATGTTAAATAGCAGTGGTGCCAATACCGAACCCTGAGGAACACCACAGTGAAGAGGCGTTGGAGAAGAGATAGTAATAGAAAGAACCGAAAAAGACCGATTAAAGAGAAAAGAGTGGAACCAGTGAAGAACTTGGCCAGACAGACCGATAGCGCTAAGACGTGAGAGAAGAGTACAGTGGTCGATGACATCAAAAGCAGCAGAAAGATAGAGTGAGACAGCTAGAGATATAGAACCTTGATCGTGAGTGACGTGTAACTCGTTGAGAAAAGAAATAAGAATCTAAGATTCAGTACTGTGGCCAGGGCGAAAACCAGATTGATGGGGGTGAAGAACCAAAGAAGCCGCAAGGTGTGCAGAAAGTTGAGAGAAGACCAGTCTCTCGAGAAGCTTAGAGAGAAAGGGCAGGTTAGAGATGGGGCGCCAGTTTGAGGGAACTGAGGGATCTAAGGAGGGTTTCTTCAAAAGGGGACGGATAAGGGCATGCTTCCAATGGGAGGGGAAGATGCCAGACAGCAATCTAGTGTTGAAAATAGAAAGAATCAGAGGGGACAGAGCCAGAGAGGGCTCGGGGAGCCACTGCGAGGGGATGGGGTCAGAAGGACATGTTTTCCGAGTGGTGGTGAGGACCCTTGTTAGTTCTGGGAGAGTGATGGGTTGGAAGGAGGACCAGCGATGGGAAAGGGGCGGAATACCAGAGGTCGAGGACAGAGGGGGGGCCTAAAGAAGGAGTAGGGGGGGAGAGAGAGGTGGAGGACAGGCAGGAAAAAGTTGTCGAATAGATTGAACTTTGGAGGCGAAGTGAGAAGCCAGTACAGAAGGAACAGGATCGGAAGAAGGGAGAGAGGGGGCCGTGGGCCTGGAGGTAGAAGGAACATATGGGGCGGAAAGAGAGTGAAGAATGCGATACAGTTGCCGTGTGGAGTTAGCCGAAGAGGAGATAAGCTTGGAATAGTGTTCCTGCTTAGCGGAATTGAGAAGGGTACGATAGTGTGTGTGACAGTGGCGGAAGTGCGATAGCATGGCTGGGGAAGGGCACTTACGCCAGAGGCATTCTTTTATCTACGGAAAGAGCAGGCACACATATATACAAAGTAAAATTTAATATTTCAAAATATCATGTCCAATTATGCATTTTAAAGGATTGTGGTTGGAAGGGTGGCGTTGGGATGATCGTGACTGTTAAGTTTTTAATTATCAAAATCTTGAGGGGGAGGGGCCATAAGGCTGGAGGTTTGCCTGCGGGCCCAATAACCATGCACCGGCCTTGTGAAAACCTGAAAGTCCAACTTAAGGGTTTTGTCGATCCTCTGTACTCTTACTTTTCTGCCTAAAGGAAGTAGTTGAACCTAAAGCAGCGGGTCTCTTAGATAACCTACTCCAAATATCAAAAAGCCATTCTCCTCGTAATCGCGCAGAATGTCTGGTCCTGCTTTTAGATTGTCCTGGAATAACCCAACCACAATATCCAGGGAGAACCACTCCATGTGCAGAAATAGCTTCAGCTCCTGTTCCATGGTTATTCTACTTGTTAACTTTTTCAAAAGCAGTGTCTTCAGAGGAGTAGTTTTGAATTCAATGTTTAAATAAAGATAACAAGACCCAGAATCTACTCCCCTAGCTTATCTGTTCTCCCGCAGTGAACAAAAAATAACTCCCAACTGACCAGTTGCCAATGACATCAGACTAAGGTCAGCAATCGCCAAGGAATAGAACAAAATTCTCACTGCCAACAATATTAAAAAAAAGGATTCTTCGGAATCTCAGTTTAAATCACGAAAAAGTCAACCATGAGATCAAACTTTCCTTTCTCGATCCCTTAGTAACATTTCCACCCAGCCTGAGCTGAGACCTTTCGATGCAAAACCATGCGGAGGTCATTTTCCTGTATTAGCAAACTGTTAGGCTTATTTGACCTTATCGATTTAAAAAAAAAAAAAATGCAACTTTTAAACGGCCGCCTTCTAGAAACCTATTCCCTAGCTGTTCTTGTTGAGTTGCCATGGAAACAGAGGTGGATGGAGTATTTTCAAATATTTTCTGCAGTCTGGTGCAGTTAAGGAGTTAAAGACGCCCTCCTACATACTCCTGCATCACACACGCATCATGATATGCCGGGAACAAGACCAAGGCTACTCGCCCCATCTTCCCATGACTGGCTACTAGAGGTAATTCCTCCCATTCAGGTCTGCTGATTGACTTTCTCTTTGAAAGCACCAGGGAGCCTGAAGCCAGCTCAGCTCCAATAGCTCCTAAAAACACATGCATGAAAGGGGCGCTTGGCAGAGCAATTAATAAAGAGACTGAATTCAGTTCATTCCCCTCGCTTCCTGCCACTGATAATGGACAGGACAAATTAGACTACGGATCTTACACTGAACTGTTGAAAGCGGTCGTCAGGATGTCAAGCGCGTACAGACGGTGCAGGAACAGGAATGTCTTTTGACACCACTGAGTACCAGTCCACGAGTGAAAGTAGATCTGAGCTTACTTCATACAGCAATTGGCAACTAGCCAGTGTTGGGGTTGATAGGTCACATCCCTGGCTAGCAAGTAATGAATGAGTTTACTTGCTCACTCGCTTTTCCCTTCTCAAGAAACACTTACCCGCTTGCCAAATAAATGGAGAGTGCACAAAACTGTATATTTAGTGCCAGCTCTCTCGTCTCCCAGAGGAAGAAGCAAAAAATAAAAACCTCAAAATCCAATAGCCAAGCTCGTTGAAGAGTTTGCGTTTTTAATGGGAAAATGGTAGTAGAATGTGTGGGGCAGACATCTCTTTTGAAAGTTCACTAGATGCTGAATGGCTGCCACTATCAATCTCTCACATGCTTTCAAATCACTTGCTTTAAAGAACTAAAGAAAAATCCCGACAGGACAATACAATTCACCCAGTTTCTTTTTTATGTGTTCTGAATGCAAACACATACCAACATTTGCATCCTTTTACTTTCATGCTCTGTGAATATTTGTGCAACAGCAATTTGGTTGTTCGCACAAATTCTATTCAGTGGAGTCTGATCCTATGCAAGTAAATGAATGTTTCTCTGCATGTCAGGGCGACATTGAGTCAGGACCCATGCAAGGATCTGAGGCACCCTAGGAGCCCTCTATCCTACCGCCCCCCTGCTTCCACCTCCCTTTACAGCAACAGGATAAAAACAAAATAAACTGAAACATATAACTTCTGAACCATCTAACGTCTCAACAAATAGGGGTGTCCTTCATGGAGAGGTGGGTTCACCCCTAAACAGAGACATGGAGAGGTGTGGCCTGCACCTACTCGTCCCATCTTCTGGGCAGACTAGATGGACCATGCTGGTCTTTATCTGCCATCATCTACTATGTTACCTCTGCCCCTCTGCGGGACCATTTAAACAGGAACACAGAACTTGCCCAAACTCACCACACTACTTGCTCTATGGCCTGCCACTTCCACCCCCTTTGACGCAGACGTCCTGTGCTGGAGCTTCAGGTTACAGAGAGAAGGAACCGCAACATGCTACTGGAGAGTTCCGGTAATGCTGCCACTGCAGGTCCCACAGAGGGGTGGCAGTGGGCATCCTGGGAATGTTGGCGCTTTAGGTTGCTGCCTAGTTTGCTTTATTGTGTCACGTCGGCCCTACATTGAGTCTAATTTACTGAAGGGTGGCTTCTGTTTTTTTGTGACTGTGGCCCTTGTAGTGTTATCTCCAGGGAGCTTCTATCCAAAGGATCCTGTACCGCTAAGTTCTACCACACTCCCTTCATCCCAGATTAACATCTACAGCAGTATTAGACCAAGGCCAGTCCAACAATCTGTCAAACTAGGCAGCTACTTAGGACGGCAGCTCCTGGGGAGCGGCAAAAGAACAGGTCATTCAAAGCTAAACAGTAGGGGCCTGATATTAAATTGGGCAGGCTATGTATTGCTACAATGCATAGCCCTGCCCACTGACCCTTAACCCCACATACTCAATGACACGGCGACGGCACCGAATATCCAGTGTCGCCGCACACGCCCCGAAGCTGCCGAAGCTAATCGGGTATCAGCAATATCGCCGCTACCCGGTTAGCGACAGTCTCCGCCTCCGCTCCGGGGCGTGTAGCGGGGTTAGAAGGGGATATTCGATGGCACTAACTGTATAAGCACTGATGAATATCCCGCTTTAAGGTATTTACACGGTTTACTGAGCTGTAAACCATGTAAATGCCTTTCGGATATCGGGCCCTAACAGCCAGGGGGAAACATAAGGCTTAAGGTTTGCCTAAGCCGCCAAAACCTTCAACCAACTCTGGAGCGAGCACTGCTGGCCCGAATGCTTAACATCGAAACCTTCTAGACTAATGGGTGAAAGTGGAAACTGATCAATGAATTTGCACATAAGATATTCTAATGCGACAGTGACTTTTATTCCATCGTTTTCCTCGTGTACTTTAAAAAAGAAATAGACAGTAAAAGCAGTTCCCAAGAAATGAGCTTCCTACCAGGAACCAGTTTTCTCCCCTAACTAGGAGGTAAAACCCAGTATTGTGAGTCTACAATAACGCATTCTACATCCCTGGGGAATGGTTGATGCAATACTAATGTTACACCGGTTCATGTGTAGACAACTTCTCTGAAAAGGGCAGAACCAGCCATCAAGTGAAGCCAGGGCTAGCTCAATCAGCTGCTGGTCATACCATGCTTATTGGCTGCCCAAATGGTAAATTTATGTATTAAATCCTCCATTGTTGTTGTTATGTAGCCTAATGGCAAGGAGTATTGAACTAAGAAACAGGAGAATTCTTGAGGCACAAGAGCTAAACTCTCCCTAGTTTTGACTTTCATATGACCTTGAAGGAACCATCATAGCTTAGTAGAATGTAAACAATGGCCCTTGGGCCACACTGGGTTCACAGAAGATATTTATCCAGCCTGTGGGTCCTCACTTCCTCGTGGAACTGATATCTGCAGAGCTAGAGATGATGATGCCCAGGGCTGGCCCGTCCATTAGGCGGTCGCCTAGGGTGGAAGATCCTTGTGGGCAGCATCACTAACTGCTGCTTCAGCATCATGGCGGTCTTTAAAATGTCCGCACATGTGCATGCAGTTCCAGCCTGCCGCTCCTGCCCACCCTCCAAGAAAGTTGCATGGGAAGGAAGGGCGGCAGGCCATGAGCGCACCTGTACACGGGCACTTTAAGGCCCGATGCAGCGCTGAAGCAGACGTTCAGCCCTCGCCATTTCAGCGCAAGGTGGGGGCAGCATGGTGGGCTGGATGGAGGCACAGTCTTTAGGGGGTAGTGGCACGGAGGGTCTGATGATGCCCCAGTCTTCCAAACACCCTTCTGCTCCTGCCGTAATCTGGAGGGAACTCCTCTTCCTCTCCTGTTCCAGCCTCCTCCAGTTCTCAGACTGGCATTTTGAACTCAGGAGGAGGGGGAACCCCAACTTCCCCCAAAATCGGAACTCCTTGACCACCCCCATGTGGATAAGACCTCCAATGTGGCCCTTGAACCCGGAGCTTGTCCATTCCTGCGATTGTACCATTTGCGTACATTTACTCAGCTGCAGTTATAATATTTTCCCTTTATTACCCCTTTAGGAAGCTTTTGTGTGATCAGGGTGCTAGAAACATACTGCCAAGAGACCCACATGGATGGTTCTGAAATATAATTGTAATATTTGTAAGCTCTTGTTTGTTTAAAAATGCAACGTCTATACACATCGAATTAGGCTCATTTCCTTAACAATAGCCATGGTTAATACATTCATTCTAAAGAAACAGTATGTGAACTATCATTAAGACTGCTTTTTATTAGCAAAACAACCTTTGTCATTCAAAATTATATGTTCCCCTGTACTTACTGTTACAGGAGTTCACATCTCACTCAACAATTAGCTTCCTGTAAATAACGAAATAATAGCTATCTGGCAGGCAAACATTTGAGAACTGAAAGAGGCGTTTTCAAGGTATGTATTAGATATTCCATTAAGTGCAAGGATGTGTGGGTGTAATAGGAGACAGCCATGTGTATATAACATTGATCACTCCTTTGTGGACATCATATCCTCTGAACATTAGAGAAAAAGGATTCAGAAGAACCATACGATGCGGCCGAATGAGGACTCTCATTTTAATCAATCTTTGGATCCAAGAACAGTCTGCAAGCCAACTAAAGCAAACTGTATTTTTGGATACTCAAAGAACGGGTCCGATTTAGCCATTAGGAAGACTTTGTGGTCACCTAAGGCAGCTACTTCTGGGGGCGGTGAAGACCAATTGCAGTCAAAGCAAAATAAAAGACTCTGACAGTCCCACAAAGTCAACCATCAGTGTGTACTTTTGCACTTCGATGTATTGTTAAGGTGATCGTAAACATTGCTATCAAAATCTCAGGAGGAGGAAGGAGTCTAAAAGGCCTAAACATTAGGGGGAGTAAGGTTGAAGGTTTGTGCGGGGTGTCTAATACACTTGCCCTGGCCTGAGAGAGGTTTACTACTGCAGACCATGAGGAATCCATCTCTGAAGAGGTCTTCTCCTAGAAATGAGGGGCAGACGGGTCTTCAAAGCCACACTTTGTCTGGAAGAGGCCCAGATGGGTGAGGATCTCAGATTGTTCCAGGGAGTACAGACCCATCATACTCAGAATTTTCTATTCAGCTGGAAAATTACTCATTGGATCCAGATACATTCCACCCTGAGGCGGAGAACAGTTGAAGTTCCTGCTTTATGACTGTAAACCGTCTTGAATTTGCCATTTCAGAATTTCTGCATGTCTCATCGTCCCTGATGTAGTCTTTCCTTTTTGTACTGTCCCTCTCTTTAACCTGCTGTCTCTCTCCTATCTGAATGCTGGCGTCCTGTTTTCTTTTTCCTAGCAGTATTTGAATTTTTTTTCTTCTAATTGTAGACCGCTCTGGTACCTTGTGTGTAGGCGGTATATTAAGTTTTAAATAAAGGTAAAGTAAATGTTTGTTTTTTTGATTTGGGAGCAGCAGTTGGTGATAGACAATGTATTTTTTCCCTGTGTGCCGAATGTGTCCAAAACTTGTGGACATTGAATTTATTGCTTTTTCTCCCCACTGGTGAGCCCTTTGAGGCTGCAGAAAATTTGCCGATACCCTGCAGTACCCAGCTGTGACCCTTCACGGTAGCCAAGGAGAACAAGGGGTTTACAGCCAATGTTCCCGCTAAGCTGCGCTGAGTCTTCCGCCGGCATTCCTGCCAGTGGGGGGAGGTGCAAAGTGATCGTGAAAGCGATCACGCTTCGTATTGCACAGAATCGGCAGGCCATCGGGACCTGCCTATGCTATGTGATCCTAAATGTGATCGCTTTTTTGATCGCTTTGCACCTCCCCCCACTGGCAGGAATGCCGGCGGAAGACTCAGCGCAGCTTAGCGGGAATATTGGTTACATCACTATTGCAGATCTCAGGTCTGATAGGGAAATGCCCACTTCACCAGATTACTCGTCAACTTGGGTATAAAGGAAACTGGGAATGAAGGTGATACATTCCACCTCTGTCGCCCTGACCTGAGTTTCATATTTAAAACTTTAGGGAACGCACGTCTAAGGATAGAATTGTTAAACCAAATTACCGATGGAACTAAGGGGGCCTTTTACTAAAGGGTGCTAGCTGTCAGTGCAGGTCTGACATGCGTTAAATGTGCATATCGGACACACATTGACGGCTAATGAGAGCGCTGCTGTATTTTGGTGCTAAATGTCCTTTGTACGCTAGGGCTGTGGGTGGGAGAACAAAAAACACAGCTTTCACGAAATTCAAAAGCTTGCAAACAGAGGAACACAGAAATGAATACAGGATCAAACTCAAACAGTCAAAAAGAGAAATAAGGATAGCAAAATCAAAGGCAGAGGAAAAGATGGCTAAAGATGTGAAGTGTGGCGACAAACTTTCTTCAGGTATATTCGGGAGAGGAGGAAAATCAGAGGTGGAATTGCAGGACTCAGAAGTGCTGGGAACGGGCTCGTGGAAATTGACATTGAAAAAGTGAAATTGCTAAACAAATACTTCTGCTCTGTTTTTACTAAAGAAAATCCCAGGATCTTTATCTTTATCTTTATTAAAACACTTGATAAACCGCTATGGCCAAAGCATTAAGCGGTGTACAATAAAATAAAATAAAAGTCAACACTGCAAAGTAAGGAAAAGAACGCCATAAAATAATAGGAAAGCAGAAGGTCAAAAAAGGACATAAAAGGTGAACATGAAAGAGGACCAAAACAGAAGATAGTACAGGCTAAAACTATTAAAATTACTATGAAGACCAAACACATACTTCAAACAGAGACAAATTAAAAAAAAAAAGACAAAATGACATGGACAACATATCTTAGGGATGGGAATCAGAGGGAAGGTCAAAGGCTTGTATAAACAGGTGAGTTTTGAGTAATGATTTGAAGTGCGGATAGGAAGATTCTAATCGGAGGGTAGATGGCAAAGTGTTCCATAGAAAAGGACCCAAAAAGAAAAAGGCCGAGTGTCGGGTCTGTTCTAGATGCGCTCACGAAGGAGCAGGCAGAGCTAGACGGTTGGCGTGAAGGGAGCGAAGCTGGCGGTATGGGGTGTGGAGGGAGATGAGATCAGCCAGATAAGTGGGTTCACCCGTGTAAATGGCACGGTGAAGTAGGATAAGAAATGTATAGTGATAACGAAACCGAAGGGGTAACCAATGTAATCGAAAAAGAAGAGGGGTAACATGATCATAGCGGTGAGTGAAAGTAATAAGCCGAACAGCGGTATTTTGAACGGACTGGAGTCTTTGAAGCTGATAATTAGGGAGATTTGCTATTACAATAGTCTAGTCTACTGATGACGAGAGCCAGTACTAATACTGGATACTGAAAGAGCTCAGAGAGGTTCTTCCAGGGCCATTAAAGGATGTTTTTAACAGATCCTTGGAAACAGGAGATGTTCCTCAGGACTGGAGAAGGGCTGATATGGTACCACTTCACAAAAGTGGTGACAGGGAAGAAGTGACAAACTACAGGCCGGTGAGCCTTATTTCGGTGGCGGGAAAAGTAATGGAGGCACTCCTGAAAGAGCGAATAGTGGACTTTCTCAAAACCAAAAGGCTGCATGATCCAAGGCAACATGGTTTTATCAAAGGATGATCTTGCCAAACAAATCTGATTGAGTTCTTTGACTGGGTGACCAGAGAACTAGATCAGGGGCATGCGATGGATGTCATCTACCTAGATTTTAGAAAAGCCTTTGATACTGTTCCTCATAGGAGGCTTATCAATAAACTCAATAGTTTGGGGATGGGTCCCAAGGTGGTGAACTGGATCAGAAATTGGTTGACAGACAGACGACAGAAGGTGATGGTAAATGGAGCTCACTCGGATGAAAGGAGGGTGATTAGCAGAGCGCCCCAGGATTCGGTCCTGGGCCCGGCACTGTTCAATGTATTTGTGAGTGATATTGCTGAAAGACTGAATGGAAAAGTGTCTTTTTGCAGATAACACGAAAATTTGCAACAGAGTGTACTCCCCTGAGGGAGTGGATAACATGAGGAAAGATCTACAAAAGCTGGAAGAATGGTCTAATGCTTGGCAGTTAAGATTAAATGCAAAAAAGTGCAGTGTCATGCACTTGGGAAGCAGAAATCCATGGAAATGTACGCAATAGGGGGCGAGAGGTTGGTGTGCACAAACCAGGAGAAGGATCTTGGTGTGATCATTTCTGAGAATCTCAAGATGGCAAAACAGTGCAACAAGGCAGTGGCAAAAGCCAGGAGAATGTTGGGTTGCATACTAGAGGAATTATCAGCAGAAAGGAAAAGGTACTAATGCCACTGTATAAGTTACTATTGAGGCCTCACTTGGAATACTGTGTTCAGTTTTGGAGACCATATCTCACAAAGGATGTAAAGAGACTGGAAATGGTTCAGAGGAAGGTGACCAAAATGATTTGTAGCCTGCGTCAGAGGTCTTATGAGAAGAGACTTGAAGATCTAAATATGTACACTCTGGAGGAGAGGAGGGACAGGGGAGATATGATTCAGACCTTTAAATACTTAAAGAGAATTAATGAACAAACAAACCTCTTCCAAAGACGGGGGAAGCTGTAAAACTGGAGGTCATAACATGAAGCTGCAAGGCGGTAAATTGAAAGGAAATGTCAGGAAATACTTTTTCACTGAAAGGGTGGTGGATGCTTGGAATGCCCTCCTGATGGAAGTGGTAGGGGCAAATACAGTGACAGAATTCAAAATGGCATGGGACAGACACAGTGGATCCCTTTACAGCAACAGGATAAAATCAAAATAAACTTAACTAACTAATTTCTCAACAAACAGGGGTGTCCTACAAGGAGCAGTGGGTTCACCCCTAAACAAAGACATGGGGAGGGGTGACCTGCATGGAGCGGCATGTGCACCTACTCTTGCCATCTTACTGGGCAGACTAGATGGACCATACTGATCTTTATCTGTCATCTTTTATTATGTCACTATGTTTCATCAGTAAACCGAGACGTTATTGCTATACCAACAACACAGGTTCTTTCATGCCAACTTCTACTCCCCCCCCCCCCCTTCATTCCTATGGCTCCACATCACTTTATTTTCTTATTGACACTCCCTAATCTTCTCCCATCTTTCCAATGACTTCAAGCCTCCATTCCCTACTATCCTCACGTCTCCTGCCACTTTGTCTTCTACCCTGTTGTCTGTTCTTCAGCTTCACCACTTTCTTCCTCTCATTCAGCCACATCCTCTTTCTCTGAAAAAGCATCACCCTGCTCCTTCTCTCATTCCCAACCATGGACACCTAGACCTTTTTCACACTCCCCTGGCAGATCCACACAAAACCCCTCAAATTGTCTTCATACCCGTCTCCTTTCCCGCCCTCTCTCCCCCTCACGCACCTTGTGCGATGTACACTCCATCTCTAATAAACTTGCCTTCATTCATGACCTCTTTATCTCTAATAGGCTCCATCTGCTTGATCTGAGACCTTAATTCTTCTTGAAGACTGTACTTCAGTTGCTGCTTTCTGTCATGGGGGCTTCATCAGCTCCCACCTTAGTCTCACCCAATCTCCTCCAACAACTTTAGGAATCTTCATGCTATTGATGCATCTGCTGTCTCATCACCTCTTTCTTCCACTATGTCATCTGAGTATGTTGATGAGGCAGTAGCTTCCTATAACACTGCACTTTCCTCTGCTCTGGATGCTCTTGCGCCTCCCATTACATATCCTGTGAGATGTACTGTACCTCAGCTCTGGCTGTCCTCTAAAACCCACTACCTATGTTCCTGTGCCCCCTAGCTGAGCGCACTTGGCTCAAATCCCACACCCCTGAGGACTTCCTACATTTCAAATTCATGCTAGCCTCTTTCCAGTCTACCATAGCACTTGCCAGGGCAAAACTCGAGTCAACATCAGTTCCAGCTGTGTCGGAGTGTCAGCATAATGTTCATTGGGAGTCCTTTGTATTCAGGTAAATGTTTCTTTTTTTTAACTGCATTTAAAAAAATTGTTAAACACGATTGAGGCCGATGAATGAAATCGCAGGGGAAGTAGTGGTTGCTTGATGTAGTAGTTTACTATCACGTATGTGCTTTCCACCCCCTGGTCTGAGGCTTCCCCACACTTAAGGTGTGCTTCATATTCAAGCTTACACGATAACCCATTGGTGAGGTTGTTAGCGATTCCTCTGTGTCTTTATACTGTATTACTCTGTGACTCTTTTAAGCTAATCATACATCTCTATGGGACATGTAGATGTTATCTTATATTTTGCATGCTCACCCTTTAAGGATACCTGGGATAGGACACTGGAGTTATTTAGGGGCTTGTTTACAAAGCCGCGGTAGCGGTTCGTGGTCGTTATCGGAGCCGCGGCCCCATTGAAATCAATGGGGTCGCGGCTCCGATAACGATCGCGAACCGCTACCACAGCTTTGTAAACAAGCCCCTTAGTGTAGTCCATGCATTGGGCTTTGATTTCGGTGAGGAAGAAATTGGGGCTTTCCTGTTTTGTATCCCCATTTTTTCCCATTTGTGGTAATGGGGATTTCCTTCCTGCTATGGAGAACCAGATTTTTGCTAGGTGGGCAGGTAGCGAAATCTAATTAATAGACCAATTTTAGAAAGCCGAAGGTGCGACTGTTAAAACTTTTGTTTCCCTCCAAGCAGATTTTCAGATTCCCCTTACTGAATTTTATGGCTACCTGCAAGTCTGGCGTTATTTACCTCAGTGCCTCCAAGAAAGTGCTTGTTCTTATCCGAGGCCTCGTTTTGATACGATTCTGATGGGAATGTCTTACCCATGGACCTTGGGCTGTGGGGTTATTGACATTTCTTTGGGATGTTGAGGCCATGAACCTACAGCCATTGGTAATAGGACCTTCGGGTGGACCTGGATTGGGTGGCTTTGTCTGGTGTGCTTGGTGTGTGTGAGTTTGGGTTGGAATGATTCCATTTTTGATTTATGTATAGAAGTTATGTGTACCCTATATGGGCTTGTAAGGCTGGAGTATTGCAATAAGGTGCCTGCCCGAATTGTGGAAAGCATGAAGGCACATTTCTGCAGTGTTGAGTGTGTCCATATACTGAAAATCTTTGGAAGTGATTTATTTATCTAACATTTCTTATATACCGCCTTTCATGATATCAAGGCGGTTTACATTGAACAAACTGAAATTACATTGAACAGAGCATTATAACTTGGAGATAACTATTTTACAGGGAACATGGGAACAAGTGATTGTTTTGGTTTCTGATTGTATTGTCAGCTTGCAACTCGATGTGGGCGTTTGTTGGATAGACATGATCAGCTTCCGATGGAGAAGAGCACAGATGTTTCATCTGTGTGTAAGGCTAACTGTGAAGCAGAGTATTTGCTTAGACGGGTCAGTAATGAGCCTCCTACCTTTGAACTTTGCAGGCTCCAGATGCATCTGTTGGTAAGCATGGAGTCTCTGACTGGCCAGCGTGCCAGCCTTCTGAAAAGGAAGCCTTATTTGACTGTTTGGCTTACGTTTTTGATGACTCTAGCCCCAAACTGTAGAAATGATCTGTAGAAATGATCGTATTAATGTTGTTGGGTTGGGTGGGTGGGGAAGAGGAAGCGAATTGGTGGTATGTGTGTTTGGTGGTTTGATTTTTATATTTTTGCTATGTGCCTCATGATTCCTGAAGAAATGACTGTGGACTAGGAAGCTGGGGTGGGAAGGGTTATCGCTAGTTGATAAACTGTTAACCATGAGCAGTGTGTAAGTCTGTATTACACGGAGCAAGCTGTGCTGTTAAATGACTAATAAAAAGATTTAAACATGAAGAGAATAAGCTTTCTGATTAACACAGCAAATAAATGATTCCTTGCCTATGCGCTTGGCTCAAAGCCATGTAAATTTCCTTGATTAAAAGAAAACATTTTAAGCTGCTCACCAGACAATAAATAATAACTTTTTCATCAGGGCAAAATATTTCAGCGTGTTTGATGCCTTCATTATTTCTTGCACATGAACTGAATAAGACTGGTTTCAATGGATTAACCTGTATAATCCCCTGAAACTCACCATCACTTCTATGGATGCATTAGCAAGCGTCCCTCGTGAATGATGTATCCAGTGATACAGCACAGAAGGGTAGCCAGTAACTGCAGAGTCTCCTGGAAGGGAAGCATGAGGCCGATGTGAAACGGGATACGGGGGGGGTGTGTGTGGATGGGGTGTTTCTCTGCATGTGTGTTAGTGTACTTTGTGAATGGGGTGTGTGGTGCAGGGGTGTAAATGTGGTGTAGGAATGAGGTGTGTATGCGTGTGTGTGTGTGTGATGTGGGGAGATGGGGTATGTGTTTGGTGCAAGGATGGGGGGTTTGTGTGAATGTGGTGTACGGATGTGGTGTGTGGGGGGTGTGTGCAGGGAAGGGGTGTGGCTCCTTTGACTCCTCCCTCTCCTTCTCCACACATATACAACTGATAGCTAAATCTTGTTTCTTTCTCTACAACAGCAGAAAAATTGACCCTTCTTTTTTGAATACACTACTAAGAAACGTATCCACTCTCTAGTTACCTCCCATCTAGACTATTGCAACCTCCTCCTTGCTGGTTTCCCATTGAATCATCTCTCTCCCCGTCAATCTGTTCAAAATTCAGCTGCGCGGCTAACTTTCCGCCAGTCTCGCTATTTATTTATTTATCCATTTTTCTATACCACCATGCTCATATCACCCCTCTTCTCAAGTCGCTTCACTGACTCCCTATCCGTTTCCACATCCAGTTCAAACTTCTCCTACTGACCTACAAATGCCTTCATTCTGCGGCTCCTCACTACCTTTCCTCTTATCCCACTACACCCCTCTTCGGGAACTCCGCTCCTCTGGCAGATCCCTTCTATCTGTGCCCTTCTCTGCCACTGCCAACTCCAGACCAATCTTTCCACCTTGCAGCTCCTTATGTCTGAAACAAACTACCTGAGTTAGTACATCAGGCTTCACCTCTGCCCCTTTTCATTTCCAGATTGAAAACTCACCTCTTCAAGGATGCTTTTGGATCCTAATCCATGTTGTCTCCTGCTCTCCAACTATGTGTTTCCTGACCATTCTCCTAGACCAGGGGTTCCCAAACCTGTCCTAGGGCCTCCCTGGCCAGTCAGGTTTTCCAGATATCCACAATGAATATTCATGAGAGAGATTTGCATACTGTGGAGGCAGTGCATACAAATCTCTCTCATGCATATTCATTGCGGATATCCTGAAAACCCGACTGGCCGGGGAGGCAGGTTTGGGAACCCTGCACTAGACATATCCTAGTCCCCAGCTGTTGTGTTGTCTGTCTTGACTAGATTGTAAGCGCCGATGAGCAGGGGCCGTCTCTGTACATCACTGCGTATGCCTTGTAGCGCTATACAGATGATCCGTAGTAGTAGTGTGTGTGTGTGTGAATGTGGAATGGGGATGGGGTGTGTGGCTTGCTGCATTCAATCTCCGTAGACATAGCTGAGTTTTCATACGCACAAAGCTATGCGTACAGAGAGGCAGACAGACGTAAAATTGCCTATTGACTGTCAACAATAGGCAATTTTACCTGACGCCCAACAATGTTTTAAAATATGATGCCATTTTCTAAGAGCAACATTCCCCATAAGTTGCTTTCTCCATGGCGTGATCATAGCCTGTCCTTGCTGGACTTAAGATACTGTAGTACATCTTCCCTCTGCATTCAGGAAGTTGTGTGGCCGAAATTGAATAAATTAGGGATCAATCTCTAGAAACAGAGCTGTAACAGGATATCATATAAATATGTTGTTGTTTGTGTCATGAAAAAATACATATTTCTGTTTTTAAATATTTCCTTTCTACCTTCCCCCTGCAACTGGATATTATAGCCCCTTGTCCTTGAATGTCCTTTTCTACGGACTTTATTGAAGACTGTCAAATATTTAAATGTATCTGTCATATCCCCCCCCCCCCCACCCTACTCCTCCTTTCCTCCAACAAATGCATTTTGAGTGCCTTAAGCCTCTCTGTGCAGGGTCTGAGACACTCAGAAGGGGATTGCCAAAGGATGGAGGGAGGAGGAGATTGACACTTTCAAATATTTGACAGGCTTCACTGTAAATCCAACATAAATGCAAACTAAACAGAGAATCGTCTCAGACTCTTCCATTGTGCCTCTCCTCTCGCCTTTCAGAAGATGAGCTTTTATTGCTCTTGAACATCCCAGATCTAGAAGGAAATTGGGAGCTATACTAGAGACACAAGGCAGTAAGGATATAGTAATTAGATCTTACCTGCTAATTAGTGTTCCTGAAGGAATGACAGTCCAGTTCCTTTACTTCTGGGTTACGCAACCCTTCCAGCAGCTTGGAGGCTGAGCCCAACCTTTTTGGAGGTGGAGCGGTATAAATACCCCTGGGACCACCCACCAACTCCAGTATTCGAATGAAAAAGCAGACTTAACGAACATCCATGCAAAAACTTATAACGGCATACATTAACCTAAACCAATAACTCAATACTCTGAACAATAGAATATATATATATATTTTTTTTATTTTTTATTTTTTTTGGAAAATATAGGAGAAGGAGAGGAGGAACGACAATGGACGGAGGAGGTGGCTGCTTCTATCCAGTCCGGGCTTCCCCTGCACTCCCTCCCGCTGACCCAGCTCCGCGCTCGGTCCAGCGCTCCTCCATGAACGTGAGGACTTGTCAGCTGCCGGAACCGGGTGGGATCAGGGACTGGACTGTCGTTCCTTCAGGAACACTAATTAGCAGGTAAGATCTAATTACTATTTCCTTATCGTCACTCCAGTCCAGTCCCTTTACTTCTGGGATGTGCCAGAGCAGTTCAACCCTGGGTGGGATCCGGCAAAACCGGCCCGAAGAACCGCTATCCCGAATCGAGCATCCGCAGTGCTCTGTACGTCCAGCCTATAGTGTTTGGTGAAGGTATGCAGCGAGGACCACGTCGCTGCTCTGCAAATATCCAGCGGAGGGACAAGACTGAATTCCGCCCAGGAGGTCGCCTGTGCCCGAGTGGAGTGAGCCCTCAGCCCCACTGGGACCTGTTTCCCCTTGAGAATGTAGGCGGAGGCAATTGCCTCTCGGATCCACCTGGAGATCGAGGCCTTTGCCGCCGCCTCCCCTTTCTGCGGACCTCCGAACTGAATGAACAGGCGGTCTGACTTCCGGAATGGTGCCGTGCGAGCTAGGTACCGTTTCAAGACTCTCTGGACGTCTAGCAGGCGCAGCTTGTTATTCCTTCCCTCCTGCCCCTTGGCCGCGAAGGCCGGCAGGGTGACTGTCTGGTTCACATGAAAAGGAGAGATAACCTTGGGTAAGAAGGATGGCACTGTGCGCATGACCACCTTGTCCTTTAGGAAGGTCAGGAAAGGAGGCTGGGCGGAGAGCGCCTGGAGCTCCGAAACCCTCCTGGCCGAGCAGATCGCCACCAGGAAAACTGTCTTTAGGGTCAAATCCTTTATTTATTTTTATTTTATTTATTTAGACAGTTTTGTATACCGCCTTATCCTTCAATCAAAGCGGTCACAACACAATTGGGGGATACATTTAACATGTGGGGATATGAGACACATACACTAATACTTACAGGGAACATGGGCAATGGAGGGTTAAGTGGCTTGCCCAAGACCACAAGGAGCATCTGTGGGACTAGAAACCCCAGTCCTTCCGGCCCAAGGTTGCTGTCCTCTAGTGGGATTTGAACCGCTGACCTTCCGGCCTGAAGTACCTTGCCCCAACCACTAGGCTACTCCTCCTCCTCCTTTAAGGAAGCTCTCTTCACTGGCTCAAAGGGCTCCCCGACCATGGCATTCAGCACTAGGTTAAGGTCCCAAGGGGGGACGACCACCCTCCGCTGAGGACGTAGCCGACTAACTGCCCTCAGGAACCTGGATACGTCCGGGTGCTCTCCTAAGGGTTTGCCCCGGACCTTGCCTCTATAGCAAGCGACCGCCGCTAGCTGGACCCGTAGGGAGCTGTGCGCCAGGCCCTTATCAAAACCTGCTTGTAAGAATTCCAGGACCTCTGGAACAGAGGCCGAGAGAGGTTTCCGTCGATGCTCTGCACACCAGGCTTCGAAAATGCGCCAGACCCTTACATAGGATAAACAGGTCGAGCGCTTCTTCGCCTTCAGCAGTGTCGAGATCACTGCTCCTGAGTAGCCTCGTTTTAGGAACCGTGCCCTCTCAATAGCCAGGCCGTAAGCGAGAATCGATCCACGTGAGGCATGCGAACCGGACCTTGCCTCAGCAGGTCCCTTTTGCAAGGGAGCCGCCACGGGGGGTCGGCGATCAACCTCATCAGATCCGCATACCAGGGGCGGCGAGGCCAATCCGGGGCTATGAGGACTACCAACCCCTGGTGAGACTCCACCCGCTGCAGCACCTTTCCGATCAGAGCCCACGGAGGGAACACATATAGTAGCCCTTTGGGAGGCCACCTTTGAGACAGGGCATCCAAGCCCTCGGACATTCTTTCCTTCCTTCGGCTGAAGAATCTGTCTACTTTGGCTGTAGAGAACCGCGCCATGAGGTCCATGACTGGGATCCCCCAGCGGGCCACTATCTGTTCGAAGATCTCCTGATCTAGTTCCCACTCCCCGTGGTCTATCTTGCATCTGCTGAGGAAGTCGGCCGTGACGTTGTCCTCGCCCGCCACGTGCTGAGCTGAAAGAGCTAGTAGATTGTGCTCCGCCCACCGGAAGAGGACGTCTGCCTCCTTCTCCAGGGCCGGACTGCTGGTGCCCCCCTGGTGGTTTATGTAGGCCACCGCCGTGACGTTGTCGGAAAGGACGCGTATAGCTTTTCCTTGAACTAAGGCCGAGAACGCCTTGAGCGCCAGCGTGACGGCCCTCAGTTCCAGTCTGTTGATGGGCCACTGAGACTCCACCGGTGACCAGCGGCCCTGGACGAACTGGTCCTCGCAGTGTGCTCCCCAGCCTGACAGGCTGGCGTCCGTTGTCAACAGTAACCACAGATGAGGTTCGAGGGGCATCCCGCGGTCCAAATTGCTTGGACACCGCCACCAGAGAAGGGACTGTTTGGTCCTCAGGGCGCAAGGTAACTGTATTGCCAGAGGATGATGCTGACGAGACCATCGACGTAACAGTGCCCGCTGAAGCGGACGCATGTGTGCCCTGGCCCATGGGACTACCTCTATCGCCGCCGCCATAGTTCCCAGAAGCTGAAGATAATGCCAAGCCGAGGGACTTCGCCTGCCGAGAAACTGCGTGACTAGTCGCCTCAGCTCTCTTGATCTTGATCGTGACAGGAAGACCTTGCCCCTGAGAGTGTGGAATCTTGCCCCGAGGTACTCTAGGTCCTGTGAGGGAGTCATCCTGCTCTTCAGGCGATTGATGATCCACCCCAATTCTTCTAGAACCTGAACCACTCTGGCCGTTGCCGCCTGACTTTCCTCTTGTGACTTTGCTCGGATCAGCCAGTCGTCCAAGTAGGGGTGCACTAATATTCCCTCCTTCCGAAGGAAGGCCGCCACTACCACCATCACCTTGGTGAATGTCCTGGGGGCCGTAGCTAGTCCGAAGGGTAGGGCCTGGAACTGAAAGTGGCCTCTTGGCACTGCGAATCTCAGGAATTGTTGATGGGATTTCCTGACCGGGATATGAAGATAGGCCTCTGTCAAGTCGAGGGACGTAAGGAACTCCCCTCCCCTTACGGCCGCTATGACTGAGTGTAGGGTTTCCATCCGGAAGTGTGGTACCCTGAGGCAACGGTTGACCTGCTTTAGATCCAGGATCGGACGGAAGGAATCTTCCTTTTTTGGTACTACGAAGTAAATCGAGTATCGACCAGAGCCGCACTGGTCTGGTGGAACTGGGACCACCGCCCCTAGAGCTATTAGTCGGGCAAGAGTTGTCTCTATTGCCGCCCCCTTTGCTGGGGAACCGCAGGGCGACTGAACAAATGCTGGAGGAATTTGTTTTGAAAATTCGAGAGCATAGTCTTCTCTGATTACCTCTAGGACCCATTGGTCGGACGTGACACGGGACCAGGCGGGAAGGAACAGCCTCAGGCGACCGCCTAGTGGCTGTCCTTCCTCCTGGGCCCCCGTCATCTCATTGTTGTTTTCTGGGTCCCGAGAAGGAGGAGGAGGCCCCAAAACCCCGTCCTGCCCCCTGAAAACCTCTGAAGCCTTGTCCCTTCGAGGGAAAACGGCCCCTGGGAAAGGAGCCTGACCTGGCTGGACGAAATCTCCGCGAGACCCTAGGTTGGGAGCGCACCGGGACTGGAGGGCGCCCTTGTTTCGGTCTATCTTCCGGAGCCTGCCTCCCTTTGACTCACCCAGGTCCTTAACTATTTTCTCCAGATCCTCTCCAAATAAGAGTTTCCCCTTAAAGGGGAGTCGGCTCAAGCGTGACTTCGAGGACGCGTCAGCTGCCCAATTTCGTAGCCACAGGTACCGTCTAGCTGCCACGACCGAGGCCATGTTCTTGGCTAGGCTTCTGATGAGGTCATAGTGACTGTCCGCCAAGTAGGCCGCTCCGGACTCCACCTTCGCCGAGTTGGCATGTAACTCGCCCGTTGAGACCTCTGACTGGAGCTGTTGTGCCCACCGTAAACAGGCCCGGGCCACCCAAGCTCCCGACACGGAGGCCTGCAAGGCGATGGCGCTTACATCAAAGGCTTGTTTCAGGAGCGTATCCAACTTCCTGTCTTGCGCGTCCTTTAGGGCCGAACTGCCCTCCACTGGTATCATGGTCTTCTTGGTAACTGCTGATACCGCTGCATCTACTCTGGGAGATTTTAGCAGCTCTTTATCTGCCTCTGGGAGCGGGTATAACCGAGACATGGTCCTGACTCCCCTTAAGCTTGATTCAGGCTGGTCCCATTCTTCCTGGATCATCTGGCGCACGACCCTGTGGATAGGGAAGACCCTTTGGGATTTCCTGAAGGCCTGGATTAAGGGGTCCTCCAACTCTTCTTCCTGTGAGGGCGTGTCTGAGGCCACATTGAGGACCTTTATGGACTCATTAATTAACGCCGGGAGCTCCTCACGGCGAAAGACCCTGACTACCCGTGACTGATCTTCTTCCGGGATCTCTCCTTCTTCTAGCTCCTCTTCATCCTCCTCCAAGTCTTTAACTGAGCTATCCTCCTCCGGAGTACCCTGGGATAGGGATGCTAGGAGCTCTTCGCCGCCCAGACGTGGGCGCTTAGCAGGGATACCGGCGTCCTGAATGGTAGCCCCGGGGGCACTAGCTGATTTGTCCTCTGCTGGCGGGACAGCCTCTTCTGCCCCCCGGCCCTGCTTACGTAGGCAGTAGGCCTTATGGAGTAAGAGGATGAAGTCAGGAGAGAAAAATTCTCCGGGCCCCCCGCCCTGGCGTGGGGGGAGGGTAAAGGCTGAGGAGGCATAGGTAGGTCCGCCGGAGTGGAGATAGGAAACTGGGACTCCCCTTCTCCTTCCAGAGGATTGCCTGATCCCTGGGAGGGCTGCGACATGGCCAGGCTAATCTCCTGTTTCACTGATGCAGCCTCCGCGGCACAGCTCCTGCAGATTCCTGACTCTGCGGAGGTGCCCCTGCGCGTCCCACAGGAAGGACACCGCGGCTTGGATGCCATGGAAAGAGAGAGAGCCGGGGCTTCTCTTGTGCGCGGCGAAACCAAGGAAGAAAAACAAATCCCTGATAAAGCAAATAGCCTGTAATGCTTTCCTAATATGGAACCAAGGCTAGAGAAGTGACAATAAACAGCTTAACTTAAAAATTAAATTAAAATTAAATTAAAATTAAAATTAAAATTAGCTTCAATCTGAAGAATATGTGCCAAAAACTATGCACAAGCAAACCCCCCTGCCACCATAACTCTGTACTTGCGGTTAGAAGTTCTTCCGAAGCTGTGCAGAGGGCCGATTCAGCAATCTCGGGCAGTAGGCTCCACACGTGGTAGGCCTCAACCACGTGGAGCTCGACCCGGGGAAAAGAACGACTGTGCCTTTGCGGCGCTGGGAGAGGAGAGCCAGGGCCGGGAACACCCTCCAGCGCCAGAGGCGGCTTCCTCCCGCTGCCGCCGAACGATCTCCGCGGGCCTGCTGCGATCGCGGCTCCGGGGCTCAACTCCGCGTCCCTTCGTTCAGGAGCGGGACAAACGGAGGAGGCTAGGCGCGGCGTGCCTCCAGCGCTCAGCCACCGGGGGGCTTCGGCGCGAGGCAGCACAGCAGCACAGGACTCTGCCGAGGAAATGCGGGGTAAGCCCGGAGCAGCCGCGAGAGGATCCTGACTTGTCCTCCTCGCTGCCGCCGGTGAAAAACTCTCCTCCGACGTCCGTCCCCGGGGGGGGGGGGGAGAGAGAAGGCAGGAGAACAATTTAAAGATACAGAGACAAATAAAATTCAATACTCAAATTGAAGGAATTAAAAGAGCTTAGAATTAACACTAAGTTCAATTAAGATTAAAATTAAAGTAAAATTTAAAGAAAGGGGGGACTCCAGTAAGCCCTAGGCTTACGGAACCCTCCAGCTGCTTGGAGGCTGAGAATACTGGAGTTGGTTGGTGGTCCCAGGGGTATTTATACCGCTCCACCTCCAAAAAGGTTGGGCTCAGCCTCCAAGCTGCTGGAAGGGTTGTGTAACCCAGAAGTAAAGGGACTGGACTGGAGTGACGATAAGGAAGTAATTTTATGAAGCCATTCCCCACGTTTGTCTTACTACAACTACTATTTATCATTTGTATTGCACTATGAAGCGTACACAGTGCTCTAGAGACATGTAAGAGACAATCGTTAAGAGCTTACAATCTAGTCAAGACAGACAACACAACTGGGGTCTAAGATATGTCTAGAGTACCAGTAAGGAATGGCCCCAATACTCGCACATAAATGACCTTCCATAAAATACCGGCCAGAGTTAAAGAACACGCTTTCATGCATGGTACACACTTTGTCCGTGGACATGCTCTTTGGCAGAGCATTAAGAGTACACGCGTTAGATTATAAAATACTATCATTTACATACATGCTTGACAAATATAGGTGCAAACATTTATACTAACTCTAGGGCGGGTATAAATGTGCACAGGATTTACCACTTGAGCTAGTATTTTCTAAAGACAAGAAAGTGCCTACTTGTCCTTATAAAATAGGCTTAACACAGGCACTTTAAAACACGCTTCAACTGAGCGTTCCCTTATAAAATTAGCATTCATGAGGGTCATTATGTAACAGGCCACCTAACTAATGTATCAAATGCAGGCATAAGTTATACATATTTTCAAAGGGAAACTATACAAATTTTCCCCTTTGAAAATTACTCCGCACAATGCACCTGCGCATAGTTCAGCCCGCAGAGACTTACCAGCTCATTGTATGCCTAAGCACATCGTTTCTAAGTGCTAATTCATCCCCTGGAACAGCTCTGCTCAAGACAAAGAAAGATCATTTACGTGCATATTGGGTCGACAATTGTATCATATCTGCACGTAAAACACTACTTTAACCTCAGAAATACCTTTTAAATTTATTTCAAGAGAGAAAAACATGATTGTAGTAGAGCTGACAAAAGAAAACAAAATATAGAGCAGACTTTAAAATGGAAATTAGGTTGTAAGAACTACAGATGACTTCTGGTGCCCACTAGGAGTTGGTGGGGCCCATATTTAAAGCATTTTTTTGGCGTGTCTCAATGACAAGTTGCTATGTTAATATTTCACTATCATAGACATCCCTCCTGTGCCCTCACCTTCTCTGAAACCGTGCAATGCAGTTTTACACACCTATTGATTAAAAACGATGCCTTAGAGTAAATTCAGTTTCTGGCTCATGCAACGTGAGCATTCCTTTTTATTTGTTACATATTCTTTATTACAGAAACCCATGAGATCAATTCACATACTGGAACAGAAATCCAGAGTCTATTGCTACTGAGGCTCAGCATGCATGCAAAAGAAAGACAATTATACTGTAATCCTGTGATGCTGCAATAACTTGGCTTCGGTGTGTGACATTGTCTTTTGCGTTTATCTTTTATAGAATCCTCTGTTTTTGCCAGCTTTGCTATGCAAGGGCTCTACTAATTGTACTAGGTGACCTTTTTAAGCGACCCAGTACTTTCCAGAATTGGGAGGGTTCCCCTTGGTATTAAAGTTCTGGCCGTTCCTGCATAGAACCTACATGTTAACAGAATCTTTCACTTCGGTTACATAAACGCAAACCATCATCTAGTAAAAAAAAATAAGAGACGACAAAATCTGCAACAAATACGCAAACATAGAATGAAAGCAAAAACTCAAGAAACTAGACTCTGAAACATAGCACAATGAAGAAAGAAACTGAAAAGCATTTCCTCTAAAAACGGTAAATATTTTTTTGATATATTTTTCATCTTATCAATTTATTTTTCCAGTTGGGTTGGTCCTGGTCTGTCTTTACCACCTTCTCTTGTTGTTTTTTTCCTAAGTCTTCTAACAGAATCTTGTTTCCATTTTATGTTTCTTCACTCTCCCTCTCTTCTTCCCTTCCTCCCTTATCTCTAACATTTATCCTTCTGTTTCATCTTTTTTCTTATCTGCCTATGGCTACTTTTCATTCCTCCTTCTCTCCCTTCTATCTTCAGATCTGTCTTTTCACCTTGCACACATTTAAAAACCTTCCATTTCCTACTTTGACTTCCCTAGTCCTCCCATTCCCCATCTAGGGCTCCTTCTTTCCCCATCCTCCTATTCCCTCCCCCCTCTCTGTCTTTCTAGTTTTCCATTTCCTCCTGTACATATCCCCTCCACATATCTCCCTTCTTCTGGCTCTCATCCTCCCATCAGGCCCCACACCTTCCTCATCACTCGTCCTCTTGCCACCTTCAGTCCCTGTTTATGTCTTACCCCCCAATAAGGCATTCATTTCCACTTTCACCTCTTACAAAGACCTGCCAGCTTTCTTTACCTCTCACCTTCTCCACACCTCTCTGTCCCTTTCTAGTGCCTCCCAACAGGTTCTGTAACAAGGGTTGTTCAAGCAGTGCAGCTGTTCAGGGCGAAGGCAAGGAAGGGGCGCTGATGTCATCACTGGGCTTCCAGGAAGAGCGAGTTCCTGCATGCATCTGGGTGGGGTGGGAGAGCACCAGGTGTGCAAGTCACAAAGGGTGCATTTCTTGCTTGCTACACTCCTGCCTCCCAACCTCTCTCAAACCTTCCAAGTCCTTCAAACCATCTCCCTTCCCAATTTTCTGCACTCGTTCTTCACAGCACGACTCGTATCCCTCACACAATCACCTCGACCCTGATGTCCTTCTTATCCCTGGTCAGTTTTTAAATCCCTCGATCCCCCTCTCTTCCACTGTATCCATTCCCTGAGTCCTCATTCCCAATCCCATCCAACCTGAGTCCCCATTTTCCATTCCAAATACTAAGTTAATCTTTGAGTCTGTCTTCCGACCTCCCATCCAAAGTCTGAGCTCTTGCTCTATCACATCCCCATGCCCAAGTATCTGCCCTTCTGCCTCCTTTTCCCATCTACTTCCTTCTCCAATATTCATTGACAATCACTTTCCTCCTCCTTATCACAGCATACATCCCTATGCCCCTCCCTCTTCACTTTCCCCTAAAATTTGCCTTGCTGCTTCCTCCTCTCCACCCCCCACCCCCTCAAGTATCTATCCTCCTCTCCCTTCTCACTCTCCAGCATCTGGCTCTTTCTCCCACACCCCAAGCATCAGCACCCTTGTCCCAGCCCCAACATCAGCCTCGTTCTAGTCATAGCATTAGCCCCTTTCCAACCCCAGCTTGCCCAGAATTAGCCCCTATCATCTCCTTAGCATCAGCCCTCTTCCAATCCTAGCTCCCCAGAGGTCTCTTAGTATCATCACCCCTTTCACCACAAGCCTCTCCCCAGGCATCGACCCCAGTCCCTCCAGCACCAGCAGCCCTTTGATGTTGCCCATTCCAGCATCAGCCCCAGGAATACCTTAACACAGATACACAGGAGGAGAGCCTCTTCCAATTGAAAGAAAGCTCTGCAATGAGGGGGAATTGGATGAAGGTGAAAGGGGATAGACTCAGGAGTAATATGCGGAAATATTTCTTTATAGAAAGAGTGCTAGATGCATGGAATGGACTCCCAGTGGAGGTAGAGCCCAGGGCAGCATCTGAATTCAATAAGGCATGGGACCAAAACAGAAGATCTTTAAAGGAAAAAAAGGGACTATAGTAGTTGGTATGGAAGGGCAGGCTGGATAGGCCAAATGCATGGGTGGCTCAAGGCAATCTGTTGCCTGAGGCAAGGGAGGAGATGGCGCTTCCCAGAGGGGGAGCTTTCTCAAAACTCCAGTCAGGGACTGAACCAAACCAAAAAGCCAATTAGATAATGTGGAGGAAATGCAAGATGTTCGCATACCAAGGAACTAAAAGAGCGAGACACACAGCACAATTTATAACACCAAATTGTAACTCCTTTTTATTTTGTTATAAACTGCATTATAGTTCTTATTTTTTCTTTTTGAACATATATGTTGCATTCACAGAACCTCCTCCCTCAACAATGGGTGCAGGGCAGAACTACAGTAGGACATTCACCCACAGAACTCAATATCTAAAAAACAAAAAAAATCTGATTCTGATCATCTCATTAACAACCACAAACATTCTCCAGTACCAGGCATATTGAGCCCCATTCTGGGAGGGGAACGTCTGGATGTCCCCGCTGAAGATGAGGCCATTTGGACCCAATTCTGGTCCGTAGGAACAAAACATTCCCGCAGATGCCAGAATCAGGCCCGTGGACAGCCCGATGTGTCCCTTCTGCCTGCGGGGACATCCTCCCTGCAGGTACTCCCGGAATCCGAGGCTCCGGTCCCCCAAATTCCTGCCACCCGACCCATGGCTGGCCTCCCGGAGCCTGGATCGGGCAGCGGGGACCCCCTGCACCTGGCCCCAGCCCCAGGAATGGCTCCCCTGCCACGATTCAGCAAATTGTGCTGCTTATACCACCTCTGAGGTGATATAAGCAGCATGCCCCAGCAGGCCCAGCAGGACGTACGGGGCCATGATCTGAATCGGCCCTATATGTGCTGCCGGGCGGTCTGCCCCCGCTCCGCCCCCTCTCGCCCCCCATGGCTCTCCCTGTCCTGAAGCACAGGACGTACGGGAAGAGTCGATAGGGGAATAGGGTCTAGGCGGATTGCAGGGCTGCACATCCCGCCAGGACATGTAGCCCCGCAACCCGCCTTCATGAATGAGGGCTATTGTGAACTAATACAAAACCCTACATCAAAGTCACTGAGGATCTATAGAGTAAATCTAGCATACCATACCAGCACCAACTTCCAAAACTCACATAAGGAGCCTATCCAAAAAAAAGCATCATTGTAAATACTGCAGCAGGCCCTGGAACATCCAAACACCTATTTGAAAAGCTGAACAATTCAGATTACTACAATACCGATCCCTACGTACAAACTCCATGTTAAAAGAAAACAGACCCTCACCAAGTACAGAATAAGTGACCATAACCTAAAAATAATCATATGTAAATAAAAATTAAACTGCAACCCCAAGAAACCATATTATGCATACTGTATAAAATATAAAGATAGCACCAAGTCCGATCACTGAACTGAAAATAAAATTCTCTTCTACCTTAGTTGCCTGACCATTTTATTCTCTGATCATGCTGGTCCCAATCTGAGGTTTCTGCTTTCCTCCACCTCTCAATGCCCCCCCTGTCTACTTCCCCCCAGGGGGCGGCCTTAGGGTGATGCAGACCATGTGCAGAGACTCATTGAAGCATCATTTTGCATAAATTTAGTATACTTTATTTTAAAATGTATATGCCATCCATCTAAAATCCTAGGTGGCTTCCAAACATATGCATGCAATTTAGCAAAACAGATGTTAAAATAAAACAAACACAATGTTGTTGTTAAGTGCCATCAAGTCAGTGTTGACTCATCGCGACCCTCTGGATAGTTGTCCTAAATTGTGTTCGGTCTTCAATCAGGTGACTTATTGTTGACAGACTGGCACCCATAGCTGCTGTTACTGTATCGATCCATCTCATTGCTGGCCTTCCTCTTTTACATTGACCTTCTATCTTGCCAAGCATGATGTCTTTCTCTAATGATCCTTCTCTTCACATGATGTGTCCAAAGTATGAAAGTCAAAGTCTTGTCATCTGAGCTTCTAAAGAAAGCTTAGGTTTTATCTCCTCTAGTACTGACTGGATTATTCTTCGGGCAGTCCATGGTATACGCAGTATTCCCCGCCAGCACCATAATTCAAAGGCATCAATTTTCTTCCTGTCTATCTTTTTCAGTGTCCAACTTTCGCAACCAAATAATGTTATTGAAAATACCATGGCTTGAACGTGTCAAATATTTATATGGAGAGATAAATCTCTATTCTTGAGAATCTTGTCTAGGTCCTTCATAGCCATTCTGCCAAGAGCAATGCGTCATCGGATTTCTTGACTGTTGCTGCTTTATTGATAGTTGATCCAAGTAGGTTAAAGAGTTGTCCACAATTTCAATTTCTTCTCCATCAATGATGAACTTATTGATTTTGCCAGTTGTCACGATCTTTGTCTTCTTTACATTAAGGTGCAGGCCCATTTTAAGACTATGTTCCTTGATCTTGAGAAGCAAATGTTTCAGATCATCTTCACTTTCAGCCAGTAATGTGGTATCATCAGCGTAGCAAAGGTTGTTGATGAGTCTTCCACCAATCTTCACACCTCTGTTGTCTTCATACAATCCTGCTTTTCTGATGATTTGTTTTGCTTATAAATTATACAGGTAGAGGGAAAGTATGCAGCCTTGTCAAACACTTTTGCTGATTTTAAACCATTCTGTTTCTCCTTGTTCCATTCAAACTGTTGCTTCTTGATCAATGTACAGATTGTGCAAGAGAACGATCAGGTGTTCTGGTATACCCATGCTTCTTAATGTGGCCCAGAGTTTCTCATGGTTTACACAGTCAAAAGCCCTGCTGTAGTCAATAAAGCACAAATAAATATCCTTTTGGTATTCTTTAGTCTTTTCAAGGATCCATCTCACATCTGCGATGATGTCTCTTGTTCCTCGCCCTTTCCTGAACCCTGCTTGTACTTCAGGTAGTTATACAGCCCCCCACCAAATCAAACCATTATAAGTGTCTGCACATCTGATTTATTTTGCTATCACCAGTTGGTTCTATTTGTTGAAATGTTTTATGTAGTTAAATGTAATGTTGGACAGGTACTGTATTTCCCTATGTATACTGTTATGTATTGATAATGTGATGCATGTTTCCCCTACCTTTGTGTAACCTGTTTTGTTCTGACCGCTTTGATTGAAGGATAAGGCGGGATACAAAACTTGTTAAATAAATAAATAAATAAAATGAGAGACACTAATCCTGGTAGCCATGAATTCAAAGGTTGGATTAGATTATGCTAGAGTTGGAAAAATCCAGAAATTAGCAGTGGTGAAGCTATCAGGCTACTAAACAAAATTAAACGGAGATATTCCCTTAACATTTGAAATTTTCTTGAAATGGAATTGACAAAATATTTTAAATTTCATTCTGGTAGCATAAAGAATGCAAAACTGCAAATCTCAAAGAAAATCTATATTCACTACCCCCACTCAACCAACACTCTACAGTTGACTACATCAAGAACACAGAGTACAGGACCCACAGAGCAAATCTACTATTTCATAACAGCACAAATTTCTGAAACTCACACAACATGGAGCATACCCAGAAAAGGGCAGCACCATAAATTTTGCAGGGCGCCCTAGAACATCCATATTCCTATTCAGAAAACTGAACAGGCCAGATACTACCACATAGAAACTCCTTGCTAAAAGAACATGCAGCCTCAGTCACACATGCAGTACAGAGATAGATCTTCACCAAGTAGGAAATATATTAATAACAAACTAAAAACAGACATTTGTAGACAAAAAATGCTTTTACCCATTACTCTGACGTTTACAGGATTTCTTTCCCAAAATTATACTTTAGAAACAAAGAAACATGACAGCAGAAAATGATCAAATGGACAATCTAGTCTGCCCTTCCATATCAACTACAATAGTCCTCTTTTTACCTTTAGAGATTCTCAGTGTTTGTCACATATTTTTTTGAATTCAGATACTGTCCCCATGTCCACCACCTCCACTAGGAGACTATTCCATGCATCTACCATTCTTTACTTAAAAAAAAATTCCCAAATATTACTCCTGAGTCTATCCCCTTTCCTATATCTCATCCTATATCCTATATCTCATCCTATATCCCCTTGTAGCAGAGCTTGTCTTTAATTGAAAGAGACCCTCCTGTACATTTATGCCACGGAGATATTTAAAAGTCTCTATCATATCGCCCCTATCCCGCCTTTCTTCTAAAGTATACATATTAAGATCTTTAAGTCTGTCTTCATATGCTTCATAACAAAGACCACTAACCATTTTAGTAGCCACCCTCTGCACCGACTCCAACCTGCTTATATCCTTTTGAAGGTACAGTCTCCAGAATTGCACACAATATTCCAAATGAGGTTGCACCAGAGACTTATACAGAGGCATTATCACCTCCTTTTTTCTGCTGGCCTTTTCTCTCCCTATATACCCAATCATCCTTCTGGCTTTTGCAGTCACCTTTTCTACCTGCTTAGCTATTTTAAGATCAGACACAAGTACACCCAGGTCCTGCTCTTCTTTTGTGAACATAAGTACCTTACCCCCTACCCCCTACACTGTACTGCTCCTTTGGATTTTTGCAGCCTAAATGCATGACCCTGCATTTTTTAGCATTACATTTCAGCTGCCAAATTCTAGACCATTTTTCAAGCTTAACTAGATCCTGCCTCATGTTATCGACTCCTTCCTGTATGTCTACTCTATTGCAGATTTTGGTGTCATCCGCAAATAAGCAAACCTTACCCAACAGTCCTTCCAGAATATCACTAACAAAGATGTTAAACAGAATCTGATCAAGGACAGATCCCTGAGGCACACCACTGGTAACCTCCTTCTCCTCAGAGTGAGCTCCATTTACCTGTACCCTTTGTTGCCTCCCACTCAACCAATTTCTAACTCAATCAATAACTTTAGGGTCCATCCCTAGGGTACTCAGTTTGTTTATAAGTCAGTTGTGTTTAACGGTGTCAAAGGCATTACTGAAATCTAAATACGCCTGCCTCTGGTGCATCCATGCTGCCTCAGATCCAGTAATCCGTTGGACTCCAGAAACCTCACTATTCTCTCCTTTAGTAGCCTTTCCACTAATTTACTAACCAAAGAGGTTAGATTAACTGACCTGTAGTTCTCAATGTCATCCTTTCATCCACGTTTGTGTAAAGGGACCACATGTGCCTTTCTCCAGTTCTCTAGCACCATTCCAAAGTGAGGCAAGAGAAAGAACTCTCATATGCAGGCATCTGCATTGTGGGCAGTGAAGGAAAGACATATCTTTACCCGTGGCCTACTTCTCTCTGGCCTAACAAATAACTGACCTCGCTTCTTGACTTTAATTCTCTAAATTCAAAACAAATAAATAAACACGCATACACAGAGAGTTATATAAAAGTACTCTAAAGGCCTTAAGGGAGGGGGCCAACAGTCCTGAAAACTTGAGCAGTTCCTGTAAATCCCCTCCCCCCCCCCCCCCCCCCCCCCGGCTAGGCCAGAGCACCTCCTTTATTGAGGGAAACAACTGCTGTATCGTAAAAATTCAGCTGTATGCCCACTATGTTTTTGGGACAGAGCACAGACATATTGCTCACCTGAATTAGAAGAAGCAAAAACATTCTGTCCCATTCTGCTAAACATGGCCTTGGTTTTGGGTACACATATCTCTCAGGCTTCTAGTGAATTCTAAGCCTTTCTCCATAATAACTTTTCCAGAGGGCTCTGATATCCCATTTCAAGTTCTTCTTAATGGCTCAGCGCAAGTAGCGTGGGTGGAACTAATGGCACCTCAGTGGGTGGTCTTAGTTGCACCGGCAGCCGTTTTGCCACGTTGAAATGTGGGAACTGCAGGACAATGTAAATGTCTCCCTGCAGTTAGCCTATGGTCCCACGCTGGTAATGTGACCCACACATATGTTACCAGCGCAGAGCTTAAGAAACATGCTGCTAAATATGCCAAACAAGAGGGACTCAACAGCACCCTTGCATCACCTCCCACTTCCACAAAAACAAGAGCGACTTGGCGCCCCAACACAGCATTTTCCACCTTCAGAAAAATGAGAGGCTCACTGGCCCCTACACAGCACTTCTCATCCTCTGAAAAACAAGAGGGACTTTGTGACCCCCAACACAACACCTGCCACTACAATAAACACCAAGCAGCGCTTGGCAACTCCAACATAACTCCTGAAACTGCGCACTGGACCAGCATGGTGGTAATGTAAATATATATTCCATTAAAAATCAAAGGAAATGCAAGATGAGAACATAAGAAATGCCATACTGGATTAGGCCAAGGTCCATCAAGCCCATTATCTGGTTTCCAATAGTGGCCAGTCCAGGTCACAAGTACCTGGCAGGTTCCCAAAAAGCACACAGGTTCCACAATGCTTGTCCCGGGGAAAGCAGTGGATTTCCCGGGTCCTCTTTAATAATGCTTTATGGACCTTTCCTCCAGGAACTTGCCCAAACCTTTTTTTAAACCCAGTTACACTAACAGCTTTTAGTACATCCTCCGGCAACAAATTCCAGAGTTTGATTACGCGTTGAGTGAAAAAATATTTTCTCTTCTTAGTCTTAAATGGGTTGCATTGTAGCTTTATTACGGGGAAGAGGGGGACAGAGCCAAGGGAGCCTGCAGGTAAACCGTTCTTTTTAAGATATGGTGACCAGAATTGCACACGATATTCAAGGAGCGGTCACACCATGGAACGATACAGAGGCATTATAATATCCTTTGTTCTACTGTATTTTCCATTCCTTTCCTTATTTATTTTTATTTATTTATTTATTTACAGTCTCTTCTATACCGCGCTATTCAGCATCAGCGCGGTTTACAATGAACAAAGATTACACATTTCCCGGGGTACTTTGTGTTTACAGTGAACAGGTGTTAAAAACTTGGATAACTGGGGTAACTATTTACATTTACAACATGTTAGGATACACTTCCTTGGTCCTTATGATACCTAGCATTCTATTTGCTCTCTTGGCCGCCGCTGCACACTGGGCGGAGGGTTTTAGCATGTTATCCATGATGACGCCTGAATCTTTTTCCTGGGTGGTCGTTCCTAATGTGGAACCTTGCATCGTGTAACCATAGTTTGGGTTTTCTTTCCTAGGTTCATAACTTTATACTTGTCCACATTAAATTTCATCGGACATTTGGATGCCCAGTCTTCCAGTTTATCAAGATCCTCTTGCAATTTTCCACAATCCTCATGGGTTTTAACAACTCTGAATAGTTTTGTGTCATCTGCAAATTTGACAACCTCACTCGTTATTCCCATTTCCAGGTCATTTATGAATATCTTAAAAAGCAGCAGACCCAGCACAGATCTCTGTTGTACTCCACTATTAAACTTTTTCCATTGGGAAAATTGGCCATTTAACCCTATTCTCTGCTTTCAATCTTTTAACCAGTTCCTGATCCATAATAGTACACTGTCTCCTATCCCATGACTTTTTAATTTGGCCAAGAGTCTTTCATGAGGGATCTTGTCAAAGGCTTTCTGAAAATCCAGGTACACTATGGGCCAAATTCCCCCTCCGACTCTCTCCGTATGTCCTCAGCAGTAGGACAGGGAGAGCTGGCGGGGGGCAGGAGGATGAGGGCCAGCCCAGTAGGACGTACATGGCCAATTCAGGTCTCGGCCCTGTACATCCTGCCAGGTCAAAGGGGACATGCTGCTTATTCCACCTCGAAGGTGGAATAAGCATCACCGACCCTGTGATCGGGCCCGGGGACCCTCCCTCCCTCCCAGGACCAGGTGCAGGGGGGGTCCCCGCCGCCCAATTCAGGCCCTGGCTGGCCAGCCATCAGCGGGCGGTGGGGAAAAGAGGGGACCAAGCCACGGCAGCCAAAGGAGCCTGCGGGGAAAAGATTCCCACAGGCAGGCAGGGGCACACAGGGCTGTCCTTGTGCCCGATTCCATGTACTTTGGGAACATTTTGTTCCCACGGTCCAGAATTGGGTCCTAACAGGCCCATCCTGCATGGGGACATCCAGATGACCCAGACGTGCCCCTTTTGAAATCAGGCTCCACATCAACTAGCTCACCCTGGTCTATCTGTTTATTCACACCTTCAAAAAAATATAACAAATTAGTAAGACAAAAGAAAAAGTGAGAACCACAGCACAGTTTATAGCACCAAATTATAAAATTATAATTCATTTTATTTTGTTATAAACTGTGTTATGCTTCTCGCGTTTGCTTTTTGGATATATATTCTGCATCCACAGAAACCTCTCTTTCAACAATGGGTGCAGAGCAGAAGTAAGACATTCACCAACAGAACTCAATATATTAAAAAAAAAATCTGATTCTGGTCTTCTCACTAACAAACATTCTCCAGTACCAAGCATATTGTGAACTAATATAAAACCCTATAAAAGTCAGAGAAGATCTACAAGGCCAAATCTACCATACTATACCAGCATAAACTTCCAAAGCTCATACAACAAGGGGTCTACCCAGAAAAAAACAGCAATATAAATACTGCAGTGGGCCCTAGAACATCCATACAAGTATTTGAAAAGCTCAACAAGTCACATTACTACAGTACAGTATAGATCTTTATGTACAAACTCCATGTTAACAGAACACCTGGCCTCAGTCACACACTCAGAACACAGACCCTCACCAAGTACAGAATAAGTAACCACAGTCTAAAGTAAAAATAAAAATATGTAGACAAAATTTAAACTGAAACCCCAAGAAGCCAGAATCCACATGCAGTGCAACATTAGATAAATAAGAGATGCAGGTTGTCATGACCCCCTGCCTAGGCCGATGGCCGGTAGGCAAAAGGGCTGCCTTATTTGCCCTTTGAGTATTTGTCCCAGGCTTTGGCTGCCAGCACTGAATGCTGGGACTTGTAGTTTTGTATACTCTCCAAGCAAAGTAGTGTGACCACACAGTTTGTCAGGCAAAACAAAGAAATTTATTCCGGGGTTTCTCCCTCGCATCAAAATTCTTAGCGCATAAACAAGGCAAGGATCATTTCTCCAAATTAAATAATGAAGGTGAACAAAACAGGCTTAGTATCAAAGTCAGAAATATTCTTTCCACAGCAGCGGCACTCAGCTTCCTTCAGACAAATGCCTTTCTTTGCTATGGCTGTTAATTACATCAGGCAGACTTTAAAACTTCTCAGTCAGGGTTTTCTTTCTCACTCAGCTTAATAAACCAGAGCCTAGCACACGTTTGACTTACAAAATGAGCATTCCATTTCTACTACATCATCAACAGAAGGGTTTTCAAACATTTCTATCTGCATATCTTCCACGGCTTCGTTTGAATCCTCTTCTAGGGAGCTTATATCAGAAGGTTTAAACTTCTCACTCTGCAGCAACTCTTTTAGCTTCCCTAAAAAGTATTCTTTCTGCTCTATATCAGCACAGCTCAAAGAAGGAGTTTCTTTTTCATAGAAAAGCTTCTCAACAGCTTTTAAAGCTGACTCACGGCACTTACTTGCACTGCTCCTGTTCCTGGCTGGAACTGCTTTCTTTGTCTTTTGACTAGCACAGCTTTCAGAGCTTTTCCTCAGCTCTCTGACCACTTCTTCAGAAAAGCTCCATTAGGAACTGTAGCAAACTTGTCTGCCCCACCTCTCTTACTTGGCTGGCTCTCTGAGCTGTTTCCCCATGTGGAAACAAACCTTTCCAGCTTTCCTTCTCTGGGGTGCTTTAGGACAGGTTCCAACCTTGGTTCCACTGCTTTCTCAGGGCAAGAATCAGCTGTCTTTCCTCCTCCTCTCCTTTGCTCCTGAAAGGGTACTTCCTTCTGACTCCTTTCCTCCCGACTGCTTTCCTCCTGACTACTTTTACCAAACTCTGAAGCCGTTTTAAAATGGTGCTTCTTTTCAGCCACACCCTCCTCTCTGCACATGTGAGAGCTGTTAGGGCTCAACCTATCTCTTACGTCACTGCTTGGGCAGGGTTTAGCTCTAGCTACTGCATGCTCGGGTGGCTTGTGGTTTCTATGGGAACCCTGTTTACATCTGTTTTTAAAGGCACATTCCTCATTTCTCTCCCATTCCATCTCATCTTCACAGCTCACCTTATCACAAGGTTCCCATACTGTAAAATATAAAGATAGCACAAAAGTCCAATCACTAAATTGAAAATAAAATTATTTTTTCTGCCTTTGTTGTCTGACCATTTTATTCTCTGATCATGCTGGTCCCGATCTGAGGCTTCTGCTTTCCTATCTTCTCTTAGCTCTCTTTCTACGGTCTCTAGTCCATCTGCCATTTCTTGTCTCTCCTTTTTGTTTTCTTCACTTCCTTCCATCTTGGATATTGATTTTTTCCTTTCAGCTTTCTTTCATTTATTTCTCTCTCTCTCTCTCTCTCTCTCTCTCTCTGTCAACCTAGATTTCACTACTCCTATCTAGTTCTCAATCCCTATCATTTTTACGCCATCTACCTACCGCTTTTCAACCTTCACCCCTATCCTTCCATTTCCCAGCTCTTCTCCCTTGGTCCATTATTCCCTAGTCTTTTGTTCACTCTCTCTCCCCCTCCGTGTCTAACATCTCTGACCGCCTATCCAGTGTCTCTCTCTCTGTCTCTGTCTGTCTCTCTCTCTCTCTCTCTCTGTCTTTCCTTCCCTGTCTGCCCTCCCCTTCCTATCCTCCTGCAACCAGCACTACCCCATCTCCATCCCTCCCCTCCCCTCCCTATTACTCCTATGTCCAGCATTTCTCTTTCTATTTCTCAACCTATTAATTTACTCCATGTCCATCTTCTCCTCTCTCTCTCTCCCTATTACCCCACGTCCTACATGTCCCTCTTCCCTTATTACCCTAGGTCCAGCATCTCCCTTTTGTCTCCTTCTGCCCCCTATCCTCAAGTCCAGCATTTTCCCATAATCTCCCTATAACCATCTGGCCAATATCACTCCATTTCCCCTCCTTGCTTCTGCCTATTTATTTATTCATTTAACTGTATTTATATACCGCCTTTCACCGGGTCAAGGCAGTTTACAGAGAATGAATGTGAAAATACATTATACAACATTTCAAACTACATTTCAAACTACATACATCATGCAATTGATAGCCCTTGAGTTCATAACTATATACAATTATAAACTATGTACAGTGGTAGGGGGGGGGTGGTGTATGTGCTAGGACTGAAATGCTCTGTGAATAGGCATGTCTTCAGAAGTTTTCAGAAGGTTTTGAGGTCTGTGATGTTCCTGAGCTGTTCCGGTAGAGCGTTTCATATAGAGGGTATGTAGAGTGGAAGGCTCATTTACATGCTTGCTGGTTGGATTTGGTTCTGATGTGGAGGATGATGAGGGTGCTCATGGTGGAGGTCCATCTAGATCTGTGTGATTGGGATGTCTGAAGTAGCGTGTGGAGGTCGGGGGTGTCGGAGTGGATCACTTTGTGAGTTAGCATGATAGCTTTGAATTGTATTCAGCTCTGTAGTGGAAGCCAGTGGAACTGCTTGAATATAGGTGTGATGTGGTCATGTCTTGCTGCTGCTTGTAGGGTCCTTGCTGTTGAGTGGAGAGTTGTTTGCAGGAGTAGGAGTGTGGATCATGGTAGGCCTTGGTAGATAACATTGCAGTAATCCAGGTGAGATATTACAGAGGCTTGTAGAACAGTACAGAAGTCTGTTGGCTCTAGTAGCTTGGAGGAATTGCAGTGTCTTCGCTTTGTAGTATATTGTCCAGGTTGTTGATGTGGGCTTTGAATGTGGGGTGTTGATTGTGGGTGATTCCAAGGTAGCTGACTTCAGTCTGGGTTTTAATTGATATGTTGTTCAGTGTTATTGAAGGGGGGGGGGGACAAAGGTGGTGTCTTTCATTATATAGAGGGCCTCCATTTTGTTGTAGTTAATTTGAAGTTGTTGTCTTTTAGCCAGTTGGTTACCTCAGTGAAACATTCCTGGTGGGTGGATAGTGTGGGTTGGTTTGTGTTGATTGGTCCGTAGTTCGTGATAGCATCTGCCATCATGTTTCTATGAATAGGGGTGAGAGAGGGTGGATCCCTGGGGGACTCCTTGAGTCTGTTTGTATGGTGTGGAGGTGTTTTGTCTGATCTTTATTTGTTGGTGTTTATCTGTGAGGTAGGATGTGAACCATTTCAGTACTGTGCTTTGAATTCCATTGGTTTGGAGACATTGCAGAAGGATGTGGTGGTTTACAATGTCAAAGGCCAAAGAGATGTCTAAGAAGATTAATAGGAAGTCTTGGTTGATGCGCTGCATTCCTTGAATTAGAGTATTTATCAGGGAGATTAGAGGTGTTTCTACTCTGTGGTGTGGACAGAATCCATGTTGTGGGTCCAGAAGGTTGTTTCTGATGATATGGTCTTGAAGTTGGTGTTGGACAGTTTTCTCAACAATCTTGGCTGTAAATGGTAGGCTGGGTCTGTATGATGAAGGGTCAGAAGGGTCAAGGGTAAGTCTTTTCAGTGTTGGACATATGGAGGAAGTTTTTAGGCATGTGGGCATGATGCCTTGTTATAGTATTGATGGTGTGATTTTGGTGCGTGCACCACTGAGTTCCATTTTGGTTGCCTTAATCCATGAGACGGGGCAGGGATCTAGGAGGGAGGTTGTAGTGTTTAGAGATGATAAGGTGTTTTCTATTTGTCCTTTAGTGATATCGGTGAAGGAGATGCAGGGGTCTGGGTGGTTGTCTTCGTTAGGCGGGGTGGATGAGGGAGTTCTAGTTGGGGATGCAGTTGTTTGTAATGTTGAGACAGCTGTTGTGAGATGAGCGTGATGTCTTGGTTTTCAGTGGTTGGTGTTTTTGTCAGCTGTTTTACAATGTTGAAGAGCTCTCTTGGTCAGTTGATTGCAGAGTTGAGTAGTTTAGTGTGGTATTCACATCTCGCCTTGTCTGCTGTGGTGTGGTAGTCATTCAGAAGTCATAGATATTGGCGTCTGTCTTCATTGTTTTTAGTTTTATACCAGTTTTGTTCATGTTTGCGGAGTTGTCATTTTAGGTTGCAGAGGGCTGGAGTACTCAGTTTTGGATTTTTTCGTGTGTGGGGGCATGGCGGTATTGGTGTTGATGGCTGCTTTTCTGGTGATGTTGTTCCAGTTCTTGAGGATTTTGGGGTCAGTTGAGTCTTCAAGAAGTTGTGGAAGGGTGTCATGAATGAAATTATCCTTGTTGAAAGGTTTAAATCTTCTTATTGATGGATGCTGGTTGTGGCTTTTGCTGATGAGGTTCTGTGGAAGGAAAAAGCTGATTAATTTATTATCCGACTATGGTACTGGGTGAGCCTGAATAGAGTGTGGGGTGTCCAACTGGGTTGTATGGTCACTGAAGAAAATTAGATCCTGGTGGAGCTGTTTTTGTACGTGGAGGTGTTTATGAATTGTTAGGTCCATTGTTAAAGTCTCCTAATACTAGGAGGTCCTTTCCAGTTTTTGATGCAGTTATCACTCTGATAGGTCATTGGTGTTGGCAGTTAGTGTCCTCTAAATGAGGCAATCAGTTTGTTGGGGATGGTAATGAAATTGGTTTCCTAGGTACTCTCACTTGCATGGCATCGGAACTTATTTATTTATTTAGCCATATTTATATATCGCTTTTCACCGGGTCAAAGCAGTTACACCAAACATGTGGAGAGTACATTGAACAGATACAAGTGAGGGGGGGATACCACTACCCGAGGGGGGGGTATAGCATATTTACAATGATATTATATTATTTACATTCTTTGACATTACTGTCCTTCTCTTCAGTCAAATTTGCATTTCAGTACTATTTACATTTCAGGTTCTCTCCGTTATCTCAGCCTGTTTTGCGTAGTTTTGTTCTGTGTTGTCCCAAGATGCTCCCCGACGAGGAGAGTTTATCTGCTTTCTGAATGCAGGGAGATCCTTGTTGTTGCGGATTAGGTTTGGGAGGGCATTCCTTAGTGAGGGTGCATAAAGTTTGAATGCACGGTTACAGGTTTGAGTATTAAATTTTGTTCTGTCATGAGAAACGAGAGTATTGTTTGAGGTCTGCCAAGTAGGCCTTTCAGATTTCATCCGGGATAGCAGGGTTTGCAGGTGAGATGAAGGCTGTTGGTGGATTGCTTTATGTATGAGGGTCAGTGCTTTATATTTTATGCGTGCTTCTAGTGGAAGGATGTGCAGATCTCTTAGGACAGGGGTTATGTGATCGTGTTTCTTTGTCCTTTGTATGATCCGTGCTGTGGTGTTTAGGGCAGTCTGTAGTGGATTGACAGTGGTGGTGGTGGTGGTGGTGGTGAGTCCTTGGTATATTGTATTGCAGTAGTCTAAGTGAGGTAGTGTCATTGCCTGCATAACTCTACGGACGTCTAGTGGGTCGATGAGCATTCTGAGTCTCTGTACCATCTTTACTTTGAAGTAGATAGCTCTTGTGGTTTTTGCAACCTGTTGTTTAAATGATAGTGACTTGTCAAGGATGATTCCCAGGTATTTTACGTGTGGTTGTACTGCTATTTTAGCTGTGCCTAGGTTGAGGGATGGGGGGGGGGAGTGAATGATTGGTCTTATCACAAACAGTGCTTCTGTTTTTTTTAAAGTTTATGGTAAGATTGTTTTCTTGTAGCCATCTGGAGACTTCATTAAAGCAGTCAACTAGTTTCGGGTTATTTGGATCAGTTGTTGTAATTGGTCCATACAGCATGATGTCATCTGCATACAGGTGGTAGTTGATATTGTGGGATCATATTATTTCACAGAGGGGTTGGAGATAAATGTTAAAGAGAGTTGCTGAGAGCAAGGAACTTTTGGGTATTCCTTGAGTTCGTTTAAAGGGGGAAGAGGTAGCGAAGCTGGTTCGGATGAGTTGAAATCTTAGGGTTGTTCCTTGCTACGATCATCACTCCGCATCCTCTACGTTGTGATCGTAGGCATTGGTAGATAGTGTATCCATTTGATGAGTTAGTTTAGTAGCACATTGTCAGTTTTGGAGATACGTGTTTCAGTTATGCAAAGTATGTCTATGTGTTGGGATGATAGGCGGTCTCTTATGATCTGGATTTTGTTCCAGATCGAGCGTGTGATTGAGTGCACAGTATGTGGGGGAGTTCTTTATATGTATTAAGCGTCAGGGGATCCTGTATGCATTGTGTGAGTGTGGCATATATTTTGGTATTCTAGGGTGGGTGTTGAGCCATGGTTGGGGTGTGGAGTTTGTGTGACGTTTGTGTGTTGTGGAGAGCAGTAGGATTGCTAGAAGCATGTAGAGTAGTGGGTATATTGTTAGCCTTGGCTGGAACTCTCTGTAAAGCATCCACTGAGGGTGAGTGCAGTGGTGTGGGCCTTGCTGCGTAACATTGCTGCTGTGACATTCTGCTAGCATGCGTTACCGGGGGGTCTGGAGGCTTGTTGCTGGTAGCAGAATGAGGCTGTTGGGGTTTCAGTTAGTAGTTTGCCTATGCAACCAGTGGCTGTGGTAGTCTTTCGTATTTCATAATTGGAGACAGAACCTGGTGTCCGTGTTTGTCCTTGCTTAAGTGCCACGCTAAAGGGCCCTCTGGCAAGACCCTCAGGTGTGAGTCCTCCAGACGTGGGCGCGACTAAGTGTGCTTCAGTTTAAAAATATTCTATTGGTGTTCTTTGCTGGACCCTGATTGGCCTTGGTGATGGAGAGCGGGAGTATCCTGCATTCCTGCTCCCTGTTGCAGATGCCAATTGGGGTGGAATGCCCATTCTCCTATGCCCATATCTCCCTTTATCTCCCTAGCCCCCCCCCACCTCAATCTTATCCCCACTGCCTCCCTATTCTCCCCTCCCTCCCCCCCCATCTCCCTTCTAACTCTCTGTGCCCATGCAGGTCTACCTCCCAATGCCTCCTCCCCCCCCCTTCCCATTGCCCCACCATGTCCACACCTTGTACGTGCAAGCCATGATCACCAGGTCACGTTTCTCTATGTGAACAAACAGGGAGGTACCGGTTCCTACAGTCTCTGTTCGGAGGCGATAGCCCTATGCTCCTCTGTGGTAAGCCAGGGCATTACCATCTGGGCCACTTACCTCCTGGGCCAGGACATGCATTGGTGGACCGGCTCAGCAGGGTCCTCCAGCCACCCGAGTGGTGCCTGTGTCCCCGGATGATGCAGCGGTTCTTCCAGCATTGGGGACCCGAGTCCTGGACCTCTTTGCCAGCCCTGTGAATTTGCAGCTCCCCCAGTTTTGCGGTCCCCTCCCACACCCGGGCAGGGTGGTCCCTGGACGCCTTCCTCATCTCATGGGAAACGGGCCTACTATATGCCTTTCTCCTCATTCCCCTCATTGCCTGGACCCTTCTCAAGGTCCAGTGGGATAGGGCCTCAATGATTCTCATAGCCCCGAGGTGGCCCAAGTAGCCTTGGTTTCCCCTGCTGCTCAGTCTCTCAACGGAGCCCCTGGTCCCTCTCGGGATTTCACCCAAGCTGCTGACACAGGAGGAAGGTCTGCTACTTAACCCCAATCTCCTTCCAATTCATCAAGCTAGACCAGTCCAGACCAATGGAAAGTACCCCAGCTACACCCCTGTCGGGCAGGAAGAAACAGCCGCTGTTACCACACTGGTCCCAAAGTGCACCAAGGCCCGAGTCTGGAGGACAAGGCAATAGTGGCGAGCAAAGGTGGATAGAGAGGACCAGGTGGCTGCCCTACAAATGTCAACAGGCAAGAAGAGCGACCACTCTGCCCAGGAAACTGCCTGAGCCCACGTGGAATATGCCCGAAGTCCCACGGAAAGAGCTTGCTATGCAGGATGTAGGGATACTCGATGGCGCGCTTGATTCATTGTGCAATCATGGCCTTGGACGCCACCAGGCCTTTACGTGGCCCAGCAAATAATATAAAGAGACAATCTGACTTCTGAAAGGGAGCCATGACCTTAAGGTAGCGACGAAGAACTCTCCGGACATCGACTGTCTGAAAATTGTCTGATGCTTTGCAGCCCCGTTCTCTTGGAAAGGAGGGTAAGGAAATGACCTGATTCACATGAAAGGGTGAAAGCACCCTGGGTAAGAAGGAGGGCACGACATGAAGTGATACTCCTTCAGGAGTGAACATGAGAAAGGGCTCCCGACAGGAGAGCGCTTGGAGCTCCGACACACGCCTGTCCAAAGTGATAGCTACCAGGAATATTGTCTTTAAGGGGAGATCTCTGAGAGTAGTATGCCAGAGCGGCTCAAAGGGGGCCTTCCCAAGGCTCTGGAGCACTAGGGAAAGATCCCAAGCAGGGACAAGTGGACATAGAGGCCAAAGTGTGCGTACTCTGTGACGGAAATGACTAATATCTGCATGACATGCCAGCGAACGTCCCACTATAGGGCCCCTGAAGCAGGTGAGGGCCGCGACCTGTACTCTGAGCGAGTTGAGGAAGAGACTCTTATCGAATCCATCCTGTATGAAGGCTAGAATCTCTGGAATCCTTACTTGCCATGGCGAGATGTGTTGGCGAGTGCACCATGACTCAAACAAGTGCCAAACCCGTGCGTAAGCCACCAACGTGGAGGGGCGACACACCTTAAGCAGAGTCTGAACTACTTTAAGCAAATAGCCCTTGCGAACTTTCAAGAGCCTAGTTGTAAGTGAGTAAGGATCCATTAGGACTGGATCATGTCTCAGGAGCCCTCAGCAAGAGCCCAGAGGTAGGGTTGAGGCCACTTGAAGCCGAACAAGGTCAGCATATCACGGGCATCTGGGCCAATTGGGTGTCACCAGGACCACCAGACTGGGGTGAATCTCAATGCAATGGAGACACCACCTGATCCGTGGCCATGTTGGAAAGAGGTACAGCAGCAAGACCACTGGCCAAGGCTGGGCCAGGGTGTCTATCCCCTGAGAGGTGACCTCCCTGCAGCGACTGACGAACGTGGGAACTTTGGCGTTCACGTCAGTAGCCATGAAGTTGAATTTGGGCACGTCCCAAAGATTCAAGATATGGTGGAAGGCCTTCGAGTAGAGTTCCCACTCACCTGAGTCCAGGGTATGGCAACTGAGAAAGTCAGCTTGCACGTTGTCCACCCCGGAAATGTGCTTAGCAGAGAGAGCCTGAAGGTGCCATTCGGCCCAAGGGAAGAGCAAGGCCATTTCCCTGGCAACTCTTGGGCTTTGGTGCCACCCTGTCGGTTGATATAAGCCACCATAGTGGCATTGTCACAGAGGACGCAAACTGAGCGATGGCTTAGCAGTGGGAGAAAGGTCTGCAGGGCAAGCTGCCCGTGCCTTGAGCTGGTTGATCATCCAGTGAGCTTTCTGTCGAGACCAGGATCCATTGGCCATCTGATCTTGACAATGTGTCCCCCAGCCAAAGAGACTGGCGTCCGTCTTGACTAGGATCCTTTGTGGTGCTTCGAGTGGGAACCCCCACCTTAGATTGCATGGGAAGAGCCACCAGCTGATGCTAAAGCTAACTGTTTTGGGAATAGGGAGACGCACATTCAAATCCTGCATCGCCGGGGAGCAGCATGAGAGAAGGGCCTGCTGTAGAGAGTGAATGTGAGCTCGCACCCAGGGCACGACATCAATTGTCACCGCCATGGCTCCCAAAACTTGCAGATAGTCCCACACCTGGGGCCGAACCAGAAGTCGGAACACTTGAAGTTGTGCTGAAAACTTCCTCAGGTGGTCCTCCAAAAGGAAGACCCAACTGAAGCGGGTGTTGAAACGGGCCCCCGGGAACTCCAGGAACTGAGAAGGGTGCAGACAGCTCTTGGCATGATTGACCATCAGCCTAGCCGCTCCAGAAAGGCCACAACCTGGAAGACTACCTCCAGAGCCTCCGGATACGACTTTGCCCTTATGAGCCAGTCGTCCAGGTATGGATGAACATGGATACCCTGCTTCCTCAGGTCTGCTGCTAACACCACCATGAACTTGAAGGAGGTATGTGGTGCCATCGCAAGACCAAATGGCAAGGTCCTGATAGTGGCGCCCTAGCACCATGAAACTCAGAAAATGATGATGATCCTCACAAATGGGGATATGAAAGTAAACCTCTGCGAGATCCAGGGACACCAAGAATTCCCCGCTTTGCACTGCTTGAACCATGGAGCAGAGGGTTTCCATTCAAAAATGTGGGACCCGGAGTGAGCAATTGACAGCCTTGAGATCCAGAATGGGCTGAAAGGAGCCATCCTTCTTTAAAACGATGAAGTACATGGAATAATGGCCGGAGGTGTTCTCTAACAGAGGTACTGAGCAAATTGCACGAAGGTCCAACAGGCGATATAGTGTGGACTGTATGGCTTCCTGTTTTGGACCCAAGCTACTGTACAAGGAGAGACAATGAAGATATCCTGAATAGGATGGGCGCATTCTAGGGCATAGTCACAGCAGACAATATCGCGGACCCTCTGCTCGGTGGTAATCTTCTTCCACTTGTGGGAAAACAGGGCCAGGTGACCCCCCCACCAGAGATGTCCCTGAGTGGGCCTGAATACCATCAGTGGGAGGGGCAGCCAGAGCCTGAAAACTTCAAGGGCGGCAGAGAAGGAATCCTATGACCGACGTACCCCCTGAAAAGGCTGAGACCTAGGGGCAGCTGAGGAAGACGAAGGCCTCAAAGACCAACCCAGCCAGTAGCGCAGCGAATCCCGGTAATGCACTTGGAAGGAGGAGAAAGGGGATGCACGTTGGCCGGATCAGCAGTTCGCCAACTTTGGCTTATCCTCCAGTAAACGCTGGGGCTTTATCTCACCAAGGTCCTTAACCAGCTTTTCCAAGTCCTCCCCAAACAGGAGCTTGCCTTTGAACGGTAACTTAGCCAGCCATGCCTTCGACACGGAATCCACGGACCAGTGCCGAAGCCAGAGCCAACAATGAGCTACCATAACAGCTGCCACAGAACGAGCCGCAAGGCAGAGCAGATCATAGAGAGCATCCACCAAAAAGGCTGCCAATGACTCCAGGCACGCAGTCGCAGAGTCCTCCGGTAGCAACTGAATCCATCTAAGGAGGACCTGAACCACTAAACTGCCACAAATAGAGGTTTGATGAGCAAGGGAGGAGGAAGAGAAGACCGTTTTGAGCAGCTCTTCCACCTTTCGGTCTTGCTGATCCCTCAGAGCCGCACCACCCTCCATGAGAATCGTAGTATGCTTGGTGACCGCCGTCACTACCCCATCGACTGCCGTGTATTCAAGCTTAGTATTGCGGTCCTCCAGGGCCCAGAGATAAATACGGCCCAAATGTCGCACGGTACAAAGGGATGCTTCGGGTGAGTTCCACTTGAGAGAAACCATCTGTTGCAATTCTGGGGGAAATGGAAATGCCTTTCAAGGTTTCCTGATACTTCATAGGATAGGATCTGCTTGAGACGCAGTCTGCGCTGTTTCATGTCCTGGAGCTTCTGAGAGGCGCAAGGCATCCATGATCTGCATGATTAATACCAAAAGTTCTTCTTTGCGGAACAAGCAGACATCCTGAGTCTCCTCCAGATCTGTTGTTGGGTCATCAGAGGGAGACCACTCCCCATCTTCATGGTGTGAAGAGTGAGGGCTATCCTCTATGGAAAAATGATCCTGTTCCATTGTGCAGTCTGAAGGAGCCCAGGAGATCTCCTTCGGGGGTCGCGGAGGCTCTCCTGAGATAGGCCTCTTCAATGCGCGCTTTTTGTCCTCCGTGTGCTGCCACAGCCATAGGTCTGGAGGTAGGGGGGCCCCTGTTGTAAGGACCGTCTGAGAAGAAGATGAAGACGTCCAAAACTTCCAAACCTGTCTGAACAGAGACATGAACTGGGCTGAGTCTTCATCCATTACTCTTGCACTGGGCTGCTGTGGGAGCAACAGAGGAGGAGGAGGAGGGGCATCACCCAAGCGAGAGGCTGGAGATAGTGCTCTAACAGCTAAACGGAGGATACTTGATCATCCTGCCATGAACTGAGTCAGCTGTCAGGTCCCCCTCGTGTATGAGCGACGAGACATCCTGTGCCTCTCTGGAGAACTCTCCCGGGTAAGCAACGCACGTGGAACATAGCTGGTTAGTAAGGATGCGGCGCTTCCTACCGCAGGCAAGACACCCAGTTAAGGTGGAAGGCATGGTAGCATGGCGATATGCGTAATAAGGCCCTTAGGTTGATTTGCGCTGGACTGAGCCGGTGACTCAAAATGGCCACGATGCAGACTTATAGAGCATGGCTGCAGCTGAGAAAATGGCGGGAATCGGAGGACAGCACGTCTGGTGGACCCCTTCACACAGAGAGGACTAAGCAGTGGGAAAACAGCCTGCAGTGGGAAAAAACCGCCGCCAGAGGTACGGAGGAGAGGGAGAGAGACTGAATCACTCACTGCGGTCCAGCTCCGACAGGGAAGAGGGCTGAAGGTGCTCACTCGCCAGCGGAGGAAGAGGGAGGCAAAGTGGGAAGCAGGCTGTAATTTCGGTGACAGGCTCTTCAGAGTAAAGATGGAAAATAAAAAACAGGAATTGCTGCTCCCTCTCACTGGATCTTCCGAATGCAACATGTTTTATTGGGAGACACTCTACTTGCCATCCTCCCAGGGAGAGCTGAACTGGTCTTCTTGACCAGCAGCTCCCTCTACCCTCTCGCCTGAAGATTCAGTGGGAATCTTCAGGTGCCACACTTTATGTTTTATTTATTTTATTTTTTTTATTTTAACATTTTTTATATACCGCACTATTCATCATCAGTGCGGTTTACATTGAACAACAACATACCTGTCAATACATGACTGATCTAGGTTTACAGATAACAGGGAGGATAAACTGGGTGTAAACTGGGGATAGCTATCTACAGAATTATACATAATTATATATACATTAGATAGGTTACATCAAAATTTGAGTTTGACAAGAATACAGTGTTATTACGTTTTGATTTTTTGTTCTGGGTTGTTGTTATGTGTAGGAGTTATCTGAGTGAGGTGGGGGCCGGTTCTATTGGGTGTATGGTAGCCTGAAGTGCAGAGTGAATAAGTAGTGCTTGATGGACTTTCTAAATTGGGTGATATCCCTGATTGATCTGATGTTTGGAGGTAGTTTGTTCCAGCACTTGGGAGCATAGGACACAAAAGCTCTGTTAGTAGTTTGTTGTGTCCATTTTGTGGAGATGCTAGGAGTAACTAGTGTGTTTTCTGCTACTAGTCTCCTGGGTCTGTTGTTTGGTGTGAGGGTGATGAGGTTTGAGATCGATGCAGGAGATAATTTATTAATAGCTTTGAATGTGATGAGGAGGGTTTTGTATGTTATTCTGCAGTTTATCGGGAGCCAGTGCAGATCGATCAGAATTGGTGTTATATGATCCCTTATAGAAGCTCCAGATAAGATGCGGGCTGCCGCGTTCATCGCCAGTTGAAGTGGATTTAGAGTATTCTTGGGGAGGCCATGAAGGATGATATTCGCATAGTCAAAATGTGGTGTGACTATTGCTTGGAAGACTGTACGGAAGTCCTTGGTCTCCATCATTGGTTTCAGGTGGCGCAGTGTTTTTAGTTTGTAGTAAATTGACCTTACTGTTTTCTTTATGTGTTCTTTAAGATTGAGTTGTTATGTGCGCCCTGAAGACCTCCACCCTATCCAGCTCAGAGCCTACTGGCAGAGACCTTAGCCCCTTAGGCTGGTAGGCTGCCAGGAGAAAAGAAATAGACATCCATCATCTGCTTGAGACAGAGAAATACTGAGGGCGACATCTAGGGGAGCCTCCCTATATGCCAGAGCCTGCTTATTGAAGCTTCTGGCACTTTGGGTCCTGCGCGTCTTGATCTGAAGAAAGCCAGTGCTTATCCCTGTGGATAAGTAGTAACGTACTGTGGAATCTGATTACTCCTGCGGATTCTGTCAGATACTGCTGACCTACATACATCCAAAAGTACAAAAGAATGGTTAAAAAGAACACATGGACTGTTTTAAACTGGCCAGCAATGAGTCCTGATCTCAGTCCAATCAAGAACCTTTGAAAAGAGCTGAAATTTGCCATTGGTAAAAGGAATCCTGGAAACATTCATGAGCTGGAACAAATAACAGTTGAAGAGTGGAAGAAACTACCAGCAGACAGATGTGAGAAACTTATAGATGGCTACAAGAAACATTTGGAGGCTGCCATCACTGCCAAGGATTGTGCAACCAAATATTAGTGAAGGGTGCCATTAATCCTGTCCAGGTCATGTTTTGTTTTGTTTTGTTTTATCAGAAATTACTACGCCTAAGCTGCACAGCTATCTCTTTTTGTTTGTAATATACCTTTGAACATGCTATTAAAATATTATGACAACATATAGTTGGAATATTTCCAATTATTTCTCAACATACCTAAAATGTAAGGGTGCCAATAATGTTGACGACAACTGTATCTTGATCATTACCTCCAAGTCCCAGATATATGCATAGAAAAAATTCTTAGTTCATTTTTGGATTTCCTTCTCCAACTTAATGTGTTAATTCGTAGGTTAGCTTGCATTAAATTGAATTTTTTTTTTTTTAGTTCCTTCAAGTTAAGGCTGACTCCTGGTGACCCAGCAGCCCCTGGGTTCTCTTGGCAAAGTATCACTGGAAGTAGACTGCTGGAACTTTTTTCCCAAGGCAATGGAGATAACGTGACTTGCCCAAGGCGTGTCAGTGGGAATCAAACCCAGATCTCTTGGGTTGTAAACTGTTGCTCTAACCATTAGGCTGCTCCTCCACTCTAAGTCAATTTAGCGAGTGATAAATTTTTCAAGGCATGCTGATGTCCCTAATGTACCCTAACAAATGCCCATCCGTGGTTCCATCATAAGGAAAATCGCTTCAAATTCAAGGCAAGATGTCTGCTTTCCTTACCAGCCACAATCCACACTGAGCTGTTTTATTTAACTGCACCATTCTTTTTCTGAAGGTGACCTTACAAGGAGAAATTTCACACTCGGCACAATTGTGCTAACTATATAGCCCTAAAGCTATGCTAGTTATCATGCTTACGACACATTCCGTAACTTAGAGGAGTCTGAGTACGAGTCTGTGTTGACTATTGATAGTGTTTGTGTAACTAGCATCTGTGTGGCCTAAAGGTCCTCCAGCGTTCAGGTCTTTTGTTTCTGTTTGCTCAACGCACCTTTGCCATCCACACCCACCAACTGTTTCCACATCACATCTGCACATAACTCTTCCTTTTAACTTTGCTTCCAGGGCGGACTGCTGAGGCCAGCAAAAGTCCACAGCTAGTCTTCCTTAGCATTCTCCGCTGTGCTTTCTGGTGTTTCCTAGATAACTGTGGAAACGGTATGGAGGGAGTGTATGCAATGTACAGCAGTGTACGTCATTTGTTCAAGTATGATTCGTTTATCGATTTGATTCATTTTTACTGTGATGCCGTTGAGTGTGCTGTGAATAACCTCTTGTCTCTATTACAAAAATATCCACCTTATTGATAACTTGAATTTTCTCCATCTAATGACTCTAAGGGGCATGTTGACTAAGCTGCATTAGCGTTAACATGGCAATAACAGGGAAACGTGCACCAACTGTGCGTTAGTCGCACGAGTGGACAAAGAGTGGATGTGCTTATTTATTTATATTTATTTAGCTGTATTTATATTCTGCTTTTCACTGGGTCAAAACAGTCAATTGGGGGATACATTTAATACGAGGGGATATGAGACACATACGCTAATACTTACAGGGAACATGGGCAGTGGAGGGTTAAGTGGCTTGCCCAAGACCACAAGGAGCACCTGTGGGACTAGTAATCCCAGTCCCTACAGCCTGAGATTGCTGTCCCCAGGTGGGACTTGAACCCCTGGCCCTCCGGCCTGAAGTACCTTGTCCTAACCACTAGACCACTCCTCCCACAGTTACTGCAAGTGTTGACAGCACATGGTAACCACACGTTTTGCAAACATCACAGGGGCAGCTAACGCCACCTCAGTGGGTGGCGTTAGCTGCATCGGTGATACGCCCTGCCGCATTATCTCCTGGGGAAATGCTGTGCGTGTCCCCGACCAATAGCATGTGGCTTTTGCAGTTAACACGCTGCTATTTGCACTAACATGCTGCTTTAGTTGCAAAAGCCTAACTCGCTTTAGCAAACATGCCCCTAAGACCCCTTCGATGCAGAAGCTCCAGTGAAAAGGGGCTTGGCTCGGGAGATGATTCCTGCTTTTCCCGGCTGTGATATTTTGGAGTGTTGGTGATCCCCTGATAAGTGTCATTCCTTCTGGATGTCTGTATACAGCTTAGTTTCAGGACACTCTTATTATAAAATTGTCAGTCTTGCCCATTGGAATAAAGCACAGTTGGCATAATGAGCTCATTGTCTCATACGGTTTGTACAAATATATCTTTGAAATAGGCTTTTTTGAAAAGTTATATACAGCCCTTTCTATAGAGGAGCTACTGTATATTGTTTATTTTTCTGAACAGAAGTTGCTTGCATACTGAACCTTGGTTATTCTCACAATCTACATTGAACCAAACAGGTAAAACAAATATTGTTTACATAGTTCCTTGTTCTTCTCTCTTTAAACTCTCAATTAAACAGAGCTGGGCATCTTTAACTTCATCCCTTCCTATTGTGCATAATTGATATCACCAGTGGACTGCTGTCTGTGCTGCTTAGATCCACTGGTACTAATTAGCAATAATGAGGCTTTAGACTGCATGTAAAATAAATCTCCGAAGGCTATATGCAAAGACTTAATTTTATCCAGAGCTACTCACTCTGAGGCTGTACGTTACTGGCAGCAAGACTGTTTTCCTGACCACTTTTCTGCAGAATCCAGGCTTTTCCTGATCGGGTCTGAAGGAACACTGCCTCCTCTTCCTGGCCCTGCGCGTCTAGGGTTGCAGCGCTGATCACATTTCTTTCGTGAGCAACTCTACTTTGAGTTCTTTCATTCTATTGAAACTGACAGTATTCTTGTAACTACCGTATATGCTCTCGTCTCTTCTTATCTTGATTCACCGTAAAAATTACCATTCTGAAGGGGCTGCCTGCAAAGGAGGTGAAGAAAATAAGCGGAGGAACCCTTACGGGGGATCCCATAGAGTTCAAGGAGGAGAAAGAACAAGGAAGACGTTAGAAGAAGTAGCCCGTTGCCAGTTGTTGCGGTTTCTTCAAGTCTTTCTTTATTATTCTTTGTCCATCGCCGTGAATACCTCATTGTTTGGAAGGGCCACATAAACTAAGCTGTGCCCTACTCCCCCAGGTTCCCTAGTGGTTGATGCTGCATGGAACACCCTTTAAGTTCCTCCTTTCCTCCAGGGTATGCATATTTAGGTTTTCTTCTCATACAACGTCTGGCACAGACTTCAAATCATTTTGATCGCCCTCCTCTGAACCATTTCAAGTCTTTTTATATCCTTGTGAGATATGGTCTCCAAAACTGAACACAATACTCCAAGTGAGGCCTTGCCAATGACTTGTACAGGAGCATTAATACCTCCTACTTTCTGCTGGTTATTCCTCTCTCTGTGCAGTCCAGCATCTTTCTGGCTTTGGCTACCACCTTGTCACATTGTTTCGCCACCTTGATATCCATTGAAACTATCACTCCAAAGTCCCTTTCCTGGTCCGTGCACACCAACTTCTTGCCCCCTATCACATACAATTTCCTTGGATTTCTGCATTACAAGTGCACGACTCTGCACTTCTTTGCATTAAATCTTAACTGACAAGTATTAGACTATTCTTCCAGTGTTTGTAGATCTTTCCTTGTGTTGTTCACGCCCTCAGACGAGTCCACTCTGTTGCAAATTTTAGTGTCATCTGCAAAAAGGCAGACTTTTTCATGCAATCTTTCCACAATATCACTCACAAATACATTGAACAATACTGGTTCCAGGACTAATATTTGAGGCATACCACTACACACTTTCCTTTCTTCTGAGTGAGTTCTGTTTACCATCACCTTCTGTCATCTATCAGTCAACCAATTTCTGATCCAGTTCACCATCTTGAGACCTATCCCCAGGCTGCTCAGCTTATTGATAAGCCTTCCACAGTGCTTGTCTCGGGGCAAGCAGTGGATTTCCAGGGTCCTCTTTAATAATGGTTTATAGATCTTTCTTCCGGGAACTTGCCCAAATCTTTTTTAAGCCCAGCTAAACTAACAGCTTTTACTACATCCTCCGGTAACGAATCCCAGAGACTGATTACACATTCAGTGAAAAAATATTTCTCTTATTAGTCTTAACTGGTTATGTTGCAGCTTCATTACGTATCCCCTAGTCTTTCTATTTTTCAGTGACAATAAACAATGATCTACGTTTACCTGTTCCACTCCATTCTTTAACTCATAGGCTTCTTTCATATCTCCCCTCAGCCGTCTTTTTTCCAAGTTGAATAGCCCTAACCTTTTAAGCTTTTCCTCATAGGGGTATCCTCCCATTCCCTTTACCATTTTGGTAGTTCTTCTCTGTACCTTTTCTAATAATTCTATATCCTTTTTAAGACACGGTGACCAGAATTGCACATGATATTCAAGGTGCGGTCGCACCATGAAATGACACAGAGGCATTATAATATCTTTTGTTTTATTCTCCGTTCCTTTCCTTATGATTCCTAGCATTCTATTTGCTCTCTTGGTCACCGCTGCATACTGGGTGGAGGGTTTCAACATAATATCCACGGTGAGACCTAAATCTTTTTCCTGGATGGTGGTTTCTAAGGTGGTACCTTGCATAACTTTGCACTTGTTTACATTAAATTTCATCTGCTATTTGGATGCCCAGTCTTCCAATTTATCAAGGTCCCCTTGCAATTTTTCACAATCCTGATGGGTTTTAACAACTTTGAATAATTTTGTGTGACATTTCCTACAGCAGTGCTCCACCATGGGCCACTGGTATGTAGGCTGCCTCTGAGTCTGGGGGTGGTGGGTTTGAGACTCACCCTGCCACTAAATTTGTTGACATGTGCAGTGACTGCCCATCTGCTCCAGTGGCATTTATTTATTTATTTATATTCTCTTATATACTGTGCTATTCTGCATCAGTGTGGTTTGCATTGAACAAACTGAAATTACATTGAACAGGGCATTATAACTTGGAGATAACTATTTTACAGGGAACATGGGCTATGGAGGGTTAAGTGGCTTGCCCAAGACCACAAGGCGCCCCTGTGGGACTAGAAACCCCAGTCCTTTTGGCCCAAGGTTGCTGTTCTCTAGTGGGATTTGAACCCCTGACCTTCAGGCCTGAAGTACCTTGCTCCAACCACTAGGCCACTCCTCCACTCCTCCAAGCCATTCCATGCTGGGGGGTGCAGAAGCTGGTCATTACATTTGGTCTACATGCACAGGGACATGTTCCCTCCGCTCCAGTGGCTTTTGAGCACTGGCAGCTGTAGCCTGATGGTTCTGGCCCTGCACCACAGTGCCCGGGTCCTGGGTTTGCCTCCTACCTAGGGGCATGTAAAGGGCCCTTTTATTTTGCCTCCTCAGGGGGCATCTGTGTGACCTGGGGATGTGGCTGACATTCTGGGAATGCTCTCTGCTATGCGTGTCCCTTCCATCTGTCTCTGTGTCCCCCTGTGCCTTCACTGTAGGCCTGCATGCACCCTGTGCTCCCTTGTTTCATGAGCCACTGCTGCCAGGCTGCTCTGTCTATGCTGTGCTGTCCTGACCTGCCACTGTGCCAGATCCTGACTACCCCTGCCCTTCCTCTCCACCTTGGTGCATATATTTCTCTGTGCCAACCTGGTTGCTGCCGCAGCCTGCCCACTTCTCTCTGCTTCCAGGTTTGTCTGCCTCGATTGTGCTGTACTTACTGGGTGAGGGCGGTCCTGATATGTTCCCAGCCCCTGTGTGCTGCTGTGTGGATTGGCCTCCTCTGCCCCATGGGGAGGAGATTCTCCTCCTGCTCAATGACCATGGTCACCAGCAGCCTCATCTCTGCCTCGCTGAAATTGGGCTGCCTGGTAGCCATGTTGATGTGTGCGTTATGTTGTGGGGGGAAGCGTTTTTCCTGGATCTGGGCGCACATGACCTGCAGGTCATCGGGTTGGGGATGTTTTTGGGTTTACAGGTGCATAGAGCGGCTGGGCAGTGGTGAGCATGGCCTACACGTGCCGTGGTGCACAACAGTCCGATAGGGCACCAGTTGGACATGCTTTGCTGGCCATGGCTACCCACCGATTCTAAAATATCCTGTACTTGTCTGCGCAGGGTTGTAGAATAGTGTCTCTGCGTGCACGTGCTATCTGGGGATGTGCATGGGGCCCGGACGCGCCCCTTTCAGAATCGGGCTCCATATGTTTTGTGAGTTGGTAGGAGTCTTTGTAGTAACTTCAGGTAATTTAATAAATGAATGAATGAAACCAATGACAGTCACCTGAGCTGCCCCAAAATTCTAAGAAAGCGGAAAGAAGAATATGTCTTGATTTTGAATCCCTGGGATAAAAACAAAGAGTAAGAAAAAAAAATCAGCTCCTCTAGAATGCTTTCCTCTTATCAAAGTTCTCTGAGACTTTTCAGGAAGTGGTTTTCCTTTGATGCACGGAAATGTGGTCCATGACTGAAAGAGGAACAAGGTTTATGGAAGGAGAGAAACTTCCCAGTCAGTCCCACCAGATAGTAAAAGTTTACGACAGCTGAACTTTCTGAAAGAGAACAAAGTTGGTCTGCCTTTGTGATCTCTAACTTCCAAAAGAGCAACGTGACGGGCAACACATCCTCTCCACCCCAGAATGCCGACGACGCGCTACACAGTTAACATCAGGGCGTGTAGCGGCATTGCGTGGAGATAGTCAATGACCCTAACCAATGTTTGAAAATCCCTCTCAGCAGCAGTAAACCGTGTAGCTGACCTTCAAATATCAGGCCCATTATGTTCTGGATTCTAAATGCAGGGAAAAGAAATGTGAAGCAAAGTCAGGAAGTTAACTTGACTGCCCCTTTGGTAACGTCTATACTGGAGATCACCAACAGAGGTACAATGGTGGCCACCTTTTCAGAATGTTTCCAAAAAGGATTTGGTTAGATATTGTCTTGTCTTTTCAAAGCGTGATCAACCTCTTTCCATGATCTTACGTGTGATACATGTTTATCTAGATGTTCCTTCAGGCTGCAAGAAATTTGGAGAGGATTTCTTGAGCTGAGGCCTAGAGCTTTGTCTCTAGGAATGACATTTTGCTTGAAATTTCCCAGAAGATGCCTGATAAGTATCTTGGGAAAGAATATGTGTTTTTTGATCCCTCGCAGTTAACAGCACCTATTCAGTCTCAGGAGGAGATGTTGAATGCTCAGAATATGAGGGTTTGTGAAATAGGGGTTCTATGTCATATTGGGTCTGTTGTGACATGTGACTGCTTGTTTCTTTTTTAATTTTATGGATAATGGGATATCTCCTCTCCTCCCTAAGAATTGTTATTAGGACATTGTGGATTTGCCTTTTTAGTATTGCTGTTCTATGTTGTTATTGATTATTTTGATTTTTGTACCATGCTCCTTTTTCTGCGTGGCTCTTTTAGAATTTTAGTTTTGGTGTATTATGCTTTAAAAACTCAATAAATATTGAATTTTAAAAAAACTGCAGCTGCTTGATTTTATCTTCCTTCACCATCGCTATAATCATGTAACCTTTCTCCTCAAGTCTTTACTTTGGTTCCCTGTCTGCTTCTGTGTACACTTTAAGCCTCTGTTGTTCATCTCCAAACACATTTACTCTACAGCTTCTCTTTACTTTACTTTACTTCTCTTCTGTCTCCCTCATGAGCTCCGTTCATCTGGCAAGTCTTTTACCTGTGCTCTTCTCCTCCCTTGCTACCTTCTGTCTCCAGTCTTGAGGCACCATTAGCCTAGAAGAGACTTCCTGAATCAATGTTTCATATTCCCTCTCTAGCCATTTTCAAATTCAGACTAAAAATTCACCTTTGAGGTGCTTTTGCACCTTAACCTCTTCTCCATAATACATTCTCCCAGAATCTGTTGTTTGTCATTTATACAGTATTTGTCTTGATTAGATTGTAAGCTCTGTGGAGCAGGGGCTATCTCATATGTGCTGCCTACGGCTAATAGCAATTTAGAAATGAGGACTAATAGTAGCAGTAATAGATTGAGGCCTTAGGCAGCCTAATCATGCTAATTTTGAGGAATACAAATTTATATCTAACTGTTCGGACATTAAGCATATCTAAAACATGGATATTCAGATGCGGAGATTGGTACGGTAGCCCTTACGAACCTTGGGTAGTACCTTACAGCGAGCCCAAGATCTAAGGGCCAAGCCCCAGCATTGTTTTGTTCGCAAACTCTTTTCTTTGTACACCGGTGCCGAGGCAAAAGCATCAAACGCTGTACCGTTCACAGCAGATATGCGAACCGAAGACTTTTACGATTCCAACTGTACATGAAAATATAAATTAAAATGGAAGTTCGCACTGGCTATTACTATGCAAACCCATGTTTTATAGCCATCTGCTTTAGCTGCACGATTCCCACTCAGGTGTTGTATAGGTTTCAATAGAACATAAACAGCACTTATGATTGGTTAGGGGGGTACAGTACTGACTGAGGAATATGACAAATGCTATCACTTCTGCCAGAGAATCCTTCTGTTTACAAGCAATGCCAGCCCACGACAATATGTTTCATCACAGGTGGTCTAATTGTTAGATGCTTGTGGGCATCGATGCAATCGGCAAATGTTTTTCTGCTGTAGAGTAATCATTTTTTAGTGTCACTGATTGGAACTCTAAAGCAAAATACTGTATGCATGTCTCATTATCCCAGGATGCCAAAAGCTTCTCCAAATTCAACCACTGAATTACCACTTTTTAATTTCAATTTTGGGTACTTAGTTAATTTAATTATTTACTTTGTCCATATTTGTACACCGCGTTGTACTGATTTCACCGTGTTAAAGGCAACCTATAAATTAGCTATTTAAATTAGACTCACCTGTGGCTCTTAAGATCACTGAATCATCATATTCTAAAATTATGGAAAGACAGAGCAGATCCATGCTCTTGCCTCTAGATAGCATTCAGTACTCTTAAACTATCCTAGACAGATAGTTATCTGATCTACTCTTTGAAAAATCAAATTATGACGAGGTGCTTTGTAACATTGAATGTTTTCCCTCATTTTCCTTTGAGAGGTTTCACTCAGTCGGAATCATGCAAGATCCTGTACAGCAAAAACTGTGAAAACTAGCCTGTGCAGGTTGTGTAAGAAAGAGCTGGACATGGTTATTCCATTTCCAAGCTGACTGCGAAGTTCTGAGAGCAGAAAATTACTATACAGAAAGGCACAATAAAGTGGCATGTCTAATCCACCGGAAACTTTGTAAACACAACATCGCTGTACTGGAAAAGCACTGGCATCACAACCCTAAAAGAAAATGGAGAATGAAGAGGTTATGATCACCTGAGACATTCCCATTCCAATGCATAAGAAGCTGGATGTGAGGCAACCAGACATAGTGGTAAAGGAGGAAACATCAGAGCGACATTGATAATAACAGGTTTAGTTCCAAGTGATGATTCCATGAATCATGTGGAGAAAGAAGATCTTCAAGTACCTGGAAATATGACGGAAAGATATAGAGATTTTTTCCATCATGTTAGGTGCCACAAGCTTGATTAAGAGGAATTTCCAAGCACAGCTTGATAAATTGCCCATACATGAGGCAACGTATGAAGTCCCTTTGATATGATTCAAGTACAATGGTGAGTGTTAGCAGTAAACCTGAAAGCCTGAGATCATACTCCAGCTATCCTGGCTTAGGAGTGAGGTTCATTACTATCATGGTATGCTCAAAATTAACCCATTAGGAGAATTGCCCCCCCCCCCCAAGACAAGAAGAGCCCCAAACTAGAAAAGCCCATGCCCCGATGGTGTGTCCAACTTTTAGCTCAAACATTTAATGTATTTCTAGCAAGATCTGGCAGCTGCAAAAATCAGTTGTTCAAAGAGCCAAAACTAACACCACAATGATTATATAGGAAACACAGTTTTTCCTCCAAAAGGAGACACAAGTAGCATTCCCAAAAACCACTGACCAATAACTTGCCTAACTACAATTTACAAACTGTTCACTGCAATAGATGCAGAGAGAATAAACAGATGGCCCAAAATGTCTTCAACGTTTTCCTAAAATCCAGTAAATCCATTTCCATTCTCATATCAGTCAGCAAGGCATTCCAGAGATTTGGGGCAGCTACAGACATCGTTACTAATGTCTTATGAACTCCAGAAGGAAGCTCTGTTTGGCAAAATGCAAGGAGTAAGACAAACACTAGCAGCAAATCTGAGAAACTGAGATTATATCCAGTGTACCTTGGCTTACAAGTGAGGTTTATTCCTGTTGGAGTATTCAACAAACTAACTCGGTTGGAGACTACCCAAAACGATACTAGGTGTGACATCTGACATGTCTGAAAAGCACAGCTAGCAAGAGACAAGAAGGAAATGTCCATCGTCTCTGTGCCAGTTTAAACATAGATATCAATCGGGAACATTTTGACATTTCACATATCACTCAATTGTTTCCGTTTTCTTTGATATCGCCTCAAGGGCCTGTTGATCATTTTTGAGTGTTAAATGTCGCTTTTCATGGTGAGAAGACGACAAAGAGAAATTTTAGAAGATGCATGGGTTTGTGTATGTGATCTGCCAGTATGCAGACTTCAGGCTTTCTGTTGTGCCCCTACTAATTACGCACAAGAACTATAGAAGCACAGGGCCAACAAAACATCAGAGTGCATTGAGCAAGCCAAAGTCACAAGACATAAGAAAGCAAGACAAATGGATTTAGGGGATTATTTTAAAAGTGCTGTTAGTGCTTTGGACGTCTGCAAACGGGCATGCGGATGTCCAAATCACAGAGACGTCTCCAGAGACATTTTAGAAGTCTGGTCTGTGGACATCCTCGGTGTGAGGATGTCCATGTCTGAACAGGGGCGTGGTGGAGGTGTGACTGCGGTGTTCCCAGGATCCTGGACATCCCCGCCTGATCTCAGAAACATCCTGGATTTCTGGAGTCGTTTCTAAGGTTATACCTGCTCCAGGCACGAAAAGTGGTCATTTTGTCAAGCAAATGTCTAGAGCAGGGGTCACCAACCTGCGGCCCGCGGGCCGCATGCGGCCCACGAGGTCCCTTCGTGCGGCCCGCGAGGCTCTACCCCGGTTAACATTACGTGTGGCCCGCCAAGGATTCCCGCCATTGTATCCACGCGCTCGCAGCTCACCGACGACCACCTGCAAGCGTCCCTTCTCCTGTCAGTGTCATCTGTGAAGCCGGACTTTAAGCGTTTGTCTGCTAGCATGAATCATCAGCCATCTCATTAAATTCAATAAAGGTGATCAGCCATTGTTTTCATAATTTTGCGTTTGTTGTTTTTTTTCACGGGGGCGGGGAGAAGGGGGGTGCGGCCCGCGAGGCTCCCGGTAGTCGGCTGTGTGGCCCGCGGCCCTCTGGAAGTTGGTGACCCCAGGTCTAGAGAGTGTGGATAAGGAGCCACATTAATGCCCCCTTTATTTCACAATCTGTCAACAACCACTGACAGGGAATGGGGGTTCACGTCTTCGTTTTGGTATGGATGTTCCCTTATCCTGGCCTGCATGAAATGGATGTCGCCCACCCCACGCTTTCCTAAGATTGATATCTATGTGACGGCCTGCATAGAGGTCCACTTCGGGATATCTATCTTAATAAAATCAGCCTGAGACGTCGATGTTTCTGGTGCTTTTCTGCACGTCCTGCTCCGGACCTCCCCGATTTAACTTGAATGTTCTTTCTAAAATGCCACTTTTTTATCATTCTCAATCTTCCCTATTCCTTCTTCGTGCCTGAACTGCTAAAAACAGGCATGGAAAAGCATCCCTCCAATACCAGCCAAAGTAACCAAGGACCATGTCGCATGCAGCATTCATCATGAAAGTGAACGATTAATGCCATCCTAGCATCTGCCTGTTCTGAAAACTTTCTTCTCTGAATTGCTGCATCTAAATGTTTTTTCTACAGGAAGCAATTAGAGTGCAGTGGTCAGGACTGGAACGATCCACTGAGAAATGGGAGAGCGGTGATATGCTATATACACAGAAACAGAGAACATGACAGCAGATGAAGGCCATATGGACTATCCAGTCTGCCCATCCATTAGAACTACTAATCTCTAGGGGAGACATATTCAAAGGGATCAATGTGGTTAGCAGAGCTGCCAACCTCATGAATCCCAATGAGCAGGATATTCAGCAGCACATACCTATTTTATTCCACTGAATATCTGCTTCTAACCCTATTGAATGCCCCAACACTAACCACTTAGGGGGTCGTCCATAACCCGAATAGCAGGGGCTGGACATCTGACATGGACATCCAGCCCCCGCTTTTCCCTTAGACCCAATGCCGATGACAGAGCTTCCCACATGTACACAGGAGATGTGCGGGGATCTGGAGGAGGAGCTAGGGCAGGCCAGAGGCGTGACCCTGAACTCAGATGTACAGGGCTGATTCCGGTTGCAGTCCTCTACGTCTGGGCTGGAGGAAAAGGATGAGGGACTTATTCCACCTCGGAAGTGGAATAAGTCACCCTGTGGGAGGCAATCGGCAGTGGTGGACCCCCCTGAACAGTAAGGCAGACCCAGGAGGTTCCCTGCAGCCCAACCCTGACCTTAGCAGGCCCGTTCGGGGGTTGGATGTCGGAGATTTGGCGGGGCATCAGGGTGTCTGCATGATGCCATGACGACGGGACACCATGGCACCGGGGCTCTGTGCATTGTGCATCTGGTGGTTCAGCATGCCCATCCAGGCTGCTTGCGCCCAATTCTGATCTTATGGGGACGTATAGCTCCCGTGGGATCAGAATTTGGTGCAAATCCGGCCCGTCCAGATTCTGAATGTCTGGACGGGCCAGATGGGCCCCAAATGGAATTAGCCTCTTAGAGTCGAAGGTTAGCCAATCAGCGGTGTTATTGAGCCACTGGACAGTTAACCCTTAGCAACTAAAGTTAGGCTCAAAAAAACGTTGGCCTCACTTTAGCTGGTTTAGCAACTGAATAGCGCTACTGACCGGATATCTAATTCACTATCCAGGCAAACCAGATATTCAGCGTCAGGGGTCGAATATGGCTCCAGCATGAGGGTCGATGCTACCATTAGATGAACTAAGTGATCGCTTAGAGACCAATGGCCTGAGGGCAGCCTATTGCCGCCACTGCCAGCCCTCTCCAGGACCTACAGCGCTGCAGTTCTGTTCCTGCTTCCGTCCCCTCTGATTCCACTTCCTTTTGCATGGGGGCAGTGCTGTTTTAAGGCATCGCAAGCACTGCAGGCCCTGGAGAGAGGTATCAGTGGGGGCACCAGGAATGAAGTTCACCTACTGCAACTCCTATCGTTGCATCTGCCTGCCCAGCATTGAGTATCCAGGTTTAATTTAAAGCAGTCATGGCCAACCACTTCACTCACACTGGCCACTGAATATGCCTACAATTCCTTCTTCTCCCCCAGATCCTCAGTGCTTGTCCCAAAGTTCAAACCCAGATAGCCATTGATATATTTTGATTTAGTTCCTGTCTTTTTTCACTAGTATTTCAAGACCAGTTACAGAAAGTATTTCCCCCTGGGGCTTACAATCTGTTTGCACCTGAGGGTTATGTGATTTGTCTACAGACACAAGGAGTGTTGGTGGGATTTGAACCCTGGTTTACCGTGATTCTTCAGCTACTGCTGGAACTACTAGGTTACTCCTCCACTCCAAGCGAATAAACCAGTCAAAGTCAGCAACGGAACTTGTACATGACCCAGTGTTAGCAGCTCGTTTTAATAGATCTTGGGGCTAAAGGCATGCGATTCTAAATCTATTTTATTTTGGTTTCTCCCCAAAGTAAGGTATAATAATTGATTGATTAAAATTTAAACAGTCCTAGGGCTTGTGAACAAAGCTTTCCTGATGGAAAATGGAATATTATATGTGAGCTCTGTTAAACCATGGGCTAATGCTGTCAACTTGAGAATGATATAGTTTAATATCGTATGCACAATTTATTACGCTCCAATATGTCTGTCCAAAATGCAGTACCTGAATGTGGCTCTTACCAATTGGCGCTGTCAACTGACACTGGAGATTTGTTATAGCCGTTCTGCTTAAGTAAAATATTTAAGTACTGGAAGCAAATGCTGTTGGAAACTGACAGAATGATGGAAATAAAGTTATCTAGAGAGCTGCTGGTTTGTATATAGCTCAAACTAGACACAATGGATACCAAATGTAATTTGTCTCAGCCACACTAGTCAGAAATGTAGAGTATGTAATAGAAAACCCCAGATTCAGTCAGTGATAGATGGAGAAAGTCTATGATCCTGATTGAAAAGCAAAGCATGAACATAAGAGCATGCAAGCAATGCCATACTGGGTCAGACCGAGGTCCATCAAGCCCAGTATCCTGTTTCCAACAGTGGCCAATCCAGGTCACAAGTAGCTGGCAGGTTTCCAGAAAGGCACACAGGTTCCATAATACTTGTCCCGGGACAAGCAGTGGATTTCCTGAGTCCTCTTTAATAATGGTTTATGGACCTTTCCTCCAGGAACTTGTCCAAACCTTTTTTAAACCCAGCTACACTAACTAAACTACATCCTCCGGTAACGAATTCCAGAGTTTGATTACACGTTGAGTGAAAAAAATATTTTCTCTTATTAGTCTTAAATGGGTTACACTGTAGCTTCATTGCATGTCTCCTCTTCTTTCTACTTTTTGATGATGTAAACAACCGATCTATGTTTACCCGTTCTACTCCATTCATTAATTTATACCGCCATCATCTCCAGGAACAAGCAGGAATGCAGTCGTTACATATGAGTATCGTTGGTAGCGACAGAGCCCGTGTGGGAACGCTCCCCAGCGCCTAATAGGAAAGCCTTTGGGCGTACTCCATTGCACCTGCACATCTGCCTTCCCGCCTTCTCATGTCCTCTCCTCAGTTCTTCATTTTCCGCGGAGCCAGCAGGTTGTTTCCTTCCTGTCACCGCCAAAAAAACCTTTGTTTTGGTTTAAATTCTGTGCTCTGCCTTTCCGTCGACGCCGGTTCCTTCCCTAATACTGGCCCCGATATTTTTTTCAATTTTCTTTTTCTTTTAGTTTTCTTTTATCTTTTTAAATTTTCATGGTTTCACCACCAACTTAGGCCTCAGCCTACTTTTTTCTGTCACAATGGAAAAACATTTCAAAGGCTTTAAAAAATGCACCAAGTGTTCTGGTACAATTTCTGTCACTGACAAACATAACTGGTGTTTGAAATGTTTGAGCCCAAATCATTTACCAAATGGTTGTCCTTTGTGCAAACAAATGACAAAACAAGGCTTAAAGAACAGGGCCAGACAGTATAGATCCCTCTTTGCCCCAGGCTCGATTTCAGTAGCTTTGGCATCGTCAAGGAAGTCGGCCTCCTCTCTTGGTTCTCAGGTCTCCTCAAAGTCTAAGAATAAATCTAAGTTTAAATCATTGGCATCAAAGTCCGATACTGATCCTCGAGGTAAGTCCCTTCATCGTCATTGCGACTCACCAAAAGGTGCGTCCGATGCGGATCAGCCTGCCAACCAGCCTTGGTGAGAAGATCAGTCCTCCAAAACTCCACAGAGGCCCCAGGGTGCTCCCGAGGCCTCGACCTCCAGAGACTACCGTTCCATGCTCTGGGACAGTGGCTCAAAGGCCTGTATATGTTTCCATCCAGGTATTGGCCTCCTCCCTCGACCAACGCATTCTGGCTATCGAGAGGAGCTTGGCAGCACTCCTAGCCTCGGTACCCAGAGACGGCGCTATAATGAGGCGAAGTGAGGCGGCTGCCTCAAGTGGCAAAGTTTTGAGGGCGGCAAATACCCCCAAAACAGCCGACTCACTTCGCCTTCGAGTTTAAAAAAAAAAAAAAAAAAAAGTGCACAAGTTGCTGGCGCTGCTGAGTCCGCTTCTCGGCAGCGGCAAACTCACTGCCTCCCTTTTCTGCAGCCACGGCTCCCTGCCTCCTTTGGGGGTGGGACAATGCTGCACGGGAAGGCTCCACAACGGCTTCACCGGCACAGCCGTGGTTCCCTAAAAGACAGGGAACAGCGGCTGCAGGAGAAGGAAGCACAGGGCGGTAGCAGGCAGACATGGGGAGAGGGGAGGATGGGGCAAGGAATCTGCAATGGGTCTGACACAGGGGAGGGGGGAGGCTGACATGGATGGATAGAGGGAGGGAGGGCTGACATGGATGTATGGAGGGAGGGAGGGGGCTGACATGGATGTATGGAGGGAGGGAGGGAGGGAGGGGGCTGACGATGGATGGATAGAGGGAGGGAGGGCTGACATGGATGTATGGAGGGAGGGAGGGAGTGGGCTGACGATGGATGGATAGAGGGAGGGAGGGCTGACATGGATGTATGGAGGGAGGGAGGGATCGAGGTGGGGCTGACATGGAGGGAGGGAGGGAGGGAACTGATAAGGGTTCCCTCTCATCCAGCAGGAACAACCGGCATCAAACAAATTTGTGCAGCAGCGGCACTCCGGTTGTTTTAATTTTAGATTTTGCCGCCTCTGCCCTGCCTCTGCCTTCCCACTGCTTTGTTTTTTTTACTGCAAGCATTCTTGAGGGAAAAAACGCAGCGGGAAGGCAGAGGTGGCAAAATCTAAAATGAAAACAGCTAGAGTACCGCCGCCACCGCCGGATGAGAGGTGCAGGTGGAGGGAGTGGGAACAGGAGGAGGACAAGGAGAGAAAAAGGTGAGAGATGGGGGACAAAGGGGGAGACAGGGGACAAGTACTAGACAAAGGGGAGAGATGGGGCAAATGCGGGATTAAGGGGAGAGACATGAGGACATACTGGACAGACAGGGGATAAATGCTGGACAGGGGAGAGACAGTGCAGGTTAGGATTATAATGATTGATGGAGGGGCTAGCACTTGTAATGGGCAGATTGGATGGGCTAGGACTGGTAATGGGCTGATTAGGGAAGGCTAGGACTGGTAATGGACTGATCAAGGGGGGGGGGGTTTGGGATGTAATGGGCTGATTAGGGGGCTAGGACTGGTAATGGGCTGATGGGGGGTAGGACTGGTAATGGACTGATGGGGGGCTAGCATTGGAAATGAGCTGATCTCGGAGGTTAGGACTGGAAATGGGCTGATTAGAGGAGGTTAGGACTAGTAATGGGCTGATTAGGGGAGGCTAGGACTGGTAATGGGCTGATGGGGGGGTAGGACTGGTAATGGGCTGATGGGGGGCTAGCACTGGTAATGAGCAGATCGGGGAGGGCTAGGACTGGTAATGGACCGATCAAGGGGGGGGGGGGTTGGGACATAATGGGCTGATTAGTGGGGCTAGCACTGGTAATGAGCAGATCAGGGAGAGCTAGGACTGGTAATGGGTTGATTAGGGAAGGCTAGGACTGGGAATGGACTGATCAAGGGGGGGTTGGGATGTAATGGGCTGATTAGGGGGCTAGGACTGGTAATGGGCTGATGGGGGGTAGGACTGGTAATTGACTGATGGGGGGCTAGCATTGGAAATTAGCTGATCTCTGAGGTTAGGACTGGAAATGGGCTGATTAGAGGAGGCTAGGACTGGTAATGGGCTGATGGGGGGGGTAGGACTAGTAATGGGCTGATTAGGGGAGGCTAGGACTGGTAATGGGCTGAGGGGGGACTAGCACTGGAAATGAGCTGATTAGGGGAGGCTTGGACTAGAAATGGGCTGATTAGTGGAGGCTAGGACTGGTAATGGGCTGATGGGGGGGTAGGACTGGTAATGGGCTGATGGGGGGGTAGGACTGGTAATGGGCTGATTAGGGGAGGCTAGCACTGGTAATGGGGATGATGGGGGACTAGCACTGGAAGTGAGCTGATTGGGGGGACTTCAACTGGAAATTAGCTCAAGGTGGGGAGGGGAGGATAGAGCTGCTGATCTTGGAAGAAAACTTGGAGCTAGGGCTACAAATGGGCTGATGCGAGGGGATAGGAGAATGGGGCTGGAAGGGAGTGGATGCTGAGAGGGGCTGCTATGTTATTTGGACTAGAAGGGGCTGGATAGTGGGGAAGGAGGGGGACTGGAAGGGAATGGACACCAGTGGCAGTCATAGGAATGCAGGTTGACATTGGAAGGTACTGGGAGGGAAGGACTGGAAAGGGGTTGATACTAGGAAGGGTTACCGGGACTGGAAATAGGCTGATGGAAAGAAGTGAAGAAAACAAAAGAAGAGATAAGAAATGGCAGATGGACCATAGACCACAGAAAGAGAGCTAAGAGAAGACAGAAAAGCAGAGGCCTCAGATCGGGACCAGCAAGATCAGAGAATAAAATGGTCAGACAACAAAGGTAGAAAAATAATTTTATTTCATTTTAGTGATTGGACTTTGTGCTATCTTTAAATTTTACAAAGTATTGGGGAACTGCATCTCTTATTTATCTGATGTTGCACTGCATGTGGACTCTGGCGTCTTGGGGTTTCAGTTTAAATTTTGTCTACATATTTTTATTTGACTTTAGATTGTGGTTACCTCTTCTGTACTTGGTGAGAGTCTGTGTTCTGAGTGTGTGACTGAGCCCAGGTGCTCTGATAACATGGAGTTTGTACATAAAGATCTATACTGTACTGTAGTAATTTGACTTGTTCAGCTTTCCAGATAGGTGTATAGATGTTCCAGGCCCACTGTAGTATTTACAGTAATGCTTTTTTTGGATGGGCTCCTTATGTGAGTTTTGGAAGTTTGTGCTGATATTTATTTATTTTATTTATTTATTTAACAATTTTTATATACCGCACTATTTGTTATCAGTGCAGTTTACATTTAACAAAGAATACTCAGATCAGAGAAGACTGATTGAGTTTACATTATAACAGGGAATAGAACTTGAAGAACATGGGTAACTATTTACATATTGACATATTTCAGGATAGATGCAGAATACATGAAACTATATACATAAAGATATGGCATAATAGATGATACTTGATCTGAAAGTACGTAAGATGCTTCCAGGCTGGCGAGAGAATGCTTGGGGCTTGAGCGTTATGTTGTGTAGGGGGCTCTAGTAGGGGATGGGGGATGGTTTCTTGGAGTCGAGGTAGCAGCTTGAGAGAAATGGAGCAGAAAGAGGTGGTGTTTTATTGCTTTCCGGAATTGTAGAAGGTCTCGGATCGCTCTGATTTCTGGAGGGAGGTTGTTCCAACATTTTGGTGCGTAGTGGGCAAAGGTTCTTCTCCTGGTTGTTTGTGAGCACTTTATGGAGTCTTTAGGGATAGTCAGAGTGTTGTCTGTTGCTGTCCTTCTGGTTCTGGTTTTTGGAGTAGGTGTGATAAGTTCCTTGAGAGAATTGGGAGTGATGTTGTTGATAATCTTGAATGTTATTAGCAAAATCTTATATGTTAGCCTGGAGTATATCGGTAACCAATGGAGATCCTTAAGTATTGGTGTGATATGGTCTGATCTGGCTAGACCGCAGAGGACACGGGCGGCGGCGTTCATAGCTTGTTGGAGAGGATTGAGAGTGTTCTTTGGTAGGCCATACAAGATTAAGTTTGCGTAATCTAAATATGGTAGTATGAGAGCCTGGAAGATGGTTCGGAAGTCGTCAGCAGGTAGCATAGGTTTGAGATTTATTTATTTATTTATTTAACAGTTTTTCTATACCGCTCTATTTTAGATCAGAGCGGTTTACATTTAACAGCAACTATACAACACAGGCACTTTGAGTTGTATTTACAATAAACAGAGAGATCAACTTGGAAGTAACTGGGGGAAACTATTTACATTGTATTTACACTGGTATATGATTTCAGGCAGAACATATCTACATCTTATTTACACTGAATTCAATTTCAGGGAGTACTTCTGAGGGAACAGTTGATTATCCTTTTTCATGCTGAGTCTGATTGTTTAGTTGTAGTGAGTGATTGTCTGAGGGGCCACATGTATGATCACTAAGGCTGGATTCGGGGTAGTATGTGGTGAACAGGTGCTGCTTTAATGCCTTCCTGAAGTGGGTTAGGTAAGTAATGTTTCGAATAAAGGTGGGGAGGGCATTCCATGCTCTAGGTGCATAAATTGTAAAGGACCTATTTGTTGTTGCTTTTGTGCATTTCGTTATTACCTTTGGGACCTCTAGGGTGTTTTGCATCATGGGTCTTCTGTTTCTGTTCTGTGGTACTTTATGTATCATCTTGCTGATAGCTGTAGGTGATAATGTGTTTAAGGCTTTGAAGGTTAAGGTTAGAACTTTGTGGAGGATTCTTGCTTGAACCGGTAACCAATGGAGGTTCATCAGTACTGGTGTTATGTGCTCTCTCCGTGAAGCCCCTGTTAGTACTCTCGCAGCAGTGTTCATTGCGAGCTGGAGTGGAGCTAGCGTTGTTTGAGGTAGACCGTGCAGGATTACGTTGGCGTAGTCGAAATGTGGTAATATTAGTGCCTGATAGATTGATCGGTAGTCGCTGAAGTCGAGTAGTGGTCGGAGATGTTTTAAGGTCCTTATTTTCATGTATACTGTTTTTACTGTGTTTTTTATGTGGGTTTTCAGGTCCAGTTGTTGGTCCAGTGTAACGCCAAGGTAGCGGATTGTGGGTTTGGTTTTCAGTTCTGTGTTGCCGATTTTTAAAGAGAGTGGAGGGGTGAAGTCATGGTTCCTTGAGAAGAATAGGACATCTGTTTTGCTGTAGTTGATTCTCAAGTTTTGTGTGTTGAACCATTCTGCTACTGCCTCAAAGCATCTTGTTAGAGGGGAGAGGTCTGGTTGGTTGGTCCTGAATGGGATGTATAGGAGGATGTCGTCCGCGTAGGCTAGACAGTTGACCTTGAAAGAACGTGCTAGGGCGCATATGGGCTGCATGTAGATGTTAAACATCAATGCAGGTAGTGACGAACCCTGTGGTACACCCTGGTTTTGTAAAAACGGTTCAGAGGTTGTGGAGCCAGACCTTACATATTGCCATCTATTAGTCAAGTATGACTTGCACCACTTTAGGGCTGTTCCCTGGATTCCTTTCTCACTGAGGCGTTGTATGAGGATCTCGTGGCTCACCGAGTCGAAGGCCGCAGCAATGTCAAGGAATATGAGTGCGAATCCTTGGTGAATTTTGTCGGTTCCAGAGACTAAGTGGTCAAATAGGGTGGTGAGGAGGGTTTCTACCCCATGTGCTTCTCTGAATCCATGCTGGGAAGGATCCAGTGGGGCTTCAGTATCAATATGCTGTTGGATTTGTCGCTGTACTAACTTTTCGATTACTTTGGCAAGCATGGGGATACTTGAAATTGGTCTGTATGATTCCACTTTCGTTGGGTCCAGCTTGTTATTTTTCAGGAGTGGTCTGATTGATGTTTGTTTCAGACTTTGTGGAAACGATCCGGTTGTAGGAGATTGGTTTATTAATTCGCTCAGAAATTGGCTTAAGTCACATCGTAACTCCTTTATCCATAACGCTGGGCATGGGTCATTGGGTGCGGTAGTGGGGTTGATTGAAGCGATAGTGTCTTCAATCTCTCTGCGTGATATTTTTTCAAATTTGGATAGGGGTGATGGTTGGGGCAATTTATGTTGAAAGATGTTGTCCGCAGAGCTCGAGGTTGTACTCGCCTGGATCACTTCAGGTTGTAGGTAGTTGGTTGAAGATGTAGTAGTCTGGATCATTTTTGACTGTAGGTAGTTGGAGTATGCCTGGGGGTGTGGCATCTGAGATTGGTCTGCGGGAGGTTCTCTTATGAGAGATTTCACTATATTGAAGAGGTCGTGGGGCTTGTTTAGTGACCGTTTCAAGATGTGGGAGTGATATTGTTTCCGCTTCTTTCTTACTTCATCACGGTGTGCTCTTAGGTGAGCGATGTAAGTACTTTGTGCATCCGTGGAGCGAGCCCGACGCCATCTTCTCTCGAGCCTGCGCAGGCACTTGAGTGAATCTCGGAGGTCTTTGGTATACCATGGTGCGTGCTCTCGTTTCTTTGTTGTTGTTTTATGTGTGGCTGGTATGCATGCGATGGTTTTGAGGCTCTCGTCCCAGGTGGATACCAAAGCATCTAGGTCGTGTGGTACATTGTTGAGGAGTGGGAGGATCTTCCCTCGAATCTCTTCTTTATCAAAGGGGCGGAAGCGCTTCAACGAGGTTTCGTGGACAGCGTTGGTTTTGTTGGAGTTTTGATTGTGTGTGTTAATAGGTATCTGGAATTTGAGCAGGCTATGGTCAGACCATGGCACAGGAGTTATGGTTGGCAGCATTGGTTGGGCAGTATCCTTATTTGTTTGTGGAGCAAAGATCAGGTCAAGTTTGTTTCCCTTGACGTGGGTGGGACTATCGACTAGCTGATCGTAACCTAGCTCTTGTAGCGCTTCTAGGAAAGCAGTGGCTTGAGATTCCTGTAGCGTAGGCAAGTTGAAATCACCTAGGATCCAGTTTTGGGATCGTGGTCTGTTTGAGTTGCAGGCGAGGCCAATTATCGTTGCAAGATCCTCTGAAGATGGTGTTGGTGCCCGGTACAGAAGGTTGATCGTGCAGATGTCATTAGTTATAGTGAGGGAGTCCAGGTGGGCTGTGCTGGTTGCATTGCACATCTGGAAGCCTAGGCAAGTTTTGACAAGGATGAGTGTTCCTCCTCCTCTCTGATTAGTTCTATGGCATGCGTGGACTGAAAATCCTGTGGGTAACATCAGGTTGATGATTGCATTGTCACATTGTGATAGCCAAGTCTCTGTGATCATGATGATGTCAAGATCATGGGTTGTGACCAGATCAGTAATTATTGGCCATTTAGTACGTATTGACCTTGCGTTGATGAGTGCACACTTCAGGGCACGATGATGTTGCTGACGATCCAAATGTGCCTTCTTGATGTGTTGAAGCGGAATGTGTAATAAATGTGAGTAAGGCGTGTCGTTGGGTTCTCTTTGGGGGTGTTGGTGATTCTCCGTCCATCTTTTCCCATCACTGTGGAGTATTGGGATGTGGTTGGTGCTTGTGTGAAAGGCGTGGGATGTAAGGGGGAGCCAGGAGGCTAGGTGTAGACATGCCAGGGCTAGAAATGGATGCATCTTGTGTAGAATGCGAGCTGTTTGTTGTTGGGTAATTAGTGGGACCGGTATTCACTGCTGTGCTATCAGCGGTGTATAAACTCACTGCCTGACGATGAGTAGGTATTTGGAACAATGTGGCAGCATACAAGATAGGAACAGTACAGCAGCGAGCAAACAATGAGGCAATGTGTCAGTCAGCAGATAATGAGACAATGTAACACTCAGCAAAGGACAAATAGTGATCATAGGATAATGTAGCAATCAGTAAGCCATGAAACAATGTTGCAATGTATGGCTAGGGTAACAGTAAGTCCAGGTATATTCACTATATCTAAGGTAAAAAAGTGATTTGGACAAGATTATGACAGTGTTACGTGCTCAAGTTTCTTATTTCATGTGCACTTTTCATACTATAGCTATTGGTACTATAACTTACAGTCTGTTCAGTAGAGAGCTGATCATGGCAATAACTGCTAATTTGAGTTGCTTGTGGATTTTGGTATTTTGTTTGTAGCTTGTTCGCTAGTTTACAGTTTGTTTCTCGCCTGTCGTGCCCCGCCTAAGGGCCACGCCAAAGGGCCCTCTTGCGAGGCCCTCAGGCGCGGGCCCGCAAGGCGCTGGCGCGCCTGCCGGCGGCGCTTCTTTAGCGCTCAGCTGGTTCCTCCCACAGCCCCGATTGGGCTGGAGTGCAGGAGCGGGAAACCACCTCTCGCCCTGTGCTCTACCCCGATTGGGGAGCCTCTGAAGATGGCTGCGCTTGCTGAAGGGGGCTATCTCCTGCCGGCGGCGCTTCTTTAGCGCTCAGCTGGTTCCTCCCACAGCCCCGATTGGGCTGGAGTGCAGGAGCGGGAAACCACCTCTCGCCCTGTGCTCTACCCCGATCGGGGAGCCTCTGAAGATGGCTGCGCTTGCTGAAGGGGGCTGTCTCCTGCCAGCGGTGCTTCTTTAGCGCTCAGCTGGTTCCTCCCACAGCCCCGATTGGGCTGGAGTGCAGGAGCGGGAAACCACCTCTCGCCCTGTGCTCTACACCGATCGGGGAGCCTCTGAAGATGGCTGCGCTTGCTGAAGGGGGCTGTCTCCTGCCGGCGGTGCTTCTTTAGCGCTCAGCTGGTTCCTCCCACAGCCCCGATTGGTCTGGAGTGCAGGAGCGGGAAACCACCTCTCGCCCTGTGCTCTACCCGATCGGGGAGCCTCTGAAGATGGCTGCGCTTGCTGAAGGGGGCTGTCTCCTGCCAGCGGCGCTTCTTTAGCGCTCAGCTGGTTCCTCCCACAGCCCCGATTGGGCTGGAGTGCAGGAGCGGGAAACCACCTCTCGCCCTGTGCTCTACCCCAATCGGGGAGCCTCTGAAGATGGCTGCGCTTGCTGAAGGGGGCTGTCTCCTGCCGGCAGTGCTTCCTTAGCGCTCAGCTGGTTTCTCCCACAGCCCCGATTGGGCTGGAGTGCAGGAGCGGGAAACCACCTCTCGCCCTGTGCTCTACCCCGATCGGGGAGCCTCTGAAGATAGCTGCGCTTGCTGAAGGGGGCTGTCTCCTGCCGGCGGCGCTTCTTTAGCGCTCAGCTGGTTCCTCCCACAGCCCCGATTGGGCTGGAGTGCAGGAGCGGGAAACCACCTCTCGCCCTGTGCTCTACCCCAATCGGGGAGCCTCTGAAGATGGCTGCGCTTGCTGAAGGGGGCTGTCTCCTGCCGGCGGCGCTTCTTTAGCGCTCAGCTGGTTCCTCCCACAGCCCCGATTGGGCTGGAGTGCAGGAGCGGGAAACCACCTCTCGCCCTGTGCTCTACCCCGATCGGGGAGCCTCTGAAGATGGCTGCGCTTGCTGAAGGGGGCTGTCTCCTGCCGGCGGCGCTTCTTTAGCACTCAGCTGGTTCCTCCCACAGCCTCGATTGGGCTGGAGTGCAGGAGCAGGAAACCACCTCTCGCCCTGTGCTCTACCCCGATCGGGGAGCCTCTGAAGATGGCTGCACTTGCTGAAGGGGGCTGTCTCCTGCCGGCGGCGCTTCTTTAGCACTCAGCTGGTTCCTCCCACAGCCTCGATTGGGCTGGAGTGCAGGAGCGGGAAACCACCTCTCGCCCTGTCTCAGTGTTCTAATTTTGTTGTAGATGGATCTGGTGATGTTTATGTGTTCCTTGAAATCGAGATGCTGGTCCAGAGTAATGCCGAGATAGCGTATGGCATTACGGCTTGGAAGCTCCACATCTCTTACTCTTAGGATGGAGGGATTAGAGAAGCTTTTGTTCCTTGATATGAAGAGTACCTCTGTTTTCTTGAAATTAATGTGGAGGTTTTGGATAGTTAGCCAGTCTGTGATTGCGTTGAAGCAGTTGACAAGGTTGGTGAATTCCGGGTGTTTGACTGTAAATAGCAAAACATCATCGGCGTAGATTAGGGTAGAAATATTGAAAGATCGGATGATGTTGCATATCGGCTGCATATAGATATTGAACAGCAGAGCCGATAGGGAGGAACCTTGTGGGACACCTTGTTGTTGGTGGAATGGTGCCGAAGTTTTAGAACCAACCCGGACTTGTTGCCAGCGATCAGATAGGTAAGATTTACACCACTCCCAGGCGAGGCCGTGAATGCCCTTTTCCAGGAGGCGGGTAAGTAGCTGGTTGTGATTGACGGAATCGAAGGCAGCTGAGATATCCAGGAAGATGAGGGCGAAACCATTTTCTGCGTTTTCAATTCCTCTGTTCAGGGTGTTGGTGAGGGTGGTGAGCAGTGTTTCTATTCCATGCGATTCTCTAAAACCATGCTGGCAGGGGTCGAGGGGGGCTGCTATGTCTATATGTTGTTGGATTTGTCTGTAGGCGACTTTCTCGATTATTTTAGCGAGTAGAGGAATGTCGAGATAGGTCGGTAAGATTCTGTCTTTGCTGGGTCAAGTCTGCAGTTCTTATGGTATGGTAGGTTTGCTCTTTGTTGTAGGGTTTTTTATTAGTTCACAATATGCCTGGTACTTGAGAATAGTGGTTGTTGTTTTTTTTTAAAATATTGAGTTCTGTGGGTGAATGTCCTGGTTCTGCTCTGCACCCACTGTGGATGCAAAATATATGTTGAAAAAGAAAAAGCAAGAACCATAATGCAGTTTATAACAAAATAAAAATGAGTTATAATTTAGTTTTATAAACTGTGTTGTTGGTTCTTGCTGTCTTTTAGTTCTTTGGTGTGCAAACGGGACCGTAACTAGCCTTGAGCAAGCGGTGCAGCCACACAGAGCAGAAAGGCTTGGGGGGCACATTTCAGCTGTCTGCTGTTGCCCTGCCGCTGCTGACAGGACAATAGCAGGCAGCCGAAATGCACCCCCCTTTTCACAGCACTTTAAAGCAGGTCTGGTCCCTCCCTCCTCCGACACGATGTCAGAGTAGGGAGGGACAGATCTCCTTAAAGTGCCGATTCCTTTCAGATCGGGCGCATGCCCCCTCCTCCTCCCCATACCTCCATCCAGCGCTGCCTGCTCTTTCCCTGTTGCAGTGCCGCCATGAAAAAAACAGAGGGTGGCAGCAGACAGCCCTGGACGGAGGTATGGAGGGGAGGAGAGATGCGCGTGCCCAAGCTGCAAGTCGCAAAGGGCGCAATTGCAGCTTGGTACAGCCCTGTGTACAAACATCTTGCGTTCCCTCCATATAATCTAATTGGCTTTTTGATTTGGTTCAGTCCTTGATTGGAGTTCTGAAAAAGCCCCGCTTCCCTCTAAGTGGCAGGGGCGCCATCTCATTCTTCGTCTCAGGCAGCAGATTGCCTTGAGCCGCCCCTGTCGGTACCAATGGTATCAACAGCCTTGGCAGTGCAGACATCGACCTCTGAATCAAGGCCGATACCTTTTGGGGACGATGCCAGCTCTCAAGCTTGTATTGACAGCTCCTCTCCCCCTGATGCCTCCTTTGGAATAGATAGGCATTGTCGATACCCAACCACCACCGAGATCCAGTACCACACCGACTCACTATTGGTATCAACAACGTGTCTCGACATCGGCACAAGACATTGATACTTTGAATCGGACTCATCCTCTTCCGACTTCAATGATACCTCTGATGATCCCGGGGCTACCCAAGCCACTCCTTCCAAGCCCTCTCCATCTCATGAGCGACATTGATCCCCACCAGAGGACATGTTTTTTCAAGACTTCATTCAGGACATGGCAGTAGAACTCCAGATTATTATAACATCAGAAACAGAACCGAGGGCAGAGGAATTGGAAATCCTCCAATACCCCACGGTGCCCAATGAAGCAGCCACATTACCAGTGCATCGAATCCTGCAGGATTTAATGCTACATATGTAGGACGTCCTGCTAAAGGTTTCACCTATCAGTAAATGACTCGATACCATGTACCAAGTTCTGCCATGTTCTGGCTTCAAAAGTCTCAACTACCACAGCCCCTTCACATAGTAGGCAGTCTTTATTCCAATGCCCATAGATGACACCTCATCATTTTGGAACAATGGAGTCTCAACATAGTCCAAAGGGATTATCTGCTTCATTTTGAGAGCTTACCCCCCATCTCCACAAGAGATTATCCTGCAAATCCCTTCCAGGCTGATCTCCTGTCAGCCGAGGTGTCAACCCTGTTATCTCAGGGGGCCATAGAAAGAGTTCCTCCCGCCCAAGAGGGCAGAAGCTTCTACTGTCCTTATTTTCCTATCCACAAGAAAACAGGAGGGTTCAAGCCCATTCTAAATCTAAGGGATCTCAACAAATTCTCATCCAAGAACAATTCAAAATGATTTCCCTCGGTACACTTCTGCCATACCTTCAGAGGAATAACTGGCTATGTTCTCCAGACCTCAAGGAGGCATATACACATTTGCTGATTCACCCTTGACACAGAAAGTATCTACGTTTTTTGTGCCGGCAAATCCCTTACCGATACCAGGTGCTCCCCTTCGGGTTAGCTTCCTCACCCCAAGTATTCACAAAATGCATGGCAATCGTGGCTGCCTAAGTACTTTGGGGATCTTTATCTTCCCCTACTTAGACGATTGGCTGATCAGGGGAGAATCCCCAGAAGAGTTAAAACTTTCTCTTCATCAAACCATAATTGTGCTCCAAAACTTGGTATTCATCTTAACCTTTCCCAAATCACACCTGGTCCCATCCCAGTGACTCAAATTCATAGGAGAGCTTCTAGACACTTGTCAGGCCCGAGCTTTCCTACCCACATCATAGGGAGTCGCAGTGTTGTGTCATCCCTTATGCTCAGCTGCACATGCGACAAGCTCAGTGGATGCTGTTGTCTCAATGGACCCAGGTAACCAGGCGTCTCTCAGACAAGATTTGCATTACCCCTCCTCTTGTCAACTTCCTTCAGTGGTGGTGCTCCCCTGAAAACATACTTGGAGGGTGCACCTTTTCAGATGCACCCTGAAAACAGATACTTCCAAACTTGGGTGGGGAGCACATCTGAACAATCTCACTACACAGGGGCAGTGGGCACAGCAGGAGTCTCGGTTGCAAATCAACCTCCTGGAGCTGTGGGCTTTTACGAATGCCCTTCGGGTTTTTCAACCCCAACTTTCAGGCAAACAGGCCTTAGTTCAAACGGACAACCAGGTGGCCATGTTCTATGTAAACAAGCAGGGGAGAAATGGGTTCCTATGTCCTCTGCCAGGAAGCCCTTCATTTCTGGTTCTTTTCCATTGCACACTGCATCCATCTCAGGGCAGTGTACCTCCCAGGCAAACTCAATCTCCTGGCGGACATACTCAGGTGCCTTCTGCTTCCACATGAGTGGACTCTAAATCAGGACATGGTACTTGGATCTTCCACCTGTGAAAGATCCCAGATCTGTTTGCCACTGAGGAGAATACACAACTACCACTGTTTTGCTCAAGGCTTCTCTCTTTCAAGAGTCGAGCAACAGATGCCTTCCTTCTCCATTGGGGGAAGGGTCTGCTTTATGCATTCCCACCCAGCCCCTTAACATCCAAAACCCTGTTCAAACTGCAGGTCGACAGGGGCTCCATGATTTTAATAGCTCCTTACTGACTCTGTCAGCCATGGTTTCCTCTGCTGTTTCAACTTGCACGGACTCCACCCCTCAGCCTGGGACATGCACCCAACCTCCTCTCCCAGGATCATGGGACGCTTCTCCATCCCAATTCACAAGCCCCCCATCTTGCGGCGTGGCTACTGAGAACATGATATTTGGTGACCTCAACCTTCCACAACAAGTCAATGACATCTTACCTGCATCATGCAAGCCGTCTACTAGGCATTCTTATTCCTTCAAATGGTGAAGGTTCACCCTCTAGTGTACCCCGAAACATATTGAGCCCTCTGCCTGTCCAATGGAGTTCCTTTTAGAATATCTCCTCCACTTATCAACTGGTCTCAAGACTAATTCAGTCAGAGTTCATCTTAGTGCAGTCTCAGCCTATCACAGGCAGGTGGACAGGCACCCTATTTCGTCTCACCCCTTGATGTAATGATTTATGCAGGATCTCCTACTCACTAAGCTGCCAAACCACCACCAGTGGCTTGAGACCTCAACATGGTCCTGGTGCAACTTTTGAAAGCCTCTTTTTGAGCCTTTGGCCACAGCTTCTTTAAAATTCCTCTCTTGGAAGGTAATCTTCCTCATTGCTCACCTCAGCTCGCCGCATCAGTGAACTGCAGGCATTGGTGTTGGATCTTCCATACACCCGGTTACACCACGACAAGGTGGTTCTCTGTACACATCCACATTTCCTCCTGAAGGTAGTCTCAGATTTCCATCTCAGTTAATCTGTCATGCTACCAGTCTACTTCCCCAGACCGCACACTTCTAGGGCTGAAGCAGTGCTGCAAACTAGACTGTAAGCGTGTAATGGATTTCTACTTGGACAGAACCAAGGCTTGAAGGAAATCCTCACAATTGTTATTTCCTTTGATCCAAGTCACTTTGGACTTCCAGACCCGAAATGCACCCTTTCCAACTGGATTGCGGAGTGCATTTCTTTTGCCTATGCTCAAGTGGGACTCTCCCTCAGGGGTCACATCACCGCTCACAACATGCGGGCCATGGCAACCTCCATTGCCAACCTTCATTCTGTCTCCATTGACAAGATCTGTTGAGCAGCTACCTGATCCTCCATTCACACTTTCATTGCTCACTATTGCCTAGACAGGGGCTCCCGTTAGGATGGCCAGGCTTTCCTCCAACACATTTTTAGAACTTAACTGCAACTCCTACCCTCTGTCCCGGACTTCTTTCTAGCACCAGACTTCACTGTCGATGTTCTTGCCAACTGTCATCGAGTCCAACAGGTCCACTTTGTATCCATACCCTCTGGCTCCATCCTTTAGCTTTGGGAATACTGCTGCTGCTCCAGTCTGGTACTTGGGAGCTACTGAGTCCCATATGTGAAGACTGCATTCCTGCTTGTTCCTGGAGATAGCGTAGTTACTCCCTGTAACAGGTGATCTCCGGGAACAGCGGGAATCAGTCTTCACACCCGCCCTCTTCCCCTTGGAGTTGTAAGATATTCTTTTTTCCTCTATCGCTCAGCTACAAACTCAACTGAGGAGAGGACTTGAGAAGGCAGAAAGGCAGATGCACAGGTGCAGTGGAGTGCTCCCACTGGACACTGAGGTGTGTTCCTGCGCAGGCTCCGTCGGTACCAACAATACCCATATGTGAAGACTGATTCCTGCTGTCCAGAGATCACCTGTTACAGGTGAGTAACTATGCTATATCTCCCTTCAGCTGTCTCTTTTCCAGTTTGAAGAGTCCTAACCTTTTAAGCTTTTCCTCATAAGGGTATCCCTCCATCCCCTTTACCATTTTGGTGGCTGTATCTTTTCTAATTCTGCTATATCCTTTTTAAGATATGCAATATTCAAGGTGTGGTTGCATCATGGAACGATACAGAGGCATTATAATATCCTTGGTTTTATTCTCCATTCCTTTCCTTATGATTCCTAGCATTCTATTTGCTTTCTTGGCTGCCGCTGCACACTGAATGAAGGGTTTCAACGTATTATCCACGATGACACCTAAATCTTTTTTTCCTGGGTGGTTCTTGGAAGGTAATCTTGCATCGTGTTCTTTCGTAGGTACACATCTTTGCACTTGTCCACCTTAAATTTCATCTGCCATTTGAACATTTAGGGGTATGTTTACTAAGCTGCGGTATTCGTGAATAACGCGCGTAACGTACATTTAACGATCGTTCGCATGTCATAAAGCGCGTTCTGATGTGCGAACGATCGTTCGCATGTCATAATGCGCGTTCTGACGTGCGAACGATCGTTAAGTGTACATTACGCACGTTAACCGCAGTTAACGATCGTAAACCCCCACGGCGCGTTAAAACACCGCAGAAGGTGGAGAGTGGGCGGAGAGAAGGGGTCAATGGGCGGAGAGTGGGCGGGGAGAGGCTCCCCTCACACCAACGCGCTGAATTTCAGAGCTCAATTCCAACGCGAATGAAAACCTGTCGTTAAAGGCATATTAAAGGGAAGAGAAACCATTTCCGTCAGCAATGTACAGCAAAACCGGGGAAACCTACAAAACGTGAGCAGTGTGATACATGTGCACAGAACAAAATGTCAAAACTTTAAAATGACCACAAGAAACAGTGTAAAAATTATAATTCAGCTGGGCAACAGTGATAGCAATGGGCAACAATAAAAAACACTCTCAGGAAAGCTCCAAAAAAAAGAAATGATGTTTGGAAGGGTCTACGCTCCGTAGACCCTTTCAAAAATCATTTCATTTTATTGGAGCTTTCTTAGGAGTGTTTTTTAATGTTGCCCAATGATATCATTGTTGCCCAGCTTGGTTATGGGTGTTTGCCCCTTTTTTGAGGTCTTTTTTAAGGTTTATGTGCACTTTTGTCTCCATACAAGGTAAATGAGCCCACAGTGCAATTGTGCAGAGCAGGGTTTCTGACTCGCCAGGCCAGTTGTCCTATCTCCAGGGACTGCACTGTCTCTGTGGCCACAGTGTGGTGCAACAGACACAGCCAGTACCTGTAAGACCAGAGGGTCACAGGTTCAAATCCCAGCTGGGGCTCCTGCCAACCCAGTCCTCATAGTTTTACCCACCACTAAACAGTGATAGTAAAGACACTCCTTTATTGCAGAGAACATACGCATGGTTAATACGCCTATATTTTACCACACCAAACACAGACACCATAAACAGGCGTATTACCTAGAGCAGAGTCCCGCAAATGCAGTCCTGGAGGGCCCCACACCATTCAGGTTCCATGCTGCCTCTAATAAAGATGCCTGTGCTGCATATCTATGCACCACCCCCATGGTATGCAGATGTAGCTCATGCATATTTATGAGGGACAGCATGAAAACATGAACAGTGTTTGGAACACCAGGACTGGAGTTGGGAAACTCTGCCGTAAAGCAGCAGCCAACAGGGGCAGACACACACACACACACAGACCCCATTGGCCAATGCCTCCTGGAGAGGCAGGACATTGGGCCCTGCCTGTATCTCCCAATACTAGCAGTTGCATACCTTAGCAATGCCACCCTACATCTGGGTATATGGTACACAGCTATCAAACGTTTCCTATGATAACTGGCAGATATCAATTCCTACGTTAAGCACATTTTGCTCATTGAGCCCCACCATAACAATCATTCTGATGTCTGCGGTGTGTGCGGCAGGTCTGGTCTCTGATAGTGTTCATCACCCTGGGGAGTGACCCCCAACAGTATTGCATACCATATCCATGCCTGTACTGTGCCCAGGACTGGAGTGGTGGGTATGGCTGCTGAACACCTCTATAGTAGCACAATGCTGGCATAGGTGTGGGGGTGGCTGTCTGTCTATCCAGTGTGTGGTGGCTGCAAACACCTTCCACAGCCCACACTGCCAGCAATGTTGCCAGTATTGGGCTGCCAATGTGCATAATGAGGAGCAAGGTACCATGGGTATAGGCCGGACAGGATGGCCTTGCCAGGGTGCATCTGCACAGGGCATAGGGCACTGACTGGGACATTTTAGTGCCCAGCCACCACCTACACAGACAGGGTGACCTCAGTATGTCCTGCTGAGAGATCACTCTCACCCTGACTGTGCAGTGACCACAGCATGGCTAGGCACCCCCATATTGCTATATAGTATTTCTCTCATGTGATAGATATGGGTTTCCTTTTGGGGCCCAGTCACTGATTTATCTGCTTGCTGTGTATGCTGACATCCCAGTTCTGGGTGCATGCATCTCCACTGGGCACATGCACTATGGACTAACTAGCAGGCTGTTTGCAGCTGGTATGTGTCTTGATGGAGTGGCTTGCAGGGTGCAGCGGCTGATGGCTTGCAGCAGGAGCATATCAGATAGTGGTGGGGTGCAGCTTACCATATCCAGGCCTAATGTCTGTCTGCTATTGTGTTATGGATGTGTACAGAGCTGCATTGACTGCCCTGTGGGGTGTCTGTTCCTCAGCAGGACCAGGGTTGATGTTCCCCTCTACTGCCACCTTTGCAGGGAGGTAGAATGTGGATCTATTGTTAGGAGACCCTGTTTGCCCCCCTCGGCCCGTGGAGGGGGGGTGGTACATGGGCCACCTAGGGGTCCATGGGGGCTACACCTGACTGAAACAGACAGAGATATCCAAGGTGTTTCTGCAGAAACTACCTATCTCACACATTAACACTGCTTTGGACCTGCGCCACAGCCTCTTTCAGCCATGGACGGTGCTGTGGACCTGGTGCTGGGTGCCTCACTGCACCCTCAGCGTGAGCACAGTACCCGCACAATGTGACGGTGTGTAGCTACTCTGTGCCAGTACAACACACGGTCAGTACCCCCTACAAGGCCGAGGTGCTGTGGGGGTGCACATGGTCACTTCCCCCTACCAGGCCGAGGTGCTGTGGGGGTGCATTCCCCATGGTGTGCATCTGTGGACAGCTGATTTGCATGTGCAGTGCATCATGGGTGTGACTGGCACAATCCAACCCTGGGAAAATCCAGCACCTGCTCACAGGCTCTGATAAACCATAGGCCATCACACGTACATCTGTTAGCATAATGCATAGGTGCAAGACACCCTAAAGAGTCTGTAATATAAGGTGCCCATGCTGGTAAAAACACACGTACCCACGCACGATTGTACGCACGCACCAACGCACGCAGCTACGCACAGGGCTATGCCCGTACCAACGCACGCAGCCACGCACGCAGCCTCGCACGTGGCTAGGCACACTCCGAGGGTGTGTTTCTGACACCACTACTCCACGTAAAGAAAAACATGCCTCCTCATTCCCTATGTAATGTACAGGGTGATGCCTGGGCCAGCCTTCTGCGTTAGGCACACTGGGGACTCGAACCCATGCTGCCTGTAACAGCAGTCAGTACAGTAACCATTGTGCTACAGCTCTGTTTCCGTGCTTTGTGTCTGTACACCTTCTTACGATTAACGCGCAGTAACGCACCACGGCGCCCTGTAACGCTCGTTAGTTTTTGGAACGCGCGTTAGTGGTAACGATGTACCGCCCATGTCCTTATTTGGGGTTTCTGTCACTACCGCGGCTCCTAACGCGAATTGCACTAACGCAGTTTAGTAAACATACCCCTTAGTCTTCCAATTTATCAAGGTCCTCTTGTAATTTTTCACAATCCTCTTGTGTTTTAAAAACTTGGAATAATTTTCTGTCATCTGCAAATTTGATCACCTCACTCGTTATTCCTATGAGGAAGCTGAAAGCTTTACTGGTTTTGGGGACTGTTCTCATTGCTGCTAATGCATGAAACGGGCTTGAATGTTAGATTTAGGGCTGTTCTGTTAAGAATCACAGCAGGACTGGTGTTTAAGAAGTGTAACCAGATCAGTTGCCCTGGGCCACATTCCACAGAGAGTCCCCCAAGCCTGTCCAAAGCTGAAGGAGATGCAGCCTGCTGGAAGACTTTGGTTCCCTCTCCCTAATTTCTGCCCTGGGCCCCAGCATGTGCAACACCTCTCCTACCTACCAGTGGAAGTGGTGGAGGCCAGGACGTTTAATAGATTCTGCACATGCTTGGGATTGATATTGAGGGCAGTGGCAGGAAAAGGGGTAAAGGTTCAAGTAAAGAACATGGGGTGGGGTTGAAGTGGTATCTGGTTCTGTCTGTGTGTTGTATGGTCAAACCCAAAATGGAAGAATATCAAACAAGACAATTTGGTCTTTTTCTACCATCATTCATTATGTTCTGTGAGATCCATATTCAAAGAGTTTATCCAACTAACCTCTGGAACTGGCCAGACAAATCATGACTTTTTAAATAACACCCCCTCCCCTCAGTCAGAAAAGAAAACACCAGGGGTATTCCTGGAGTGTGGTTCACTTTGGCAGGTTATCACTGATATTCAACACTGGCCAGACAAATTTATCCAGGCAGGTCAGGCCTGGGAAATAGCAGGCCTCATGTTAACTGGACACCTTTATCGGTTATCTTTACATCAGATAGTCAGCCCCTATGGATCCGAGCTGAATATCCAGATCAATTTAACTGGACAAAGTTACTATGTTTTAAGAAAAGCTGATATTTTAGACTTAAAGCCTGGTTTTCTTCTCAGGTAATAGAAAATGTTTATTTTAACAGGAATTTGTATTTAAGAATTTGGCTGAGAATTAGAGATAGATACCTATAATTGGATTAATTTAAGAATATTCGAAATACCCATGAACATATTAGATACGCAGCTACAAATGCTTATCTAATAGCGTTAAATGATTTGTCCGGTTAATGTGTATAACTATGTAATACTGTATAACGATGTAATGCGTTCACTTCTTGTAATCCACATCCAATCATAATTGTTAGAAGTGGACTAAAAATGCCATTTTAAAATAAATTAATTAAATTAATTTAAATGACTACTAATACTAACATGACTGTTGTTGAAACATCTAGCCTCCTAGATCACTATATCAGGAAGTATTTGGATTAAATCTCCATCCCTCTCCTACATACAGTGGGACAGATTTGACCCTTCCATCCTGCATGAGGGAGATTTCCGACCATGTTGAGTGAGCTTTAAGTCATTAGACCGTAAGAACATAAGAAATGCCATATTGGGTCAGACCAAAGTCCATCAAGCCCAGTATCCTGTTTCCAACAGTGGCCAATCCAGGTCACAAGTTCCTGGCAGGTTCCCAAAAAGGTACATAGGTTCCGCAGTGTTTATACTGGGGTAAGCAGTGTATTTTCCTGGGCCTTTTTAATAATGGTTTATGGACCTTTCCTCCAGGAACTTGTTCAAACCTTTTTTAAACCCAGCTACACTAACAACTTTTACTACATTCTCCAGTAACGAATTCTAGAGTTTGATTACAAGTGGAGTGAAAAAATATTTTCTCTTATTAGTCCTAAATGGGCTATATTGTAGTTTCATTGTCCCCTAACTTTTCTACGTTTTGAAGGAAAAACAATCGATCTAGGCTTACTCGTTCTACTCCATTAATTTATAGACCTCTATTATATCTCCCCTTAGCTGTCTCTTTTCCAAGATGAAAAGTCCTAACCTTTTAAGCCTCTCCTCATAGGGGTATATTTTCATCCCCTTTACCATTTTGGTGGCTCTTTTCCAATTCCGCTATATCCTTTTTAAGATACAGCATCCAGAATTGCACACAATATTCAAGGTGCGGTTGCACCATGGAACAATACAGAAGCATTATAACATCCTTGGTTTTGTTCTCCATTCCTTTCCTTATGATTCCTAGCTTTCTATTTCTTTTCTTGGGCGCTGCTGCACATTGGGCGGAGGATTTCAACTTTTATCCACAATGATGCCTAAATCCATTTCCTGGGCAGTGCTTCCTAATGTGGAACCTTTTATCGTGGAACCACAGTTTGGGTTGTTCTTCCCTAAGTGCATAACTTTGCACTTGTCCACATTAAATTTCATCTGCCATTTGGATGTCCAGTCTTCCAGTTCATAGAAACATAGAAACATGATGGCAGAAAAAGATCACATGGCCTATCTAATCTGTCCTTCCATATCATTTACTACAATAGTCCCCTCTTTTCCTTTAGAGATCCTCTGTGTTTGTCCCATGCTTTTTTGAATTCAGATACCGTCCTTCTCTCTACCACCTTCAATGGGAGACTATTCCACACATCTACAATTCTTTTCGTAAAGAAATATTTCCACATATTACTCCTGAGTCTATCCCCTTTCACCCTCATCCTATGTTCCCTCATAGCAGAGCTTTATTTCAATCGAAAGAGGCTCTCCTCCTGTGCATTTATGCCACGGAGATAGTAAACATCTCTATCATATCTCCTCTATCCTGTCTTTCCTCTAAAGTATACATAATAAGATCCTTAAGTCTGTCCTCATATGCTTTATAACGAAGACCACTAACCATTTTAGTAGCCATCTTCTGCACTAACTCCAACCTGCTTATATCCTTTTGAAGGTGTGGTCTCCAGAATTCATCATCCTCTTGCAATTTTTCACAACCCTCTTGTCCTTTTTACAATTTTGAATAATTTTGAGTCATCTCACTCGTTATTCCCATTTCCAGGTCATTAATAAATATGTTAAAAAGCAGCAGACTCAGCACAGATCCCTGGGGTACTCCACTATTCCCCTTTCTCCATTGAGAAAATTGGCCATTTAGCCCTACTCTCTGCTTTCTATCTTTTAATGAGTTCCTGATCCACTGCCTCCTATCCCAAGACTTTTTAATTTTGCCAAGAGTCTCTAATGAGGAACCTTATCAAAGGTTTTCTGAAAATCCAGATTCACTTTATTGTCTGGCTCACCTTTGTCTACCTGTTTGTTCACACCTTCAAAAAAATATAACAGATTATAAGACAAGACTTTTCTTGGCTATATCCACATTGGCTTTCTCCCATTAAACCATGACTATCTACATATTCAGTAATTATATTCTTTATAATGGTTTCTACCATTTTGCCTGGTAATGATGTCAGGCTCACCGGTCTATAGCTCCCCAGATCACTCCTGGAACCTTTTTTAAAATCGGCGTTGCATTGGCCAATCTCCAGTATTCAGGTACTACAGATGATTTTAATGATAGTTCACAAATTACTAATAATAGGTCTGCAATCTCATCTTTCAGTTCTTTCAACACCCTTGGATGTATACCATCTGGTTCAGGTGATTTGCTACTCTTCAGTTTATCAAATAGTTGTAATACATCTTCCTGGTTTATCTAGATTTGTTTTAATTTTCCGATACATCACCTTTAATACCATTTCAGGCATGGGCAACTTCCCTACATCATCTTCAGTAAGGACCAAAGCAAAAAGTTAATTCAGTCTCTCCACTATGGCCTTGTCCTCTCTTAGAGCCCCTTTTACCATCTAATGATTAACTGACTCTCACAGGTTTTTTGCTACAAATGTATTTGAAAAAGTCTTTATTACACGTTTTTGCTTCCACAGCAAGCCTTTTTTCAAATTCTCCCTTTTTCTGCTTTATCAATGCCTTGCATCTAATTTGCCAGTGCTTATGTTGTTTCCCATTTTCCTCATTTGGTTCTTTTTTCCATATCCTGAAGATGCTTTTGTGACTACAACAGCCTCTCTGACCTCACCTTTAAACCATGCTGGCAGTATTTTGGCCTTCCTGCCACTTTTCTTAAAGTATGGAATTCATCTGGTCTGGGCTTCCAAGATAGTATTTTTAAACAACGCCCATGCTTGATGTAAATCTTTAACCTTAACTGCTTCTCTGTTGTCCTCATTTTATTGTAGTCTCCCTTTTGAAAGTTAAAAAGTAGTGCTGTTGATTTTCTTGCCATCCTCCCTCCATTTATTAAATCAAATGTGATCATGCTATCATCACTAGTGTCAAGTGGCCCTGACACTCTTATCTCTTGCTCTAGATCCTATGTTTGACTAAGGACTAGGTCCAAACTAGCTTCCCTTCTGGTCGGTTCAAGAACCAGCCGCTCCAAGAAGCAGTCATTTATTTCATCTATAAACTTTATCTCCCTAGCATGTCCTGTTGTGACATTGATCCAGTCAATATTGGGGTATTTGAAGTCACCCATTATTACTGTGTTGTAACTTTTGTTAGCTTCCCTGATTTCTTTGAGCATTTCATCATCCATCTGTTCATTCTGGCCAGGTAGTTGGTAGTCCACCCCGATTGCTATTGCCTTCCTATCTTACATAAAATTTGATGGGAGGAGTGGTCTAGTGGTTAGGACAAGGTGCTTCAGACCAGAGGGCTGGGGGTTCAAGTCCCACCTGGGGACAGCAATCTCAGGCCAGAGGGACTGGGATTTCTAGTCCTATAGGCACTCCTTGTGGTCTTGGGCAAGCCACTTAACCCTCCATTGCCCATGTTCCCTGTAAGTATTAGCATATGTGTGTCATATCCCCTCATGTTAAATGTATCCTCCAATTGACCACTTTGACCCAGTGAAAAGCAGGATATAAATACAGCAAAATAAATTTCTATCCATAGAGATTCTACAGTATATTTTGTTTCCTGAAAAACTTTAATCCTGTGTGACTCAATGCCCCCGCTAACATGGAGCACAACACCTCCACCAATTTGATCTACCCTATCATTGCAATATAGTTTATATCCGTGTTCCCTTGTTTTTCCTCTTTCCGCAACAGTCTCTGAGGCCAATTATATCTAACCTTTCATTTAAAGCAATATATTCTAACTCGCCTATCTTATTTTTAGATTTCTAGCATTTGCATACAGGCATTTTAGAGACTGCATTTGATTCATATTAATCTGGTTATCAGTTGATAAGGGATAATTTGGAATCTTTCAGCTCTTTAGCTCGGTACTTTAAGGGCATCTGGGTTACTTTTATCCTTATTGGAACTTCTCTATCGGGATTCCCTAACTTTCCTCTTTTGCTAGTATCCTTCAAGGATACATCCTTCTGAATCATGTGCTCTTGGGCAACTGTCGGCATTCCCTTATTATCTAATTTAAAAGCTGCTCTGTCTCCTTTTTAAAGGTTAATGCCAGCAACTTGTTTCCATCCTGGTTAAGGTGGCCCCTCCCTTCCCCAGAATGTTGCCGAACCCTCTTGCACCATCGTCTTATCCACGCATTGAGACTCTGGACCTCCGTCTGCCTTTTGGGTCCTGCCCATGTATCAGGAAACATTTCAGAGAATGCTACCTTGGAAGTTCTGGTTTTCAACTTCTTACCTAAAAGCCTGAATTTGGCCTCCAGAACCTCCCTCCCACACTTTCCTGTGTCATTAGTACTGACATGTACGAAGACAGCAGACTCCTCCCCAGCATTATCTAAGACCTTGGGTAGGTGGCACGTGAGGTCCGCTATCTTCATACCAGGAAGGCTTACTAGGCGATCTTCATGTCCACCAGCTACCCAAATGATTTGGAGAGATTCCTAATAGAAGCAGCCTGGAATCTTCCTTTATTATCTAGAAGATCCAGCTGTGTGAGGATACAATAGGCCAGCAGTTTCTGACAACACCTGAATATCCCCACATTAATCCCTCCTTTCTCATCCAACCCAGAGGGCAGCCTTCTGGAATGGAGACTGGATCCTAGGTATTTCTTCTCAGTTCTGGATTTAATTGATTGACAAATTTAAATTATTCACACTTTGAAACAAAAAACCCTAAGTATGTAAGGGTTACCTTTGTGACAAAGAAACAGCTGGACGCATTTTGATAATTTATATTTTTTATCAAACATTTCTTGAAGGAAAATTTCTACATTTGCTTAAGGACCAGAATTGGAGCCATTCAACTCCTCCATAATTAGCAATGTCAGGGCAGCCAAGGCTCTGCAAGGTATGAACACTGAGAAGCAATAGATTACTTTATGTATTTTCAGGTAATGATTTGTTTTCAAATAAATTAAATTAGGTTTAGAACGGTCTTAGCATTTTTTTACACATTATAAATTAGTCTTAAACATGGAGGGGCTGTTATTCAGAACCTTTAGCCAGTTGGCCAACGGGAGGCTGTCTGGTTAAGAGTACTGACCGTGATATTCAGTGATACTATCCGGATACTGGGGGCAGCGTCGCAGTCACCAACAGCCCACTGAATATCAAGCTTTCTGAAAATCGGCCTGTGAATTTCTTCTTCTGGGACCTCTACAAATTTCTTGTTGATTAAGTAATTCGTTTTTTCCCTTTTACAGCTCAGAGCTTCCAAAGTAGTTCTTGAAGCCATAGACAAAACCAAAATGAGTTGCTGCTGTGTACAAAAGCAGCTACAGCCTGGCAATAATTAAACATAAACACATTTTCCGTCTGTACAGAGGGAAGAGAAGGATTTGTCGTCATCCTCTCCTGTTCCACTATTCATATCTAAAGCAACAGCACTAATAATTTAAAACAATGGAACAGGCAATAAGTCGTGAACAATTTATATGTTTAAAACCAATAGATCACTGAATAAAATAAGGAACGGTGAGCGCTGGGGGGAGGGGGGGGCATGTGGGAAGACCAGAGGCACAGATACATATGCTGATTCTAGAAGGAAACTCTACAGAGATGAGACACAGGGGAAGCAGAAGGAGAGTTGGTATCGGAGGTTAAACCTGGAAATAAAGTTAAAAGCCTCAGTTTTATGACTGATGCCCAAATGTCCTCCCAGATCTCAGTAGTAGGTCATTCATGTTTTCTTATCAGTTGTGTTTAATTGTCTGACTTTGTCCATATATAGATAAGCCTGATTTGGTCACAATCATTTATTTAATGGTGTCTTGTAGATTACATTACTGTAATTTGGGTACGAGGTTCACAACTCTTACAGACCAATGCAGCCCGACTTTTGACAAGGGGTAATACAGTGACCATATCATCCCTATTTTGCACATGTTGCATCGGTTGGCGAAGCAAGTAAGATCAAAATTTAAGATACTGTGCCTGACGAATGTGTATATATACAGGAACTCCTTGTATTTAGGCAAGCAGCTAAAATGATATAAACCTAAAAGACAATTGTACTTGTCACATCAAGAGTGATTACATCTACCCGCACTGACAACAACGAGAGTGATTTTCAAAGACCTATATAAAATGACAGAAACATTTAAAATGACAGCACATAAAGACCATACAACCTAGCCAACTACCCACCCTCAGCTCTATAATCCCTCACTCTCCCTCAGAAATCCTCTACACTTCCCCATGTTTCCTTGAATTCCGATGCTGTCCTCGTTTCCACCAACTCCAGAAGGGGGCTGCTCAACACCTTCACCACCCTTTCTATAAAGAAATATTTCCTTAGATTTTTCCTGAGTCTCTGCCCTCTCACCCTCATCCTAGGTCCTTTCATTGCAAAGCTTCCTCTCAGTTGAAAGAGTAACACCTCCTGTGTATTTACACCATGGAGGTATTTAAATGTCTTTCTCCTATCTCCCTTCTCTCGCTTTTCCTCCAGAGTTTACATATATTCATCCCCATATACTTTGTGGCAAAAAACATAGATCATTTAATAGTCGCCCTCTGGACTGACACCATTTGGTTTCTATCCTGCTGAAGGTGTGGTCTTCTGAATTATACACAGTACTCCAAATGAGGTCTCACAAGAGACCTATGCAGAGACGCTTTCACCTCCTTTTTCCTGCTGGCCATTCCTCTCCCAACACACCCAGGCATCCTTCTGGCTTTTGCTGTCATCTTGTCTGTGTGGCAGATCCTTGGGCGGAGATGACCAGCTACCCAGAAGGGGCTCCTCAGGCTTGCAAAGCGACAGAACAGGACACCATGCAGAAATGTTCAAGATAAGTTTAATAATTTTAGCTCCAGACATCTTTTCAACACAAAGTCAGCGTTGATAGAGAAAGAGGCATCTTGACACAGCACTGGAATCCAGAGGCAAAGCACATAGAGAACAGGACAAAACAGCAAGCCAGATAAATCAGAATGATGAACTACTAGAGGCAGCAGATAAATACTGAAGCCTGTCCTGGATTGGTCCCTGCTGGGCAATCAGGGAGCAGAAACAAAACTAGAACACACTATGAAAAGTGGGACTAGCTTCCCAGGAGGTCCTCCTTGAAGGCCAATGCTCACCAACCCACAGGGATCCCAACTCGAGGCCACCGATCCTGATAGTCGACCTGCTTAGCCAACTTAAGATCATCATACAATCACCCCAAGATCCTCTTCTTCTTTCATTCACAGAACTTCATCTTCTATACTGTACCACTCCCTTGAGGTTTTGCAGCACAAATGCATAATCCTGCATTTTGTAACATTAAATCTTAGCTGCCAAACTCTAGGTCATTCCTCAAGCTTCTCTAATGTCCTCCTCATGTTATCTATACCTTCCAGTGTATCTGCACTTCTGCACTTTCTAGTATTATCCATGAGAAGGCAAACCATTCCCTTCTGCAATTTTGCTACCAAAAACATTGAAAAGAACAGGACCAAGGACCCGTTCCTATAGCAGACCACTTATTATGTCCTTTTTTACAAGGTAGGTTCCATTTACTCAGGGTCATTATTGTTTGACCTGCTCCACTCTTCACTGGGCAACAGAACTTGGCTCTTGGGATTCAATCCCTTCACCCAAAGCAATGGGAGAAAGAGAAGTAATAATAAATAATTAAACAATTCACACAGAGAATTGTTTTAAAAACACAGTACTCTTAAGGCCTTAAGGGGAGGGAGACCACAGTTTAGCTAGCACTTTTCTAAAAATCATTCCAGATTTACTTCACTTCAATTCCTGTTTATGATTGTATTCCAAGGTCTCACTCCTGGTCCTTCAGCTGTGAACACCAAACAGAAATATTTGTTAAGCAATTCTGCTTTATGTTCATCAGCTTCTAGATATTCCTCCCCTTCACACTTCCTCCTGTTTCTAACATATTTTAAAAAGTCTCATTTCCCCATTTTACTGCATTGGCCATTTTTTCTTTCATTTCCATCTTTGCTATCCTGACTACTTTCTCAGCTTCTCTTAGTATTTGTAGATAATATTGCTGTTTTCCTCTTTCTCCCATCTCTTGAAGTTTATAAATGATAACCTTTTCTTCTTTACCTTTTCAGCTGTTTCCTCAGTGGCTTCTTTTTCCATGAATACATGGCTAGGACTGTCCATCTTCCATAAGGCCCGCAGGGAGCACAGGAAAGCCACCAGGAGCCACCCATATCATAGAGTCTACAGGCCCAGGATCAATTCTTGGACCTCATGGATAAACAGTACCTCGTCAAATTCCAAATAAGGTAGACATCCACCACCTCTTCCATGCGCTAGAGCCACACTTCCACTCCATCACACAAAGGAGCCAGGCCATGCCATATCTATCTCATTCACCATGGCCCTTGCCTTCCTAGTTTATATTGGCTGCCACAGCAGGTCTCAGAAGTCAGCTTTATTGCAGTACATCTCATGTTAAAGGTTCCTGCTAAGCAGCTTGTTGCTGCAAGGAAGTCCTCTGTTAGTGTTCTTGCTGGTGGGAATGGTGCAATGAGATCACATTTTGAATCACAAGGAACAGGGAAGTCCCTCAAATCTGCCTTGCAATTCAAAGCAAGATTGCATTGCACCACCCACACTGCCAATGGCACTGGTGGAGGACTTCCGTGCAGCAACAAGGGCTTAGTGGGAATGTTGCTCACAGTTCCTGAGTTCCTTTCTAACACACGCTGCTGAATATGTAGTTTTCCATCAGACCATGCAGCAAAGGCAGAAATCCATGATCCAAATCCATGAGGTGGGGGTCATTGATTGCACACATGGCCTTCACAAGAGAGGAAGGCCACCTACCACAACAATTCCTTTCACTGAACATGCAGGTGATCTGCAATGCACAGAGGGAGCTAACTGATGTCTTTTCAAGATTTCCTGGTTCCTGCTACAATTCATACATCCTGACCCATTCTGACATCTACGAGAAGTTTGAGAGTGGACAAATCGCTGGTGGATAACTGCTAGGTAAGCTCTGCACCAACTCACTCCACTACCTGGACATGCACATGCTAGGAGGTCCCAGTGATTAGCAAATAGATCCCATAATTGGAGTACTCACTCAACACATGAAACACCCTGGTGATATTTGTCTACTCTCTCTCCACCCACTAAGGTTATCCTCTGAGGAGGTGGCTTCTAACCTCTAACCTCCATCGTGGCACCGCACACAGATGCAGAGGAGTTGTATAACAGCACTCACAGGCACATACATGCCATCATTAACAGGACATTTGACCAGCTCAGGAACCACTTCTGGTGTCTTGAATGATCCAGGAGTAAACTGATATACAGCCCAGCCACAGTATTTCAGATATTCATGGCCTGTTGCATGCCTCAGGATCTGCCTAGGCCGCGCGATCCTAAACATGATTGCTTTCACAATCGCTTTGCACCTCCTCCCGCCGGCAGGAATGCCAGCAGAGGACTCAGCGCAGCTTAGCGGGAACATTGCTCCCAATCCACCTCAGGAAGCAGCTCTCCGCCCTTTCCCATTGACCTACAACACCAACCCTCCTCCTCCCCCTGCTAACGGTGCCCATATGTTGAGAGGGTTATTTCTTCCCATGTCCCTGTCCCTCAACCCCTTACCTTCCATCCCCTGCTCTCTACCCTATGTTATTTGCAAAATTTATATTCCACTTTTTAAAATCTAAGTTAATTCCAATAAAACACTCATAAAATTTAAAACATAAAACCATAATATAACAACACATCAAGGCCTATTCTAAAAAGTACCTATACTATGAGACTGCATAATCTCAAACTATACTCATTCTATAAGTATGCCTAATTAAATAAAATTGCCTTCAATCACTTCCAAAAGCCTTCAGTACAAGATAAGGTTCTTACTTCAGCCAGAAGAGAATTCCACAGTTTTTGCATTGTAAATGAGAACATACATTCGCGCATGTTTTTAAAATGGATCAATACAATAAAAGCAGCTATGGATGTCACTCTATCGACAACAAGCCACTTGATTGAAGGCCGAACATAGTTTAGGGCATCTCTCCTGAGGATCTCCATGAGTTGACATCAACTCAATGGCACTTAATAACAGCAGTCTTAAATGATGGTACATCAAGTAGTTTTGAGATCTCAAAGCACATGGCGGACAACTTGTGATCGCCAATGGCACCTTCTGGTTAAGAGCCTTAAATACCAACACTAGCACCTTAAATATAGCTCACCATTTAACGGGCAGCCAGTGTAGTCTTTGTAACACTGGAATAATATGCTCTCTTCGTGCCACACCTGTTATAACCCGAGCTGCAGAAGTCTGGACCAATTGTAAAGTATGGATTTGTTATGAAGTGTCATCGGGTCAGTACAGACTCATGGCAACCCTCTGGATAGTTGTTGTAAACTGTGTTCAGTCTTCAGTCAGGTGATGAATTGTTGATAGAGTGTTATCCATAGCTGCTGTTATTGTATCCATCCACTGAATTGCTGGCCTTCCTCTTTTGTGCTCACCTTTAATCTTGCTAATCATGTCTTTCTCGAATGATCTCTCTCTTCGCATGATGGGCCCGATATTGAGTTGGGCATGCTATGCGCCATGGTAGTTCATAGCTTGCCTGCCGACCCCTATAACCCAGATTTTCACTTCCGCGTTGGCAGAAGTTAAAATCCGGGTAAGCCTTCACACCCCAGCAGCCGCAGAAGCTACACAGGTAGCAACGAATATCACTGCTACCCATGTAGCCCCTTCCTCTGCCCCCTCCACCCCAGAATGCCCCTAACACACCCCGATGCTATGCGGATAGCATCTGGGCGTGTTAGGGCCTTAACCGTGTAATGCCCTTTGTATATCTCAGATAAGGCCCTTACACGGGTAACTAAGGAAGTTACCCATATAAGGGCCTTCGAATATCGGGCCCGATGTGTCCAAAGTATGAAAGTCGAAGTCTTGTTATCTGAACTTCTAATGAAAACTTAAGTTTGATCATCTCTAATACTGACTGATTGTTTCTTCGGGCAGTCTATGGTATACACAGTATTCTTTGCCAGCACCATAATTTGAAGACATCAATTTTCTTCCTGTTTTTCTTCTTCAACTTTTACATCCATCTGATGTTACTGAAAATACCATGGCTTGGACAAGTCAAATCTTTGGATGACATAATTAGGCAAATCTAAATATAGACTATTACAATAGTCTAAATGTGAAACCACCAGTGCTTGGATGACCAAACACAGATTGTTTTCAGGAATAAAAGGTCTTAACCTCCATATCATACAGAAGTTGTATATTTCTCTATTTGTGCCTGAATGTTCAACTGTGTATCATTAGAACACTTAAATTCTTTACTTGTTGGATACTTTAATGTTCCAGTCAAATAATTCCATAAATGTTGGTAATATCTGGGGAATGGTCCAGCTTAAATATTTCAGGTTTTTTGAACACTAAGTGCCAATTTATTGTGAGTCATCCATACTCAAAGAGTTTCTTCTTTGCTTTTCCTAGCAAAAGCTTTTGAAAAAATAGTATTGGAGAGGTTACAAATTTTTGATGTTACACAACTCATTTTGAGCTTTTTCAGTTTGGACTCAGGCCACATCATGGCACGGAAACTTTGCTACTATCCTCTGTGGAACAGTTCCTTCAAGGTATTTGAGCAAGGCAAATCTTTTTTTCTGGTATTATTGGACATTTCCACATCATTTATTACAATTAATCAGGACATCTTATTGCAACAGCTGCATGATATCGGTATCTTTGGCTCTGGAGGTCATTCTAGAACATGAATAATGGGTTTGTATATGCGGCAGGGACGTTTACGTGCGAAAATGACCCCAACTGTATTCTGAAACACTGCTGTCCTACACGTCCATGGCGCTAGCATGGGGATTTGAGAATGTGCCCAGAAGGGGTGGAACGGGGTCATGATCAGCCATGGAGACGTGCATAGGGTATTCCGGAAAGGCCCGTGAACGTTCTGTGATATCCCCATGGACGTCCCCATTATTCCTGCTGAAATGTTGAATAAGGCCAGGACTTAAAAAGTATTCTGTCCAAATTGAAGAATGGTTGTGACAGGTATGTGCTGAACTGGTGTGACTGCAGTGTGGAAAAAGACAAGATGCAGTTACAAAGAACAGAAAGCAGAGCTGAGGGAATGTTGTAAGGTAAAGAAACGTTAATAAACACCCTTACAGAAATATTAAGAAGAGCAGTAGAGGCACATTCTGCGCTGGCCGACCAGAAGCGGGATGCCCAAAGGTAGACCCGATTCTGATCTCACAGGGGCTAGATGTGCCTGCAGGATCAGAACTGAGTCTATGGCCTGAATGTGCAGGCCGGGTCCGAATTCTGCTCAGTCTGCATGCACAGCAGATCTCCAGCTACCTCAGTTAGGTTCCTGAATGGAGCTGCAGTGCCATGGCGGGTCCAGCTGCGGGGATCGTCCTGCACCCCCCTACCTTTTTGGCCCGGCGGCATGATCCCCCGACATCAAGGGGGACTTATTCCACCTCTGCGGTGGAATAAGTCGCCCATCCATGTTTATGGCCCCGGACGTACAGCGCCTACCTCAGAATCGGCCGTATACGTCCAAGGTCACAGCCCACCCATGCTCCACTCTTTCTCCACCTTAGTAATGCTCCCTCCCGCCCCCGTCTAAGCCTTCCTGTACAAACAGGCTGTAGTGTAGTCCTGGGACGACATGACATTATGGTATGGCAGCTGTTAATTATAGGTTCAGTTTGGCAGAATGATGTCTTTTGAGAGAGTGTGTGGTGTGCTGCTCTGTAATTCAGGGAGGCTATGAATGGCTGGCAGGTACCTGGACCATATGGATGACCACAGTGTCATGGAGTGCCAATGTAATAGGGCAGCCATACATCAGCTGTGCCAGGCACTGGGAGACATGATTGATGTTGTGCCAACATCCCCCAGATTGTGCCATGAGGCCTTCGTCCTTCCCCAGTCTATGCAATCTGCGAGAGTGGTCATATATTTGCAGTCTGGCTACCTGGGTACGATGGCACAGGAATCCCCCCTCCCATGCCCACACAGGCCTGACCAGGGGAGCAGTGCCACAAGCAGACTGTGCGAAGGCAGACAGGATTGCCGCACAGATAGTCAATGTATACAGACCAACATATGCCATGATGGGACAGGTGTAGCTGCTGTGAGAAATGCCAGTACCCAGAAATGTGGGCCTCAGATGTCATAGCCAAAAGGCCCTACTACTACTAGTAGTGCTACTACTGATCATTTGTATAACACTACAAGGCATATGTAATGCTGGACAGGCACATGTAAAAGATGGCCCCTTCTCAGCAGAGCTTACAATCTACAGTAGTCAAGACAGACAACACAGCAGCTGTGAACAGGATACATCTAGGGGGAAACACAAGGAAGATTAGGCAGATCAGATCCAAAAGCAGCAACAAAGAATTGAGTGTTCAACCTGGATTTGCGAAGGGCCAGAGAAGAAGACTGATGTACAGACCAGGACAGTTTGTGCCAGGCACAGGGAGCAGCAAGGTAAAAGGAGTGAAGTGTGGAGTTGGCAGTGGAAGAGAAGGGCACAGATAGAAGGGATCTGCCAGAAGAGCGGGGTTCCCAAGGAGGGATGTAGGGAGAGACAAGAGAGGAACTGTAGTGCGGAGCAGTAGAATGAGTGCACTTATAGGCCAGAGGCACGAAAAGGGCATACATTTGTTGCTCAGCAATATTATACATCCGTTGGGAACTGCAATGCTACTTGCAGGCTTTGTGCACTTAGTAAGGGTCCATCCTTAGCAGTTTAAAGCGTGTTTGTAGAGATGACCAAGGCAGAAATCACTGGGGCCATTTTATAATGCCAAGTACCATTTGATGCAAGGTATGTCCTGACATACATATTCATATTTGCATTCTCTTATATCATATTGGGGTGCATTGGGATTACCTAGCATTTTTCAAGGCATAAAGAGGACTGATATATGGTCTAGGATGTAGAGGCAGTCATTTCTCATTGGTATTTATAACTACTATCATTGTAAAGAGCAGCTTAGGAGATGCATGTTTTTACCGAGCAGACGTGGCATCCGCGGCTACATCGCAAAGACATGCAGAATCCGAAGCATGCAACTTTTCAGAACATGGTGGGTGCGGGGACATCTAACACGTTTATCCATGTCCCATAATATTGATGGAGAATGTGTTTCTCCATTATAGCGCATGGCCTATGCCTCCTCCCATGCGCAGGCTGCGTGTCGGATGCGTGCACGGGCCGGCTGAATAGCATTTTGCCTGTGTCACGCTGGACACACCTATCTCCCCGATTTCGGACCCATGGGCACATCTAGACCCACGGATGTGGAATTTTAGGTTCAAACAGGGCCCGTTTTCAATTTAGACGTATCCGTGGGCCGGAGGTGCATGTTATCGAATCTGCCTCTGTGTCTAATTGTTTCTAGGCTTTCTTAACTGACCAAAAAGCGCAGGTTAGAATAGCAAACATCCAGTCTACTTGGTTTACTCTGAAAACATGAGTATTGCAGGGCTCCATGTTATCGTCTCTTCTTTTCAATATCTATATTGCACCTATATAGAAAGATCTTTTCAGGACCTGAATTACAGAATATACACTGATGATATTCAGCTCTCTGTTCCAGCCATTAGCTCACCTTCATATACTTTTGAACAATATAATGATACAAGAGACTAGGGCTGTATATGAAACAAAATAAAGCACATTAAACAATACTGAGGTGCAAAAAGATTTATGTAAAAGAGGGGAGGCAGCTCATATTCACAATAGGCAACGAACCCAATGCAACTTTTCATCATCACTACCAAAAACCAAATACATTTTTTATATAGAGCTTTTCCTCGTGCAAGATCAAACACAAAAAAACTTTTACATGTCACATCAACATCTCCTAAAAAAATATGACAATTATTCGTAAAAGTGGGCTGATAGATCTTTGGCACTCCAACACACAAGTCTTCAATCTCGACCTTGCACAAGGTTTTGCCGATGGCTTTATCAAAAGATTGAAGTCTGCACCCAAACTAAAACTGACAAATATGCAGCCATGGTCAAAAACTATTACACAGTTATCTTCACATCAAGTTTTTAGTAAACTTCATAGATCTACCTGCACTTACACTGTAGACGCCTGACCCTGTCTTCCTACCACACCAAAAAAGGCCAACGGACGTGCTGAACAGAACTTAAATACCCTCATGATGTCACAATCCTTTAGTAGAAAATGTTTCCAGTCAATTTCGGCATTTTAGCAGTCAGGTTCAAGAGTATGCTTTTGAAATATGTTCCCGTTGCCTTAGCCATTTGGATGTTGCTCCTGCCAATGTTTTCTCAACAGAGCACTCTCATTGGCATGCGAATGGAAGAGTAATGTTCAATAATGTGAGTCTTGACATGCTGAGACGTCTGCCCAACATACAATTTCTTGCAGGGGTACAATATCACATATATAACCCCCGCTGTATTACAATCTGTGTGAGAACGAAGCTCATGTCTAAAGCCCAATTGTTGGCTAATAAAGTCCCATAGTTGCAAGACATTAAAACAAGTGATACACTTTCCATACTGAAAGTGGCCCACAGGACCTGTTGGAACAGAAGTAGTAACCACATATTGAGAATGAACCAATTCTTACGACATTGAAAAGCAAAGCATGGAGGAGTAGAAAAAGGTATCATGCACTTGTAGCACATGCCAATGTTGCAAAACATGTGGAGTCATAACTGTATAAAGCCTGCTTATAAACTTTCCAGACAACTGAAGCAGGATACCCCTTAGCCAAAAATTGGGATCTCATCACAACAGCCTGTGATTTAAACTGCTCTAAATTAGTGTAGATCCAATGAGCCTCAAAAATTGGCCAATGGATATATCCTCTCGCAAACATCAGAGATGAAAACTGGAAACACGCAGCAAACTATTGCAATCGGTTTCTTTTCTAAAAATGGACATCCCTAATTTCAGGTCCATTTTCACAAAGGAAAGATCCAAAAAGACACATGAGTAGTGGAAACTTGTGCAGAAAACTGCAAATTAACATCTGAGCATAGAACTGCAGGAGTATCCTCTCTATACCCCCGCCCCCCCCCCCCCCCCCGCCCAAGAACATCCCTATTTTCCTCAGTTCCCTTTCAGATTCTCCCCAAAAACCACCATGCAGCGTGCTGAGTACCCACACAACCACGCATTTCCACTTTCGCCAACACTATACTCACACCCTGCCCACTCTCTCTCCCTCCTTATAACCAAAAACTACTATCCCTGTACCCCACCTCCCCCTCAAAGCCCACCAAAGATCGTAATGTTTACTTCAGAAGATATTAGTGACTTCCCATACCACTCTCCTTCACTCCTTGATCTTATCCCTTTTAACTTATACACAGTTCCTCTCATATTTTCTCAAGTTCAGGCAAATTACACCCTCCATCATTCGTATATAAAATTTATAGACCCATGGCCAAATATAATAGAGTCTCTGCACTGCCCCGAGGGCAGAACACCGGTTTCTTACAAGTGGCCCTCTGCTGCCATCAGTCCCATCCAACAGTCACAGGGGTGGGTGGGTATGAGTATGCCCAGGCCTTTCTCCTTCAGTATTCCACCTCATAGATGTCATAATGGGCTTCTCGACAGTGAAGCGTTTGTTCACAACTATGGGTCCTTTGGTCATTCTGCTGACATAACCACATTGTTTCTTCAAAGTATCAATTTAGCTATGATAAATTCATTCATAGGCCCACACTCAGAGTCTGCTGAACAACCTCGAGCCACTATAGCTCCGATGGTCACAAGTCCAGGCCTGCGCATGGCTCAGAATGATATAGCCAAACTTCCAGGGAGGTTCTCAATTCTATGAGTCCCACATCTCCATGGGCACCAAACTGGCTTGCTCACAGTGTTGTCCTCAATATCTTACGCAAGCAGCAGTAAATCAAGTGAATAACATTTGTATACCCTTCATCCTTACTACTCTCCATGTCGAGTTCAACAGCAACAGAAAGCATTATATTGGGGGGGTAGCCCCTGCTCGCCATTCAGCTGCGGTATCTTGTCTAAAAATAATTTCAGACTCTCAGGTGTCTCAAGCATGAATGTCTTATTGTAGACATTCACTGGATACTGCAGGTAGAACCTCGCCCCCCTCTTGAATGGGTTGGTACACTATGACGCCAGGCCATTACTTGCGCTGAATAGTTTTGGAAAAGTAGGATTTTATCAGAGCCATATTTTAAGTCTCTACTATTTCTATATTTCCATATATCCACATGATTCTTTCTTTCACCACAAAGTTTAACAGGCAGGCAATGACCGCAGAAGGCCGATTAAGTCCCTCTTGTTTTGGTCCCAAACGATGTGTGCATTCCACTAAATATGGGCCTTCCCCCGATGTAAGGTCAAAGGCTTCCGGGAGCGATTTCTCAACAAGAGTATGCAACTCCTGCACATTTACACTCATAGGGATGCCAATGAACTGTATATTGTTGCACCATCCCCTGTTTTCCTGGCTTCTACTGTCTGAAGCAACACTTTATTCTGGGCCTCAAGCCCACACACTTCCAGCGAGCGCCGCAGTTCTGTCCTCTTATCCTGAGGTGCACTCCTCCGCCTGCTGTAATCGCTGAGTGTGGCCTTCCAGATCCTCCTTGATATCTTCAATAGATGCTTGAATTTTGTCAAGACGATCATCTGCTGTGACATTTCATGTTAGTTCTTCTACTGCTTCCACCTGCAGAGTGAAAATCGGCGATCCCTCTTCCTCCACCATTTTGACCACGTTCTGCTTACCCCGCTCTTGTGAGGCTTTTACTGTTTTGCTGGCCGTAATACGCAGAACCCTGGCCAACACACAACATCCATTCTGCTGTACACTTTCTCTCAGCAATATGACATTTTTCACTGTTCTGGGGAGTCACTATTTCAAGCTTTATTCAATCGCCTTAAGGGAGAGAGGAACTGAGGTGTCCATTCAGCACTTGATCATCACATGACTCCACCCCTCTCCCCCCTCCCTTTTTACCCATTTCTATAGAGGTATGTAATGTTTTACTTAGCTGGGGACTTTCTTCACCCATCCCCAATGAATCTAGTTTAAAGCCCTCTTTAGTAAGTTAACCAATCTGCTTTAGATTACCCTTCTTGGATAGATGGATACCATCGCTGCTCAGCTGCCCTTCAAAAATCATGCCAAGGTCCAGGAAACAAAAATGCTTTTGATGACACCATCCAAGCAGCCACGCATTCATCTCTAGGATGTGAGCCTCTCTGCCTCGGCTTTTACTCTCAACAGGAAGAATTAAGGTGAACACCACTTATGCACCTATCTGCTTCACCCTCTCTCCTAAAGCCTTGATACACTCAGAGGGATACCTAGCAATATCATTTATGCCGACATGGATGAAAAGCATCAGATTATAGTCAGAATCAGGGGCGGCCCAAGGGGGGTACGGGGCCATGCGCGGAGACTGGGTGTGGGGCCTCATTTGCATAATGGGCCTCATTTGCATAAATATTTTCAAAATGTTACCATACACTAACTTTTAGTAAACATGCCTCTTAATGAGTGTATGGATAAAGAAAGACTAAAAGATTTCTACATTACTATAATCCAGTGCCAACCGCCAGGCACATTAGGAACTACTACAAACACTGCCCATTTAGAGCCCATAGCAAACCCGCCGTATCCTAACAGTACTACCAGTACTCATAAAGCACCAGACCCTACCTATCAAAAGGCAACACTGCAAATATTAAACCAATACATTTCAGAGAACAACAATACATAACCTACTGGGGAAAGAGAACAAGTGGCAATGTCAAATAAGAATTACATAAACAGAATACCTCAGCTCAGTTACACATGCAGAACATACACCATCACCAAACAAGTAATCACAATTTAGAAACAGGAAGACAATAATTAAACTGGGAATCCCAAAAGCCAAACTTGGAATGTACAACAACAATGTAGAAATTAAACTATAAATTAATTTCCTCTTGTACTAAACAAAGTACAGACGTTAATGATGCACATTTCCCAGAGCTGACATATTCCAGTTAATAAATTCAAAATAAAGAGATATCTTTCTACGTTTTGTGCATTTTTTTTCAGTTGCAATTGCTCCAGCCACTTTCTTCTGGTTTCTTCATGTCTTCTGCTAACTCTCCATCGTCTGCTGTCCATTTGTCCTTTCTTCTCTCTTCTAGATTTTTTCCATTCTCTCTCTACATCTGCTTTAACATACTAATCTTTCTCATTTTGCTCTTTCCTCATTCCTATTTCATCCACTCAAATTTTACCCCTCCATCCTCAATCCCCACTTACTCTCCCAATACCCGGCCAATTGTAGATTTTTCTTCCCTCCCACACAAAATATTTTTCCCTCTCCATTTCACTCTCCCAGCCCCATCCCATTCTAATCCTCCCCCAACATCAGCTCCCTTCTAGTTCCAGCCCCACCCAGCATCCGCTCCCTTCTAGTCCCCGCATCAGCCCATTTCCAATCCCAGCCCCCCATCAGCCCATTTCTAGTCCTTTCATAGCCCCACCATCAGCCCATGTCAAATCCTAGCTCCCCTCCACTCAGCCCATTTCCATTCCAAGCCCCCGTCCCCATCAGCTATTTGCAGTTCAAGCCTCCCCTTCCACTCAGCCCATTTCCAGTCCTAGCAACCCCCCAACCCATTACCAGTCCTAGCCCCGCCACAGCCCATTATCAGTCCTAAGCCCCCCATCAGCCCACTTCCAGTCCTAACCCCCCATCATCCCATTTTCAGTCTTAGCCACCCCCCATAGCCCATTACCAGTCCTAACCCCCCCCCCCATCAGCCCACTTCCAGTCCTAACCCCATTGGCCCATTTCAGTCTTAGCCCCCCCCCCCATAGCCCATTATCAGTCCTAACCCCCACAACAGCCCACAGCCTATTAACAGTCCTAACCCCATCAGCCCATTACCAGTCCTAACCCCCCCCATCAGCCCATTACCAGTCCTAACCCCCCCATAGCCCATTACCAGTCCTAACCCCCCCATCATCCCATTTTCAGTTTTAGCCCCCCCATAGACCATTATCAGTCCTAACCCCACATCAGCCCATTTCCAGTCCTAGCCCCCCATAGCCCATTACCAGTCCTAACCCCCCCATCAGCACACTTCCAGTCCTAACCCCCCCATCACCTCATTTTCAGTTTTAGCCCCCATAGACCATTATCAGTCCTAACCCCATCAGCCCACCTCAAGTCCTAACCCCCCCCCCATCAGCCCATTTACAGTCTTAGCCCCCTCCCATAGCCCATTACCAGTCCTAACCCCCCCATCAGCCCACAGCCCATTACCAGTCCTAACCCCCCGCCCCCCCCCCCCCATCAGCCCAGGGAAAATTTAAAATTAAAAAAAACCTGGCTGCTGCTGCCGCCATTGCAGCAGCAGAATCAAGTGTCCTGCGGCCCCCCCCCCTGCCCGGCAAAGCCCTCCCTCCCTGCTTCAGTCCCTCTCCGTGCTGTTTTCAGAGCCATGAAGAGAGAGTTTCTCCCTCGCGGCTCTGTTAGCCACAAGGGAGAAACTCTCCCTTCGCGGCTCTGAAAGCCGGTGTGGACTGGGAGCTGAGGGAGGGAGAGAGGGAGGGTTCTGCCGGGCAGGGGGGGGGCCGCCAGGACACTCGATTCTGCTGCTGCCACGGCGGCAGTGGCAGCAGCCAGCTTTTTTTTTTTTCTTTCAATTTACTTTTAATGTAGAATGTTCTTTGCGCGGGGCCCCCTGAAATGCGGGGCCCTGTGCGAAAAACATTCTCGCTCGATGGACGGGCCGGCCCTGGTCAGAAGGCTTGATGAGTCTTGGCAAACTCTCTTTAACATCTCAGATTTTGGCACCTGGCAGACAGCACACCTCCCGGACATCGAGTCTGGTCAGCAGATGGATGCCTTAGTACCTCTCAGAAGAGAGTCACCATCCACCACTACCGTTTGCTTCCTTGTGGTCATTGATTCTGCAACTTTGGGGTGTTTCAGCTCTGGTTCTTCCTGTTCCTGCAAAGTTTTCACCTCCTCTACTTCCAGGGCTGCATACCAGTTCTTCAGTTCTACTTGGAGTGTAGATTCTTCAGGCTTTGGTGACCTGTATCCGGTTTTGTTTTTCTCTACCATATCATCTTTACCTCTGTTGGAGAGCTTGGATGCCTCAAGAAGTATCTCATCAATGTACTACTTATTTATTTATTTATTTATTTAACAGCTCTTTTATACCGCACTATTTTTATCAGCGCGGTTTACATATAACAAAGAATACTCAGATCAGCGAAGACTGATTGGGTTTATATTAAAACAGGGAAATGCTTCTCAGCCTCGCCACCTCTTCTCTCAGCTCTTCCACTTGTTTCATGAGGGATTCATCTTGCAGTCATCTTGCACATAGACCTAGCCCCTTGCCTGAGATCAGGCTATCCACATGGGCAGAGGCAGAAGCTATAACAGGGGCAACAGCTTTGGCAACATGATTCTTCCCAGTCATAGTTCAGTTGTTGGAGCTTTGGCACCCGTTGAAGAAAATGAGAAAGACCTACCAAAGTCCCCAACATTTCTTCAGCTGTCCTTTAATATAAAAAACAGCTAGCCTCTTGCCTGTGAGATCTAACACCTCTGTTCTAATTCCTCGTGTATAGTTCTACTTGCTTGCTAACCTGTCATTTGAGTATAAAGCAGTTTCTTATCATTTTAAGCTATTAAAATCTAATATTTAATTATAGTTTATATATAGTTTAGGATTTCCTGTAGCCTCCCCTTACAACTATTGCCTTAATTTTGTGGACAAAATGGGGATGATGTGTATATATAGATATATTTTTGTTTTATTGGGGCTATATATTTCTTCTTTCGATTCGGAATATACATATCATCCTTTTGTATTTTCATTCTTGTTATGCATGAGTGTTATAAATCAATAAAATTTAAAATTAAAATCTAATATTTGTCTAAGGTGTATAGCCTTAATGTGTTCCCTTTGTAAAATTAGCTAACCAATTGCTTACTTTTCATAGATATCCAGCTGTGGAACCATTTACTTCCTGTCTTTTTCCTTTCAACCAATGCCAAAATATTTTATCTTTATCAGCAAGCTAATTGGTGAGTTGCTCTGTATAGCAAAATTTCTCTCATGGGGTGGTGGGAAGATGAGTTGGGAAGGGAGGGATCTAACACCTCGAGTGCAATGACTTCCAAGAGCTTGCCTTCCTCTTTGAACCTGAAGGTTAGAGGAGAAAAAATATAGCAGGAGAAAAGCTTTGCCTAATACAAAAAAATCTCCTGCAAATAGCTACAAAAATAAATCAGTAGCCAAAGCAACAGAAAATGTTAGCTAATAAAAATAAAACTAGCCCCCTTTCCTCTGCATGGGTTCAGTTACCAGTTGCCAGAACAATTCTCCCTGTGGAGAATTCAAGGATCTCCCTACTTCTAGATGACACTACAGCGAGAATGTCCTAATAGACATCTGCCAAATTGAACTCACCAAGCAATAGCATGTCCTTTTTTATAGCAACTCAGTGAATGTCTTCAATTAAATCTCTGTCTAGTTTGTCTGCCTGTGAAGAACTGTATATCAATAGAAACTGATGTTCCATTCCTTCTTTGCAGATTAATTCACAGTGCCTCCTTATTACCTTGTAAGCCCTGTAGTTTATTGATTTAGTATTATTTTGCATATTTAGCATCTCTCCTATTCCCTGTCTTCCTACCTCATCCTTGATTACTACTACTACTACTAATCATTAATAGATGATCGCCCTGTCCTTCCTGAATTAATGCATTACAGTCAAGCGTAATGTAAATAAAGCAGCGCGCTACAAGAGTTAGAGAAAATTCCAGCTTTGACTTGGAATGATGAGATGTTCAAGGCAGCCTATCCCTGAGCGAGTGGTGCGGCCGCACGGGGCGCAAAGATGAGTGCATTTGAGGTTGCCGACCTCTGCTCCCCCCACACTGCCTGTCCTTGCCCCACTGCCGTTTTTTATGTTTCCGTGATGGGGGCGATGGCCGCAGCAGAGCAGACATCAAATTGAAAAACGAATGCGTGTCTTTCCGACTCCGCGTTTGCCTGCATATCTGATCCCTTCATCCTCTGACGTATGTTCACGACAGAGGAGGGAGAGACCAGACCGGCAATTGAAGTGCGGAGCTGCAAAGACCTGCGGTTGAATGGCTGGTGTGGTCCTGCCCTCCTCTGATGCGGGCATCTGTCAGAGGAGGGAGGGACCAGACATGCCGGCAAATGCGGAGTCGGAAAGACATTCATTTTTTTTTCAATTTGATGTCTGCTCCGCTGCTCTCATTGCTGCCAAGGAAACATAAAAAACAGCACTGGGGCAAGGGCAGGCATAGAATAAGACACGATGGGGAGATGCTGGGTAAATGGAAAACTTGTGATGGTTGGTGGGAGAGAGCATACCAGATGTGCAAGTCACACAGCATGCATTTATGGCTTGGTACCACCCTGGCTCAGGGATCCAGGTTGAATGAAGCTGAGAAGATGAAGAAAAGGTAGAAAGAATACCAGAGTCCTCACGCCATAAAGATCAATTGGATCAACTACTACTATTACTATTGATCATTTGTATAGGGCTACAAGTTGTACACAGCACTGTACAGGCACATGTAAAAGAGAGTCCCTGCTCATCGCAGCTTACATTCTAGTCAAGACAGACAACACAACAGCTGAGTGCAAGGATATATATTGTTGCGCCCCCTGCTGGCTAGGCGGTTGCCTATAGGCAGTGGACGTACCTCCTATTGTCCCTTGATAGTATGGGTTCCCCAGAGCCAAGGCTTCTGGGGACTGTAGTTGTGAAAAAATGAGTAGCCGAGGGTGGAAGGCAAATACAGGAAAAATTTATTCTTTTCTTCTTTTGACCTTTCAAACATACAGCAACAAAAGTAGGATACTTCTCCAAATAAAGAAAAGGGAACTTTCACAGTAACACCGGTAGCAACTGCTTCACTCAGCTTGTTATACCAGTACTATATCTTTCCCAGAGTTCAAAAATACAGCTTAAGGGTTCCTTGCTCAATTCAGCCCAAATAACTGCTCTTCCAAACTGAGCACTATGCAAAGCACAACCCACTTTACTTCTGGCTGTTTATACGTGTAGGTAGTGACTTCTTAAGCATTCAAATCAGCACTTCTGAACCTTCTCTGCCAGCTTTAAAATGTTTACACCAAAAATAGGTCAAGTTCTGAACGATATGGTCAAAATCCCAAGAAATCACAAAAGATCGCCCATAATCAATATGGTAAATGAATCATTTCTTCTTATTTCAAAATATATAAAGTTTAACTCGTGAGGTCTCAGACTAATTCTGGCTCTGCTATCGGGACTCGCGTCCGTTTTCAAAGCAGCTCGCCAATTTGCATCAACGACCTCAGAAAAAGCTGTGGGTAACATGCATAGGTGATAAAGTGCATTATCAGAAATCAGACCATGTACTTATCTGAATCACCAGAATGCACCCACACAAAGGACAGTTCAACTGATTGATTATGAGCGATCTTTTGTGATTTCTTGAGCTTTAAAATGTTAGCAACTTCATTCCAAACATTTCTAGCAGAACAGGCAAGTACAAAGCTTTTGGGTTTTCTCAGTTTTAAACCTTACAGCTTCTTCACCTTTGCTTTACACACAAAGAACAGTCCATTTGAGAGTCGGCAGAACTATTATCAGAATCATAGTTATCTACCTGCATGCTCTCATACTCGGGGTCAGTTAGCATCTGGCTGGAATCAGTTTCTGGGATTTCAGGTTTTATTTCTTCTAATAAGTTTAAAGCCTTCTCCCAATGAGACCTCTTTCTGTGCTGAGGAATGCTGGAAGGGCTGAGGGGATTCTTATCCTTCAATAAACTATGCAAGGTTTCAAATGGGCTCACCTTACTTCTAGTAACAGAGCTCTTTACAGACCTTCCTCGAGGTGAAGCTCTTCCCCCAGGTTCTGGCAGGACCACGCCCGTGCCCTGCTCAAAGACAGCACTTTCCCCAGGATAAACTCTCCTGTCTTCAGGGCCTGCTGTAAGGCTCCTACAACATGGGCTTCCTTCAGAGCTGTAGTTTCCTGTGTGCTGGTTGCAACGAGAACCTTTCCTGAGACTGCTTCTAGAACACCTCCTTCTCTCAGCTTCCTTGCAAGAATCTTTCCCTTCTCCTCCTGGTTCCTCGGTTGTCCCTTCTCTTCCTGGTTCCCCGGTTGTCTCCCCTCTTCCTGTTTCCTCAGGCTTAAATGACTGGGGCTGCCCTATGGCTTCAAACTCCACCCCCGGGTATTCCCCATTACCTACCCTGGTTGCCTTGGAGCTAGGGCGTGGCTTCCACTCAGCAACTCTTTGTGTGTGTTTTTTTTCCTTGGCTGGAGTTTCAAAGTCAAAACTCCCTGAACTATTCTTCTGCTTAGGGGTAAATGTCTGTTTTCTATCCATTTCCCTGGGCTCCACTACAGTCTCGCCACCACAATATATAGGGGAATGGTAAGGAAACGCATAGGAGACTAAGCAGATCAGGAAACAAAAGTGGCCTCGAAGATGTGAGTTTTCGGCAAAGGATTTAAAAAATGCAGAGATGAAGCCTGACACACTCAGATAGTGGCATAAGGAGCAGCAAGGTGAAAGGAGCAAAGTCTGGAGTTAACAATAGAAGAGAAGGACACCATTAGAAGGGATCTGCCAGAACGGAGTTCCTGAGGAGGGGTGTCGGGAGAGATACGAGAGGAAAGGTAGTGAGGAGCTACAGAGTGAATGCACTTATAGGTCAGTAGGAAAAGTTTGAACTGAATGCAGAAACGTATAAGGAGCCAATGAAGCGACTTGAGAAGAGGGGCTATACGAGCATATTGAGACTGGGGGAAGATTAGCCATGCTGCTGAGTTTTGAACAGACTAAAGGGGGAGAGAGATGATTCAGAGGGAGACCAGCAAGAAGGAGGTTGCAATAGTCTAGATGAGAAGTAACTAAAGAGTGGATAAGTGTCTTAGTAGTGCATGTAAAAGGGAGGGGCTAATTTTGCCAGTGTTATAGAGAATAAAGCGACAGGTTTTAGCTGTCTGTTGGATGTGTGCAGAGAAAGAGAAAGTAGAGTCAAAATTGACCCCAATACTGCGAGCTAAGGAAACAAGAAGGAGTGTAGTGTTATCCCCAGAATTAGAGAAGGTAGGAAGGAGGGAGGTGGGTTTAGGGGGAAAGATTAGGAGCTCTGTTTTGGCCATGTTCAGTTTCAAATGGCAGTGAGACATCCAGGCAACAATGTCGGATAAGCAGGCAGAGATCCTGGAGAGATTTCAGGCACAGAAAGGTAAATCTGTGAGTTGTCATCATAAAAATGATACTGAAAACCATGGGAGGAAATAAATGCATCAAGGCACTGCATGTACAGAGATAAAAGGCAAAGTCCCTAGACAGAGTCATGAAGTAGACCAACTGAAAGCGGGTTGGCAGTAGTGGAGGAACCACCAGAGCGATGGGAGAGATAAGGAAGACCTAAATATGTACACTCTGGAGGAGAGGAGGGTTAGGGGAGATATGATTCAGACCTTTAAATACTTAAAGAGAATTAATGAACAAACAAACCTCTTCCAAAGACGGGGGAAGCTGTAAAACTAGAGGGTATAACATGAAGCTTGACCCAATACAAGCATTGTGGAACCTGTGTCTTTTGGGGAGACTGCTAGGTACTTATGACCTAGATTGGCCACTGTTGGAAACAGCATACTGGGCTTGATGGACCTTGGTCTGACCCAGTATGGCATATCTTATAAGCTGCAAGGGTGTAAATTGAAAGGCAATGTCAGGAAATACTTTTTCACTGAAAGGGTGGTGGATGCTTGGAATGCCCTCCCGATGGAAGTGGAGATGGAGGGAGGAGTGGTCTAGTGGTTAGGACAAGGTACTTCAGGCTGGAGGGCCGGGGGTTCAAGTCCCACCTGGGGACAGCAATCTCAGGCCGGAGGGACTGGGATTTCTAGTCCTGTAGGCACTCCTTGTGGTCTTGGGCAAGCCACTTAACCCTCCATTGCCCATGTTCCCTGTAAGTATTAGTGTATGTGTCTCATATCCCCTCATGTTAAATGTATCCCCCAATTGACCGCTTTGACCCGGTGAAAAGTGGGATATAAATACAGCTAAATAAATAAATAAAATAAATAAAGTGGTCGGGGCAAATACAGTGACGGAATTCAAAATGGCATGGGACAGACACAGTAGATCCCTTTACAGCAACAGGATAAAATCAAAATAAACTTAACTATCTAGTTTCTCAACAAACATGGGTGTCCTACACAGAGCAGTGGGTTCACCCCTAAACAAAAACATGGGGGGGTGGCCTGCACGGAGCAGCAGGTGCACCTACTCTTGCCATCTTACTGGACAGAATAGATGGACCATACTGGTCTTTATCTGCCAACATTTACTATGTTACTTTGTTAAGGAGAAAACCAGGACAGCCCAGAGCCCCTAAATCGAGGCAGGGTATCAAGGAGAAGGTAGTGATCAACAGTGTCAAAGGCAGCAGAAAGATCAAGAAAGATGAGAATCGAGTAGCAGCCTTTGGATTTGGCGAAGAACAAGTCACTGGAGACTTTGGCAAGAGCCGTTTCTGTGGAATGTAGAGAACAAAAGCCAGATTATAGAGAAAGCAGTGGGTCCAGAAGGTCTTGAGAGGAGCGAAAGTCAAGACAGCAGCAGTGAACCGCAAATTCAAGTAGTTTTGAAGTAAAGGGGAGGCGAGAGAGAGGTCAATAACTGGAAGGACAAGTAGGATCTAGTGAAGGCTTTTTGAAGTGGAAAGCGATAGGTTAAGGATATGACAGATGGAAGGGATGACAGCTTGAGTGATAGAGCTTAGAAGATGGGTGGGGATGGGATCCCTGTACCTCTTGATCAGGAACCATTAGCAATGAAAGCAGTTGAAGCAGCCGCACATTAGCATGTATAAGACAAAGATCCTCACAATTGGCAAAATCAATCATTTCATCCTTAATGAAGAAGAAATAGAAATAGTAGACAACTTTAACCTGCTTGAATAAAGAAAAAAGAAGCAATCGAGAAATCTGATGACACATTGCTCTTGGCAGAATGGCCATGAAGGACCTAGATAAGTTTCTCAAGTGCAGAGTGTATCACCGCATACAAAGATTTGACTTGTCCAAGCCATGGTATTTTCAATAATGTCATATGGATGCGAAAGTTGGATAGTGAAAAAGATAGGAAGAAATTTGATACTTTCGAATTATGGTGCTGATGAAGAATACTGTGTATATCATGGACTACCCAAAGAACAAATGAGTCGGTACTAGAGGAGATCAAACCTAAGCTTTCTTTAGAAGCTCAAAGGACATGACTTCAACTTTCATACTTTGAATTAATCATGTAAATAGAAAGATCATTAGAGAAAGATATCATGCTGACAAGGTTGAAGGTCAACATAAAAGAGAGGCCAGCAGTGTGTGATGGATCGATACAATAACAGCAGTTATGGATGCCAATCTATCAACAATTAGCCACCTGACTGAAGACTGAACACAGTTTGGAACAACTATTCAGAGCATCAACATCGACTAGACGGCACTTAACAACAACCACTGCAGTCTCTTTATGATTTACAGTACAGATCTTGTGTAGTTAGTTGTAACAGCAATAGATACCAAAAGGCGCCACTCGGCTCCAGCCTCCAATGGAGAAATAGCCCAATGGCTAGAACAGCCAGCTAATAAACCAGGTTCAAATCCCACAACTGTTATTTGTGATCTTAGGCAAGTCACTTAAGAACATAAACATAAGATGTGCCATACTGGGTCAGACCAAGGTTCATCAACCCCAGTATCCTGTTTCCAACAGTGGCCATTCTAGGTCATACGTACCTAGCAGTATCCCCAAGAGATACAAGTTCCACAATGCTTGTACTGAGTCAAGCATTGATATCCTGGGTCCCTTCTTAATAATGGTTTATGGATCTTTCCTCCAGGAACTTCTCCAAACCTTTTTTTAAACCCAGCTAAACTAACAGCCTTTACTACATCCTCCGGTAACAAATTCCAGAGTTTGATTACACGTTGAGTGAAAAAATATTTTCTTTTATTAGTCTTAAATAGTTTACCCTGTAGCTTCATTGCATGTCCCCTAGTCTTTTTCTATTCTGATGACGGAAAAAAATCGATCTACGTTTACCCGTTCCACTCCGTTCATTAATTTATAGACTTCTATCATATCTCCCCTCAGCTGTCTCTTTTCCAGGTTAAAGAGCCCTAACCTTTTTAGCCTTTCTTCATAGGAGTATCCATACATCCCCTTTACCATTTTGGTGGCTCTTCTCTGAACCTTTTCTAATAACGCTATATCCTTTTTAAGATACGGCGACCAGAATTGCACACAGTATTCAAGGTGCGGTCTCACCATCGAACAATATAGAGGCATTATAATATCTTTTGTTTTATTTTCCATTCCTTTCCTTATGAAACCTAGCATTCTATTTGCTCTCTTGGCCGCCGCTGCACACTGGGCTGAGAGTTTTAACATGTTATCCACAATGACACCTAAATCTTTTTCCTGGGTGGTGGTTCCTAATGTGGAACCTTGCATCGTGTAGCCATAGTTTGGGTTGTTCTTCCCTAGGTGCATAACTTTGCACTTGTACACACTAAATTTCATCTGCCATTTTGATGCCCAGTCTTCCAATTTATCAAGATCCTCTTGCAATTTTCCAGAATCCTCTTGGGTTTTAACAACTTTAAATAGTTTTGTGTCATCTGCAAATTTGATAATCTCACTCGTTATTCCCTTTTCCAGGTCATTTATGAATATGTCAAAAAGCAGCAGACCCAGCGTAGATCCCTGTGGTACACCACTATTCACCTTTCTCCATTGGGAAAATTGGCCATTTAGCTCTACCCACTGCTTTCTATCTTTTAACCCGTTCCTGATCCACAATAGTACACTGCCTCCTATCCCATGACACTTTAGTTTTGCCAAATGTCTCTGATGAGGGACCTTGTCAAAGGCTTTCTGAAAGTCCAGATACACTATATCAACCGACTCACCTTTGTCCACCTGTTTATTCACACCTTCAAAAAAACATAACAGATTAGTAAGACAAGATCTTCCTTGTCTAAAGCCATGTTGGTTGTCTCCCATTAGGCCATGACTATCTACATGCTGAGTAATTTTGTTCTTTATGATGGTTTCTACCATTTTTCCCGGTACTGGCATCAGGCTCACCGGTCTGTAGTTTCCCGGATCACCCCTGGAACCCTTTTTAAAAATTGAAGTTACATTGGCGATCCTCCAATCTTCAGGTATTACAGATGATTTTAATGAAAATTCACAGATTACTAATAGCAGGTCTGCAATCTCATATTTCAGTTCTTTCAACACCCTTGGATGTATACTATCCAGCCCAGGTGATTTGCTACTCTTCAGTTTATCTAATAGTTGTAATACATCTTCCCGATATATCGATATTTCCTTCAATTCTTCCGCACCTTTAATACCACTTCAGTCATGGGTAGCATCCCTACATCTTCCTCAGTAAAGACCGAAGAATTCATTCAGTCTCTCCGCTATCGTCTTGTCGCCTCTTAGTGCCCCTTTAACCCCTCTATCTTCTAATGGACCATATGACTCTCTCACAGGGTTTTTGCTACAAATGTACTTATTTCACCTTTTTGCTTCCGCAGCTAGCTTCTTCTCAAATTCTCTCTTTGCCTGCCTTATCAATGCCTTGCATTTGACTTGCCAGTGCTTGTGCTTGTGCTGTTTCCAGGTTTCGTCATTTGGCTCTTTTTTCCATTTCCTGAAAGATGCTTTTATGGCAACAACAGCCTCTCTGACCTCACCTTTAAACCATGCTGGCAGTTTTTTGGACTTCCTTCCACTTTTCTTAAAGTGTGAAATACAGCTGGTCTGGGCTTCCAAGATAGTATTTTTCAACAACACCCAAGCTTGATGTAAGTCTTTAACCTTTGCAACTGCTCCTTTTAGTTTTTTCTTAAATATTTTCCTCATTTTATCATAGTCTCCCTTGTAATGTTACAATTTTCCTTGTAATTTATAATTATCTGTTCTATGTAAAATGTCCTGGTATATCTCATACCAATTAACCTACTGTTACATGTAAACCGCACTTGAAACATGGGAAAGAGCGGTATATAAATAACTGTTAAATAAATAAATAAATAAATAAATAAAAGGTAGTACTGTGGATTTCCTTACTATTGTCGGCGCTCCCCCTTGTGGCCAGGCAGTTGCCTAGGTGTAAGGGGGTGCCCCGATCGTCCTTCTTAATGAAACTGGCTTCTTCGCATGTGTCTTACAGATTATAGCCGAGATTGAAGGTCACAGGAAAATTTCTTTTATTTGGAAAATAAAGTTCTACATAACCAAATTAAATTCTTTGGTTAGGAATTCAGCTACTACAAACAAAACTCAGGATGCTTCTCCATTCCCAAAACATAAGCCTTGATACACAGTCCAAGCCTTGGCTTTGTTTCTGCGGCTTAGTTTAAACACGTCTCCAAAATCATTCCTTTACAAGCAGAAATCTGTTCCAGGTCTCCAGGATGCAGCACAGCAATTAACTGTCTCTTTCACAGGTTTTTGCAGCACTCTAACTTCCTGGTCTACCAACAGTTTAAAACTTATGACATTTCTTTCAAAAGGTGCTTTCACACTTTAGTTTTTACAGGCATCCATTAACTCTTGAGGCTTATCAAACCAGCTCTCATTAATTGCCTAATTAAAGTCATGAGCTTCAGCAGTGAATGTTCTCTCTTTAAAACTTCTGGGGGGTTTTCCAGTTACTTTAAAACCCCTCCGTTTCTTACTTCTGACTGGCACAGAAAGAACATTATATTTCCATATCAGAGTAATCATTTTCTATACAACTGTCTCCTATTCCTATTTCCTCTTCACTGGATTCCCTCAGTGACTTGCTATCCACAGCATCTGCATGGGAAGGCTTCAATGGCTGCAACACTTTTATCAGCTGTTCCCATTGAGATCCCTCGCTACATGAGGTTGTGGGGGAAAGGCATGAAAAAGCTTTCTTATTCAGAAGCTTTTTAAGAGCTTGTAATGGGCTCACCGTGCTAGCAGTAGTGTGTCTCCTTTCAGACCCTGCCACAGATGTACACTTGCTCTCTGGTCCTCCCAGGAATATTCTTTCCTCCTGCTCCGCAACAGTACCTTGTTTAAAACAGGCTCTCCCAGGCTTCACGTTAGCTGCAGACTTCCTGTCAGCTGAACTGCGTTCTAGGCTTGAGCTGTCTCTGTACTATTTGCCAGAGGAATCCCTTTTTGTCTGGCCAGTCCACCAGCTTCTAGAGAATATCTCCTCCTCAGAAGATTCCTCCCCAGAGCTTGCCTCTGCCCTTTTCTCCAGCTTCCTCTCAGACCTCTTCCTGGATCTTTCCTCTTTGCCACGCTCCTTCTCCTCTTTGCCACGCTGTTGGAGATAGTGCTTCTGCTTTTGACAGAAACTTCCCTGCTTAAATGTTTGGGGCTGTCCTATAGCTCTAGACTCCGCCCCCAAACCACTCCCATTACCTCCCTCGGTTTCCATGGGGACTGGGTGTGTCTCTGGTTCTACACTTCTGTGCAGGGAGTTTTTTGCTTTGTTTAGAGTTTTAACCCCTGCTGTGCCTGCAGTTCTGTTGGGCTCAGGAAAAAAAGACTGTTTTTCCCCCTTTTCCTTCTACTCTAAACCTGCTTTGCCACCACACTATCCCTCATCCTCTAATTAAATCAAACGCGATCATGCTATGATCACTATTGCCAAGTGGCCCCAACACCCTTATCTCTTGCACTAGATCTGGTGTTCCACTAAGGACTAGGTCTAATATGGCTTCCCCTCTGGTCAGTTCATGAACCAGCTGCTCCAAGAAGCAGTCATTAATTTTATCTAGGAACTTTATCTCCCTAGCACGTCCTGCTGTGATACTGACCCAGTCGATACCGCGGTAATTGAAATCACCCATAAGAACATAAGATATTCCATACTGGGTCAGACCAAGGTCCATCAAGCCCAGTATTCTGTTTCCAACAGTGGCCAATCTAGGTCATATGTACCTAGCAGTTTCCCCAACAGACACAAGTTCCACAATGCTTGTACTGGGTCAAGCATTGATATCTTCGGTCACTTCTTAATAATGGTTTATGGACCTTTCCTCCAGGAACTTGTCCAAACCTTTTTTAAACCCAGCTACACTAACAGCCTTTACTACATCCTCCGGTAACAAATTCCAGAGTTTGATTACATGTTGAGTGAAAGAATATTTTCTTTTATTAGTCTTAAATAGTTTACCCTGTAGCTTCATTGCATGTCCCCTAGTCTTTCTATATTCTGATAACGTAAACAATCGATCTACGTTTACCCGTTCCACTCCGTTCATTAATTTATAGACTTCTATCATATCTCCCCTCAGCCATCTCTTTTCCAGGTTAAAGAGCCCTAACCTTTTTAGCCTTTCCTCATAGGAGTATCCTTCCATCCCCTTTACCATTTTGGTGGCTCTTCTCTGAACCTTTTCTAAAATCGCTATATCCTTTTTAAGATACGGCGACCAGAATTGCACACAATATTCAAGGTGCGGTCTCACCATGGAACGATATAGAGGCATTATAATATCTTTTGTTTTATTTTCCATTCCTTTCCTTATCATACCTAGCATTCTATTTGCTCTCTTGGCTGCCGCTGCACACTGGGCCGAGGGTTTTAACATGGTATCCACAATGACGCCTAAATCTTTTTCCTGGGTGGTGGTTCCTAATGTGGAACATTGCATCGTGTAACCATAGTTTGGTTTGTTCTTCCCTAGATGCATAACCTTGCACTTGTCCACATTAAATTTCATCTGCCATTTTGATGCCCAGTCTTCCAATTTATCAAGATCCTCTTGCAATTTTTCACAATCCTCTTGGGTTTTAACAACTTTAAATAGTTTTGTGTCATCTGCAAATTTGACAACCTCACTCGTTATTCCACTTTCCAGGTCATTTATGAATATGTCAAAAAGCAGCGGACCCAGCACAGATCCCTGGGGTACACCACTATTCACCTTTCTCCATTGGGAAAATTGGCCATTTAGCCCTACCCTCTGCTTTCTTTCTTTTAACCAGTTCCGGATCCACAATAGTACACTGCCTCCTATCCCATGACTCTTTAGTTTTGCCAAAAGTCTCTGATGAGGGACCTTGTCAAAGGCTTTCTGAAAGTCCAGATACACAATATCAACTGACTCACCTTTGTCCACCTGTTTATTCACTCCTTCAAAAAAACATAACAGATTAGTAAGACAAGATCTTCCTTGTCTAAAGCCATGTTGGCTGTCTCCCATTAGGTCGTGACTTTCTACGTGCTGAGTAATTTTATTCTTTATGATGGTTTCTACCATTTTTCCCAGTACTGACGTCAGGCTCACCGGTCTGTAGTTTCCCGGATCACCCCTGGAACCCTTTTTAAAAATTGGTGTTACATTGGCGATCCTCCAATCTTCAGGTATTAGAGATGATTTTAATGATAGTTCACAGATTACTAACAGCAGGTCTGCAATCTCATATTTCAGTTCTTTCAACACCCTTGGATGTATACCATCCGGCCCAGGTGATTTGCTACTCTTCAGTTTATCTAATAGTTGTAAGACATCTTCCCGATGTATCGATATTTCCTTCAATTCTTCCGCACCTTTAAATACCATTTCAGTCATGGGTAACATCCCTACATCTTCCTCAGTAAAGACTGAAGCAAAGAATTCATTCAGTCTCTCCGCTATTGCGTTGTCGCCTCTTAGTGCTCCTTTATCCCCTTTATCATCTAATGGACCAACTGACTCTCTCACAGGTTTTTTGCTACGAATGTACTTGAAAAGGTCTTTATTTCGTGTTTTTGCTTCCGCAGCAAGCTTCTTCTCAAATTCTCTCTTTGCCTGCCTTATCAATGCTTTGCATTTGACTTGCCAGTGCTTGTGCTGTTTCCAGCTTTCGTCATTTGGCTCTTTTTTCCATTTCCTGAAAGATGCTTTTTTGGCAACAACAGCCTCTCTGACCTCACCTTTAAACCATGCTGGCAGTTTTTTGGACTTCCTTCCACTTTTCTTAAAGCGTGGAATACAGCTGGTCTGGGCTTCCAAGATAGTATTTTTCAACAACATCCAAGCTTGATGTACGTCTTTAACCTTTGCAACTGCTCCTTTTAGTTTTTTCTTAACTGTTTTCCTCATTTTATCATAGTCTCCCTTTCGAAAGTTAAAGGGTAGTACTGTGGATTTCCTTACTATCCCTCCTCCACTAATTAAATCAAAGGCGATCATGCTATGATCACTATTGCCAAGTGGCCCCAACACCCTTATCTCTTGCACTAGATCTGGTGTTCCACTAAGGACTAGGTCTAATATGGCTTCCCCTCTGGTCGGTTCATGAACCAGCTGCTCCAAGAAGCAGTCATTTATTTCATCTAGGAACTTTATCTCCCTAGCATGTCCTGCTGTGACACTGACCCAGTCGATGCCGGGGTAATTGAAATCACCCATTATTATTACTGCACTGTAACTTTTGCTAGCTTCCTTGATTTCTTTGAGCATTTCATCATCCATTTGTTCATTCTGGCCAGGCGGACGATAGTACACTGCCATCGCCTTCCCCTTTTTACATGGAATTTCAATCCATAGAGATTCTACAGCAAATTTTGTTTCTTGCAAAACTTTAATCCTTTCTGACTCAATGCCCTCTCTAACATAGAGCGCAACCCCTCCACCAATTTGATCAGCTCTATCATTACGATATAGTTTGTACCCAGGTATCACAGTGTCCCACTGGTTGTCCTCCTTCCACCATGTCTCTGATATTCCAATCATATCTAACCTCTCGTTTAGTGCTATATATTCTAACTCTCCCATCTTGTTTTTCAGACTTCTAGCATTTGCATACAAGCATTTTAGAGACTGTATTTTATTCATATTAATTTGGCTATTGGAAGACATGGGTAATTTGGGATCTTTAAGCTCTGTCTGCTCCATACTCGAGGGCATTTGGGCTACTTTACTCTTTTTGGAACCTCTCTGCTTTTTGTAGTATCCTTCAAGGATACATTCTTCCGAACCATGCGCTCTTGGGCGACTGTCGGCTTTCCCCTATTATCTAGTTTAAAAGCTGCTCTATCTCCTTTTTAAAGGTTAATGCCAGCAGCCTGGTTCCATCCCGGTTAAGGTGAAGCCCATCCCTTCGGAAGAGCCCCTCCTTTCCCCAGAATGTTCCCCAGTTCCTAACAAATCCAAACCCTTCATCTCTGCACCATTGTCTCATCCACGCATTGAGACTCCGGAGCTCTGCCTGCCTTTTGGGTCCTGCGCGTGAAACGGGAAGCATTTCGGAGAATGCTACCCTGGAAGTTCTGGATTTCAACTTCCTACCTAAAAGCCTAAATTTAGCTTCCAGAACCTCCCTACCACATTTTCCTATGTCATTGGTACCGACATGTACCAAGACAGCAGACTCCTCCCCAGCACTATCTAAGACCTTATCTAGGTAGCGCGTGAGGTCCGCTACCTTCGCACCAGGCAGGCATGTTACCAGGTGATCCTCACGTCCACCAGCCACCCAGCTATCTACATGCCTAATGATCGAATCATCAACTATAACTGCTGTCCTAACCCTTCCCTCATGGGCATTTGGCCCTGGAGAAACCTCCTCGGTGCGAGAGGGGTTTACATCACCTGGAGGACAGGTCCTAGTTACAGGATCACTTCCTGCCACACCAGGGTGCTCTCCTGTCACGTGACCTCTCTCCTCCATGGCAACAGGGATGCTGCCAGACTGGAGGTGGGACTTCAGGACTATATCCCTGTAGGTCTCGTCTATGTACCTCTCTGTCTGTCTTATGCTTTCCAAGTCTGCTACTTTAGCCTCTAGAGAACGGACTTGTTCCCTGAGAGCAAAGAGCTCCTTGCACCTAGTGCACACGTAAGACCTCTCACCAACTGGGAGAAAATCATACATGTGACACTCAAAGCAAAAGACTGGAAAGCCCCCATCTCGCTGCTGGACTGCTGTCTGCAACTTAGTTTTAAGCTTGTGTTTAGATCTATAAGTTCTTTACTTACTAAGGGTTGCTATGGATATTTATACTAATAAAACTGTACCTAATATGTTTAATATACCTTGTTCACCTGAAGCTTAATTAATCTCAGGTCCTTAGTGTATGACTGATTTGGATAACGAGCTTCACCTGAAAGCACCTCCTTTCCTTTAAGATGTGTAAGTACCTATAAAGCTATGATTATCCCAGGGGTGGGTGGGTGTTGGGGAGGGAGGGAAGGAATAACACTTATTAGAAGAGGGCTGCTACACAGTACCCTGCCCTGTGCTGCTGACGTAAGCTGTGACCAACTTCCTGGGTGATGAACAGTCCTTGCTTGGATAGAAGGAGTCTTTCAAAAGCGCCTTTTGACCTGCCACCTGGTGTTAACACCTATTGAAAAGGTTTCACAGGTCTCTTGCCCCCTAGGTTGAAGGCCTCCTTGTAAAGGTCTCTAGAAGACTTTATTTGTTGCTCAAAGAGTACAGACCCTGTTTTGCCTTTTATGCTGTTATATTCTGATTTGATTTAAATTACAGCTCTTTGCTGCTGCTAGGCTCTGACTAGTGCAAACAAGCAGTGGCGTGAATTCTTTCAGTTAAAGAAGGACGCGCACCAAATACAGACAGGATGAAAAAGGCATTTAAAGGTAAAAGACAGTAACTAGTCCAACTGACCACAGGTGCTCTGCATTTAATTTATGGAAGGGTGTTATTATTGCCTCAGGTACAAATTTAGATTGTAAGCCCTTTGGAGACAGGGAAATACCTTCAGTACCTGAATGTAGCTCACCCTTAACTACTGAAAAAAGTGTGAGCAGAATCCTTCCCCTTCCTTGCTGTGTAGGAATTCTTCTTCCTCACAGAACATTATCTTCTAATAACACCCTTCCATAAATTAAATGCAGAGAATACAGTATAAATTGCTTCTTTAACCGAAAGAATTCACGCCACTGCTTGTTTGCACTAGCTAAGTCTCACTTTCACTATACCCAACACTAGAGTGCAAAGGTGGCTGTTGTCTCTCTGAAACAATAAACAAATGCTGTGAAAGTTGTCCTTGGGGTTTAAGTTTCAGACTGTCATGGAGACGTCAAAGTCATTAAAAAGTCTCTGTGGTCCAAGGGTTCATGTTACTGTTCAGTCTCGATCAGCAGTAGCTTCTGCTGGTAAAGATTTTTCGCTGGACAAAAGAATCCTACTGCATTGTCTCAAGAGTTAGCTTTGATCAGACCCCATGCAGTCATCCTGGCTCATTACTCCGTCCCTGGCACTTCTCCCTCTCATTTTGACAATCATAAATAACAGTTTATCCTCTGGCATCTTTCCAGCTTCATGGAAACACGCTGTAATCCGCCCTATCCTCAAGAGCCCATCTCTCGATCCTTCAGCCACGGCCCGCTATCATTCAGTTTCCACTCTTCTTTTCCTCTCTAAACTGCTTGAAAAACTGTTTTTTGCCCAACTTTCCTCTTACTTGCTCTTCACCCACGTCAATCTGGTTTTTGCCCTAGTCGCAGCATGGAAACTGTTCTTCTCTCGTTCCTTAGCAAGCTTCATCGATCACTTGATTGGGGTGATATCTCAGTGGCTGTTTCCCTCGACCTCTCCTCAGCTTTTGATCTGGTGGACCACACTACTCTTCTCACTCGGCTTTATGACTTTGGACTTTGTGGCACTGTACTCCATTGGTTTCACTCTTTTCTTTGTCAACAATCTTTCTCGGCTACTGTGGGTACCTCTTCTTCCTCCTGTTTGCCCCTTCACTGCGGTGTTCCCTTCACTGCGATGTTTGGTTCTGGCACCGCTTTTCTTCAATATTTTCTTAATCCCCCTTACTCTTCTTATTCAACAACATGGCATCTCTGCATATTATTATGCAGACAATATTATTCTACTCCATCATACTCAGCCCATGATTCCTGATATTTCCCTACTTAACACCTGCCTATCCAGTATTTCTTTTTGATTATCATCTAATTTTCTCCCCTTAAACCCTGGTAGGTCAGCTGTATTATGGTTCACCTTTGGCTGCCCCTCCTCTACGTTGTCCCCCTCCATTGTTGGCTCCACTATTCTAAATGTTGACTTGCTCCATTATCTAGGAGTCTTACTAGATTCTACTTTATCTTTTCATGGCCATCTGTCCTCTGTAGTCCGTCGCTGCTTTCATTCCCTCCGGTAGATCCGGGCCATCCACCCCTTCCTTTCTCCCTCCTCTCTTACGACTCTGCTTCTCACTCTTGTCATTTCCAAGCTCGATTACTGTAATTTGTTTATCTCAGTCTTCCGCAATACCAACTTCACCATCTCCGATTAATTCAGAACACTGCTGTGCGTATCCTCACTCATACCTCCCGGTTTGAACACATCACCCCCTTCTGATACATTATCGTTGGCATCCCATCAAATTCAGAATACAGTATAAATTGCTTACTTTGGTTCACCTGCGCTACACTGTGGCTCTCTCTGTTATCTCGCTGTTTCATTGCTTTGACATTCCTCACATCATGCCCTCCGAAACATCCATGCAAACTGCCTTTATCTCCCTTCCGTCTCTCAGGCTCGGTTAAAGTACACTCACTCCTCTTCCTTTTATTTCATTTATCACTTTATCCACTTGTGCTCATGTCCCTCTTTGCCTTTTCCTCCCCTCCCTCCTCCTCCCCCTGCAAGACCGTTCTCTCTCTAGGCTTTCCTATTATGATGTGGCATTCTGCTCTATCTTTTATATATTATTTTAATTGTATTTTTAATTTTGTACACCGCCCTGCTGCAGTTATGAAGGGCGGTCAAGCAAATATAAATAAACATTGACAAGCATAATGCTTAGGACTGGGGGCCAGCTCCTAAAGTAGCTGTTTGCTTCATATCTGGATTTGTTGATGTAGATGTACCAGAAGAAGGTACAATAAATGCAGTTACAGATTCCCCGAAGGGACATGCCGCCCTGAGGGATCTGAGATGAGGTCACTACAATGCATAACAGCTTCTTTTTTTTTATCCAGAGCACAAGTTACAAAGATTTGTTGGCTTAATCGTCCTCCAGGGTTATTCAAAAAATAAAAGAGGAACAACATAGAGTTCGAAAAAAGAGCCTCGTTTTGTAATTTTGTAGCCCTTCTGCCCCTTATTCTTAGAAGGAGACGGACCAGAGTTCTTAGAGACATACAGTAAACCTTAGATGGAGACCGGCCCTTGGGTAGTAGTAACTGGCTGGAACACCTTGATTAGGACGAAGGTGACGGAATGGCTCCATTTTCATTCACTAGCATCACCAGCAGCTCACTGGAAAATAATGCCGAATTAGCAGGACAGCCCAAACATGTTTATACTGCAGCCCTTTGATCTCAGCAGTTGGTGGCAATCATTCCTACATAAAATGGTGACATCCTACAGCACGCTTGGAACGTCAAGCTCTCGCACAGCAAGGGAGCACTGTTTTGACAGCTGTCATGAGTAGAGTCTACGGCAAAATGTGCTGCTTGAACAATTTCTTTGCTTACACCATTAACGTAACAACAGGGTGGATATTGTAAAGAAAAGCTGCAGTTATGAGCAAAGGTCTCACTAAAATACGCTCTGTTCTATTTAAACCATGAAAGTTTTGGCAACCCTGGTAAGAGGAGAGCACGTGTACACACCATTTTTTTCTTGTACAATTCCTTTTATACATTCAACTGACGATATGAAGAAAATGGTATTAAGGGGTTTTTGATTTATGCTTATAACCAGAAAACTCCAATAAAAGTCTCCTGATGAGGAATGTGGGGTTAATTGGTTGCAACCAACTAATCCCCAAAATCGTGCTTTCTTGGGTGCTCCAATGATGTCATTTGGTTGCTTGGACCGTTGCAAGGATATTAGACACCTTAGGCAAACCTTTGGCCTTACGTCCCCCTCCCCCCAAGATTTTGATAATTAAACTCAACAGTTATGTTCATCCCAACATCACCCCTTCCACAACAATCCTATTGAAATGCATAATTGGACATCCTACCCCTAAATACTACCTTTGCTTTGTATGTGTGTGTGTGCCTGCTCTACAGAATGTGCTGATGGTTCTTAGAGTTTGTCTAGCTGTCAGGATCTAGTGTTTTGCTCTGACCAGTGTTGCTTTTTGCTGCACCTCAGATGGTGCTGCCTTAGGCGACCATCTAGTCTTGCCTAATGGTTGTGCTGTTGCTGCTGATTACTGCCATTCCAGCTAGATGATATAATTGGAGTGGGATCTGCCTGTTTCCCCTCTGACCCAGGACTTTTCTTCACCATGTGGCTCTTAGTAGATATGAAGAGGGCCAATGCAAGTATATTATGCACCCTAGATAAACCGTTAGCCTGGTCGCTATCTCCCTCCCCCCAATTAACTTTCAGGTCCATAAGTTTCCCCTCCTTCCGGAGGAAGTGTCGTCGCCATCCCTGCTGACAGCCTGAATCTTGCACTGTGGAGCAATCCTCCTCTATAGTGGTTTAATTGCCCCTCATTCGCGTTTTGTGCAAAGACTTAGCACAACATTTATTGGGGAGTACCTCACATATCACTATCATGAGCAAAAACAAGCAAGCAGACCTCCACAAATTTGCTTTCCCTGGCAGATGCTCATGGGGGCAAGCAGGTGACGGAAGAATGAGATGATTGAGACCAAAAAGGTTAGCCAGGAAAATACACTTTAATCTGAGGTGCAGCTTATCACAACTGAATTTTGGAGTTAGTTTCGTGATTGAAAATCTGAGATAGTGGTTGTACAGGCTGAAATAGCAACATTGGCGTAGTGATATTGAGGAAGTAGGTCACCGAGTTGACGAGGTGAAAGAGAAAGTAGACAAGCAAGAATCTTTTGTGGAGAAGTAGCCTAATGGTTAGAGCAGAGCTTAGGAACCAAAAGTCCAGGGTTTGATTCCCACTAGCACTTCTTGGGGTCTTGGGCAAGTCATTTAACTCTCCATTGTCTCAGAAAAATCCAAGTTATTAATGTCCCTGTTTAAGAGTCTTGAAGGACTACGAAAGGGGACTGCTACTTCTGGAGAGAGATCTGCAATTATAAGTATTTACTTATGGGAATTTTTCTAAATCTTGGGGAAAAAAGCATTCTTTAGATTAAAGCTGATTAATCTGTGAACCCAGTGTAACTGTTAAATCAGTAAAGGCCTAGGAGCAGCAAGAGTTTTCAGTTTAAATTTAAAACACAGCAGAGAGCTTTCTGGTTAAATTTAGAACCCAGCAGAGAGCTTCCAGTTTAAATTTGATACTCAGTCAGGGTCTAGAAGCAGCAAGAGCTTTCAGTTTAAATTTAAAACACAGAAGAGAGCTTTCTAGTTAAATTTAGAACCCAGCAGAGAGCTTCTACTTTATATTTCATACTCAGTCAGGGCCTAGTAGCAGCAAAGAGCTTTAATTTAAATCAAATCAGAATATAACTTAGCATAAAAGGCAAAACAGGGTCAGTATTCCTTGAGCAATAAATTATTTCTAGAGACCTTTACAAAGAGGCCTTCTACATAGGAGGCAAGAGACCTGTGAAATGTTTTAAATAGGTGTCAAAGCCAGGTGACAGATCAAAGGGCCAGTTTGAAAGACTCCTTTTAAGCAAGGACTGTGTTAATCACTCAGGAAATGGGCCACAGCTTACCTCAGAAGCACAGGCATAAATAGTTCAACCAGAGTTCTGTGCTTCTCAGTCTTGAAGGACTACGAAAGGGGACTGCTACTTCTGGAGAGAGATCTGCAATTGTAAGTATTTACTTTTGGGAATTTTTCTAAATCTTGGGGGAAAAAAATTCTTTAGATTAAAGCTGATTAATCTGTGAACCCAGTGTAATTGTTAAATCAGTCAGGGCCTAGTAGCAGCAAGAGTTTTCAGTTTAAATTTAAAACACAGAAGAGAGCTTTCTGGTTAAATTTAGAACCTAAGACTCCCCCTGGAGATTGGTCACAGATTACCTTAGAAGCACAGGACAGGGTACTGTGTAGCAGCCAGCTTTTAATAAGTTTTCTTTCCCTCCCCGACACCCACCCACCCCTGGGATAATCGTAGCTTTATAGGTGCTTAAACCTCTTAAAGGAAAGGAGGTGCCATATTCACTCTCAGGTGCAGCTGTTTATTCTCATCAGCATACATTAAGGACCTGAGATTAATTAAACTTCAGGTGAACAAAGTACATTAAACTTATTAGGTATAGTTTTATTAGTATAAGTATCCCCAGCAACCCTTAGTAAGTAAAGAACTTAAATATCTAAACACAACCTTAAAACTAAGATGGAGACAGCAATCCAGCAGCGAGATGGCAGCTTTCCAGTCTTTTGCATTGATTGTCATATGTATGATTTTCTCCCAGTTGGTGAGGGGTCTTATGTGGCACAAGGTGCAAGGAACTCTTTGCTCTCAGGGAACGATTCCGATCTCTGGAGGCTAGAGTAGCAGACTTGTAAGACATAAGGAAGACAGAGAGGTACATAGACGAGACCTATAGGGATATAGTCCTCAAATCCCACCTCCAGTCTGGCAGCATCCCTGTTGCCATTGAGGAGGGAGATCACTTGAAAGGAGAGCATCACCCCGGTGTGGCAGGAAGTGATCATGTAGCTAGGACTTGTCCTCCAGGTGATGTAAATCTCTCTCGCACCAAGGATGTTTCTCCAGGGCCATGTGCCCATGAGGGAAGGGTTAGGACAGCCATTATAGTTGGTGATTCGTTCATTAGGCATGTAGATAGCTGGGTGGCTGGTGGATGTGAGGATCGCCTGGTAACATGCCTGCCTGGTGCGAAGATAGTGGACCTCACGCGCCACCTAGATAAGGTCTTAGATAGTGCTGGGGAGGAGTCTGCTGTCTTGGTACAAGTCGGTACCAATGACATAGCAAAATTTGGTAGGGAGGTTCTGGAGGCTAAATTTAGGCTTTTAGGTAGGAAGTTGAAATCCAGAACTTCCAGGGTAGCATTCTCCGAAATGCTTCCCGTTCCATGCCAGGACCCAAAAGGCAGGCAGACCTCTGGAGTCTCAATGCGTGGATGAGACAATGGTGCAAGGATGAGGGTTTTGGATTTGTTAGGAACTGGGGAACATTCTGGGGAAAGGAGAGGCTCTTCCAAAGGGATGGGCTTCACCTTAACCGGGATGGAACCAGACTGCTGGCATTAACCTTCAAAAAGGAGATAGAGCAGCTTTTAAACTAAATAGGGGAGAGCTGACAGTCTCCCAAGAGCGCATGTTTCAGAACAATGTATCCTTGAAGGATACTGCCAAAAAATTGAAGTTAGGGCACATCAGGAGAGAGGTTCCAATAAAGAGAAAGGTAGCCCAAATGCCCTTGAGTACAGAGCAGACAGAGCTTAAAGATTTCAAATTGCCCCTGAAATTGCAAGAGGATCTTGAAAAATTGGAAGACTGGGCATCCAAATGGCAGATGAAATTTAATGTGGACAAGTGCAAAGTTATGCACCTAGGAAAGAACAACCCAAACTATGGTTACAAGATGCAAGGTTCCACATTGGGAACCACCACCCAGGAAAAAGATTTAGGCGTCATTGTGGATAACATGTTAAAATCCTTGGCCCAGTCTGCAGTGGCAGCAAAGAGAGCAAATAGAATGCTAGGTATCATAAGGAAAGGAATGGAAAATAAAACAAAAGATATTATAATACCTCTGTATCATTCCATGGTGCGACTGCACCTTGAATATTGTGTGCAATTCTGGTCGCCATATCTTAAAAAGGATATAGCGTTATTAGAATAGGTACAGAGAAGAGCCACCAAAATGGTAAAGGGATGGAAGGATACTCCTATGAAGAGAGGCTAAAAAGGTTAGGGCTTTTCAACCTGGAAAAGAGACGGCTGAGGGGAGATATGATAGAGGTCTATAAATTAATGAATGGAGTGGAACAGGTAAACGTAGATCGATTGTTTACGTTATCAGAATATAAAAAGACTAGGGGACATGCAATGAAGCTACAGGGTAACCTATTTAAGACTAATAAGAGAAAATATTTTTTCACTCAACGTGTAATCAAACTCTGAAATTTGTTACCGGAGGATGTCGTAAAAGTTGTTGGTGTAGCTGGGTTTAAAAAAGGTTTGGACAAGTTCCTGGAGGAAAGATCCATAAACCATTATTAAAAGAGACCCAGGATATCACTGCTTGACCCAATACAAGCATTGAGGAACCTGTGTCTTTTGGGGAAACTGCTAGGTACGTATGACCTAGATTGGCCACTGTTGGAAACAGGATACTGGGCTTGATGGACCTTGGTCTAACCCAGTATGGCATATCTTATGTTCTTATCTTATGTTCTTAAGGATCTCTGACTGAACTGTAGAGCCAGTTTACCACATTAGAGCACTCTCACAATGACCTTCTTTATAAAATGGAATCTACGGAAAATTTTACCTGGAAAAACAAGTTGAGACTCTGAAGAATCCCTGAGTCACCAGAGTATGCGGACTGCTTCCAGACTGTGAAGACGATGGTTAAAGCTCTGTTAGCTGAGGACACTGCTCAAGAGAACTTGTTGGCTGTAAAAATTAGAGTGAACACACAGGGCCCTGGGCCAGACTAAATCCAATCTACCCAGGGATATAATCACCTGCTTTCATGGCTACCAGCTGAAGGAGAGAATAGTAAAGAAGTAAAAGACCTCTTATGGGAAATACATAATGCAGAGATTTTTGAGGACCTTATAGCTGCCACCCTTAAAAGAGACATGAAAGACATAATTCGAAAGCTCAGGAAAGCTGACATTAAATATCACTGGCTCTTCCCCTTTGCATTTGCAGTCACCATAGAGAAGAGGACTGTATCGGTATGCTCTAGGGTGCAGAACCTTACAGCATTACAAGGTTTGGAGTAATTGCAGATTCCTCCTGTCATAACAGTTCCCATCAGTGAGTGGCAATTAATGGATGGAGGAAAGGATCACCTGATACATCAGTCCAGCAAATGTCTTTAGCAGCAGAAGCTACTACGGATTGAGACTCACCGAGCTGAAGAGATGATAGTGGACTGTGTTTTGTAAAGATCTTGTTTTGGTTACTCTTTTTCTTAAAGCGAGATGATTCCTTTCTATATAGCACTAGAATGTTGTGTGAGCGTTGGAGAAAAGCGTTGGAGGGGAGCGTTGGGGGGGCATTGTGAAGGGGGGGAGGTAGGAGTAGCTGTTGTCACACTTCCTGTAAATGGGTTGGAGGGCTCTGGTTTTGCAGCCTAGTTATATGGTGAGGTGGGTTGGTGGGAAGAGGGTGATCATTAATGCCTAGGACTGGAGACCAGCTCCTAAAGTAGCTCTTTGCATCATATCCAGGATATTGGTTCAGAGTTTCAAGGGGAGATGGTCTATCTTCTTTGCGGCATATGTTTATTATTATGGGACATTGCTGTTTAAGAGGCTACTGGTTCTCTTTTACTAAGAATTATGGCTCCAGGTAAACTACACATTTTTACACACAATGTGAAGGATTTAAATCTAGCTCAAAAGAGAGCTTTAGCTGGTCATTTTGGAAGCCCTATTCATGTTCTGGACGCCTGAAAACAGACAGAGACGTCCAAAGCACAGAGACATCTCCAGAGCCATTTTAGTAGAAGGCTCTGAGAATGTCCAAGTCTGAACAGGGCATGGTGGAGGCATGGCTGGGATGTTCCCAGGAAACTGGATGTCCCTGCATGATCTCAGAAATGTCAGGGACGTCCGGAGTCACATCTAAGTTTAGACCTGCTCCAAGCATCTGAGAAGTGTTTGTTTTGTCTGAGGGTGTAGACACTTCGCTATTACATATTCTTGGTGCAGTTGGCCGGGAATGGCGTAATACGAATAGTACGCAAGTGAATACTACCACGTATTACCGCCTCCAGGTTTGGTCCAGCTGGGCCCACAGCCGACCGACGTGGAGAGGATCCCAGGCGCCAACCGGTCCCTTGCATCGGAGGGTTCCGCCCTGCCTCGGCAGCCTGCTGGGTCCGGCTGGCCAACACCTCGAACCCAGGGGAGTCCAGGATTCAACCCAAGGTGGAACTGGTTGCGCAGCGCATTAGCTACCGGATCCGGTGAGTATTGATTTTTCTGGTTCTTAGTCAGTTAGCTCTGGGAAAGTCTCAAGACTGATTTGGTACAGTAACAGGTAAAGGAAGTCTGATCAACTTCCAGGGCGATCCTAGTACCCCTGCAGGAGTATGCGCGGGGCGAAGCCATCGACCCTTTTGGTTTGGTAAATTTAGGTTCAGTCAGTTAGCCCGGGAATTTGGAATTTGGGAAATGCTAGCATGTTTGGTTGTGTGAAGTGTGATTGAGAGGTCTTGCAATACAGGCCAAGCGAGAGCGGACTCCTAAGTAGCGCAGTTCCTGACCGGGCGACCGCGTTCAGGTCGCGAACAGGAGGAAGCGTTTGTTGTTTGTCCCCTCATTGTTTTGTGGGCTACGCGGACCCCTTACCCGTAGCCATCCTACCTACCCTTTCTGTTTGTTGTCTTGTACGTTATACGTTATAATGGGAGGGGCGGAGTCCATACAAACTCCGCTGAACTGTATGATCACGAATTTTAAGAAAGGATTTAGTGGTGATTATGGGGTGAAAATGTCACCGACCCGCTTAGAAATATTGTGTAGTAGGGTGTGGCCGGCGCTGGACGCCGGGTGGGCACCAGAAGGTACTTTTGATATCCAAATTGTGTCCCGTGTGCACAAGGTAGTGCGCAGCTATAGTCCTGAACAGTTTTCCTATATAGACTCATGGTTAGGGATATGTGAGAAACAGCCCTCTTGGATGAAGCGTTGCTGTGAGGGACAGAGTAAAATTATGTTAGCAACTGCCACGAGAGTCCCTGCCAAGAAAGAAAAGCCCCCTATTTATGTAGCCCAAGAGTCTCCAGAGACCCCAAGGTATCCACCCGCCTTTCTGTATACTCCTGTCCCATCAGCTCCGCCAGTACTCCAAGAACCCCCGCCAATACCCCAAGTAGAGCCAGAGGAAGCGAGCTTACCTCCAGCCAAGGTGCCTCCACCTGATCATCTGCCTCCAAAATGTGAAGTGCGGACCAGTCCCCTAAGAAGTCGGAGCCTTAGTCCTGAGCAGCGCTCTGAGGTGGAACAATCATCCCCCGAAGAATCCGCTAGTGGAGAGTTAGATGCCAGTCCAGGGTCATCCACCGGTCCAGGTACCAGTAGCGGCGTCACCCAAAAGTCCACTGAAATGCGCTATGATTTCAGAAGTAGAACGAGAGAAGCTCACCAACAGCCGTTGCGGCAGGTCCCAGGATTACCCATTCAAGAGAACGGTCAGGTTGTGGTCGGACCGACCAGTCTAGTGTTTGTGCCCTTCTCCACAACAGATTTATTAAACTGGAAAGCGCATTATGCCTCCTATACTGAAAAGCCCCAAGATTTAACAGAGTTAATGTCTAGTATTATGCAAACCCATCAGCCCACCTGGTCTGACTGTCGCCAGCTTTTGGCTACCCTTTTTACTACCGAATAGCGGGCACGGATAGTGCGAGCGACCACTCGATGGTTGGAAGAGAACCCTGAAGTGGGGAGAAACCTAGATCCCAGACAGGCGGCAGCCGCAGATTTCCCAAATGAAGATCCCGGGTGGAACCCAAATAATGATGTAGGAGAAAAGGCCCTCACCCGGTCGCGCCAGGCTCTACTGCAGGGCCTAAAGAAAGGAGGCCAGAGAGCTATGAATATTGGGAAAGTAGCGGACGTTCTTCAGCGCCCAGATGAGAGTCCAGCTGCTTTCTACGAACGATTAACTGAAGCTTATAGACTTTACACCCCCTATGACCCAGCAGCCCAGGAGAATTTACGCATGGTGAATGCCGCTTTTGTGAGTCAGTCCCAGGGAGACATAAAACGAAAACTGCAAAAATTAGAAGGATTTGCGGGCATGAACGCAACACAGTTAATGGAAGACGATTCTATGGATGATGAGGGCTAGGCCAGACCGGGCTCCAAGTTCATCTCTTCTGCAGAACCGCGCCTGTGAACTAGGGGGACAGAAGATAACACACCAGTTCTTGTACATGCCTGAATGCCCAGTTCCCCTGTTGGGCCGAGATATGCTTGCAAAGCTTCAAGCACAGATATCCTTTGTTGAAGGGGGAAAAATGGAAATGACTATAAACTCAAAACCTGCCGGCCTGATGGTGTTGGCTGTCCCCCGAGAAGAAGAATGGCGGTTCTATTCATCTGCATCCAAAGTAGTAAGCCTCTGTACACCTCTCAGCATTGCAGCCCCGCCTGGAGTATGGGCAGAGAATAATCCACCTGGCCTAGTGAAAAATATAGCTCCTGTACTTGTTACCCTTAAGCCAGGAGCAGAACCAGTGCATGTGCGTCAGTATCCCCTCCCACGACCAGCAATTGAAGGTATTCATCGCCATCTGAAGAAATTACTGCAGTATGGACTTCTTAGAGAATGCCAATCATCCTGGAACACCCCCCTTCTCCCAATCAAGAAGCCTGGGACAGGTGACTACCGCCCAGTGCAGGATCTACGTCAAGTGAACGGTGCAGTTGAAACTATACATCCAGTAGTACCAAATCCTTACACCCTCCTGGGACTGATTCCACAGAAGCCACTCATTTCACTGTTTTGGACTTGAAAGATGCCAGTCAGAGGCCAGTCAGCTTTTGTTTGCATTTGAATGGGAAAACCCTACCACAGGAAGACGAGGACAACTCACTTGGACTCACTTGCCACAAGGATTCAAGAATTCACCCACCATCTTCAGTGCAGCCCTCAGTCAAGATCTGTCAAGTTACCCTGTAACTCCGGGAAAGAGAATCCTACTCCAATATGTGGATGATTTGCTTATAGCCACCAACAATGAAACTGATTGTGTGCAAGTTACCCCAAGAACCTCAAGCTGCTAGCCCTTAACAAGGCATTATTCATAGGAAAATGACTTTTTGCTGCTAGCCCTCTCTGGGGCATTACCAGTAGGAATATGACTTTGCACCTCTACCTCATTTGTCTACCTCATTACACCCCATTTCTCTACCTCATTGCAATGGGCCCTCTTTTATATCACAAGTAACCCAGCAGTTAGCCCATGCCCTGCAAATACAATGGAAGTTACACACAGCCTACAGGCCCCAGAGTTCAGGGAAAGTAGAGAGAATGACCCGAACCCTAAAATCTCAGTTATCCAAACTTTGTCAGGAAGCCCACTTGAAGTGGCCCCAAGCTCTTCCCATAGCCCTTCTCCGAATACGTTCAGCCCCCACCACGCCATTAGGGGTATCCCCATTTGAGATTTTGTATGGGAGGCCCCCGCCCATAGTACAGGGGATAAGAGGGGATATGAATCAAATTGGATCCGTAATCACTAGGCAAGAATTGTTGGCTCTAAGTTCTGTTTTGCAGAGCCTTCATACCTGGGTGCAGGACCAGTTGCCTATCAATCTAACAGAGCCATTGCATCCTTTCAAGCCTGGAGCCTCGGTGTGGGTAAAGGAGTGGAAGAAGACACCGTTGGTGCCTCATTTGGAAGGGACCGTATATCGTTTTGCTATCAACCCCAACAGCAGTTAAAGTGGCCGAGATCGACTCCTGGATCCACCTCAGTCGAGTGAAACCAGCAACAGTTCCTGAGAGTCGCCCCTGAACTTCGATCGCTAATCCTGCATCACCGTTGCGACTCACACTGCGAAGACAAGATCCATCATCATAAAGACTTTGCCAGCTTGCTCCTGAACATCTACATTTCAGACTCTATCCTCTATCTATCTACCTCAATCAACCATTAACTACCTCATTAATCATCAAAGACTATAATCATGATGATTACTAATTGCTGCTATTTCCTTCTTGCGGTAGCCCTGGGACACTTGAGAACCACTCTTGCTTTGCGCCCTTGTGCAGCCTGTATAACCACCACCCGAACTGGTATGCAAGTTACTCAGACTTTGCTTTATCACTCTTACTACACTTGTACCGGTGTAGTCAGCCGGTGTATCTATAATGGTACAGAACTGAATGTCTGCACAAAGGGAAAGACTCGTACTTGCTTCAGACCTCGCCAGAATCCATCTTACTATGTCCTGGAACTGAGATGGAATGATGAAGATGGATCCCTCATCAACTCCACAAGTCAACTCTCTGATCCTAACCAACCTGCTTACTTGTATTTTGATGCTTGTGACTTGATTAATAGAAATAATTACTACAGGTGTGGATCATGGGAACAAGCTTACTATTATGATGAGAAGTATATGTATCCTGAAGGTGCGTACAACTGGGGAATATGCACTGGGATACATTCCCCAACAACATATAGCAAATCAGCAGAAGCAGACTATTTCTGTCCAAAATGGGATTGTGTGTACTATGCTACCTGGTCCGGTAGCCCTACAGGACAGACTGGAGATAATCGCAAGGCGCTGCTGGAAAGATTACCCTTACTGAAACCTGAACAGTGCAAGAAAAGCGCCTGCAATCCCCTACAACTGCAGATCTTCGACCCCAGCCAGTGGAAGCAAGGATTTCGATTCGGCCTGCGCATAGCAGGAGGTGGAACTGATCCTGGAACCATTGTATTCATCCAGCTGAATGTAAAGACTCATGTTTCTTCACCTTATCGCATACATCATACCTTCCACGAGGCCATGAAGGCAGAATTTGTTGTTTCCCACGCTTCGCAGAATTTGTTCATCGAACTAGCTGGAGCTGTGGCATCCAGCCTCCATGTCTCGGACTGTCTCTTTTGTGGAGGAACTCAGATGGGAGACCAATGGCCTTGGGAAGCACAAGAACTAAACTATTCCGTACCATATAACCAAACTGATGTGCATAACACTACCAGTGAATGGGTCCTCGCCCACTCCATAGTGGGTAAACTATGTTTTGCACGAGCAGGACCACAATTGAATGCACCTGTGGGACAATTAGTCTGTTTGAACCAGAAATATTACAATGCCACAACTGGGAAGACTTCTTGGTGGTCAGGTGCCAATACTCTGGAACCGTCTAATCCTCTGATCATTTTTCCTTATTTGGCCAGGTTATGGACAAATATGGCTACACACAGCACTTGGCAAGCCCCACCTGGACTATATTGGATTTGTGGCACCAGAGCATATGCTAAACTCCCTGCCAATTGGGGAGGAGCGTGTGTTCTAGGAACTATACGACCATCTTTCTTTCTTTTGCCCCTTTCCCACGGAGAACAATTGGGGTTTCCTGTATATAAAAGTCGACAGAAACGAGAAGCTCTGAAAATCGGCCAGTGGGACAAATGGGATGCAACCTCTGAAGAATGGCCGCCAGAGAGAATTGTTTCTTACTATGGACCTGCTACCTGGGCGCAAGATGGTTCTTGGGGCTACCGCACCCCTGTATATATGTTAGACCGTATTATACTTTTGAAAGCTGTTGTTGAAATTATAACCAATGAAACTAGTAGAGCGCTAACCTTGTTAGCTAAACAAGCCACACAGATGCATACAGCCATTTACCAGAACCGCTTAGCTTTAGATTATCTGCTTGCAGCTGAAGGAGGAGTATGTGGCAAGCTGAATTTAACTAACTGCTGCTTGCAAATAGATAATGAAGGACAGGTTGTAGAAGATATAGCCAATCACATGAGAAAGCAAACTTATGTCCCAGTCCAAACGTGGCATGGCTTGCAACTAGATGGCTGGTTTGGTTCTTGGTTTTCAGGCCTAGGCGGCCTGAAGACACTTATAGTGCTTGTATTTTTGATTGTAACTGTTTGCTTATGTATCCCATGTTTCCTTTCCCTATGTTTGCGTATGCTACACTCCATTATTGATAAAGTTATTGACCGCAAGGCAGCAGCACAAATATTAGCAACGTGGGACTACTACCCTATACCACGGAGTGATTCCTCTACCATAGTTTAAAGTACTTTCATATATATGTGTGATTTGATTCTAACCCTTTCTCACTTGCGGGTGTGAATAATCAAAAGGGGGGAATGTGATAGGCGATGGCCTAGTTCATCCTGTAGGTAGCCGAGGCCCGTATATTAGGCCTGAGTCCCCCCTCCCTTACTTTAGAATATTATAACTGACTTTGGAATATTGTAGCAGAATCAGACAGACAGAAAATACCAGTAGCTGTTAGAAACACTGCTTTGCTCTGCTTTTGATAAAGAATGCTTCTGATAAACAAAAGTAAAACTTTTCCAATGTTATGATAATCACAGCTGTGCTTTTCATTATCTCTGCCGGCTAACTAACCTTGCAAAAGTAGCGAAATGTACTGTAGCAGAAGTATTATGTCTAGAGATTTGAGCCTCAGTTAGAATAACCTGCACAGAATCAAAACAGGTACAAGCCAGATCAGAGATGGCTATTGGGAGAGAGAGAGGGGGGCCACCAAGACCATTGAGGAGTTTTGCCTGTATTAGACTGGAGAAGAACAGTATATAAACTGTCGTTTTTCTGAGCTCAGGGCTCAGACATTTTGTATGTGACATTGGCCTGAGTCTGTGCACATTAAACTGGTTTGAATTCTAGTCAATAGACTCCTGGTTTTATTGGTTGCGGACACTTCGCTATTACATGACAAAGCCCTTGCTTTTTTTTAAACAAATGAGATTGTTTCTGTTCAGAACAGGAATAAAATCCAGTGTTTGGTAAAAATTTCTTTTGGGCTTTAGCAAGCTGGCAGAGGGTTTTTGAACTTGGTAATAGAGTGAGTAGACTCTTGGCCACACAAATGCAAGTCCAGTGAATGAGAAACCAAATTATTCAAATAAGGTCTAGAAAAGGTCACCTGCTATCTAATCCAGCTGAGATGTAGGTTAGATTTGCTCACTTTTCCCAAGATCTGTATACTTCTGAATGTGCTCCATCAGAAGACGAGATAGGGGAGTATATGGATAGGGTTCCAATTGGATGAAAAACAATGAGTGTCACTGGAAGATGATATAAGTGAGGAGGAGGTGATGGGAGTGATAAAATCACTTAAAACTGGGAAATCACCAGAACTGGATGGGCTCACACCAAAGTTTTATAAAACGTCCATTCCATATGGGGGCCTTTGGCTCCTAGAAGCTGAGGTTTTCAACTTGATGTTATGGGGCTGACCCTTAGCTGAATCTGTGCTGATGGCAGGAATTAGGTGGATCCATAAAAAAGGCAAGGGCCGCATGCGATGTAGGTCCTATCACCTCATCTGCCTCCTAACTATTGATGTAAAACTGTTAGCAAAATTTTTAGCCGCCCGCTAGAATAGATTTATTGTATCCTTAGTCCACAAAGACCAGGCCAGCTTACTTAATACCAGGCAGACAGATGGGGGATTATTTTTGCAATGGTACCTGCAAAAACACAAAATATCTGTTGTTTTTAGTAATCAATGCTGACAAAGCATTTGATGAGTCGAGTGGGTTTTTATGGTGGTGTTTTTGCGCCAGATGGGATTTGGGTCCAAGTTCTTGGCTGGGATTTGTGCATTGTATATTGGTCAAAAAGCACAGGTACAGGTTAATGGAGGATATTTGTCTTTCTTTGCATTAGAGAGGTGCACACGAAAAGATTGTCCATTCTCTTCTCTATTATTCTTGCTTTTGCTGAAACCATAAGGAGCTCGCATTAGGGAGGATGGTGATATCTGGGGCGTACAGATAAGGAAAAAACAATTCAATATTACTCATTTCATGGACGACATTCTAATTTCCTTCGTATAACCAAAGTTGACCCTTCCCATCGTGATTAAGGAGCTTCAGGATTATGGGAAATTGGCTGGCCTTAAAGTGAACATGAAGAAATCTGAATTATTGAATGTATCTCAGCCGGAAGCCCAGATATAAGCTATAGTTTCCTAGTTGTCCTTTAAGCACACTAAGCAATGTGTCCACTATTTGAGGATTTAGATTTCTGTAAATCCTTCTCAGCTGTATGAGTTGAATTACTCTCTTTTTTATTGGAAGGTTTTTAGTGACCATTTTCACTATGGAGGTCATTCCAGAACACGAATAAGCCATTTAGGTGTGTAGGTTAGACATTTTTCTTTCAAAACCATCTAGAACTGTATTCTGAAACCACACGGCCCTGCACACAAATGGCGCTAGCATGGGGATCTTAGAACGTGGGCGGGAGGGGGCGGAACGAGGGTGTGGCAAGCCACAGAGACATAGAAAGCATAGTCAGGAAAGGCCTGTATACGTCCTGAGTGTTTCTCATGGATGCCTACATTATACCAGAGGCAACATGGAAAAATATCTGCTCTGATCTTCAACGTTTCCCATAGAGATGAATGGCTGTAATACGTCTCTATGGAACTGGTGTGTCTATTGTGCTTGTGTGTTTAGGGAACAATAAAAGAACTCCCCCACAGAAACATAAAGCATTGCAATAGCCTTTATTCTGCCTAAGCTGACATTTGCTGTTGGTGCTAACGGGGCTATTCTAGGCTTCCCTGACAATTCCAGCGTTCAGAAAAATGGGACTGTTGATGAAGGGATAGTTTGCGAAGTAGTATGGAGCAGAATCGTGTTAGGCTGAGAAATGCAGATCAGATGTGGTGTTGTTTATAGGTGCAGGGCCGAGCTTTGGCAGGGGTATGCTATTTGTGGCTGCAAGTGAAAGTATGTGTGTGGTTTGAGTGTGCATGGGAGGATCTGGTGTGCTTATCTGCAAATATCGGGTGACATCAATGCCTGGCGATTACCAGAACCATGAGGATAAAACAGGTTCTCTATAGCGAAATGTCAAAGCATATCCCTGTCACTAATAAGAGACCCTCAGAATGAGGGCAATCAACAGTGCAAACAGCACTAAGACATGCCCAGAAGCACCATCATTGGTCTCTAAAAATGTGCACGTTTGTAGAGAGCGATGAGGGTGCCTTTGGGCATGCATTAGTGCTGTTTGCACTGTCGAATGTTCCCATTCTGAGGACCCCTTATTAGTGACAGGGATATGTTTTGCCATTTAGCTATGGAGAACCTCTTCTGGTCCATACTTAGTGTTGTACAGACTGTTGTCAGAGATGACCGATGCAAGCATAACTAAGGATGTCTTCTACTGCTATGTATGTTGTGATGCAAGGCATGTCATGACGAAGATATCACTTCTACCTGCTTTTATACTATCTTAGAGTGCAGAGAGATCACTTTGCAGTGTTCTGGGCATGCAACAGACTGGCATCATGCATCGACATTTATGTATCATCAGTATTCATGTGTAGTTTGCATCAGCACAACATTGTCAGTGAGAGGAGCAGCTTAGGAGATGCACGTTTTACGGGGGCATCGCCATTCACGGTTATATAGCAGAGACGCGTGGGATCGAACACATCCATCTTTTCAGAATACGTTGAGTGCGGGGACATACAAAACCGTTTGCTGCGTGAAGCCTTGTCTCGTACTCCATAGTACTTTGTTCGTGCCGCGCCAAAAACATCTATGTCCCCGATTCCAAAACCACAGGTGCATCTATCCTCATGACTGCGGAATCACATTTGAATCAGGCCTGTTTACTGAAATTGGGCTCCATGTGTTTTGTCTTGATTAGATTGTAAGCTCTGATGAGCAGGGACTGTGTCTTACATCCATATGTACAACGCTGCGTAAACCTTGTAGCGCTATACAAATGATTAGTTATAGTAGTAGACGATTTTCACCGCTCATGGCTGGACCACGTAGCTACAGTTAAAACGGTGGCTTTACCAAGTTTATTGCTTTCTCAGGTCATCGCCATATCTATTCCTGAAAGAGCCTTTAAAGATTTGAACAGGAAGCTCTTCTGATATATTTGGAATCATAAGCTCCTTAGGGTGGTATCTTGAAGAGTTTTGATTTCATCCAAAAGGGATGGTGGATTGAGTGCTCCAGATCTGAAAAGGTATTGGATGATCACCCTACTGAGCTTGTTTAATAAGACCCCAAAACCTTGGATACAGAGAGACCAGGCACTGTATGTTAATCCTTTAGAGATATCGATACAGAGAGGGAATAAGGAGTACTGTACTTCACCCCTTATACTGTACCACTCCCTTGGATTTTTGCAGCCTAAATGCATGACCCTCCATTTTTTAGCATTAAATCTCAACTTCCTATTCTCAACCATTCTTCAAACTTCACTAGATCCCTCCTTCATGTTCTCTACACCTTCTTTGGTGTCAACCCTATTGCAGATTTTGGTATCATCCACAAAGAGTAAATCTCAACTGACAGCCCTTCTACAATATCACTTACAAAAATGTTAAAAAGCATCGGACATAAGAACACAAGAGATGCCATACTGGGTAAGCCATGGGTCCATCAAGCCCAGTATCCTGTTTCCAACAATGGGCAATCCAAGTCACAAGTACCGATCAGGTTCCCAAAAAGGAGACAGTTTCTATGATGCTTATCCCAGTGGTAAGCAGTGGATTTCCCAGGTCCTCTTTCGTAATAGTTTATGGACTTCTCCTCCAGGAACTTGTTCAAATCTCTCTTAAACCCCAAAACATCAACAGCTTTTACTACATCCTCCAGTAATGAATTTCAGAGTTTGATTACGAGTTGAGTGAAAAAAAATGTTCTCTGTTTGTCTTAAATGTGCTACTCTGTAGCTTCATTGTATGCCCCCTAGTCATTTGAAGGAGTAAATAACCAATCTATGTTTACCTGTTCCACTCCATTTTTTGTAAACTTATAGCATATCTCCAATCAGTCATCTTTTTTCTAAGTTGAAGAGCCCTAACCTCTTAAGCTTTTCCTCATAGGGGCATCCTTCCATCCCCTTTACGATTTTGGTGACTCTTCTCTGTACCTTTTCTAATTCTGCTATATCTTTTTTCAGATATGGTTACCTGAATTGCACATAATATTTGAGGTGCACTCTCACCATGGAATGATACAGAGGCATTATGATGTCATCCTTTGTTTTATTCTCCATTCCTTTCCTTATGATTCCTAGCATTCTATTTGCACTGCCACTGCACACTGGGCAGAAAGCTTCAACCTCTTATCCACAATGACACTCAGATCCTTTTCCTGGGTGATGATACCTACTGTGGAACCTTGCATCGTGTAACTGTAGTTTGGGTTGTTCTTCCTTAAGTACATAACGATGCACCTGTCTACATTAAATTTCATCCGCCATTTGGACGCCCAGTCTCCCAATTTCTCATCCTCTTGCAATTTTTCACAAATCTCTTGTGTTTTAAGACCTTTGAATAATTTTGTGTCATCTACAGATTTGATCATCTCACTCGTTATTCCCATTTCCAGGTTGTTTATGAATATGTTAAAAAGCAGTGCGCCCAGCACAGATCCCTGGGGTTCTCCACTATTCACCTTTCTCCATTGGGAAAATTGGCCATTTAGCCCTACTGCTTTCTATATTTTAACCAGTTCCTAATCCACAATAGTACACTGCCTTCTATCTAATGACTTTTTAATTTTCCCAAGTCTTTTATGAGGGACCTTTTCAAAGCCTTTCTGAAAATCCAGATACACTATATTAACCAGCTCATCTTTATCAACCTGTTTATTCACACCTTCAAAAAAATATAACATATTAGTAAGACAAGGCTTTGCTTGGCTAAATCCATGTTGGCGTTCTCCCATTAACCCATGACTATATATGTTCAGTAATTTTATTCTTTATAATGGTTTTCACCATTTTGCCCAGTACTAACGTCAGGCTCACTGGTCTGTAGTTTCCCGCATCACCCCTGGAACCCTTTTTAACAATTGGCCTTTTATTAGTCACACTTCATTCTTCAGGTACTACAGATGATTATAATGATAATTCACAGATTATTAATAGTAGGTCTGCAGTCTCATATTTGAGTTCTTTCAGCACCATGGGATGTATATCATTCAGGCCAGGTGATTTGCTACTTTTTAGTTTATCATATTGCTATATTACATTTTCCAGATTTATTGATATTTGTTTCAATTCCTCCAATACATCACCTTTAAATATCACTTCCCTATGTCTTCTTCAGTAAAAACTGAAGCATATAATTCATTCATTCTCTCCGCTATGGCCTTGTCCTCCCTTAGTGCACCTTTTACCCCCTCTAATGGTCCAGCTGACTCTCAGTAGGCTTTTTGCTACAAATGTACTTGAAAAAGCATTTGTTATGAGTTTTATCTTTCACGGCAAGCTTCTTTTCAAATTCTCTCTTGGCCTGCCTTATCAATGACTTGCATTTAATTTGTCATTGCTTATATTGTTTCCTGTTTTCATCATTTTCTGAAAGATGTTATTTTGGTTATAGCAGCCTTTCTGACCTCGCTTTTAAACCATGCTAGCAGTCATTTGACCTTCCTTCCACCTCTCTTAAAGCATGAAATACATCTGGTCTGTGCATCCAAGATAGTATTTTTAAATAATAATCATGCTTAATGTTTACCTTTAACCTTTGCAGCTGCTCCTTTTAGTTTTTTCTTAACCATTTTTCTCATTTTATCATAGCATTCCTTTTGAAAGTTAAAAAGTAGTACTGTGAATTTCTTTGCAGTCCTCCTTCCATTTATTAAATCCAATGTGAGCATGTTATGATTATTATTGCCAAGTAGCCCCAACACCGTTATCTTTTGCCAAAAGATCTCATGTTCCACTAAGGGCTAGGTCTAAAAAGCTCCCTTGCATGGATCATAAACTAGCTGTTCCATGAAGCAATCATTTATTTCATCTAGAAACTTTTCTCCCTAGCATGTACTGATGTAACGACTCAGTTGATACTGGGGTAATTGAAATCACCCATTATTATTGTGTTGTAACTTTTATTAACTTCCTTAATTTCTTTTAGCATTTTGTCATCCATCTGTTCATTCTGGCCAGGCAGATGGTAATATACCCCCACTGCCAAGGACAGATCCCTGTGGCACACCACTGGTAACGTCTTTCTCCTCAGAGTGAGCTCAATTTACCTGTAGCCTTTTGCAGCTCTCAATCAACCAGTTTCTAACCCATTCAGTCACTTTAGATTCCATTCTTAGGGCACTCAATTTATTTATAAGTTGCCTGTGCAGAACTGTGTCAAAGTCTTTGCTGAAATCTAAGTACACCAAATCTAGTGCTCTTCCTCAGTCCAATTCTTTAGTTATCCAGTCGAAGAAATTAATTATATTTGTCTGACCAGGCCTGCCTCTAGTAAAACCACACTAATTTGAATCCTGTATTTCACTGGATTATTGAAAGCTCACTATCCTCGGTTTTAACAGCATTTCCATTAATGCACTCACCACAGATGTCAGACTAACTGGCTTCTAGTTCCCAACCTCATCCTTACTTCCACTTTTATATAAAGGGACCATATGCACCTTTCTTTAGTCTTCTTGGACTACCTCTGACTCTAAAGGTGCATTGAAAAGGTCAGACAGCAGAGCTGCCAGAACATTCCTAAGTTCCTTCAATACTCTCTGATGTATACCATCTGGCCCCATTGCTTTGTCTATTTTTAGTTTAGCTAGCTCCTCACAAACAGTCTTCTGAAAATTGTTAAGATCCCCTTCACTTCTGTTCCTATTTGTGGATGTTTTCTGAGATCTTACTCCCAGCCCTTCATCTGTGAACACAGAACAGAAATATTTGTTGAGCAATTCCACTTTACCACCATCAGCTTGTACAGATTACTCCCCTACACCTTTCAGTCTGACAAAACCATTTTTGCACTTCTTCCTCTCACTAACATATTTTCCCATTTTATTGCATTGCTTATTTTTAATTCTATTTGCATCTTTGCTCTCCTGACTGCTTTCATAACTTATCTTAACTTTTCCAAATGTTGTTGCTTGTCTTCTCTTTCAGTAATCTCTTGTATTTTCCTTTCCTTTTCAGTGACTTCTTTTGAAAACCATAGCAACCTCCTTTTCATTTAATATTTACTTTCCTAACTAAACATTTTATTGCCCTTAGAATATCACCTTTCAGTTTTACCTACTGCTTTGCTACATCCCCTAGCTATTCCCATCCACCTAATGACTCCTTGAGGTATTCCCCCATCTTAACAAAGTTTCCTAAAGTTTAAGGCCCTCACTTTTGAATGAACATCTCTACTGTGTCCTAATACTGATCGGCACCATTTGGTGATTACTGGATGCAAGATGATCACCCATTATCAGGGCCGGCCCTTTCACTACACAAGCTAGGCAGCCGGCCCAGATGGACAGCAGACTGTGATGGAACCTGAGCTGGTGCCCCCCCCCCCTCCGCCATGTCATCAAAAGGACAAAGGAAGGACGCCTTCGGCACGCTTGATGATATGGCAGAGGGGGTGAACATAAGAACATAAGATATGCCATACTGGGTCAGACCAAGGTCCATCAAGCCCAGTATTCTGTTTCCAACAGTGGCCAATCTAGGTCATATGTACCTAGCAGTTTCCCCAAGGGACACAAGTTCCACAATGCTTGTATTGGTTCAAGCATTGATATCCTGGGTCCCTTCTTAATAATGGTTTATGGACCTTTCCTCCAGGAACTTGTCCAAACCTTTTTTAAACCCAGCTACACTAACAGCCTTTACTACATCCTCCGGTAACAAATTCCAGAGTTTGATTACACGTTGAGTGAAAAAATATTTTCTTTTATTAGTCTTAAAAAGTTTACCCTGTAGCTTCATTGCATGTCCCCTAGTCTTTCTATATTCTGATAAAGTAAACAATCGATCTACGTTTACCCGTTCCACTCCGTTCATTAATTTATAGACTTCTATCATATCTCCCCTCAGCCGTCTCTTTTCCAGGTTAAAGAGCCCTAACCTTTTTAGCCTTTCTTCATAGGAGTATCCTTCCATCCCCTTTACCATTTTGGTGGCTCTTCTCTGAACCTTTTCTAAAATCGCTATATCCTTTTTAAGATACGGCGGCCAGAATTGCACACAATATTCAAGGTGCAGTCTCACCATGGAACGATATAGAGGCATTATAATATCTTTTGTTTTATTTTCCATTCCTTTCCTTATCATACCTAGCATTCTATTTGCTCTCTTGGCCGCTGCTGCACACTGGGCCGAGGGTTTTAACATGGTATCCACAATGACGCCTAAATCTTTTTCCTGGGTGGTAGTTCCTAATGTGGAACCTTGTATCGTGTAACTATAGTTTGGGTTGTTCTTCCCTAGGTGCATAACCTTGCACTTGTCCACATTAAATTTCATCTGCCATTTTGATGCCCAGTCTTCCAATTTATCAAGATCCTCTTGCAACTTTCCACAATCCTCGTGGGTTTTAACAACTTTAAATAGTTTTGTGTCATCTGCAAATTTGATAACCTCACTCGTTATTCCACTTTCCAGGTCATTTATGAATATGTCAAAAAGCAGCAGACCCAGCACAGATCTCTGGGGTACACCACTATTCACCTTTCTCCATTGGGAAAATTGGCCATTTAGCTCTACCCTCTGCTTTCTATCTTTTAACCAGTTCCTGATCCACAATAGTACACTGCCTCCTATCCCATGACTATTTAGTTTTGCCAAAAGTCTCTCATGAGGGTGGGTCCAAGGCAGCGGATAAAGGCAGAGGCCAGGTCAGGAAGCGGTCTCTCTCAGCCCAACTGGAACACATCCCACCCACCCATCCCTCATGTCAAGGCAATCTTAGCGATGCCTAATATGGCTGTTTTCCCATGGCTGTTTCATTTTGTCTCTTTCACCTGCATCTTTGTTGCAACTAGGGGGCAGGTACCCAAGCAGGACAGCAGTTATGCACGGATCCTGGATGGTAGAGGGGTGGGTCACCCTAGCTGGCAGCAAGGCAGGGTGGCTTGACACAACCTTCCAGACAAGGTGAGCATCACACTGCATGGCAGCCTGACGGGCGTAGCGCAAGCCCAACATGGTGTGGTGGGACCTCCGCCGTGCCCACAACAAACAACTTTCTGATGGGCGTAGCAATGTCTAGTAAGGCTCCTTTCCAATATTGCTGTTTCACATATGTATCTGCTTCACTTACATCACTTGTCGCAGCTAGATGGTGGATGTTCGATCTGCTAGGCAGCTATACACAGATTCCTATGAGAGAGGGTCGGGTCAACCTAGCTGGCAGCAAGGCGGGGTGGCTTGGCATGCCCCTCCGGAGAGGGCAATCATCTGTTTCATCTAGGTATCTGTTTTGATTACATCCATTGTTGCAGCTGGATGGCAGGTGCTGCACAGCAGTGATGCCCAGATCCTGGTGGGTCACCCTAGCTGGCAGCAAGGTGAGGTGGCTTGGTTTGCCCCTCTGGACAGGGTGATCATCCGTTTCATCTAGGTATCTGTTTCAATTACATCCATTGCCACAGCCAGACGGCGGGTGCCCGAGTCACACAGCAGTGATGCACGGATCCCAGTGAGAGAGGGGCGGGTCACCCTAGTTGGCAGCAAGGCAGGATGGCTTTGCACGCCCCTCTGGACAAGGCAAGCATCTGACTGCATGGCGGCCTGATGGGCATGGTGTGAGACTAGCATAGCACAAGGTGGGACCCCATTGCATAGGCAGGCATAGTGATATCTAGTAAGGCAGCTTTCCAATGTTGCAGTTTCATATATGTATCCCTCATGCACAACATTTGTCACAGCTAGATGGTGGGTACCCGAGCTGAATACCAGTTATGCACACATCATGACGAGGGAGGGGCTGGTCTTCCTGGCTGGCAACAAAACGGGGTGGCCTGGCATGCTCCTCTAGGCAAGGTGGGCAACTAAACCGTGTGGCAGTATAATAGCAGGCATGGTGTGAGCCTAGCTCAGCATGGCAAGGCGGGACTTCCACCGTGCCTCAACAAACAACATTCTAGGCAGGACAGTATGGCAGGCAATTTCGCATCGGCTTGGGTGACCAGGCAGGTCCCCCACCCCCTAAGTTCTTGGCAACAATAAAGCTGGCTGCGGCCAATTGTACCTATTTATGAAGCATTGTCTGAGTTCTTGTGTGAATGAACAAGCATTGATCTGGCAATCGGGCGAACTGAGGGAAGGTTCCGCCTGCCTACGTTATTGAATTCAGATATAGTCTCGTATATATCACACCAATGTAAACCGATGCTCCATTCCCTCTTTCCAGCTTAACCCATAGTGCCTCCTCCTTCCCTCCAGTATATTACATCCCAGTCATGGTTCTCCATGACTACCACTAAAACAAAATCAGCTTCTCTCATTATGGCCTCTAGATGTAGAATCTTATTTCCCATACTACACTCGGCAAGTGCTTATTTATAAAGGAAGAGCAGCTCTGAAATCTAAATGCACCTTCATTTTGCTGCTCTTACCACAAGACCAGCCTCGTGTCAGCAGGAGAAGGCGTATACATTTGTACTCCTCCTGCTGTCACTCCAGCTGGGGTCACTTGGAAGATGGTGGACTCCAGAGAGGGTGAAAACTGGGACTGTAGCCATGCTTCTGTTTTTGGCACCTCTAAGCTTCAGTGTCCTGGGCCAGTGCCTCACAGGGTCACTTCTTAAGCCAGCCCAGGCCCCAGAGCTTGATATTCACAGGATTTAAAATGCATTTATTGTAAATCCTCTTGAAAGGAGCTCCCTAGAGTTTGATTAGATGTTTTGATATTGAAGCGAGCATCATCGGCAGGAGGTTTTGAAAAAAAAAACCTCCCCCCCCCCCAACCGCTCACATCAATATTTTTTTCTCATCATCTTCTAATGACAGCAGTATTCTGAGATCTGACATCTCATAATACAGAGGAACTTCTGTGTTTTATAATAAAAGTATTACTACTGATAAGTGACTGTACTAAATAAACATTCTGCCATGTCTCTTGCATCAAATACAAAACTTGGTACATTGCTGTTAGCAGGGACTGTCAGTTTCTTTCAAGGCTGACAAACGGTACTTGTTTTTCTTAAGATTTTTAGTGATTTTATTTCATCAGCCCTAACACCAGACTATTAATCTGAGCCTTTGAAACCAACTTCTAAACATGTAATTAATGAATGCATTAGGATATCTGTTACTTATAAGGCTAAGATCCTCAAGTGGGAATAATTTAATATCAAGCAATTCCAACAAAACTTGTAAATCTATCATACTGCTTTATTTTTTATTAATTGCATTTTTTGTCCTTGGCGTCTGAATTGCTTGGTACATGAAGTCTCACGGCTTGGTTTTTTTATGAATAAATATAGGTCTATGATCTAGCTGTAAGACTGAACTATTATTTTCCTTCTTTAAAAAAGGAGTCTTCGTTATCTTGCAGCTCAAATATACCTTCATCTCTGCATTATTTGTACGTTGACCCATATCTCAGCTTGCAGAGAGTTGAGCTTAAAAAGGGATGAAGCCTTGGCATAGAACAAAAGGCAAGATAGGAGCCGGACCGGCCCAGCCATCAAGCAATCTACGTGGTCACCTGGGCGGAAACCTCTGGGGGCAGCAAATAGCAGGGCATTCAAAGCTAAATAGATTTTGATATTTAGGGGGTGGGGGACTGTAAGGCTTCAGGTTTGCCTATGGCGCCAATACCTTGAACCAATTCTGCAGCCGGCCCTAGGTAAGGGTCCACATTTGATTCCCGGCTCTGGTCTTCTACTTTCTGCTTTGTCAAGGTCTGGTGATGACTGGTCGAATGTCCATTGGGAGGAGATATAAACAGGAGAGAAATCTCTAAGGGAGTTGCAATTGGAAGCTCTTCATATCAGATCCCAACCCTGGTTCTAAATGAGCTAGAAGAAATGGAAGGGAATACGAAGGATCTAACAAGTAAAAAATCATTTATTATTTTATCTTATATACCGCCTTTCATGATATCAAGGTGGTCTACATTGAACAAACTGAAATGACTGAAATTCAAGGTGCAAATGGTACAGTAAAAAAGCTTTATGAAAAGGACAAGCCTGCTCAATATTATATAGCAATGAGGTATTTAATATAAACAAAACCTAAGCCATCTAGCTCAACCATTACACTGGCCATCTTTGGCCTGTAGTCATAGACTGCAATTCCTTCAGGAGCCTGGTATGTGTACAGGCTGAGTCTGGCCACTAGGTGCCACTGTTAACCAATAGTTGAACTCCCTCCATTGGGCTCTGAGTGCTGGCTCTACAACAACCCCAGTCCAGCTGACCTAGGAACAGAAGCTTGGACTGGAAGTGAATCCAGACCCACTGCATGGTAGTGTCAAACTGGCCCAAGGATATCTGATGCCCTAGGTGCGACCTCATTTGGAGTATAGTGTGCAATTCTGGAGACCGCACCTTCAAAAGGATGTGAACAGGATGGAGTCGGTGCAGAGGGTGGCTACTAAAATGATTAGTGGTCTTCATTATAAAGCATATGAGGACAGACTGAAGGATCTTAATATGTACACCTTAGAGGAAAGGCGGGATAGAGGTGATATGATTGAGATGTTTAAATACCTCTGCGGCATAAATGTTCAGGGAGAGAGCCTCTTTCAAATGAAAGCAACTTCTGCTACGAGGGGACATGGGATGAGGGTGAAGGGAGATAGATTCAGGAGTGATATGTGGAAATATTTCTTTACGGAAAGAGTAGTGGATCCGTGGAATAGTCTCCCAGTGGAGGTTGTAGAGATGAGGACAGTAACTGAATTCAAAAAAGCATGGGGCAAACACAGAGGATCTCTAAAGGTAAAAAGGGGACTGTTGTAGTTGTTGATATGGAAGGACAGACTAGATAGGCCATATGGTCTTTTTCTGTCATCATGTTTCTATGTTTCTAACTTTCAGCCATATGCCCTACCTCCCCCCCCCCCCCCAAGCAACTCAAGGCAGTCTATAAAGCCCTTTCCTGAAAACATGCAAAAGAGAGAGTCCCTCAGAATACCAGCCAGGCAATTGCCCCAAGAAAAAGAATGCAAATTATATTCTCAGACTATATGATAATGACAACTTTGCAGTCACTAATTATAACAGTTAAATTATATAGCCTAGAACTCTAATATAAAAAAATACCGAGTGCTGACCCTACACACTGGACTTTTATGATGCTAACTGTAAACATATGTTCTGTGTCGGCAGAAGTCTCCTTCGCCCAACAACTGATGCAGAGCAAAATCAGTACATTTTTCCATAGAACTCACCAAAGAAAAACCTGTCCAATTCTGGATTCATCTCAGTAACAGCAACATAAACCCTCTCCGGTACCATGTATATTGTGAAATAATATTAAACCCTACAAAGGTGTCACAGGACCAGAACTCACACAAGGAGCTCTACCAAAAAAAATAAAAAGCAGCAGTGGCAATGGACTCTAAAATATTGAGATGCCTACTGGGAAAATTGAATAAGCCAGAAAAGTTTAGTTTTTTAGTTGATTCAGTATTTGCTATGCCATTTTTTAACCCAAGGGGATGATTCAAAACGGTTTACAATACTGTAAACATAAGCAAAAGAAAGGAAATTGCAATATCAAAGAAAACGAGAAAGGAATTAGATCTAACATAGTTTTTGAAGGAAGCCAACTACCTGAGCCGCCTTGATCAGATATTCTAGGAGGAGAACCAAAGGCCATGGTAGAAAGATGTGTTTTTAACGCTAATTTAAATTTAGTATGATTTACTTCTACTTTCAAATAAGAGGAAAGAGAATTCCAGAGAATGGGATCATAGCAAGAGAACGTGGTTTCTACTACAACTACTACTACTACTGAACATTTGTATAGCGTTACAAGACGACGTATGCAGTTCTGCACAAACACAATGGTTTCAATGGCTGTATCAAGGAAATGGTTATAGGCACTCTGGTGTCTGAGTTGATTGATCCTGTTACAGCAAAGCAGTCGTGAGGAAGAAAATGGAATGAGAAATCAGACACACTGCGGAGTATCATTACGTAAAACTTTATGAATAAGAGTGCAAATCTTAAACTAAATCCGACATCATAGAGGGAGCCAGTGTAATTCCATTAGTATTGGAGTAATATGTTCAGATTTCCCAGTACCGGCCAGTAACCAGACAGCAGCATTTGGCAATAGTTGCAAAAGATTTAGAGAGGACTGAGAGAGACCAAAATAAAGGGAATTACATGCGATTGAGGATAAGAACAAAAGCTATCATTTTAAAGTGATAAAGATCTAAGTAATGTTTCACAGAACAAATAAGTACAGATTCCTACATAGAAACACCATCCTACCAGGCCTGAGTCGCACTTAAAGAATAAATGGCTACAAATTAAATGTCAATAGTAAAACTACAAAAACTCTCACACCACGCAATCAGTCAAAAAACAGAGTATGGGTAAATAAAAACACTAAAGACAACCAAAAGAGCTAACAGCCAAACCAATGCTGGCCCAGGATGCCTAAAGATACTATATTATCACAAAGCCAGCTCGCTTGCTCACTCACTTACTCACAAAGGGGAGGGGAATGGCCTCAGTGAAGGTTCTGGGGGTTAAACTTCACCGTGGCATCACACCGTGTAATAACTCTTATTATTATTCATAGGCCACCAAAATTATTTTTACAACTTTTAAATGCATTTAAAAACTTGACAAACGTGGACTCCCTGTTTCCTTCTGGCACTGCTGAGAGGACCCACTTCTCTTTTGAGCTGCAGAGGCCAGAACGGTTTACTTTGGAGTCTATATGGTCAGCGATTAAACTTCTGGGAGAGACTATCACGTCACAGATCCAAGTTCTACATGGAGAGTGTCGGCAAAACGCTGAAGATGGTGCAAGGAACAGTTAGTCTATTGGTGAACTGCAAACTACAGTAACTGGTGTAACATCTCGGTTAACGGCTATTGAAACACGATCTGAAGTCTTTATTAAGGGCTCTGACAGTTTGAAAATCAGAATTGAATAGTTGGATAATTGTATTCGTTATGCTAATCTCAGGTTAATTAATTTCCCAAAGGCTGCTTTCCTAACAGGGGCTCTACAGATCAACCAACAGTAAGGATTTGAGGGTTTATTTTATTAAATTTCTAGCTCTCTGACTGGGAGCTCTTAAAAGGGTTCTTGTATATTTTTAAAGCAAGGTTACTTTCTTTTTGGTGCTTTAGTGGAAATTTCCTTGAGCAGAGTAGGTTGTTGAACTCTAGTAACCTCCTCAGCTTTGGGAACTGCTAACACCTAATCAGGAGTTAGTGGGCCTGATTACCTGAGAGCAGCTGAGGCCTGCATAAAAGGCTCCAGTGCCCTGCCCTGTTGAGGCTTTCCTAACAGGGGCTCTACAGATCAACCAACAGTAAGGATTTGAGGGTTTATTTTATTAAATTGCTAGCTCTCTGACTGGGAGCTCTTAAAAGGGTTTTTGTATATTTTTAAAGCAAGGTTACTTTCTTTTTGGTGCTTTAGTGGAAATTTCCTTGAGCAGAGTAGGTTGTTGAACTCTAGTAACCTCCTCAGCTTTGGGAACTGCTAACACCTAATCAGGTGTTAGTTCCCTCCCTACCAACCCCGACTCCCACCCACCCCTAGTGAGCAGTCTTGCTTTATAGGGCACCTCTCCATTTAACAAAGCACAGAGAATTGGACCAGCACATTTTGAATATAATTAAAGAGATTTAACTGCTTTTTCTCTGAAAGGACAGCTGGGAAACTGGCTGGTACTTGGTAGATCTCTCTCTTTTGCTTTAACAGATACCTAAGCTCCACGAACAGAACAATAGCTGGGAAAAATCGCATCGCTAAATCTGTTGCCCCTGTTACAGCTTCTGCCTTGGTCCAGACAGAGGTCCTAATGCCAGTTGAAGGACCGGTTCCATGTGCAGGGTGCCTGCATGCTGAAGCTCTGAGGAAACAAGTGGAGGAACTCAGAGAGGAGGTGACGAGGCTGAGGAGCATTCAAGACAGTGAGAAGTACATTGATGAGATGCTTCTTGCAGCAACCAAGCTCTCCAGCAGAGGAGAAGATGGGTGCCAACAGAATTTTGAGGGTTGGACACAAGTCACCAGGGCCTGCAAAATCACCAATCCAACTTCTCCAGCCCTTGAACTGAAGAACCATTATGCAGCCCTGGAAGTGGAGGAGGTGAAAGCATCCCTTGAAAGGGAAGAACCAGAGCTCAAGTACCCCAAAGTTGCAGAATCAGTGACCACAAGGAAACGAAGGGTAGTGGTGGTTGGAGACTCTCTTCTGAGGGGTACTGAGGCGTCCATCTGCCGACCAGACTTGATGTCCAGAGAGGTATGCTGTCTGCCTGGTGCCAAAATCCAAGATGTTACGGAGAGTTTGCTGAGACTCATCAAGCCCACTGACTATTACCCAATGTTGCTAATCCATGTTGGAACAAATGATACTGCCAGATATACCTCTGAACATATCAAAAGTGACTTTGTGGCTCTGGGACAGAGGATGAAGCAGTTAGGTGCACAGGTGGTGTTCTCTTCAATCCTCCCTGTTGAGGGTAAAGGCCAAGGCAGAGAGGCTCGCATCCTGGAGATGAATGCATGGCTGCGTGGATGGTGTCATCGAGAGCATTTTGGTTTCCTAGACCATAGGATGCTGTTCCAAGGGTTGCAGAGCAGAGATGGCATCCATCTGTCCAAGAAAGGTCAACGCGTCTTCGATAGTAGACTGGCTAATCTATTGAAGAGGGCTTTAAACTAGATTCGTTGGGGATGGGTGAAGAAAGCCCCCAGGTAGGTGATACATTAAATACCTTTATGGAAATGGGTAACAGGGGTAACATATGGAAAGCAGTGTGTATAAATGCCCGTAGCATGGGAAATAAGATCCCTGATGTTGAAGCTTCGGTGGGAGTGGTTGACTTGGATTTAGTGGCAGTTACAGAAACATGGTTCACAGAAAACCATGATTGGGATGTAACTATACCTGGCTATACTTTATTCAGAAAGGACAGGGTAGGAAGAAGGGGAGGAGGAGTGGCACTATATGTAAAAACTACTATTAAAGCTTTGGAATTACAGAGCTTAAAAGGGAGAGAGGAGGCATTGTGGGTTAAACTAGAAAGAGGGAAAGAGAAATCTATTTGCATTGGTGTGATATACAGAACTCCCTCACAAGAGGAAGAGGTGGACAGAGAGTTAATTGAAGACATACGCAGCATTGCTAGGAAAGGGGAAGTGCTACTGATAGGAGATTTCAATATGCCAGATGTTGATTGGCACATTCCTGCTGCAGTATCATCTAGAAGTAAGGAGATCCTGGATTCTCTACAGGGAGAACTATTCAGGCAATTGGTAACAGACCCCACACGTGAAGGGGCCATACTGGACTTGGTGCTTACCAATGGTGAAAGTGTTTCTGAAGTTGTAGTGGGAGATCATTTTGCATCCAGTGATCACCAGATGGTGTGGTTCAGTATTAGGACTAGGGCTGTTAGAATCCATTCAAAGGTGAGGTTCTTAGACTTTAGGAAGACTAACTTTGCCAAGATGGGCCAATACCTCAGGGAGTCGTTAGTGGGATGGGAACAGCTGGGGGATGTAGAAAAACAGTGGGCAAAACTGAAAGGGAATATTTTAAGGGCAAACAACCTTTTTGTTAAAATGGTAAATAAAGTGCAGAGTGTCCAGGAATAAGTTGTTGCCTCCTTTTGTGGTCCTTGTGTCTTATTTTCTTGAATATGGCCTTTATTCTAATGCCCAGCTAAGTTCCTTGATGTGGGCTATATCAAATTTGTGTTTTCCTGTATGATGTTGTTGCATCCGATTTGGTGTTTTATTCAGATTTTCCTTTGATTGTGTTGTATAAATGCATTTTTTTGAAACCAATAAAAAAAAAAAAATGGTAAATAAAGGTAAAAGGAAAAGGAGACCGCTATAGTTTTCGAAAGAAGTAGCTGAAAAAGTGAAGAAAAAGAGGGAGGCCTTCATGAAATACAAGAGATCACAGAGAGAGGAAGACAGGCATCTGTATTTGGAAAAACTTAGAGAAGTTAGCAAAGTAGTCAGGAAGGCAAAGATTCAAAAGGAGGAGGAAATAGCCAATGCAATAAAATGGGGGGATAAGACATTTTTCAGATATATTAGTGAGAAGAGGAAGGGCAAAAGTGGTATTGTCAGACTCAAGGGTGCAGGGGAGGAATATGTAGAAGCTGATAAGGATAAAGCGGAATTTCTTAACAAATATTTCTGTTCTGTGTTCACAGATGAAGAACCAGGAGCAGGACCTCAGTAAACACCCACAAACAGGAACAGAAGCAAGGGACATCTTGAACAATTTTCAGAAGACTGTGTTCGTGAGAAACTAGCTCACTTAAAGTAGACAAAGCGATGGGACCGGATGGGATACACCCTAGAATACTGAGGGAACTTGGGGATGTTCTAGCAGCTCCACTGACTGACCTTTTCAATGCCTCGTTGGAGTCGGGAGTGGTGCCATAGGACTGGAGAGAGGCTCATGTGGTGCCTTTACACAAAAGCGGAAGTAAGAATGTGGTTGAAAACTACAGGCCGGTTAGTTTAACTTCGGTGGTGAGTAAATTATTGGAAACGCTGCTGAAAGAGAAAATAGTGAGGTTTTTGGAGTCCAGCGGATTACAGGATCCGAGGCAGCATGGATTCAGCAGAGGCAGGTCTTATCAGAAAAATCTGATTGATTTCTTTGACTGGGTGACCAGGGAGTTGAACCGAGGGAGAGCCCTAGATGTGGTGTATTTAGATTTCAGTAAAGCCTTTGACACTGTTCCTCACAGGTGACTTATAAACAAACTGAGCACCCTAGGGATGAACCCTAAAGTTACTGCTTGGGTTAGAAATTAGAAACATAGAAACATGATGACAGAAAAAGACCACATGGCCTATCTAGTCTGTCCTTCCATATCAACAACTACAACAGTCCCCTTTTTACCTTTAGAGACCCTCTGTGTTGGTCCCATGCTTTTTTGAATTCAATTAGTTGGGTGGGAGGCGACAAAGAGTACAAGTAAATGGAGCTCACTCTGAGGAGAAGGATGTTACCAGTGGTGTGCCCCAGGGATCTGTCCTTGGTCCGATTCTTTTTAACATCTTTGTTAGTGATATAGCGGAAGGGCTGTCGGGTAAGATTTGCCTCTTTGAAGATGATACCAAAATCTTCAATAGAGTAGACACCCAGGAAGGTGTAGACAACATGAGGAGGGATCTAGCTAAGCTTGAAGAATGGTCTAGAATTTGGAAGCTGGGATTTAATGTTAAAAAATGTAAGGTCATGCATTTGAGCTGCAGCAATCCAATGGAGCAATATAGTATAGGGGTTGAAGTACTTTTGTCAACTAAAGAAGAGCGGGACCTAGGCGTGGTTGTGTCTGATGATCTTAAAGTAGCTAAACAGGTAGAAAAGTCGACGGCAAAAGCTAAAAGAATGCTTGGATGAATACGGAGAGGAATGGCTAGCAGAAAAAAGGAGGTGATAATGCTTCTGTATAAGTCTTTGGTGCGACCTCATTTGGAGTATAGTGTGCAATTCTGGAGACCGCACCTTCAAAAGGATGTGAACAGGATGGAGTCGGTGCAGAGGGTGGCTACTAAAATGATTAGTGGTCTTCATTGTAAAGCATATGAGGACAAACTGAAGGATCTTAATATGTACACCTTAGAGGAAAGGCGGGATAGAGGTGATATAATTGAGATGTTTAAATACCTCCGTGGCATAAATGTTCAGGGAGAGAGCCTCTTTCAATTGAAAGCAAGTTCTGCTATGAGGGGACATGGGATGAGGGTGAAGGGAGATAGATTCAGGAGTGATATGCAGAAATATTTCTTTACGGAAAGAGTAGTGGATCCGTGGAATAGTCTCCCAGTGGAGGTGGTAGAGATGAGGACAGTAACTGAATTCAAAAAAGCATGGGACCAACACAGAGGATCTCTAAAGGTAAAAAGGGGACTGATATGGAAGGACAGACTAGATAGGCCATGTGGTCTTTTTCTGTCATCATGTTTCTATGTTATGGTTAAAGATATGTTTAAAAGATATGTGACTGAGGTTTTAGGTTGAATCCTGTCCCCCGCTGGTGCAAGCTTATTATTTGCCCTCTAGTTATAGGACCCCAGTGGGGGGGGTGGGGGCTGAAATTCCTGATCCTCAGACAGCAGAGGTTTTGAATGTTTCAGACTTGTTGAATACTTCCGATATGGAAGTTACTGTTCCTGCTAGTTGTTCGATTACGCCGGCACTGGCCTCGGATTGTGATTGGCTCCTTAGAATGTTTTACAGGAAAAGGAATATTTCCTTTCTCGGTTGCATGATTCGTATTTTTCCTGATCTCTCCAAGGAAATGCAACGTCGTAAGAGAGAATTTTTGATCTTACGAATGCACGTCCTGCAGCTAGGAGGGGTTTTCTTCTTGAAATATCACTGCAAGTGCCACATGAAGTTACAGGCGCAGTCACACATTTTTGTATTTCTTCACAGTTGCTTTCCTTTTTTGCATGCTCATGAATCCCTCGTTGATGGCGACTGACCCTTCTAACCGTGCCATAAAGTAGAGCTGGTCGTTTTCATTCAGTTTTTCCTTGATTATTAGAGACTTTATTTTTCCTTATTATTGGATCTCCCATTGCGGGATAGGGGATGGGAAGCTGGACTTGTTTGCTTTAATATTCCTTTATGTATGTATTTCATGGGCTTCCCACGTTTCCTGATCAAGTGGTTAATGCTTGTAATTGTTAAAATTGTTTAAATACAAAATAAAAAAAAATAAAAAAACAAAACAAAAATTTAAAGACTTAACTTAGGCAAACGTAGGACCCCAACCCCAGACCTTGATCTGTCCTGAAGCAGTCTCTAAAAGTAGAATGGGTGAAACTCGAGTCGACTGAGGTTTGGATAGTATTTCTAGTCCTGTGAGTTGGGGCCCTACATTTGTCTAAGTTAAGTTTTTCAACCGAACCGAACACAATTTAGGATAGCTATCCAGAGGGTCGCCATGAGTCGACTCCGACTCGACAGCACTTAACAACAACAAGTTTTTCAAGTTTTTTAAATGCATTTAAAATTTGTAAATAATTTTGGTAGCCTATGAATGATAATAAGGGTTATGACACTGGGTGTGATGCCGCAGTGAGGTTTAACCCCCAGCTCTTTCACTGAGGCCATTCCCCTCCCCTTTGTGAGTAAGCGTGTGAGCAAGCGAGCTGGCTTTGCAATAATAATATCTTTAGACATCCTGGGCCAGCATCAGTCAGACCTTTTTGGTTTGGCTGTTAGCTCTTTTGGTTGCCTTCAGTGTTTGGATTTACAAATTAAATGTGACTGAAACCCCAAGAAGCCACACTCTGCAATGCCCTATAACACTAGAGAAATAGAAGCAGCAATACATTTCCTTTTATACTATGCAAAATATGGGAGATGATCAAAACAGCAAGATTGAAAACACGGCACCGGTGCAGAGTTAGCGCCGCCATAAGGACATTACCTGCTGGGAAATATCGCACTGAACTGCATGGAGCACTTTCCTGTTTTCCTTACTGCCAGAGGATAGTGAGCTCCGCCTACTGATGACAATACCTTAACGCACCAGTGGCAAGATTTAAAACATGGCCTCAGTGTGGTGTACTACTGCGGGAGCACCCTCAAAGAGGCACATTAAATGGGCATACCCCTTTGCATGCTAATTTTTATGCAATGATAAAAATGCCTTTTTTATCATTAATGATTAAATTATTTTTAATTTCTATTGTATTGGGTAACCTTTCTTTAATGATGGGTGAGTACAGTGATCTTCCTGGAGCTAACACTGAAGGTTGTACTATATCGGGGATGATCAACAGGGTCAGATACGGGTTTCTTGTGCCTAGAGAATCATGGTTTCATCCAAATAGGAGTAAAATTCTTGTGCCTTGTTTAACTTTTTGTACTATAAAGAAATGTTCAGAAAGGATACCATCTAAATTCTCAAATCTTGAATTATATATTCCAATGACAGGTCTACTAGGTACAAACCACTTATATCCAAATAGTTATGTCATTGAGCATCAACCAAGGAATGGTAAGTGGGGTGATGGAAAGAAAATATTAATGGAATTTCACATTCTTGATTGGGAGAGTTTACTACTTAATGGCCGTGGTTATGGTTAAGTGCCATTGAATCTATGCAGACTCCTGGCGATCCTGTGGATAATTTTCCTGAGTTTTCTTGGCAAGGTGAAACTGGAAGAAGATTTCCAGGCCTCTCTTCAGATGGGAGACCATTAGTCATATTTTATTTTATACCACAAATTAGGTCAATTACTGAACGATTGGCAATACCAAAAAGCAAACAAAGATCGCTCATGTATCAATGTGGGTAATTTCAAGACTTTATAATTTTTGAAACAGACACAACTTGTGTTTACCAAACCGAGGTCTCAGACTCTTTGGCTCTGCCACCAGGACTTTCGTCCGTTGCAAGGCAGGATGCCTATTTGCATCAATGGCCTCAAAGAACTTAGCAGGTGATTATATTCAGACACATATTGAAGTTCAACGTTTCACTAAATTTTCAATGTTCAATCTTGCACTTATCTGAATCATCCAAATACACCCGCTTGATTAGGACATTTTAAGGACATTTTATTTTATTTCATCCCATCAACCTCCTAATGACAATTTGGTCAATCTTTTTGCTACTAAAGAGTTTATCTTTAACACTTCCATTGGGTTGGAACCATTGATAGTAACCAAGCATTTTACTTTACATCCAGAGGTTATATTAGTGCATTACATGGAGATTTTATAGCAGCACTGTATTCATTAAGGGGTATCTTTAGTAAATGGCGGTAGCGGCTTCCATGTGATATCGGAGCCGCTATCGCCATTTACTAAACATACCCCTAAGACTTAGCCCAAGTGTTCATAACTGAACTCATCAGGCAGAACAGATACTAGCTCAAATGTTTATTAAAGATAGGGATGGAGGGTTGTGGCAAAGTTTCAACGCATTGGATATCCCTGTCCCAGCGGCAGATTTCTCTTTTAATTATTTATCTAAATGCTAAGATTGATTATCTCCTGCACCTTACAACTAGGATTATGGTATGACCTAAAATTGATACAAATATATTTAGGGATGCATGGCACAGGAGAGAATTAATAATATCTGAGTCAGATGTAGAGATACAAACACAGCTTTGGGATTCATCACTCAAGAGAATAATCGACTTAGCTCTGATTAAACAGATTGTTAAGCCTTTACAGCGCAGAAAGGCTTATCAGTGATTTTCCTAAGAACCAAAGGTCCATCAAGTCCAGTATCTTGTTTCCAATAGTGGCCAATCCAGGTCACAAATACCTGGCAGGATCCCAAAAGGTAGACAGATTCCATGCTGCAGATCCTAGTATAAGCAATGGATTTCCCCAGTCCACTTTAATAATGGTTTATAGCAGGGTTCGACACTCCCAAGCACCCAGGTCACCATGGCAGCTATAAACTGCACCCTGGTGCCTGGGATTTCACTGCCCGCCTAGCACAGCCATCATTCAATATGTTTACCATTCTGCTACACAGTTTGCTGATCCACGACAACCCACTGCGTGTAGCTTGAGCTGTGCAGTGGACAAAGTTTGATCTCGCATTTTCAAGTCTATTACTATTACTACTACTTATCATTTATATAGCGCTACAAGGCGTATGCAGCGCTGTACAGAGATATGTAAGAGACAGTCCTTGCTCTTAACAGCTTACAGTCTAGTCAAGACACACAACACAACTGGGGACTAGGATATATCTAAGAAAACACATAGGAGGTGAACAGGAGACTGGGGGGATCAGGATCCAAAAGCAGTCTCAAAGAAGTGAGTTTTTAGCCTGGATTTGAACAGGGCCAGAGATGGATCCTGGCGTACAGACTCAGGTAGTTTGTTCCAGGCATAAGGAGCAGCAAGGTAGAAAGATCGAAGCCTGGAGTTGGCAATGGAAGAGAAGAGCGGAGATACGAGCAATTTGCCAGAACAGTGGAGTTCCTTAGGAGAGGTATAGAGAGAGAGAGGAGAGAGGAAAAGTAGTGAGGAGTAACCGAATAAAGGCGCTTATAGGTCATTAGTAAAAGTTTGAATTGGATGCGGAAATGGATAGGAAGCCAATGAAATGACTTGAGAAGAGGGATGACATGAGCATGACACTGGCAGAAGATTAGCCGTGCAGCTGAGTTTTGAACAGATGGAATTGGGGAGAGATGATTCAGAGGAAGACCAGCAAAGAGGAGGTTGCAATAGTCCAGCTGAGACGTGACTAGAGGTTGGATAAGGGTCTTAGTAGCGTGTTCAGAAAGGAAGGGATGAATTTTGCCAATATTCACTGACAAGATCAGCAAACATCCTCTGCTGTGCAGCTGATCGCCGTGGAGCAGTGAACAACGCAGCAGAATGGTAAGCTATATTGTGTGATGGTTGGGTGAGGGGGAAATAAGAGAGGAATGCATTGGTTGATGGCTGGGGGAGTAGGAAATGAGAGAGACACATTGGGTGATGGGGAAGTAGACAATGAGACAGATTGGGTGATGACTGGGGGGGTAATGAGAGACTGGGTGATGGCTCGGGACTGTGAGAAAGAGAGACTGGATGATGAGGAAGCTACAAAAGAGAGAGATATAGACACTGATGGCTGGGGCATAATGAGAGAGACAGAGCCATTAGGTGATGGCTGAAGGGGCAATGAGAAAGACGCTAGGTGATGACTGGGGGCTGTGAGAGAGAGACTAGGTGAAGGCAGGGTGCAGGGGCTATGAGAGATTTTTTTGTTTGTTTTGCGTATTATCATGCTATGGTGATATGTGAAGTAAAAAAAGTAAGTTCTTTGGGTTTATGTTTGTTTATTAAAAATTTGTTATACCTCCTGTTCAAAACAGCGAGGTTGTTTACAAATAGCTATAAAGGATCACCGATATGCTGCTGACAACATATTCATTGGGGATGGTGGGAGGGGTAGAGAAGGGTCGCCACCTTCTGTTTGCATTGTGTAATGGCACATTATGGGCCTGTTTGTTAAGCTTTCTTTTCCCATTGAAAATGGGAAACCAGTAAATCAGGCCCTTAAATAAGGAGCTGTGATACATCTTTTGGGGAATGGTGGTGGGGGAGATTGTGATCAAGTTCTCAATGGCTAGCTACTAAATTCCAAGAAAATTTGTTAAGGCCTAGTTTATAGACTGTTCCTCCAGGAACTTCTCCAATCCTTTCTTAGACTCATCTACATTAACAGCTTTTGCTATATCCTCCGGCAACGAATTCCAGAGTTTGATTCCGTGATGAGGGAAAAATATATTCTCTGATTAGTCTTAAATGCGCTACATTGTAGCCTTGAGTGCCCCCTAGTTGTTCTGCTTTTTGAAGGAATGAACAACTGATCTACATTTACCCGATCTATGTTTATCCATTCAATTCCTTTCATTATTTTATAGACTTCTATCATATCTCCCCTCAGAGGTCTTTTTTCCAAGCTAAAGAGCCCTAACATTTTAAGCCTTTCCTCAAAGGGTTATTCTTCTGTCTCCTTTCACATTCTCGTCACCCTTCTCTGTACCTTCTCTAATTCTGCTATATCTTTTAAAGATATGCCAACCAGAATTAAATTCAATATTCAAAGTGTGTTATAATATCCTTTGTTTTATTCTTCATTCCTTTCCTTATGATTCCTAACGTTCTATTAGCTTTCTTACCTGCACATTGCACACTGAGCAGAGGATTTCGATGTATCAGTGATTATGTCTAGATTTTTTTTCCTGGTCATGACTCCTCGGCAATGTTTCCAAATTTTGCGCATACCATGACTCTCATGAATCTCACTCCTAAGACACCAGGGTATGTGCAGTATTTATTTATTTATTTATTTGTGCTTATTTAGCGCTTTTAGTGAATCAAAGCGGTTTACAGAAAACTTTAAAACATGAACGTTACATAGAACAGAATTACAAATAAACCATTTAACAGGAGTGTAAAGGGATAAGGTAATAATAACTTAAATCTGAATTTGATTTAAATGAAAACTATGTACAGTGGAATAAGTCTATAACTTGTTGGAATCAAAGAATGGATATAATATTGTAATGTGGGTTGCTTGATGATGATCTCAGTCTCTCACGTTTACTGCTAATGCTTGGCATAGTACTTGCATCATGCCAAAGAGAGACTCCTTCTGGAGTTTGTAAGATGTAAAATGTATATGTACTTTATCAAGGTAACTTCCAATGTGGAACCTTGCATCGTGTAACCATAGTTTAGATTGTTCTTCCCTAAGTGCATAACTTTGCACTTGCCCACAATAAATTTCATCTGCCATTTGGCCATCCAGTCTCCCAATTTCTCAAGGTCCTCTTGCAATTTTTCACAATCCTCTTGTGATTTGACTATTTTGAATAATTTTTTGCTGTCTGCATATTTAATCACCTCACTTGTTGTTCCTATTTCCAGTTCAGTTATAAATATATTAAAAGGCAATGGGCCCAGGAAAAATCCCTGGGCTACGCCACTATTCATCTTTTTCCATTGAGAAAAAAAGCCATTTAACCCTACTCTCTGTTTTCTAACCAGTTCCCAATCCACAATAGTACACTACATCCTATTCCCTGACTTTTTAATTTCCCCAAGAGTCTCTCAAAGGGACCCTGTCAAAGGCTTTCTGAAAATCCAGAAACACTGTATCGACTGGCTCAACTTTATCTACCTGTTTATTCACACCTTCAAAAAATATAGATTAGTGAGAGAAGATTTTCCTTGGATAAATCCATGTTGGCTTTGTCCCATTAAACCATGACTATCTACAGTGGTGTAAAGTCAGGACATTCAAGGGATTCAGTGAATCCCCAGCCTTGCCACAATGCTGTCTATTTTTTTTTCAATGTCTGTAGTGCCAGGAAGGTGTTTAACCTAGCCTTCCTCCCCCCTGTTGCCCCATCCTTGGCCACAACAGCAATAATATACAATAAATGTGGAGCTTCCGCAACTCGAATGCTCCTTGAAGTTGACAATCCTACAGTTCTCACCCTTCTGACGTATGCTTCTCACTCTGGAGAGCCGGATTGGTAGGGCGCTCAAGGGGTGCCCAAGTTGGTTTTTTTATTGCTACTGTGGAACCTGCTTTGTAGAGAGGCCACGGAGGTGGTGGTGATGGCCGTGTTAGGGAGGGTAATGGATGGTCAGGAAAATGGGGGAATGGGGAGCAGGAGGTTGGAGGGGCAATGCACGAACTATGTGGCAGGGGGAGGGAAGAGAAACAGGAGGTGCGAAACACGGGGATGGGGAGGACTAGAGACACCAATTGCAGCTGCTGGACAATGTGGGGGGAAGCAACCTAGGAAGAGAAGGGAAGAAGCTGGACCTGGGGGCGTATCACAGGCAAACAGAGAGATGATGCTGAGCATGAGGGGGTATCACAGGAAAGCAGAAGATTTTGGATGCAGAAGGGACATAGGGGGGCTAGGAAGATGGAGGGAAGTACTGGACATGGGAGGAGGCACAGGAAGATGGAAGGCAGATCTCTGAGACAGAGGGGAGTTGCTGGACTCAGTGATAATAGAGAGAGAGGAGATGATGTTGGATATGGGGGTAATAGGGAAGGAGAGAGAAATGCTGGACACGACGTAATAGGAGGAGATGGGGGAAGAGGGGAGAAGCTGGACACAGGAGGATAAGAAGACAGGAAGAAAGACTGGCTATGGGGAGGATGGAGGGGAGAGAGAGAGAAGAGGGACATGCTAGATATAGAGAAAGGGAGAATGAGAGGGAGACATACTGGATGAGGTGAGGAAATGGAAGACACTAGAATGGGGGGTGTTGACATGGAGGGGAGAAAGAAAGGAGTTAGTGAAAGACTGGAGATTAATGGGTAGGAGAGAAGAGGGGTGGGGGGGGGGAGTAAAAGGATGGGGACTGAGAAGTGGACAGTAAGGAGAAGTAGTGAAATCTGAGCAGATAAAGAGAAGAAAATAAATGGAAGAAAACTGAAAGGAAAAGATCACTATTGGAGCTGGAAGGAAGTGAAGAAGAGAAAAGGAGAGAAAAAACATGGCAGATGAACTAAAGACCCTAGAAAGAGAGCTAAGACAGAGGAAAGTGGAAACTAAAGACTGAGAACAGCACAATTAGAGAGTAAAATGGCCAAATAACAAGGGTAGGAAAAAATAATTTTATTTTCAGATTTAGCAAGAAGACTGCCCGTTTTTAGAATTTATATGTGCTATCTTTATATTTTGCACAGTTCAGGGGAAATGCATCTCTTTCTTTTTTTCTGATACTGCACTGCATGCAGAGCCTGGCTTCTTGGTGTTTCAGTTTAACTTTTGTCTACATATTTTTATTTTTAGTTTGTAGTCACTCATTCTGTACTTGGTGAGGGTCTATCTGTGTTCTGAGTATACGATTGAGGTCAGGTGTTCTGCTAGCATGGAGTTTCTACGTAGGGATCTGTACTGTAGTAATCCGACTTGTTCTTTTTTTCTGAAGAGGTGTATGGATGCTCTAATATTTACAGTGCTGCTTTTTTCTAGGTAAGCTCCTTGTTGTGTGAGTTTTGGAAATTGGTGCTGATATGGTATGGTAGACTTGCTTTATTGGTCCTGGGTATCTTGGTAAGGCTTTGCATGATTTCACAATAAGCCTGGTATGGGAGAGGGCTATTTTTTTATATATTGAGTTCTATGGAGAAGTAACATAGCAAGTGATGGCAAATAATGACCAGCATTGTCCATCTAGTCTGCCCAGTAAGGTGCCAGAATTGTAGAACTGTACGTGCCAGTCCAGACAGGTTACCCCTCTCCGTTGTTTGTTTTGGTTCTTGCTATGTGGTGGGCCCATGTGTCTGTCCCATGCCTTTTTTTAATTCTGCCACTGTTTGCTCTCACCACCTCTTTCGGGAGGACATTCCAGGCATCCACCACCCATTCTGTGAAAAAGTCCTAGTTCTGCACCTATTGTTGAGGGAAGGGTTTCTGTGGATGCACAATATATATTCAAAAAGAAAAAGCAAGAACCCTAGCTCCATTTATAACACCAGTGTTACAACTATGCTGTGGTTCTCGCTTTTTATTTTTGTACCGAGGTGTGTGAGAATCTTGCATCTTTTTTGGTTTTTACATTAACACTATGCTGTTTGATAACCTCATTCGTTATTCCCTTTTCCAGGTTATTTATGAATATGTCAAAAAGCAGGGGACCCAGCACAGGTCCCTGGGTACATCACTATTCACCTTTCTCCATTGGGAAAATTGGCCATTTAGCCCTCCCCTCTGCTTTCTATCTTTTAACCAGTTCCTGATCCACAATAGTACACTGCCTCCTATCCCATGACTCTTTAGTTTTGCCAAAAGTCTCTGATGAGGGAGCTTGTCAAAGGCTTTCTGAAAGTCCAGATACACTATATCAACCGACTCACCTTTGTCCACCTGTTTATTCACACCTTCAAAAAACCATAACAGATTAGTAAGACAAGATCTTCCTTGTCTAAAGCCATGTTGGCTGTCTCCCATTAAGCCATGACTATAAGAACATAAGATATGCCATACTGGGTCAGACCAAGGTCCATCAAGCCCAGTATTCTGTTTCCAACAGTGGCCAATCTAGGTCATACGTACCTAGCAGTTTCCCCAAGGGACACAGGTTCCACAATGCTTGTATTGGTTCAAGCATTGATATCCTGGGTCCCTTCTTAATAATGGTTTATGGACCTTTCCTCCAGGAACTTGTCCAAACCTTTTTTAAACCCAGCTACACTAACAGCCTTTACTACATCCTCCGGTAACAAATTCCAGAGTTTGATTACACGTTGAGTGAAAAAATATTTTCTTTTATTAGTCTTAAATAGTTTACCCTGTAGCTTCATTGCATGTCCCCTAGTCTTTCTATATTCTGATAAGGTAAACAATCGATCTACGTTTACCCGTTCCACCCCGTTCATTAATTTATAGACTTCTATCATATCTCCCCTCAGCCGTCTCTTTTCCAGGTTAAAGAGCCCCAACCTTTTTAGCCTTTCTTCATAGGAGTAGCCTTCCATCCCCTTTACCATTTTGGTGGCTCTTCTCTGAACCTTTTCTAAAATTGCTATATCCTTTTTAAGATATGGCGACCAGAATTGCACACAATATTCAAGGTGCGGTCTCACCATGGAACGATATAGAGGCATTATAATATCTTTTGTTTTATTTTCCATTCCTTTCCTTATCATACCTAGCAATCTATTTGCTCTCTTGGCCGCCGCTGCACACTGGGCCGAGGGTTTTAACATGGTATCCACAAGGACGCCTAAATCTTTTTCTTGGGTGGTGGTTCCTAATGTGGAACCTTGCATCGTGTAACCATAGTTTGGGTTGTTCTTCCCTAGGTGCATAACCTTGCACTTCTCCACATTAAATTTCATCTGCCATTTTGATGCCCAGTCTTCCAATTTATCAAGATCCTCTTGCAATTTTCCACAATCCTCCTGGGTTTTAACAACTTTAAATAGTTTTGTGTCATCAGCAAATTTGATAACCTCACTCGTTATTCCACTTTCCAGGTCATTTATGAATATGTCAAAAAGCAGCGGACCCAGCACAGATCCCTGGGGTACACCACTATTCACCTTTCTCCATTGGGAAAATTGGCCATTTAGCCCTACCCTCTGCTTTCTATCTTTTAACCAGTTCCTGATCCACAGTAGTACACTGCCTCCTATCCCATGACTCTTTAGTTTTGCCAAAAGTCTCTCATGAGGGACCTTGTCAAAGGCTTTCTGAAAGTCCAGATACACAATATCAACCGACTCACCTTTGTCCACCTGTTTATTCACTCCTTCAAAAAAACATAACAGATTAGTAAGACAAGATCTTCCTTGTCTAAAGCCATGTTGGCTGTCTCCCATTAGGTCATGACTATCTATATGCTGAGTAATTTTATTCTTTATGATGGTTTCTACCATTTTTCCCGGTACTGATGTCAGGCTCACCGGTCTGTAGTTTCCCGGATCACCCCTTGAACCCTTTTTAAAAATTGGTGTTACATTGGCGATCCTCCAATCCTCAGGTATTAGAGATGATTTTAATGATAGTTCACAGATTACTGATAGCAGGTCTGCAATCTCAAATTTCAGTTCTTTCAACACCCTTGGATGTATACCATCCGGCCCAGGTGATTTGCTACTCTTCAGTTTATCTAATAGTTGTAGGACATCTTCCCGATATATCGATATTTCCTTCAATTCTTCCACACCTTTAAATACCACTTCAGTCGTGGGTAACATCCCTACATCTTCCTCAGTAAAGACCGAAGCAAAGAATTCATTCAGTCTCTCCGCTATCGCCTTGTCGCCTCTTAGTGCTCCTTTAACCCCTTTATCATCTAATGGACCAACTGACTCTCTCACGGGTTTTTTGCTACGAATGTACTTGAAAAGGTCTTTATTTCGCGTTTTTGCTTCCGCAGCAAGCTTCTTCTCAAATTCTCTCTTTGCCTGCCTTATCAATGCCTTGCATTTGACTTGCCAGTGCTTGTGCTGTTTCCAGGTTTCATCATTTGGCTCTTTTTTCCATTTCTTGAAAGATGCTTTTTTGGCAACAACAGCCTCTCTGACCTCAGCTTTAAACCATGCTGGCAATTTTTGGACTTCCTTCCACTTTTCTTAAAGCGTGGAATACAGCTGGTCTGGGCTTCCAAGATAGTATTTTTCAACAACACCCAAGCTTGATGTACGTCTTTAACCTTTGCAACTGCTCCTTTTAGTTTTTTCTTAACTGTTTTCCTCATTCTATCATAGTCTCCCTTTCGAAAGTTAAAGGGTAGTACTGTGGATTTCCTTACTATCCCTCCTCCACTAATTAAATCAAAGGCGATCATGCTATGATCACTATTGCCAAGTGGCCCCAACACCCTTATCTCTTGCACTACATCTGGTGTTCCACTAAGGACTAGGTCTAATATTGCTTCCCCTCTGGTCGGTTCATGAACCAGCTGCTCCAAGAAGCAGTCATTTATTTCATCTAGGAACTTTATCTCCCTAGCATGTCCTGTTGTGACACTGACCCAGTCGATGCCGGGGTAATTGAAATCACCCATTATTATTACTGCACTGTAACTTTTGCTAGCTTCCTTGATTTCTTTGAGCATTTCATCATCCATTTGTTCATTCTGGCCAGGCGGACGATAGTACACCCCCACTGCCATCGCCTTCCCCTTTTTACATGGAATTTCGATCCATAGAGATTCTACAGCAAATTTTGTTTCTTGCAAAACTTTAATCCTTTCTGACTCAATGCCCTCTCTAACATAGAGCGCAACCCCTCCACCAATTTGATCAGCTCTATCATTTCGATATAGTTTGTACCCAGGTATCACAGTGTCCCACTGGTTGTCCTCCTTCCACCATGTCTCTGATATTCCAATCATATCTAACCTCTCGTTTAGTGCTATATATTCTAACTCTCCCATCTTGTTTTGTAGACTTCTAGCATTTGCATACAAGCATTTTAGAGACTGTATTTTATTCATATTAATTTGGCTATTGGTAGACATGGGTAATTTGGGATCTTTAAGTTCTGTCTGCTCCATACTCGAGGGCATTTGGGCTACTTTACTCTTTTTTGGAACCTCTCTGCTTTTTGTAGTATCCTTCAAGGATACATTCTTCCGAACCATGCGCTCTTGGGCGACTGTCGGCTTTCCCCTATTATCTAGTTTAAAAGCTGCTCTATCTCCTTTTTAAAGGTTAATGCCAGCAGCCTGGTTCCATCCCGGTTAAGGTGAAGCCCATCCCTTCGGAAGAGCCCCTCCTTTCCCCAGAATGTTCCCCAGTTCCTAACAAATCCGAACCCCTCATCTCTGCACCATTGTCTCATCCACGCATTGAGACTCCGGAGCTCTGCCTGCCTATTGGGTCCTGCGCGTGGAACGGGAAGCATTTCGGAGAACGCTACCCTGGAAGTTCTGGATTTCAACTTCCTACCTAAAAGCCTAAATTTAGCTTCCAGAACCTCCCTACCACATTTTCCTATGTCATTGGTACCAACATGTACCAAGACAGCAGACTCCTCCCCAGCACTATCTAAGACCTTATCTAGGTGGCGTGTGAGGTCCGCTACCTTCGCACCAGGCAGGCATGTTACCAGGCGATCCTCACGTCCACCAGCCACCCAGCTATCTACATGCCTAATGATCGAATCACCAACTATAACTGCTGTCCTAACCCTTCCCGCATGGGCACTTGGCCCTGGAGAAACCTCCTCGGTGCGAGAGGGGTTTACATCACCTGGAGGACAGGTCCTAGTTACAGGATCACTTCCTGCCACACCAGGGTGATGCTCTCCTGTCACGTGACCTCTCTCCTCCATGGCAACAGGGATGCTGCCAGACTGGAGGTGGGACTGGAGGTGGGACTATCTACATGTTGAGTGATTTTGTTCTTTATGATGGTTTCTACCATTTTTCCCGGTACTGACGTCAGGCTCACCGGTCTGTAGTTTCCCGGATCACCCCTGGAACCCTTTTTAAAAATTGGCGTTACTGGACCAGAGACTTTCTCAGGTTTCGGGTATGTCTGATATGCTGATGAAAGATAATTTGCTCCTGAAAGCGAAGATAGAGACCTTGGAAAATGCTACCAGAGCGTCAAACTTACGTTTACTTAATTTTCCTGTAATTCCCGCGGTGGCACCTGTGGAACTTTTTAAGAAATATATGCAAGAGTCTTTGATGATTGCTCCTGAATTGCTACCTCCTGTTGCGAAGGCATATTATTTACCTCTGGGGAAGAAGGAGGGGAAGTGTGCAGTTGGGGAGTTACAAATGGACTCGCTTGATGTCTCAGCCCTACTTCGGTCTCCTCCAGATGAAGAAAGGAAGGTCTCCACTTTATTGGTGACACTAGCGCTTTCATCTGATAGAGGCTGGCTTTTGAAAGTGTATTTTAAGAAGCGGAGTAATTTGTTTATGGGGAAGAGGATTTCTATCTTCCCAGATATCTCTAGAGATACCCAAAGAAGGCGAAAAGCCTTCTTATTGTTAAAACCTGGGGTTCTACGGTTGGGGGGCACATTTTTGTTAAGATTCCCCTGTAAATGTATTGTTGTACATAATTCCCTTAAATATGTATTTTTTTCAGCCTGGAGATTTATCCACTTATATCGGTACTCATTTGGTAACGTCCTCCCCCGTATTGGTAGGATAGCGTTCTTAAGTTAATAAGATCTCCTCGAACTCTGTCGCTTTCTTGGCTTTTTCCTTTTTGTATTAATTGCCTAGCTTCATAAGACACTGGGGGGTCCTCCACCCCAGGGGTCTTTTTTTTTTTTTGATGCTTTCACCCCCATTTATAGTGGACTACAGATGTATTATTAGGGGATTGATGTTTCCTTATATTATTTCTTTTGGTGTATGTTGGTGTATATATTTTCTGTACAAGTATTATGCTTGATTCTAATTGGAAATGCATAAATAAAAATTTTTTAAAAAAAATTGGCGTTACGTTCGCCATCCTCCAATCTTCAGGTATTACAGATGATTTTAATGAAAATTCACAGATTACTAATAGCAGGTCTGCAATCTCATATTTCAGTTCTTTCAACACCCTCGGATGTATACCATCCAGCCCAGGTGATTTGCTACTTTTCAGTTTATCTAATAGTTGTAATACATCTTCCCGATGTATCGATATTTTCTTCATTTCTTCCGCAACTTTAAATACCACTTCAGTCATGGGTAACATCCCTACATCTTCCTCAGTAAAGACCGAAGCAAAGAATTCATTCAGTCTCTCCGCTATCGCCTTGTCGCCTCTTAGTGCCCTTCTTGGTGTTTTTGCTGGACTGGGAGGTGTTGTGCTGAGGCCACCGAGGCCCTCATGTTTTTGTGAGGATGGGAAGTGTTGTTAGAGGCTACTAAACTCTTGTTGTATTTGTGGAGGTGGGAGGTGCTATGTCAGTGCCAATGGGGTCTAGGACAACTCAGCGCAGCCAATTCAGTGTGCGACTCTGAGTCATCCTAGACCCATTACTGGTCACATATGTTGTTGTTAAGTGCCGTCGAGTCGGAGTCGACTCATGGCGACCCTCTGGATAGCTATCCTAAATTGTGTTCGGTCTCCAGTCAGGCGGCTCATTGTTGACAGACTGGTACCCGTAGCTGCTGTTATTGTATCGATCCATCTCATTGCTGGCCTTCCTCTTTTGTGTTGACCTTCTATCTTGCCAAGCATAATGTCTTTCTCTAATGATCTCCCTCTTCGCATGATGTGTCCAAAGTATGAAAGTCGAAGTCTTGTCATCTGAGCTTCTAAAGAAAGCTTAGGTTTGATCTCCTCTAGTACCGACTGGTTTGTTCTTCTGGCAGTCCATGGTCACATATATGAGGTGAAATTTGGAAATGTCAAAAAAGTGCAATAGTAAATGCAATAGTAAAACATCCAAAAACATTTTATTAAGCTATCTGATAATTTTGGATTTGTGAAATGAAATCTGGAGCGTCCATTTTGGCTTTACGGGCGAACTTTAAAAGATTGCTTCTTCCACCTGGTTCAGGACACGAGGAAGCTTTTGGCGTCGATAGGTGCTGTTCCAGAATGTGACACGAACATGGAGTTCGCCTTTAAAGCCAAAATGGTCGTGGCCTTAGCATTGTGCCTGTCCCGGACTTGGGAGATTATTTTACTGCTCTGGAAGGACCTTTGCCCGCAGAGCCTCATCCTCTACTCGGCTGGTTCGAGGACAGCTGGCAGTTCATTGATGGCCTTAGAAAGGTGCAGAAGGGCAGAGATGCCTATTATGAACAGCTCGTTTCAGGCCACAGTCCTCCAGCCAAGTTGAGGAAATAGCGCAAAACTGATCAATAAATTTCAAAGATTTTATCAGATCACAGCACTAGACGGTCTATAGAATACTTGCGTGCCATAGTTCACAATTATCAGATAGCATAACAAAATCCTTTTTGATGTTTTCCTATTACACTTTGGACGTTCCAGATTTCATTTGACAAATCCGAAATTGTCCGCTAGCTTAATAAAAGTTTTTGGATGTTTACTATTGCACTGAGTTGGCCGCGCTGTGTTGGCCCATTCCCGTGCCAATGAACCCCTCTTGTTGCTTGGCACATTTACCGAATCCCCTCCTGTAAATGTCATTGCAACTACTGGTCGGTGAGAACAGAAGTGTTTGGGACTGGGAGTGAAACCCAGGCAGAAAGCAACTATTGCAATAGAGGGTTCTGATAAAGTAATCATTGCACTAAAGTCACTGATTGACTTCAGCTCTGGGGGTTTATTGGGTGGGGGAAGGGAGAATTTTCCACTACCTGAAGAAAATGAGCCTGACATGTCTCGGCCAAGACATGGCTGTTTGTAAGATCTGTACTGGAACTGACCTTTGCAGCAGTTCTGGAACAAGGCAGACCATAGGCTATTGCTAAAGCGGGTGGAGTATCTGGAGTCTGATGAAAAGCAGATTGAAAGTAAAAACCCAGGGAGAAGGTCATCGATGTGAGTGATTTATTTGTTTAAGGGGCTGAGTCATTCAGGTGGTACCAGGATGGTACCCACACACATCACCTGTGATAGGGGCAGAGAGCCTGCAACTCTTAAAGAGACAGAGGCAGCCTTTATGCTAGTTTATGACTGAAAGCCTTACTTTTGAGTTTGCTGGTTCTACATGTAATGTTTGACAAATGAAGGGTTCGTGTGCATTAGCAATGCTGTGTAAATTCTAACCTGCTTTCAGCGTGTGGAGAAGAGCTACTTAGACTGAGAGTAAGCGGGCACCATAACGTGGAGGGCTACACTAAAGGCTGGTATTAGTGCACAGCACCCCCTAGCTGTGACAGTGCACATTTGCTAATGTTTATGCCCCAGTGAAAAACGAGCTGAATTTTTGGATACTATTACGATCGCTCTCGCAGAGTTTGTTGTTGTTGTTGTTGTTGTTAAGTGCCATCGAGTCGAAGTCGACTCATGGCGACCCTCTGGATAGCTATCCTAAATTGTGTTTGGTCTTCAGTCAGGCGGCTCATTGTTGACAGACTGGTACCCGTAGCTGCTGTTATTGTATCGATCCATCTCATTGCCGGCCTTCCTCTTTTGCGTTGACCTTCTACCTTGCCAAGCATGATGTCTTTCTCTAATGATCTCTCTCTTCGCATGATGTGTCCAAAGTATGAAAGTCGAAGTCTTGTCACCTGAGCTTCTAAAGAAAGCTTAGGTTTGTTCTCCTCTAGTACCGACTGGTTTGTTCTTCGGGCAGTCGCAGAGTTTACAGGGGGTAAATTGGTATTATAGGGGATTATAGGGGATTTCAGTGTGTGTATGCATCCTGGGGAGGACTCCACTGGGAAGAGGGTCACCCAGGTGCAAGTGGCAATTCTAAGCCCCTGCACCGGTTGGTGGGAGATTTGGGTCTGGCAGAAGCAGTATCCTCGGGAGCGGAGCTACGCGCAACATATGCTAGAATCAATTACTTCTTTGTTGATCAGATACTCCGGGACGATGGCCCTGGCATCCTCTGTGGGAAACATGGTTTGGTCCGATCATGCCCCTTGTTGAGCGGATCTACACAGGGCTGCTTTTAACTATGGGCAAAAGAGGCAATTGCCCTGGGCCTCTGCACAATGGGGACCCTGCTGCCCAGGAGCGGCTCTATAATTAGGGAATTGCCCCCAAAACACCCCTGTGGCAATCACCTCACTTTTCTTCTGAGCAGCACTGCAGCGGGAATCAAAGCATCTTACTCCGGAGGATTGCAGAAAGCTGAAGCGGGCACAGCAATAGGGAAGTAGAGTGACTGGCAGCGTGGGGCCTTCCAGTCTTTGTGACTGCTCAAAGTTTATCAGTCCTGCCCACTCCGAAACAGGAAGTCTGCATCAGAACGGGTAGGAGTGACTGACTTTAGGCGTGCACAGGGAATGACAGATCTGTGCTGCATATAATGTTGCAGCCAGAGGAAGGACAGCGAGGAGAGGTGCTTCACAGCGGCCAGATTTGGGAGAAGGGAGAGATACTGCCCTAGGGGGTAGGGAGGAACTTGTGCTTATAAGTTGCATCATCTTAGCCCCTTAGACTGTAAGCCCTCCAGGGACAGGAAAGTAGCTACAATACCTGATTATAACTCGCCTTGATCTACTACTGGAAAGATGTGAGCTAAATAGATTTTTTAAAAAGGCAAAGCAATGGGTCCTCGCAACCACACAAACCGTCATCAGTGTGTACTCTTACCAGTCCATTTATCCTTGTAGGTGGCTTTGAAATCTCTCTCATTATGTATATATTTGCAAAACAAATTCTCATATTTCAAAGTGTGATATCCAATTATTCAGACGGATTTGTTCTAGGAGGGATGATGTTCACGTGATTACAGTTGAGTTTGATAATCCAAATCTTGGAGGGTGAAGGTGCTAGGAGTCTAGAATTGCAAGGGTGTGCAAGACTGAAGTTTGGCCTGGGGTACCTAATACCCTTGTACCAGCCCTGCATATAAAATTTGGTTTATGTGCCCCAAGGACCAATGTTCCCTCTAATTTTCTGTAGGCTGTGTGCGCATAAAATATCAGCTGTGCAGCTTTTGAAGGAAGGTTAAATTTTTGTGCGCCACATAACGACACTCGGAGTTATATACTTTAAAATTTGACTACACATCAGAATACAGTATGTACACCACATTGATTGCACTAGAAAACATTGTAGAACTTGTGAAAACCGTAAATACGTAAGAACTTTTAAATTTTAAGACGTCTGTGTTGTTTTCTATCAGAATCAGAACCGTAATTTTTGTGCGCTCTGTTGTAAAGTATGTGCGCTCACTCGGTGAGGTGTGTGCGTGCGCACCCGCGCACAGCTTAGAGGGAACAGTGCCAAGGACTGAACAAACTCAAGTGTGCCACAAAATGAAAAAGACTGAGAAGCGCTGCTTTTCTGTTATGTAAGAACATAAGAGATGCCATACTGGGTCAGACCAAGGGTCCATCGAGCCCAGTATCCTGTTTCCAACAGCAGCCAACCAGGTCACAAGTACCTGTCAAGTTCCCAAAAAGGTTGAGTAAGGGGGAGGGGTTATTGGGGCTCTTGGGGAGGTTGGGTTTGCTCTGATGCAGTGTATTGTAAAGTTATAAACGTCGAGAGGGAACTGAGGTCCAGTTGCTCTCCATGCCAATAACTGTCTGTTTTGTATTGTTTGGTTCGCGCTTTGTTTTTGGCAAGTCCATTTAGTAAAGTCTCTTTGAAAATTTAAAAAAAAAATAGAACCTGGTCGAACATAATATTCAGCATGATAAGAAATTAGTTCCGACTGCTGAGGATTTGAGTTCCTTTTTTGAAAATAAAATGTTATTGATTAGACAAGAATTATTGAGTGATGTCGCAGCCGTTTCAAAGAATCAGGTTGGATTAGCAAAATCGCTCTGTTGTTGGGATGTTTTCAGGGAAGTTACCTCTGATGACATTTCACCTGCAGAAGAGGGGTCCAGTACCGGACCCTGGCTTTTCTTCCGCATGGTTAGCCATGCAAAATATAGCCAAACCAGAGCCACTTGCTATGGTAAATAATTCATTAGAAGTAGGCTGTGTTCCAGGCCCTCTTACGAGAACTGTTGTTCAGTCTGTTTTAAAAAGGGCTGGTTTGGATCAGTCAATGTCCGTAACTTATATCCTATTTCAAACATGTCAGTTTTAACCAAAATACTTGATATTTGTGTTTCCTGGCAAATAGGAGATTGTGGAAAGTAATCTATTGTTGGATGAATACCAATGTGGATTTCAAAAGGATGATAGTACTGAAACTATTAGTTTCCTTGTTGAATACTTTATAATATTATTTGGATGCTGGAGGTTAAAATGTTGATTGTACTGATATTTCTGCTGTGTTCAGTACAGTTGATCACACTTAGGGTTGCCAACTGGCTCCAGATTCACACAACAGGTTGGGTCCAGTCCTGGGTTAACCCCACTGCATGCAGGGACTTGTAGTTCTGATTTCCCTATGATATTGCATAAGAGAAACAAGACCAGAAGTCCCTTCATGCAGTGGGGTAAATCCAGGATTGGATCCAACCAATTGGAACCAGTTGGCAACCCTAATCACACTATATTGCTTGCCCGGCTACATTCACTTGGTTTTAGACATAAAGAAGGTAAGCTTAGAAGGGGCACCTACTTTCCACATGACAGTAGGAGCCTAAAAGGGGTGTTTTAGTCATTTACTCACTTAGGCCAGGTTTTAGGTGTTCATAGGCCCTAGGTACTTTCACTCCGAAATGTGCAAAAAGAAGGGTAAACGCCAACTGAATTACCTTGATTGACACGATGCACTTAAAACTATTCTAATGCTCAAGCGCATAATTGATGAAGCAAATCAAGTGACTATCATTTCATTGCTTGTAGTTTCTAGAACAGCCACTAGATGACATATAACTATTGATTGGGGCACCTAGAGTTGATTGTAAGCATGTTGTTTCAGCTCGTTTGTTAGGGCTCTTTAACCTGGAAAAGAGACGGCTGAGGGGAGATATGATAGAAGTCTATAAATTAATGAACGGAGTGGAACGGGTAAACGTAAATCGATTGTTTACGTTATCAGAATATAGAAAGACTAGGAAGCTACAGAATATAGAAAGACTATGAAGCTACAGAGTAAACTATTTAAGACGAATAAAAGAAAATATTTTTTCACTCAACGTGTAATCAAACTCTGGAATTTGTTACCGGAGGATGTAGTAAAGGCTGTTAGTGTAGCTGGGTTTAAAAAAGGTTTGGACAAGTTCCTGGAGGAAAGGTCCATAAACCATTATTAAGAAGGGACCCAGGATATCAATGCTTGACCCAGTACAAGCATTGAGGAACCTGTGTCTTATGGGGAGACTGCTAGGTACTTATGACCTAGATTGGTCACTGTTGGAAACAGGATACTGGGCTTGATGGACCTTGGTCTAACCCAGTATGGCATATCTTATGTTCTTATCTTATGTTCTTAGCAATCTCTGGCTGAACTGTACAGCCAGTGTACCACATTAGGGCACTCTCACAACGACCTCCTTTATAAAATGGAATCTACGGAAAATTTTACCTGGAAAAATTTAATGCTAAAAAATGCAGAGTCATGCATTTGGGCTGCAACAATCCAAGGGAGCGGCACAGTATAGAGAGTGACATACTTCTGTCCACAAAAGAGGCGTGATTGTGTCCATTGATCTCAAAGTAGCTAAACAGGTAGAAAAGGCGATGGCGAAAGCTAGAATGATGCTTGGGTGCATACGGAGAGGAATGGCCAGCAGAAGAAAAGAGGTGATAGTACCTCTGTATGTCTTTGGTGCAACCTCATTTGGAGTATTGTGTGCAATTCTGGAGACCGCACCTTCAAAAGGATATAAACAGGTTGCAGTCGGTGCAGAGGGTAGTTATTAAAATGCTTAATGGTCTTTGTTATAAAGCATATGAGGACAGACCTACAGACCTTGATATCTATACTTTAGAGGAAAGGTGGGACAGAGGTCATATGATTGAGATGTTTAAATACCTCCATGGCATGAATGCATGGGAGGAGAGCCTTTTTTGATTGAAAGCAAGCTCTGCTACGAGGGGACATAGGATGAGGGTGAAAGGGGATAGACTCAGGAATAATATGCGGAAATATTTCTTTACGAAAAGAGTGGTAAATGCGTGGAATAGTCTCCCAGTGGAGGTGGTAGAGATGAGGATAGTATCTAAATTCAAAAAAAGCATAGGACAAACACAGAGGCTCTGTAAAGCAAAAAAAGGAGACTCTTGTAGTGGGTGATATGGAAAGGCAGACTAGATAGGCCTTGTTGTCTTTTTCTACTGTCGTGTTTCTATGTTATCATGCCAAACGTCTGCCTGAACTGGCACCAAATTGCAAATGGAGAGGGAAAAGCAATAAAATACTGGACCAAAGTTTTAAGAAAAGTAGTTGTGGTGATTAAATTCTGGCATAAATAGGTTTGGATTTTCATGGTGATGATGAACTACACAATAATCCCAACAATGGCAACTTCCTTGAGTACATACATCTTTTGTCCAAGTTTGATCTTTTTTTCAAAGAACATATAAGAAAATACGGAAATCCAGGCAGCAGAAATATTCTTTCCTATCTTCATTCACATATAAAGAATTTATCAGTTTCTTGGGATTGAAAAGTGTTGGCACAGATCACATCTGAAATTATGGAAGCTAAATATTATGGCATCTGTAGAGATTCAACCTCAGACGTAAGTGACACATACCTGGTATCAATCATTATTTGTTATGTATCAAAAGACAGCAAAATTCATGAGCAATTCTTAATATTTGTTCTCATTGATAAACATTATGCAAAATATCTTTTTGACACCGTAGCATCTATACTTGACAAACAGGGGATAGATAAAGCAAACTGCAGATCTCAATCATATGGGAATGCTAGTAATATGAGCAGGATATATTCTTGAATCTAAGCCAGATTCAAGAAATAAAACTGGCAGGATGGGTTACATGTGCTACTCACAGCTGTAGTTTAGTAGGGACCACATCTACAGAAAGCTACCTGACTGCCATTAATTTTTTCAGCATTTTACATTTGCTCTATATATTTTTTGCAGCTTCACCACAAAGACAGTCTAAACAAGGTATAATGGAAAATGCAATCTTCGTCAAAAGTCTATCACATATAAGATGGTTGTTACCTTGCGATTCTTCAGATCACTGAAGAGAAATTACAATACAAGCTGTACAGCCTCAGAATGTGAAGTACAAGAACCAACAGTAGCTCATGCTAGTAATACGAGCAGGATATATTCTTTAGTCTAAGCCAGATTCAAGAAAGTCAACAAACTGGCAGTCTGGCAGTCAGTCATAGCTTTCTGCTATGGTCATGCAGCCCCTCTTCTCAAGTCAAGTTCAAACTTCTCCTACTTATCTACAAGAGCATTCATTCTATGGCTCCTCGATACCTTTCCTAACTTATCTCATTGTACACGCCTCCGCTCCTCTGGCAGATCCCTTTTATCTGTGTCCTTCTCTGCAACTGCCATCTCCAAACTTCATTCATTCCACCTTGCTGCTTCATATACCTGGAACAAAGTGCCTGTATCAGTGCTTCGGGCTCCTTCTCTGGCCCTATTCAAGTCCAGGCTGAAGATCACCTCTTTGAGGCTACTTTTGGATACTGATGCTCCTCATTCTCTTGTCCAGTACTTATGGGCAAGGTACTTCAGGCCGGGAGGTCGGGGGTTCAAATCCCACTAGAGGACAGCAACCTTGGGCCGGAAGGACTGGGGTTTCTAGTCCCACAGGTGCTCCTTGTGGTCTTGGGCAAGCCACTTAACCCTCCATAGCCCATGTTCCCTGTAAAATAATTATCTCCAAGTTATAATGTCCTGTTCAATGTAATTTCAGTTTGTTCAATGTAAACCGCACTGATGCAAAATAGCGCGGTATATAAGAGAATTAAAATAAATTATGTGTATCTTGCCATACTCTAGATCACAGTTTTACAATTATTTTTTTATCTTGATTAGACTGTAAGCTCCGATGAGCAGGGACTGTGTCTTGCATCTATATCTACAGCGCTGTGTACCCCTTGCAGTGCTATACAAATGATTAGTAGTAGTAGTGAAGCTAAAGCTTTCACAAATAAGCTGAAGAGCTTAGAAATGACATTGTTGTTAAGTGCTGTTAAGTCAGTGATGACTCACGGCAACTCTCTAGATAGTTGTCCTAAATTGTGTTCGGTCTTCAGTCAGGTGTCTCGTTGATAGAGTGGCATCCACAGCTGCAGTTATTGTATCGATCCATCTCATTGCTGGCCTTCCTCTATTGCCAAGCATGATGTCTTTCTCTAATGATCTCTCTCTTCGCATGATGTGTCCAAAGTATGAAAGTCAAAGTCTTGTCATCTGAGCTTCTAAAGAAAGCTTAAGTTTGATCTCCTCTAGTACTGATTGGTTTGTTCTTTGGGCAATCCACGGCATGTTCTTTGGGCAATCCACAGTATTCATCGCCAGCACCATAATTCAAAGGTATCAATTTTCTTCCTGTCTATCTTTTTCACTGTCCAACTTTCACATCCATATGACATTATTGAAAATACCATGGCTTGAACAAGTCAAATCTTTGTATGAAGAGAGACATCTCTGCTCTTTCTGCTCTTGAGAATCTTGTCTAGATTCTTCATAGCCATTCTGCCAAGAGCAATGTGTCATCGGATTTCTTGACTACTTCTTTATTGATAGTTGATCCAAATAGATTAAAATTGTCCACTTTTTCAATTTCTTCTCCATCAATGATGAGCTTATTGATTTTTGCCAGTTGTCATGATCTTTGTCTTCTTTACATTACGGTGCAGACCAATTTTAAGACTACGTTCCTTGATCTTGAGAGCAAATGTTTCAGATCGTCTTCACTTTCAGTCAATAATATGGTCTCATCAGTATAGCGAAGGTTGTTGATGAGTCTTCCACCAATCTTCACACCTCTGTTGTCTTCATACAATCCTGCTTCTCTGATGGCATTAAAGACAGTCATTTGGGAAGATCTTCTGAAAAGTCTTGATAGAGTAGATAGAACACTTCAAGAATCTGGAAATGAGTTATGTGCAGCTGTGAAATGATGGACTTCTGGATTATTTGGTCAATATTCAAATGAGAAATTTGATGATTTTGAATAAAATGGCAAAAGACTTGGGGGAAGCATATTCAAGGACCTGCAAACGGCACACATCCCACTCTCCAGCATCTTCCGCAACTGTATAATCCCACATAACCTGGTTCAGTGACCCAATGCTAACCACTTAGTGATGGGGCATTCTAGGGGTGAATCTAGGGCAGCAACAAAAATTAATTGGTCACTGGCAATACAGAGCTCCTAGCTGGTTAACTAAAAGGGCTAAATTTAGACAGAAAAAAAGTTGTCCTAAATTTAGCTGTTTTAGCTATCTGGCCAGTGGTTGATTATTGCCGCTGACCAGATAGCTAAATTGTTGTCCGGCCAGACTGGATATTCAGTACTGCTGGCCGGATATGCCCATGTTCCCTGTAAGTATTAGTGTATATGTCTCATATTCCCTCATGTTAAATGTATCCCCCAATTGACCGCTTTGACCCGGTGAAAAGCGGGATAAAAATACAGATAAATAAATAAAAAATGACCCTGGCACTCAATATTCAGGCATAGGTTAAAGCAGCAGTAGCCAGTCACTTTAACAGCACTGCCCACTGTCATTCAAAATGCCCCTCTTTGACTGAAACTCTTTTTACAAACAATGAAAACACTGAAAACAGAAAAAAAAAGAGACCATATGATGAAACACCAGAGGAAATGGTACCAGAATTAGCAGGCATCTTATCATATTGTAAGACATACTAATCATAATTACAAAACAGCATGAAGCACAGCACGTTACACGATACCTTCAGTTTTCTTGCAGACACATCTCTATCAAAAGATGAAGAAAAATTGAAAACCAGAGAGTTAGTCAACATCTGTTTGTGAGGCTTGGAAGAAGACTGTCAATGAATTTGCAATGTTTTCACTGTAGATGGAGGTGGTCAAGAATGAAATGGAACATGTACAACTCTATCTATTGAGTGTCAGTGCACTGAAATGGACTGGCATTGGGCACTTTGCTTCAGATGATCACATAATCTACTATGCTGGAAATGAAAGACAAAGAAGAAATTGTGTTGCATTTATAATTAAGAGGAAACTTGCAAGAACTGTAATGAAATACAATGCAATCAGTGAATGCTTACTTTCTATTCATCTACAGGGAATGCCCATCAAACAAAACTATTATTCAGGTATATATCCCAACAACAGCTGCAGAAGAGGAAGAAGTGGATGAGTTCTATGCACAAGAACAAGCTGAAATTGACAGAACGTGGAAACGGGATATCCTGATAGTCCTGGGCAACTTGAACGCAAAAGCTGGCAACAAAGAAAAAGGCAAAGTGCTTGGAAAATATGTACGGCAATAAAAATGAAGATGGAGAAAGAATTCTGCAAGACCAATGATCTATCATCTCAAACATCTTCTTCCAGCAACACAAGCAGCAACTGCACATGGACTTCACCAAATAGATTGTACAAAAATCAAATTGACTACATCTGTGGAAGTCAACGTTGGAAAAGCTCAATAAGATCAATAAAGACAAAACCTGGAGCCGACTGTGGTACAGATCGCCAACTACTAGTATGCAAACTCAAACTAAATCTGAAAAATAGCAAGCCACTCATTTATTTATTTATTTAGCAGGGTTTTTGTACCACCATTCTATTTATTCATAGCAGTTTACATTACAACATAAACCAGGAAATGTACATTGAACAAGGGCACTAAATTTGGATGATGTGGCGCCCGATTCCGAAAGGGGAACGTCCCGGCCATTCAGACGTTCCGTGCAGGACGGGCTTGTTTTGAACTGGTTCTGGACAGCGGGAACAAAATGTTCCCACAGTACATTCAATCTGGCCTGAAGACCACCCAGTGTGCGCCTCCCTGCCTGCGGGGACATCTTCCCTGCAGGCTCCCTTGGCTGCCGTGGTTTGACTCCCCCTCTTCTGCACCGCCGACCCATGGCTGGCCAGCCGGGGGCTGGATCAGGCAGCAGCGACTCCCCTGCACCTGGCCCCAGTACCGAGGGGGGAGAATCAGTGGGCCCAATCGCCGGATCGGTGCTGCTTATTCTACCTTCGAGGCGGAATAAGCAGCACGTTCCCATTGACCCAGCAGGACATACAGGGCTGTGACTTGAATCAGCCCTGTATGTCCTGATGGCCTGGCCCACCCCCAATCCACCCAGATCCTCTGAGGTGGAATAACTTCCCTGCACGTGTTTTTTTTAATATGCCAGAACGTGGATGGGGTAGGGGGGGCCAGGGGACATTCCCCGCAGCCTGACCCTGACCTTAGGAGGCCAGATCGGGGGTTGGACTGTGGGGAATAAACACTTTTTGCAGGCGGCCAGCATCGCGGCTTTTAAATAGAGCCGAGGTGCCATGGCAACAGGACATCATGGCGCCGCAGCTCCATTTAAAAGCCCTGACTGAGTTAGCCAGGCTGTGCAGGTACGTGCAGGCTGAACTGAATTGCAGTTCCACCCTTCACGTACATGCCAGTTTGTGATTCTGATCTTGCGGGGCTAGACGTGCCCTGTGGGATCAGAATCGCGATCATCTCTATACATCCGGCTCAGACCGGACGTACAGAGGGATCTACATCCTGATCGGAATGAGCCTGTGTTTACTCTCCAGCTCTGCTAACCCAGTGACTGTTACTGCAGGCTGCTGTTTTAATGTTGCCCCTTATCTGACCTACTCAGCAACCACCTCTTCAGCAGCATACAGTGACCATTTACCTCTGATTCTACATTATTCAATACACTCTCGAACCTCCATCTGTAAGAGGGGGTTTCAAGTATATTAACAAGAGAAGAGTAGGTACTGGGTGACTGGGTAGGCTAAAAGGGCAGGGGTTTCAGTTCAAGTCAAGGAAGGGATTTACAAGACATTTAGGAAAAGGAAAATGGATATATTGTAGAATCTGTACAAGGGAAGTGTGCATAAAATGGGTCCATAATATTGCTTGTAGAGGAAAGGTTTTATTGCTTTCTTGTAGTCCGAGAAGTCCTGAATAGCTTTTATTGTATCAGGCAGATCATTCCATAATGGAGGGGCATAAAAGGAGAATGCTCTCTTACACTTTGTTTGCTTGGCTTTCATCTTGCTTATGGGGATGGCCAGTGTGGTGTTATTCGGAGTATTCCTTGTTCTATTCTCTGGAGTCTTCATGATCATCGGTTGAAGGTCAGATGGTGTTAAATTGTGTATTATTTTGAAGATTATTAATAATGTTTTGTATTTGGAATGTGTAAAACCTGGGAGCCATGAAGCTGGTGTAGGGTGGGAGTTATGTGACAATGTCTTGCAGCTCCGGTGAATATGCGAGCCCCAGTGTTCTGTACCAGTTGAAGTGAGTGTATTGGGGGGTTTTTTGGGAGACCTTGGTAAACTATATCACAGTATTCTAATATGACTGTTATGCATGTAGCAATATATGACCTTGAGAATACACCACCAGAATTTAAAGATTGCCTGCAAAATCGATTTGCTCCTTTGGATACAAATGACAGAGCACCAGAACAGTTATGGAATGACATCAAGAAAGTTGTGCTTGAAGAAAGTGAGAAGTCTCTACAAAAAATGAAAAAGCAAAACGGCCAAAATGGATGACCGAAGAAACTCAGAAAATGCCCAGAAACGCAGAGAAGCTAAAGCTAGAGGAGAAAGAAAGACAATCACAGAACTCAACAGAGATTTCCAACGTGCAGCAAGATGAGACAAGGAAAAGTATTACAGTGACGCCTGCAATGAAACTGAATCAGAAACTATGTAGAAGAAGAACACGATCGGCTTTCCTAAAGCTTCAAGAATTGAAGAGAAAGTTCCAGCCTCAAATTGGAATGCTACTGCCACTGCTACTATTACTAATCATTGTATAGTGCTACAAGACGTAGACAGTGCTATACACATCAATGTAACACATGGTTCCTTCTCATGAGAGCTGACAATCTAATCAAGACAAAAGACACAGCGAAACTGGGGACTAGAGGACGGTAAGATACACGTAAGTAGTGGGCAAGAGAATGAGGAGCATCAGGATCCAAAAGCGACTTCAAAGAGGTGGGTCAGAAGGATCCATATTGAACGATGCTGAAACGATCAAGAAAAGGTGGAAAGAGTATACAGAACCATTATACCATAAAGATCAAGTGGACCAATAGTCTTTTCAACCTGTACCTTATGATCAGGAACCCTTGGTGATGAAAGAATAAGTTGACTGAGAAAGATCTGTGTTTATAACAGTACTGAAGAAAAGTGATCGGACTGACTGTGGAAATTCTCGCAATCGCTCTGATCCCACATGCCAGCAAGATTCTACTCAAGATCATCCAGCAGAGACCACAACCATACCTGGAACAAGAACTGCCTGAAGTGCAAGCAGGGTTCAGGAAAGGGCGAGGAATGAGAGACCTTATTGCGGATGTGAGATGGATCCTTGAAAAGACAAAAGAATACCAAAAAGATATCTATGTGTTTTATTGAGTACAGCAAGAGTTTTGACTGTGTAAACCATGAGAAACTCTGGGCCACATTAAGAAGCATGGGTATACCAGAACACCTGATCGTTCTCTTGCACAATCTTTGCATTGATCAAGAAGCAACAGTTTAAACTGAACCAAGGAGAAACAGAATGGTTTAAAATAAGCAAAGGTGTAAGACAAGGCTGCATACTTTCCCCCTACCTGTTTAATTTATATGCAGAACAAATCATCAGAGAAGCAGGATTGTATGAAGATAACCGAGGGATGAAGATTGGTGGAAGACTCATGCTGATGACACCACAATACTGGCTGAAAATAAAGATGATCTGAAACATTTGCTTCTGAAGATCAAGAAACATAGTCTTAAAATGGGCCTGCACCTTAACATAAAGAAGACAAAGATCCTGACAACTAGCAAAATTCATAAGTTCATCACTGATGGAGAAGAAATTGAAATAGTGGATAATCTTAACCTGCTTGGATCAATCAATAAAGAAACAATAAGCAGTCAAGAAATCTGATGAACACCCGGCTGCTCACTAAGCTCCGCTCCTGCCCAATCGGGGCAGTGGGAGGTGCTCCTGCCCATATCGGGGCAGTGGGAGAGGAGGAGCTGAGCGCGAAAGAGCGCGAAAGAGGGCCTCAAATAGCGGCGTCCCTACACCGAGGGAGCCGCTTGCAAGCTGAACACCCGGCTGCTCACTAAGCTCCGCTCCTGCCCAATCGGGGCAGTGGGAGGTGCTCCTGCCCATATCGGGGCAGTGGGAGAGGAGGAGCTGAGCGCGAAAGAGCGCGAAAGAGGGCCTCAAATAGCAGCGTCCCTACACCGAGGGAGCCGCTTGCAAGCTGAACACCCGGCTGCTCACTAAGCTCCGCTCCTGCCCAATCGGGGCAGTGGGAGGTGCTCCTGCCCATATCGGGGCAGTGGGAGAGGAGGAGCTGAGCGCGAAAGAGGGCCTCAAATGGCGGCGGCCTGAGGGCCTCGCCAGAGGGCCCTTTGGCGTGGCCCTTAGGCGGTGGCCATTAGCGTGGCCCACTACACGGAAGGAATACTGAATATACCGAACTACCGCCCATGTGAGGTCAAGCTAACAAGGGAACCACCGCAAGCCTAGCTGGAGCTCCCCTTAATGGGCCCGAGAACGCCACCACCATTGATGTAAAACACCCGCGTACCGCAGGAGCGAGAAGAGGAAATTCAAGAAGCACCCGGTGACCCGGGGCACCAAGGCGACATCTCCACGTGGCTAGAGCTCCCCTTGGCCGGGTCGAGCTCGCCTATGCCTGGTGTCAACACCTGGGACTCAGTCCGGTCACAGGATTACATACTCGGCTACACCGGGAAGGAGCCCATCAGGCTCACCATACCAGAAGCACCAAGAGATCCAACCCGAGCAAAGTCAAAAGTTCTGGGACGACGTGAATCACTCCGAAGGAGGTAAGCTACCCTAAAAACTCATGACCCCTGACCGGCACAAATTGAACTGACTTTACCTACAAAACTCTGACGGATAACCACTTTAAGTATCCCCCCTGATACAGATACTGTGTGACCCATTGCTAAATACTGTTACCTACTGTTACTGTCTCAGATTGCTGAATACTGTTACCAACTGTTGAATACTGCTACATACTGACTGTTAAGTATCCCCCTGATACAGATACTCTTCGACCTACTGCTAGATACTATTACCTACTGTTGAATACTGTTACATGAATACTATTACCTACTGTTGAATACTGTTACATGCTTGATGACTGCTTAATGACTGCGGGTACGGTAATTAATGAATACTGGTAAGGTAAATTTATTTTAACGTTGGGTACTAAGAGACTTCTGTATTGCCTTGTTACGCAAACACACCTAGACATGAAGCTGCTAAAAATGGCCCTAGGAATTTGGCTGTTCACCCTAATATCAACATACACAACCAAAGCAAACATATACCAATCTACCCCACTAATATGTGGCCCACTCTTCATCCTCTATGCCATCCATACTCCGCAGAAACACCTCCCCCCAACATACCACACCACCAGTGTAATACCGACACCTTCGAGCTATCCAGGACATGCAAGGAGAAAGCACGCGGGTACGCAGAAGCACCAAAAGCAAAAGTCAAAAATGCCATGGTCGCTGAAGCCAAACCAGCCACATGCCCACCAAAGCCAGGCGCCACTAGACACATTAGTAGTCTGTAACATCACCCTCATAAACGCCCGATCAATCAGAAACAAAACCCACATCATTTTCGACATAATAAAAGATGAGCAACCAGACATCCTCTGCATAACGGAAACCTGGCTCACAAGCACCGATGCTGCCTTACTGAACCAGATAAGCAGACCAGGCTATAACCTGTATAACTGCCCACGATCCAACAAAAGAGGTGGAGGAGTGCTAATAATCGCCAGGTCACACTTGAACCTCTCGTGCACGTCACTGGAATCCAACCCAGACATAGACATGCTCAAAGTGGAGAACTCTGCAATATCCATCTGCCTAATATACAGAGCCCCCTCTCCGAACCAGGAAATACTTGCTGCAGCGCTAGAAAACATTTCCTCAACACACCCAAAAAAATTCCAAATCATCCTCGGTGACCTAAACCTAGCATCAACAACAGCAGTGCACGCCAATATATTCCTGGAAGCTATGTCACAACTTGGATATCAGCAGATAATAAACGAACCAACACATGAAAAGGGACATACACTGGACATGGTCTTTACCCCTATGAGCAATCAGAACAACCATGATAGACCCCTGATTAAAATCAAAGCCATACCCTGGTCTGACCATCACCAGATAGACTTACTGATAAAACTCCCATCAGTACCAAGAGATGCGAAAGCCCAACAAGGAACACAACAACAGAGATCCTTCAAGAAGTTTGATCTGGAAAACCTCACAAGTTGCATCAAGACACACATTGACCTGGAATCTACTGATCTCGATGCACTAGCAAATAGCTGGGATGAAGGAATACAGGCTGCATCAAACCCGAAATGGAAGAATACAACAACCCCAGGGAAACAACAATCAGAGCCCTGGTATACAACTACGCTAACCCAAAGGAAGAGGGAACTTAGAAGGTCTGAAAAAAAGTGGAGACGCAACAAAACCTTGGAACTCAGAGATAAATATTTCAACATCCTCGCAAAATACAAAGACGAGGTGGATAATGCAAAAAGGAAACACCACACCAGCCTACTGAATAAAGCCATCAATAAACCACGAGAACTATTTCAAATAGTGAAAACACTAACCAAAACAACACAACCAGAACAACAAGGTGACACTATTCAGCCCCAAATTCTCGCAGATCACTACGCAAGCAAACTAACAACAACCGCAACTGCGTTATGCCCGGCCGAACCCCACCCGAAAACTTCAGTGACGAAAGAACAGATTTGGAGCGAATTTCACAAAATTGATGATAAGCAAGCAATTGGAATAATAACCAGTATAAATACTACCACCTCCATGCTTGATCCTTGCCCAACCACCTGGATTAAAGCAGCAAAAAAGGATATTGGCCTCCAGGTCTCACACATTGTGAACCAATCATTGTCACAGGGAGTCATGCCCAACCAGCTCAAAAAGTCTATAATTAGACCGATATTAAAGAACAACTCGCTTAACAAAGAAGACCCATCTTCTTACCGCCCAATCTCCAGCATATCGCTTCTAGCGAAGATCATAGAAAAAGCAGCCCTCATCCAACTGCAAGAACACCTCGATGACTACGAAACCCTCGACAAACAGCAATACGGTTTCAGAAAAAATCATGGGGTCGAAACTCTGCTATTAGCACTGTTTAACTGCCTCCTCAAAGGGCTAGAGGACAGGAAGAAAATGTTTATTCTTATTTTTATCGACATCTCAGCAGCCTTCGACACTGTACATCACCTAACCCTCCTTAACAAGCTGGCATCAATTGGTATATTAGGAACCACCCTGAAGTGGTTCTCCTCCTACATAACAGACAGAAAGCCACAAGTCCAATTCAACGGAGAAAAAGCCGAAGCCTTCACTCAAACTCAAGGCATACCACAGGGGTCGGCGCTCTCGGCACTTCTGTTTAACATTTACATGCAACCCCTCAGTGAAATATTCAGGAAATATGGCATCAACTACCACATATATGCAGACGATATCATGCTGTACACACAGCTAGAAACCGTCGACCCAAAGTACGATCAGCTGGAAACCTGCATGGGAGAGATGTTGGGATGGCTAAAACAGAACAACATGTCGATTAATCATAAGAAGACTGAAGTAATGTTTATATCCAGTAAAACTGACTTCGAACCGCCACCAACAATCACATTGTGCAACAATACGTACAACACGAAGAAGGAAATTAGATATTTAGGAGTCATAATCGACAGCAAACTGAAAATGGAAAAACACCTCAGCAACACCAACAAAGCCATATTTCACAAGCTTAGAGTATTACGACCCCTACGGAATGTACTAGATCCATGCGACTTCCGTTCAGTTGCTCAAGCACTCATCATGCCTCACCTCGACTACTGTAACGCCATCTTACAGGGTCTACCAAAGAAAACGACCAACAGATTACAACTGGCACAACACGTAGCAGCAAGGATCATCATGAGAACAAGCGTCACCGAACATATTACACCTATATTGATGGAACTACACTGGCTCCCAGTCTCTGCCAGGATCCAATACAAAACATTGGTAACGACATTCAAACTAATTCACAACCTAGCCCCTTCATTCCTTTCCACCCTGATCACCTTGCAAACTAGCTCCAGAAGCAGGAGAACCATAAGCGAAGACACACTTATAGTTCCAAACAGCATCAGACATGTAAAATCCAGTACTGGCCGCAGAGCATTCTCCTTCTCTGCCCCCACTTTATGGAACAACCTACCGCATGAGATGAGAGCAACAAAAGACCTACTCGATTTCAGAAAAAAATTAAAAACTCACCTATTCAACTGCCACTATGGCCAGCTGTGAATCCAACAAGTTGAAAAGAAACAAATAGCTGTTTGTCAAATGTAAATAGTTAAAGGATAATCGCTTTTGTACATATGAATGATACCTAATGGAGGGCTATATCTAGACCCTGAGATGTGTGCTGTGTATTACCCCTCTTCTTTCTATCTATGCCCCAATCTTCCTGTCTTGATTTTGTGACATATCCCAAAGACTTTAATCAAACCGCTTCTGATCGCTGGAAGTAGCGGTATATAAGTGTTTGCTAAATAAATAAAATAAATAAACATTGCTCTTGGCAGAATGACTATGAAGGACCTAGACAAGATTCAAATTTGCAGCCAGATTAAGTATCCAAATACAGATTCTCCCTGTGTCTCCTGCCTGCGTGGAGCTGGGTTTGGGAAGCATCCTTCTAGCTTTTGCTGTCACCTTTTCTACCCTAACATCATCATATACGATCACCCCCAGTCCCACTCTTCTTTTCTGCACAGAAATACTTCACGCCATATACTATATCTCATTCTTAGTTTTTTGCAGCCCAAATGCATGACTGCATTTTTCAGCATTAAGTTTTAGCTGCCAAATTCTCAACCATTCAGTTGTTGCAAGATCCCTCCTCATGTTGTCCATACCTTCCTGGGTGTCTACCCTATTGTAGATTTTGGTATCATCTTCAGAAAGGCAAACCTTACTTGACAACCCTTCTTTACTATCGCTTACAAAAATGTTAAAAAGAACTGCACTAAGGATCAATCCCAGTGGCACTGGTGTGCTACTGGGATTTTGCTCAGAGTGAACTCCACTTACCATGACTCTCTGTCGTCTTCCACTCAAACCAGTTTCTAACCTAACTAGTCACTTTAGGGCCATCCTCAGCCTATTTATTAAAGAACAGAATTTCCTGACCACTTCCTCAGTTTCTCTTAGCTTTTCCAGATATTGTTGTTTGTCTTCCTTATTCAGTAATCTGTTATATTTTATAAAGGCTAAAGCTCTTTTTTTCTGCTTTTTCAGCTACATCCTTCAAGAATCATAGGAGTTTCCTTTTCCTCTTACTTTTGTTTCTTAACAAAAAGGTTTGTTGCCCTTAAAATATTTCCTTTCAGTTTTGCCTGCCGCTTTTCTATTTCCCTCAGTTGTTCCTATCTAACAACTCCTTGAGGTACTGCCCCATCTTTACAAAGTTAGTTTACCTGAAGTCTAGAACCGTCACTTTTGAATGAACCATCTCCACCCATGCCCTAATACTGAACCACACCATCTGGTGATCACTGAATTCCAGATGGCACCTACCATAACATCTGAAACACTCTCCACATTTGAAAACACCAGGTCCAGTATGACCTTCTCCCACGTGGATATGTTACCAGTTGCTGGAACAGTTCTTCCTGTAGAGAATCCAGAATCTCCCTACTTCTAGCTTATACCACATCCAGGCTATCCCAATCAATATCTGGCATATTTAAATTGCCTATCCCCTTTCATAGCAATACCATAGCAGTTTTCAATTAAATCTCTGTCCTCTTCTACCTGTGAAGATGATCTGTGTATCACACCAATGTAAATAGATTATTCCATTTCCTCTTTCCAGTTTAGTCCATAGTGCCTCCTCCTTACCTTATAAGTCCTGCAATCCTGTTAGTTTAGTATTATTTTTTACATATAGCTCTACTTCTCCTCCCTTTATTCTTACCCTGTCCTCTTTGAATAGATTATAGCCTTATAGATTATGAACCTCGTCTCTGTGACCACTGCTAAAACCAAGTTGGCCTCTTCCATTACATTCTCTAGATCCAGAACCTTATTTCCTATATTATGGCCATTAGTGTACACAGCTTTGCAGATATCACCCTTTTTTCGTGGGCAACCCTGAACAAGTTGATGATTCCTTCATCCTTAGGGTCTCCTTCTTCTGTCTATGAACACCAGCTGGAGAAGCTCCTCTTGCACTTGTCTCCTTCCCTAATTTGCAGACACTGGGCATTCTATGGTCCCTTCTGTCCTCTGTTCAAACTCCATAAATTTCTGGAAAAGACAAAGCCAAGCAGAGAAAAAATGAGTCTTACGTGCTTCCTCTCTCCAAGAATTCTCTCCAGACCCTACTTGAGACCCCCTCATGGGCAGCTCCTGAAATTGTCTCCTTGAAAAAAGACACTAGACACAGTCTTCTGGAAGCCTGGATCTAACTCAGACAACACTAGAACATTCTAAGCCTCTGCTGTATTTACTCTTCACCCGCTAGTTACATGGGTCTCCTGGTGGAGCCATATGTTTTCGTGGCAAAGGCTTTCTGTATACCCTTATATGTAGTCCCCAAGCCCTGGAAGATGAGACCAAAAAAAGGGAAGACTGAAAAATCACTTTAATACATGTATCTGAATTATATTTTTTTATTAGCATACATTAATTCATGTAAGTTCTACTGCACCAGTAAGTAATTTTGCATAACATAAATTACTTTCTAATATTTCATATGGGGAAAAATGTTCTGCCTGAAGTGTCTTAGTACTAATCACTCTCTCCAGGCTGGTGATAATAAAAGCTATTGTTACTCACATGCCTCCAACCAGGTGTCTGTCCTCTGAGCTCCAGAAAGGCATTTTGTCACAGTTATCAGAAAACGAACAAGCGGAGTGGCTTAATTAAATAAGCAGAGAAGCGAAATGTAGAAAGATTGATTGGCCGGAGGCTGCTGACTGGACTCCAGGGATGCTATATACCTCCTCTCTCTCTCTTTCCATCACTAGAGCTTTACCCACCTTGGAGGCAGAGCTGAGATTCCCAAATAGACGTCCCAATGCCTCCTTTCTACAGTTTATAATTGTAATGAAGATTTTCACCCCCTCAAAGAGGAAAAGACCTGGCATAGAATGACTGAGAGAGTCCCATACAGTGCAGCTGAAAATGACCCTCTCCGTACCCTTAAATCAGCCCTTGGCACGTTCATTAACTCCTCATCTGATTAAAGAGCATGCTTGCACGGCCTCAATATGAGTGCAAACTATTGCTTCCAGTACGCAACTGCATTATTGCAATTAAGAACAAATGATTTGTTGCACGGCTGTTGCTGCCCTATTTCCTCAGTTCTTTATACGACACTAGTCTTCAGCGCTGGGAAACTCCTTCCAACACAGCACCTCTTTCCCTCTTTCCCCTCAGTTGAGTTGACTTGGTGAGGCTCCACCCTCATCATATCTCTGGGCTTTCAGTTGTTGACAGGGACAAAAAGGTGCCCCTTACTCATCTGTGACAAGGTCACTAATTTCCCATTTAAAACATGTGGCTCAGAGTTCACACTGGTTCTGTTGGTGAATATACAATAGTGCAGTGATTCCCTAACTTGGGATGACATCATCAGTGGATGGAGTCACAGAAACATGGCCATTTCCCCATCTCACTGGACTTTCACTGTGACCTTTGCCACGTCCTAGTCAGCATGTAGCCTGTGAGCCAGTGAACATTCATAGGCCCTTGCCCCCTTCTGGATAAGCTTCCTGTTATGTCTGTAAGCACACACTGCACACTGACACAAAAGACCTTGTACTGACCGCTGCTGCTGTTGCTGCTGCCGTCCTGCTTTAGATGAGCGAAGGGAGGGGAAGGAGGCCGGAGACTGTCGGTTTGATTTCTTCATCATCTGGGGTCATGTGAATTTTCAGTTGTTAAATTGGGATCATACGGGATAAAAGTTTGAAAAACACTGCAATAGTGGTTTAGAGACCAACTCGGTCTTTGCTAGCAGTGAACGGTGAAGGCCAGGTGTATTCCAATCACCTGTTTAAAGATGGAGGAGTTGATGTAATTTGTGAGTATAAAACCCTGATTAGACAGAGGGATTCTGTACTTCCTTATCCATTAACCCTTGAAGGTGATGGGGTTCCAGGGGAGCACCTGGGCTCTGGAGAGAAGGTTCTGAAGGCCTAAGTGGTCTAGAACAGGAAAGGAAGTGTCCATTGTGTTTGGGTCTGTCTCCCAAGAGGTGCCAGGTAAGTAAGAATAATTGCATCTCAATAGTAGGACTTGGTCCCACTTTGAATGAGTGACAGATTGTATGCTACTGGAGGTTTTCTCATCGACCTGGAAAACCACTTCTTCTTCAGACCCAACTCTCTTACTGTCCTCCCCATTGCACAATTGTACAATCGTCAACAGTAGCCTTTCGACCGGCCAAGTACTTCTTAACTGGAAGCATGCCTTCATAAGGCCTGCGCTGAAAAAACATAATCTGAACCCCAGGACCCCACCAGTTACCGGCCTATCTCTAACCTCCCATTTCTCTCAAAACTCACAGAACGCATCGTGTTCAATCAGCTCTCCAGCCATATTGAGTACACCAACACCTAGCTGCACCCCCTGGCAATCAGAGTTTTGGGAAGGTCATAGTACCGAGACCATTATTTCAGCTCTCTTGAGTGATCTCTATAGTGCTCTCGATTCTGGTAATCTGATCTTGGTAGTGTCTCTAGATCTCACATGCACCTTCGATCTCATTAATCACACTCTTCCGTTCTCACATCTTCACTCCATTGGCATCCATGGACATGTGTATCAATGGTTTCAGTCCTTTCTGTCAGTTCGCTCTTTCTCTGTCCAAGTCCCTGGTGATTCCTCTTCTTCTCTCCCTCTCTGATGCGGGGTTCCCTAAGGCTCCATTCTCGCCCACATCCTATTTAATGTCTTTCTAAATCCTTTACTTACTGTGATACAGGGCACAGGGGTTACAACATATGTTTACACAGACAACATTATTCTTGTCTCCATTGTTGATAGTATCACTCCTAATTTAACTGCAATTAATCATTATTTACATCTGGTCTCTGACTGGCTGAAAGCCAATTGCCTTCAGTTGAACCCTGAAAAATCCACAACAACATGGATAACCGGGGGTACCCCAGCTGCTGATTTTGCCCCAATGATCCAGGGCTTGCCTATTACTTTAGCATCATTCTTAAGATATCTTAGGGTCTTCCTTGACTCGGATATCTCTTTCACCCATCACATAGGTCTAGTGGTCAAATATTCCTTTAATTCTATGCACCGCTTTCGGTCTATTCAATCTTTCCTAGAAATCCCAGCACAATTCACCATCATTCTCAGTATGGTAATCTCCAGACTCTATTACTGCAATTCGTCTTTTGCTGGTCTATCCTCCGCAAGGATCAAGAGACTCCAAACAGTGCAGAATACAACTATCCTCATGCTCACTCTGGCCTACAAGTATGATCAATCAACTCCATTACTCTTCCAGCATCACTGGCTGCTGGTGAAATTTCATATCCAATATAAGACTCTTCTTCTCACCTATAAAGCTCTATACTAAATGGTCCAGAGTATCCCTCATCACTAATCATTCCATATTGTCCAACCCACTCTCCGATCTATGCACAGGAACAGACACTGCCTACTCTCATCAACCCGAACTAGAATCTACCTTTTTCTTCCTTGTCCCATCATTGTGGAACACTCCAAACTCCTTCATTTTAAGGCTGATTTGAAAACACATCTGTTTTGGCAGGCATTTGACCTTCAAGGATAAGCTTGCTGACTGGAAGGAAGTTCTCATGGATTGCCCCCCGCCTGGAAGACCTCTTGAGTATGACTGCTTCCCTTGATTGAATGCTCATCTCTGATGGTTGCCCCTGCTGAATTGGTCTCCCTTTCTTTCATATCTCCTGTTCTTACTGTTCTGTCAATTTGGTTGTAGTTCCTGTTCTTCTCTCATTCTTTTATTTTATTTGTAAACTGTTTTGTAGCACCCAGTAAAAGGCGGTATAATAAATCCCAATAAACATAAATATAAATATAAACATAAAAATCTTTCCTCCCACCTAACATGGCCTCAAGGGATAGGGGACTAGAGTTTCAGCCCCACCTATCTCAAACACCTTGGACTACAGATAAATGGTGAGGTGTGCTGGAGATGTTGTGAACATTATGGGGAGCTCTCACCCGCATCCTTCCAGAGATTTGAAGCTGAAGAATACTGGAGGAAATTGCAGGAGAGCTGGAGCTGGAGTTGGCGTGAGATCCAAGATGGCCATTGTATAGTTGCTAGAAAAGGAGAAGATCTGAAAACTTGATGCCATGGAAGAATGGCCCTGCCAAGAGAAGAAGACACATTTGGTGATCACTAACCAGCCAATGAGGAAGTCAGTGATATCAGAGACCCAGGAGCTGGCCACAAGTATGTAGAATGAGGTTCAAAACATATTCATAAAAAAGGAAGGAGAATATGGAACAATGTGCTGTGATCTTCAGATAATACCCTAAAGACCTGGAGATGATTAAATAAATTTCTCTCATTAATCAGGCAAGTGACTCAGAATGGAGAGCGAGAGTTGTCATCTTATTGAGAAGATATCAGGAGGTTCTTCATTTCCCCTTACAAAATATAGTTTGGGCAAATCAGAAAGGGCTGCTATGTCTCATAGCACTAATCTTGGATACCTGTACCTCCCCCGGTTCTACTGAACTTAGGTGTCTCTAGGGAAAGAGGGAAGAGGTGAGAGTCCTCAGTGCCATGTAAACCAGGAAGCTGCTCCTGTAATTCTAAGATACTTTGCATTTTGCAGAGCTCTGTATGACACAGAGTTCAGGAAGATGCTACCATGAGTGTTGCTGTCCTTAGTCTCATAAACAGAATGAGACTAAGGACAGCAACACCCACCAAGGTACCTGAGAGCCTCAGACCATGCCTGGTAAGTCCAAGCCAAAACATGACTCCAGTCCATTAGGCTCTAGGATAAGTGATAACAGCTACCCGACATGGGGTTGTATATGGAGGATACATGGGGTGCCGAGCAAGGGGATTGAGCCTGAGCCAGCACATCTGCCTATGAGGGAGAACGCGTGTTTCCTGCTGGATTAGTAAAGCCCCATGTTGGTTGTCTGAAATGAACATATTGGGGGATACCTATTTATTTATTTATTTAACCAGTTGTCTATACCGCCTTATCCATCAATCAAAGCGGTTTACATTATGTAATTACTACAAGCAGGTACTGGATACATTCCCTTGTCCCCATAGGGCTCACAATCTATGTGTACCTATTTCTAGTTACCACAAAACTGTGCTGAGAGTGGTTCTTCTGGCCACTAGAGGGCGATACAGGATCCTCTGGGAAGGAAGCAGCCTCAAGAATCTTAGTCACTTCTTGTTAAGGTGGTAGCTAGAATCTTCTTAATAAAAAGAGATATGTAGCAACTGGAATCCAATCTTTGACTGATATGAAACTTGAAGAAAATCAATAAGTACGTAATACCAATGAGGAAATTTAGTAAGGCATTGGTTGGTTATGGATGTCAGTGAGAAAGCAGAGCTTCCAATTTACCCCATTTCCAGGAGGGAGATATTAAGCCAATCCAGGATTTCTGCCAGTCCTATCAGGATGGATTATGGGACCAGCAGAACAGATTTCAGTGGATGGAATCAAGGATATAAAATCAAAACCCTGGACTGTCTCTCTACTGGAAATGGATACATTGACAGCTCTGGAGAAAAATGAAGAGAAAAGGAATCGACTGAAGCCTGCAACAAGAGAGTGAGTCACAAGCATGGAGCTGCTGAAACAGTCACCAGAACTTAAAATGCAGGTACTTTAGAAGAGACATGGACAAAATGTAAAGAAAGGTTTAGAGTGCCCAAGTTACCCATCTCTGGAAAGGAGACTTTTTGGCCAGTCCTGTTTTGAGCTTATGTCTCAAAACACTATGGTATTTGCAGTCCCTGATCCCGCCAATTTTAAAAAGAGTTCCAGGGGTGATCCGGGAAACTACAGACTAGTGAGCCTGACATCAGTACTGGAAAAAATGGTAGAAACTATTATAAAGAACAAAATTACTGAACATGTAGATAGTCATGGTTTAATGGGAGAAAGCCAACATGGCTTTAGCCAAGGAAACTCTTACTAATCTGTTATAATTTATTGAAGGTGTGAATAAACAGGTAGACAAAAGTGAGCCACTCGATATAATGTATCTAGATTTTCAGAAAGCCTTTGACAAAGTCCATCATAAGAGACTTGATGAAATTAAAAAGTCATGGGATTGGAGGCAGTGTACCTTTGTGGATCAGGAACTAGTTAAAAGATAGAAAGCAGAGGGTAGGGCTAAACGACCAATTTTTCCAATGGAGAAAGGTAAATAGTGGAGTACCCCAGGGATCTATGCTGGATCCGCTGCTTTTTAACATATTTGTAAATAACCTGGAAATGTGAATAACGAGTGAGGTAATCAAATTTGCAGATGACACAAAATTATTCAAAGTTTTTAAAACCGAAGAGGATTATGAAAAATTGCAAGAGGACCTTGATAAATTGGAAGACTGGGCATCCAAATGACAGATGAAATTTAATGTGGACAAGTGCAAAGTTATGCACCTAGGAAAGAATAATCCAGACTATGGTTGCATGATGCAAGGTTCCACATTAGGAACCACCACCCAGGAAAAAGATGTAGGCGTCATCGTGGATAATACGTTGAAACCCTCTGCCCAGTGTGCGACAGCCAAGAAGGCAAATAGAATGCTAGGAATCATAAGGAAAGGAATGGAGAATAAAACAAAAGATATTATAATGCCTCTGTATCGTTCCATGGTGCAACCATACCTTCAATATTGTGTGCAATTCTGGTCGCCGTATTTTAAAAAGGATATAGTCTTATTAGAAAAGCTACAGAGAAGAGCAACCAAAATGGTAAAGGAGATGGAAGAGAGGTTAAAAAGGTTAGGGCTCTTCAACCTAGAAAAGAGATGGCTGAGGGGAGATATGATAGAGGTCTATAAATTAATGAATGAAGTGGAACGGGTAAACGTAGATCAATTGTTTACGCCATCAAAAAATGGAAAGACTAAGGGACATGAAATGAAGCTACAGTGTAACCCGTTTAAGACTAGTAAGAGTAAATATTTTTTTCACTCAACGTGTAATCAAACTCTGGAATTTGTTATCGGAGGATGTAGTAAAAGCTGTTAGTGTAGCTGGGTTTAAAAGGGGTTTGAAAAAGTTCCCGGAGGAAAGGTCCATAAACCATTATTAAAAGGGACCCAGGATATCACTGCTTGACCCAATACAAGCATTGTGGAACCTGTGTCTTTTGGGGAAACTGCTAGGTACTTATGACCTAGATTGGCCACTTTTGGAAACAAGATATTGGGCTTGATGGACCTTGGTCTGACCCAGTAGGGCATCTCTTATGTTCTTGTGAAATCAGTGCTGCTGCTCCCTAGGATGAGGTAGTGAGAAATTCAGGACCAGCGTAAAATCTCCCTCCTGGAACTGGGTAAGCCGGCAGCTCTGAAATTTTCTCCTCTTTCAAAGAGCAATGAGAGCACACGAGCAGTAGGATGTACGAACAACTGTCCCGTGTCTAGCCGTGTCTGGTCAAGGAGTGACGGATGCGTAAAACACGCTGCAGTTTGCAGAAGTAGAGAGAGATGATTTTTGATGCAATGCTGATAATACTGGGGAGTCGCAGCTCTGCCAAACCAGCAACTTTACCTTCTGGACTAGAACAGATGTAAGAAAAGAATTGAACTTGAAAGTGGAAATTGAAAAAAGTATGTTATTTGGCTGTTTATATAATTTGCCTGTGATTATTCTCTCTGCTAATGTCGACACCAATGGGGAATTGGGAAAGCAAAAAAGACAAGTGAATTATTCTCTAATTATGATTTCAAAAGGTTTGGAATACATTTGAATAAATTTAAAGGTTAAATGCTTAGATTATTAATGGAGCAAAGGCTAGGCCTTATGGGGGTGGGAGGTGGGGGTGGGAACAAGGATAGGGCTTTGCTGTTACAAATGATTTATGCCTGTCAGTTCTGTGCTCTGAAAACAAACTGGAGTCAATTAGGCAGTGGAAATATGCAGATGTTTCTCCATGCCAAATGTGAACAGAGAGAGCTTCTACATTTCCTAGTCTGTCAGAGAGAGCCTTTTAACTCTGCACTGAAAGGACGGCTTTGTTCAGAGATGAAGCTAAGCAGCCTGGCTCTGAGCAGACAGGTGAATGACATCTCGCATCTTCAAAAGGAAAAAAAACGAGATTTCCTCCTTGCCAAAGTTGGCGGATGTTTGGAACCAGTTTGCAGCTCAGAACTTTTTCCACGGCAGGTAATACAAAATTTTGTCACAGGCTTTCATTGTGTGCATTGTCAAGTCAATGCCGACTCCTGGCAACCCAGCAGCCCCTGAGTTTTGTTGGCAAGGTGTGACTGAAAGTAGATTTTCGGGCCTTGCTTCCAAGGCAATGGAGAGTAAAGTGACTTGCCCATGATCACAAGGAGTGGCAGTGGGAACTGAACACTCTTTTCTTGGTCAACCACTAGGCTACTCTTCCACTCCTCCACTGAGGCTTTCATCATAAAACAAAAATATGACCGAGTCTAATATGTGTGTGCCTCACTTCTGATTGCACGCAGAGGATCCTAGGGGTAGACAAGCACTATTACACAGGGAGGTGAATACCCTACTGACACTAGGGATCCATGCACAGGGTTCCCTATTTGCCAGTGGAACGGACAGGTCCCTGGGTCCGTGCATTGTCCAGCAAGTGACATAATCAGATGTCGACAGAAGAGCAGTATAAAAGCTGAAAGCCTACTGCAACACACAACTAAGGCTCTTCATCAGGGGCATGTGACTGAAGGGGTGTGGCCAAGTTGAATGCCCCTTCGAAGCCACAGAGGAGGCATTTGGAGGGGAGAATCTTTGTAGCAATCTGGACAAGTTTGTTATGAAGAGGAAAGGCAAGAAGGGGAAGAGAGGAGGGGATGTTAAAAATACTGAGGCCATTATTTATGGCCTTATGGATGAACATCTTAAGCCTATATTGACCTTCAGATGTATCCCAAGACTAATCTCTCCTCCGGTGGTGCCTCCCTGAGTTTGGGTGGTCGGACTCCACCCCTTCAGCCTTGTTCTACTGTGGAGGAACGTTTACGCCTTTCCTTTGAAAACGCACAACAATCTATTCTGATTGTGATCCTTGAAGGGAATTTAGGACTGGCTCCCCTAGTACCTAATGTAAGCCTTAGCAGCACTCCCTTCCTGCGGGTGGTGCCACCTTCACAGGATAGACCTAAGAAGTTTCCTTAAAAGTTGTTGTAAACAGGATGAATGCTGCCCTTAAAGGGATATTGTCTCGTTTATGTGAATTTACTAAAGAGACAATATTGAACTTTATTGACAGAAGAAAAAGTGGGCTGGTTTTGAAGTGCATATTATATCTATGCAAGCAGTGGGTGCCACACGGAGTAAGGACAGCATGACTTTGACATTTTAAATTAGAGCAGTTAAAGAATATGATGATATCTAGGAATCTTCAGTTCCTGACATCTCCATTTATGCGATTTGTTGTCCCCCTCAGAGCTTCTTCAGAAATACTTGAAAGAGGTGTTATATTACCCTCATGTTGAATCTTTACTATTTGCAAATATGTATTATCTTCTGACAAGTTCCAAAAAGGTTTATGAGAAAGAAGGCGTTGACAGTTTGGACTCGACCATCTTTTTGGAAGCCTCAATTATATACCAAGTTGTGCGACTTTTACAGTCACCTTTCAGTGTGAAAAAGGATAAAATATCATCTGTTTTGAAGTTATTTTCTGAAAAAGCCCTTTGCTTTTTGTGCTCGAAGAATAAATGTTTTCCAGATGTTTCTGACATAGATGCGTAGGAGGCTGTTCTTGCAGCTGAAGTCATAAGTTTTGGCTGTGGGAGCAACTTTCTTTCTCAAGTTCCCTTGTAAATATTTGATTACTTGTAAGGGTGATGATTTTCTTTTCTTTGATCCTACTCAATTAGAGAATTTTCTTTTAAGGAAGCTCAGATGACAAGACTTTGACTTTCATACTTTGGACACATCATGCGAAGAGAGAGATCATTAGAGAAAGACATCATGCTTGGCAAGATAGAAGGTCAATGCAAAAGAGGAAGGCCAGCAATGAGATGGATCGAGACAATAACAGCAGCTACGGGTACCAGTCTGTCAACAATGAGCCGCCTGACTGAAGACCGAACACAATTTAGGATAGCTATCCAGAGGGTCGCCATGAGTCGACTCCGACTCGACGGCACTTAACAACAACAAGATGAAAGTTTGGTTCTTAGGATGTTTTTTTTCAGAAACTGCCTCTCTTAGCCAGTGACATTCTGTCTTTAGCTGATATCAGTTCCTGAGAGAAATGGAAAGGTCTAGATGCTGGATCCACCGAAAGAAAATGGCAAAGGCAGCATAAGAGTGAAATGTCTGATCCCAATTTAAGCCCTTTCTGAGGGCTGAGGAGGGAATATTTAGAAAATTATAGCAACGATCAACGTAGCAAATCTAGGTTTTTAATAAAATCTGGAAGAAAGTGTGATATCATAATAAGTCCCTGTGTCTTAGAAAAGAATGACCCTAACGCCCAACAGCTGTTGTCAGCTTGGCCAAAGATGCACCCAGTCCGAAAACTGCTGTCTTGCAAGGGGTCGTGACTGGGGTTTCATGCTGTTGCATTTTATTTGGTAAAAACATTCACCCTTTAGCTCTCACCTTTCCAGTAGTAGTTAAAAACAAGTTACATTAGAATATACGGCAGGGCGGGGGGCAGATATTCAGCGATGGCAGCCAGCTAGTGATTGCTACTGAACTTTGAACCCAGATATTCAGTCTCGGGGCCATATCCAGCCACTGGTATTGAATATCCGAGTTGGCTGGACAGCATATTAACTAACCGGCTAATGGCAATATTCAGCCACTGCCTGGATGGCAAAAGCGGCTAAAGGTAGGTGGGCCTTTCATGTGCCTAACTTTAGCTACTTTAGGATAATTGGCTAGCAGCTGAATATTGCTTCTAGCCGGTTATCTCTGGGTGCTGCCTCTGATCCTCCCCCGGAACACTTAGGTGCCAAAACCAGGGCTGTCCAATGGCACTAACCTGCTGCGTACGTCTTGTAGTGCTACACAAATGGCCAGTAGTAGTGCCACTGAATAGCCCTCTGAGCGCCATGTCTGCAAGCCACCTAAATGGCTTTGAGTATCCGCCACCTAGGAGCCTAACAAAAGATTTGCCATAGTGGGTCAGAGCAAAGGTCCATCCCAATAGTGGCCAGGTCAGGATCCCAGAAGGTAGACCGATTCCATGCTGCTTATCCTAGTCCACTTTAAAATGGACTTTTCCTCCAGAAACCTGTCCAGACCTCTTCTAAACCCAGCTGTACTAACAGCTTTTACCACATCCACTGCCAATAAATTCAAGCTGAATTACACAATGAGTGAAAAACTATATTCTACAATTAAATGTACTACTTTGCAGCTTGTCCCCGAGTCTTTCTACTTTTTGAAGGACTAAACAACAGTCACGTTTACTTGTTCGACTCTGCCCATTATTTTATAGACTTCTATCATACTTCCACTCAGCCATCTCTTCTCCAAGCTGAAGAGCCCTAATCTTTTATGCCTTTCCTCACAGGGTATCCTTCCATCCCCTTTATCATTTCGGTGATCCTTCTCTGTACCTTTTCTAATTCTGCTATATCGTTTTTTTAGGTGCAGCAACAAAAACTGCACACAATATTCAAGGTCGATCACACCATGGAGCAGAACAGAGGCATTATAATATCCTTTGCTTTATTCTCCAAAACTTTGCTCGCATTCTATTCGCTTTCTTGGCTGCCGTTGCACACTGAGCAGAGGATTTCCATGTATTATCCACAATGATGCCCAGATTCTTTTCCTGGGTGGTAATTCCCAGCGTGACACTTTGCATCGTGCAACTAGAGTTTGGATTATTCTTTCCTAAGTGCATAACCTTGCAGGTGTCGACACTAAATTTCAGCTGCCATTCGGATGCTGAGTCTCCCAATTTGTTAAGGTCCTCTTGCAATTTTTCACAATCCACTTGGGATTTAACAACTTTGAATAATTCTACTACTACTACTGAGCATTTGTACCAGTCATACGCAGCGCTGCACAAACATGTAAGAGACAGTCCCTGCACATCAGATCTTACAATCTAGTCAAGACAGACAACACAGAAGGTGTAGACAAGGATAAAACAAGGGGGAAAGAAAGTAGATCAGGTGAGTCGAGATTCAAAAGCAGCAGCGAAGAGGTGAGTTTTCAGCCTGGATTTGAAGAGGGTCAGAGAAGGTGCCTGGCGTACAGACACAGGTAGTTTGTTCCAGGTGTGTAAGGTGCAGCAAGGTGAAAGGAGCGAAGACTGGAGTAAGCAGTAGAAGAGAAGGGCACAGATAGAAGCAGTTTGCTAGAAGAGCGGAGTTCCCGAGGGGGGTCGTAAGGAGAGATAAGAGAAGAAAAGTACTGAGGAGCAGCAGAGTGAATACATTTATAGGTCAGCAGGAGAAGTTTGAACTGGATGCGGAAATGGATAGGGAGCCAATGAAGTGACTTGAGAAGAGGCGTAATATGGGCATGACGAGGCTGGCGGAAGATTAGTCGCACAGCAGAGTGTTGAACAGATTGAAGGGGAGAGAGATGATTCAAAGGGAGACCAGCAAGGAGTAGGTTACAGTAGTCAAGATGGGAGGTGATTAAGGAGTGGATAAGCATTTTAGTAGTATGTTCAGAAAGGAAAGGGCGGATTTTGCTAATGTTATAGAGAAAGAAACAGCAGGTCTTAGCTACGAGCTGGATATGTGTGGAGAAAGAGAGAGAGGAGTCAAAGACAACCCCCAGATTGCTGGCCAAGGAAACAGGAAGGAGTACAGAGTTATCCACAGAGACTGAGAAAAGAGGAAGAGGAGGGGAGGTTTTAGGGGGAAAGATGAGAAGTTCAGTCTTGGCCATGTTCAGTTTCAAGCGGCAGTGAGACATCCAGGCAGCAATGTCAGAGAGGCAGGCAGAGATCTGGGTCTGGATTGCCGGAGAGATTTCAGGCGTAGAGAGGTAGATCTGGGAGTCATCAGCATACAGATGGTACTGAAAGCCATGGGAAGAGATAAGCGCACCAAGGGACTGGGTATAGAGAGAGAAAAGGAGTGGACTCAAGACAGATACTTGGAGTACACCAACTGGGAGGGGGATAGCGGAGGAGGAGGAGCCACCAGAACACACACGGAAGGAGCGATGGGAGAGATAAGAGAAGAACCAGGATAGTACAGAGCCCTTAAAACCAAGCGAGGACAGGGTATCGAGGAGAAGGTTGGGGTCAACAGTGTCGAAAGCAGCAGAGAGGTCAAGAAGGATGAGGACAGAGTAAAGGCCCTTGGATTTTGCCAGGAACAAGTCACAGGAGACTTTGACAAGAGCCGTTTCAGTAGAGTGTAAAGGGCGAAAGCCAGACTGTAAGGGATCCAGGAGGGCATGAGAGGAGAGGAAGTCGAGGCAGCGGCGGCGAACCGCACGTTCAAGTAGTTTAGAAATGAAGGGAAGGAGAGAGATGGGTCGATAATTGGAAGGACAGGTGGGATCGAGTGAGGGTTTCTTGAGGAGAGGTGTTGTCTCAGATTTGATCACCTCACTCATTGTTCCCATTATCAGGTCATTTCTAAGTATATTATAAAGCAGCGGGCCCAGCACAGATCCCTGGAGTACTCCACCTTTCACCTTTCTCCACTGAGAAAATTGACCATTTAGCCCTATTCTCTGTTTTCTGTCTTTTAATCAGTTCCCAATGCACAGTACGGCACTATCACATCACTTTACAGAAGCGAGGGACATCTTGAACAATTTTCAGAAGACTGTGTTCGTGAGAAACTAGCTCAACTTAAAGTAGACAAAGCGATGGGACCGGATGGGATACACCCTAGAATACTGAGGGAACTTGGGGACGTTCTAGCAACTCCACTGACTGACCTTTTCAATGCCTCGTTAGAGTCGGGAGTGGTGCCAAAGGACTGGAGAGAGGCTCATGTGGTGCCTTTACACAAAAGCGGAAGTAAGGATGTGGTTGAAAACTACAGGCCGGTTAGTTTAACTTCGGTGGTGAGTAAATTATTGGAAACGCTGCTGAAAGAGAAAATAGTGAGGTTTCTGGAGTCCGGCGGATTACAGGATCCGAGGCAGCATGGATTCACCAGAGGCAGGTCTTGTCAGACAAATCTGATTGATTTCTTTGACTGGGTGACCAGGGAGTTGGACCGAGGGAGAGCTCTAGATGTGGTGTATTTAGATTTCAGTAAAGCCTTTGACACTGTTCCTCACAGGCGACTTATAAACAAACTGAGCACCCTAGGGATGGACCCTAAAGTTACTGCTTGGGTTAGAAATTGGTTGGGTGGGAGGCGACAAAGAGTACAAGTAAATGGAGCTCACTCTGAGGAGAAGGATGTTACCAGTGGTGTGCCCCAGGGATCTGTCCTTGGTCCGATTCTTTTTAACATCTTTGTTAGTGATATAGCGGAAGGGCTGTCGGGTAAGGTTTGCCTCTTTGCGGATGATACCAAAATCTGCAATAGAGTAGACACCCAGGAAGGTGTAGATAACATGAGGAGGGATCTAGCTAAGCTTGAAGAATGGTCTAGAATTTGGCAGCTGGGATTTAATGTTAAAAAATGTAAGGTCATGCATTTGGGCTGCAGCAATCCAAGGGAGCAATACAGTATAGGAGGTGAAGTACTTTTGTCCACTAAAGAAGAGCGGGACCTAGGCGTGGTTGTGTCTGATGATCTTAAAGTAGCTAAACAGGTAGAAAAGGCGACGGCAAAAGCTAGAAGGATGCTTGGGTGCATACGGAGAGGAATGGCTAGCAGAAAAAAGGAGGTGACAATGCCTCTGTATAAGTCTTTGGTGCGACCTCATTTGGAGTATAGTGTGCAATTCTGGAGACCGCACCTTCAAAAGGATGTGAACAGGATGGATTCGGTGCAGAGGGTTGCTACTAAAATGATTAATGGGCTTCATTATAAAGCATATGAGGACAGACTTAAGGATCTTAATATGTACACCTTAGAGGAAAGGCGGGATAGAGGTGATATGATTGAGATGTTTAAATACCTCCGTGGCATAAATGTTCAGGGAGAGAGCCTCTTTCAATTGAAAGCAAGTTCTGCTACGAGGGGACATGGGATGAGGGTGAAGGGAGATAGATTCAGGAGTGATATGCGGAAATATTTCTTTACGGAAAGAGTAGTGGATCTGTGGAATAGTCTCCCAGTGGAGGTGGTAGAGATGAGGACAGTAACTGGATTCAAAAATGCATGGGACCAACACAGAGGATCTCTAAAGGTAAAAAGTGGACTGTTGTAGTTATGGAAGGACAGACTAGATGGGCCTTGTGGTCTTTTTCTGTCATCATGTTTCTATGTTTCTTTAATTCCTTCATGCAGCCCCAGATACACTATATCAGCCAGCTCACCTTTATCTACCTGTTTTTTCTCTCCTTCAAAAAAAGTAGCAGATTGCTGAGGCAAGACTTCCCTTGGCTAAACCCATGTTGTTTATTTATTTATTTAACAAGGGGAGGGGCGGTTATACCGCTTTATCATTTCCGTCAAAGTGCTTTACACTGTAACTTAAACTTGGTACTCATAATGTATATTGATAATGGATTTTTCTGAGGCAGTGGAGGGTTAAGTGAGTGCTGGTAGGAATCAATCCCTGGTCTTGAGCTTCCCAAACCAGTGCTCTAACCATATCCCATTAAACACGAAATATCAATATGTTCAGTAATTTTATATTCAGGTACTAGAGGCATTTCCATGTCCCCAGAGAGTTTACAAGCTAAGTTTGCACCTGAAGCAATTGAGGGTTACGTGACTTACCCAGGTTCACAAGGAGTAGTAGAGGAAGGTGAACCCTGGCTTTCCTTTTGTTAGGAACTGGGCAATATTCTGGGGAAGGGAGGGGCTTTTCCGAAAGGACAGGGTGGAATGAGGCTGCTGGCATTAGGAGATCGAGCAGCTTTTAAACTAGATAATGGGGGAAAGCAGACAGTCGCCCAAGAGTGCATGGCTCGGAAGGATGTATCTTTGAAGGATAGTAGCAAAACAGGGAAGTCAGGGCATCCCAATAGGTTCCGATAAAGATAAAAGTAACCCAGGTGCCTTTAAGTAAAATTAGACAGAGTTGAAAGATTCCAAGTTAACCCTGTTATCAAAGAGCCAGACTGTTAAAATGAGCAAAAAAACCATTTTAAAATGCCTGTATGCAAATTCTAGCAGTCTAAAAAATAAGACAGGAGAGTTAGAATATATAGCAATGCGTGAAAGGTTAGATAGAATCTGCATTTCAGAGACCTGGTGGAAGGAGGACAACCAATGGGACACTGTGATACCAGACTACAAACTATATCGCAATGATAAGATGGATCACATTGGTGGAGGGGTAACTCTCTATGTTAAAGAGGGCGTAGAGTCCAACAGGATAATGGTTTTGCAGGAAACAAAATACACTGTAGAATCTCTATGGATAGAAATTTCATGTAAAAAGGGGAAGGGAATGGCAGTGGGGGTGTACTACCGTCTGCCTGGACAGAATGAACAAACAGATGATAAAATCCCAACAGAAATTAGGAAAGCTAGCAAAGTTTGCAACACATTAATAATAGGGGATTTCAATTACCCTGGTATTGACTGAGTCAGTGTCACATCAGGACATTCTAGGGAGCTAAATGACTGCTTCATGGAACAGCTTGTTCAGGAACCGACACGAGGGGAAACTATTTTACGCCTAGTCTTCAGTAGAATGCAGGATCTAGCACAAGAGGTATCTGTTTTGGGGCCGCTTGGCAGTAGCGATCATAACATGATCACATTTGTTTTAATAATTGGAGGGAGGATAGCAAGGAAAATCACTGCACTAGCATTTAACTTTCAAAAAGGAGATTATAATAAAATGAGGGAAATGGTTAAGAAAAACTAAAAGGAGCAACTGCTAAGTTTAAGAGTTTACATGAGGCCTGGGTGTTATTTAAAAATATTATCTTGGAAGTCCAGACCAGATGCATTCCACGCTTTAAAAAAGGCGGAAGGAAGACCAAATGGCAGCCAGCGAGGTCAGAGAGGCCATTAGAGCTAAGAGAGAATCTTTCAGAAAATGGAAAAAGCCAAATGACAAAACAGGAAACAGTATAAGTATTTGCAAGTTAAATGCAAGTCATTGATAAGGCAGGCAAAGAGCAAATTTGAAAACAAGCTTGCCATGGAAGCTAAAGCGCATAATAAAAACTTTTTCAAGTGCACTCATAGCAAAACACCTCTGAGAGAATCAGTTAGACCATTAGATGATGGAGGGGTAAAAGATGCACTGAGAGAGGACAAGGCTATAGCTGAGAGACTGGATGCATTTTTTGCTTCAGTCTTTACTAAATAAGATATAGAAAACTTACCTATGCTAGAAATGATATTTAAAGGTGATGTATTGGAGGAACTGAAACAAATCTGGATAAATCAGGATGATGTAATACAGCTAATTGATACACTAAAGAGCAAAAAATCACCTAGACTGAATGGCATACATCCCAAGGTGCTGAAAGAATTGAAATATGAGATTGCAGAACTATTAGTAACGTCACCTATCATTAAAATCATCTGTAGTATCCGAAGATTGGAGAATGGCCATTTTAACTCCAGTTTTTAAAAAGAGTTCCAGGGGCGATCTGGGAATCTACAAACCGGTGAGTCTGACATTTTTTTATAATGGCAGAAACCATTGTAAAAAAAAACCAGTTATTGAACATGTAGATAGTCATGGCTTAATGGGAGACAGCCAACATGGCTTTAGACAAGGAAGATCTTGTCTTACTAATCTGTTGTTTTTTTGAAGGTGTGAATAAACAAGTAGACAAAGGTGAGTCAGCTGATATAGTGTATCTGGACTATCAGGAAGCCTTTGACAAGGTCCCTCATCAGAGACTTTTGGCAAAACTAGAAAGTCATGGGATAGGAGGCAGTGTACTATTGTGGATCAGGAACTAGTTAAAAGATAGAAAGCAGAGGGTTGGGCTAAATGGCCAGTTTTCTCAATAGAGAAAGGTAAATAGTAGAGTACTCCAGGGATCTGTACTGGGCCCGCTGCTTGTTAATATATTTATAAATGACCTGGAAATGGAAATTATGTGTGAGGTGATCAAATCTGCAGATGACACAAAAGGATTGTGAAAAATTGCAAGAGGATCTTGAAAAATCGAGAGACTGGGCGTCCAAATGGCAGATGAAATTGAATATGCAAAGTTGTGTCTTAGGGAAGAACAACCCAAACTATGATTACACAATGCAAGGGTCCACATTAGGAACCATTACCCAAGAAAAGGATTTGGGCATCATCACAGATAATACGTTGAAACCCTCTGCCCAGTGTGCAGCGGCGGCTAAAGAAAAGAATGGAGAACAAAACCAGGGATATTATCATGCCACTGTATCGCTCCATAGTGCAACCTCACCTTGAATCTTGTATGCAATTCTAATCACCAAAGAAAGGATATAGCAGAATTAGAAAAGATACAGAGAAGAGTTACAAAAATCGAAAAGGGGTATCTTTATGAGAAAAGGCTTAAAAGGTTAGGGCTCTTCAACCTGGAAAAGAGACAGCTGACGGGAGATATGTTAGAGGTCTATAAAATAATGAATGGAGTGGAACAGGTAAATGTACATCGGTTATTTACTCCTTCAAAAAGTAGAAAGACTAGGGGACATGCAATGTAGCACATTTAAGACTAATCGGAGAAAATATTTTTTCACTCAGCACGTAATCAAATTCTGGAATTTGTTACCAGAGGATGCAGTAAAAGCTATTAATGTAGCTAGATTTAAGAGAGGTTTTCATGAGTTCCTGGAGGAAAAGTCCATAGACCATTATGAAAGAGGACCAGGGATAAGCAGTATAGAATGTGTATACCTTTTGGGAACCTGACAGGTACTTGTGACCTAGGTTGGCCACTGCTGGAAACAGGATACTGGGCTTGTTGGACCCTTGGTCTGACCCTGTATGGCATATCTTATGTTCGTATATACCAGCGATGGCGAACCTATGGCACGCGTGCCAGCTGTGGCACGCGAAGGCCTTGCAGCTGGCACGCGGGAAGGTCGCACAATAAAAAAAAAAAAAAGCCGCCCGCTGCCGCCGCGGCGGCATGGAGTGTCCCGCGGGGCTCCCTCTGCACGGCGGGACTCTCCCGGCGCTGCTCAGCCCCTCTCTGCCGGCTTGCAGAGACGCGAAGGGAGAGTCTCCCTCGCGTCTCTGTTAAGCCCGCAGGGGCTGATGGGAAATTTCCCATCTGCCCCTGCGGGCTTAAGAGAGACGCGAGGGAGACTCTCTCTCCCTTCGCGTCTCTGCAAGCCGGCAGAGAGGGGCTGAGCAGCGCCGGGAGAGTCCCGCCGGGCAGAGGGAGCCCCGCGGGACACTCCATGCCGCCGCGGCGGCAGCGGGCAGCTTTTTTTTTTTTATTGCCATGAGCCGAGGGAGGGGGGTTAAGACTGGCAATGGGCTAGGGAGGGAGAGAGGGGGGTTAAGACTGGCAATGGGCTAGGGAGGGAGGGAGGGGGGTTAAGACTGGCAATGGGCTAGGGAGGGAGGGAGGTTAAGACTGGCAATGGGCTAGGGAGGGAGGGGGGTTGAGACTGGCAATGGGCTAGGGAGGGAGGGGGTTGAGACTGGCAATGGGCTAGGGAGGGAGGGGGGTTGAGACTGGCAATGGGCTAGGGAGGGAGTAGGCTCATGGGGGGGCTTGGACTGGAATTGGGCTGAGTGGAGGGGAGCTATGATTTGACATGGGCTGATGGTGGGGCTAGGAAATGAGTAGAAATGGGCTGATGGGGGGGCTAGGATTGAAAATGAGCTGATGAAGGGACTTGGACTGGAAATGGGCTGATGCAGGGACTAGAAGGGAATGGATGCTGGGTGAGACTGGAACTAGAAGGGAGCTGATGTTGGGGGAGGATTAGAATGGGATGGGGCTGGGAGAGTAAAATGGAGGGGGGAAAAATATTTTGTGTAGGAGGGATGAAAAATCTACAATTGGCCAGGTATTGGGAGAGTAATTGGGGATTGAGGATGGAGGGGTAAAATTTGTGTGGATGAAATAGGAATGAGGAAAGAGCAAAAGGAGAAAGAGTAGTATGTTAAAGCAGATGTAGAGAGAGAGAGAGAGAGAATGGAAAAAAAACTAGAAGAGAGAAGAAAGGACAAATGGACAGCAGACGATGGAGAGTTAGCAGAAAACATGAAGAAACCAGAAGAAGGTGGCTGGACCAATTGCAACTGAAAAAAAATGCACAAAAGGTAGAAAGATATCTCTTTATTTTGAATTTATTAACTGGAATATGTCAGCTCTGGGAAATGTGCATCATTAACATCTGCGCTTTGTTTGGTACAAGAGGAAATTCCTATTTGACGTTGCCACTTGTTCTCTTTCCCCAGTATTCTCTGAAATGTATTGGTTTAATATTTGCAGTGTTGCCTTTTGATAGGTAGGGTATGGTGCTTTGTGAGTCCTGGTAATGCTGTCAGGATACGGCGGGTTTGCTATGGGTTCTAAATGGGCAGCGTTTGTAGTAGTTCCTAATGTGCCTGGCGGTTGGCACTGGATTATAGTAATGTAGAAATCTTTTAGTCTTTCTTTATCCATACACTCATTAAGAGACATGTTTACTAAAAGTTAGTGTATGGTAACATTATGCAAATATTTATGCAAATAAGACCACTTATGCAAATGACGTGCTGGCACTTTGAGGAAATTCTTTGGTTTTGTGCGGCAGTTTGGGCACTCGGGCTCAAAAAGGTTAGCCATCACTGGTATATACTATTCATTTTTAAAATCAGAGTGGGCATCACACCATCCTATATGTCCAACCTCATTCAGAATTGCACTCCAACCAGACATCTTCGATCTACACAGGTTTGCAAAATCTCGATCCCTCCCCAACTATTCCATCTAGTGGACACACAGAAAAAGGCATTCATAGCAGCACCCAAAGGCCTGAAATAACCTCCTACTTACATCTCATTCCTTATTCAGAAAATCCCTGAAAACCATGGATCTTCCATGCGGAACTGACTAGATGGTTTCCTGATTTTGTTCTATGCCAAATACCTAATGGGGGTTATTTTGGGAAACCCTATTGGTGCTCTGAACATCTGAAAACAGGCGTAGACATATGCAAAGCACCAAGATATCTCCAGAGCCATTTAAGAAGCTGGCTCTGTGGATATCCCCAGCCTGAGGATGTCCAAGTCTAAATGCAGCAATGATTTCAGAAACGTCTGACATCGTGTCTACTTTTATATGTACGGCATTGCTTGCATACCCCTTGTAGCACTACGCAAATGATATCTAGTAGTAGGAGACGTGCTCCAGACATGAACAGGACTCATCCAGACGGCCCTCCACAATCCCAGTTCTCAGCACAATCACAGTGATAGCAGCATTGAGATCTGAACCCTGGCTTCCGTAGCTTTAGCCCATTAGGCTATCCTCGGTGTCCAGATTCTGAACTCTGATTCTGGGGATGCCTATGTAGATGCCCCCGCAGATGTCCATATTGGGCACGTCCACGTTTGCGAGCTCGTGTCTGCACCTGGACGTGCCTGTTTGTTTTTCAGACGTTCTCGCTTAGATGTCCGAGATTGCACATGGATGACCCTTCTAAAATCCCCCTGCACTTGTTTACTTTTCTATTTTGATTTTACAGTCCCACTATGTTGAAACCATAATCCCCAACATCACACTGTCTTGTACCAGGAATTTTTCTGACATCCCAGTGCAAGCTTTAGATCCTTTATTTGTTAACTAACAAATCGATATTGGGGGTAGAGCTTTAACTTGGTTTCAATCCTTTCTTTAACATCACTCTTATAGGGTTGTGACTTGCAGTGATAACTCTCAGCCGTCTTTTCTTGCTTGTGGGGTCCCTCAGAGGTCGATTTTATTCCCTGTTTTGTTTCATATCTCTTCAGCCCCTCTTGCAGTTTTAATGCACAGTTTGGGTTTTGAGGTGAACATGTATTCATATTATTATCCAACAAAGGGCACAACACCACAATGGCTGTTGTTGGTCAATAAAGGTTATTACACGTCCCTCTGCCTGCTATCCACGTCTCTTTGTTGGACTTCATATTATTATCCTCCACAATACCTGGGACTCTGCATTTCAGATGCTTCTTCCCTCTCATCTGGATACTATTGCTCGTTGGTTGCAAATCCATCAGCTCGTGCTCAATGCTAGGAAATCTGCATTTGGTTTTGCCAATATTGGCACCATGCAAGTAAATATTCCAATAAACAGAAGGGACAGGTGCAACTGCTACATACAGATGGGCAAGATGGACAAAGATAATGGCACAAGGGCAAACGAAAATGTGTAACCAGATTAGTTGTCAACTATATATACAAAAGAATAAGGTCAATGGATTTAGGCACAGTTTCAGGTTGAGCAGCAGAATGAGTGACTAGAAAATCAGCTTGAGAGAAGAGACAGACTTTTACGTGCTTTCTGAAGTAGAGGTAGTTTTGAATTAGACATAGTCCCTCTAAGAGTGAGTTTCAGACTGTGGGGGCTACTCTCGAAAAGCTTGCTGGTGGGTGTCACAACGTGTGATTTCTTTTGGCGAGGGTACAGTTAGGGATGTTCCTTGTGAGGATCATAGAGGCCTCAAAATTGTGCAGAGATTTTTCCATCAATAGCGCATAGGGAGTTGCATGATCTGTGCTTTGTTTGGCTATTATGGAACAGTAGAACGTTCAGTTCCCATGAGGCCTTGAGGTCTGAGTTTCAAATTGAACAAGAGACACTTTGTTTCTGTTGGCAGATACGGGAGGCCGTGTCCAAATCTGAGCAGTGGGGCTAGAGGGATTGTTTCCTTAGTCCTTTGGAGAGGTACCTTTGTGACTCTTCATATGCGGAACATTTTTTGACTGCATCGCGTCCTTGTGCTGGATGATCTACCTTGGCCACTGGAGCGTCTGATCAAAACATGGAACACAGAGCTACAGCTGTCCCTCGATGAAAGTGAATGGGAGGTTATTTGTTGCTCAGCCCATTCAGTCTCCATATGCCACTGACAGGTGAAATTGATGATCTGACCTTTGCCTCACAGCTATTGGTATCGCCTTTTTTATTCTCGTTTCCTGAGGGGGCATCGCCTTTTTGCTGGTGTGGTTGTGGTCTTCCTGGTGATCACATTCATGTTTGGTAGGCTTGCCCCTGGATAGCGCAGTTTTGGTAGCACTTTCACTGGGAAGTCTGGACTATAATACATAGGGAGCAGGGTGGCCCAACCACTAGGCAAACTAGCTGGCCACCTAAGGCAGCAGCTTCTGGGTGAGGGAGATGAAAAAGAGCATGGCATTCAAAGCTAAACAATAGTTTCTGCCAGTCGGGGGGGGGGGGCAGAAGGTTTTTGCCCAGGGTGCCAACACCATGAACCAACTCTGGAGCCAACCCTGGTAGGGAGGTGATTTTGACCCCTTCTCTTTGTTTGCTTGGGTATGGATTGACGATATCTCTTCCGCCTGTGGACGCTGTCTTGTTAGCCCAGTACCTCTTGGCTGCCTGGCACATGATTGCTACCTTCTGAAAAAAAAAACATTTCAAAGCTTGGTTTTTTGCATCAACAGGTTCTGGAGGTATTGCTCATTGAAAAATTGCCTTACTCCTTGAGGGGTCAATCTGATGCGTATGACAAGATCTGGCATAAATACTGGGCATGGAGGGTCTTACTGTAGGAGGGTCTGCCTTGACAATGCCTGGCGCTCACTTATGGGAATAAAGGGGGGAGCTTCTACTCAGGACCAGCACTACCATTATTTATTTATTTAACAGGTTTTCTTATACCGCCTTATCATAAAATCAAAGCGGTTTACAATATAACAACAAACTTTACCGAGAACATGTGGTCTAGGCAAGGGTGGCATGCAGGAGATGCTAGCAAGCATAACTTATTTACATTTTAACATATAGACATTTACAGGACAGCACATGACGTGAATCTGGGGGGAATAGGTCATGAGGGTAGTCCAGCATGTTTATTTATTTATTTATTTAACAAGTTTTCTATACCGCCTTTTCCTTCAATCAAAGCGGTCACAAGAAATACAAAGGTTATAGGCAAGGGAAACAAACACAGTATAAACATAACAGTACAATGTGCTGGGAGAGTTCATTGAAGTATTCCATGAAGAGGAATGTTTTCATCTTCTTCCTAAAGTCTTTTAGGTCCGTGGTTGTCCTTAGTGCATCTGGAAGAGCGTTCCAAATGGCGGGCGCTGCAAGCGATAGAGCTCTCCTGGTCATAGAGTTGTTGGCTTTGGTGAATGAGCTGGGTGTTTGGATGATCTCTATAGTGTTCTGTCTTCGTGGTCTGTTGCTTGGTTTTATGCAGATAAGGTCCTGGAGTGTTTCTGCTGACAAGTTGTGTCTGATTTTGAAGATGGTTAGGGCTGACTTAATTTGGCCCTTGAGGTGATCGGGAGCCAGTGGAGCTGGTACAAGATGGGCTTTATTTGATCAAATTTTGTTGAACTAGTGATGATCTGGGCGGCAGTGTTTTGGGCCAGTTACAGGGTCCGGGTCATTTGTTTTGGTAGACCATTGAGAATGGAATTGCAATAATCTAGTATAGGCGTTATGACAGTCTGGCAGACTGTGCAGAAATGGTCCTAGCTGAGGAGGGGTTTGAGCCTTCGGATGGTAGCCATTTTATGGAATGCATTTCGGGTGATTTTGTTGATGCGTAGTTTTAGATTCAGGTTACAGTCCAAGATAACTCCCAGATACTTTACTTCTTCTTTAACTATTATGGATATGTTTATTTATTTATTTATTTATTTATTTACTACACACTTATATACCGCTACTTCCAGCGATCAGCAGCGGTTTGATTCATCTTTGGGGATAGCCAATCAAGACTTGGGGGGGGGGGGTATATACATAGATCTGAGGTCACAGCACACATGATTAGCGTTTTCGGGGATGAATCATACGTTCTTACATTTATATATACATATTTACATATTTAAACATATAGCAGTTTTACAATTCCCTCACAGTTGATGGTCATAGTTGATTGTAATGATTTCGGAATAAGTGAGTTTTTAGCTCTTTCCTGAATTTGGTGATGTCCTTGGTCAGACGCAGCTCGCAGGGGAGTTGATTCCAGAGAGTTGGCGCAGAGAATGAGAATGCTCTACGACTCGTACTTGTTTTCACTGTTCTGATGTTGGTGGGGACTTGCATGTTTCCCGAGTTGATGGTTCTTCTGTACCTATTTGTAGGTTGCATGCTGATAAGTGAGGATAGGAATGATGGGGATACGTTGTTTATTAGTTTGAAGGTGGTCACTAATATCTTGTATTGTATCCTGGCTGCAATTGGAAGCCAGTGTAGCTCTATTAAAATGGGGGTAATGTGTTCAGCAATGCTTGTTCCCATTATGATCCTGGCTGTTACGTTTTGGGCCATCTGAAGGATATTTAGTGATCTTTTAGGCAGACCTTGTAAGATGGCATTACAGTAATCTAGGTGCGGTATGTTTGCCAGGTTGATTGAAATTGGGGGGGGAGGGAGTAAAGGAGGTATCTCTCATGATAATTAGATCCTCGGTCTTTTTGAAGTTGATGCTTAGGTTGTTGTTTGATAGCCAGCCATTCATCTCTTGTATGCAATTTGCTATAGTTGTGTAATCCGATAGGTCTATGTGTATTGGGGTGTATACCATAATGTCATCTGCATATATGGCATATAGTATGTTATGTTTTCTAAAGATGCTGCATATTGGTTTTATATAAAGGTTGAAGAACAGTGCGGACAAGGAGGAGTCTTGTGGGACTCCCTGTTCTGTGACAAATGGGGTGGAGGTGTTTGCCCCAAGGTTTACTCATTGTCGCCGGTCAGAGGTAGGACTGAAACCACTTTGTAGTGTTTGTTTTATTTCAGCAGAGCACCAAGGAGCTGATGCAGGTCTTGTCATACTGTGACTGGCATTTGCTATCTCAGGAGCTTTTGCTGCTTCAGTTATGGTGATGTTCCATGTTTTGCTTGCTTCATCCAGATTGGAGAAGTCTTGTGGGAGCTTATGGAGGGTATCATTCAGGAATTTATCCTTGTCAAATCCTTTGAATCTTCTTTCAGGGTGAGGTTTTCTCTGTTCTGATCTTTGGTGAGGAATATGCAGCTTAAAGTGAATGGCATGATGGTCCGACCAAGATATCAGTGTGACCTGAGGAGATGTTATTCTGTCTTGTTCCAATAGGTTTCTTGGGGCGAATATGTGATCTGGGGTGGTTCCTAGGCAGTGGGAGGGTCCAGTGAGCAGTTGGGTGTACTGCAATGATTCCATTGCTTTGAGAAAAATGGCAGACACTTTGCTGGGTGCACAGTTGAGGTTGAGATCTCCCAATAGTATGAGTGGCTTGTGGGGGGAGTTAGCCGCACATACCATTTCAAGTATGCTGGATATTCCATCGGCATTGGAGTTGGGGGCCCTATAGATAAGGCAGATGGCTGGATGCTTATTCTCTATGGTGATTATATTACAGTGATCTGTGCTTGTCGAGTTGGAGGTTTTAAATTTGAAGTCGGACCTGGCCAGTATTAGCACCCCTCCTCCTCTTTTATGAATACGAGGGCAGTTGTATTCAGAGTATGTGAGAGGGGTAAGTTGGTTCAAGATAATCTGGTCGATGTCTTTCAGCCAAGGCTCCTCCCTCTCTGCGCTGCTCTTCAATATATATATGCAGCCAATTTGCCAAATCACCAAATCCTTTAATGTTTCTTGCCTCATTTATGCTGACGACGTGCTTATCTTCACCCCGATTGATATCACGCGTCCAAATTACACTAATTTAACCAACTGTTTCAATGCAATAGCAGATTGGCTTTTAGATCAAAACATGCAAATTAACTTCAAAAAGACTGAAGTTTTAGTGGTCACAAGAAACAAGCTCTTCTCCCCCCCAGCATATCTCAAGGTAAGGGACGCGGAGCTCCCAATCAAGAATACAATTCGCTACCTAGGTGTGATTCTCGATCAACGACTGGATTTTACTGAACACATAAAAAGCACGGTAAAAACTATTTACTTCAAGATAAAATCCTTACGCCACCTAAGACCCATGTTAGAATACAACGACTTCCGTTCAATATTCCAAGCAATAGTCACTCCTCACTTTGACTATGCGAATATTGTATTACATGGTCTACCAAAGAACACCATTAACCCCCTGCAACTAGTAATGAATGCTGCAGCCCGCATCCTAGTCGGAGCATCAAGGAGAGACCATATTACGCCAATCCTAAGGGACCTACACTGGCTCCCAATAGGATGTAGAATCAACTATAAAGCTCTCCTCATCACATTCAAGGCCTTAAATGAAATGTCGCCAGCAACGATTTCAGACCTCATCAGTCAAACACCTAGCACAAGATCAAGGAGACCACTCTCTGAAAACACCCTAGTCATACCGAGAGAATCCACAAATTGGTCCCATTCAACGATTAACAGGGCATTTAAATCTTATGCTCCTAGAGGTTGGAATAAACTCCCTCCAGATATTAGAGCAATACGAGACATTAAGCTTTTCAGAAAGGCTATCAAGCACTACCTATTCACTGAGTACTTCCAGCCACCGTAACGTTATCTAATATTTCATAAGATACACTCATATGCATAAGCATAAGTACTTCATAAGACATACTCACTAGAATTAAGAAATCTTGAGGTATATACATCCATATATAATGTTCTATCTGTTAATTGATTTTATGTAAATATTCAATTGAGTTTGTATTGTAAATAGTTACCCATTGTTATCCAAGTTTTTGCCCTGTTATCTGTAAACTCATACGAGTTCAAATGTACTGAGATATTATTGTTCAATGTAAACCGCGCTGATGTTGAATAGTGTGGTATATAAGAAACTTTAAATAAATAAATAAGTTTTGGTGATGCAGAATATGTCTATTTGGTTTGATTGCAGGTGGTCTATGATGGTGTTGGTCTTGTTTCATACAGATCTGGCATTAATGAGATCTGGCTATATTGATTGAAGAGTTCTGGCTGGGCTGGTTGTAGTGGCCGGTTAATTGAGGTGTTGGTTGGAGTTTTATTAGTCTGGTGGGCCTCCTGTTTGAGTGTCGGAATGTATTATGCCATATTGGTTGGGTTTATAGTATGTATAGTGGTGGGTGTAACAGTGCTGTTGATGCTATCACAGTGACGGGGGAAGCTTCTTAAAGTGGAGAAGCAGAATGAGGATCAACAGGATGGCGTAGATGTTTTGTGTGGCTGACTTGTTGTGCTTGTATGCCATTATGAGTGGTGTTCGCCTTTGGGGGGTGAGTTGGGAGGATGAAGGCTTGGTTTCTTTTTCTAAGTGTCCCATCCCTGTTGTGTGGTACTTACAGATTCCAGGCTGCTATGTGGGCCAGTGGGGGGTCTTTCCTGTCCGGAATCGTCTGTGGGTGTTCGCGCCATCGGTTTTCTTTCCTTGTTGAAGGGTCGGCTATCAAGGCTCCTGTTGCTGCGTTTGGAGTGGCGGTATCCAAAAGGACTGCAGTAGGCTGCGGGGTGCTAATTTATATTGTGCAAACTATAAAGCTCTGTGGGCTTCTGGCATTAAGCGGTAGGGATGTGGTTCAGTAGGTTGTTTGCCCTCAGTATGTTGTTTTCTGTTGTTTTTGGAGTCCCTGCCTAAGGGCCACACCAAGGGGCCCTCTGGCGAGGCCCTCACGCGCAGGCACATCCGATGGCACTTTAAATTTAAAGTCCTTTCAGGCCCCTGATCGGCCATGGGCTGGGCGAGCGGGGAGGATTAAGGCTTCCCGCTCCCTCGCCCCATGCCAGTCAGGGTGCTGCAGATGGTCTCGACGGTGCTCTATTACACAAACCAGGTGGTTGCCTAGAGCACCAACCGTCTGGGGGCTCCCATAGTGCTGCTGTCACCCTCTCCGGAACCAACAGCGGCAGCAATAGTTGCAAACAGCCCTGCAGAGCCTACCTTCAAGCTCAGGCACCATGGGGTTGTTTGCTTATGCCCCTCTCCGACTCTCGGTGGCGACTTCCTGTTTGCACAGAAAGTCAACATCGGGAGACAGAAGCAAACAGTCCTGCAGCCCTGAAGCTTGAAGATAAGCTCCACGGGGCTGTTTGTGGCTAATGCTGCCACTGTCAATCCGAGCGTGACGGCAGCAGTGCCAATGGGCGCTGCAGAGGGGGGGGGCGCAAGGGATGAGGCTCGTCTAGGGCACTTCTTGCAGCATCTCTGCTTGCCTTGTTTCTCTGGAATGGGGAAAGTTGTATGGATTTTACTTTTTGGTGGTCATTTGTGCTTTATTCAGCTTTTGCATGGTGTACTTACTACCTGTCTGTTTAAATAAACAGTTTTAAAAAAAGGTGTGTAGAGGGCTAAGTTATTCTTTAGGTCTTCTGGCCCATTTTGTCCGAGGACCTTGGAAAATCAGAGATAGAGTTCTAAATCTGGTCCTGTAGACTGCTGGTGGCCAGCACAGATTTTACAGGAAAGATGTGATGAGGTCATGTAGCTTGCAACCCTCTATCAGTTGTACTGCAGCATTTTGAATTAATTGGAGCTGGTGCAAACTCTTTGTGGTCTGACCAACATATAGCGCATTACAGTCATCTAACCTTAACGTTATCACAGCATGGACCACTGTGATCAGATTCACCTTCTTAATACAAGTAGAGAGATTTCGTAGATGATAGAAGCAGTTTTTAAAGGTTGCCTGAATCTGTGGGCTCGAAGTAAGCGGTGAGTCCAGCAGTATCCCTTCCATATCAGTTCCTTGCTGCCCCTCCTGGTGCTGCTCACTTTCACAGAACCAGCACCATTGGAGCCAGCTCCAGCTTCACAAACCCATTTCACAATTTGCAAATTGCCTATATCTCTTGTGGGTAAAAATACACACTGATGAGTCTTTTGAATTTGTGTGGTTGTTAGCAGGGGCGGCCCAAGGGGGGTGCGGGGCCATGTGCGGAGACTCGGTGCGGGGCCTCATTTGCATAAGTGGCCTTATTTGCATAAATATTTGCATAATGTTACCATACACTAACTTTTAGTAAACATGTCTCTTAATGAGTGTATGGATAAAGAAAGACTAAAAGATTTCTACATTACTATAATCCAGTGCCAACCGCCAGGCACATTAGGAACTACTACAAACGCTGCCCATTTAGAACCCATAGCAAACCCGCTGTATCCTGACAGCATTACCAGGACTCACAAAGCACCAGTCCCTACCTATCAAAAGGAAACACTGCAAATATTAAACCAGTACATTTCAGAGAATACTGGGGAAAGAGAACAAGTGGCAATGTCAAATAGGAATTACATAAACAGAATACCTCAGCTCAGTTACACATGCAGAACATAGACCATCACCAAACAAGGAATCGCAATTTAGAAACAGGAAGGCAATAATTTAAACTGGGAACCCCAAAAGCCAAACTTGGAATGTACAACAACACTGTAGAAATAAAACTATAAATCAATTTCCTCTTGTACCAAACAAAGCGCAGACGTTAATGATGCACATTTCCCAGAACTTTCATATTCCAGTTAATAAATTCAAAATAAAGAGATATATTTCTACCTTTTGTGCATTTTTTTTCAGTTGCAATTGCTCCAGCCACTTTCTTCTGGTTTCTTCATGTTTTCTGCTAACTCTCCATCGTCTGCTGTCCATTTGTCCTTTCTTCTCTCTTCTAGTTTTCTTTCCATCCTCTCTCTCTACATCTGCTTTAACATACTAATCTTTATCCTTTTGCTCTTTCCTCATTCTTATTTCATCCACACAAATTTTACCCCTCCATCCTCAATCCCCACTTACTCTCCCAATACCCGGCCAATTGTAGATTTTTCATCCCTCCCACACAAAATATTTTTCCCCTCTCCATTTTACTCTCCCAGCCCCATCCCATTCTAATCCTCCCCCAACATCAGCTCCCTTCTAGTTCCAGTCTCACCCAGCATCCATTCCCTTCTAGTCCCTGCATCAGTCCATTTCCAGTCCTAGCCCCCCATCAACCCATTTCCAGTCCTAGCTCCCCCATCCATTTTCAGTCTGAGTCCCTTCATCAGCTCATTTCCAATCCTAGCCCCCCATCAGCCCATTTCTAGTCATTTCCTAGCCCCACCATCAGCCCATGTCAAATCCTAGCTCCCCTCCACTCAGCCCAATTCCAGTCCAAGCCCCCCCATGAGCCTACTTCCAGTTCTAGCCCCTCCATGAGTCCATTTCAATTCAAGCCCCCACCACAGCCCATTTCCAATCTTAGCTCCCCCCAACAGCCCATTTCCAGTCCTATCCTAGCTGCTCCATCAGCCCATTTTCAGTTCTAGCTCCCTTCCCTCACAGCCCATTTCCATTCCAAGCTCCCTCCCCATCAGCTATTTGCAGTTCAAGCCTCCCCGTCCACTCAGTCCATTTCCAGTCATAGCAATCCCCCACCCCCTTACCAGTCCTAGCCCCCCATCAACCCATTTTCAGTTTAAGCCCCCCCCTATAACCCATTACCAGTCCTAACCCCCCATCAGCCCACTTCCAGTCTTAACCCCATCAGCCCATTTCCAGTCAGCCCCCCATAGCCCATTGCCAGTCCTAACCCCCCCCATCAGCCCACAGCCCATTACTAGTCCTAACCACATCAGCCCACCTCAAGTCCTAACCCTCCCCATCAGCCCTTTTCCTGTCCTAGCGCCCCCATAGCCCATTAGCAGTCCTAACCCCCCCCATAGGCCATTAGAAATCCTTACCCCCATCACCCTATTTCCAGTCAGCCCCCATCAGCCCACAGCCCATTACCAGTCTTAACCCCCCCCCAGCCCATTTCCAGTCCTAACCCCCATCACCCCATTTCCAGTCAGCCTCCATCAACCCCCAGCCCATTACCAGTCTTAACCCCCCCAGCCCATTTCCAGTCAGCTTCCATCAGCCCCAGCCCATTAGCAGTCTTAACCCCCCCAGCCCATTTCCAGTCCTAACCCCTCCCCAGCCCATTTCCAGTCAGCCTCCATCAGCCCCAGCCCATTTCCAGTCCTAACCCCCCCTCCAGCCCATTTCCAGTCCTAACCCCTCCCCAGCCCATTTCAAGTCAGCCTCCATCAGTCCCAGCCCATTTCCAGTCCTAACCCCCCCCCTTGCACATTTCCAGTCCTAACCCCCCCCCCCTTGCACATTTCCAGTCCTAACCCCCCCCCTTGCAAATTTCCAGTCCTAACCCCCCATCACCCCATTTCCAGACAGCCTCCATCAGCCCCCCCCCCCCTTCCCTTCCCTTCCCTTCCCTTCCCTTCCGGCAAATTTAAAAACAAAAACCTGGCTCTAGCTGCTGCCGCGTCCGTTGCAGCAGCGGCAGACTGGCGTGTCCCGCGGGGCCCCCACGCCACGTCGAGCCCTCAGCCAGGGCTTTCCGATTCGCGAAGGGAGAGTGCTCCCGCGCGTCTCTGTAAAGCCCGCAGGGGCTAATGGGAAATTTACAGAGACGCGAGGCTTTACAGAGACGCGAGGGAGCACAACTCTCCCTTCGCGAATCTGAAAGCCCTTGCAGAGGGCTCGAAGAGGAGAAGGGGCCCCGCGGGACACGCCATTCTGCCGCTGCTGCGACGGACGCGGCAGCGGCAGCAGCTAGAGCCAGGTTTTTGTTTTTAAATGTAATTTAAAAAAAGCAGAATGTTCTTTGCGCGGGGCCCCCTGAAACGCGGGGCCCTGTGCAAAAAACATTCTTGCTCAATGGACGGGCCGGCCCTGGTTGTTAGGACCCATTGTTTGGCTTTGACTGTAACTGCTTTTTACTGCCTCGCAGAAGCTGCCGCCTTAGGTAGTTGCCTAGTTTGCCTAGTGATTGGGCTGGCCCTGCTGCTCACACTGCTGCCACTGGGAGAGGTGCTGTGATATTGTGTAAACTCTGGACACACAGCTCTAAGCTGCTCCTGGTGACTAAAAGCGCAATATTGCAGCATCTCCCCCTACCAGCAGCAGTGTGGATGGAGGACCTTTTGTGGGAACGTTGGCTAACAGAGGGCAGGAGTAAAAGAGGCCTGTATTTTGTCTAAGTATCCAATGTCTTAATCACGCATGAAGCAGTTCATCCAGCTCACCCCCCATTCCCTAACTCCGCCTGCTCTTGACAGAAGAAGACAGGTTCATCCCACTTAGTGTGTTACAGTAAACGGTCTGTCTGTAAAGTGTTTCAGAGATGCTGGTAGAGTAGAATTTTGCTTGAAGAGCAGTTCCAGCTAACATTTTGTCATTAATGAAGTGTATACCACATGATCGTGCGTTTAGCCCTGAAATGAGCTTCAAGGAGGCTGAATTCATTTTTCTCTTCAGGGCTGAGGTCAGAGGTCACTAGCCCATATGACCATTTAGTTCTCAGAGTTTTTCAGTCAGGAGGAATCACTAAACAAACCCCCTTGTTTGAGGAAAGCTGCAGTTCCATTTCAGATTCAGAATAGGAAAAATAGCTGCAGGAAATCCCTGTCAACTTCACTGGGAGGCGGTGGAATTGAATGTCACAGTGTGGCTTCAAATACCTGAGAGTTATTTTCTTTCTTTGGAATTGTGACTTGTTCCTGCCAGTCTGGATGGGAGACCCCCTGGCTGCCTGCTGCCAGGAGGGAAGGTACTTCAATATTGTGCTTTAAGTAGCTGCCCGCTGCTCAGCTCCTCCCCCTACTGGCAGCAATGCAACTGGACGACTCCCACGCAGTTTGGCAGGAATAGCACCACCTGATCGCACTTCAGCTTCACTGTTGGTTTTCACTGAACAGTAGCAAAAATGCAATGTGTACCTTTGAGTCAGTCCTGACTCCTGGCAACCCAGAAGCTCCTGGGTTTTCTTGGCAGTGTCACTGGAAGTAGATTGCCAGACCTTTCTTCCGAGGCAATGGAGGGTTAAGTGACTTGCCCAAGGCCACAAGGAGTGCTAGTGGGAATTGAACCCTGGTTTGCTTGGTTACCAAGCCAGTGTTCTAACCACTAGGCTACTCCAGTAGCAGTGAGGCTAAAAACCAATTACCGGTATATTCAGAGAGCTAAATAGTAAGAGAGGACCTCACCAGAAGGCCCAGAAGTTCCCTCCTTCTGTGTCTTTGGTTTTCAACTCAATCAGAGCTACAAGTCCTGATCCTCAACTGCCTGGGTTTTCCCACTGTTTTCTAGCCCCTCCCTCATCAGGCACGGTCGGCTGCGACCACTGAATATCACCCCCTCGATGGCCAAGTACACATGCACTCTAGGTCTGGCCAGTAGGGGTCACTGTTGTGCAATGCTAAGCATCATCCACCCAGAGGCTATGAACATTCCACCTAATATTCTAAATAATTTATCTGGCCCCCATTATCCAGACAAATGCCTTAGCCAGCCGCTATCCATGGATATTCCGCAGAGAGTGGGTGGTGCAGCAAGTTATCTGGAAAACAGTAATATTCAGCATACTATCCAGACAACTATGGGATAACCTAGCACTGCTTTTTTGCTATCCTAAAGTTATCCTGTAGTTATCCAGATAGTTGACTAAATATCGCCACTATCCAGATAATGACAGCGGTTGCCGCCCTGCGCAGTTATTCAGCACTGACAGCAATCCAAACAGTGGCACTGAATATCCGTTTAGAATAAAACATTAACCATGGTGTTCATGCCTCAGTTGCCTGTCGAGTGGCCCCGGCCCCGGCCCCAGCCAACCCAGGAAATGGGAGAGCTGACCCAGTAATTGAATGCTGCACTGCCCAAAATCACAGAGCCTTCCCAAAGTGATCCTTCATAGGCAGAGAGACTTTCGGAAGAAGATGCTCTGACGCTATTACTTTCTTTCAAATGCTGAGATGCTGCAACTGAGTACTGAGGTTCATTGCTGTGTAATCGAACTGAGAACCTCATGGTGCCAGACTTACCAGAAACAGCAAAACATTAATACTACTACCATTAACACTTATCATTCGTATAATGCTACACACAGCACTGCATATATAGATGTAAGATACAGTCCCTGCTCATCAGAGCTCACAATCTCTTGGCATTGTACCAACAGCTCTCTAAATGGCCTCAATAAGACCATTACTAAAAAAAGTATCTCAACCCAAGCTCATAGAGACCCATATCCAGCCTCCCACTTCTGGCAAAGATAATAGAAAAAATACTCCTACAACAACTCCAGTTCCACATTGACACTAGACCCCACAACAGCATGGATTCAGGCAACACCAAAGAGTCGAAACACTCATGGCCTCCCTACTCGACACTCATAAAAGGCATTGAGAAATCAAAGCAAGGATTCATTTTGATCTTCATGGACTTCGCCCCAGCATTCGACTCAATATCCCAGGATGTCAACCACAAGTAAAAATAGGACCACACATATCAGCCGTATATGAGCAACCACAAGGTGTCCGGCAGGGATCAGCACTATCCTCTCTACTTCTTAACATCTACATACAGCCAATATGTTCTATAATACGATCCTTCTATATCTACTCCCATGTGTATGCAGATGACATAATTCTATATGCACCTTTCTCTACAGATAGACCCGACCACAGTTCAGAAGAAGACTGCTTCAATACAATCTTACAATGGCTCACAAACCACAATCTCACAGTCAGCTACCAGAAGACAGAAGTAAGAAACATAACCAAAGACCAAACATTCACCTTCCCATCAACGTTGAGAACTAGAGGTAAAACATGAAGTCCACTACCTTGGAATTACCCTTGACCAAAGTTTAAGCATGCAACCCCACATCACTAACGCCACCAAATCAGCATACCACAAAATCAGAACACTCCACCACCTTCACCCCCTCCTCGACGCACATGATTTCCGCAGGTGTTCCATGCTCTCATCTTTCCTCACTTTGACTACTGCAATCTAACTTAGCAAGGCCTCCCGAAACATACCCTGCAACCACTACAGAAGGCACAAAATGCAGCCGCCCGTGCCCTTCATGGAGCCTCAAAGTCAAACCACATCTCACCAATTCTAACGCACTTGCACTAGCTACCAATAATCCTCTGCATAAAATATAAAGCACTGCTAAAGATATTTAAGATTATACACAGCCATTCGGCAGACTCTGTCTCATCACTCATATACATGACACCCAGCAACAGAAGTAGAAGGCAAAACATGAGCAACACCCTCGCGATCTCCATCACAAAAGTAAAAAGCAGCCAAACAGCCTGCAATTGAGCACTTTCCTTAAATGCACCAACCCACTGGAACCTCAGGCACTAAAGAGCCACTAATTCAAGCACTACTGTGTAAACATACCATAGTAGCCGGGAGGAACCTCCACCATCCAACCCCAGCAACTATCTGCCCAGTACCAATGAACTTAACACCCTCCCCACTATAAGGAATAATGTTAATTGCCATTGCTTATGTTATATTATGCTACAAGTTATCCATGTTCTGTTATAAATCATCCGTTAACCTTCCTGTTTAATGTATAAAACTGTTCTGTTATTTAATGTTTTCTGTAAACCGCTTTGCCTACAAATGGAACGGTATATAAACCCAGTCAAATAAATAAATAAATAGTGACGAGCCACAGAATGAATGCACGTATGTGTCAGTAGGAAAAGTTTGAAATGGATGCAGAAATGGATAGGGAGTCAGTGAAGTGACTGGCATAAGGGACAAGCGAAGCCAGTCCCTTTGGGAGATAAAGAGAGACCCCTTGTGGCTGACCCAAAGCAACGTTAGAAGAAGCTCTTAAGAGAGCTGCATTCTGCTGGGCGATCACATGGTGCTACTGCAGGGAGAGAGGACCCAGAAGAGAGCTGCATGTAAACGAATAAAGGGGAAGCTTTTACAGCCCAGCAGGAGAGGACAAATAGGAAAGGAAGTGCTGGAATTTTCATCCTCAAATGTGTCAGCATTGCTTAGTGTCAAATGACCGGGGATTTCAGTTCCAGAAATGCAGTGTGCTTGGAGAATTCTGCTGCGCCTGCACCGTACAATTAGAAACAGAAGAGCGGCTCAGCACGCAACCTCCTGGCACAGCCCTGGCTTCTTCAGCCAGAATCAAGTCGTTTTCTGCTGACACTGAAAAGTAACAGAGAAAAAGAACATTAGTAGACATCTTTCGTCGGTGGAAGCTTTGCTATAGCATTTATTGCTCCTGTGCTATCACAGCTTCAGTTACTGCACAGCACTCCCAGAATTACTGTCAGGGGGAAATTCATTTCTACAATATTTCTGCTAGTTCCATTACACTGTTTAAACAAGGCTTGCAGACTTAGATTTGCCTTGTTACATACTGACCCTGTTGCGCTGACGCTGCTTGCAAACGTATACTTTAAGAGGATAGCAATCGCCAAGCTCTTTATCTGGGTAAACTGCAGTTTGCCCAGGTAACTAGTTCTCTACCCAGCTAAAAGCATGCCAGGAATCCCATGGTGCATGCACTTTTATGTGGATTAAAAAAAAGACCTTCCGGGGAGTGCATTTAGGTTGGGAGGAATAAAACACTATGGGCCAAATTGACTAAAAAGAACTACTGCATTTAGGTGTGCAACACACATTCATACATTTATTATTTACCAGAGAACCCATCTTACATAATGGGACCTATTTACTGGTTGCTATTGCATGTTAACGCCACAGTGCAATTTTGTAAATCTAGCCCTGTGTGCACGTTTGACTTGCAAATGCATGTGGCCCTGTGAGAGAGCTTTTCTATGCAATGTGCTTTCTGTTAACGCAGGAACGTTTTCAGGCTTTGGAGGGTTCCCTAGAGTGAAGTGGAAGGAAGGGAGGAGTTTGCCTTTCCTCAAAGGGAGGGGCAGTACTGTAAAAGGAGAAATTGTACATATCTGATCAGTTTCTTTCCTTGTATCCTGCTAGATGAGTGGGTTATGCTCCCTTGCCAGCAGGTGGAGGCAGACTTGAGCAACTTTCAGTGATGTCATCACTTGATATATCCACTAGTGCAGCACTAAGAGAAGCCAGTATGAAACTTCCGAAGCAGTAAGCAAGACTGAAAAACTCAGAAAAAAATTGCCAGCATTTAATAATCAACCATAAATTGTAACAAACATTTGGAACAAGTATTTGGCTCTAGGCTCTCTTGCCTTTCTGTTCCTTGAGAAGAGGAGTGCTCTCCAGAGCTCTCCCAAAAGGTGATTTTTTTTCTGAATTTGATGCTTAACTGTGAGTTCTATCTGTCTGTCTGTTTGTCTCCACATATTTATCTATCTATTTGCCCTTATTGGTGGGTTCCCTTACCTACTCCATTGCTATAGAGTTTTAAACTATCTTTCTCTTAGTCTACCTGAGTGACTACCCCTCCCCCCCTGCTGAGGTATTGTTGTAGACCTCCATTTCCTGTTCTGCATGTGGGCTTGCTCAGATTGCCTTTCTGTTCCTTGAGAAGCGGAGTGCTCTCCAGAGCTCTCCCAAAAGGTGATTTTTGCTGAATTTGCTGCTTATCTGTGAGTTCTATCTGTCTGTCTTGTCTCCACATATTTATCTATCTATTTGCCCTTATTCGTGGGTTCCCTTACCTACTTCATTGTGTGTGCCCACAGTTCAGGAACAGCCTACTGGCCAGAGACACTTAGGTTCCGCCCACCCTACCCCTCTCCCCACCCACCCCAGGGGCTACATTGCCTATACAGTGGTCACATACGTGCCATCTGTCTTCCTAACTTGGGTTAAAGCCCACATCTTCTTCATCTTTTCTTATTATTCTTCCTCTTCTGGGACTGCTTAATCAACATGTCATGTATTCAGTGCAATAACTGTGGTACTTTCATTTAAAGACAAATCATTTGGAGCCTAAGAGCTTGTCCTATATGCCTAAAGTCAGCTGCCATGCATGAAGAAGTGACTCTATTAAGGAAAGAGTTAGCTGCCATGCATAAAGAAGTGTCTCTACTGAGGGAGGAACTGGCTGCAACGAAGCACACCTCTTCTAGGATACAAACTGAACAAAGTCCAGTCCACTCCCACAAAGAATCAGACATCACAGGAACAAATGGATCACAGTGGGTTCTGGTAGACTGCGACCTGTAACGCAGAGACATCCTATACATCAAGAGATATCCCTCCACAATGCCTTCTCTGCCTTGGCTAATGAGGATGCCCAATCCAAAGAAACTTAAGGGCCCTTAAATGAGTCAGACAATGCCAAATCTCCTGCTAAAGCACCAAATATGAAGAAAATCTCCCCAAACAGAAAACTACTGTCCCTGACGACCAGCAGCAGCAGCACTCACCAGCCTGGAGCCATCACTCATCGTCCCCTGCAGAAGCTCCCCTGATCGGGGTAGAAGCGCCTGAGCGGGAAAACCTCCCACTCAGAAGCTCCTACCCAATCGGGGCAGTGGGAGCACCTTAAAGGCAGCATCCCCGACGGGCGCGCCCGCACCTGAGGGCCTTGCCAAAGGGCCCTTTGGTGTGGCCCTTAGGCAGGGCACAGAAGCGGGTACACCAAAACCAACAAATTAGCGCGATTCCAGACACCAAACAACCAGCCTGGAAAGGAGAAGGAAGCAAGTGACCACCAGCTCACCACTTCTGGAACTGTTTACAAGCTGAACTCAGGTCAGTCAAAGCACAAACATGCATCCCAACTACCAGTACCTCATTGCCTACCTCACACTCCTGCACACTATAGCACACCATACGCATGGTATCAGACCCAATGTGCAGACACCATTGCTCCACCTCCTCCCTACCCAACCCACACAAATGCCCTGTATGCCCTTCCCTCAAGGACCCCAGTGCACTAAGCCAACAACGCGTAAGATGCACAATACATCACATACTACACCCACTAATTCCACACACACTGCACGCACCAACCCAATCATAGTATCCACCACCAGATGTGCATTACTAAATGCATTATCAATCAGGAACAAGCCGAATACTATCCACGACCTTATTCTGGACCATAAACTGGACATAATCTGCATCACTGGGCTTGATGGCTCTGACCAGGTTATTCTAAATCAAGTCACTCCATCAGACTACTCAGCATTCAACTGCATCAGAGCACACAACAGAGGAGGAGGAACCCTGATATTAGCCAGAAAAGACTACAGATTCAAATTGATCTCCGTCAGTAACTCGACCGAGTCCAACACAATTAGCATATCTAATAAGTGTCACAGCAGAACATCTCTCCAAGGTGCTAAAAGCAGTTTGCGCACATAACAGACAGCACAAACCTCTTATTGCACTAGAAGACTACAACTTGACCTCCACGCCCACCAAAGAAACTACAGCGTTCCTTAAAGGCATGGAATCACTAAATTACCACCAGACAATTAACGCACCAACACACCAGCACATACCACTCCCGACCTGGTCTTTGCTCCAAAACAGCTGATAGAGCAGGGCAAAGTTACAACTCCAGCAATCATTCCGGTCCCATGGTCGGACCATCATGTAATTGCCTTCTCCTTGATATTGGACAATCTCACTCGACACACGGAGGAGAAGAGCAAAGCCAGAAGATTCAAAGCATACAACAGAGATGCTTTTCTAAAGGAAATAGTTCCACAGCTCCAACAAGAGTGTGATACCCTCGACAAAACCATAAAGGAATGGAACCGGATAATAGCTGAGGCAGCATCAACTCCTTGCAGAGAAACACCACATGCACACAGGAGCACGCTCTGGTATTCCAACAAAATCAGGGATGCAAAACACATACTCGGAAGGCTAGAAAGGAAATGGAGGCGTGACAAATCACAAGGCACAATGGAACAATACAGATCCAAGCAAGTGGAATACAACAACCTGATCAATGAGCGCAAGCAACAGCAGCATACCATCTTAATCATGAGATCAGCCAATAAACCGAGGGAATTATTTGAAGTTGTGCAAAAGCTCACTAAAGACTCCTCCCAGCACTACATCCACCACCTGGACCCACAAGAATATGCAAACTACATAACATCAAAGAACACCAACCAGACGTGCAGCCCTCTCTCCCAGACTGTCGACCTCAGAATGAAGGAACCTCAGCGAACCTGGGAGGACTTTTGCATACCATCAACACAGCAAATAGAAGACATAGTGAATGATCTCAACACAACGACTTCGCCATCTGACCCATGCCCAGTGGCATGGATCAAAGCCACCAGAAACCATCTATCCCATTACCTCCACAAAATCATAAAGGAATCCCTCCAGCAGGGACATATGCCACAACTCCTGAAGCAAGCCACAATACGTCCAATTCTCAAGAAACATAGAAACATAGAAATATGATGACAGAAAAAGACCACATGGCCTGTCTAGTCTGTCCTTCCATATCAACAACTACAACAGTCCCCTTTTTTCCTTTAGAGATCCTCTGTGTTGGTCCCATGCTTTTTTGAATTCAGATACTGTCCTCATCTCTACCACCTCCACTGGGAGACTATTCCACGAATCCACCACGCTAAGCCCCTCCGAACCAAAATCCTACTGCCCCATCTCAAGCTTACCATTCCTTAGAAAAATCATTGAAAAGACAGTGCAAAGACAACTACAGGACCACATAGATTTCAATGCCCCACTAGACACCCAACAGCATGGCTTTAAACCACAGCACAATGTGGAAACTCTGCTCACCTCCCTCTTCGACAATCTCCTAAAAGGCATAGACAACATAAAGAACGGATTCCTACTAGTGTTCATGGACATCTCGGCGGCCTTTGACACAGTGTCTCATGCCATAATGCTACAACGCCTTCAGCATATCAGAATAACAAAGAACACCCTAAAGTGGTTTACCTCCTACTTGGATGACCGGACGCAGCAAGTCAAATGTGTGCAAAAGAAATCCCTGAAGTTCCCCATCATGCAAGGAATAGCACAAGGTTCAGCACTCTCATCCATACTCTTTAACATATACATTCAACCCATATGCAACATCATCAAACGCCACAAGCTAAACTACCACCTTTATGCTGATGATATCATGATATATGCCCCAATCAACCTATAATCACCTGATATGTCAGCAATGACAGGATGCCTTGAAGACATGAACACCTGGCTCACCACTAACAACCTGATGGTCAACTTTGATAAAAGTGAGGCTATGTTCATCACTAGAGACTCCACTTTCAATCCACCCCAAACACTCAGCATTCTAAACAAAGCTATACCAGTCAATGATGAAGTGAGGTACCTGGGCATCACCCTGGACAGAGCTCTGAACCTAAAATCTCACATTACTAAAACGGCAGCAAAAGCCTACCACTGACCGAGAATCATCAGAAGACTCAAACCAATTCTTAACCAAGACCACTTCCGCACAGTTTGCCAAGCAATCATCACCCCACTGCTAGACTATGGGAACTCACTATACCAAGGTCTCCCCCAGCAGACTATTCACCCACTTCAAATGGTGCAGAACACTGCAGCACGAATCATCACGGGCACCGCAAGATCTGAACACATCACCCCCGTCTTACAACAACTACACTGGCTGCCAATAATTGCAAGGGCAAAATTCAAAACAATCCTGAACATCTTCAAAATCTACCACCACCGCTCAGCAAACGCTCTCCAGGAAATAATAACCAGGGATGTCAACAACAGACCTAGAAGAACCAACAATGGCAACAGGATCACCACACCCGCAGGCTATCACAAGACTAAACAACCAACATCTAAGAGAGCTCCCTCGCTACTGACGCCTGCACTATGGAACTCCCTCCCTATGGATTTAAGGACCCTGAACGACACCAAAGATTTCCAAAAGGCACTCAAGACCCTTCTCTTTACTGAGGCCTATGAGCAGCCACTTTAAGCCCCACCACTAGAGACCACCCAACGGACCCAACAGCTCCCTACACCACCTGGCCCTTCTACCCACTCCCATATTGACCTACAAACACTGTATTTACGTATGTGAGTCGTTTCCCCTCCTGTTAAATGTACCCCTCCAATTGTGTTGTGACCACTTTGATTGAAGGATACGGTGGTATACAAATCTGTCTAAATAAATAAATAAAAATGTCTAACAAGACCTGCCTGTAGTAAAATCATGCTGCCTCGGATCCTGTAGTAAGCCACTGGATTCCAGAAACTGCTCAGTCCTCTGTTTTAGCATTGATTCCATTAATTTCCTTACCATCAAGGTCAGACTAACCAGCTTATAGTTCCCTAGCTCTTCCTTACTTCCTCTTCTGTGGACAGTAACCATATCCATATGTCTCCATTCTCCAGGACCACTCTTGGTTCTAAAAATTACTGAGAAGGTCAAGACAGTGACGCCGACAAAACTTCCCAAAATTCCTTCCATTCATTCCGGTGTATCACACCCAGCCCCATTGTTTTGTTCACACTTACAAAGAAGCCAAACCTCACTCATTGGGAGTGTGTCACTCTCATTAGAAGACTATCTCACTCTCACTCTTTGGGGTATGTTTACTAAATGGCAGCCGTGGCTCCGATATCGCACGGAAGACGCTACCGCCATTTAGTAAACATACTCCTTTGAGTCCCTTCTTTCACTCATTAAAACCTCAGTGCTAGTACATTGATCCTGATCACTGCTTTCATGAGAGACAAACCTAAGAGAGGAATAGCCAAGTGGCCCAATCAATAGGAAGGAATATGAGCATGCCTTCCTGCGTCCTGCTTCCCCCAACCCCAGGCCTTGACAAATTTTCTAGGAATCTGCCACTGAACCTTAATTCACAGTGCCTGCCCCAACCTCCCAAAAAGGTGTATCACAGCTTCCTTTTTAGGCTTTAGGGCCTGATTTACTGACTGTTTTCCTCTATTTTCTATGGGGAAAAGATAATAAATCAAGCTCTTAATAGGCCACTGCAGAGTACCAAAGGAAGGCAGAGGCCCCACTCCCCCTCCTCCTCTGTCTCCCATTACCCCCATCCAGCACTTCTGCCTGCAGGAGATGGGATCCCCTCCCCTGCTGGCATTCGAGAAGATCATGATGGTGGCCAGGACCATCCTGCCTGCCTGTGGGATCCCCTCTCATGCAGGCAGACAAGGACAGTCCTGACCACGTACCTCTCTCCTGTACTCTGAGCCCCGAGCCCCAAGTTCCCGGTCTGAAATTTTAGTCATCATGGTGCCCGGAGTTTGTCATGTCTTGCCCTACCCTTCCCTCTGCACCTCCAAACATGCGAGACCTTTACACATACTTTCAGCCAATGAATGAAGAATGATTTTCAGCTGAGAAAATTTACACGTATTGCCTTCACTCTGTATTCTTTCAAAGGCTCCAAAGAAAAGCAGATGTCATTTTATGCTGCCTTTTATTTTTCGTTTTCAAGACAATACAACGCTTAAATCTTTCTTTATACCCTGGATGAACCATCTGGAAAATCTCAGTTTTTGGCCTTCAATCTCACTCTTTACTGTGGTAAATCTTACGCTTTGGGATGGTTCACTCTTGGCATCTCTGCATTCACTTTAGCTGGCTCCTTCCAATGACAATAGCAGTGCAAAGTCTGCACTGCAGACCCCATATTTAGGCCCTGGATGCAGCTTAGCAGTCAAAGCAGTCCGTTTTTAGTGCCCTAATAATAATAATTCCGTTTCCAATCACACTGTCTTCCCTTTACACCCTCTCTCTACTAATAAAAATAAAATTGAAACAAAAAAAATATATCCAAGAGGGAGGTGTGAGTCGCAAAACCTCCGCTATCTGTTACCTAGGTCCAGGTGGGTGATCTTTTTCATAAGCAGCCACCCAGGAAGAGAATAGTTGAGCTGTGCAGCTTTAACAGGCCTCCATTCACAGAGAATAACAGAGCTACATGACTGCAAAATTCAATACTCCATACATTATTAAACCTCACCACTTAGGTCTAAATGAGCTGAAATACAAAGTGGCCAGCAGGAAAACAATTCTCTTAGACAGCAGATACCACTTATTAAAAAGTTATATAAATGTGTACATTACCACCCTGGATGTGGACCTGTCTGAGGATAGACCACTGTATCTTAAAAGACTAGAATGAAAATGGACAGACACAAATTTCACAATGCCTGATACATAATTCAAAGTACAGAAACTCAAAGAGTAGAAATTCAGTTTTGCCTTCAGCCCTGGTTATAATTTAGATTGTGGGTTGATATTCAAAGCACTTAGCTGGCTGGCCAACAGGAGGCAAGCTGGTTAAGGGCACTCACTGCGAAAGAGCTTTATCTGAATAGTACCACTGAATATCTCCAGGTAGCACAGGGATAGTGTCAGCACTAACCGGGCAAATGACAACTTTATCCGCTTAACCCGATATTCAGCCTGCTCTAATCTGCTGAATTTAGGCCACTTGAAAAGTGGGCCTAAATTGCAAGATGGATAGGTGCCAGCTGAATATTGATGCCAAATGGATAATCTCCTCCCCCCTTAATGTACCTCCGAGAAATCTCCCTTCCTCACATCCCACCCAGTACAACTTGTTCGGCCTGTTCACCGTATCAACTCCAACAATCTTAGGCGCGTGTGGGCACTCTTACACCACAACAGGAGTTAACTGTTCAGGCTAACATCAATAAAACAAATAACATTCCCCAACATCTCCCTCAGCCCACTCCCAGTAGTCCCAGGTTATGAGGATCTTCATCCCCCACATCAATATAACATCTCCGGCCATTGCCACCGACCGGATAGCAAACAGAATAAACTGAGGATATCAGGAGGGGCTGCACTAACCCACCCCCAGTGCCACCTTCTCCTCCCCATATCCTCCCTTCCGTCCCCAACCCCCCCCCTCCCCCACAACAAATGCAGAGTACGCCTCTCCCGCCCCAGCCCCAACACATACAATGGACTCCAACCCTAACATCATAAGGACTTATGTAGTCAGGAGTTCATTGCAGGCTCTGGGAGACATATTCTGTGTATACTCCCCCCACGGTGCCAAAAAGGACTTCCATCGCCTCTTGTGCCCGCGAGCAAACATTCTCTCCACCCCATGAAATTAATGTTGCCACTCCGAAAAAGAAGGGAGTCCCCAGTTCACTAGTGCTGCAGGATACATTGTGAGAGATTTTATAATGATGCATTTGTCTGTCAGTGGACTCTGTGAGAAACTGAGAGATCCTTAATTCTTTTTAAGGGTTTTGTCTCAGACTTGTAAACAGAGAAAGCATCTCCAATGTCCAGATAGGTGCCAAGGTGGAAAAGAATCAAAACTCAAAGTCTTGAATTTCAAAAATGGTAAAATGGAGGGAAGTAACGTCTAGAGGTCCTGGCAGAGTGGGGAGTTGGATTGGAGTGGAAGTCGAGTAGGTTAGACTATAAGGCAACAAATCTTCATGTCAGGAAAGCCAATGAAAGTAAGAGGGAAAAAACTGCAATGATTCTCCAAAGATATAGTAAAAAAGGCAAAGGCAGGACGATTATTATTCTAATAGTACAAAGGCTATAAAACAAAGAACACAGGGGTAGAATAGCTGGTGGAGCTGGAAAAGGCAGGGAAAGAAACCAGAATGGCAAAGATAATTGATTAGGTAAAGCAAGGAGAGGGGACTTTTTTCAGGGGAGTTAGTGAAAGGGAAGAAGGTCAGAGGTGGAACTGTTAGACTGTGATGAGACAGGAGAAATGCATAGAAGGAGAGATGGGGAAAGGCAGAATAGTCCTGTTTGGTGCTGTCGCGAGTCGGAGTCTGCACGGGGACATGAAGGTAGAGTGAGTCTTCTGCTCCGGTCCCAGGGACACTCCAGTGACGCTTTTTCCTAGGGAACCAAATGAGGTATCTCGACTCGTTTAAACGAAACAACACAATTACATATAGAGTCCATAACCTCTGAGGCTGCCAGCTCAAAAAAGGGTTTAAAATAATGCTGGAGGTTTATAAATATCGGCTCCCGTCCTTCCATAGATGAAAAAGAAAACCCCAGTTCCCTGCAGCTGGAGTTCCACACCTCTGGAAATTGCCTGGGTTTAGTAATGCTCCCGTCGTAGTTTAAGATCTCAATGGAAACGTAAAATGAAGGCTCCCACGTGTCCCATTGGTTGCCAGACTGCTCTCTCCCTAGACTGAGCCAGTCCGGGTTGTCTTGTCTACAGAGCATAGATGTTCAGGCCAGCCGGTCTTGCCCCGATGGGGCCAGGGAAATCTGCCCCCCATTTCTCTCAGTTGTTTTTGCAGACATTTAGCTGCACAGATTCTTTTAACAAAACAACTGGATAACTGTCCAGAAAAATAAACTTTACGCAAACAGAGCCCCTGAAATGGGCACTACTCGGACCCAGGCAGACGCTTGATCTCTTTCCTCTCCCCTCTCTGGCTGCGAGCTCACAGAGAAAGTGTTGGAGAGGCTTTCTGCCCTGATCCCTGGTTTACTTCAGCAACCATCCACTTCCTGCAGTGCTGCCCCCATTCTGCCTACGTTGTTGCCGGAGACAGAAGCTCACCGTTATCAGTAACCTGCTTCTTGCTATTCCATTTCATCCAACTCCATCGACTAATCCTTTGTATAGTGCTACAAGATGTACGTAGTGCTGCACATATGTCAGGATCTGCTCTCCATTCCTGTAGCTGACCTGCTGCAAGGTGGAACGTCCCTCTCTTCCCTGGGTCTATAGCATACTGAATATATCTCCAGGGAGGTACATCGGTCGCATCTCCTCAGCCCCTCACCTTAGGGTCCATCTCCCAATTTCCCTCCAGGGATCCCATTGTATTCTCTGGCTAGGGGCCTGTCTCCAACTCTCCTTGCTCAAGGATTGGACCTCGTAGACCCCAGGGATTGATCTTCCCTCCCACCTTCCCCCTTCCCATGGAAGTAATGCTCCTCACCTCTGGGAGCTCCCTTCTTCTGGGGATCAGGGAAGCTGTGCCTGTCACAGTATTCATGGAGGAAGATATTCATTGGCAGGGGTATATCTTGAAATGGGGTAGATACCACTCAAATCACAAAAGAATGTTTGAATGAAACTAGCAAAATTGAAAGTGGACAAAACCATGGGCCAGATGGGATGCTTCTTAAAATGCTAATGGAACTCCGAGAATGGAAGTTCTGCTGAGGGAAAGGATAGTAAACAAGTGGATTAGAGGCTTTACTGGAGGGAGATCATGTCAAACAATTCTGATTGATTAGAGAATTAGATCAAGGGCATGCACTGAATGTGGTTTACTTGGATTTATGCAAAGCTTTTTATACCGTACCATGTAGAAGGCCCATGAATACAGTAAACAACCTGCGAATGGATTCCAGGGTACTGGACTGATGTAGAAATAGAGAGCAGTGCTACATGGAATTCATTCTGAGGCAAGAAAACCAATTAAGAAAACCAATGAAGTATCCAACTGGCTACAATCCCAAAATCTAAGGATCCAACACAAGAAAACGGAGGTGTTATTCATTACACGGAACCGAAATTTCACTGCTCCGTCCTTTTTGAAAGTGAAGGATGCTAACCTCCAGACCAAGACCACCATCAGATACCTCGGTGTCACTTTAGACCAGAACTTGGATATGAAGGCACACATAGGAAATATTGTAAGAGCGGTATACCACAAAATACATTCCCTTAGACATCTACGATCCTTGCTAGAGCCAGACGATTTTAGAACCATCTATCAGGCGCTAATCATACCTCATTTTGATTATGCGAACTCAATTTTACAAGGTTTCCCTCAAGCCACCTTACACCCACTTCAAATGGCTATGAATGCTGCAGCTAGAGTCCTTCATGGAGCTTCCCGGAAAGACCATATCTCACCTATTCTAAAACATCTTCATTGGCTCCCGATACGAAGTAGACTCACTTTCAAAACTTTACTAATTACATTCAAAGCCATCAAAGAGCTCTCATCTGCATCATTATCGGATATGATCCAAACAACACCCCTCAATAGGGACAGAAGGTCAGTAACACTCAATTCTCTGTTAGTCCCTAAATCAATAACACAGTGCACCAAAACTACTACAGACAGGGCCTTCTTATTCTGTGCACCAAGGTGTTGGAACAGCCTTCCTCAAAACATCCGAGCAATACCAGACCTTTTGCAATTTCGAAAAGCTTTGAAACACTACCTCTTCCTCTTGTCTTATCCAGTAAACAATGCAGATATCTCAACCAACCCACAGACCTTCCAAACATACACATACAATACAGACACCCCATAGACCACCCATACACAAAACTGAAGCCAGGATGAGATCATGACTATGTTATAATTAATTAATTACCCTGTTATCCGAGTTGTATTTCCTGTTTTACTGTAAACACAAAGTACCGTTGAATTGTGTAACTCTTTGTTTATTGTGAACCGCGCTGATGCTGAATAGCGCGGTATATAAGAGACTATAAATAAATAAATAATTAGTGAAGCACCTCAAAGACTACTTCTGTTCCATTGCAAGGCATGATGACAAAGGCTTAGAAGAAAAAGTTTGTTTTGGTGAAGAACATTCTCTGCGGGAGCAGCCAAAACGAGAAGTGAGCTCAGAAAGTTTGATCAATGGTCAAATGCTTGACAAGTAAGATTCAATGCAAAAACGTGAAGCGCCTTGCATTTGGAGGTATAGAAATCTCAGGAAGGATCACACAATTGGAGCGCGAGAAGCTGATGTCAATCAACAGGGAAAGAGAACTTGGGCGATGGTATCAGATGATCTCTTCAAATAGTGAAACAGATGACAAGGCATTGGCCAGAGTTAGAGGAATTTTGAAGTGCAAAAGGAGAGGCAAAAGTGAAAGAGAAGAAAAGCCTCTGTACAGATCATTGGTGGGGCCTCACCTAGACTATTTGTAGTGCCTGGCCCCTGGGACGTGCAACTGCAGAAGTGGAGGGGGCGGGCATTTAAGACTATTTCACCACAGTGCTGGAAAAGACTATCCATTGGGCTGAGGCTGGAATTAGATAGGTAGTTCCGAAAGGTTTTGAAGACATTTTTGTTCCCTAGCTGGCTGGATGCTAGGATCCTCAGGATTGTATAAGAGGATGGGAGGGTTGGAATCACAGGGCCCGATATTCAGCGGCAGTGGCTAATCGTCGCCGCTGAACACTAAACCCAGATATTCAACGACTGGACCACATCCCGCCCCCCAGCACTGAATGTCCGGGTCAGCCACAGAAGCAGGAAGCTAGCAGGATGGTGGTAATATTTAGCCGCTGCCTGGATATCCTCAGCGGCAGCCTTTGATGCACCTTACTTTTGCCACCGAGGGATAACCAGACAGCGCTGAATATTGCCGCTGAGCGATTATCCCTGGGAAACGCCCATGAAATGGCCCCGGAACACCCAGATGCTAACTGGTTAGCATCATGGCATGTAGCGGCACTAAGTGTTAGTGCCGCTGAATATCACGCTTAGGGGCTTTTACACAGTCTTTGAATTTCAGGTCCACGGTCTTTTGTAAGGATTTTTTATGTACTTTTAATCTGAACTGCGCAGAATGTGCTACACGCGGTATTTGCAATATATTGAGGGAGGGAGTGGCCTAGTGGTTGGAGCAAGTTACCTCAGGCCAGAAGGTCGGGGATCAAATCCCACTAGAGGACAGCAATCTTGGGCCGGAAGGACTGGGGTTTCTAGTCCCACAGGTGCTCCTTGTGGTCTTGGGCAAGTCACTTAACCCTCCATAGCCCATGTTCCCTGTAAAAATAGTTATCTCCAAGTTATAATGCCCTGTTCAATGTAATTTCAGTTTGTTCAATGTAAACTGCCTTGATATCATGAAAGGTGGTATATAAGAAATGTTAAATAGATAGATAAATAAGAGCTTTTAAATAAATAAATGCATACATTTCCAGAGGCTATACCTCCAAAAGGATATAATGAAGATAGAGACAGTCAAGGGAAAGGCATCCGAAAATATGAAGGGTCTGTACCAAGAGCATATGAGAAGAGGCTTCAGGACCTACATATCTATACAGGAGAAAAGAGGGAAGAGAGAGACATTTCAATTTCTCAAAGGCATTAAATAATTCATAAGAAATATAAGCCTTTTTGATGGAAAGGATGTTGCAGAATTAAGTCATGATATAAAGCTACAAGTCAGTAGACTCGGGAGAAATGTCAGAAAATACTTTTCTCATAGAAAGAATGGTGGATGTCTATAATGTCCTCCCAGAACAGGTGTTGGAAGCTTGAATAGTAATGGGCTTCAAAAGGTTTTGGAGTAAACCATGGCCCCACCAATATTTTGCCAAAACACAGCCTCAAAAGTAGAGGGTTTTGGGGCAGGCCTGGAGATTAGTTTGATTGCTGTTGCGAAGGGTGGTCAACCAAGTTTTAATAAACATAAACATTGGCCCCTCCAACCAAAAAGATATTCCACTGCCCCTGGAGTAAACACAGAAAATTTTTCTGTGGCAAAAATAGAGATATAGCAGCAGTATGGTGATAGCCAAGGGGACTAGCACCATGTACCATGTCATTGACCCTAGTAGTGTTATGGCTACAACAGGCTTCCAAGAAGGCACTGAAGTAACCTGTATGGAATGACCATTGTTAAAACTCAAATTTCAAAGATTGGGGAGGCCAGATGTTTGGAACAAAACTTGCCAATAAGACATGGAGAAGGACTTGGGTGTTGAATTTATGATTTTCTTGCATCATGGAAGACAATCACAAGCCCTGAAAGGACCTACAGATGGGGTTGGTAGAGGTCAGGACTTTAACAAATTCTGGGTACTCATTTTTTTTTGTTTTTTTACTTTATTGAATTTTCAAAAACAAGATCCATTCTTGTACAGAAAAGGGATACTCTTTAGACATCACTGAATAAAGAACAATCAGTCGAGGAAAAGTTCAAAAACTAAACACAGGGTTACCCAGTGCTCCACTCTTGAGACTGAAACAGAGGGCATAGGGTGATTAGGGTGATGGTGGGAAAGGAATTGAAAGGTCAGTTAAAAGCGATGGGAGATATGGAGCTGGTGTTGAGATGTGTATAGGGATTCATATGCCCAATTCCCCAAAGTGGAAGTATTGCAACTGGACAGACTGGATGGACCAGTTTGATGACTTTCTGGCATCATTCATGGTCATGGCATTTAAAATACCATAGAACAAAGGCAAGGGCCAATTACAACATCATGTGTCAGAGAGAAACTTGTGGTCTTCATAGGGCAACTCCTAAGTTGTTCTGACTATAAAAGTGGTGCAGAAAACCATATGGAGGTTCATCGTGTTTAGGATAGTGGGCTTGGAGGGCTGGAATAAGCTTCCAGATAATCTATAAGATGTATCATATTTGCTGTATAAGAGGCAGGTAAAACTTTGGGCCCAATATGCAATGGATTTTTTCTCCTAACTTTCCGAGTGCCGGGTAGACAGTGCCGGCCACTATCCAGATAATTACAACCATTATCCAGATAATGGCAATTAGCCACTATCCAGAGAGCTTGGGCCACCTGAAAAGCTCTCTGGATAGTGGCTGATTATCACCATTATCTTGATTTGGTGGCAATTATCTTGGATGGTGGTTGCCAGGGCCGGCCCAAGGGTTTCTGCCACCCCAGGCAGAAGCCCCAGCCATGCCACCCCGCCACTCCCTGGGCAGGGAACGGTAGCCTTTGGTGGGCCATGTGCTTCAGCATACATGGCCTGATGCTTTTGATGCCCCTCTGACACAACTTCCTATTGGAGGGGGGTCAGAAGTGGCAGATCATGTGTGCTGAAGCACATGGTCTGCCATGTGCGCCGTGCTGCCCACAGAGGTCTGCCACCCTAGGCAGCCGCCTAGTGGAAGGCCCAGCTATGGTGGTCGCTCAGTCCAGATATTCAGTGGCAACTATCTGGATACTACCACTAAATATCTGAAGGATGGTTAAACACCATGGGTGATCACTGTGGCATTTAAATATCCTAATTACAACCTCTTTAACTGCTCAGTATCCTAACCACAATATCATCCTACAAGGCCTCCCAGAATACATCATTCACCCCCTACAGCTAGTGCAGAATACCGCAGCACAAATCCTACATGATACCTCCAGGCATGAACGGGTTACACTATTCCTCAAAGCACTACACTGGTTACCAATCCGCCTGCATAAAATACAAGGTTCTTCTCATCACATTCAAAATATACAACCAACTCTCAGCTGTCTACCTACAGTCACTCATCCAGAAATCCCCGATCAACTGACTATGACGAACAAACGCTATGCTCACTGTACCAATGGAATACAGATCAAGCACTCAAGTGACCTCAAAGAGAGCCTTCTCAATCTACACACGAATCACCTGAAACAAGCTCCCTCACGACCTACGGACCATTCAAGATCTTACTGAATTCAGACAAAAAATAAAAATCCACTTCTTTAAAGTATACTTTGGGACCTAGCACTTCACTATAGACCATCTCTACCCTCATCTACCTTTGCCTACCCTTCCAACTATCGCCACCCCCGACCCCCTCTCTGTACCTCTTCCCCTCACCTAATTTACTTCCTCCCACCTTTAGTACTGTGCTGAGCCTACTGTTAAATGCTCACTCCTAGCTATTTACCATTTTAACCCCTCACACTCGTTAATCATTTACGTACCCATTGATACTGTTACCAACGTTCTGTACCTTGTTACTTTCCAAGTTATTACACCATCATTGTCTAATGTAAGCCATAACATAATGTTCCTATGCTAGGCATTGTTCACATTCTTTGTAACCCGCTTTGACTTTAAGATGAAGCGGGATATAAAAATAGCTAAATTAATTAATTAAATAAATACATACATATTGGCCCCTACGGCTACTTAGTTTGGCTGAAAATAGAGAACAAAAGTAGGATCTTAACTTAGGAGCTTAAATTTTTTGCACTTTGCACACACAGCATCAGACTCAACAAACAAATCCCCTTGATAAACCCACATACCACCCAACCCAGATGCACACCAGCATCACACATATACAAAGAACGCCAACAATCAAAGAATACAGCCCACAAACCATACAATGCCACATGTGACACACCCTCTCACCACACAAATAATGATCACACAAACCCAATCATTTCAACAAACATCAGGTGTGCCCTACTAAATGCCAGATCTATCAGGAACAAACCAAATACTATCCTTGACCTAATCCACGACAAGAAGCTTGATATAATATGCATTACCGAGACATGGCTAGACGATTCAGACCAAGTCATATTAAATCAAGTAACCCCAACAGGATACTCAGCATTTAACTGCAACAGAGCACAAAAGAGAGGAGGAGGAGTACTAATACTAACCAGAAAGGAATACAGATTCAAAACAATCGCCACCACCAACACAAGCGAATCCAACACACTCACTATAACCAACAAGTATCTAACCATCTCCCTCACATACAGACCACCTGGAACCACAACTGAATATCTATCCACAGTAATTGAAATGATATGCGCTCATAACAGAAAACACAAACCCCTCATTGCACTAGGAGACTACAACCTAACATCTGCACCCACCAGAGAATCTGCAACGTTCCTAAAAGCCATGGAGTCACTAAAATACTGCCAGACAATTAACGCCCCAACGCACAAACATGGTACAACTCTGGACATGGTATTCATGCCAACACAACTGGTGGAACAGAACAAAACCACAAAACCAACAATCACCCCTGTCCCTTGGTCAGACCACCATGTAATTGAATTCACCATGACCCTTAATAACCCCACCCAACGCAAAGAAGATGAAAGAATAATCCGACGGTTTAAAACATTTAACAGAGACTCATTCATAAACGACATCACCCCACAATTTCAACAGGATCACAACACCCTGGACCTAAATATAGAAGAATGGAACACAATAATATCCAACGCAGCATCTGCCCCAGCCATTATAGAACCACAAAATTGCAAAAGATCTAATGCCCCATGGTATTCACACGAAATCAGAGTCTCAAAGCGCACACTAAGAAGACTAGAAAGAAAATGGAGACGGGACAAATCACACATCCTACTAATGCAATACAGGGACAAACAATGGGAATATAACAATCTAATAAATGAGCGTAAACAGCAACACCATACTAACCTAATAATGAATTCTACCAATAGTCCAAAAGCTCACCAAGGATGACACGCAACAATGCACCCACCATCTTGACCCACAAAAATATGCAGACTACATGAAGTCAAAAAACACTAACCAAACATACTCTGCTTCACCACAAACAAATAATCACACGATAAAAAAGCAACATCAAGCATGGGAAAGCTTCAATATACCAACAAAACAGCAAATAGAAGACATTATATCTGGACTAAACACAACAACATCACCATCAGACCCATGCCCACTGTCTTGAATCAAAGCCACAAAAAGCCAGCTCTCTCATCACATTCAAAAAATCGTCAAAGATTCACTCCAACAAGGATACATGCCACAACCCCTAAAGCATGCAATGTACGACCAATACTTCAAAGTAGCAATCTGGGCCCATCCAAACCAAAGTCATACCGTCCTATCTCCAGCCTGCCATTCCTTGCTAAAGTCGTGGAAAAAGCAGTCCAAAGACAACTTCAGGACCATATAGATATCAATGTCCCACTGGACATACATCAACATGGATTCAAGCCCCAACACGGCGTAGAAACACTACTCACCTCCTTCTTTGACAATCTCCTAAGAGGCATAGACAACATAAAAAACGGCTTCCTGCTAGTGTTCATGGACATCTCAGCGGCCTTCGATACTGTGTCACACTCTAAGCTATTGCAACGCTTACAACAGATAGGACTATGCAAGAATACCCTGAAGTGGTTCACATCATACCTGGATGGACGAACACAACAAGTCAAATGTGATCAAAAGAAATCCATACAATTCCCCATCACGCAGGGAATACCTCAAGGCTCAGCGCTATCATCAATGCTCTTCAACATCTACATACAGCCCATATGTAACATCATCAAGCACCACAAACTACTCTATCACATCTATGCTGACGACATCATGCTGTACGCTCCAATCAACCTATTAGCACTAAACACCACAACAATAACAAAATGCCGAGAAGACATGAATGACTGGCTCATAGCCAACAACTTAACGGTCAACTACAACAAAACTGAGGCAATGTTCGTCACCAGGAACCCCACCTTCATACCTCCACAAACTATCAGCATCCTAGACAAACACATAGTAGTCAAAGAAGAAGTTAAGTATCTAGGCATAACACTAGACAGAGCTCTGAACCTAAAATCCCACATCACCAAAACTGCAAACAAGGCATATCATCGATTGAAAACGGTCAGACAAATCAAACCAATGCTCCGTCAAGACCACTTCCGCACAGTGTGTCAAGCACTCATTACACCACTGCTTGATTATGGAAACTCACTATATCAAGGCCTTCCTCATCATAGACTACACCCACTACAGATGGTACAAAACACCACAGCACGCATCATCACAGGCACCCCAAGGACCGAGCACATCACTCCCATCCTACAACAACTACACTGGCTCCCAATGGTGGCAAGAGCTAAATACAAAACAATCATGATAATCTTCAAAGTCATTCACCATCTCTCAGCAGACGTACTCCAAAACGTTATAACAAGAGACATCAGTAATAGACCAAGAAGAACCAATAACAACAACATGATCGGCACACCTGCAGGCTATCACAAAACCAAACAAACAACCTCAAAAAGAGCACCATCACTACTGGCATCCTCAATATGGAACTCCCTCCCAATGAGCCTGAGAGCCTTAGATGACCTCACAGAATTCCGCAAAGACCTCAAAACATGATTATTTATAGAAGCCTATGAGCACCCAAGCAACATCTCTTACCCAAACAGCAACACTACTACCTCCACCAACTAAACACACACCCATCCCATACACACACACAAATTCATCACACGTTAATAAATACCTTTATATTAACTGTTACTTCAACTGTACTGTCTAAATACTGTTACATAACTGTGCTGTCTAAACATTTACACGTACCCTAATGTTAAATGTAACCCTCCAATTGTGATGTGATGTGACCACCTTGATTGAAGGAAAAGGTGGCATACAAATCTGTCTAAATAAATAAATAAATTTAGGAACACTACTTCTTTTTAATATTGAGCCCTTTCTTATCTCCCTGGTGATACTTGGGCTTGGTCACATTCTGAGGGGATTGTGGGAGGGGTTGCTGACTAGTTATGGTTTTCATTTGTTTTAACTATAGCTGATCTTTTAATGGAATATTATTTTTATTATTGTATTAAACTATTTTGAATGAGTATTCAGCAATATATTTTATACAATTCTTATAAATAAATAAATGAATAATTTATTATGTTGTTCTATCATAGACATATGACCTGCAGTCTGAAATGACACAATGAAACAGCATTGTGCCTCAATGGATCTCCCCATTAACCATCACTAGAGGGCATGCTTACTAAAGTGCCCTAACAGCGTAGATTTAGCATGCAGTAAACAGTTAATGCGGGATCTTGGCAACTGTTACCATGCACGAAAAATTTCAGCAGGGTAAAAATCCTGCGCTAACCCTTTAGCATGTGTTCGGGTAGACCCCGGGCGGGTGAAGGGCAGAGAGTGGGCATTGCCTGAGCATTGCGATTAAGCAGGCATCATTAGCACGCAACCATTGATGTTACAGTTAGCATGGATGCCCTTACCACCATCTCAATTGGTAGTGGTAAGGGCATCTATGGGATTTTAGAAGGGACATCAAGGAAGAATCTGGGTCATTCAGAGCAAAAAGTACAAAAAAAACGAGGGAGTGCGCGAGGCACATATTAGAGTCTTCTGAAATCACTACGTCTTTGCCCCAAAAAATGAACATCCCAGTAACGGGAGCAGGAAATAATACTTGTGGCGATGAATGCACATTATGCGCTTTCTCCTGGAAGAGTTGTATCCATCAATGAGCACTTTCTCTTAACGTTATTCATGGTCAGGAATAATATAGGTATGGACATCTCACCAAACAATGCCATTCTGAAATCACATCGTGACATGCATCTCCCTTGGGCCACCAGGTCACTCCTCCACCCCCCCACCCCCACCCCCGTGCTACATAGATACTCTCGTACTGGGGACATCTCTCTACCCACCCTCTAAAATGGCTCCGGGGATGTCTGCATTCTTTGCACGTCTAAATGTCCATTTTCAAATGTCTAACTCACGAATAGGGCTTCTAAAATATCCCCCCTTAGCATGGGGAGGAGCCTCCCCCACACTGTGATAACTGCATGGGAACTTGCAGGGAATGCTTCTAACAGTTGGCCCCATCTCCCATACTAATATTTGGCACTAAATGCATGCTAAGATGCTGATTCTTAGAGCTGTTAATATTCATACTCTATACGTAATTCAGTTGCGGTTGCCAGCCAGGTTTCTTTGCATTCGTCTGACTGGGCTGAAGAGGAGCTGGTGTCTAAAAAGAAAAGAAAAAAAAAAGTGGAAGAGAAATTCCCCTCTGGCTCCTGTTCACTCAGGCCCTTGTACATTACCTGAAAATGTTTATTTCTCTGAAAAAACAAAAGAGGTTCAAGCCTCTGCTTTAAGACAGTATTTTTCAAGCCTCTCCTGGAGACGCACTTACCAGTTTTCAGGATTAAGACCATGAATATGCATGAGATGGATTTGCATACAAAGGGCCCAAGGTTCATGCTAAGCAGCTTCGAGCTGCGTGAGAGTCCTCTACTGGTATTGCTGCCATTGGGCGACTAGTGCAACGTGATCGCACTTTGAATCAAGGGAGGCAGGCAGATCCCCAACCTGTCTGTCCCTTGGAACCTGCCCGCTTCTCACAGTCGAACGTGCAGTCACATTGCACTAACCCCCAGCGGAAGGAGTGCCCATAAAGGACTCCTGCGCAACTCAAAGCTGTTTAGTGGGAATGTTGAATGGGTCTCCAATATATGCAACTTATTTCATGCCTTCCCAGGGTCTGTGTGCCCTGAGAAGGCAGTTGAGAAGCATTGCTTTAGAAAGGAAGAAGAATCGTAAGCAGACAATCTCCCACCTCAGTATTACACAAGGGATCATCATATGAAGTTGAAGAAAGGGACATTTTAAAAGCATTAGAGAAATGAGAAGGTGTTGGATACCTGGAAGAGTCTTCCTATGAATGGCACAGACAAGGTAGGAAAAGGGAGACATGAGACAGCTCTATAAACGGGTACAAATGGGTAGCCTGCCCTTTCCCCTCCTTTTCTCTTGCCTGCCTCCACCCCTCTGTTGTTCTTTTCTCCCTTCTGCCCAGACCTTCTTCTTTCCTTTCTGTCCTGCCCTATCCCTACTGCAGTTTTCCCTCCCTACAGTCTTTCACCCCACTGTTTCCCAGGTCCATTCCCTGCTTTTCCTGTCCTATGCTTTACCACCTAGCTTCTGACCTCACCTTCTTTCTCCCCTTATTCCACCAAACTATGTTTTTACAACCTTCTCCCCTCCTTCTCCCAGCCTTACCCTGCTAACCTCTCACCCCTTTCACCCCTCCCTTTTCCTTCAGTGGCATAAGTTCAAAATTGGGGCCCCCAAGTAAATGTTGGCTGAAAGCCCCTCCCCTCCACCAAAGCCTTGCAGTTAGCGGAGATAGAGAATGCCAATAGTGTACTTATATTTAACAGTGCTCCTGTGGGCCTCCTGATATCTATTTTCAATAAGATTAATCAAGTAGTATCCCATGGCAACCTGAGAAACACCTAAGTCAGAGGAGACCTGTTGTACATTGCCTTGGGTGAATCTCTTCTTAAAGGCAGTTAATAAATCCTACATAGGAACATACCGTACTGGGTCAGACCAAAGGTCCATCAAGCCCTGTATCCTATTTTCAAAAGTGGCCAATCCAGGTCACGAGTACCTGTCAGGTTCCCAAAAGGTAGACAGATTCCATGCTGCTTGTCCAATGGGTAAGCAGTGGATTACCCGAATCCTCTTTAATAAAGGTTTATGGACTTTTCCTCCAGGAACTAGTCCTAATCTCTCTTAAACCCAACTACATTAACAGCTTTTACTACATCCTCTGGCAACAAATTCTAGAGTTTGATTATGCGTTGAGTTAAAAAATATTTTCTTTGATTAGTCTTAAATGTGCTACTTTGTACCTTTATTGCATGTCCCTAGTCTTTTTACTTTTTGAACGAGTAAATAACCAATCTACTTTTATTCATTCCACTCCATTCATTAATTTATAGACCTTTATCATATCTCCCCTCAGCTGTATCATTTTCAAGATGAAGAGCCCTAACCTTTTAAGCCTCTCCTAATAGGGGTATCCTTCCATCCCCTTTATCATTTTGGTGGCTCTTCTCTGTACCTTTTCTAATAACACTATATCCTTTTTAAGATACGGTGACCAGAATTGTACACCATATTCAAGGTGTGGTCGCACCATGGAACGATACAGAGGCATTATATTATCCTTTGTTTTATTCTCCATTCTTTTTCTTATGATACCTATTTGCTTTCTTGGCTGCTGCTACACGCTGAGCAGAGGGTCTCAAGGTATTATCCATAATAATGCCTAGATCTTTTCTCCAGGAACAAGCTTGAAGTTAGTCGTCACATATGGGTGATGTCGGCGTAGATGGAGCCCTCATGGAAGCATCTCCTCAGCTTTCAAAGAAAGCCTTTGGGAGATGCCACCATGCGTGCATGGTCCCCTTCCCACCCAAGGGTGCCATCTTACTCAATCTCCTTTTCCACGGAGCCCAACAGACGTCCGTCTTATTTCCCCAGAAAAAGGTGATTTATTTGTGCATTAAATTACCTTTCTTTTCTCCGGTTGCACCAGCCCCTTTCACACCTCCAAGCTTGTTGCCCTGGTGTTGATTCTCAGACCCATTTTAGGATTTTTTTCACCAGGCAGTTCGTGCCTTTTTTCTGTCCGATGGCCACTGGGGTTCTTTTTGCCCCAATGGCCAGCGGGTTTAAAAAGTGTGATCAGTACGCAAAAAACATGTCTCTCACCAATACACATGATTGCTACCTCCAGTGTAAAAAGATGTCTGCGAAAGCCATCCAGCGCCGTCAGCAAAAGCAAGATGACATCTTCCACAGGTCGGATTCTGTCCTGGTATCCCCGGTAGCCTGGCGCTCTAAGGCCCCGCATGAGTTTTTGGAGTCATGTAAAGCACCCGTGGCGGCCATTCGGGGCCACATACACTCTGACAAGGGTTCCCCAGAGTGGGAATGCAAAAAGAAGAAGAAATCCTCGAGGATCTCATCCTGGGACTTGGACAAGTGGATCAAGCCTCGTGCCAGGTCCCACAGTTCACGTAGAGAACCTGAGGAGTCGGAGTGGGACCGGCCAGCGAAGGTTCCCCAAACAGATATGGAGGCCTCCGGCTATGCGTCCCAGACCCCCGAGGCCTGTCTTATCGAGGACTCCTTTTCTTCATCAATGCCGTACCCGATGACCCCGGTGTCCACGTCAAAGGCTGCAACTCCTGATTGGGAAGCCAGGTTGATGGCGTTGGACTGCAGTGTTACTGCCTTCCTTGCCTCGCAGCAGGCATCGACAACCGGCCCCACCGATGTGCGCACTGGGATCATGGGGACCTCGCTCTCAAGGACTCCTCAGGCTGCCAAAACAATTCTCGAGAGCCCAGAACCTCAAGCCAATCCTCGGTGTGGTTCTTGATCTCACTCCTAGTTCTCAGGAGTGAAATCCTCCCCGGCGAGCATTTGTGGCTCTGTCCAAGCAGCTGCCATGGATCACTGAGACCCTGACTCAGCTCCTGTGCCCTAGACACCATCGGTCATTGAGTCCTCGATGAACTACTCTGACTGGGAGTCCAAGGACGAGGCATCTCCAGAGATGCGGAAGCACCACTTCGTTCCTTGAGTTTATTTGAGACATGGTGAAAGCCTTGTCCCTCATCACAGAGTTGAAGGAGGATCCTCGCATGGAGGAACTTGAAATCCTCCAATATGAGGCCCCACCCAAGGAGGCCCTGAGAGTTCTTGTCCCCGCCATCCTCAGGCAGCTCCTCCTCCGTGTGTTGGAGACACCGGTGTAGGTACCCGTAGTTAGTCAACGCCTCAACACCATGTACAGGGTCGAGCGGGGTCCCAGCTTCTTGAAGTCGCAACTCCCACACATCTCCATGGTGGTGGAGTGAAACCATGTGCCAGCAAAAGAGCCTGAAGACTCACTCCTCCCTGCCCCCGGCAGGGAGTCCTGCGCCCTCGATGCCCTCGGCCGCAAATGCTACCAGGGCTCAATGCTGGGTTGCCGAATCCAAGCCTACCAGCTATACATCGGCATGTACCTCCGGGACCTGGCAAAGGAACTCGCAGGTTTCTCGCCGGGTCTCACATGGGAACATCTCCAGTGGTTTCAAACCCTCATGAAGTGCATGTCCCGGGCTGCCTATGATGGCTTTGAGTCAAACATGAGAGTGGCCATTGCAGACATTGGTGTTCAACACCAGGGCTGCCTCCAGGCATCAGACCTCAAGCAGTGGGTCCTTGAGAAACTCCTCAACATCCCCTGTTTTGATGAAAACTCTTCGGCAAACCGATAGAGGAAAAGACCTCCACTCTCCCTAAGAAGAAACCATCAGAGAAGAGGCTCCCTTTTCAGAGAAAAGGCCAGCCTTACAGAGAATACTTCCAATACCAGGCCCCCCAGACCCCACAGCAGGATCACCAGGGCAAAGGAGTGGGACAAGGCCTGCGCAAGCCTAAGGGCCCCAAGCCCCAGAACCCGGCTTCTGCCCAGGCAGGGACGGAGATTTGATGCCATGAGCATAGCCTCTCCACCCCTGGGGGAACAGCTCAGACTCCTCTGCACCAGGCCCTGCTGCTGCAGGAACTCACAGGCCTCTTCAGGGACAGAGCCATGGAGCCAGTACCACACCACTTCAGGGGCAGGGGGTTCTACTCCTGAAACTTTCTCATCCCAAAAAGAACAGAGAGCCTAAGGCACATTCTGGACTTGTGAAACCTGAACAAGTTCCTGGTGCAGGAGAAGTTCAATATGCTCTCTCTTGGAACATTGCTGCCCTACCTCCAGCAGGGAGATTGGCTATGCCCCATGGACCTAAAGGATGCTTACACTCACATTCTGATTCATCTCAGTAACAGGCAGTTCTTAAGGTTCATGGTTAGGGGCAACCACTACCAGTACAGAGTACTACCCTTTGGTCTAGCCTCTGCACCAAGTCTCTTCACCAAATGCCTGGAAGTGGTGGCCACCTACCTCTGTCTCCAAGGGGCCTTCGTCTTCCCATACTTGGACGACTGGCTCATAAAGGGGGATATGGCCACCAAGGTGCAACAGCCCATGCCCCGCACCATCAGTGTTCTAAAGTATCTGGGGTTCGTCATAAACCACCCCAAGTCCCACCTCACTCCAAGCAGGACTTGGAGTTCATAGGGGCTATGGTGACGAGGCTGCAGCAGAACCTGAGAAAATAGCTAGAAATAAAACTTTTTCCTATGAGCAAGGGAATAGCTCAGCCAAGCATACAGGCAGAGAAAAAAACCACACAGCTAGAACTACTGAGTTCAGACCACACCCAGGCTCCATGGCAACACAGGGTGGAGATAGGAAGTACCTGTGGGAGGAGCTAGAAGGGGGAAGATGCTCACACACATTTAAGCTCCCAGAAACAGAGAGGAGGGGGCATGGGAACAGAGCCAGCCACAACAGCAGTGACGGAGTCAGTCACAAACCGTCCAGGAGAGAGGGACTGAGGAAGCTGGCCACAGGCAGTGGTGAAAGGCAGAGAGTGTCTAGGGATAGACACAGGAGAGACTCTCAGAGCAGCTGTTATTCAGGAGACTGCACTTCAGAGAGAAGCCCTTGCTGTGAAAAGATTGCAGCACGGTTTGAAGGTAGGAGGCATAGTCCTGGGGGAGCCGTGGATTACAGCTCAGATACCAGAGCAGCCCTACAAGACTCTGAAGGAGAAGTTTTACCTTTTGAAAGGCCTGTAAGAAAGAGTGTTCCCAAGAGCAAGGTGAGACAGCTAAAACCTTTGAATGTTTTAGTCAGAGATAAAAAGCCTTGCAGCCATTATAGAAGCCCAGAAGAGAGGAAGAAGTCTCACTGGGAAAAGTTGTTTAAACTTTTAAAAGAAGTTAAACCTGCATTCTCAAAACCGGTTATAAACACAGAGGCATGTGAGTCTGATTATGAAGATATGGAAACGGAACTCTGTGAGGTGGAACAGGACTCTGTTGATTCTTTGATGGATTGCTCTTTATGCCTAACGTCAGAGTGAAGGGGGGCCATGGTTTTAAGCTGGAAAAACCCAGAGCCAATGTATTTAAATGTCCTGATACTCTGAGTGTTGGAAACCTGGGAGAGAAAGAGAATTGCAAATGTTAAAACTATAAGAAGTGTTCCACTGTGAAATGAAGGTGTTCTAGAAGCAGCTATTCTGTGGGTAATACAGACAAGCACGAAGCAGCCTTGTTTAAACCCTGAACAGTTGAAGGAAACTGATATCTGTGCTGGATGGTGTTAGCAACCAGTAAGCAACAGTTTCAATTGTGGCATTGGAAGAAAGAAATACTTTCTGTTATACATAAGCTGAATGAAGCAAGTTTATTTTTATGACTGCCAGAGCACTGTTTGTATGATACCTTTTTGAGTGGAGAAAAATATCCTTCATTTTGTGTTGCCTTGTTCACAACTTCTAAAGAAGAACTTTGTTTGCAAAGTTTAGACCACAAAAATAAATTTCCTGTGTTTTGCCTCTAAAACCACTCGGACTGTTTTATTTGCACACAACTACAATCCCAGAAGCCTTGGCTCTGGGCATACAGCAATAAAAGGAACATTAGATGGCACGCTGCCTCCTATAGGCAACCGCCTAGACGGGGTGCAGCGCCACAGGGCTCAACTGGACATTCTTCAGGCCAGGGCCTTTCTTCCCTTAGCCAGGTCGCCTCATGGCTCTAGCCACTGAAGTTCAGCACCTTCATGCAGTGTCGGTGCGGTCCATGCTCTGCCTGCTGGGCCACATGGCGTCCACAGTCCATGTGGTTCCCAACACCCGCCCTCATATGCAGGCGGTCCAGTGGTGCCTCCACTCACAGTGGACACAAGCCACAGGCAGGTTTCGGGAAAAGATTGTAGTGTCCCGCCAGCTAGCAGAGTCATTTGACTGGTGGCAGGCCACACAGCATCTGCAGGAGGGCATTCCCTTCCAGTCCCCAAATCCCCAGAGGGTCATCACCACAGATGCATCTTTACTGGGCTGGGATTGCCTATTGCAAGGAACTCCGTTTGCAGGGCAACTGGTCCCTGGCGGAGAGCCAGCAGCAGATCAACCTGTTGGAGCTTAGGGCCATTTTTCTGGCAATAAGGACCTTCCACCACCACCTGCAGCACCAGTCGGTGCTAGTCCAAACGACAACCAGGTTGCGATGTTCTACCTGCACAAACAGGGAGGAACAGGGTCTTACCACCTCTGCCAGGAGGCAGTAGCCCTCTGCTTATATGCAATCAGTCAGGGAATGCTCCTCAGGGTGGTATACCTTCTGGGCCAGGACAATGCTCAGCTGCCCCACTTCTGCTGTCCCCAACAAACCCACCCATCCCGGGTAGCGGTGGACGTTTTCCTCATCTCGTGGGCAGAGGGCCTTCTGTATGCCTTCCCTCCCACACCACTATTCACCCAGACCCTCTTCAAGGTCCTGCAGTACAAGGCTTCCATGATCCTGGTGGCCCCACGGTGGCCCAAGCAGCCTTGGTTTCCCCTGTTGCTCTGCTTCTCGATGGAGCACCCGGTTCCTTTGGAGAATGCCCAGGGCTACTCACCCAGGAGGAGGGCTTCCTTCTTCACCCCAACCTGGAGTCCCTGACATTAACAGCATGGCTGCTGAATGGGTAACCTTAGCACCCTTCAACCTTCCAAGGGAAGTGGAGGAAGTTCTCCTGGTCTCTCGTAAGAACTCCATGAGACGGGCCTACACCTTCAAGTGGTGCAGATTCTCACTGTGGTGCGTAGAGCAGTGGGTTGACCTGTTCTCTTGTCAGGTGCAAACGGTGCTACAGTACTTGCTTCATCTCTCGCACACAGGAGTTAAGTCCAACTCCTTCAGGGTGCACCTGAGTGTGCTCTCGGCACATCATCATTCTATAGAGAGGAAACCTCTTTCGGCTCAGCCACTTATAACTAAGTTCATGCGGGGCCTTCTGCTCTCAAAGCCTCCCATCTGCCTGACCCGGCAGAATGAGACCTCAACATGGTCTTGACACAGCTCACCAAGCTGCCTTTTGAGCCTCTGACTACTTGCCATATGTGTTACTTCTCCTGGAAGGTTGTCTTCCTGGTGGCTCTCATCTCTGTGTGAAGAGTCAGCAAGCTTAAGGCCTTTGTGGCCGAGCCACCCTACAGCAGGTTCTATAAGAACAGGGTGATGCTACGCACCCACCCTACATTCCTTCCGAAGGTGGTGTCTGCATTTCACCTCAATCAGGAGATGGTGCTCCCCATCTTCTTCCCACAGCCCCATGCCGACAAGGCGGCGGCGGCTATTATCCATACTCTGGATTGTAAGAGGGCCCTCTCCTTCTATCTGCAACATACCCAGGGCCACCGCAAAGCCTCACAGCTTTTTGTTTCCTATGACCCCAATCGCCTGGGGGAGGCTGTTACTAAGCAGACCCTGTCCACCTAGGTGGCGAACTGCATCACCCTCGCCCATGATCAGGGTGAGCTCTCATTGGAGCACCGGGTCATGGCACACAACATCAGGACTATGGCTACCTCATTGCAAGCTTGAGCTCTGTCCCTATGACAGACATCTGCCAGGCCACCAACTGGTCCACAGTCCACACCTTTGTAGCTCACTACTGCCTGGAGAGGGAGTCCTGATGGGACAAGGCCTTCGGCCAGGCCGTACCCCATAATCTCTTTCGGGTCTAGGCAACACCTACCCTCCGACTTTTCTGTGTTCAGGCTACCGGAGTGATGGTTCTCCCTGGTCACTGGGGTCCTTAGTCTCTCTCTCTAACTAAGAAATATGACATGTGAATATGTAAATAGGTTATGTAAATAAGTTAGTTGAATATTATCATCATGTAATCATGTAAATTACTTTTAATTTATCAAGTTTACACCTGCTATCTGTTTTCTCACCATGTTATAATGTAATATTGCTGTTTTAACTGCAAACTGCTCTGATTCTATGATAGGGTGGTATATAAGACAGAAATAAATAAATAAATAAATAAATATCAACCAACTCACCATTATCTACCAGTTTATTCAAAACTGCAAAAAAAAATATAGCCGTGTGATGAGTTATATAGAATGTTACCCATCCCTTTCCAAAGGGATTATCAGCAGTCCCCTTTAAGAGAGTCTGCAACCAGAGTGCAGGACTGGGAGGGCGTAGCTCACAGGGAACAATTAGGACCCCAGCAGGCTGCAGTTGGGAGAGAGGCCAGTGGAGCCAGAAGTCCTTCCAAGGCAAGCCATGCAAAGGAGTTCTGAGGTAGGAACTTTACCTGGGGCTGGAGGAGGGGCTGGGAAGACAAGCTCTGTGGAGGTTTAACAAGCTGGGATAGAATATTATGTGTTTTTAAAGAAAAACCCTTCCCATCGCACACCACACTACTAAGCAGATTAGTGAGACAAGACTTTCCTACAGAGAGAGGTGAATAGTGTAGCTGTGTTTAAAAGAGGTTTGGACAGTTTTCTAGACGAAAAGTCCATAAAACATTAATAAAGTGGACTGAGTAAATCCACTGCTTACCCCTGGGACAAGCAGCATGGAATCTGTATCCCTTTTTGGGAACCTGACAGGTATTTGTCACCTGGATTGGCCACTGTTGGAAACAGGATACTGGACTTGATTGACCTTTAGTCTGACTTAGTATTAAAAAACCTAGTTTTCCAGGATTCTGCCAAGATTTTACAGATTTGGTGGCTTGTTCCACAGCCATAAAATTGTGGGAAACAAGGGGCCATGGGCGGCTCTGTGTCTCTGGAGAGGCTGAGCTAGTCAGATCGGGTCCGCTTGTTTCTGTGAAATTGTGTTCTGCGTTTGTTACTGAAGCTAAACATAAAGGACACAGGTTTAAGAGTTTGCAAGTGAGAGGTGCAGCTTATTTTCACACATACCAGCCACACGAAAGTGCTGCACGGTGACACTGCTGGAACTCAAGAGCTCTAATGGTTTCAACTTCTATAATTACTGTCTGGTTATCATGATATATGTCATCCAGGCATTGCTCTGAAATTGAATGAGGTATCTGCATATCGAAAGGGCTTTGTGAATATGAAACTCGGTCCTTTAATTTGGCGAGATCTGAAGGGCTGCAGGGTAAGATGAAAGAAAAAGGTTGTGGGGCCAGACCGGCTCCCATGACCTGCATTGCTCTGGGCTCTTAGAATCATCTTCAGCCACACCCCAAACCATGACCAATCTCCCTCGCCCTACACTCTGCTTATAGTCTACTATTATTATGCTTCTCAGCAATTAACAGCTTCTTGGAAGATGAAAATCTGGTTAGAAACAGCATTTGTAGGGCAGTTTCAATGGGGAAATGTGCACAGATTTTTTTTTGTATCTCAGTATTCGCTTTCAAAAATAATGCAATTTTGCAATTTTTTTGTGTTTCTGTGCACTATGAAATACTATGAAATAGTGTAAGTAACAGAAATGCGGGCTGCCTAAGAGCAGGCATAAATGTTCGTACATAAGTTCATCAGTGCGCATGTGAATTAAGATAGATTATAATCTTGGCACATACTTGCGAACTCTACCCAGACCACACCCCCAACTACTATCAGCAAAGTGAAACCTTCATGACAAGGCATGTATACTCAAGCCAATTGTATCTTATCAAAGGCCATTTATGCATGTGTGTGTCCACCTACATGCAAAAAAGATTTCATAAAATTATGCCCTTAACAATCTGTATAAGAAATATAGTTGTGGGATGGGCAAGAGTAAACGAGGGCGAAGGGAGCTCATAGTAAGGTAATATTAGCATTTTGCTGCTTTTAACAGGAAGGAAAGAAATTCAGTCACTTTACTTGTGTTTCAGCAGTTTGACATCATTGCACTGACCTAAATTTGTCAGAAATGTAAACCATACTATGTATATGAGCAATACGGTACGATCATAGATGGAAGAAGCACAGATTAGCTATGTCAGCTCAGTACAGGCTTTGGAAGATGAAATTGTGTTGCCTCTGTCTGGTTGTCAGCTAAATTATTTCACAGTTTTATAGGACCTTTCTATACCTGCCAAAAAATTGGATTCAAGGTGAAAGTGTTCACTGGAATGAGAGAGTCTACATTTGTTTAAGGGTAGGGCTGGTATGGGTTGGCAAGCAGGGCAATTGCCCTGGGCTGCCATGCCACGAGGGACCCCATCTGCCTTAAGCTGAAAGAGGTATAGCCTGCAGATGGGCTTTGGGGCCCCTCCTCACCTGTTTCTGCCCTGGGGCCCTGCATGTCTGTCTAAAAGTCTCCACATCTGAGTTTTAAGCATCTCTTGTGTTAAAAGTGGAAGCCCTCTCCCCTTGCCTTTAAAAGACGGAGAAGAATAAATCGGTTCAATATGAATCTGGAAAGAATATTTTTCTCGTAGACTCTAGACCCCTTACTGATTCTGCCATAGGGAGAAGAATGCATGAAACAGCTGAACTGATCTATGTCATGGCTTGCTCGGACTAGTTCCCAGTACTATTCCTAGAGTGAAACTGTCCCAGAATGTCGTGGAACCAATTGAGATACTTACCGCATCCTCCCAGGACAAGGGCTGTCAGCCTCAACAGTTCCTCCATTAAAATATCTGCCCTATGGAGTGCTCATGGGACCCTCAGTTGCTTTTTCTTTGAAGGTTAAGAGAGTCCCCTTTAACAAGAAAGGTTTAAAATAAATCACTGTAGTAATGTAGTAAATTAGTCAATATAGAGCAACTGTACTCTGCTAGTAGTTAGTAAACTGGAGAAGTAGTGTAATGGTTAGAGCCACCGCCTAGTACCCAAAAGATTAGGGTGTGATTCCCACTGTCGCTCCTTGTGACCTTGGGCGAGTCATTTTGCCCTCCATTCCCTGGGAAGAGAAGGTGTGGCAATCTACCTTGGTCATACCTTGTCAATAAAACTCAGGGACTGCTGGGTCAGCATTGACTTGATGGCCCTAAAAAAAAGAAGTAATTAGTAATAAGGTTGATTTTCCAAAGCATGACGCTAAGAAAGCTTTGTAATTAATATTTTTATTGATAATTTAAAAAAAGAAAATACAACAAAAGATTATACATCATAAGGAAAACAGAGAAAATAGCATAGTCCACATCCAGGGAAGCGGCCATTAATAAGAAAATATATAGACAGAAAATACACGATATAATTTTAAAAAACGGATTGAGAGGGAGAACTGCCCACCAAACTATACTAAACTCTTTATACTTTACTTACTGAAACATTAATCAACAATTTACTTCACAGGAACCTGGTTTATAATGAACGATTCTAAAGATGAAGTCTCTGAGAAAACGTACTTGGTGCCGCCTAAAATAACCACACATTTACAAGGAAATTTTAAGAAAAAGGATGCACCAAGTGCTAAGACGTGTGGTGAGGAGAACTGCCATGAGAAAATGGAAACAGAAAAAAATGCTGTTTGTACCTTTAAAACGAGTGACAAGCCAGGTTTGCACAGAGCTAGAAAAGCAAGCATGAGAAAAAAACAGCTCTCTGCTGAAGCTAAGCCACGCTCAAGCTCTGACGTAGAGCCAGGCTTGGAGGCTGATTACGGGCACATGTGCAAACAGAAGGGTGTGGCAGTCAGGAAAAGCGTTTTTAAACCTGAAGGGAGAAAAGTCCCTGAGGAGGTGGAACAGAGAGAGGAGAATCACTTGAAGGGAGAGAATTACCTGAAGGGAGAGAAGTCCCTGAAGAGAGAGACGCACTCAAAGGGAGAGGATTACCTGAGGAGGAAGAAACTCCTGAGCAGAGGAGAAATCCTGAAGGAAGGAGAGTCCCTGAGTGAGAGGAGATCTCTGACGGAGTGGAGTTCCCAGGGGGAAGAGAGTTCCCAGGAGGAAGAGAGACCTCAGAGAAAGGGGAGAGCTCAGAGAAGAAGGAAAGGAGAAGGACAAGGGAAGTCTGTCTTCCAGTTACTGGAGGGTACCGGTGAAAAGGGAAGCACACTGTCTCTGAATAATACTCCTAAAGCTGAAGCCAGCAGATGCCTAGCTGGGAAGGTTACAGCCCACGTGGAACAAGTTCCAACGTCCAGTGTTCTAGACCCCGTGTTACAATCTTCAACTGCTAGAAGGTGGGTGGATACGCTTCTTTATGGAAAGAGTCAGAGCCCAGCCGAAAGCAGGGAAGTGGATTTGAACACTATAGAGACTTTAAGGGAAGTGTTCCAGGGTAGGAAAGCTCCCTCTCCTAATGTAAGTGTTCCCTCTCAAAAAGAAAAGTTATGGAATGAATTCTGTAAGTTCTTACAAAGGAAGAAGTTTGAACAAGCTTTTGAAGCCAGAGAAAGTGACAAGCAAGCTGTAGCCCAAGAACCGATGCAGGTTGATTTCTGTGAGTCACAGTCTAGCTCGGAGGTGTCTCCAATAGACTGCTCTCTATGTTTTAAGGAAGTCTGAAAACCTGAGAGCAGGGCTAAAGAAAGAAACGTTTGCTGAGAAGAAATGTTTAACCAGCTTTTGTATCTAATAAGCATTTCCCCAAAGTAAAGAAGTTTTTGTTAAGAGAAGAAGTATACCTCTGCTGAACGTGCTTAAACAAAGCTGTGCTGTGAGATGTTAATTTGTTTAATGAAGACAGCAGCTTGTGTCAGAAAGTTTGAGTTCAGTTTTCCTCAGTTCCAGTATCCTTGTTTCTTTGTGTTGGAGAAGTATCCTTTTACCTGTGTTCAGAACTTTAATGCGTTTTGGAAACCCACAAAAAAAATAAATATTCTTGTGTGCCTCAACCAACGGTTGCACAACTACTTTGTCTTTGAATGCAAATAGCCAAACTACAAATCCCAGAATTCTTTGCTGGGAACAAATAGTAAAGCTTCATTTAAGGACATACAAAGGCGACCCTACGCCTGTAAGCACTTGGGCCCAGGCTAGGAGATCACAGACGCGAGGCTTTAAAGACAAAAAAGCCCTACGCCTGAGCTGCGTTTGCCTAGAGACATCAGGAAAAATATTTACCTTGCCCCCACAAAATTCAGCATTCTAATTTGCAAAAAACAAACGCATAACAGAATTTTTATCAGTCTCAGAGACAAAAGATACAAGCAAAGTAGCACAAGAGGAAATTATGTCACGAGAAGACTCTATATACTCAGATACATCCAATGAATCTTTTAAAACTTTAGGGGCAACTCCTGGGGAAACCCCGCCAGAAGGTGTCCCAGTCACAGGAAGATAATAAAGCTTATTTATAGGCGGTTTAGCACTATCTTCATATCCCAAAACTTCAGTTAAATATTTATCAAATAATATCTGAGGAGACAGTAGACAAGTATAAGGAAAATTTAAACATCGAATATTCATAGCCCTTAAAGAATTTTCCAACAATTCCTGTTGGGTATGCAAGGTAATGCTATCCTTAATAAAAGACAAAGAGGATTTTTGCAAAGTGGCACATTGGTTCTCTAATTTCTGACATTTAGTGTCCAAAGCTGCAATTTCAAAATCATGTTGCGCCATTTTAGCTACTGAGCCTTTCGAAAATTCAGAGAATTGAGAAGCTACAGAAGCTAATGACGTAATAGAGGCCTCTATGCGAGAAAGAACAAAACAAACATCAGCAAGCGAAACATTTTGAGCGTCCACAATACCAGGAATACCTTCAGAATGCATTGTAACACAGTCCACTGGTAGCTGAAGAACCCGTGGCAGAGGAACTACCAAGGGTTCAGAGCCACACTCCAACAGGGCGGAAGGAGATAAAATACCCCCATTCCGCGATTGAGCCTCTGCCATTGGAGAAGATGTCACTGGGTCAATGCTGTCCAATTCAGTAAGCAGGGCAGAGTTTGAAAACCCCAAAGAGGAACCATCTAGAAGGGGAGGAGACTTGGTAGCAGTACTAGAATCCACTCCTACATTCACAGAGACAGCATGTTTATCCATAGGACCAGCAGTTTTGACAACCTTAGAGGGATTTACAGTACTCACGTTGAGATGATGTTTCCTGCGTTTTCCCATACCAAGAAAACCACCTCTAGATCGCCTCGAGCGCCGAAGGAACGCATAAGGAGCAAAACATGCCCCTTTAAATCGCGCCCCTTCAAAGCACGACCGCTACCACGTGACCACGTGACCGCGGTGCGGATCAGATCTTATAGCCCACAGATGACGTCGGGGCAAGGCGCCGCGTGGAAGCAAGCCCTACAGGTGCCTGGAGAGACCACACGGCACGTGGAGCACAATCGGGCAGAGCTCCTTCTCACACACTCCCCAGAAAGCTTTAATATTCCACTTCTCTATATTTCAGGGCTCTAAATCAATGGAGTCCTATTTTGAACAAAATCACCGGTTAATAATGAAATAGTATCTACTAGAATCTCTGTAGTGTAGCCAAAGCTTATCCAAAACCAAGGACTACCCTGGCATTTATCTCTCCGTATTCTCAGTGAGGCCACCGCTGCCTTATCAGTCTCTCCCCACACTAAGGTCCTGATTTTAACCAGCTTTCAGTTTCTCTGTTGGTAATAAAAACACTCCCAGCCATCCAAGCTTCTGTATTCGGTCCAGACTTGCCAAGTCTCTCTGGGGAGTCTCTTGGAGGAGGCTGGAGTCTACTGACTAATAGGTTGGAGTCACCTGAGTTCAACTCTTTCATCTCCCACTGACACTTCCTGAGGCCTGGATAAAGTCATTTTATTTTTCTGTTCCTCAGATACTCGACAGTAAGCTCATTAGATCAGGAATTCATTATGCCTGTCTATAAAATGCTGTAAGGCATAAATGACAATTTAAATATCCTTATCTAGATAAATCAATGACCTCTTTACCTGCCCTCCAAATGACCATTCTCTAATCATGCATCTCCATCGAAGAAGAGGTCTCTCATATGCTGTAGGAAACGGTGGCTTTCCACCTGCATGGGCAAGTGTAACCAACTGGGCTGTAGCTACTGGAGTCATGGTGTGCTGTGTGATAGTCGTTTGCTTGTGCGTCTTGTTCAGCTGAAGGGACCTGACTGACTTTTCCTGTTGCCAGGCACAAGAAGAATGTGCCCAGAAAATAGAAAGAGCAGCAACCTAGGATCAGAAAGCCCAGGGTGTGAATCCCACTAGCACTCCTTGTGACCTTGGGCAAGTCACTTAACCCTCCATTGCCTCAGGTACACCCTTAGATTGTAAGCCCTCCGGAGACAGGATAAAACTACAAACCTGATTGTAACTCATCTTGATCTACTTCTGTAAAGATATGCGCTAAATACTACTAAATAAAATAAATAAATGTTTGTTGGGCACTGTCCTAACTGATCTGAGACTTCCTGTTTACCTATGAAAAGGGACTCAATAGCCTGGTAAATCAAATAAGACGTGCTGGAATCATATTCTCATATTTCCAATATTAAATGCACTTTCTAATTTAAGTTAACATATTTTGTGGCCAGTGACCCACTGGCTCCGGAGCCAAGCTTTGGGAACCTTCACTGCTTTGTATTTAAGTCTTGATGCCCCTCATCTGATGCCCGTAACCAGGGGCACAGAATTTAACCTGTCCTTGATCTGGCTGCGTTATTTGAAAACAGTGCTTTTGTTCTTACTTATTATTGAATCTTTTTTTCAGTCCCCATCTGTTTTTAGGTTGTCGCCTAATACGTGTTCAGCATTGAAGTCAACTGATACTATGCGGACAACCAAAGTATGTATCGGCCGCTCTTTTTTATCCAAGACACCTTGATTAGCATTAAACATAAAAATGAATAATGAAGACTGAATGCTCAAATGTAGAAATGTAGAGTGGTCTTACTCGTTGCATCAGGCTCCCTATTGACCGTGAGGAGACAGTAATCAAAACTGCCTGTACTGCTCAGGCTCAAGGGGCACTTTTCCTTGCCGAGTACGCATTAATAATCAAGGCAGAGGTCTGTGCAGGCTTTAGCTTTGATTAATGACCTCAGAAAAATTGCATGCAGAAATTACACCTACTTTTTCTGTGTGTAATTTTTCTATCGGAAAATATGACTTTTTTTTCCGTAACAACACATATATCTCTGATCTCCACCCTCGGCACTGTCTTTTTGCTCAACAGATAAAAGTATGCATATAGTCCAACAACACACATGCTTTGCCCCCTGACAGGCTGAGCAATAGACAAAGCTCCAGCATCCACAGGTAAAATGCTACTTTACCCATGGAAAGGGATATGATTACTGGCCTTCTAGTGATAAAATCGGAGAATAGGGGTGTGTAGTATCTCGGAGACTCTCTCCTGGACAGTATCTTTGGAGAGCTAATGTTTCTACAAAACTTATCAGCCCACTTTCGCTTGGGTTTTTTCTTCTCCTTCTTCGTACCTCTCTACCTAGGAGTGTGCTGAGGCTCAGACACCCAGAAGAGGAGCAAGGGTGGGATTCAGGAGGACCCTCAAAAGGAAATTGTAGTGCTAAGGGGACCAGCGGTGGGATTCAGGAGGACCCTCAAAAGGAAATTTGTAGTGTTAAGGGCACCAGCAGTGGGATTCAGGAGGACCCTCAAAAGGAAATTTGTAGTGTTAAGGGCACCAGCAGTGGGATTCAGGAGGATCCTCAAAAGGAAATTGTAGTGTTAAAGGCACCAGCGGTGAAGAGGGTAAAAGGGAAGTTAAATCAATGCTTCTTGGACTCATTAAATATTTATCTTAAGTGTCCACATGGATTTTCTGTTGGAATCAAAGGGTGGGCTGCCAAACATGAGAATTCCACAGAGTTGCTATTCAAAAGGCTTATAGCAGAAGCTCATTTGCAATGGTTTCAGAAGAAGTGTAGAGGCAACAGCAAGAACTACACAGGTCACTGCCTGGGTGAGCACTACAAAATGGAAATCAGCTATACAAAATGGAGCCTGAGTCAGCTTGGCCAAGCTGGAAGGTCGAAAAATTTATGCAGCCCCTGACGCAGCTAATAGCGAAACAAGGATCTTTCTCAGGCATATTTGCGTGATGAAGGTTTTTCCCAAGGATGTTTGGATTCACGGATGATTATAGAAGACTTAAAGACAAGTGACACTATTCGCTCTACTTTTTGTTTAAGATAATGTTTTATTCCAGCATGATGTGCGAATGTGCTTGTTTTTTAAAAAAGCAGCTGTTTGTACACCTTTTTGAAAATATATAGAAAATTGAAGTGACTACTGAAATTTATGAGCTTGAAATTTGTATTTCATTTTTTCATGAGGAGTTTTTTCTGACCTGTGATGTTTGATAAAAAACAATTCCCCTGTGGCAAGGGATTTTTCCAATTGCTTTGTAGAGGGATAAGATACAATATATCACAGGTCTTCCTTATCGTCCCTCCAGTCCAGTCCTGCACCTCTGGATAGTGCACCTCTTCCAGCAGCTTGGAGACTGAGCATGTCATCTTTGGATGACACCAGAGTACATATTTATTTAAAAGTATTTCTAAACCGTCTTATCCTAAAAATCAAGGCGGTGTCACAACAATACAATCAGATGGGGTGCTGGGGGGTCATGCAGTGAGGGAGGGGTAGGGTGCGGGGGATCATGCAGGAAGAATAGAGTGGGGGGGGGGGTTGGTGCAGGGGGCAGTGGAGTGGAGTGTGGGGGGGGAGGGGGCTTCTAGGCATATGCAGTTGGCACCACCTACCCCAGCCCCAGTATGCTCAGTCTCCAAGCAGCTGGAGGAGGTAGTGAGCCAGGGTGCTGGTCTCACTGGAGAGACAACTAAGGAGCATAGGTTAGGGTTAGTTAAGGTTTTTGCTGTTCTTTTCCCCTGTAATCTACAGGTTCTTTTGCTTTTAAAGTTTAAAAGAGTTAGAGATAGGAAAAGAGGCTACAGAGGAAGAACTTTTATCCCCTCCCCCCAGGAGTTCGGAGGGTGTTGTGGGAGGCCTCTTTCAGCCCGAGTCTTTCAGGCGTTTCCTGAACCTGTTATTGGGTGAGGAGCCACCGCATGGGCAGAAATGTGCAGATCGGCAGCTCCGGGTCAGCCCCCTCAGCACCGAAGCCAAGGACTGACAGCTGAGCGCAGGGGAGGAGGAGAGCCACGGGCAGGGCAGCAGCAGCAAGTTCGCCGGAGAACCTGGAGGCACAGAGCAGCTTGTAGGCGGGTGTTTTGAGGCCTGCAGCTGCACGAGAAGCCCCAGCGGCAGCAAGTTCGCCGGAGAACCCAGAGGCACAGAGCGGCTTGCAGGCGGGGGCCTGCAGCTGCGCGGGAAGTCCCAGCGACACGTCTTCTGTTTTTTCCCTGGGCGGCCCACATGTGCGTCTGGCTCCTGCCATTTTTATGGTGCACAGGGGAGGTCAGCGGATAGTTTTTTCTCTCCAGTGCAGCCAGGGCTCTTTCATTTTGTTTTAATTGAAAATAGTAGCTTTAATATAATTTAGTTTCCTTTACTTTGATTTATGGGAGCTCCTTAATTCCATTTTGGCCGTATTTTAATAAAGTCAGGGTCTTGGCAGCTTTTGGGGGGGGGGAGCACTGGGGGAACAGTCCTAGTTTCTATCCCGGTTGTAGTTGGGGGGAAGCTTTGCAGGAGGGGAGACCCTGCAGCACGTCCCTCCATGCCGGCTAGGCCTCAGCGCCTGGTGTGTGGTCTCTGAGGCAGGTGTTTGCCTGGGCTGCACACAAGAGGCTAATTCCTCAGAACATGACCTGCAGGATAAGTGGAGGAAGGAGAGTCCCTCCTTGCTGCCAGATATCCAGAGGGCGGAGGGCCCCTGCCCTGGCATCAGCGGAATCGGCCCTTAGTCCCTCAGAGGCACCTGGATCCTCCACCCCTCAGATCCTGGGAGTGGCAGATCTTCTAGGGGAATTTTTCACTGGACTTTGTCTTGCTTTGTGCAAGACATTTTGCTTAAGCCAACAGGGGTTGGCGAGCAGCTCCTCTGCGTCGGCATGGGGTGCTACGAGGCTGTCTGGCACAAGGGAAGATGAGGCAGTAGCAGCGACAGAGAAAAGGGTCAGAGGCCCAGAGGAATGGCAGCAGTTGCCATTGTCTGAGGGACTGGAGGGTGATGACCTGGATATCAGTAGAGGATAAGACACTGGACGATCCTCTGCTCCAGGCTGTGCGGAAATCACAGAAATTTTTCCCGGTGCATAAATTGGTTCGGCAGATGATCCAGGAGGAGTGGGATCTGCTGGAGGTCAGACTTAGGAGGGTGCAAGCCATGACACGTCTCTACCCGCTACCGGAACAGGAACGCAGACTCCTTCGTGGACGTGGTGGTGTTGGCAGTTACCAACAACAAAAAAAAAAAAAAAAGGAAAGAGACTACGATTCCGGTATAGGGCAGTGCGGCTCTCAGGGAGGTCCAGAGCAGGAAGTTGGACACCTTACGGAAGCAGACATTTGACATCAACGCCCGATCGCTGCAGGTTTTCATCTGTGGGGCATGGGTGGCTAGGACCTGCCTCTGCTGGGCTCATAGGCTTCAGCATCTGGGAGAGCCGGAGACTGACCTGTCTGGGGAGGCGGTACCCATTACGATCTCATCAGGGGCCTCTCCAAGAGCATGGCCTAGGTAGTGGCAGCCTGCCTCCAGACAGCAGAGAGAAGGGCCCAGCAACAGCAACCGAGCACATGAAACAAATGGGGAAGGCTCCCCCACCAGATCAGGTCTTGCAGCTGACATGGAGGCTGTGGTGTGTCTGGAGGAGGGAGGCATCAGACCACCCCTGTGATATTCACAATCCCATATGGAAACATAATGGGAGCGACAGCATTGATGTCATTGTACAAACCTCATGACTGAAGATGCCAAACAGGGTATGTTGGACCTGCCAAGCCTCCACAGGACCACACATCCTCTGACATGCACCTTGTGGGTACAGCTAGCTGCATGGCCCTCTCAAGTTGCCATCACTGTACCTACAATAGAAATATCTAAATTGTGATTTATCTCACCTAATTACTGTCATATCAAAGAGATAAATTATAATCATTCTTATATACCCTGAATAACGAAAATAATTTATTTTTGTCGGATCGTTTGCCTTGAGAGGGAACTTTCCCTCTCTCATAGCAAACCCTCCTTTTTTTCTTTAAATTAAAAGAGTGCACTCACCCTTTTACTTTCCAACGAGGCAAAATTATGAAATTATCCTCAGTCTCCCGGAATACATAGAGTAAAGAGTACTTAGCTCAAAGTCCGACGTGATCCAATCTCCATTCTATGAACCAGCTCAGCTGCATAGAAACCAACATATGAAGTATGGAGTATGGACTTCTGCCGGATAAAGGTAGCATTCATGTGATCTCACAACTACTGCTTTCCTGTACTCTTCACCTCAGCGGGCGTATTATTCCAAGATTATCTACGGATTATCAATAGATCTTCTAAAGATGTATGACAAAAATTTGTACACAATATCGAATCTCCTGGTCCTTCCTCATGCAACACACGTCTGAATCTTCAGCTGATCCCATTAACTTTTGAAGTCTGCCTCGCTCATATTCATGGGTTATCATGAGCATGAGCGAGGCTACCGCATCATCAGTCTAGCTGTGTCACAGATGACAGGAAGTAAAGCTCCCAATATAGGGATCCCGGCAGGTGGCAGACACCAGCACCCTCACTGCACATAAGATAGGTGACAGCATTCACAGTGCTGGCAGAATTAAGTCTGCTTCCCCCCCCCCTCCCCCAATGCTTAGCATACATATGCAAACTGTCATTGGTATCAGGGGCTGACCACTCTCAACGCATAACAATTATAACAATCCCTGTAAATGCGTGGGCCATGGGAAACAATGCATACACAGCAGGATGATGCAGACAACATGTGCCCAGATGCTAGGGCTGAGGCAGCTGTTAGGCAAGACTAGGCAGTCACCTAGGTCACCAACAAGGAAAGAGCAGCAGTACTCAGAGCAAAACCAGATATCCTGACAGGCATACAAACTCACGGAACTATCTACACATGCAAGGTCTTCTGCATGCCATGCACAGAACAGCAGCACTTAAGGGAGGGCTCTCTATAGAGAGTGGCAACCATCATGAGAGCAAAGGGGAGCATAGTCTCTATGTACATTGGCAATCCCACCTGTGCTGTCTACACCATTGTTTGCAAGCAGAGCAGACAGGTTGCAGATGCACTGCATTAGGATATGTAACTGACAGGGCTCCTGGATCAGCAGAACCTTGTCAGTTGCAGGCCCTGTGCCTCCAATTGGTTCAGCATACTGCCAGGGTATTATGTGCAGCATTGCATTAAGGGTGGGTGTGTGAACATGCCAGATACCTGGCCATAAGCCATGAGCCTGCTGGCTTCCCATTGTGGCAGATCACTCTAGTGCTGCCACACTGTCCAGCCAACCGCAATACCTGTGGTGCCTGAGGCATCATGCAGACATGAACTGTGAACTAGTTTCTTTACCATCCCCCCTTATTTTATCCCATGTCTACACCTACTGTGTTGTCTGTCTTGACTAGATTGTAAGCTCTGATGAGCAGGGACTGTCTCTTACATGTCTGTGCAGTGCTGCGTACGACTGGTAGTGCTATACAAATGCTCAGTAGTAGTACTATTAGTCTTGGCTTCTGTCATTAGATAATGTTATTGCAATCAGTAGGGACTCTCCACATGGACAATACAGCACGATAGCAGTTGTTGGCTGTTTGGGATGTTTGTGGCCATCGGATGCCATTCAAGGCCATGTACATGGACATGTTGTATGTGGCATCACCCACCATGATGTGCTCCCCTGAGTGCTGCTGTGTATGACCAATCTACAGAGGGGCCATGTATGGAGCAAACATCAGAGCATACAATGCTGATCGGTTACAGTACAGGATCCCACCATGCTATTGCTGTCATGATGATGGCATGTACTCCCCCCTTTATTATGAGGGCCGTCTCTCCCCGAAACAGATCTAGTGGCTACTCACACGCTATGGGCCAACAGCAATAGCAGGGATGTGGTGGCACATGGCTCTCTTCCTATTTCAGTGCTTGTATGTGGGTCGGCGGAGCACCCACTCCACATAGACATTGGTTTAGCCTAAGGATCTATGATATCCACATATGGGTATACAGCCAGCTCTGGCAAGAAGGTGTGATAGACAAAAACTCAACATGGGCCTTATAGGCAGGTTTTGAAGGCAGCTGTAGGGGGTGGGGCATGCAAATCAGGCGATACAATTAATGGCCATTGTATACATGGCACTATAATTGTGCCATCCAACTCCCCCCCCCCCCCCTTTCATGGAGGTTCTTATATAGGTGCATATATTCACCCGAGGGAATGTGCTGGTACCATGGCCTTTGTTTCTCTAGAGGCACATGCCACCCCACCCTGATCATATGAGAGAATATTTGTGGCCATGTAGCTCATAGGAGATGTTTACACTTACACCATTGAAGGAGAGCTTGCTCATCTAAGTCCCTAGTTCCTGATCCCTCTCATGGCATGCAGCCTAGGGGATGAAGTATCTTTCACATCTAGGGAGCAGTTGTTGGCTCCCTACAGCTCTGGATCCTTCAATATTTTGAAGACTGATGAGCCAGAGTTGGAGACTGAATGAGATTCTCTCCTCCATGGTTGTGTGCAGGATTTACTGGGGAATGTCACCTGAGCCCTCAACATGTGAGGAGCATCAGTAGAAACATAGAAACATAGAAATATGACGACAGAAAAAGACCACATGGCCTATCTAGTCTGTCCTTCCATATCAACAACTACAACAGTCCCCTTTTTTCCTTTAGAAATCCTCTGTGTTTGTCCCATGCTTTTTTGAATTCAGTTACTGTCCTCATCTCTACTACCTAAACTGGGAGACTATTCCACGGATCCACCACTCTTTCCATAAAGAAATATTTCCACGTATCACTCCTGAATCTATCTCCCTTCACCCTCATCCCATGTCCCCTCGTAGCAGAACTTGCTTTCAATTGAAAGAGGCTCTCCCCCTGAACATTTATGCCATGGAGGTATTTAAACATCTCAATCATATCACCTCTATCCTGCCTTTCCTCTAAGGTGTACATATTAAGATCCTTAAGTCTGTCCTCATATGCTTTATAATAAAGACCACTAAACATTTTAGTAGCTGCCCTCTGCACTGACTCCATCCTGTTCACATCCTTTTGAAGGTGCAGTCTCCAGAATTGCACACTATACTCCAAATGAGGTCGCAGCAAAGACTTATACAGAGGCACTATCACCTCCTTTTTTCTGCTAGCCCCAAAAAGGTCATGTCACAGTGTCTACTGTGGGTTGCCTCTTTCCCCCCAGGCAGTTATATGGCTACAGGGATAGGTACCTTTTTCCTCAGACACAATTGCATGTATGTATATGGCCACAGAGAGTAAATGAAAAAGGCATCAATAACACTGCCCTGGAGTGGTGTAAATCATACCTTGATCAGAGATGGCAGTACGTTACCTCAGGAACCGCAACATCCGCACCTTACCACCAAAAACAAGGCGTACCACAAGGATCATCCCTATCTTCACTCTTTTTCAATATATACATACAGCCTGTTTGCAATATCATCAGGTCCTTCAATGTTGAATGCTTGATATACGCGGACGACATCCTTCTATACATGCCGTTCTCCACAGTCCATATGGACCTTTCCCCGCTAGCCAAATGTTTTGATGCAGTATCTGAATGGCTTCAATCCCAGAACCTCCGAATTCAACACAAAAAGACCGAGGTTCTCTTCATCACTAGGGACCCACTTTTCACCCCCCCATCCCATATAAAGGTGAAAGAAGCTGAGCTCCAATCCAAACCTTCCATTCGTTACCTTGGGGTCACTTTGGACCAGCGCATGGATTTGAAACTACATATAACCAACGTAGTCAGAGCCATCTACCTCAAGATCCGGACACTCCGCCATCTTCGCCCCCTGCTTGATCCTGATGACTTCCGGACGATATTTCAAGCCTTAACCCTACCACACCTTGACTATGCTAATGCCATTCTCCAAGGCCTCCCACACTCCACATTAAACCCATTGCAACTCGCCATGAATACCGCTGCTAGAGTCCTCTACGGAGCATCAAGAAGGGACCATATAACACCCATCCTAGAGCAACTCCACTGGCTCCCCATACATGGCAGAATATTGTTCAAAACATTACTACTAACCTTCAAGGCCACTAAAATCATCACCTCTTCCTCTCTAATAGACCTCGTTCAGACTGTTCCACCCAATAGATCCAGGAGAACGATATCAACAAATGTACTAGTTATCCCTAAAGCAGCGACAAAATGCCTATCAACGACATCTAACAGGGCCTTCAGATTCTATGCCCCTAAGTGCTGGAACGCCCTACCTCCAGAGATTCGTGCTATCACTGATCTATCCCTTTTTAGAAAGGCACTCAAATCCCACCTTTTCCCCCAATATTACCTGACCAGCTAACCAATCTCGATCCTTACCCTATAACTAATAACAAATCCTGTTGTGTATACTTGTAAATACTCATGTAAATAGTTGCAGTAATGACGTCCCATGTTTTATCCAAGTTCTCTGACCTTGTTCTCTGTAAAACCAAACAGTTTGTTGTTCTGGTCTGTTGTTATATTGTGAACCGCGCTGATGCTGAATAGAGCGGTATATAAGAGCCTGTAATAAATAAATAAATAAATAATAAATGAGTTCCCAGTATACCTTCCCAGTATACCTTCAGTTTATCAAATACAACTATTTGATAAACTGAAGAGTAGCAAATCACCTGGGCTGGATGATATACAGTATATCCGAGAGTGTTGAAAGAACTGCAATATGAGATTGCAGACCTGCTATTAGTAATCTGTGAACTATCATTAAATTGGTCTGTAATACCTGAAGATAGGAGGATGGCGAACATAACACCAATTTTTAAAAAGGGTTCCAGGGGTGATCTGGGAAACTACAGACCGGTGACCCTGACGTCAGTACCGGGAAAAATGGTAGAAACCATCATAAAGAACAAAATTTCTGAACATGTAGATAGTCATGGCTTAATGAGAGACAGCCAACATGGCTTTAGACAAGGAAGATTTTGTCTTACTAATCTGTTATGTTTTTTGAAGGTGTGAATGAACAGGTAGACACACTGGCAAGGACACAATGCAAAAGTGACTAGAGAGATGATAGGGAAGGGGTCTATCCCTCCCCTCCCACCCAAGCAAAGGTCTATTAACCTGTTTATTGCATCCTAGGATGTCAGGCATCCTGGGTGACTCAAGGTGAGGGAGTTTCATACTTCAGTGCCCATATTCCATCAATACAGACAAACTCCTTCACCAGACCAGAAACCCTGATCATATAGATGCAGCATTCTTGCTCTGGTACTCATCAAACTTTGGTAGAGCACAGTGTCTAGCCATATTTGCAAGCCCTACCCCATCATCCCTTACTTGATTTGCAGCTTGTTGTGCTGTGAGAGCGTGTGTCGATCAGTAATGCTGAGAGCTAAGCTATTGATAGATTAACTACTGGCAGAGTGTCCCAACATGGAAAAATCTCAGCTGAGGTGCCAGACTAAGACAAACCACCCATCTAGGCAGCAGCAAAATAGGACAGTATAGGCAGCAAAGGATCACATTTCTGTGACAATGGCAACAACACTAGCATTACCAACACAGAAGAAAAACCTGCCAATCTACTTCCATATCTTGCCACAAAAACCCAATGAATAGTCACAACAAAACAAATTGCACTATAGTGCTGGAAGATAAGAACCACAGGTTGGCAGGCACTCAACTAACTACTGAGGATGAGCTGAAGACTTTTCAGATTAAAGCCAGCATTTATGATGTGGTTGGATGAAAGCCCTCGGGACAAGCTGAAGTTGACTGCTGATGTAGCTGAGCATGAAATGAGAGTCAGAAACTGCAAAGATGTCTTACATATTGGGACATGGAACATACGAAGCATGAACCAAGGGAAGTTGGAGGTGGTCAAGAATGAAATGGAACATGTACAACTCAATCTGTTCGGTGCCAGCGAACTGAAATGGATTAGCATCAGGCACTTTGCATCTGATCACATGGTATACTGTGCTGAAAATGAAAGATAAAGAAGAAATGGTGTTGCATTTATAATTCAGAAGAAGCTTACAGGAACTGCAATGAAAATACAATGCAATCAGTGAATGCTTAATTTCTATTCATCTACTAGGAATGCCCATCTACACAACTATTATTCAGGCATATGCCTCAACAACAGCTGCAGAAGAGGATGAAGTTGATGAGTTCAATAAACAAGTACAAGCTAAAACTGACAGAACATGCAAACAAGATATCCTGATAGTCATGGATGTCTGGAATGCAAAAGTTGGCAACAAAGAAGAAGACAAAGCAGTTGGAAAATATGGACTTGGCAATAGAAATGAAGCTGGAGAAAGACTGATAGAATTCTGCAAGAACAACGATCTATTTATCTTAAACACCTTCTTCCAGCAACACAAGCAGCGACTGTACACCTGGACTTCACCCAATGGATTGTGCAAAAATCAAATTGACTACATCTGTGGATGTCAATGATGGAAAAGCTCTATAACATCAACAAAGAGAAAACCTGGAACTGACTGTGGTACAGATCACCAACTACTAGTATGCAAACTCAAGCTAAAGTTGAAAAAGAGCAAGCCATTCATGAATGTAGCAAAATATGACCTTGAGAATATATCACCAGAAAGGCTACCGGCAAAATCGATTTACTGCTTTCAATACAAATGACAGAGCACCAGAAGGGTTATGGGATGACATGAAGAAAGTTGTGCTCAAAGAAAGTGAGAAGTCTCTTCAAAAGGTGAAAAGCAAAAATGGCCAAAATGGATGACTGAAGGAACTCTGAAAATTGTGCAGAAATGCAGAGAAGCTAAAGCCAGAGGAGAAATAGAGGCAATCACAGAACTTAACAGAGATTTCCAACGCGCAATAAGACGAGACAAGGAGAAGTACTACAATGATACATGCAAGGAAACAGAATCAGAAACTATTAGAGGAGGAACAAGATCAGCTTTCCAAAAGCTATAAGAGTTAAAAAGAAAATTTCAAACTCGAATTGGAATGCTACAAGATGCTCAAAGATCCATGTTGAATGATGCTGAGAAAATCAAGAGTTATTATACCATAAAGATCAAGTGGACCAACAACCATTTCAAACTGTACCTTACAATCAGGAACCACTGGTGATGAAAGAAGAACAGTGACTCTCCATTTCAAAGCAAGGTAAGAGTGTGTAACCTTTAATTACTAGCTCTTTGCCTGAGAGTTTTTGAAAGGGTTTTAATATACATTTTTAGAAAACGTTAGTCTTTTTGGTGCTTTATTTCAAAAGGAGAAATATTTGTTTTTGGGGGTTTTTAGTGGTGTAGATTTTAAACTCTGCTTTTAGTTTCTCTTTCCCAGCTCCTTGAAGCCACTGACACCTCATCAGGTGATAGATCCCTCCCTACCCACCCCAGGTCCCACCCACCCCATGTGAGCATTCTTGCTTTATAGAGCCACTCCCCAATTAGCTACACACAGGGACTTAGAATGGCATGTTTAGAACACACTTAAAGTAGGTTAACTGCTTTTTCTTTGAAAGGACAGCTGAGCAACAGGCTGATACTTTTGTAGGTTTGTCTTTTCCTTCAACAGGTACCAAAGCTCCACCAACTGAACAATGGCTGGGAAAAATCATATTGCCAAAGCTGCTGCCCCCGTTACAGTTCTGCCTCTGTCCAGACAGAGATCCCAATGCCAGTTGAAGGACCAGTTCTATGTGCAGCATACCTACATGCTGAAGCTCTCAGGAAAGAAGTGGAGGAGCTCAGAAAAGAGGTGGTAAGGCTGAGGAGCATTCAAGACTGTGAGAAGTACATGGTTGAGATGCTTCTTGAAACATCCAAGCTCTCCTGCAAAGGTGAAGATGGGAGCCTACAGAATGATGGAGATTACACACGAGTCACCAGGGCCTGCAGAATCACCAATCCAACTCCTCAAGTCCTTGAATTGAAGAACCATTATGCAGTCCTGGAAGTGGAGGAGGTGGAGGCATCCCAAGAAAGGGAATAATCAGAGCTTGAGCACCCCAAAGTTGCAGAATCAGTGACCACTAGGAAACGAAAGGTAGTGGTGATTGGTGACTCTCTTCTGAGGGGAAATGAGGCGTCCATCTGCAAACCAGACTTGATGTCCAAAGAGGTATGCTGTCTTCCAGGTGCCAAAATCCAAGATGTTATGGAGAATTTGCTGAGACTCATCAAACCTACTGATTATTACCCAATATTGCTCATCCATGTCAGCACAAATGATACTGCCAGGTATCCCTCTGAGCATATCAAGAGTGACTTCATGGCTCTGGGACCGAGGGTGAAGCAGATAGGGGCACAGGAGGTGATCTCTTCAATCCTCCTTGTTGAGGGTAAAGTCCAAGGCAGAGAAGTTTGCATCCTGGAGATAAATGCAGGGCTGTGTGGATGGTGTCATCAAGAACATTTTGGTTTCCTGGACCATGGGATGATGTCCCAAGGGCTGCATAGCAGAGATGGCGTCCATCTGTCCAAGAATGGTCAACATGTTTTCAGTTGCAGACTGGCTAACCTACTGAAGAGGGCTTTAAACTAGACTCATTGGGGATGGGTGAAGAAAGCCCCCAGGTAAGTGAAACATTATATACCTTTTTAGAAATAGGTAAACGGGGCAACAGCTGGAAAGCAGTGTCTATAAATGCCTGTACATGGGAAGTAAGATCCCAGATGTTGAGGCTTTAATGGGAAAAGCTGACTTAGATTTACTGACAGTTACAGAGACATGGTTCACAGACAACCGTGACTGGGATGTAACTATACAAGGCTATTCGTTATTCAGAAAGGACAGGGTAGGAAGAAGGGGAGGAGGAGTAGCATTATATGTTAAAAATAATATTAAAGCTATGGAAATACAGAGTTTAAAAGGAAGAGACAAAGCACTGTGGGTTAAACTAGAAAAAGGGAAAGAGAAATCCATTTGCATTGGCGTGATATACAGACCTCCCTCACAGGGAGAAGAAGTGGATGGAGATTTAATAGAAGGCATATGCAGCATTGCTAGGAAAGGGGAAGTGCTACTGATAGGGGATTTCAATATGCCGGATGTTGATTGGTGCATTCCTGTTGCGGTGTCATCTAGAAGCAAGGAGATCCTGGATTCTTTACAGGAAGAACTATTCAGGCAACTGGTAAAAGAACCCACACATAAAGGGGCCATATTGAACTTGGTGCTAATTAATTGGGAAAGTGTTTCTGATATTATAGAGGGAGATCATCTCCATCCAGTGATCACCATATGGTGTGGTTCAGTATTACGACTAGGGCTGATAAAATCCATGAAAAAGCGAGGGTCTTAGACTTCAGGAAAACCAACTTTACCAAGATGGGCATCAATATTTGGAAAAACTTAGAGAGGCTGTCAAAGTAGTCAAGAAAGCAAATGTACAAAAAGAAGAACAAATAGTCAATGGCTACTAAAATGGTTAGTGGTCTTCGTTATAAAGCATATAAGGATAGACTTAAGGACCTTAATATGTATCCTTTAGAGTTTAAATGCACAGGAGTAAAGTCTCTTTCGACTGAAAGCAAGTTCTGCTACGAGGGGACATAGGATAAGAAACATAGAAACATAGAAAAATGATGACAGAAAAAGACCACATGGCCTATCTAGTCTGTCCTTCCAAAGAAACAACTACCACAGTCCCCTTTTTTCCTTTAGAAATCCTCTGTGTTTGTCCCATGCTTTTTTGAATTCAGATACTGTCCTCATCTCTACCACCTCCACTGGGAGACTATTCCACGGATCCACCACGCTTTCCGTAAAGAAATATTTCCGCGTATCACTCTTGAATCTATCCCCTTTCACCCTCATCCCATGTCCCCTCATAGCAGTACTTGCTTTCAATCGAAAGAGGCTCTCCCCCTGTGCATTTATGCCACGGAGGTATTTAAACGTCTCAATCATATCACCTCTATCCCGCCTTTCCTCTAATGTGTACATATTAAGATCCTTAAGTCTGTCCTCATATGCTTTATAATGAAGACCACTAACCATTTTAGTAGCCACCCTCTGTACTGACTCCATCCTGCTTATATCCTTTTGAAGGTGCGGTCTCCAGAATTGCACACAATACTCCAAATGAGGCCGCACCAAAAACTAATACAAAGGCACTATCACCTCCTTTTTTCTGCTAGCCATTCCTCTCCGTATGCACCCAAGTATCCTTCTAGCTTTTGCTGTCACCTTTTCTACCTGTTTAGCCACTTTAAGATCTTCAGACACAAACACGCCTAGGTCCCGCTCTTCTTTAGTGGACAAAAGTACTTCACCCTCTATACTATATTGCTCCCTTGGACTGCTGCAGCCCAAATGCATGACCTTGCATTTTTTAACATTATATCCCAGCTGCTAAATTCTAGACCATTCTTCAAGCTTAGCTAGATCCCTCCTCATGTTTTCCACACCTTCCTGGGTGTCTACTCTATTGCAGATTTTGGTATCATCCGCAAAGAGGCAAACCTTACCCGACAGCCCTTCTGCTATATCACTAACAAAGATGTTAAAAAGAACCTGACCAAGGACAGATCCCTGGGGCACACCACAGGTAACATCCTTCTCCTCAGAGTGAGTTCCATTTACCTATAGCCTTTTTCACCTCCCACTCAACCAATTTCTAACCGAAACAGTAACTTTAGGGTCCATCCCTAGGGTGCTCAGTTTGTTTATAAGTCACCTGTGAGGAACAGTGTCAAAGGCTTTACTGAAATCTAAATACACCACATCTAGGGCTCTCCCTCGGTTCAACTCCCTGGTCACCCAGTCAAAGAAATCAATCAGAGTGAAAGGGGATAGACTCAGGAGTAATATGAGGAAATATTTATTTATGAAAAGAATGATAGATGCATGGAATAGTCTCCCTGTGGAGGTGACAGAGATGAGGACAAACCTTTAAAAAGTATGAGACAAATACAGAGGATCTCTAAAGGAAAAAAGGGGACTCTTGTAGTGGTTGATATGGAAGGGCAGATTAAATAGGCCACGTGGTCCTTTTCTGCCATCATGTTTCTATGTTTCTAAGAAGTCAAGGCAGCATTGAAAGCATTATCAAAGAACAAAGCACTGGGCATTGATGGCATTCCCATTGAAGAATTATAGCAATCGGATGCAGCTGTTACCGTACTTACAAGGCTCTGCCAGAAATTTGGAAGACAACATCATGGTCAACTGACTGGAAAAGATCTGTGTTTATACCAATACTGAAGAAAGGTGATCCAACTGACTGGAAATTATCACACAATGGCTCTGATCCCACATACCAGCAAGATTTTACTCAAGATCTTTCAACACGCTGCCTCACCATCTTGCTGCTCCCCCGATCGGCGTAGAGCTCAGCAGCGGGAACCTCCATTCTGCTTCTGTTCCGCCTCCGGACCAATCAGCTATTCACCAGGACTCTAAAACTAGTGATCACCAGCGGGAACATCCTTACACGCTGCCTCACCATCTTGCTGCTCCCCCCGATCGGGGTAGAGCTCAGCGGCAGGAACCTGCATTCTTCTTCTGCTCTGTCTTCAGACCAATCAACTGTTCACCAGGACTTTAAAACTAGCGATCGCCAGCAGGCGCACCCGCACCTGGCAGGCCCGTGCCTGAGGGTCTCGCCAGAGGGCCCTTTAGCGTGGCCCTTAGGCGGGAGCCACCACACTCAACAAAAAAAAACCTCTAACCTCCAAGCTATCCTTGACAAGTTATACAGATCACTCCTCCAACTAAACCACACAAGGAAAGAACCGTAATAAGCTCTTCACATTGCCAATCAAGACTCCAGCGCTACTGCTCCAACTGTAACACAAAATCTCACAAGCGGTGAGTAATTTATGCCACATGGCGGACGCCAACACTGAACCTAACTAACTAAGCTAACTCCACTCACAAGCCTCTTATTGTTCTAGGAGACCTGAACCTCACATCTGCATCCACAATCCTCGAAACAGCTTTTCACAAAGCAATGGAATCCATTCACCTCAAGCAAGTCCTCACAGGTCCATCCCATCACTCTGGCTCTACCCCAGATCTCATATTTGTACCAACTAGCATTCTAGATCATGGCCTCATGACATCACCTAAAATCACACCAATCCCATGGTCAGATCACCATGCTATACTATTCGAGCTCCACCACAATACCCAGCAGACATCTCAGAGAACAGAAAAACCAACCAGACGCTTCAAAGCATTTAACAAAGAACATTTCCTCAAAGACACCATGCAATCTCTACCCCAAGACTTCATTGACCTGGACGAGGCTGTCAATGCATGGAACACCACCATCAGTGCTGCATCTCAACTCCCACCTCGAGAGAGCTCACATCACAACAAAAACAAGCCTAGATCTACATCATGGTATTCTACTACAATAAGAGAATCCAAGAGGAAACTACGTCAAAGCAATACCAGGAGATGCAACAAGAATAGAATAATCTAATAAACAAGCACAATCAATAATACCACACAAACCTTGTTCTAAAAGCCTGTAACAAACCCAAGGAGCTCTTCAACATCATACGCACTCTCATGAAAAACCCAACCATGAAGGACAAAAGCAAGATTCATCCACAAACCTTTGCTGACTTTCTAATATCCAAGAACAGTCCCATTCACACCACACCTTACAAGAATACCTCTCTCATGGACACAACAACCATAGATACAAGTTCCACTACTACCAATCAGTGGAAGAACTTCAGCATTCCATCAACTGAACAAATAGCCCAAACTCTCACTGCTCTAAACACCACCACTTCTCCACCTGACCCCTGCCCGGTGACATGGATTAAATCCACCAAAGAAGACCTAAGCACATACATTCAAAAGATAATAAGCATCTCTCTCACTCAGGGCCACATGCTCAAAGCGCTCAAGCAATCTACCATCTGCCCTATTCGTAAAACTACCTCAACTAATAGCACCGATCCTTCAGCCTACCGCCCAATATCCAGCCTCCCATTCCTGGCTAAAATAATCGAAAAGATTGTACAGAGACAGCTTCAAGACCACATCGACCAATATGCCCCACTGGATCCCCACCAGCATGGATTCCGCCCAAATCACAGTGTTGAGACACATCTCACACATCTAGTGGATAACTTACTCTAAGGAATAGACAATATAAAGAAGGGTTTCTTACTAATTTTTATTGACATCTCATCTGCCTTCGACACAGTTTCCCATCACATCCTACTGAAGCGCCTAATGAAGATTGGCCTCCAAGACACCACCATCAAATGGTTTCAATCATACCTTGAAGACAGACAACAGAGAGTAATATCCAGCCACCTCACCTCAGCACCTTTCCACACAACTCAAGGGGTCCCCCAAGGCTCCTCACTGTCCACCCTTCTCTTCAATATTTACATTCAGCCAGTATGCAAGATATTTAATAAATACAAGATACAGTATGCCATATATGCCAATGATATTATGGCATATACCCCAATCTATCTGGACTCCCAAGACTATACCACTATATCAAACTGCATCCAAGAAATGACGACCTGGCTTACTAACAACAACTTGAACATCAACATAAAAAAATCGGAAGTGATCATCATTACACGGGAAACCATGCTCACCCCTCCTACCTCAATCAACGTCTCAAATATACCAATTACAATAAGAAACGAAGTTCGGTACCTTGGAGTGATACTAGATAAACAACTTACCCTCCAAGCGCATATCAACAAGACGACCAAGACCGCCTTCTACAAAATAGCAGTGATTCGAAGACTAAAACCTCTTCTCAACAAAGAATACTTCCGTACAGTATGCCAGGCCATCATTACACCTGTGCTGGACTACTGTAATCTCCTCTTCGAAGGACTACCCAAACAATCCACTCGACCCCTTCAACTAGTCCAAAACACTGCTGCCCGTATCATCATTGGCGCTTCACAACAAGACCATATAACTCCCATCCTGCATGATCTGCACTGGTTACCAATCTCCTCACGAGCAAAATATAAATCAGCTCTTACCAACTTTAAGATTAAAAATAACATGTTGGCAGGAATACTACAAGAGCTCATTGGCACCAAAGCAAGCAAAAGACCTAACAGGAACAGCACCAAAAACACCATACCAACCCCCAGCTTTTTCACAAAAAGCAATAAATCCACCTCTATGAGAGCTTTTTCACTTGCTGCCCCTCTATTTGGAATTCACTCCCGGAAAAGCTAAGGTCCACAACAGACATAAAAGATTTCCGGAGGTTATTCAAAACCTTCCTATTCATCGAACAATTCAATGAAGACCCCTAATCACACCAATCAGTCCACGGCATCTTGCCCACCCCTCTCCATACACCATCTATATGCTACTCTATACATAAGTTGTGCTGCCTGCACCATCCATCCACCCATCACTCTTGTTACGATGTATATAAGTTTAGTTTCAGAACTTCCATCTGACCCCTCCCCTTCTTTCTCCACAGAAACTCTTCTGTGATTGTTTAAGTTTTAATGTTATTGTTTCCACATGCAAGTTCTCTGTAAAAGTTGAAGTTTAATGTAAACCGCCTTGATTAAATGACAAGGCGGTATAGAAAAATTGTTAAATAAATAAATAACAGAGACTATAACCACACCTGGAACAAGAACTGCCTGAAGTGCAAGCAGGGATCAGGAAAGGGCAAGGAACGAGTGAAATAATTACAGATGTGAGATGGATCCTTGAAAAGACAAAAGAATACCAAAAGGATATCTATGTGTTTTATTGACGACAGCAAGGCTTTTGACTGTGTAAACCATGAGAAACTCTGGGCCACATTAAGAATCATGGGTATACCAGAACACCTGATCGTACTCTTGCACAATCTGTACATTGATCAAGAAGCAACAAATCGAATGGAACAAGGAGAAACAGAATGGTTTAAAATCAGCAAAGGTGTATTACAAGGCTGCATACTTTCCCCCATATCTGTTTAATTTATATGCAGAAGAAATCATCAGAGAAGCAGGACTGTATGAAGACAACTGAGGAGTGCAGATTGGTAGAAGACTCATCAACAGCTTTCGTTATGCTGATGAAAACACAGTACTGGCTGAAAGTGAAGATGATCTGAAGCATGTGCTTCTCAAGATGAAAAAGCATAGTCTTAAAATGGGCCTGCATCTTAACGTAAAGAAGACAAAGATCCTGAAAACTGACAAAATCCATGTTTGTCTTTGATGGAGAAGAAATTTAAATAATTGACAACTGTAATCTGCTTAGAATAATAATAAAGAAACGACAAGCAGTCTAGAAATTTAATGATGCATTGCTCTTCACAGAATGACTATGAAAGACCTAGACAAGATCCTCCAGAGCAGAGATGTCTCACTCCATAAAAAGATTTGACTTGTCTAAGCCATGGTATTTTCAATTACATATTATGGATGCAAAGGTTGTACAATGAAAAAGATAGGAAGAAAATCGATGCCTTTGAATTATGGTGCTGGCAAAGAATACTGTGTATACCGTGGACTGCCCAAAGAACAATCCAGTCAATTCTAGAGAAGATCAAATCCAAAACTTTCTTTAAAAGACTTCAACGTTCATATTTTGGACACATCATGTGAAGGAAGAGATCATTAGAGAAAGACATCATACTTGGCAAGGCTGAAGGTCAATGCAGAAGAGTAAGGCCAGGAATGAGATAGATCAATACAATAACAATAGCTTTGGATGCCACTTTTTCAATAATGAGCTGCCTGACTCAAGATCAAACAACTATCCAGAGGGTTGCCATGACTTGACACCAACTCGATGGCACTTAACAACAACATATTGACCTCACATATCTGAACAGTGTGCTAGGGTACACATATCCTCCTGTCAGCCTTCTCATGCTTTCACTTAGCTCTTGCACTATGGGCTGTTGGTGTGGGAGATGAGCATGTATTTTTGGCATTTCTTATGAAGAGGTGTGGCGGGCCACTTCCAAACATACAATTGCTTTTGCTCCTCTTTCAAACATTGTATGGCACTGTTTCCGTTGATGTTGTATATCCTTTGAATCCTCCTCTCCCCACTTTGCTTCTGGTGGTACTTCATAGGAGCACATGGGGATTATGGACAGATGATAGTTCCTCCGAGTGCAGATGCACCCATATGCTGATGCCCACACAGTGTCATGTTGGCAGGGTTGCACTTCAGTGTTTCTGAGCCCATTCACAGCATCACTTCAGGGAGAGAAAATGGTAGCTGGACATTGATGTCCTCCTCTACTGGCTCCAGCAAGGAATTGTGTGGTACCCCTTTCTACTGAAGTTATCCCCTGGGGTCACATGTATGGCATATCTATTGTCAGGACCCTCTGGGTTCATGGTATGCTGCAGCTAAGTGAGGTGTTCTCTCTCTTTCTGATGGCATCTGCCAAGTGCACCCAACCATCAACACACTGAAAAGATGCCCCCGTGATATACACCTGTCTAGGGAGGGGTCACTGGCTTTGAGTGTGAGTGCAGGTGGCACAGGGGCTCATAACATGTGCCTTCACAGTATGTATGGGTACTTGATGCATAGTGTCACCAGCTCTCCTTAAACCCCCGAGTAGAGGTTAAGGGAGTGGGTTTTTCCCTATTGAAAAAGCTATTTCACAGATCCTGGAGCAATGCCCCTTGGGAAATGTAGTCTTTTCACTAAATCAATAAGGAGCAGTTGTGGAAAAAGTGGTTAAGCAACCAAAGGATTTTATTTCCCCTCCCGGGGTGGATTTTACCATGAACAGAAAACACAATCCGGGTATTTACTGGTATTTGGACAAACAAAAGTTCCTTAACAGAAAAAGGCTTTCTTCAGCATTAACCAAGGTGAAAACAAACATTCAAACAAAACCACGCTGTTTCCTCACAGCTCTCTGTTTCCATGTGCTATCTCTGCTGTACTCTCTTTTCAAGCAGGTTTTCAACGCAGTGAAATTATTCCATTGGCCAGAGATAATGTACAGTCCATTATATCTATATCTTCTCCAGTATCAATACACTCTGGTTCACAGTCCATCAATTCCTCCTGGTCATAAGGAAATGTTTGAACTGGCACTGCTGGTGCCACGCCCTTTCTTACTGCTCCAGGCTTTACACGATATGCTTGGGTCAAATACTGGCTTTCACACAGACTATCAGGCCCAGTATTCTTTTCCCAGCACCACCCTTCTGGATACAGTCACTGTAATTAAGTATATTCAAGCCTTTTGGCTTACCTTTCAGCCTTACAGGTGGAGGTTTTCTCTGGTGCTTTTGAACAGCTGTAGGTTCCCAACCTAAGCCCTGCTCATAGCATTTCACTTGCCTCCTAGGCTTTCTGTCTCTCCCGTGCTCCCCAGGATATTGCAGACAATCTCCTTTGCCCTTGTTATATCCTGTCCTCGGGGTTTCTTTCTTACTCCTCAAGAAGGAATCTGTCTCTCCTTTCCATAGAGACTCTGGCTTACTCTGGGCATAGCTGTCTTCAGTGTAGCTCTCAATAGCTTCTCTCTCCAGCTCATATGCCTCACTTCCTGCTTCTTCAGCCAACTCTTCATTCCCTCCTTCTCTGCTTACCTTACTCCACCTACTCCACCTACTTAACTCACCTGAACCTTCTTTAATAGGGTGAATTCTGGGGCCGTGCTCAACTCCACCCCCTAGCGGGTGTCCTGCATTACCTTGTGATTCACCCCTTGAATGATAGCACCGGCGTTTCTCTTGCTTCCGTGCTTGGTTCCCACGGTAACCTGATATTCAGCAAGCCTGAGATGGCTACATATCTTGCTACATTATCCACTTATCATTCCACTTATTTTTAAGGAGCGGCTCCCCCACTGAATATCAATACCAATAGTTTTAAGCATTAGTCCATCACACACAAACTCAATTTTCATGGCTCAGGAATGCCTGCGTGCAGTATATGAACTTTGAACGGTTCACATTTCTACCTAAGAGACGAGCTTATGTCCTAAAAATGCACTAACATTAAGATATACTTCTATCTTTAGGATAGTGCAAATTTGTTAGCATGTATTTGGTTTGTTAGTGCACCAGTAATGCATGCTAATCTATTTAATGTGCATTAACACTGATTTGAAGGCACACATTGCAATTGTGTATGAATTAATGCCTCTTGCCACCTATTCAGCTCCCTTCCCCAGTCCTGGTTCTGTATGTTGTCTTTTCTAGGATTTATTGCAGGAACAGCAAAGTATGATTCAGTTCTATGAGATGTCTCATTCCCCATTAGTATTGGGACAATTGAATGTTCACATGTAGCTCTGAGGGAGTAAGGCAAACTACCAAAACAGAAAGACCATTCAGTCCCTCAATATGCAGGTTGTCTGTCATGCCCAAGATCTCGTCACTGATGTCTTCCTGATCTTCCTAGTCTCCTGTAATGGTCCTACTGGAATATATAGAAAATACGAGTGGCCAGGTCGCCAGGGGATGCCTTCTAGTTAAGCAACTATCCCCCAAACACAGACAGCACCTAATCTCTGATTTATTTTCTCTTCATGGAAGCCTCCACACCAGCGGAACCCCAGCTACCCAGAGTGACCATAGTGACTTGCCAATTCAACAGTGTCTGACACTTTTTGGGTTCTTTCCTTTCTTCTACACAGGTGATAGAGGCTATATCCAAAATATTTGATCTATGACCCCCATTGCTGGTCCCCAGAGCAAGGCTAGAGGTGAGGAATCTATCATGCTAACCCCAGTGATGGTGGCCTGATCCATTATAGCAAACACTCAGCTTTGGACAAGAATTCTGAACTGGCTTAATTATGTGAGATGCTGCTGGCCTTAGCCTTCACCTTGCATGTCGCGCCTCTCTACTTTGTCCTCAAATCTTCAGTATCTTTGTTGTTGTGGGACACAGCATTGAATTGTGGTATATTGTGCCCCAGATTTTTTGCTTGGTATAGGCACTTTAGTGCCTCCGCTGCCAAAAAATATCTTCTCATTTTTTATTATACCTCTCTTGGGGCAAATTTACCTTCCTAAGGATGACAATTGTTACTACTCCTTATCATTTTGTATAGTGCTAGAGTGGATAAGGGTCTTAGTAGTATGTTCAGAAAGGAAGGGATGAATTTTGTTGATGCTATAGAGAAAGAACATAAGAACATAAGATATGCCACACTGGGTCAGACCAAGGTCCATCAAGCCCAGTATCCTGTTTCCAACAGTGGCCAATCTAAGTCATACGTACCTAGCAGTTTCCCCAAGTGACACAGGTTCCACAATGTTTGTATTGGGTCAAGCAGTGATATCCTGGGTCACTTTTTAATAATGGTTTATGGACCTTTCCTCCAGGAACTTGTCCAAACCTTTTTTAAACCCAGCTACACTAACAGCTCTTACTACATGCTCCGGTAACAAATTCCAGAGTTTGATTACATGTTGAGTGAAAAAATATTTTCTCTTATTTGTCTTGAATTGTTTTTAGCTATCTGTTGGATATGTGTGGATAAAGAAAGAGAAGAGTCAAAGATGACCTGAAGTTGCAAGCCGAGGAAACAGGGAGGCGTAAAATGTTTTATCCACAGAAATAGAGAAAGGAGAAAGGGGGAAGTGAGTTGAGAGGGAAACTATTTGGCCAAGTAGACTGAGAAACGGGCCTGGATTCCTGAAGAGATTTCAGGTGCAAAGAGGTAGATCTGAGAGTCGTTAGCATAAAGATGGTACTGAAAACCATGGGAGGAAATAGATGCACCAATGGACTAAGTGTAGAGAGAGAAAAGGAGAGGTCCCAAGACAAAGCCCTGAGGTACACTGCCTGAAAGCGGGATGGTGGTAGAGGAGGATCCACCAGAACATACATTAAAAGTGCAATGGGAGAGATAAGAAGGAAACCAGGAGAAAACAGAGCCCCTAAATCCAAGGGAAACAAACACCAACAGAGCATTCATGTTTACGAAAGTGGAACACATGGAAATTCCATCATTTTTATCTGTATGCAGTGACTCATTGGATGTGGCTTTTTTTTATGTCCATATTTCTACTCGTAAAATTGCTCTAATTTCAATGTGCTTCAGCTGGATACACATGGAGATGATTATGCCACATGCTTGGATGTCTATGGATTTGAGCCCAGTGTTCCTAATTGCAATAACTGGTTGCAGATCCTTCAGGGGCCCCCGATTGACTACAAGAAGAGCAGCTTCTGTGTGCAGCTCTTTTCATGGACTTTGTCTGTAAAAGGCATTTAGTGAGTTTCTGATAACCAATATAAAACGAGCAGGGGAACCACAGAGCTGCGTTTGATTTATTTTTTTTTTAGCCCTATATGCATAGAATGTAAGGAATTTTATTAGGAAAGAAACGGAAAATAAAACAGAGGATCTCATAATTCCTCTGTAAAGATCCACAATGCGACTTCACTTTGAGTATTTTATGCAGTGCTGACCAAACTTGACAAGAGGATGGGGCAGAGGGCCTGTAGACCTCTGAAGGGGCCCGTCCTTGGCCTGTTTTGTTATTTTTTATTTTGACTATTGTTAGCGTGCTGCAGATTTTCCAATTACTGACCTTTTGGAAAAACTGTCATGGTATTCACAATAACACGATTCACACGGTCATTTACTTTATTTTGACTTGTATTACTCCAGTACATTTAAATCAATTTTCAAACAATGCAGGGGGACTGGGAAGGTTGTCTGCCCTGGCACCCCTGCTGGATCTCCGCACCCCTAATTCTGACCATCTCATTTCAGGAAGTATACAGCAGAAAGCTTTAAACCATCCATCTCCTATTAAACATCTCAGAAAACTCCTCCCAAGGCTAGAAGGAGAGGTCTTCATGAGGTGGGTAAGGCAAGGTCTTCATGAGTTGGGTAAGATAAGGTCTTCATGAGGTGGGTAAGGCAAGGTCTTCATGAAGTGGGTAAGGCAAGGTCTTCATGAGGTGGTAAGGCAAGGTCTTCATGAGTTGGGTAAGATAAGGTCTTCATGAGGTGGGTAAGGCAAGGTCTTCATGAGGTGGGTAAGACAAGATCTGAATACTTGGAGGCCGTTGAAGAAGGAAGGATGAATCTGAGATATGAGGAGTTGCAGCCCAATACAACTTAGGTGGGTGGGATTTTATTTTACTTATAGGCAACCAAGCATTTCTTAAGCAAACAAGAAATGAGTGCAGAACCAGGGAACTTGACTAACCCAATCAGAATGATTTATTTGCAAGGGAAAGTCAAAGTTAAAGAGGAGGTCATATCATTTTTGTATGCTATTGTGACGGGTGTCACATGATTGAAGCAGGCCTGAGAGAGAGAACTGGAGACAGCACTCATGGAGGAGCAGTGGGGAGACATACAGGGAAATGTAGGATGTGCATCAATTTGTACAACAATATTGGAAAATGGATGTAACATGTTTTTCAGGTGGTATTTGACACCCCAACATCTCAATAGAATCTACCTGGACTGGATGCCAAGGTGCTGAAGAGAGTGTGGGGAGATTGAGTTGATGGTCCACAAACAGCCAACAACCCCCATCATGCTGCTCTGTCCATGTGGAGAATCCCTACTGGCTGCAATAACATTATCTAATGACAGAGTCCAAGAACTGTAACTGGTTCACAGTTCATGACCGTATGATGCCTTAGGCTGGATGGTGTGACAGCATTAGAGCGGAAGTGTTCCACTATAACAAAATTCTGGAGATAGGTAATGGAGGACTATTTGAGACACCCTACAGATATATGTACCTTGGCAGCTCAGATTTGTGGTACTGAATTTCTCCATACAGGGCCTAAACATGGGGAGAGTTGTACTAGTAAGACATCTTTTAGGGACAGCCAAATGATAGCAGATTGCAAAGCTGGAATAAGAGAGGTGTACTCCATAAAACTTTTACAAAGAGATTAGAACCAGACCATTGCTCTTTGAATGAATATTTCTCTGGGAACAGTGGAAAAGAAGGCCAGGCAGGGATATGCTGTGCTAGGACCAAACTGAGAAGACTGCAAGTTGAACCCCCTCTCATTAAGCAAGATTGGGATTGCTCTGATTTCACTGTATAAACAGGTTAGGGCTCTTCAACTTGGAGTTCAGAGGTCTATGAAAACATCAGCAGGGTGGAATGGGTAAAAAGGAAAGAGTTATTTGTCATTTCAAATAATATTTAGACTAGAGTAAAAATGGAGTACAGACGGAAGATCTTTGAAGACAAGAGAATGATAATGAACCACCGAGGAAACAGCAGTGGTATGACTGCTTCCTGCTCCCAAGAAAGCACTGAGGAGCAGCGTAAGAACTCCAAAAAGCAATAATATGATTGCATTCGCTCCCAAGAAAGAAACAAGGTAAATCTTCAGGGTGCAGCATTTCCAGCTCTTAATAGCAGTGGTACAACAGTATTGTGTTTCCAAGAAGGCACTGGGTGACCTACACTGAAGAATCAAAGTTAAAACCCAAACTACAATGAGCGTAGAGAGGCTGAATCTTCTTCACCACATCACTAACCTTGGTGGCTGAGGGATTATTGCAAAATATGCTTATGAGAGAACGGACGGAGGCCTGGGTTTTGGCTTAAGTATTGTAGTCTTTAAAGAAGCAAAGTTTAAGTTGGATAGGCCTAGAATGGCTACTAGTGGAGGCGATGGAGGCCATCACTTTAGTCAAGTTGGGCATGCTTTGGACAGATGCAGAAGACGGTGGTGGGAAAAGGTTGAAAGGATAAGTAAGGTGTGGCGTGGAGGGGTATTTATATGGGCATCTACCCAAATGAAGCTCTACTGGGCAAACTGGAAGGATCAATGTGGTCTCTATCTACCATCATTTACTAGGTTACTATGACTGTAGTATTTTGATAGCTCTTCTTTAAGCCTTCCTCCAACTACTGGTATATTAACTAAATAAACTATCCACTTCCCCCTAATCCTTGAAATGGTTAGCTAGATTTCATAGATCAGATAGATTGTATAAATAAATTGGTTTGGGTTAGCATTCAGTCGTTGTGGTCAGCATTTTTTTTAAACGCCAGCCATGGTGCTTAAAAAATATATCTATTCGGCACCACTCTCTGGATAGCAGTTGGCACTAAATATATGTATTATAGAACACTTTGATTGTAGAATAAGGTGGTATACAAATCTGTCTAAATAAATAAATAGTGCGGCCAGTGCCATCGCTTTCTGGCAAGCAGAAATATTATGTTCATTCAGTCCACTATCCAGATAGGCTGCCCCATCTGGTTAGTCTTCCTGACTGTCCTAAGTTATCTGAATAGTGGATTGACTATTGCTGCTAACTGAATGACTTCGGGCTCTGCCTATGTGCTGCCGTGGCACTCTGTAGATAGTGCCACTAAACATCTTCCTGAACACGTTGCCACTGTTTGGATGATGCTGCAGAACATCACCGGAGAGCCCCAGCCAGTGGCACTTATCCAGACATTTGCCGCGATCTTCTAAAGGCTTCCCAATATTAACCCTCCTGATTGTGACATGACATAGGAAGAAGAGGGCACAGAACGAAGTAGAGTGGCAAGGGGAATGGGGAAAGATTTAACAGACACCTCTGCGCACATTATAGGAACAAATGCACAGAAGTGATTTTCGTAGAAGGACCCGAGTTTTATACACTTAAAGAACCCAAACGAAAACATGCCCAATGGATTTGCTCCTGTGGCGAGATTAAAGTACATTCATCTTTCAAAATTCAAGAGCTGCTGACAAGAAATTCAAGTGCAGTAAACAGTCCTTCATCAGTCAAAGAATCTGACAAGCCTAAGGGTAATGGCAAGGCTGCCAAGCTGACAGTCGGTGCAACATGCCAGACACAGCACTCTGGGGTCAACAGCCGGCTCTCACAGCATAGCCTTAGGGCCCTTGATTTCCAGCCAACAAAGACCATGCTCGTGTGAGATAAATATAACCTCATTTATCCTAACAGTGTTTCAAAGTGGTGATCCCAGAAAAGGGGTTTAGCCACAGGTGGGTCTGGGGGGCCAGGCCCCTCCGTTTTACCCTCATGTCCCTCCAGCTACGTGCTGGATTTCAACGTGTGCACCACGGCTGTAAATTGGGGAAGGAAGGCTTGGCTCCTGCCGTGGAATGGGTAAGATAAGTGCATGCAGTGGAGGGGGGCTGCATGCCTATTGCCCTTCTTCCCATGTTAATCCTAGGCCCCCCTCAAGAAATCTGGTCTGCCTATGCTGCTGTCACAGAGCCAGAAGCATTTCATCACTGAAGAACGAGGGAAAAGATTCGAAATTGATGCCTGACTGAAAAAGGACACAGAACATTCCTTCAGTGCTTAACTTCTAAATACAGATGCAATGGAGAGAGACGCCTGTGAGAGGCTCTTTAGCAATGCACGCACTACTGGAAACATTTCATAAGAAGAAGTAGCTTAATGATCAAGCAAGAGGGTGAAGTTCAAGTCATGCTTCCTCCCCACTGCCACTCCTCGTGTCCTTGGAGATCCTCCAGTTAAGATTAGGTGTGAGAGTAAGTAGGTGCGTTTCAGGCATCTTTTGAAAATGTTTCTAATTCAGGTTTCTATCCGTAAGTTAGATTTTGGTGATCCTGAGTTTTTAGATTGTAAACTCTGATGAGCAGAGACTTTCTCTTACATCTATATGTACAGCGCTGTATATGCCTTGTAGCACTATAAAATTATAAGTAGTAGTAATTAAGGGTAGTTTTTTACAACTGCTTTTTATGTAATTAGTTATTATTGTAACTTCTATTAGAATATATTATTATGATTGTTAACTGATTATTTCCCACTGTAATCCACTTTGAACCTTGAATGGTAAAGGCAGGCGAGAAATGCTCAAATTAACATAGAAACATGACGGCAGAAAAAGACCACATGGCCTATCTAGTCTGCCCTTCTGTAGCAACTACAACACTCCCTTTTTTCCATTAGAGATCATCTACGTATGTCCCAGGCCTTCTTGATTTCAGACACTGACCTAGTCTCTGCTACCTCCACTGGGAGACTATTACACACATTTACCACTCTGTTCATAAAGAAATATTTCTGCATATTACTCCTGAGTCTATCCCCTTTCACCCTCTTCGTATGTTCCCTCATAACACAGCTGTCTTTCAATCAAAATAGGCTCTCCTCTAGTGCATTTATGTCACAGGAGGTATTTAAACATCTCTATCATATCTCTTCTACCCACCTTTCCTCTAATGTATGCATATTAAGAGTTTTAAGTCTGTCCCCATATGGTTTATAATGAAGACCACTAACATTTTAGTAACCACCATCTGCACTGACTCCATCCTGTTTATATCCTTTTGAAGGTGTGGTCTCCACAATTGCACACAATACTCTATGAGGTCACACCAGAGACTTATACAGAAACTCTATCAACTCCTTTTTTTTTGCTAGCCATTCCTCTCCCTGTGCATGCAAGCATCCTTTGGGCTTTCACCCTCACCTTTTCTACTTGTTTAGACACTTTAAGATCATTAGAAACAATCACGCTCTGGTCCTGCTCTTCTTTTGTGGACAGAAATACTTCGCCCCCTACACTGTACTGCTCCCTTAGATTTTTGCAGCCCAAATGTATGACCGTGCATTTTTTAGCATTAAATCTCAGCTGTCAAATTCTCAACCATTTTTCAGCTTAGCTAGATCCCTCCTCATGTTATCTACTCGTTCCTGGGTGTCTACTCTATTTCAGATTTTGGTATCATCCTCAAATCTGCAATATCACTACAAAAGGTGTTAAAAAGAACCAGACCAAGTACAGATCCCTGGGGCACACCACTGGTAACCTCCTTCTCCTAAGGGTGAGCTCCATTTACTTGTACCCTTTGTCACCTCCCACTCAACCAATTTCTAACCCAATCAGTAACTTTAGGGTCCATCCCTAGGGTGCTCAGTTTGTTTGTAAGTCACCTGTGTGGAACGGTGTCGAAGGCTTTACTGAAATCTAAACATACCATATCTAGGGCTCTCTCTCGAACTAACTCCCTGGTCACCAGTCAAAGAAATCAATCAAATCCTGCCTCTGGTGAATCCATGCTGCCTTGGATCATGCAATCCAGAAACCTCACTATTGTCTCTTTTAGTAGCCTTTCCAATAATTTACTAGCCACAGAGGTGAGACTAACCAGCCTGTAGTTCTCAATGTCATCCTTATGTCCACTTTTGTGTAAAGGGACCAGATGTGCCTTTCTCCAGTCCTCTGGCACCACTCCCAGCTCCAAAGAAGCATCGAAAAGATCAGACAGTGGAGCTGCTAGAACGTCCCCAAGTTTCCTCAGTATTCTTGGATGTATCCCATCTGGACCCATGCTTTTGTCTATTTTTAGTTTAGATAGTTCCTCACGAACACAGTCTTCTGAAAATCATTCGAGATCCCCATTTCTTCTGTTCCTATTTGTATTTTCTGAGGTCCTGCTCCTGGCCCTTCATCTGGGAACTAAGAACAGAAATATTTGTTAAGCAAGTCATCTTTATCCTCATCAGTTTTGGCATATTCTTCCCCATCACCCTTGAGTCTGACAATACCACTTTTGCCCTTTCTCCTCTCACTAACGTAACTGAAAATAGTCTTATCCCCCCTATTTTATTGCATTGTCTATTTCTTTGTCTTTTTGTACCTTTGCTTTCCTGACTACTTTGCTAGCTTTTTTCAAATATAGATACCTGTCTTCCTCTCTTGAAGGCTTCACTCTTTTTCTTCACCTTTTCAGCTACTTTTGAAAACCATAGCGGTATCCTTTTGCTTTTACCTTTATTTACCATTTTAACAAAAAGGTTTGTTGCCCTTAAAATATTCCTCTTCAGTTTTGCCCATTGCTTTGCTAAAGTCCCCAGCTGTTCCCATCCCGCTAATAACTCCTTCAGATATTGTCCCATCTTGGCAAAGTTAGTTTTCCTAAACTCTAAGTCCCTCGATTTTGAATGGATTTTATCAGCTCTAGTCCTAATACTGAACCATACCATCTGGTGATCTCTGGATGCGAGATGATCTCCCACTATAACATCAGAAACACTTTCCCCATAGGTAAACACTAAGAGGGGCAGTCTGTGCTGGCCGTCTCCCCCTTGTACGGACGATCAGAATCGGGCTGTACAGAGGTGGGCCTGATTCTGATCTCGCAGCGTCTAGACATGCCTGCGGGATCAGAATCGGGCCGTACAGAGGTAGACCTGATTCTGATCTCACAGCGTCTAGACATGTCTGCGGGATCAGAATCGGGCCGTACAGAGGTAGACCCGATTCTGATCTCGCAGCGTCTAGAAATGCCTGCGGGATCAGAATCGGGCCGTACAGAGGTAGACCCGATTCTGCCTGCAGGATCAGAATTGGGCCGTACAGAGGTAGACCTGATTCTGATCTCGCAGCGTCTAGACATGCCTGCGGGATCAGAATCGGGTTTACAGCCTGGATGTACAGTCCGTGCCCCAATTCCGATCAGCCACATGTCCAGCCCACATACCTGGCTAACTCAGCCAGGCTCCTGAATGGAACCCCAGTGCCATGGCACCCCATCGCCATGGCACTGGGGCTCCTTTCAAGAGCCATGATCCCCTGCCGCAGAAAACAATCTTTGTTCCCTGCAGCCCCACCATCAGTCTGGCCTTCCATGGCCAGGATCGGGCTGCGGGGGAACTCCTGCACCCCTCACCTGTGTCCCCGGGTCCTGCACCATGATCTCCCTCCGTTCAGGGGACTTATTCCACCTTTGAGGTAGAATAAGTCCCCCATATAGATTCCAGGCCTAGACGTGCAGGGCCGACCTCTGAATTGGCCCTGTACATCCGTGGTCACAGCCTACCCATGCCTTGCCCATGCTCTGCCTCCAGAATGCCCCCTCCTGCCCCGTCTAGGCTTCCCCGTTCAAACCTATTCATGGGACAGAATGACTCCATAACTCCAGTATGGCCCCATCACGTGTGGGTTCTGTTACCAGTTGCCTGAATAGTTCTCCCTGTAGAGAATCCAGGATCTCCTTACTTCTAGATGATACTGCAGCAGGAATGTTCCAATCAACATCTGGCATATTGAAATCACCTATCAGTAGCACTTCTCCTTTCATGGAAATGCTGCGTACGTCTTCTTTTTTTTTCATTAAGCATTTACAATTACATATTCCAACAAGAATACAAAGAAGACCAGATTGCCAAAGAACATAAAAAGATACTCAAATAAGAGACAAAATAGTCTGGTAAAGCCCACATCATGAGAGCAGCTGAATGATTTGATCCAAAAGATCGAATTAAGGGAAATTAAGTCATATAAAACCATATCGGAGGATAAATTTAAATTCTAATAACACCAACATTACCCATTATCCTGTCTGTCCTGTAGGAAATGCTCCAAATGAGAAACTTCAAGAAAAACAAATGATTTCCCCTGCAAAGTAATAATACGTTCGCAGAGAAAATGAAAGAAAAAAGAACCACCCAACCCCACCACCCTGGACTTCAATTCCAAAAATTGCTTCCTTCTCAACTGGTTGACACTTGCAGGGCTTGGCCACAAAACATTGCGTTCTTATTCTTGAAATAAAGTTTTAGAATTTGAATTTTAACTTCTTCTGACATAAAAGTAACAAGTAAAGTATTACGCTTCATCCACTGAGTCTTCAAGAAATTCCGTCAAATTCCCAACAGAAGACTGAAGAGTGTCAAAAGACCCTTCAACAGGGGAAGACACTCGTGCCCTAGTGAGAATCAAATAAGCTTTCACAGTCTCCACAGGCTCCAGTATTTTCAAGATTTCAACAAAATATTTTTTCAACAATACATCTGGAGCTAGTAAATGAGTTTGAGGAAAATTTAAAAAATGAAGATTCTTGGCCCTGGAGAGATTCTCAATTGCTTCCAAACGGGAATGACTGATCAAAGAATCCTTAATACAGGAAACATTAGTCACCCTATTTGACCGCAATTGAGAATCAATCCATGCCAAAGCTTTCTAAATATCCACAATCTTAGAATCATAGTCAGAGAACTTAACCACAGTTCCCTGTGTAAACTTACATAATGAAACCACAGCGGAAGACAATTTTACATCAATGGCCTGAATAGACCCCAACAAATCTTTCAAGGTTATATCCCCATCAGCAGAAAGCCCCGTACAAACTTTAATTGCAGCATTGGAAACCAAAGTAACAGGGAGAGAGATTGGGGGTAAACCTGAAAAAATGTCCTCCTCTCCTTGAGGGAGAGAACTATCATCATCCAAAGTCAAAAAGGAGGACGGTAACAATGAATGTGAGGGTAACTCTGCCCTCCTGAGCTCAACAAAGCTTCCTCCAAAGATGTCTGCCCATCAGAAGGGGGACTACATGCTTGTCCATGGGACCAATAGGCATACCTGAGTCAGATGTCACTGCAGTTCCCTTTCCTCCTCCCGTCTTCTTCCACGTTATCAAAGGAGGGAATCTGAATGTACCTCAGATCACCAAAGGGGTGTGTCCTGCCTCTTTGGTCATGCCACTTCGGGCCGTGAACCACAGGCCGCAACACGCGGCTGCGTATAGCAACACTGGCTTTTAGCTGGTAAGAGGGGTCCTCCGTGGCTCAGAGTATCCACCGCAATGCCTGCAGATGACACAGCTCGATGTTGAAGCACCAGACAAGCAGATCAAGCATAGGGGGGAGGCAAATGGCAAGCCCCGAATCCTCCTCTCACTCTCACTCACTGCTCCCATCTTCTATTAAATCTTCATCCACTTCTACTCCCTGTAAGGGGGATCTGTATAGACCTTCAATGCAAATGGATTTCTATCTTTCTAGTTTAGCCCACAGTGCCTCCTCTCTTCATTTCAAGCCCTGCAATTCTATAGCCTTAATATTATTTTTTACATATAGTGCCACTCCACCTCCCCTTCTTCCTACCTTGTCCTTCCTGAATAAAGTATAGCCCAGTATAATTATATCCCAGTCATGGTTTTCCGTGAACCATGTCTCCGTAACTGCCACTAAATCCAAGTCAGCCTCTTACAGTACATTAAAGCCTCAACATCTGGGATCTTATTTCCCATGCTACGGGCATTTATACACACCACTTTCCAAATGTTTCCCCTGTAACCCATTTCTATAGAGGTATTTAATGTTTCACTTACCTGGGGGCTCTCTTCACCCATCCCCAATGAATCTAGTTTAAAGCCTTCTTCAGTAGGTTAGCCAATCTGCTGCTGAAGACACTTCAACCCTTCTTGGACAGGTGGACACCATCTCTGCTCTGTAGCCCTTGGAGCATCATCCAATGGTCCAGGAAACCAAAACACTTTTGATGATACAATCCACGCAGCCATGCATTCATCTCCAGGATGCAAGCTTCTCTGCCTCGACCTTTACTGTCAACAGGGAGAATTGAAGAGAACGCCATCTGTGCACTTATCTGCTTCACCCTCTGTCCCAGAGCCATGAAGTCACTCTTGATACACTCAGAGGGATACCTGGCAGTATCATTTGTGCCAACATGGATGAGCAACATCAGATAATAGTCAGTAGGCTTGATGAATCTTGGCAAACTCTTTGTAACGTCTCTGATTTTGGCATCTGGCAGACAGCACACCTCTGTGGACATCAAATCTGGTGTACTGTTGGATGCCTCAGTATCTCTCAGAAGAGAGTCACCAACTACCACTACCCTTCGCTTCCTTGTGGTGACTGATTCTGCAACTTTGGGGTACTCAAGCTGTGGTTCTTCCCTTTCCTCGATGTTTCCACCTCCTCCACTTCCAGGGCTGCATACTGGTTCATCAATTCAAGGACTAGAGGAGTTGGAGTGTTGATACTGCAGGCTCTGGTGACTCGTGTCCAACCTTCTCCTTCTATAGCCTCCCACCTTCACCTCTGTTGGAGAGCAGAAGCTGTAACGGGGGCAACAGCTTTAGCAATATGATTTTTCCCAGCCATTGCTTAGTTGATGGAGCTTTGATACCTGTTGAAGTCCTTTGTGTTAACTTCCTCTTAAGAACTCAAAATATATTTAAATTTGTTTGTTTGTTTTTTAAAATTTTACGTTTTTATTTAGTTCTTCAAAAGGCAAAACATAGCACAACTCGTTCAACAATTAACATCCAAGAATTGACCTGTGACTTTTACATATAACTTCCTCCAACAATTCCGCTACAGTACACCTGCACAGGTATATTCCACCCCTCCCATCTTTTTCCCTACTTCCCCCTCCTCCTCCAATCATCTCCCCCTACCCTCCGCCTACTGCTACCTTGCCCCTACCCCCTGATGCCTCATCTCCCTCCCACCCCCCTCCCCCTCCCCTATCTCCCCTCCCCCATCTCCCCTCCTCCCTTCCCTCCCTCAGCTCCCCTCCTAAATACCCCCTCCCAAACCTCTATCCTAGCCCCCTCCCTCACCCCCACTCCTGCTCCTCCCCTCCCCCTTCTCTACTTCTCACCCCTTCCACTTACCCTCTCGTAACCATCTCCACCGGTCCGCCATTTGTCCCCCTCTAACCTTTTTATCCCCCGTAATTTTATACATCAAATACATTTCCGACATTCTCTTAGCATAACTATCCATAGATGGTAAAACCATTGTATTCCAATGCCATGCTATTTCACACCTGGCCGCTGTGACACAAAACCAAATAATGCTCCACTCTCCTTCCCAGCTCCCATCCTTCTTTTGCAGGAGACACATTTCAGGAGTCAGTTCTATATTTGATCCCACAATTTTTTGAATATTATCCCCAATTTTCCCCCAGTACCTTTGAACCACTGGGCATGACCACCACATATGCATCCAGGTTCCCTCCTTGCCGCACCACCTCCATCATGCATTTGTCTTCATCACTCCCGCTCTGTACAGCCGCTCCGGAATAAGATACCACCTACTCAGCACCTTAAACCCGTTCTCCCTTAGAGCTGTGGCAATAGTGAATTTAACTATACCCATCGCCACTCCTTCCCACTCCTCCACCTCCCATTCCACCCCCAAATCTCTTTCCCATGCTTCTATGTAGCTCAGCTTCCTCGCTCCCCTCGCTATTAATCCTTTATAGATTCGAGAGATCATGCCCTTCTGCCCAATGGAACCCAAGCATGCCCCCTCAAACCATTCCACTCCCCCCCCCCCCCCACTGTCCTGTCCCCTCTTCTTTTTCCTAATCAGAGACGCCATTTGCGTATATGCATACCTATCCGTTTCCTGCAGCTGATATATATCTCGGATACCCTCAAAACCCCTTACCACATTCCCCACTAGTATCTGTGACACCTGACTTAGTCCCTGATCCGCCCATCTTCGCAAAACTACTCTAGACGGTCCCACTCCCTTTTCACAACACGCTTGAAGGGACATAGTCTGTGACCATTTCTTGTCCCCCATCATCCTCTGCCTATGCTGCTGTCATACATTTAACGTGTGCCCCACCAAAGGGTTATCCCCCCTTTCCCCCTTCCCCCCCAAACTACCCTTTCTAACTCTCCGGGGCCAAACTCTACTGCCTCCATCACCACCCATTGCTTTAATGGTTCCCTTAACCACGCATACACCGCTCTAAGCTGCGCTGCTTTATAGTACAGCGCAAAATTAGGCACCCCATCCCACCCGCCGTTCCCTGCACTTGCAATGTCCTTGCCGCCACCCTCGGCCTTTTGCCCCCCCCCCCCCATATAAAACCCTCCACTTGTCTTTGTACCTGCCTCAATATTCTCCTCGGTATCGCTATTGGTAATGCTTGAAAGTTGAACAGGAACTGGGGAAGCAGCATCATTTTGATAATCGCCATCCGCCCAAACCAGGAATAGTACCCCCTGCTCCAACCCCTCAACTGTGCTTCCAGTTGCCCTAAGAGCTTTTTATAATTTAATTCAAATAATTCCTCCAATGTCCGCCCCACCTGCACCCCCAGACACCTTATTGACCTCTTTGTCCATCTGAAAGGAAAGCGCTGCTGAAGCTCCACCTGCTCCTCCTCCTCCCCCACCACACTTAGAATTTCAGACTTGCCCCAATTAATCCGGAACCCCGCCACATTCCCATATGCCTGTATCCACCCATTATGGCTGGCAATATTTCCCCTGGCCTCATGATGGTTAACAAAATGTCGTCTGCAAAGAGCGATATACGATATTCTATTTGCCCCACCCGTACCCCCTTAATATCTTGGTTCACCCTTATCCGCGTTGTCAGGGGCTCCAATGAAAGTGCAAAGAGTAATGGGGATAGGGGGCCAGAGGGAAAAAGCGTGAGTACCCTCCATTTACTCTCACGCATGCTTTGGGACTTGCATACAAAGCCTTTATCCAATTCACAAACTCTGCCCCAAACCCCATGGTCTCCAATACCGAGAATAGAAATTTCCATGATACTTGAATGCTTTTTCAGCATCCAACGAGACCAGCATCATAGGATCACCCGATCGTCTTGCTGCCCAAATTACATTTAGAACCTCTTATATTATCCGCCACCTGCCTCCCCAGTATAAAACCTGTTTGGTCCTCATGAACTAACTTTCCCAATATTCCATTCAGCCTAGTCGCTAAACTTTTTGCAATAGTTTCGCATCAATGTTTAACAGCGATATGGGCCTATATGACGTGCACTCCTGCGGATCTTTCCCTACCTTATGTATGAAGGTAATGCCTTCCCATCCCATTGTGTCTGCCAACCCCTCCCCCCATCCCATCGTATTGAATAGTGATGTTCGTGGTGGAACCATCAGATTCCCAAATTTCTTATAAAAACTCGCTGTCAGCCCGTCTAATCCCGGGGCTTTCCCTAGCTTTATATCCTTAATCGCCCGTTGCACTTCCTTTGCCCCAATCTCTCTGTCCAAGTTCTGCTGTTCCCCTTCTTCCAACCATGGCAGCCCCACTTCTCCCAAATAATTATTGATCGCCTCCTCCGATCCCTCTGCTTGGGCTGCATATAGCTTTTGATAGAACGCAACAAACTCTTCTCTAATCTGGTGGTCCTCTCGCACCCCCCCCCCCCCCCCCGGCCTCTGATCTGTACAATTCGATTCCATTCCTTCCTTTTTTTCAACTGCCGGGCCAAATACTTCCCTGCTTTATTGCCCCCTTCGAAAAAACTGCCTCAGCAACTGCAAGTTATGCCTTATCCGCCCCGCCACCACCGCATTTAGCTTAGCCCTCGTCTCCAATACCGCTCCCCTAACAGTCCCACCCCCTCCCTGAGCATCTTTCTCCTCCAGCTCTAACGCCTTAGCTGCAATTCCTGCTCCTCCCTTTCCCATTTTATCCTCGCTCCCCACTTCACCAGCACCCCCCGTACCACTGCTTTGAAAGCGTCCCATACCACTCCCTCTTTTACCTCTCCCCCCCCCCATTCTGCTCAAAATACTCTGGTATTAATTGTTCCACCTCTCTCACTACCCTGGTATCCTCCAGCAGCCCTTCATTTAGCTTCCAGTATTGCTCCCCCTTTACACTCCCCCCTCACCCTCACCTGTACTACCACTGGTGCGTGGTCTGACCATGTAATGGGCTCCATTTCTCCTCCCTTTATCCTGCCCACCAACTCCTTTCCTACCCAAATAGCATCTAGCCTTGAATATGTGCCATGAACTGCTGAGAAGAAGGAAAACTGTGGCCTGCCCGGGTTCATCAAGCTCCAGGCATCTATCAAATCATTCTCATTCACAAACCTATGATATTTCTGTTGATCCGCCCCTCGCCCTTCCCTCCTACACGGGTTCATCAATCTCCAGGCATCTATCAAATCATTCTCATTCACAAACCTATGATATCTCTGTCGATCCGCCCCTCGCCCTTCCCTCCTACTCGGGTTCATCAATCTCCAGGCATCTATCAAATCATTCTCATTCACAAACCTATGATATCTCTGTCGATCCACCCCTCGCCCTTCCCTCCTGCCCGTCATATCCCTCCCTGCCTCCCAGGGCATGTTAAAGTCCCCTCCACAGATAGCACTCCCTCCCCCATTACCGCTACCTGTTCACCTAACTCCTCCCAAAATTCTTTCTGAGATCCTGTGGGCGCATAGACATTTACCACACCAAACCACTCCTCACCTACTTTCACACGCATCAACAGGTATCTCCCCCCCTATCCCTCATCACCGACTGGACTTCAATTTTATGCTCCCCACTGATAAAAACCGCCCCCCACCTTTCTTCCTTTCCCTTAAATTTGATGCAAAAATGCATTCTCTATACCCCTTTGGTTTCACAAGCGATTCATGCTTCTTTTGTAAATGCGTCTCCTGCAACATTACAATCGCTGCCTTATGTCTTGCTAGTTCTTTATACAATTTCTGTCTCTTCCAAGGAGAATTCAGCCCCTTCACATTCAACGTGACAATTTTCAAAGCATCCTCCAACCGTGCTCCCCCCTTTCTCCCAATTTTTTGCCCACCCCTTCCTTCCCCCTCCCTCCTCCCCCCGCTCTTCCCCCTCCCTTCCTTCTTTGCCTCACCCCGTCTACCTCCCCCCACTCCCCCCTCCCCTCCCTAACCGTCGTCTCCGTAAAGGAGACCTGACTTCCATAATGGTGATCTAAATTCGGACCGCCACCTACCCCCGCCCCTCATCCCCTTCCCCCCACCCTTTTCCTTCCCTGCTCCATCTACTCCCTCTACTCCTACCTCCCCTCCTCCATTCCGCCCCTACCCTTCTAGCCTCCCCCCTTTCCCTCGCTCCTTCATTTATTATTTATTACTATAACCTAAAACCTTTTCCAGTTTACACATCATCTGGTTCAAGTCCATATGTTATCCACCGCTTCAGCCTGCGTCTTCTTCACTCGCCAGTTCTCATTGACGCTCCTTGACCAGTCTCGCCAATCTCCTTCTGCCTTCTGCTTCTCTATGCCACCTCGAGCTTTCCGCCTTAGCAATATTGGAGCTGTTGTCCGCTGGCTTGACTGGACTGCGGGCCTCTTCCGGTAGATTTGCCGCTCCTAATTCTCTCAGCGTTCTCCACACTTCTGCACTTGTCTTCACTTTCCTCGATCTCCCTTATACTGTGAGCAACAGTCCAAACAGATACAGCCACTTGTATCTCAGGTCGGCCCTCCTCAGGTAGGCCGTGACCTCTTTTATCTCTCGTCTGCATTGCAACGTACCCTGGGACAGAACCTGAAACAGCTCCAATTTATATTCTTCCCATTGAAAGTTTCTGAGCTTTCTCGCTGCTCCCAGGATACGCTCTTTCAACTTGTAGGATGCCAAGCAAACCACAATGTCTCTCGGGCGGTTATCCCTTATGGGCCCCAGCCCTCTATGAGCCCTTTCGATTTTCAGCTGTTCTCCTTCATCCCCTTCTGTGCGCTCTGCCACTTTTAATAGTTCTCCAAATATTTTTTTCACCACCACTTCACTGTTCCTATACTTGGGATCCTCCGGGACTCCCCTCACTCTGATGTTACATCTTCTCGAGCGGTCCTCCAAGTCTTCCGTTTTTACCTTCAACTCCTCTTGAGCCTCTTTCAGCTCCTCCCATCCTTTCTGGATATGCTCTACCGCTTCTCCTTGTTGTTCCAACCGATTCTCTGCATCCTCCACCCGCTCTCCCAGTTCCGTGATATCTTGCCTTATTGTTTGCAGAGTCTCTTTTAGCTCATTCTTTACACCACCAATTTCCTCCTTTAAATCCTCCTTGAGTTCTATAAGTCACTGTTTTATTTTCTCAGCCATTCCCAAGCACTCCTCACCTTCCGTGTCTTCCTCGTGCCCTGGCGAGTTATCCCCCATCCTCTTGCTCGTCTTCTCACCCTCCTTTCCTCCTCTTGATGTCACATAAGAGGAGCGGAATTCCGCCAATTTTTTCTTCACGGCTCCTTCTCTTTTTGTTTTCTCCATATTTGTATTTTTATTTTTAGAGAGTTCCACTCTGTATGCTGTAGCTTCTTTGTTGATTTCTACTGATCGCCCCCCTCCCCGGGGTGTGCTGTTCAAGCAGTTGAGCAATTCTCAATTTTTTCCCACTTTATTCCTCTGAGCCGGTTCTAGGTGCTGTGATGGTAATTTGTTGCTCTCTCTCTCCCGGTTTTAGGCTCTATTATATTGCAGGTTTATTGTATCAGTCTCCCCCAGCTTATTTAACCTGCAGTATCTGTTTTCCTTGCTGGCTCTGTTCCTATTGAGGTGTTCTTCACCCTGCTGTAGTGAACCTCTTCCTGAGGCTACTACCACTTCGCTGGAGACTCTTCCCTTCCGCCCTTCCAAGCCACTTTAAGACCTTGTACAGGGTCTCCTATGCCGCCAGGGCCCAGCCTCTTCTCACTTCCTTAACACACTCTCCTACGCTCCCCGTCTGCTGCGTATTTACTCACTTGGGGGTGAGGCTCCGATCAGCAACTTTGAGCAGTATTTAAAATTGCATGCCTCCCACTGTTTGGTAGATCACTCGTGCTCAGTGGTACCCGGGCCGCCACTGCTCTGTTCCACGGGGTCTGTGCTTTGTTCCCGTTGCGCCACTGTCTGCCTGCGAGTCCTTGCAACCCCCCCTCCCCCCCCCCCCCGCTCTCCCATTCTCCTTGTCCTGGTCGCCACGCTCCTTCACTCATTCCCCCTTGATGCACTACCATAAGGCTCTCGCACCACTCTCCTTAACTCTCCGGCCTTGCTCACTATCCTGGCCTTCGCGTCCTCCTCCTAGCTCTGCCGCGTGGCTTCCCTCGCGTTTCCTACTCTCCGCCGCTGCCGCTACTACCAGTCAATTTTTCTCTCGCTGAGCTCACCGCTTATGTGCGGGGGTTGTTCATGAGCATGGTACCTGCTTTGTACCCCTCCCGCACCGCTGTTTAGGGTGGCTTAGCTGCTTAAGGCGGAGCTCTTTCACTTCGCCGCCATGCGATCCGATGCCGTCACTGGAAGTCATCCTAAATTTGTTTTAATGTTTCCATTTTCCGCCATCCATTCTGGACTCCCAAGGGAAGGATAGACTCCAATAAAGCCCTCTCATTTTGACAGTGTGCATCCAGCAAACCTCCCCAAAGGACCAAACTGGCCTATCTCTGGCATTTCTAAAGGAATCGGGGATTGGGGTGGGGGTCCATAGGACACCCCACTGGTTTTTAAAATGAATGAGGCTCAAAATGCTTTTTCATGCATTAGAAATTTTCAGCCATTTTAACCCTTCACATTAGTACTCAAATCATTTTTACTGTGTATGATATCAATGTTTTAGCAGCGGAATTGCTAGCATAAAGCAGATAATGCGAGTCACTTTGGAAGCCCTATTCATGCTTTAGACATCTGAAAACAGGCATAGAGATGTCTCCAGAGCCATTTTAGAAGCCAGGTCTGTGAACATCCAGGCCTGAAAAGGGCACGGTGGAGGGGTGCCTGGGGTGATTGCCAGGAACCTGACTGCCTCCACCTCATCTCAGAAATGTCTGTCATCGTGTTTAAGTTTAGACCTGCTCCGGGCACGAACAGGCATCTGAAAAACATCTAGAGGGTGTAGAGGAAAAAGCACTCAGCACAGCTTCAATGGTAGGAGTACAGGGATTTGAACCCTGGCTATGCTGTTCCTAGACGTCCAAGTTCTAGAATTCTGTTCTGGGGATGTTTATGTAGATACTCTACAGACGTCCACATCAGCCATGTCCACGTTGTGAAATCATGTCTGCACCTGGACGTGCCTGCTTTTTTTTTCAGACCTTTTGGCTTAGCAACTTGCAACACTTGGACATCCCTTCTAAATTTACCTCAATACTGGATAGTTGTGTTATGTTTTCAGAGTGTCCACGGAATACTCCCACTAAAGTGCTACCGTTCTCTCTAAGCCAGCTCCAGCTTTCTCCTGTAGTAAAAGTGGAACCACAAGCTTTCACAGCTTCAAGCTCTAGGCTTAGAGTTGTATTACCCTGTAATGTCTAGGAAGCCTTTTGGGTGGTAAATTTTTATCTGATGCACTATGTATAATAAAACCCAGACAAGCTTGAGGAAAAGAAAGGGAAAGGTTTCAGGTATAAAGGAAAATTTGTGGCTGACAGGAGAATAAGCTAGCCGCAGTGGAAACCTGCAGCTGCAAATGCTTTAAACAGACCGGTCCCATTATCTGTGAAATGTCTTGTCTGCTATCATTAGAGTGAGCAGCAGAGTATGAGATTTTATCCTGAAGACGGCAGGTCTGTACTTATCTTGATTTTCCAGTTTAGAGATGGCTTCCAATTAATTTAAATATCCATTCTGTCCTCATCTCTACCATAGTTCAAGCCTTACCTATTTACCTGCAGTTTCTTTTCAGGGATCCATTATACATGATATACTGTATATCCCCGGTATTCTTCTCCCAAGTAGGACAGTGCTGTCCAGGGAAGAAGGGACCTACATGATCTGTGAAGCCCAAGTTCCAAATGATCATTAGATCACTCTTATGCTAGTCCAATGTAAGGTATCACCACCCATAAAGAATCCAGTCTATTTCAGGACCATTGCCGTTACTAGAACTCTGAGCACTTATGGATACTTTCTAAATGCTCATCCTCTTTCTCCTTCTCCTCTTTTTATATGATTACCCTCTTCCTTGTCCAGGAGCTCTCCACTTCCGCACTGTTGTTATCCTTTGCCTATGTCCACCAATGCAAGCTACAGGATGTTCCAACTCCATTTGGCCCACACTGAAAGTACTTGCTCCATTGTCAGTGGTGCAGAGCAGTTAATCTAGAGCACTGCTAACCCCTTCTCCCGGGCCACACTGCAGTTGGGAGGTTGAGGTGGCTTTGTGAGGAAAGACTCTGGAGGAGGAGTAAAAGAGTGCTAGTAAAATGGACATGTGAAGGGCTAAGAGAGATCAGGATGACTGGAATGGGAAGAAGAGAGGTGGGGAATAGAGGAGATAGGAAAGAGGAGAAAAGAGGGAAATTTCCAAAAGCCATTTACCTGGATAAATGGCTATTTCCGCTTGTAAGTGATCTGTCTGAAAATCGCCCACCATCCTTGCAGGTGAAAGAATGTGCTGATGGTTCTTAGGGTTTGTTTCATTAACAGGACCTATTAGCTGCTCTTTTCTGCCCCCAAGAAGCTTCTGCCTGAGGCAACTGCCTAGTCTGTCTACTGGTTAAACCGGCCATGGAGTTACAGGGAAACATGCAGGGCTGGTTCAAGAATACTGAGCACCCTGGTCTAACCTTCAGCCTTATGCCCCCTTGAAATTTTGGAAATTAAACTCAACAGTCGTGATCATCCTAATACCACCCTCCCACAACAATCCTGTAGAAACACAACATACTTTAAAATGTTGCTTTGTGTGTGCGTGGGTGCGCCCGCTCTCCCTGCAGGTAAAGAATGTGCTGATGGCTCCTTAAGTTTCTGGGGCTCTCGGGATCTAGTGTTTTGCTCTGACTGCTGCTGCTTTTTGCCACCCCTCAGAAGCTGCAGCCCTAGGTGATTGCCTGATCTTGCCTGATAGTTGAGCTGGCCCTGGACACATGTCTTCACAGAAAGAGTGTGGAGGCAAAACCAATGATAGGAACAAGCATCAAGGGTCCTTATCTTGGGCATGGGACAAACACAGTGGATCCCTTTACAGCAACAAGAAAATATCAAAATAATATGAACTATCTAATTCCTTAACATATAGGGGTATCCTACATGGAGTGGCGGGATCACCCCTGGACAAAGACATGGGGAGGGGGGGCCTGCATGGAGAGGCAGGTGTACCTACTCTTGGCATCGTACTGGGCAGACTAGATAGACCATGCTGGTCTTTATCTGCCGTCATTTACTATCTGTGAAGGGATCTGTTGAGGTCTATGCCACTGAAACCAACTTAAGCTAACTAGAGGAACTGTATTCTACTATAACTAGTACATGGCATACACAACATGATACACATACATGTGAGAGGCAGTCCCTACTCAATAGAGTTTACAAATAGGGAACTACTACTACACTAGCGGAAAAAATTGTGGATACACCTGTAAACTTTGAGCTCTCCGCGATAATATCTGTCTTACTTACGTTAATTAAATATTCTATATATTAGATACTCTATGCAGATTGTTGCCATAACATTTGGGAACATATTACAAACGAATATCATCAACATTTATCAGAAAATTTCGATTTGGAGTCAGGCAAGGTAATTGATGTCTTTTTCTCAGGAAAATGATATTTTTCATGAAACTGTCGATCCATTTTAAGCAGGTTTTATGCAGAATCTCATGTACAAGCTGACACTTCAGATAATGTGTGCTATACTGCCAGGTGTATACAAGCTGTATCGAAGTCATATTTGTGCTTTTGTTATTTTTACAAATTTATTTAAATTATTAGCAAAAATATAAGACACCAATTACCTTGTCTGACTCCAAATTAAAGTTTTTTCTGATAAATGTTGATGATATTCGTTTGTAATATGTTCCCAAATGTTATGGCAACAATCTGCACAGAGTATCTAATATATAGAATACTCAAATTTTACAGGTGTATCCACAAGTCTTTCTGCTAGTGTACTATTAATCATTTATATAGCACTTCAAGACATACACAGCACTGTACAGACATATAAAGAAGACAGTCCCTGCTCTAGAGCTTACAATCTAATCAAATAGACAGAACAATACAAGAGAAACAAGGGATTCAAATAGGGAAGAAGACACAAGGAGAACTAGGGATTAGGATCCAAGTGCGGCCTCAACGAGGTAAGCCTTTAGCATGGATTTGATGAGGGGGAGAGAAGAGACTTGACATAAAAATAGAGGAAGTTTGTTCCATGCATAAAGAGCAGCAAGATGAAAATATCGAAGTCTGGAGATTGCAGAAGAAGAAAAGGGCATAGAGAGAAGAAAGTCAGAGAAGGAGTGTAGGGAAAGAGAAGAGAGGAAAGGTAATGAAGGGCAGTAGAGTGAATGCACTTATAGGTTAGAAGGAGAAGTTTGAATTGGATATGGAAATGAAAGGGGAACCAGTGAGGTGATTTTAGAAGAGGGGTTATATGAGTGTATCGGGGTTGGTGGAAGATTAGCCGCACAGCAGAGCTCTGGATAGATCGAAGAGGAGAGAGATGACACTGAGGGAGACCAGCAAGGAGGAGGTTGCAATAGTCAAGACGAGAGGTGACCAAAGAGTGAACAAAAGTCTTAATAGTGTGTTCAGAGAGGAAGGGGCGAATTTGGTTAATGTTATAGAGAAAGAAACGACAGGTTTTGTCTATATGTTGAATATGTGTGGAGAACGAAATGGAAGAGTCAAAGATGACCCCAAGGTTGTGGGCTGAGGAAACGGGAAGAAGAGTGTTGTCAACAGTGATAGAGAAAGGAAGAAGGGGAGAGGAGGGTTTAGAGGGAAAAATTAAAAGTTCATTTTTAGCTATATTCAATTTTAAGTGGCAGTGAAACATGCAGGCAGCGATGTCAGATAAGCAAGTAGAGATACGAGTTTGGAGCAAAAGAGAGATGTCAGGTGTAGATAGATAGATTTGGGAGTAATCAGCATAAAATTGATACTGAAAGCCACGGGAAGAGATGAGGGCACCAAGGGACTGGGTATAGAGAAAGAAAAGGAGAGAGCCCAGAACAGACCCTTGAGGTACATCAACTGAGGGACAAGGGTAAAACTAAGGAGAAATGATTATAACACACATGGATGATTAAGAGGAGAAGAAGAAGGTCAAATCCAAAAGCAGCCTCAAAGAGATGCAGGCTGACTGTTCCAGGCATACAGTACAACAAGGTGGAATGAATGAAGGCAGCAGAAGAGAAGGACAGAGATAAAATGGATTTGCCTGATATGAGGAGTTCTCAAGGAGGGGTGTAGAAAGAGGTAAGGGAGGAGAGATTATGAGAAGCCATAGAATGAATGCACTTGAAGATCAATAGAAGTCTGCACTGGATGCAAAAATGGATATGGAGCCAGTGAAGTGATTTGAGAAAAGGGCCCTTATCTACTCTCATAGTCTGTGTTTATATAAGAGCAAGCCTGGGACTGTAGCTCACTGTTTCCAAATAATTGCTTGATCTGGCTGCAGATTGAATTATGTAATAACATTAAATCTCCTTTTAGCTAGAGACTTTGCTACAGACTTCATTTACACACTTTGATTTTTCAAATTATCTTTGATTCTCCAGACATGGACATGATGAAACTCCATTCAGCTACGCCAAAAGCCTTCTGTGTCTTTGAAGTTGGGTTTTTTTCAGAATATGCCATGTGTCAGTGTACTTAGCTCTTTTTTTTATTGTTTGGTTGCCTGAAATTTTCAAATTTCAAATCATTTGAGAAAAGAAGGCTGGCACTACGTGCAGAATGAAAGTAAACTCTCTAATGCAGATCAGATCATTTGCATCTCACTCGTACTGATGGAACAATCTTATTGATTAATTGAGCTGGCTATCAAAGGTGGGCAATGTTCTGTCTTCTAGAACTTTCCATTTAATCTTTTTTATATTTACTTTAGGTATTGTAACAGTTTTCCACCACTAGACACTACTGGAATCCTTTAAGTATTATTTAATGTAAACTTTCATCATAGGAGTACTTTGACTGCTTAATTTGAGGTGCAAGGGTTAGAAAGATCAGATTGGCGGTGGGGGAGGGTGAACTTTCCCTCCCCTTTTTCTTTCCCCATTCACATTGACATGAATTAGCAGGGGGAAGGGGAAAACCCATGGAGGCACCTTCTGCTTTGTATGTCTCTGGGCCATCCAGATGTACAGACATCTGGACGGCCTGGAGATGCAGTCAATTCTGCTCCTGTGGGGGCTAGACTTCCCCACGGGAGCAGAATCGCAGCACAGTGGCTGGACGTCCGGAATGTACCCCTATTCAGGCACCCTGAACGTCCAGCCATTTACCCGACTAACTCGGTCAGGCACCTTAATGGAGTCGCGGTGCCATGGCATCATGTTGCCATGGCACTGTGGCTCCATTAAGGAGCCGCGATCCCCAGTCACTGCATAAAATGTTCTTTCCCCACAGCCTGACCCACAATATGGCCTACCAAAGGCAGGGTCAGGCTGCCAGGAATCTCCTTCACCTTCTTGCCCCACTGAACTGGCCCTGCGCCGCCATCCCCCGATGTCCAGAGGACTTATTCCATCTTAGTTCCCCGTCTACCCGGCCAACCCCGGACATACAGGGCCTACCTCAGAATAGGCCCTGTATGTCTGGGGAGATGACCCGCCCTCGCTCCTTCCTCCCCCCACCCCCATCTAAGGCTCCCTGTACAACTCCGATGTACGTATGGGGAGCCTTTTTCCAGCAGCCACATTTGCATGAATATTGGGGGTGTACATTCAGATTGGATGTACATCATTGTTATTTGTGGTTGGGAACAACCCTCTTTCTGTCTTCCCCACTTTTAACGCAATGCACTTTTATTCTCTTCCCCTCCTCAGGCTTAATTCCAACATTCCCCTCCCCTTTCACAATTCCTATATCTGATGCTGTGGGCCAAGTCAGTCGTCACAGTAGCCTCCTTATTCCTCCCGCTCATTAAGGATCCTGACTGTGCCTTTTTCCTGGTTGCGTCCATACTGCCACTGCATTCCCTTCCTTCTGGCCTCATCACTGATATCTCATTGCTACATGCCTGTCCTGCCAAGGTAAACACAACAGCTTCCTTCTTATGGCCTACATGCCCCAGTGCCAGTTCCTTCATTTTGGGGTGCACTGCATTCCATGCCCTCTCCAAACTCTGCCCATAGCTTCTCTTGATGAACATAAGAAAACAGAAAAAGAAAGGGGCACCCCCACAAAAAAATACAAACAAAAGAAGGAGCAGTAGTACAACACAAAAAAAATAATCCTTTATTGTGCTCCACATGGCCATGTTTCAATGAGAAATCTGAGTCGGGGCGCTTTCGCACAATATAGAAAGCAATAAAAACATAAACATACATATTTATTTACTTATTTAACCGGTTTTTTTTATACCATTCAGGGCGGTTTACATTACAACTTGAACAGTTTTTTTACAATGAACAGGTGAATTAACTTGGATAGGTATACATATAACATATGAACTCGGGTGAACTATTATACAGTAGCATTATGCAGTGGAATATTAAATCTTTTGGATTAGGTCCAACAAGTAGTGGAAGGGTATGTGGTAGGGACTAGGGTGTAGGATAGATCTAGGTGGTATTCATCAATTAGTGCTTGGTTTTCATCATATAGTGCCGTCATAGTGCTCAAAGAATGTTGTTGTTGTTAAGTGCCGTCAAGTCGGTCTCGACTCATGGCGACCCTCTGAATAGTTTTCCTAAATTTTGTTCAATCTTCAGTCAGGCGGCTCATTGTTGACAGACTGGAATCTGTAGCTGCTCTTATTGTATCGATCCATCTCATTGCTGGCCTTCCTCTTTTGCGTTGACCTTCTACCTTGCCAAGCATGATGTCTTTCTCTAATGATCTCTCTCTTCGCATGATGTGTCCAAAGTATGAAAGTCGAAGTCTTCTCATCTGAGCTTCTAAAGAAAGCTTAGGTTTGATCTCCTCTAATACTGACTGGTTTGTTCTTCAGGCAGTCCATGGTATACACAGTATTCGTTGCCAGCACCATAATTCAAAGACATCAATTTTCTTCCTATCTATCTTTTTCACTGTGCAACTTTCACATCCATATGATGTTATTGAAAATGCCATGGTCTGAACAAGTCAAATCTTTGTATGGAGAGAGACATCTCTGCTCTTGAGAATCTTATCTAGTCTTTCATAGCCATTCTGCCAAGAGCAATGCGTCGTCTGATTTCTTGACTGCTTGTTGCTTCTTTATTGATAGTTGATCCAAGTAAGTTAAAGTTGTCAACTATTTCAATTTCTTCTCCATCAACGATGAACTTATTCATTTTGCCGGTTGTCAGGATCTTTGTCTTCTTAACATTAAGGTGCAGACCCATTTTAAGATTATATTCCTTGTTCTTGAGGAGCAAATGGTTCAAATTATCTTCACTTTCAACCAGTAATGTGGTATCATCAGCATAGTGAAGGTAGTTGATGAGTCTTCCACCAATCTTCACACCTCTGTTGTCTTCATAGAGTCCTGTTTCTCTGATGATTTGTTCTGCATATAAATTAAACAGGTAGGGGGAAAGTATGTAGTCTTATCGTATACCTTTGCTGATTTTAAACCATTCTGTTTCTCCTAGTTCCGTTTGAACTGTTGCTTCTTGATCAGTGTAAAGATTGTACAAGAGAACAATCAGGTGTTCTGGTATACCCATGCTTCTTAATGTGGCCCAGAGTTTCTCATGGTTTACACAGTCAAAAGCTTTGCTGTAGTCAATAAAACACATATAGATATCCTTCTGGTATTCTTTTGTCTTTTCAAGGATCCATCTCACATCCACAATAATGTTCCTCTCCCTTTCCTGAACCCTGCATGCACTTCAGGCAGTTCTCGTTCCAGGTATGGTTGTAGTCTCTGTTGAATGATCTTGCTGGCATGTGGGATCAGAGCGATTGTGCGATAATTTTCACAGTCAGTCGGGTCTCTTTCTTCAGTATTGGTATAAACACAGATCTTTTCCAGTCAGTTAGCCATGAATTTGTCTTCCAAATTTCCTGGCAGAGCCTTGTAAGTATGGTAACAGCATCATCTGATTGCTGTAATAACTCAGTGGGAATGCCATCAATGCCCGGTGCTTTGTTCTTTGTTTTCAATGCTGCTTCGATTTCTTCTTTCATCACCAATGGTTCCTGATCATAAGGTATAGGATGAAACGGCTGTTGGTCCACTTGATCTTTATGGTATAATGACTCTATATTCTTTCTACCTTTTCTTGATCTTCTCAACATCATTCAACATGGATCCTTGAATATCTTGTAGCATTCCAATTCGAGGTTGGAATTTTTTTCTTTATCTCTCATAGCTTTAGAAAAGCCAATCTTGTTCTTCCTTTAATAGCTTCTGATTCTATTTCCTTGCATGCATTATTGTAGTACCTCTCCTTGTCTTGTCTTGCTGTATGTTGGAAATCTCTGTTGAGTTCTGTGATTGCCTCTCTTTCTCCTCTGGCTTTAGCTTCTCTGTGTTTCTGGGCAATTTTTAGAGTTTCTTCAGTCATCCATTTTGGCCGTTTTTGCTTTTTCACCTTATGTAGAGACTTATCGCTTTCTTCTAATACAACCTTCTTGATGTCATCCCATAACTCTTCTGGAACTCTGTCATTTGTACATAAAGCAGCAAATTGATTTTACAAGCAGACTTTAAATTCCAGTGGTATATTCTCAAGGTCATATTTTGCCACATTCATGAATGGTTTGCTCTTTTTCAACTTTAGCTTGAGGTTGTATACTAGTAGCTGGTGATCTGTATCACAGTCAGCTCCAGGTTTTGTCTTTGTTGATGTTATCGAGATTTTCCATCGTTGTCTTCCACAGATGTAGTCAATTTGATTTCTGTACAATCCATTGGGTGAAGTCCACGTGTACAGTCAGTGCTTGTGTTGCTGGAAGAAGGTGTTTGAGATGAATAGATCATTGGTCTTGCAGAATTCTATCAGTCTTTCTCCAGCTTCTTTTCTGTTGCCAAGTACATATTTTCCAACCACTTTGCCTTCTTCTCTATTGCCAACCTTTGCGTTCCAGTCGCCCATGACTATCAGGATATCCTATTTGCATGTTCAGTCAATTTCAGCTTGTACTTGTTCATAGAACTCATCTACATCTTCCTCTTCTGCAGCTGTTATTGGGGCATATATCTGAATTATAGTTGTGTTGATGGGCTTTCCTCGTAGACAAAGAAATTAATCATTCACTGACTACATTGTATTTCATTACATTTCTTGCAAGTTTCTTCTTAACTATAAATTCAACACCATTTCTTCTTTGTCTTTCATTTCCACCATAGTAGACCATATGATCATCACATGCAAAGTGCCCAAAGCCTAGTCCATTTCACTGACACCCAACAGATTGAGTTGTACACGTTTCATTTCATTCTTGACCACCTCCAATTTCCCTTGGTTCATGCTTTGTACATTCCATGTCCCAATATATAAGATATCTTTGCAACCTCTTTCTCTCTTTTCATGCACAGCTACATCAGCAGATCCAACCACATCATAAATGCTGGCTTTACTCTGAGAAGTCTTCAGTTCATCCCCAGTAGCCATTTGAGTGCCTTCCAACCTGGGGGTCTCATCTTCCAGCACTATAGTGCAATTTATTTTGTGACTATTCATCGGGTTTTTGAGGCAAGATACAGAAGTAGATTTGCCAAGCCTTTCTTCTGCACAGTTAATTCCAGTGTTGTTGCATTTGTCATAGAAATATAATCCTCCGCTTACAACACCATCCCATTATGCTGCTGCCCAGATGGGTGGTTTGTCTTAGTCTGGCATCTCAGCTGAGACCTGTCTATCTTGGGAGACCCTGCCTGTAGCTAAGATACAGATAGCTTAGCTCTCAGCATCACTGATGCACACAAGCCCTCGCATCACAGCAAGCTGCAAACTAAGTGAGGGCTCAGAGAATAGGAGCTTCTTTATGGCTTTGTGGAAATCCTTGAAGTCCATGGTGGCTCTTATGGTATCTGGTAATGAGATCCAGAGTGATGGTGCATAGAGTGAGGGCACTCTGTTGCAGGTTATCTGTTTTGCTTTAGTTTTTGCCTTCGGTATGAGCAATAGATTTTTAGTAGATGATCATCTGCTTCTTGTTTCTAGCTTCCTCTCTATGATTGGTTAAAGTGTGTTTGGTGCCATTTGGTGAATTTGAATTTGGATCTTTGGAGGTCTGGGAGCCAGTGCAAATGTTTTAAGGTTGGTGTGGTGTGAGTGTCCTTCGGTATCCCAGATATTATTCTTGCAGCAGTGTTCTGTATCAGTTGTAGAGGATGGGTGCTATGTTTTGGTAAGCCTTGATAAATAGAGTTGAAGAAGTCCTGTATTGGCATAATCATGGCCTGGCAGACAGTATGGAAGCTTTTCTCGTCTAGGAGTGGCTTGAGACTTTGTATTGTTCATAGTTTGTGGTATGCTGATCTTGTTGTTTTGGAGATGTGGGTTTGGGGAGAGAGTATTTGGTCTAGTATGACTCCAAGATATCTCACTTCTTGCTTGATCTTTATGTTGTTCTGATGTATGTTAAGGCTGGTCGAGGACATGAATGAGCTATTACAAGTTATGATGAGAGCTTCTGATTTGGTATAGTTTATGTGGAGATTTTGTCGCTGAAGCCAGTCGGTTATTTTTTCCAGGCAAGATGTAATTCTGGAGAAATCAGGTTTTGCAGTGTGGAATGGGGAGAAGACCATTATATCATCCCCATAAATTCGATATTCAATATCGAGGTCCTTTATTATGTCACACAAGGGTTGTAGGTAAATGTTGAATAATGCAGCAGATAGCGCTGATCCCTGAGGTAACCCTTGTCAATTATCCTTGAGAGGTTGGGACCTGATTTTACATGGAGTTTGCATTGAGTGAGGTAAGAGGAGAACCATTGCAGGATGTTATCATTTAGACCTATATTTATTTTATTTATTTTATTTAAATCTTTTTTATACCGCGCTCTTTAAAATCAGTGCGGTTTACAAATAACATTAATTTGTACAATGCAGGCTGAAACATGCATTGAACTTTACATAGAACAGGTATTACAACTTGGGTTTCAAAGGGGGTAACTATATACAAACTGAGCAATTGTGTCACGGATATGTTTATTTATTTATTTTTATTTTATTTTATTTATCCAGATTTGTATTCCACTTTCTCCTTCAATCAAAGTGGTGGGTTACACACATTGGGTTTACATTGAATAGGGGTGACACTACGTACATAAAATGTTGGACAATATGTTTATGTCAACATGACATGATCTGACAACTATTTACAGGTTGAGTAATTGTATTGATGGATATGGTTACGTCAACATGACGTGAGTGTGCTGGTGGTGTCGTCATGATGGGTGGGAGGGTATGCTGGGATGTGTTATGTCACCGGTGTGGGAGTAATGTTGAAGGAAAAGATGGTGCTTTAGTGCCTTCCTAAATTCTTCAGATGGTTGAGTAGAGTTGGGTGGATTAAAGAATCAAATGTGGCCTTTATATAAATGAAGATCAATTTTTGGGGGGTTTTTGTGCCGTCAAGTCAGGGCTGACTCCTGGCGACCCAGCTGCCTCTGGGTTTTCTTGGCAATATATCACCAGAAGTAGATTGCCAGGCTTTTTCTTCCAAGGCAATGGAGGGTAAAGTGACTTGCCCAAGATCACAAGGAGTGCCAGTGGGAATATGAACCTTTGATTTTCTGGGCACTAGGCAGTTGCTCTAACTACTAGGCTACTCCTTCTCCAAGATAAATTATATATATGTTTATGTTTATGTAAGACTTTTTATACCACCCTACACCTGGCAGTACCAAAGCGGTCTACATAATAAAAACAAATAAAACTGAATCATAAACATATATAAAATAAACAAAATGAATAATTAACATACCAGTGATTTTGGAGCCAGAATATCAAAAGAGAATATAAACATATATAAATTAATAACTATAAGACATCGAAATGTGTAAGAACTTGTTTTCAACAAACGTTCAATTGATAAAAAAAAAGTCCATATCTTATTTTTGGTATAGGGTCGGTGACTCATGCAACATATAAGTGGACGTACAAAAGAGCACATACTTACATATATCAAAATAAAATAAAACTTATAAAATAAACTCAATTTGATATACAGAGCACCCTCACCCTCTACTGATGACCTTCCTAACATATTAGACCTAGCAGCCAACACACGCAAACCCAACATTCCCAATTGGATACTAGGTGACTTCAATCTCCCAACACTGCACCACAGCCACTCCTCAGCCCTCCTTGAAGCAATCAACGAGCTGGGCTACAAGCAAATTGTCGAAGCTCCCACGCACAAGAAGGGAAACATCCTTGACATGATCTTCGCCCCTCTGACAGCCCTTGATTCCAACAATAAACTTGACGCATCTGTAACCCCAGTACCTTGGTCAGACCATAACTTAATCACCTTTCCCATCCTCATCAAAGGCAAGCAATCATCTCACATCAACAAAAACTCCTTTGACTCAACAAAAGTAATATCTCGGAAATTCAAAACATTCAACAAAGAACATATCCTTGCTGAAACCCGCCCTCTCCTCCATGACACTTCTCCCAATCTTGATGATCTGATCACTACCTGGAACAGCACTATCAGTACCATTGCACTGCAACCAACCCAGAGTAACAACCCAAAGAAAAGAAAATCCTCTCCTTGGTTCTCCCCTGACTTACGAGCCTCCCTCACACACCTAAGAAGACTGGAGAAACGATGGCGTTGCTCACACTCCAGAGAAGATCAAGCAGCCTACAAAGTACATCTATCTGCGCACAGAGAATCAGTCATGGCCAAGATGAAACAATTCCACACTGATACGCTGAAAAGATCACTAAATAAACCTCATGATCTTTTCAATTTAGTCAAGACTTTATCTAAGGAACCTTCACCTGAACGACCTGAACCCATTCAACCCCAAGCTTTCACCGATTATCTGCAATCCAAGCTGCTTCAAACCAACAACACTGCAACAATCCCTACTCAAGACACCGCATGCATAGCAAACCTATCTATGTTCTCCACACCATCCAGAAAGCATGTTGAGGACACCATCGCCGCCCTTAACACCACCACTGCACAAACTGACCCTTGCCCAGCCCACTGGATAAAGGAACTACGCCAGGATCTCAGCCCCATCATCACTAGAATGATGAATTTATCCTTTACAACCGGTTCCTTCCCATCAGCCCTCAAGAGAACATCCATCAGACCCCTCTTGAAAACCCCCAAACTCGACCCGCAAAAGGTTGAATCTTATAGACCCATAGCTAGTATACCCCTTCTAGCTAAAATAATTGAAAAGGAAGCTCAAAGACAAATACAGGACCACATCAACACCGCCTCCCCTCTGGACCACTGCCAACATGGCTTCAGAGAGTTCCATGGGGTTAAAACCCTCCTTACCACTCTCTGCAACAACATCATCACAGGCATTGACAACATCCGCCAAGGCTTTGTTCTTATTTTCTTGGACATTGCTGCGGCGTTTGACTCTGTACACCATGATCTTTTAATAGGGCGTCTAAAAGAAAAGGGCATCAACAACACTGCTCTGGATTGGTGCAAGTCATACCTTGATCAGAGATGGCAATACGTGACCTCAGGAACCGCAACATCCACACCTTACCACCAAAAGCAAGGCGTACCACAAGGATCATCCCTTTCATCACTCTTATTCAATATATACATACAGCCCGTCTGTAACATCATCAGGTCCTTCAAGGTCGAATGCTTGATATACGCGGACGATATCCTTCTCTACATGCCTTTCTCCACAATCCAGATGGACCTTTCCCCGCTAGCCAAATGTTTTGATGCAGTGTCTGAATGGCTTCAATCTCAGAACCTCCGTATTCAACACAAGAAGACTGAGGTTCTCTTCATCACTAGGGACACACTTTTCACCCCCCCCCCCCCACCCCAGATAAAGGTGAAAGAAGCCAAGCTCCAAACAAAACCTTCCATTCGATACCTTGGGGTCACTTTGGACCAACACATGGATATGAAACTACATATAACCAACGTAGTCAGAGCAATCTACCTCAAGATCCGGACACTCCGCCATCTTCGCTCCCTGCTTGATCCTGATGACTTCCGAACCATATTCCAAGCCTTAACCTTACCCCACCTCGACTATGCTAATGCCATTCTTCAAGGCCTCCCACACTCCACCTTAAACCCTTTACAACTTGCCATGAACACCGCGGCTAGAGTCCTCTACGGAGCATCAAGAAAGGACCATATAACACCCATCCTGAAGAAACTCCACTGGCTCCCCATACATGGCAGACTTTTGTTCAAGACACTACTACTCACCTTCAAGGCCACTAAAAGCATCACCTCCTCCTCTCTAATAGACCTCATCCAGGCCATTCCACCCAACAGATCTAGGAGAACGATATCGACTAATGTGCTAATAATCCCTAAGGCAGCCACTAAATGCTCATTAGCGACATCTAACAGGGCTTTCCGCTTCTATGCCCCTAAGTGCTGGAACGCCTTACCTCCAGAGATTCGGGCTATCACCGATCTATCTCTTTTCAGAAAGGCGCTCAAATCCCACCTTTTCCCCCAATATTACTAGACCATCCAGCCATTTTTGATCACTACCCAAACTGAGAATAAATCCTGTTGTGTATATACATGTAAATACTCATGTAAATAGTTGCAGTAATGACTTCCACATGTTTTATCCAAGTTCTCTAACCTGTTCTCTGTAAAACCAAACAATTGTTGTTCTGGTCTGTTGTTGTATTGTGAACCATGCTGATGCTGAATAGAGCGGTATATAAGAGCCTGTAATAAATAAATAAATAAATAATAAATTAAAGGGGACATAAAAATATATTATAAAGGTACATTAATTCATATGATGACTATGATGGAGTGTATGGGAAACACCCCATCCCCAGCAGGGATTCTCCCCAGCCAAACTTAGACCCAGAGAGGCATTTTACCTATAAGAAACTAAACCCTGCCCTTTTAAGAAAACAGGCTGAAAAATGCCTGGGAAGGGTATGTCCAGGTCCCAGGGTTTAAACCAGGAAGCAGGAGACCTGAGGGGAGAGAGGAGACCGGAGGTCTAGAGCATACAACAGAACCACTTACCTTTGAAAGGCAGCCTCTTAAGAAGGTAGGAAGTGTTTTTGAATCTACTACTGTGCACTCAGCCTTGCTGTTGAAGTCCTGCCTGGCTAGAGGACTACCGTGTTGCAGAGGACTGCTGTGTTGTTTCCTATCCTGCTGCTAAGGAATGGAAGAAGACTATTGAGTTGTGCTGCCCAGAAAGAATGGAGTTTGGAAGGACAATTCTGTTTTCTTGCTTTAGAAGTGCTGTTTGTGCTGGAGTTCTACCTGGTTGGAGAAAATGTTGCTGGGCTGCCCGAATTGAAAGAACTTTGAGGAACCAGTTTTGTTTTGGAAGTGCCTCTGTACAGGAGTAGGTGTTCAGCTATTCAACAGAGTAGCCCTGCTGAGAACAATTAAGGACTTGTTACAGCTGAGGAAAAACTTATGGCAACAGAGGGTTTAACTCTGTGTGCCTAAATCCAAGAAGGGTCAGGAAAGTTGTCTGGATGCTTGTCTCCAAATAAAGTTCATTTTCTTTAAACCTCTTGGCTGTGGAGCCCTGTGTCGTGCCTCACACTGGCCACATCTACCACAATGACAATTACATCAATCTCTCTTGAGTAAACATTCTTACATAAATACAGTTGTGGTCAACGTTATTGGCACCCTTGCAGTTCAACCCCTTAAAGTACAATATCTCCTAAAACAAAAGTGGCTAGTGAAATGGCTTTGGGCTATATATGCACACATATTTTGCACATAAAAGAATCAAATAAAAAAAAAAGTTAAAAAGTAAATAGTAGAAAATAGTATAAAAACGGGGACATTGCCAGGACATCATTATTGTCACCCTTATAAACAATTCAAATCAGTTTAAACAGAAGAACCACATTCCCATTCCAGTAAAATTAGATGCACCTGTGATCAATTGTCAGTACTCATATGACTTGTATCAACCAACGAATGATGGCTCTAATGTTTAAAATGGCTACATTTACAACCCATTTTCACAATAGAGAAGATAAGAGAGCTGCCTGAGACTGTCAGAAAAGTCATTATCACCAAACAGATGATCTCCAAAGACCTTGGGATTCCTTTGTCTACAGTTCGCAATGTTCTTAAGAAGTTTTCTGCTCATGGAATTCTCAAGAACCTCCCAGGACATAGTGAGAAGAGAGAAATTAATCCAAGTATTCTTTGAAGGTAATGTGAACTGTTGGAAAAACACCATGTACAACATTCAAAGAGCTTAAGGCTTATCAGGAGCAATCTGGATTGGTGGTTTCAACCTGTACCATACACCGCATACTAAACAAAGAAGGACTTCATCGGCAAAGGCCAATGAGGACCTCACTGCTCAAAAACAGACTTAAAAAGGCACGCCTGATCTTTGCCAAACTCACCTTGAGAAACCACAATCCTTCTGGGAAAATGTTCTGTGGACAGATGAAACCAAACTTGAGCTCTTTGGCAATGCAGACCAGCGATACATTTATGGGTGAAGAAATGAAGCTTATAAGGAAAAAAAACCCTTTCCTACAGTTAAATATGATGGAGGTTCCATAATGTCATGGGGCTGTTTTACTGCCTCAGGAACTGGAGGTCTGGAACGTATTAAAGGAATGATGAAGTCAGAGAAGTACCAAGGTATTTTGGAGTGAAATGTGCTACCTAGTGTCAGAAAGCTAGGTCTGAGTCGAAGGTCATGTGTTCTCCAGCAGGATAATGACCCAAAATATAAATCCAAAAGTACAAAAGAATGGTTAAAAAGGAGCAAATGGACAGGTTTAAACTGGCCAGCAATGAGTCCTGATCTCAGTCCAATCAAGAACCTTTGGAAAGAGCTGAAATCTACCATTGGTAAAAGGAATCCTGGAAACATTCATGAGCTGGAACAAATCACAGTTAAAGAGTCGGAGAAACTACCAGCAGACAGATGTACAAAACGTATAGATGACTACAAGAAATGTATGGAGGCTGTCATCACTGCCAAGGATTGTGCAACCAAATTTTAGTGAAGGGTGCCGTTAGCCCTGTCCAGGTCATATTTATTTTTTTTTTTGCTCAAAAATTACTACATCTAAATTGTACAGACATCTTTTTTATGTTGTATACCTTCAAACATACTATTACAATATTATTATGACATATAATTGGAATATTTCCAATTATTTCTCAAGATATTGTACATAACATATCGAAAATGCAAGGGTGCTAATAATGTTGACCACAACTGTATATGAAATCTGAACCAATCAAATAAATATTTGGTTGATGACAGATTAACACAGTTAAAAATCATAGAACAGCTCAATACACAAGCTTAGTAAAAGGCAGCTACAAAACCATGTCCAAAAATTAATAAACATATCTAGCATCACCAAAGGTTCATCAACCGTAGTTACATGATGGCGTGAGCATCTATACCAAGACATTACCTTTTAGTATTGGAAACGCATGTTTTAAGACACTACACAAAGACACACATTACCATATTAAACCAGTTAAAAGCTTGGATGATATCATAAAAACCACCAATATTGGAAATATATTGGGAATTATTCATAATTCTCTGTTTGGTAGAATATTCATTTTACTTCTCTGTATGCTGTTACATACCAAAAATATGCTGACAATATATAAGGAGCCATGGTATCAAAGCAATTAAAGGTAAATAAACTATTGAAAAGATACCAACGTTTTTTCAAATCAGGGGTTGCTCCTAACCTGCAGGCCCTGGTTTTGTGGTTGTCAGGCTATTCATTGCCATGGCAGCTGCACAGTGCAGCCCCACCAAACAGGTGGCCTAGGCAGGCACCTAGGTATTCTGCTAACATCACCTATTTGCCCTATTTTTTTCTTACGTTTGCCCTGCTTCTGCCCTTCCTATTTCCTAGCACTCACGTATGAGCCGCGCATTGCGAATGAGCAAGCTAGCAGCATGGTTGTATAGCTAGTGTGCCCTCTCCCTGCTCACACTCCGCCTTAGCTCTGCCTATTCGCACACTGCTTGGGTAACGTGGCATTTCTAGTTTGGTCGTCTTTAGACTGTGTGTACCTTGCTACCGCGCAGCCCAAATGCATGTAAACCTCACACTAAACCCCATGCTACTGGCTACCATGCTTTAGTAAACATGTCCCGTAATTTCGTATGTATGTTTATGGGGTTTTTTGCATTTTATATTGTGTGGAAGCGCCCCTGATGTTGGCATTTCTCATCAAAACATGGTTGTGTCAGGCATAATAAAGAAATTTTTTGCCAGTGTGATAACCCTGCTTCTTCTTTTCATCATTTTATTTATTTATTTATTAACATTTCTTATATACTGCACTATTCAACATCAGCGTGGTTTACATGAAACAGAAAACATCTGACAAGTTACATATGTCTGGTCTTACAATTAACAGGAAGTAGAAGCCTGGATAACGGGGGAAACTATTTACAAGTACAGAGTCGAAAAAAAGGGAGACTGCATGGTGGTTTAAAGTGTTGGGGCGACATGTTGAGAGGGCTTGCCTGACTGACTGCTAATGTTGATGATGTCATCGATATTTGGGTGGAGCTGAGATTCGGTATGGTTTGTGAAAAATTTGGTGAACAGGAAGTGTTTAAGGGCCTTCCTGAATTGGCTCAGATTGGGGATTGCCCTGATGTGTGTCGGTAGGGTGTTCCAGAGTTTGAAAGCCCTGCTAGCTGTTGTCGCATTGCATCTCGTCATATCTTTTGGGACTGTCAGCATATTTAACCCTGCGGTTCTTCTGGGTCTGTTGGGTGCAGTTGGTTGGATGAGATCAGATAGGGAGGAGGAGGAGAGCCCCTTGACAGCTTTGAAGGTGATAAGCAATGTCTTGAAAATAATTCTGGCTTGAATGGGAAGCCAGTGTAACTGTTTCAGGAGGGGTGTAACATGGTCTTTCCTGGATGACCCGAACAGCACCCTCGCTGCACTATTCATAGCGAGTTGCAGGGGGTTAAGAGTGGATTGGGGGAACCTTTGCAGTATGGAGTTTGCGTAATCGAAGTGGGGAATGATCAGGGCTTGGTAAATGGTACGGAAATCATCTGGATCGAGCAACGGGCATAGGTGTCTGAGAGATCTGATTTTGAAATAGATTGCTTTTACGGTGTTGGCTATGTGCTTCTTCATGTCGAGGTTTTGATCCAGAGTCACTCCAAGGTATCGTATGGTGGGTTTTACTTGTAGTTCGGCCTCATTTACCTTTACACAGTTGGGTGGTATGAAGTTCAGATTCCTCGAGATGAAGAGGACCTCGGTCTTCCTGTGCTGAATTCGCAGATTCTGTGAGAGTAGCCATTCCGATATGGCGTTGAAACAGTTGGTTAGAGGGGCAAGGTCCATTTTCTCCAAGGCTACTGGCATGTATAACAGGACATCATCAGCATATATCATAAAACTGACATTGAAAGATCTAATGATGTTGCATAAGGGTTGGATGTATATGTTAAACATCAAAGATGATAGAGAGGATCCTTGCGGCACCCCTTGACTTTGCTGAAATGGTTCAGATTTAGTCCCGTCTGCCCGCACATGCTGCCATCTTAAGGACAAATATGATTTGCACCATTCGAGGGCCGTTCCACTGATACCTTTCTCTCTTAGCCGGATGAGCAGTATCTCATGGCATACTGAGTCGAAAGCTGATGCAATATCTAGAAAAATGAGCGCGAAACCATACCGGATGTTGTCAATGCCGGCAATTATGTTGTTGAAAAGGGTGGTGAGTAATGTTTCCACTCCATGTGACTCCCTGAATTCATGTTGGCATGGATCTAGTGGGACAGCAGAATCGATATGGTCCTGTAATTGCCTATGCACTAATTTCTCAATGATCTTTGCGAGCATAGGAATACTGGATATAGGCCTGTAAGACTCTACTTTCTGGGGGTCTAGTTTGTTGTTTTTTAGTAGAGGTCTGACGGAGGTCTGCTTGAGAGCAGAAGGGAAGGATCCGGTGTTGAAGGATCGGTTTATGATATTGGCTATTATCGGAGAGAGGTCACTTCGCAGATCTTTTATCCAGAATGCTGGACAAGGATCTGTGTGTGCAGTGGTGGTGTTGAGGGATGAGATGGTGTCTTCAATGAGTTTTTTTGAGGGAGTAGAGAAAGCTGTTAGGGCTGCTGGGGACCCTTGATCATCGGTCGGGATCGGTATTACTATTTTATCCATTTGGCACATCTTGGATTGCATGTAGACTGCATAGTCCTGCTGGTGACTATTGCACTGGTGCTCAAGGGTCGGTTCTTTAGCCAGTGTTTTGACTAGGTTAAACAAGTCGTGCAGTTTATTTAGTGAACGTCTCAAGGTGTCAGTATGAAATTGTCTCATCTTGTCCGTGATGGCTTTGCGGTGGGCAGTTAGCTGTTGGAAGTATGCTGCCTGGTCTCTGCTGGTGTGTGACTTCCTCCAGCGCTTCTCAAGCCTCCGTAGACGTGTTAGTGATGTTCTCAGGTCGGCTGTGAACCATGGAGCTGATGCTCTTTTCCTTGGAGTCCTGTTTGTTTGAGGACGGATTGCGATTGCACTGAGCTTGTTGTTCCAGGCTGTGATCAGGTCATCTAGGTTTAGGTCAGTCTCATCCATGAGTGCCCGGGTGTCGGCTAGGATGCGTTCTCTATTGAATGGGAGGAAACTTCTGGCAGCTGGACTAGAGTTCATGTTTGTATTGACTGACTTTTGGTTGACTGTCGTGAATAGGCATCTGAAAGATAATGAGCTTATGATCAGACCATGGGACTGCTGTTACTGACAGCATGATGGTTTGTGGCTTATTGCAAACTGACTGAGGGGCGAATATAAGGTCTAGTATGTTACCCTTCATATGAGTAGGTTCTTGCACTACTTGCGTGTATCCTAGAATCTCTAGGGCTTCTATGAGTGCGGCTGATTGATTGTCTTGTAATGATGGTAAATTGATGTCCCCTATGATCCAATTTGGTTTATTTGGAAAATGGGTGTTGGATGCAAGGTTTATTATAGTTGGTAGGTCATCCGGAGCGGCTGTTGGAGCTCTATACATTAGGTTTATAGAGCATAGATTGTTTGAAACAGAGACTGTCTCCAGATTGTTGTTACTGGTCATCCAATTTGAACTGGAGATCCCTCCTGGTAAGAATGAGTACTCCTCCCCCTCTTTTGTTTTGTCTGTGGCTTGTGAATGCCATAAAGTTAGAGGGGAGGAGCTGGTTGAGAATGGTATTGTCTTCCGAGGATAACCATGTTTCAGTGACCATAAGGATATCCAGGTTATGGGATGTTATTATGTCTGTGATCACTGGCCACTTCTTACGAAGTGAACGGGCATTGATGAGGGCACACTTTAGGCTTTTAGGGTAGAGGCTGGTATATTGTCTGGTTTTCTTAGTGTGTTGGAGTGGAATGTGTAGTAAATGGGGATGGTGCGCACGATTAGACCCGTTTAAGTTGCGGTAGGCTGCACCTGACCATTTTCTCCCGCTGCTCAGTAAAGTAGGTATCTGATTGTACGATGATTCTAGGGCAAGCGAGTTGGGAAGCCAACTTAGAAGGAAAAGGTAAAAGCTTAATAGTGCTGTAATAGTGTGATTCATTTTGCATCAGGCTGGTCAAGTTTGGAGAAAGAGTGGGTTTATAATGGCGAGAGGGACTTGTGAGGTTACTTAATAGACTGTCTGCAGTTAAGCAAACCTCTATTTGTGGTATGTAATGGCATAGTTTCATAGTTTCTCTTCATTCAACACCAAATTATATTTATGTCATAGTAACTCTTTCCCATTCTCCCTTCACATTCTACTTGTTTTTACCTAACATTTACCAAATGAAAAATCTCCAGAGGTATAAATTCAAATAAACTCACGGTGCAAGGAAAACATTCATGCAAATTAACCAATGAACAAACCAAGAAAAAATTAAGAAACTGCAGATAAACCTCCGACTAAGAGCTACTTACCACTGCACCATGTTATTACTATCACCAGGTCAGTCTTTGATCTTATTACACTCGTATTTTATCAGGACATTTTCAGTGCAACAAGGGTGATAAATGTGATTTTTCTGCTTCAACAGTCCATGACAGTGTTTTTTGTCATCTGTGTCTCTTTTCCTCTTAAACGACATAGGAATTGATATTCCAACCATGTGATTTACATGTTAGTGTGCCCATGGTCTTTGATATATGTGGGATGCACTTCAGAGAATGGAGTGGAGTAAAGAAGTAATCTAATGGTTAGAGTTGCTCCCTGGTGACCAAGAGAGCAGGGTTCAATGCCCACGGATACCCTCTATTGCCTTGGAAGAAAGGCCTGGTAATCTACTTCTGGTCACACCTTCCTTAGAAAACTCAGGGCTTCTGACTGCCAGGAGTCAGCATTGACTCAATGGCTTGCATTGCAGTTTATGGATGGTATAAACTACCATAGCTGCATCAATAGAAAAGCAATTAAATGCCCTAAGTAGTGATACACTGCTTAGAGTTAGGGTACACATTTGAAAAGCTAAGATGGACCATTGTTTCACAGATCAGAGAAGACTGGTGTAGGGAAATATCCCCTCTACGATGAATCAATGTGAAAAGATACAGATATTTTGGCTGAACATCATGTCTCTAGCGGATTAAGGGCTCCATTTACTAAAGCCCACTAAGGGTCTGCACTTAAGGTGTGAAACAAACACACGTTAAGTGCAAGCCTTCCACATTAGCTGTCGGGGGTGTGACCAGCATGTTCCTGGTATTTAACAGTCAGACATGAATGCTAATGTGCACTCCCCTAAGGTGGGTTCCCCTAATGACTCCCATAGAGGTGTTGTTAGGTGAACTCACACCAATTGCCCCATTGCCACTCAGTGTGCACTCCTATACTAGTGGCAATGTGCTCTCCACACCCACACTCCCCATCAGGCCATGGCAGATTACCGTGCACCTCACCACGCAGTCACTGGCATGCTGGCATGTTCCTGCACATTAAAATGCATGTTAACCGGTCACCGGGCTCTACTAAAAGGGGCCCTCAGTTTGACACGTGGATGGTGACAGTAAGGAGGTGTTTATTTTAAGCCTATGTTATAAAGAAACATAGACGTCTATGAGTCTTTATAAAAGATTAGCCAAGGTGGCAGAGGTCGCACCTTGAAAGCAAGCGTGGCTGCTATAGAGCAGGTGTAAATGGCTGCGCAATGATTACTGAACTGCGTGTATCAATTAACGTATTTTATAATTTCCATGCATACTTGCAAACGCCTGCTCTCTTCCTAAACTGCAGCCCCGGCTACGCCTACTGGAAAAGCGTGCGCCTTTATATCAATGCGAGCACTTTGACACTAGTTGGACTTTTATAATAGTTCTTTTATGCATGTGGGTGGCCACGTACGTGTGAAAAAGACTTTATAAAATCACTCCCCAAGTGGGGAGTGCATTTTGGAGAATAAATGTGATTTTTAATTCTTTTTCTGCATTGGTTAGATTATTTATCAGTGCTTTGTATACAAAACATATTTTGAACAGAGTCACTGAAGCTTAGTTAGGTATAGTTATGTTCCCTCCTTTAACCTGAGTGGAGTGTTTTACCATTAATCACCATTTAATGACCAATAATCAGAAACAGATGAGGGATTCTCTTTCCTCATATTCAATGAGCAATGTTGTTCTTTTCAATTGCAGCTACAGCCCTAGAAAAGGAGAAAATCACTCTGGACTTCCTGACCCCTGAGGGGCCATGTTGGGTAATGGCCAGTTTCCCGAGGGGAGTATTGTTTTAATGTTTTCTAATAACTTTTATGTGCAATTATTGAAAACATGCTAAACAAGTGTTATGAGAGCAAAGTCTGAACCAGTGACGTTAATAAAACGTTATGGCGATGAATCGTAATAAGCTGTGGGTACATCAGAGGTTCCTTAATGTTTGATAGTTAATTTGTATGACTGTTTTCCTTGCATGATGAGTTTATTATAATTTATACATGGGCGATATTTGGGATATTGGAATATTACCAACCCACTGAAATTTTATTAATTCATTTTCATAACATTTAACATAACAAGTGTTGTTAAGTGCTGATGAGTTGGTGTCAACTTATGGCGACGCTCTGGATAGTTGTCCTAAACTGTGTTTGGTCATAACAAGTTGAAAGGCAGAAACATTCCCTCTGATGCATGGGAGTTCTCCATCTGCATTCCTACCATGGAGGGTTGCTACTGCAATACCATGAGAGGCAGGTGAGCTCTGTGGGACTCCCTGCCTGATGCTGACAATTGAAATACCAATATTGCTACAGCACCACCCCCTCCTCCTCCTCTTGCAAAACAAGAGAAAAAACTCTTTGAAGCATTAGATCAGCAGACAAGGAAACACAAGTGGCAAATACATGGCTACAGTGGGGAATATAAAGTGTTACTCCAGAAACCCTTTGTTGTTCAAAACTGGACACTTGAATGGCTAAGAGAGGTGAAGGAAGCAAAATTGATAGTTGCAGCCAAGGACAGCGGATTATGGATGAGATGGTTTATAGCAAGCTTACAAAAAAATTGGCCAGACAGACATTTATAGATTTCTTAAGAAACAGCTGGAGACAGTGACTCACCTTGTAGCTGACTGCGATTTTAATAGCAGAAAGGCACAATAAAGTGGCATGTCTCATCCATTGGAAACTCTGTAAACACTACCACACCACTGTACCAGAAAAGCATTAAGTCATACCTTGATCAGAGATGGCAATACGTGACCTCAGGAACCGCAACATCCACACCTTACCACCAAAAGCAAGGCGTACCACAAGGATCATCCCTATCATCACTCTTATTCAATATATACATACAGCCCGTCTGTAACATCATCAGGTCCTTCAAGGTCGAATGCTTGATATACGCGGACGATATCCTTCTCTACATGCCTTTCTCCACAATCCAGATGGACCTTTCCCCGCTAGCCAAATGTTTTGATGCAGTGTCTGAATGGCTTCAATCTCAGAACCTCCGTATTCAACACAAGAAGACTGAGGTTCTCTTCATCACTAGGGACACACTTTTCACCCCCCCCCCCACCCCAGATAAAGGTGAAAGAAGCCAAGCTCCAAACAAAACCTTCCATTCGATACCTTGGGGTCACTTTGGACCAACACATGGATATGAAACTACATATAACCAACGTAGTCAGAGCAATCTACCTCAAGATCCGGACACTCCTCCATCTTCGCTCCCTGCTTGATCCTGATGACTTCTGAACCATATTCCAAGCCTTAACCTTACCCCACCTCGACTATGCTAATGCCATTCTTCAAGGCCTCCCACACTCCACCTTAAACCCTTTACAACTTGCCATGAACACCGCGGCTAGAGTCCTCTACGGAGCATCAAGAAAGGACCATATAACACCCATCCTGAAGAAACTCCACTGGCTCCCCATACATGGCAGACTTTTGTTCAAGACACTACTACTCACCTTCAAGGCCACTAAAAGCATCACCTCCTCCTCTCTAATAGACCTCATCCAGGCCATTCCACCCAACAGATCTAGGAGAACGATATCGACTAATGTGCTAATAATCCCTAAGGCAGCCACTAAATGCTCATTAGCGACATCTAACAGGGCTTTCCGCTTCTATGCCCCTAAGTGCTGGAACGCCTTACCTCCAGAGATTCGGGCTATCACCGATCTATCTCTTTTCAGAAAGGCGCTCAAATCCCACCTTTTCCCCCAATATTACTAGACCATCCAGCCATTTTTGATCACTACCCAAACTGAGAATAAATCCTGTTGTGTATATACATGTAAATACTCATGTAAATAGTTGCAGTAATGACTTCCCCATGTTTTATCCAAGTTCTCTAACCTGTTCTCTGTAAAACCAAACAATTGTTGTTCTGGTCTGTTGTTGTATTGTGAACCATGCTGATGCTGAATAGAGCGGTATACTGTATAAGAGCCTGTAATAAATAAATAAATAAATAATAAATTAAAGGGGACATAAAAATATATTATAAAGGTACATTAATTCATATGATGACTATGATGGAGTGTATGGGAAACACCCCATCCCCAGCAGGGATTCTCCCCAGCCAAACTTAGACCCAGAGAGGCATTTTACCTATAAGAAACTAAACCCTGCCCTTTTAAGAAAACAGGCTGAAAAATGCCTGGGAAGGGTATGTCCAGGTCCCAGGGTTTAAACCAGGAAGCAGGAGACCTGAGGGGAGAGAGGAGACCGGAGGTCTAGAGCATACAACAGAACCACTTACCTTTGAAAGGCAGCCTCTTAAGAAGGTAGGAAGTGTTTTTGAATCTACTACTGTGCACTCAGCCTTGCTGTTGAAGTCCTGCCTGGCTAGAGGACTACCGTGTTGCAGAGGACTGCTGTGTTGTTTCCTATCCTGCTGCTAAGGAATGGAAGAAGACTATTGAGTTGTGCTGCCCAGAAAGAATGGAGTTTGGAAGGACAATTCTGTTTTCTTGCTTTAGAAGTGCTGTTTGTGCTGGAGTTCTACCTGGTTGGAGAAAATGTTGCTGGGCTGCCCGAATTGAAAGAACTTTGAGGAACCAGTTTTGTTTTGGAAGTGCCTCTGTACAGGAGTAGGTGTTCAGCTATTCAACAGAGTAGCCCTGCTGAGAACAATTAAGGACTTGTTACAGCTGAGGAAAAACTTATGGCAACAGAGGGTTTAACTCTGTGTGCCTAAATCCAAGAAGGGTCAGGAAAGTTGTCTGGATGCTTGTCTCCAAATAAAGTTCATTTTCTTTAAACCTCTTGGCTGTGGAGCCCTGTGTCGTGCCTCACACTGGCCACATCTACCACAATGACAATTACATCAATCTCTCTTGAGTAAACATTCTTACATAAATACAGTTGTGGTCAACGTTATTGGCACCCTTGCAGTTCAACCCCTTAAAGTACAATATCTCCTAAAACAAAAGTGGCTAGTGAAATGGCTTTGGGCTATATATGCACACATATTTTGCACATAAAAGAATCAAATAAAAAAAAAAGTTAAAAAGTAAATAGTAGAAAATAGTATAAAAACGGGGACATTGCCAGGACATCATTATTGTCACCCTTATAAACAATTCAAATCAGTTTAAACAGAAGAACCACATTCCCATTCCAGTAAAATTAGATGCACCTGTGATCAATTGTCAGTACTCATATGACTTGTATCAACCAACGAATGATGGCTCTAATGTTTAAAATGGCTACATTTACAACCCATTTTCACAATAGAGAAGATAAGAGAGCTGCCTGAGACTGTCAGAAAAGTCATTATCACCAAACATCAAACTTCAAAGGGATACAAGATGATCTCCAAAGACCTTGGGATTCCTTTGTCTACAGTTCGCAATGTTCTTAAGAAGTTTTCTGCTCATGGAATTCTCAAGAACCTCCCAGGACATAGTGAGAAGAGAGAAATTAATCCAAGTATTCTTTGAAGGTAATGTGAACTGTTGGAAAAACACCATGTACAACATTCAAAGAGCTTAAGGCTTATCAGGAGCAATCTGGATTGGTGGTTTCAACCTGTACCATACACCGCATACTAAACAAAGAAGGACTTCATCGGCAAAGGCCAATGAGGACCTCACTGCTCAAAAACAGACTTAAAAAGGCACGCCTGATCTTTGCCCAAACTCACCTTGAGAAACCACAATCCTTCTGGGAAAATGTTCTGTGGACAGATGAAACCAAACTTGAGCTCTTTGGCAATGCAGACCAGCGATACATTTATGGGTGAAGAAATGAAGCTTATAAGGAAAAAAAACCCTTTCCTACAGTTAAATATGATGGAGGTTCCATAATGTCATGGGGCTGTTTTACTGCCTCAGGAACTGGAGGTCTGGAACGTATTAAAGGAATGATGAAGTCAGAGAAGTACCAAGGTATTTGGAGTGAAATGTGCTACCTAGTGTCAGAAAGCTAGGTCTGAGTCGAAGGTCATGTGTTCTCCAGCAGGATAATGACCCAAAATATAAATCCAAAAGTACAAAAGAATGGTTAAAAAGGAGCAAATGGACAGGTTTAAACTGGCCAGCAATGAGTCCTGATCTCAGTCCAATCAAGAACCTTTGGAAAGAGCTGAAATCTACCATTGGTAAAAGGAATCCTGGAAACATTCATGAGCTGGAACAAATCACAGTTAAAGAGTCGGAGAAACTACCAGCAGACAGATGTACAAAACGTATAGATGACTACAAGAAATGTATGGAGGCTGTCATCACTGCCAAGGATTGTGCAACCAAATTTTAGTGAAGGGTGCCGTTAGCCCTGTCCAGGTCATATTTTATTTTTTTGCTCAAAAATTACTACATCTAAATTGTACAGACATCTTTTTTATGTTGTATACCTTCAAACATACTATTACAATATTATGATGACATATAATTGGAATATTTCCAATTATTTCTCAAGATATTGTACATAACATATCGAAAATGCAAGGGTGCTAATAATGTTGACCACAACTGTATATGAAATCTGAACCAATCAAATAAATATTTGGTTGATGACAGATTAACACAGTTAAAAATCATAGAACAGCTCAATACACAAGCTTAGTAAAAGGCAGCTACAAAACCATGTCCAAAAATTAATAAACATATCTAGCATCACCAAAGGTTCATCAACCGTAGTTACATGATGGCGTGAACATCTATACCAAGACATTACCTTTTAGTATTGGAAACGCATGTTTTAAAACACTACACAAAGACACACATTACCATATTAAACCAACTAAAAGCTTGGATGATAACATAAAAACCACCAATATTGGAAATATATTGGGAATTATTCATAATTCTCTGTTTGGTAGAATATTCATTTTACTTCTCTGTATGCTGTTACATACCAAAAATATGCTGACAATTGTCACGCCGTTGCTTGTCCCTTCAAGCTAAGGCAGGGTATTAAGCCAAGGCCTTGTGTTTAACAAGCCCAGAGACCTTGCTTGGCACTCTGGGATATGTAGTTTTTCTTAGGCCAGTCAAAAGAATAAGTTGTGGAAACGAGGTAAGGCTTAAACAGGTTTTATTCCCCTTCCGGGAAGATTCTTTCAGTGGTCAAAACCAAAAGGTAAACAGCCCCACTTTGGGCACAAACAAAGGAACAAAATGGGAACAGAAAAATGCTTATCTTCAGCTTTTAACATGCAAACAAAAGTAGTTAAACAGCCCTTTTTCAGCACACAAAAACCCTTTTCTTTGTAGCTTTAAGGCTTGGCAAGTATCACAACTTGTTCACCGCAAAGAAGATATATTATCAGAAATTGTAAGCGTACAGTCCATGTATTCATTACACGTTGTGTCCCCCTGTACCTCACACTGCATATCCTCCTCTTCTGCCTTTAATAATTCTTCTCTTGCACAGTTCGGCACATTATTAAACAGTCTCTCTTTGTTATTCAGAGATTCTCTTTCTCTCTCTGTGAGAATGTGTGACAGGCTACTACCACATTCACTGGAGTACTTAATTTGGGAGCCTTTCAAATGCTGAGGACCATAGGGGAAATTACAACATTCACCTTTCCCTCTATTAGCTACCATTGGTTTACCTCTTGGCAGTCTCTGACTCGGGCTTCTCTCTGCTGCTGCAGACACCGGAGTAACATCAAGTGGAAGCTTTCCACGGTTCTTGCCTTTTGTCCTTCTCCCAGATACAAGGTTATCTTCAGGTACAAAAGCTTTACTTTTCCTGTGCCAATTACCAGGGTAAATAGTTTCCTCAGGCTTCCTCCAACTAGCTTCCCAATTGAACTCTCTGTTACCTTGTAGATAACTTCTGCTGAGCTCTGACGCTTCTGTGCTCTGCCTTCCACCACAGGCACCTGGGTTCTCACTCTCTCCCTTGGAATAAAACTTTTTAGCTTTTACAGCTCTTCCACTGGCTTCATTCCAACCTGAGCTTCTCCCAGCACGTCCTTGGCTCTCTGAACACTCACGACTGCCTGTTCCCGTGTTCCTTCCGGGTTCTGTTCTGCTTCCCTCTAACTCCATGTGCATTGAGTTTATCTGCGTGTGTGTCAGCTCCACCCACTCCCAGCTGGCTTTCATCAGTTACTGATCCCTCAGCCTTTCTGCTGCTTGGGTGTGTTTCTCTAGCTCAGGGGTCTCAAACTCAAATTGCTTTGAGGGCCAAATGAGGACTTGTAAAGTAACCCGGGGGCCGCATAAGACGCGGGGCCTCATTTGCATAAGGGGCCTCATTTGCATAAATATTTGCATAATGTTACCATACACTAACTTTTAGTAAACATGCCTCTTTAATGAGTATGGATAAAGAAAGACTAAAAGATTTAGAAACAAGAAGACAATAATTAAACTGGGAACCCCAAAAGCCAAACTTGGAATGTACAACAACACTGTAGAAATAAAACTATAAATTAATTTCCTCTTGTACTAAACAAAACGCAAACATTAATGATGCACATTTCCCAGAGCTGACATATTCCAGTTAATAAATTCAAAATAAAGAGATATTTTTCTACCTTTTGTGCATTTTTTTCAGTTGCAATTGTTCCAGCCACTTTCTTCTGGTTTCTTCATGTCTTCTGCTAACTCTCCATCGTCTGCTGTCCATTTGCCCTTTCTTCTCTCCTAGTTTTTTTTCCATTCTCTTTCTACATCTGCTTTAACATACTAATCTTTCTCCTTTTTCTCTTTCCTCATTCCTATTTCATCCACTCAAATTTTACCCCTCCATCCTCAATCCCCACTTACTCTCCCAATACCTGGCCAATTGTAGATTTGTCTTCTCTCCCAGACAAAATATTTTTCCCCTCTCCATTTCACTTTCCCAGCTCCATCCCATTCTAATCCTCCCCCAACATCAGCTCCCTTCTAGTTCCAGCCCCACCCAGCATCCGCTCCCTTCTAGTCCCCCCATCAGTCCATTTCCAGTCCTATCCTAGCCTCACCATCAGCCCATTTCCAATCCTAGCCCCCCATCAGCCCATTTCCAATCCTAGCTCCCTCCCCTCACAGCCCATTTCCATTCCAAGCCCCCCTCCCCATCAGCCATTTGCAGTTCAAGCCCCCCTTCCACTCAGCCCATTTCCAGTCCTAGCAACCCCCCCCCCAGCCCATTACCAGTCCTAGACCCCCCATAGCCCATTACCAGTCCTAACCTCCCCATAGCGCACTTCCAGTTTTACCCCCATCACCCCATTTTCAGTCTTACCCCCCCATAGCCCATTACCAGTCATAACCCCCCCCTGCCAATAGCCCACTTTCAGCCCTAACCCCCATTACCCCATTTCAGTCAGCCCCTCCATAGCTCATTACCAGTCCTAACTCCCCCCATCAGCCCACCTCCAGTCCTTCCTAACCCCCACCTGCCCATTTCCAGTCCTAGCCCCAACCATAGCCCATTACCAGTCATAACCCCCCTGCCAATAGCCCATCTCCAGTCATAACCCCCCCCTGCCAATAGCCCATCTCCAGTCATAACCCCCCCCTGCCAATAGCCCATTTCCAGTCATACCCCCCCTGCCAATAGACCATTTCCAGTCATAACCCCCCTGCCAATAGCCCATCTCCAGTCATAACCCCCCCCTGCCAATAGCCCATCTCCAGTCATAACCCCCCCCTGCAAATAGCCCTTTTCCAGTCTTACCCCCCCCCTGCCAATAGCCCATTTCCAGTCCTACACCCCCCCCCCCCAGGTAAAGTTTAAAAAAACCTGGCTTCTGCTGCTGCAGCAGACAATCAGCTGGCCCGCGGCCCCGTCCCCTCGGCGCGGAGAGCCCTGAGTGTGCTTCATCTGCGGCGTGCTTTTTAAGCCGCGAAGAGAGTATTTCCCTCTCGCGCGGCTTAAACCTAGTCACTTTTCAAGCCTCGCGAGAGGGAAATACTCTCTTCGCGGCTTGAAAAGCACCCGCTGATGGAGCACTCTCGGGGATCTCCGGGCAGAGAGGAAGGGGCCGCAGGACAGCTGATTTTGCTGCTTGAGCAGCAGAAGCCAGTTTTTTTTTTTTTTAAATTGACCGTCGATTCTGCCGTTGCCACAGCGGCAACGGCAGCGGCAGCAGCAGCAGAAGCCGTCGCGGGCCGCACAATGTTCTCTCGCGGGCCGCATGTTTGAGACCCCTGCTCTAGCTCGTGACCTGATTTGTTTGGGTTGCCTATAGCAACATCCTGACATGTGCTCCTCTGAAATGTCAGAATCAGTTTCACTGCCTGCATCTTTGCCTATTTCCATGGGCTCTGTTAAACCTACTTTGTGACACAATATATAAGGAGCCATGGTATCAAAGCAATTAAAGGTAAATAAACTATTGAAAAGATACCAACATTTTTTCAAATCAGGGGTTGCTCTTAACCTACAGGCCCTGGTTTTGTGGTTGTCAGGCTATTCATTGCCATGGCAGCTGCACAGTGCAGCCCCACCAAACAGGTGGCCTAGGCAGGCACCTAGGTATTCTGCTAACATCACCTATTTGCCCTATTTTTTTCTTACGTTTGCCCTGCTTCTGTCCTTCCTATTTCCTAGCACTCACGTACGAGCCGCGCATTGCGAATGAGCAAGCTAGCAGCATGGTTGTATAGCTAGTGTGCCCTCTCCCTGCTCACACTCCGCCTTAGCTCTGCCTATTCGCACACTGCTTGGGTAATGTGCCATTTCTAGTTTGGTCGACTTTGGACTGTGTGTACCTTGCTACCGTGCAGCCCAAATGCATGTAAACCTCACACTAAACCCCATGCTACTGGCTACCATGCTTTAGTAAACATGTCCCGTAATTTCGTATGTATGTTTATGGGTTTTTTTGCATTTTATATTGTGTGGAAGCGCCCCTGATGTTGGCATTTCTCATCAAAACATGGTTGTGTCAGGCATAATAAAGAATTTTTTTGCCAGTGTGATACCCCTGCTTCTTCTTTTCATCATAGTTTCTCTTCATTCAACACCAAATTATATTTATGTCATAGTAACTCTTTCCCATTCTCCCTTCACATTCTACCTGTTTTTACCTAACATTTACCAAATGAAAAATCTCCAGAGGTATAAATTCAAATAAACTCACGGTGCAAGGAAACCATTCATGCAAATTAACCAATGAACAAACCAAGACAAAATTAAGAAACTGCAGATAAACCTCCGACTAAGAGCTACTTACCACTGCACCATGTTATTACTATCACCAGGTCAGTCTTTGATCTTATTACACTCGTATTTTATCAGGACATTTTCAGTGCAACAAGGGTGATAAATGTGATTTTTCTGCTTCAACAGTCCATGACAGTGTTTTTTGTCATCTGTGTCTCTTTTCCTCTTAAACCACATAGGAATTGATATTCCAGCCATGTGATTTACATGTTAGTGTGCCCATGGTCTTTGATATATGTGGGATGCACTTCAGAGAATGGAGTGGAGTAAAGAAGTAATCTAATGGTTAGAGTTGCTCCCTGGTGACCAAGAGAGCAGGGTTCAATGCCCACGGATACCCTCTATTGCCTTGGAAGAAAGGCCTGGTAATCTACTTCTGGTCACACCTTCCTTAGAAAACTCAGGGCTTCTGACTGCCAGGAGTCAGCATTGACTCAATGGCTTGCATTGCAGTTTATGGATGGTATAAACTACCATAGCTGCATCAATAGAAAAGCAATTAAATGCCCTAAGTAGTGATGCACTGCTTAGTGTTGGGGTACACATTTGAAAAGCTAAGATGGACCGTTGTTTCACAGATCAGAGAAGACTGGTGTAGGGAAATATCCCCTCTACGATGAATCAATGTGAAAAGATACAGATATTTTGGCTGAACATCATGTCTCTAGCGGATTAAGGGCTCCATTTACTAAAGCCCACTAAGGGTCTGCACTTAAGGTGTGAAACAAACACACGTTAAGTGCAAGCCTTCCACATTAGCTGTCGGGGGTGTGACCAGCATGTTCCTGGTATTTAACAGTCAGACATGAATGCTAATGTGCACTCCCCTAAGGTGGGTTCCCCTAATGACTCCCATAGAGGTGGTGTTAGGTGAACTCACACCAATTGCCCCATTGCCACTCAGTGTGCACTCCTATACTAGTGGCAATGTGCTCTCCACACCCACACTCCCCATCAGGCCATGGCAGATTACCATGCACCTCACCACGCAGTCACTGGCATGCTGGCATGCTCCTGCACATTAAAATGCATGTTAACCGGTCACCGGGCTCTACTAAAAGAGGCCCTCAGTTTGACATGTGGATGGTGACAGTAAGGAGGTGTTTATTTTAAGCCTATGTTATAAAGAAACATAGACGTCTATGAGTCTTTATAAAAGATTAGCCAAGGTGGCAGAGGTCACACCTTGAAAGCAAGCGTGGCTGCTGTAGAGCAGGTGTAAATGGCTGCGCAATGATTACTGAACTGTGTGCATCAATTAACGTATTTTATAATTTTTATGCATACTTGCAAACGCCTGCTCTCTTCCTAAACTGCAGCCCCGGCTACGCCTACTGGAAAAGCGTGCGCCTTTATGTCAATGCGAGCACTTTGACACTAGTTGGACTTTTATAATAGTTCTTTTATGCATGTGGGTGGCCACGTACGTGTGAAAAAGACTTTATAAAATCACTCCCCGAGTGGGGAGTGCATTTTGGAGAATAAATGTGATTTTTAATTCTTTTTCTGCATTCGTTAGATTATTTATCAGTGCTTTGTATACAAAACATATTTTGAACAGAGTCACTGAAGCTTAGTTAGGTATAGCTATGTTCCCTCCTTTAACCTGAGTGGAGTGTTTTACCATTAATCACCATTTAATGACCAATAATCAGAAACAGATGAGGGATTCTCTTTCCTCATATTCACTGAGCAATGTTGTTCTTTTCAATTGCAGCTACAGCCCTAGAAAAGGAGAAAATCACTCTGGACTTCCTGACCCCTGAGGGGCCATGTTGGGTAATGGCCAGTTTCCCGAGGGGAGTATTGTTTTAATGTTTTCTAATAACTTTTATGTGCAATTATTGAAAACATGCTAAACAAGTGTTATGAGAGCAAAGTCTGAACCAGTGACGTTAATAAAACATCATGGCGATGAATCGTAATAAGCTGTGGGTACATCAGAGGTTCCTTAATGTTTGATAGTTAATTTGTATGACTGTTTTCCTTGCATGATGAGTTTATTATAATTTATACATGGGTGATATTTGGGATATTGGAATATTACCAACCCACTGAAATTTTATTAATTCATTTTCATAACATTTAACATAACAAGTGTTGTTAAATGCTGATGAGTTGGTGTCAACTTATGGCGACGCTCTGGATAGTTGTCCTAAACTGTGTTTGGTCATAACAAGTTGAAAGGCAGAAACATTCCCTCTGATGCATGGGAGTTCTCCATCTGCATTCCTACCATGGAGGGTTGCTACTGCAATACCATGAGAGGCAGGTGAGCTCTGTGGGACTCCCTGCCTGATGCTGACAATTGAAATACCAATATTGCTACAGCACCACCCCTCCTCCTCTTGCAAAACAAGAGAAAAAAACTCTTTGAAGCATTAGATCAGCAGACAAGGAAACACAAGTGGCAAATACATGGCTACAGGGGGGAATATAAAGTGTTACTCCAGAAACCCTTTGTTGTTCAAAACTGGACACTTGAATGGCTAAGAGAGGTGAAGGAAGCAAAATTGATAGTTGCAGCCAAGGACAGCGGATTATGGATGAGATGGTTTATAGCAAGCTTACAAAAAAATTGGCCAGACAGACATTTATAGATTTCTTAAGAAACAGCTGGAGACAGTGACTCACCTTGTAGCTGACTGCGATTTTAATAGCAGAAAGGCACAATAAAGTGGCATGTCTCATCCATTGGAAACTCTGTAAACACTACCACACCACTGTACCAGAAAAGCATTAAGGCACGTCCAAGTGCAATCTGGGATGTTTAAGCCAGAACATCTGAAAAGAAATGCAGGCACATCCAGGTGCAGACATGATTTCACAAACGTGGACATGTCTAATATGGACGTCTGTGGGGGATCTACATAGATATCCCCAGAAGCGTATTTCAGACCCAGAACATCTAGGATAGTTTAACAGAGTTCTGGGGTAGGAACAGGACAGACAGGGTTCAAATCCCACTGCTGTTATCAATGTAATTGTGCTGAGTAGTAGAGATGAGGAAGTGCTAGCTTCTCTACTCCTTCTGGATGTTTTTCAGCCAAAACAAGGACTTTTCAAGTACCTAAAGCAGGTCTAAACGTGACACGACATCCACAGCAAAATCAGGCTTCCAAAATAACCCCCATTGGGTTCATAACCCTGAGAATTATGGAGAATGAAGAGATTATGAGCACTTGGAATACTCCCCTTCCAACCGATGAAGAGCTACAGTAGATCCAAGGAAACTAGACACAATGGCAAAGGAGAAAAACACCAGAATAGCACTGATTATAGAAGTGTCAATCCCAAGCAACTATTCTGTGAATCTTATTGAGAGGGAGAAGATCCTCAAGTGCTAAGAATTGCAGTCAGAGATCAAGAAAATTTGGCAAAAAGATAGCAAAATCTTTCCCATCATGTTGGGCGCCACAGGCTTGAGTAATAGGAATTTCCAAGCACACGTTGACAAATTGCCCATGCGCGCTAGATCTTATGAACTCCAGAAGGAGGCTCCTTGGCACAATGCAAGTACTACACCAAACATTAGCAGTAAATTTGAGAGACTGAAATCATACTCCACGTACCCTAGCTTAGGAGTGAGGTTCATTACCATCATGATATGTGTAAAACTAACCTCTTGGAAAAAATTATCCCCCTAGGAATGCGGGTTGGAAGTGGGGTGGGGTGGGGAGGAGGACTCATGCATTCCTAAGAGGGAACACTGACAGGCAGTCTTGAGAAGTGTCTCACCTTTGCCATCTCACTCTTTATTACTGTACATTTAACATACCACCTCTTCTTTTCCTGTCAGACATTCTTTATTTATTTCCCAGAGCAGTGAATCTGCTGCCGTCATTCATCGGTCTAGAAATCACACACCTTATCATACAAACAAGAGTCCTCTTCACCAGATGCATCTGACGAAATAGACCCTTGTCCTTGAAAGCTGTTGCCTCAAATTGATTAATCTATAAAACGCTACCGGCCTCTGTCACTATTGCTACTCCAGCCTAACAGTTACCCCTCTGTTAGAACCAGTGGCCTATACTGAAGCCTTTTTCCTCTATTTGTACACGTTTGTCAGCACTGACTTGATGGCACACGTTGCATTTTTGCATAGTTTTGGCTGGTATGAAATTATCCTCACATTGTCCCAAATGTCAGCACTGAACCCTCACAGAGCATGCTTCCCTGGCCATCTTTCTGTATTTTTAATGGATTTTTACATACTTTCTATTTCTGCTCCAACAGGTGTGTCCACTCCTGAATTATTGGCCTTCCTCTCCTCTACTGAGGCACCTAAAACAGGATTATTATACCCCTTCAAGAGCATCAAATATCACTGAGCTATATCTGATATCTTTTGATATTTGACACCAGAGGGTACTCAAAGAACTCATTCTCCAACCTTCTGTCATATTAAAATGTTTAATAGCGACTTCCAGGCTGACCTCCCTTAGTGCATTTCGACTTCACTCTTTGCAGTCACCATGTGCAATAGGCATACGCACACCTGTTGTGTCATCATCCAGAGGAACATGAAAATGTGTGGTGATCAAAGATTTCTAGATGCCTTCATGGGCTGACTCCAATGCATGGTGCTGACGCTGACACAAAGAACACAGAGCTACTGCAGCAGACTGCAGGCTGCAGACAGAGATATGTTAAGCTTCCAGTTAGGATACACTTGAATTGACATCTAGTGATTAGAACTTCCATTTACATGTAGGGTTGAGTATCTACAACCAATTCCTGCAAACTGCTAAGACACCATACGAATGAGAATAGTGCATTGTCTTTAGATCTAGCCTACACCAATATGGGCCCGATTCCATTCCGCATGTCCAGGCCCTCTGTGCCTCTGCCCGGAACCAGATGCACAGAGAGAATCATGATTCTGATTCCACAGGCCATGTCTAGCCCTGAGGATTAGAATCATGAATAGGCCTGTACGTGCAGGCTGGGACCCCGATTCCATCCGGCCTGTACATACAGGCCTTCCCCATCTAACTCAGTCAGCGCTCGTCAATGGAGCCGCAGCGCCATGGTGTCCAGTTACCATGGCACTGTGGCTCCATTGAAGAGCCGCGATCCCTGGCCGCCGGCTCCAGCAGTGATTTCCCCACAGCCTGACCCCCGATCTGTCCTCCTAAGGCCAGGATTGGGCTGCAGGGATTGTCCTCAGCCCCCCCCCCCCCCCCCCAGCCCATCCATGCCCCAGGCCTGTCGATCCCTGGCAACTAGGGGAACTTATTCCACCTCGAAAGTGGAATAAGTTCCCCCTGCAAGTCGCCAGCCCCAGACGTACAGGGCCAACATTAAAATCTAGACTAGATCCTGACAGTTAGACAAACTCAAAGAGCCCTCCGGAAATTCTTCTACAGTACTCGCATGGAGAGCAGACACACACATACGCGCACAGCAGGGTTTCATATTTAAAAGTGTGTTGTTCAGTTTTACAGGACTGTTGTGGGAGGAGTGATGTTTCGATGATCGTGACCATGTGTTTAATTATCTAAATTTTAGGTGGGGAAGCGTAAGGCTGAAGGTTCGCCCAGGTTGCTCAATAATTCTCGCACCAGCCCTGTACAGGCATCAAGGCTGGAACAGGAGGATGGATGGCCAGCAAAGAAAAACACCACCAAAACACACTGCACGTAGAAAATTTCATCTGGACCCTGGTAAACCAATGGGCATCCCAGGTGCTGCGTTCACAATTGTTTTCGTTGTATCTTTTAAAACATTATTATACCCTATGACGGCAGTAGCTTGGCAGAGGAGTTAATGTTATACCCATAAAGAAACTTCTTGTGAATCCAATAAAAATATACGAACCCACAAAAAAGAAGCTTACTGTACATTCTTTCCTACCAGTTATAAGCAAAGTGGTAGCCCTCAGCTCGCTTCTGTTTTATGAAGGCTGTGAAAAGTCAGAGCAAAGGCGCAGCGGGGTTTCTGAAGAAGACTGGGAGAAACCGTTTTGGCTTCAAACAAAGCCTCGGGTGACGCGAGAAAGCTGTAGAAGGTGACACAAAAGGGGAATCAATCTGACAGTGACACAGTATAAGCCCAGGAGCTGCAGCGCCTGCACCAGGATTTGTTGCGAATTCCACATCATAATGTTGCTTTTTCCATTTCCTCTCCTACGGCTGAGATACTTTCAGAAACATCACTGTTATTCTTCCAGTCATTTTTTTTTTTTGGCCACTGTGCTTGCTTCTGACCAAACCCCGACCCTTTGAAAGCCGATCTGCAGCCGTCTCAGATGACTTTTCTGCCTGTGTTCTCACTGGAAACTATTGATGCACTGGAGAGGGCAATGAGCCATCTTGTTCAGCTCCTGGTGAGAGTGCATGTAAGGGAACTTGTCGTGCTCTGCTATGACCTTTAGCAGACACCAAAATGTGCTTCTAGATTTCTATAGAACCTTCTATACAAACAGGATACGCACTGGTCGAGATCAGTGTGAGAACCACTGGTCTAGAAGTGAGACACAAGACAATAAAGCAAGTTATTCAGGGTCACAAGGGATCATGGGGAGGAGAGATTTCAATTCTCTTCCCAGAAATTCTAAGAAGAGACATTTCTATGCCATGAATGAGTGAAGCGCAAGGGTTCCACAGCACTGCTGGTCCCATTCTCAGGACCGGTTTCCCTTCTGACTCTAGGTAGCTCTCGGTAAATCTGAGCGGTGCGGTGCCCGAACGGCTGCACTAGTCTCATGAGATGGTGAGAACAGTGCCAAGAGTCTGGGCACAGAATGGCTCCAATAAATGAGGAACGCACGGTGTTGGAAGAGAAAAAGCTCTTATGGAGATTTAAACGACAAAATAGTTCATTGTATGAATATGTAACCCACGAAACCATAGTGAGCTTTACCTCTAGCAAAATAATTTCTTCCATTGCTTATTTATGAAATGCTACCTGCCCCATCAGCCCCAGATCCTTCCACTACTACATGTGTTGCGAGCTGCGAGATTCAGATCTGTGCTGAGACTGCTGCGGGCTCTCTGGTACAGAGGCAGTGTTTTTCCATTACGCATACACCATGCATTCTTTCCTTTTTGTTTTTTGATGTGGTCTGGGAATTTCTTTTTCTCCATTTGACTTCTAGCTCAATCGGGGCCAGTGCTGGAGGAACAATGGAACTTTCATTCAAATCTACCTGGGGATTTTTGCCCTATTTAACCCCTCCTTCCCACTGCTTCTACTCTAGTCATTGTCATGAAATGGGGGGCAGGGTTCCCGGTCCGAGACGGGCTATGTGCGAAGCACTCATTTGCTTATGCATAGGGCCAGCCCTGGTATGAAAGTTTTCTCTCTTTTCACGTGAATGAACTATTTAACGCAGTTCGTTGCCATATGGTTCAATGTGCAAAAATGCAATGTGTGCTTTCGAGTCAGTGCTGACTCCTGGCGACCCAGAAGCTCCTGGGTTTTCTTGGCAGTGTGACCGGAAGTAGCTTGCCAGGTCTTTCTTCCGAGGCAATGGAGGGTTAAGTGACTTGCCCAAGGTCACAAGGAGTGCCAGTGCTCGTTCAATGTATTCTTTGTCAAAAGAGGGATTATTACAGCAAAAACATTTTTGTGGCATGATTCAATAGCAATTGCAAAGAGCCCATCCATCTTCTTACTTAGTCATTCAGAACTTGCCAGTGACTGGATTCCCTCCTGACTTTCATTTTCTTGCTGACAGACATAAAAAGGAAACATTCTTCTCCCAACAACCTACTGAGCCATGAAGCCTTAACATCTGGAAAATCTGAACGCCAGATGAGTTACGAGATGGCAGAATGTACTGGGAAGCCATGAACCATCACATTGAAATGATTAGCACACAAATGTTTGTTTAAACGTTACCAGGAAAGGCACGCACCAATGGCTGTGTCCTTTCCACACTAGTACAGCTCTGAGTTTCTTTTGCTTTCTCTACTTAAGCACATTGGAACAAGGTGCTCGGCTGTGGCTACTTTAGCAGTGAACTTTCCAGGGGCAGGATCTCCAAATGAGCTAGGTTTGGGCATATGATGACCGAAATGAACCTCACTCGCAAGCCAGAGTGTGGAGCATGATCTCAGTCCATAGGCAGCGGAATGGGATGGACCACAGGTGCTGGGACCCTCCCAAGACAGCATCAACAATCAGAGAGTCCAGGGGCAGTGTTGATGATTGCTTTGTTTGGTCCCTCTGCCCCTGTCTCAGTCTCTCAAATTTACTGTTAAATACTGTTAATGCTCTTCTAAATACTTGCACTGTGCCACAGAAAGCCTCCGTCTGAGGTTCAAGGGATGTGATCTATATAGGACACCTAGCAAGGTGTGGCGGCGGAGCAACAGGTGGTAGACCAGGGAAACCCAGTGCTCCTCCTTTTCATCTTCAGCCTCAAGCACAGATTGAGATTGTAAACCCTCCAAGGGCTAGGAAAATGCCTACTGGACCTGAGGAAGGGGTGAGCTAAATCCTTTCCCCTTTATTCAGGACAGTGGCACCCAGTACAGTTGGGAGAATTTCTGTATTTTCTTGAACTCTGTGTGTATTGGGGGGGGGGGGATTTAATGACCTTTTCTTATTGCCAAGGATGGCCCAAGGTAATGCGGAGCCATGTGTGGAGACTCATTGCAGGGCCTCATTTGCATAGCCATTGGACCTCATTTACATAAATTTAATTTAATTTAATTTATTTTATTTTAAAATGTATATGTTGCCCATCTAAAGGTTTTGCCAGCTTTCAAAGGAGCCCTTCACAAGCCTCTTTTTTTCTCCTGGCAATGACCTGGGGTCATGTTTACTAAATATTATTGTGTGTAAATTGCCAGTGTGCGAACAGAAATAAAAGGGTGTTCCTGCACTTAACGCACTTTAACATTTGTGAATGCACATTAACTTTTAGTAAACACGCCTCTTACTGACTGCACGAATACCATTTGCATGGACAGTGAGAATAAAGAAAGACTCTTTATTTATTTACAGGTTTTATATATCGTCTTTCAGCGGAATCAATGCAGTTTACACATAACCAACAGAACCATTACATTTCAACAAATTTAAATAGATTATAGCATAGAACAAGGAGGTTACATAAGGCAGTTTGCAGTTTAGCTTTGCAAAATAGAAAAGAACTTATTTACAAGTATGAACATGCGGAAACTGTCATCGGTTTAGTTATGTTGCCATGGCTATAGTCAGTAAAAAAGTGTGGGGGGGGTTCATTATTGGGAATATGATATGTAGTTAAGAGGGAGTTGTATGGGGAAGAGGTCTTGCACTGGATCTCTTCTGTCTTCTAGTTTTTTCCATTCTCTCTCTACATCTGCTCCAAAATACTGATCTTTCCCCTTTTACTCTTTCCTCCATTTCTTTCTTCATTCCTTTTTCATCCACTCAAATTTCACCCTTCCATCCTCAGTCCCCACTTACTCTCCCAATACCCAGCCAATCATAAAGTTTTCTTCCTTCCCACACAAAATATATTTTACTCTCTCCATCGTCACTCCCCCAGCCCCATCCTCTTCTAGTCCTTCCCCAACATCAGTTCCCGTCTAATTTCAGCCCCTTCCAGCATTTGCTCCCTTCCAGTCCCATTCTTCCATCCCCCGGCATCAGCCCATTTGCAGCCCTAGCCCCCAGTCTTCTTCCAAGGCCAGCAGCTCTCTCCTCCCCTCCCCCCATCAGCCCATTTCTAGTCCTAGCCCCCAGTTTTCTTCCAGGGCCAGCAGCTCTCTCCAGCCCCCATCAGCCCATTTCTAGTCCTAGCCCCACCCCATTGGCCCATTTCCGGTCCCAGCCCATTTCAGTCCTAGCCCCCCCCAATCAGCCCATTTACAGTCCTAGTCCCTGATCAGCCCATTTCCAGTCCAAACCCCCCCCCCCATATCATCCCATTACCAGTCCTAACTCCCCCCACCCCATGAGCCCATTTCCAGTCCTAGCCCCCCTTCCCCTCCCCACTGGAAGAGCCCCAGACTGGCCTGACCAGCTTCAGAGGGAGCTGGGGAGGCCCGAAGCCTGACGCCCTGGCTCATCTCTGCAGAACCGCAAGAAAGAACGGCTTTTTCCTTCTTTCCCGTGGCTCTGTTAAAGCTGATCCCACCGGTCCTCTAAGTGTTGGGAGGTAAAATGGACTCAGTTGTTAGGCTGGGTACATTTGTCATTCCCTCTCCCCTTGTTAGGTTATTATAGCAATAGAGTAAGGGGGGTATGAGTGCAGTTTAGTGGTAGCGTTCTATGCCAGATACTCTATTTATTATGGAGGCAGCAGCCTACAAGCAAACCTTTAGCTAGTCGCAAGAGCATCTTGATTGAGCCATGCAGGCTGTATCCCTCTTTCAGGATTCTACTGAAGCCACAGAGGGTCTTAAGAATGAATGGAAAACAGCTAGACGTAACATTATACGAACCAAATTACATACATGATCTTTATTAAAATATGTTAAGACACAAACCATTTTTTGAGAGTTACGGATTGATAAGGCACCCCAAATGTTCACAGAAAATGAATCATTCATCAGATGTTGGGTAGCCATTTTAAATAAATGTTCTACAGACCTCATGTTGTTGTTTGTGAACACATTGCAATCCCAATTAGATGATTATACCAAGTCAGCATACACATTGTCGCAGCAATTAGAACAACGAGAAACACCTATGTCAGCTTCCTCTTTATTGGAAGAATTCAATCCTGAGTTCGACCAATATCATTCTACTTTGAAGCAACACAAAATTTAAAAATTCCTTTGAGATCAAGTTGAGTATGCAACTAACCAAGTGTATACATGGTTATCCCAACAAGAAGATAAGTTGAAAGTCACAGTACCAACTCTTGGTTCTTCTGAGAGATTTTCAAATGACTTATCCTCTGAAGAGGGAGGGGATCGAGCATATAGATCATTGAAAGTGAAACCGCCCCAGCAGTAAAGGGGGAAACTTTCCAAGCCATCGGGGGATTCGGGGCGCCCGGCGAGCAAGGCAGTATACCCCCAATCATCCATGGAGACACCAATCGTCCAATAATAAGACTCTTCAGCAAGCAGAGTCAGCAGTAATCAATCTATCTTCCATTGCATTAACATCCGAAAAAGAAGCAGTGTTGAACAAGTAACTATCATTTGCTCCTACTAACAGACATAATCCATTTCAAGCCCGCCTGGATGTTTACCATTTAATTCGGTCCTTACAACTCAAGATACTCTTTGCTAGTAGTGATTCCTCACAGCTCACTTCTCAATCTCATTTCCATTCAAAATCCCATTGGATGCCCCCTGGACCTTTGGATCCGCATGTTGCAACATTCAGGGATTTGCTCTTCCGAGATCTAACACGCCTGGAGTCCCGATTATCAAAACCTTGGAAAAATTATAATTTGTCTCTTTCTCAATATCAGGCATTGCAGCACCTCAGAACAAGGCAAGATATAATTATCAAATCGGCCGATAAAGGGGGCTCCATAGTTATACAACATAAAGACCAATTTGACATGACTGAAGTATATTGACAACTCTCAGATACAAAATATTATCAACAATTGTCCTCTGATCCCACTGTTGACTTACAGAATCAAATTTTCCAGGTTCCTCATCAGGCATGACTTGACGGTTTGCTCATATCACAGGATTACAAGTATCTTCAATTACAGTCCCCTCATGTTACTGTTTTCTATACTGTCCCTAAAGTTCATAAAACCTTACTTGCACCCACAGGATGGCCTATAGTATCCGTAAGGCTTCTCTATTGGAACCTTTGTCAGTGTTCCTTGATCATTTTTTACAGCCTTGGGTGAAATGCACTAAATCATACCTACAAAACACTTCAGATTTTTTGAGAAAATTATCATTAATTCCCTTTGAGAAGAATAAGGACATTTTAGTTACCTTTGATATAGCTGCTTTGTATAGTAACATCCCTCAAAAGTCATCCTTATTACTGAGTCAAATATTAGCACAACGTCTCCCAACTGAACGGATCTCATCTCAATTTTTGATGCGCCTTGCTGAATTAGTGGTGACCAGGAATTACTTCCGTTTTGAGGGTAATTTCTATTTGCAGATACAAGGGGTATCTATGGGAGCTACCGTAGCCCCTAGCATAGCCAACTTGTACGTGTCTAACTTTGAAGAAAAATTCCTCTATCCATCTGAGTGGTTTACACATAGCAAATGTTGGATGCAATTCATAGATGAGATTTTTTGTGTTTGAAGTGGCACTACAGCTTCATTACACAAGTTTATGGATTGGCTTAATCAGCAGGCCCTCAATTTGCCGTTTTCTATGACACATTCTACTACAAATATTTCATTTTTAGATGTTTTAGTACTAGCAGGCACTAACAATCTCAGTACATCACTTTACAGGAAGAGCGTCGATCGTAATAAATTACTGCATTTTGATTCTCATCACCCTTACAAATTAAAATGTGCCCTTCCAATTGGTCAATTTTTATGCCGTGTCTGCTCGGAGGAAGAAGATTTTCATATTCAAACTAAAGCACTGACTGCGCAGTTGCTTCAGAGGGGATATCTGCAGGGTGTTGTGCGACAGGCATATTTGAGAGCCAAATACATGAATAGATCCTTATTGCTACAAAAATGAGTGCCTGATACCATGGACAAGCAAGTTTGTGTCTTACAGTATACAGATCATGTGCAATTTCTAGTGCAAAGTATATAGTCTCATTGGCATGTTTTACAACTTCATGAGATTTTTCGGAACAGCCCTTGTATAGCCTTCACTCGGGCTAGAAATTTAGGGGATGTGTTGGTCCATACAGATTTTTCATCGTCTGATGCCTCCCTGAGAAGGGGAGCGGGTCATGCACCCTATGGATGTTGTTCAATGTGTGCCACCACGTTGTCTTTAACAGAATGGACACATCCACACTCTGGGGTTACTTACCCTTTGAGGCTCACAACTACCTGCCAGTCAACATGGGTGGTTTATCTAATCATTTGCCCATGTCCCTTGATATATGTTAGATGTACAGTAAGATCAATTAATATTTGCTTGACTGGGCATAAATCGTGTCTTCACAACAGGATGTTAACAACGCCTATAGTGCAACATTGTATCACTTTCAATCATCAATGGCAACATTTATGTTGGTTGGTTTTGAACAGCATCAGGCACCCCTCTCAGGGACGAATGGAACAACACTTGGCAAGAATGGAACAGAGATGGATTTTCACTTTGAACTCGAGGCAGCCAATAGGACTAAATGAGTCCATTGATTGGTATACAGCCTTGTGATGTCATGCTCTTGCGTGTGGTTGGAAGTTTGCTGGGCTACCCCTCAATTTATATGGCTTGTTACTTTGAGCTCAATGTCCCCAGGAGAGTTCTCATACTGCTTTCAACAATGTCCTGAAGCAACCACTTTGAATATATGAGGCAAAACTTGAGTCGACAGTCCATACGGTGTGCTCACGCCATCGGAACTAGGAGATGTTGTGTGTCAGATAAGTGCCGTTATAAGTTTTTTGACATTTTAAATGCATTTAAAAATTGATAAAAACCAGTAGTGTACTTAGAAGCCCAGGAATGACAACTGGGGAAATTGACGTGCTATGAAGTTTTCAATTACATTACCAGCCGTGTATCCGCATCTGAAGCTTCATCAATTTCATTATACTCCTATCTCCTATGTGGCGATGTACAGACTCAGTTGTTAGTCTGGGTGTATTTGTCTTTCCCTCTCCCCTTGTTAGGTTATTATTACATAAAGTAAAGGGGGTATAAGTGCAGTTTAGTGGGAGCTTAAATGGGGCATTTCCTGTCTTGCACAAGACGGGAAATGCCCTTGTTTAACCTGCCGGCACTCAGCACGCCAGTGGGCTCAACTTTAACAGAGCTGCAGAAAAGAAGGAAAAACCATTTATTTCTCCCATGGCTCTGCAGAGCTGAGCCTGTCCACTGGGCTTTAGACCTTCCTGGCTCCCTCTGAAGCCAGTCAGGCACAGGGCCAAATTTAGGCAACATTCTCGCACAATGGACGGGCCCAGGGCTGGCCCAAGGGTTCTTCTGCCCTAGGCAAAATCTCCGGCCTTGCCACCCCCCTGCTGACACCAACCCCCCCCCCCTGCTGACACCGCGTCCTTCCAACTAATGCTGCCCCCTCCAGCTTCCACCATTGTCGTAGCCACTTCCATCTAGGGAGGGGGAGGCAAACCGTGGAGGTATTTCCAAATGCGATGGCTTTTGCTGCCACTTTTGGAAATACTACCACTGCCCGCCTCTCCCCCAAACAGAATCATCAGCAACTGGAGGGCAGCACAACCGCCCATGTATGCTGCCGCCGCCGCTGCCACTGCTACCCACCCATGCCGCTGCTACCGCCCACCCGGGCCAGACGTTCTAGGCAGCCACCTAGCTTGCATAGTGGATGGGCCGGCTCTGCTTATTGCATATCTTGTACAGCACAGTCGTTTTCCATCTCAATGGACTTATTTATTTATTTATTTAATGTCTCTTTTATACCGCGCTATTTGAAATCAGTGTGGTTTACATGTAACACATTTGTCCAGTGCAGGCAAGTCTGCAGGGGCTAACAGGGTAACTATGTACACTTTGGCTATAGCAGGTTATAGGGCAGCTAAGCCTTAACTAAAGGGTTAACAGCGTAACTATGTACATCTTATCTGGCTGCCGCAGGGTGTGTGGACAGTTCAATATTATCTACTGTTAGGGTCTTCTGTACACAAGGTGGTAAATTTGAGGGGGTGAGGCTCTCACAGGCAGGGCTGGAGGTGTATGAGGTGTCTACGCTGGCGGCACTGATCTGGGTCCTGGGTGTGACTGGCTGTGAGACGTCATCCGGTTCAGTATAATACTGGAGGAACAGATGGTGTTTCAGTGCCTTTCTAAACTGGGCAAGGTCATTGGTGGCCTGTATGGCCGGTAGCAGGGCATTCCAACAGGAGGGTGCATAGAAAGTGAAGGCTCTGTTTCTCGTGGACTGAGAGCAATTGGTGATTGTCTTCGGGAGTATAAGAGTATTGGTGGCAGCTGACCTCCTTACTCTGTTAAGGGGGGGTGGTCTGGATGAGATTTGTGAGGAAGGTGGAGGAGCACTTGCTGATGGCCTTGTAGGTCATCGTCAAGATCTTAAAGGAGATCCTGCATTGTACCGGCAGCCGGTGCAGTTGTTTCAGAACTGGGGTGATATGGTCCCTCCTGGATGCTCCATGCAGGATTCTGGCAGCTGCCTTCATTGCAAGCTGTAGGGGGTTAAGCGTGCTTTTTGGGAGGCCGTACAGTATTGCGTTGGCATAGTCGAAGTGTGGCATTATTTGTGCTTGGAAGACTGTCCGGAAGTCTTCTGGTTCTAGCAACTGTCGCAGGTGGCGAAGCATCCGGATTTTGTGGTAGATCGTCTTTACCATGTTGCCTATCTGGGCCTTCATGTTGAGCTGCTGATCCAGTGTGACTCCTAGGTATCATATCGTGGGCTTGCTAAGGAGCTCTGCATGGCGTACCTTTAGTGAGGAGGGTGGAGTGAATACGGGGTTCCTGGTGATGAAGAGGACCTCCGTCTTCTTGAAGTTTATTTTGAGTTTCTGTGTGTGTAGCCAATCTGTGACCGCATCAAAGCAAGTGACCAGCGGAGAGAGGTCTGGATGCTCCATCAAGATTGGCATGTATAGCAAGACGTCATCAGCATAGATCAGGCAATTGATGTTGAAGGATCAGATGAGGTCACAGATGGATTGCATGTAGACATTGAACAGTAGGGCTGGGAGTGAGGATCCTTGTGGCACTCCTTTCTCTTGGGGGAAAGGTGTGGAGGTGGAGGGACCGGAGCGGACATGCTGCCATCTGTCTTTCAGGTATGATGCACACCAGGACAGTGCCGTGCCGTGTACTCCCTTCTCTCTGAGGCATGACAGCAGTAGTTCGTGGCTGACAGAATCGAAGGCAGCGGCAATGTCCATGAAATCAGGGCAAAGCCCTGTCTAATGTTGTCCAATCCTATGGTTAGCGTGTTGAATAGGGTGGTCAGTAGGGTCTCCATGCCGTGTGTCTCCCGGAATCCATGCTGGCAAGGGTCGAGGGGTGCGTTGGTCTCAATGTGGTGTTGCAGTTGGCATTGTACAATCTTTTCAATAATTTTTGCTAGGAGCGGGATGCTTGAGATCGGCCTATAGGAGTCCATCTTTGCAGGGTCCAGCTTGCTGTTTTGTAGTAGTGGTCTGATGGCTGTTTGTTTCAGACTTGGGGGGAAGGTCCCAGTCGAGAATGATAGACCTATAAGTTTGGACAGGAAGGGGCTGAGGTCAGCACGCAGGGATTTTATCCAAGATGCTGGACAAGGGTCCTTAGGTGCCGTAGTGGTGTTTATGTTTGTGATGACGTCATGGATGCCTTTTTCAGTAGGGGCTGAGAAGGCCGTAGTGATATTTTGGGCATCCTTTGAGGTTTGCGTCAGAGTGGGTGAAGGGGTCAGCTGGGGTGCATCGTCTGGAGTATGGTGGTTTGTAGATAAGCTGGACTGACTTGCTTTGGCTCGCAAGTGGTCTGCGTATTCCTGTGGGTCCGGGTGGCTCGATTGCCCAAGGGAGGGTTCTTTTGCCAGAGTTTTGACAAGGTTGGAAAGCTCGTGTGTTTTATTTAGGGAGCATTGTAACCTGTCAGCGTGAGATTGCCTCATTCTAGTCGCAACTGCTGAGCGGTGTACTCCTAAAAGATCAGTATATGTCTTGTGGCTCTCAGTTGATCTTGATCGACGCCAACGTCTTTCAAGCTGTCTAAGGTGGAGGAGTGACTTCCGTAGCTCATGGGAGTAGCAAGGTGCATTCTTTCTCTTGCCTGGTGCTTTGTTAATGAGGGGTGGGTGGACTACAGCATCTAGGCTTGAGTTCCATGTGGAGATCATGTCCTCGAGGCTCTGTTCAGGCGGGTCCTGGAGAGGCCGTGCTCTATCCATGATTTCTTCTTTGTTATATTGTAAATAACACACATGCCCAATGTCTACTACACCCTGTAACACATTGTTTATAGCCTTTTGTAAATAGCCAATGTAAATAGTTCTGACAGTTGTATGCTTTATTACTTGTACAAAGTTAGAATTACTGTTCAATGTAAATGTATACAGAAGTATACAAAATTGTTAACTGTTCCATGTAAACCGCCTTTGATCTCTGGAAGGGGCAGTATAGAAGAAAATAGATAAATAAATTAAATAAATAAATAAATAAATATTGACGGATGCGTTTTGATGATGTCACTGCAGGTTCACATGATGATTGGGATCTGGTAAATTCGGGTCGCATTGGCATCAGGAACCATGGCACTGGGCTTACAGAAAGGTTGAGCTTGTGTATGGGATTGAGGGCCGTATGTGGTGCGAAGATCAAGTCAAGCGTGTTTCCCTTTATGTGGATAGGGGTGTCAACCATCTGAGCTCTTTGAGGGCCTCGATGAAGGCCTTGGTATGGGTGTCTTGGAGGGCAGGGAGGTTGAAGTCGCTCATCACCCAGTTTGGGGTGTGAGGGTTCAAGGGATTGCAGGCGAGGTCGATTATAGTGGATAAATCATCAGGGGATGGGGAGGGCGCTCTGTAAAGCAAGTTGATGGTGCTGTGTTTATTAGCTATGGTGATGGAGTCGAGGTATGAGGTACTGCTGGAGGCGAACAGCTGGAATTGTAGATCCATCTTTGTTAGGATGAGTGCTCCGCCACCTCGTCTGTCGGCTCTGTGGATTGAGAAGTTGGGAGGGACAAGCTGGTGGAGGAAAACAGTGTCAGAGGTGGACAGCCACGTCTCAGTGACGCATAGGATGTTGAGGTCGTAGGCAGAGAGCATGTCGGTCAGGGCTGGCTATTTCTTTCAGATCGATCGTGCATTTATGAGGGTGTACTTCAGGTCACGGGGGTGGATGTATTGTTCCCGCTGGGGAGGTTTGGGCTGTTGGAGGGCAACATAGATGAGGTGAGGGTGTGGTATGCGCCCCGACCTAGATGATTGGTGGTTGGGAGGCTCATAGCACCTTCTCCATGAGCCATGTAGGATTGGGATGGGGTTGAGAGGGGAGGTAAGAGCCAGTGTGTCATGTGCCAAGGCTACGATAAAGCAGCAGCTAGCAAGGGCATAGGGGTGTGGGGTTGCAAAGGGTAGTGACATGGTGACTGGGTGATTCAGAGGAGTTTAGTTGCTCAGTACTGGCTCGGCTTAATGTATAGCTTTAACTGGATTCAAGCAAATAGCACAGGCTGGGTACAAACAAATATTTAGTACAGGCTCGGTTAAGTGTACCTCTCTTGCTGGATTTAAACAAGTGACTATTGTAGGCTCGTCTTAATTAGTGAGGATTCGGTGAGTGAAGGCGTTCTCACCGGTTCCGCAGGGTCTCAGGTTCTCACGTAGGTTCCGCAGGGAGAGATAATCTTCCGAGGTCGGTGGGGAGTTGTCCTCAATTCAGCCTGTCTCCTCAGGGTGGTGGTGGCTTCGTTGAGGTCCACGCCTAAGGGCCACGCCAAAGGGCCCTCTGGCAAGGCCCTCAGGTGCGGGCCCGCCAGGCGCAGGTGCGCCTGATGGTGCTTCTTTTAAATGTTGCTGCTCTGCCCCGATATTATTCAATGGGACCTAGTTGCAGATAGCCCGGGTTAACCGTTAGTCCGGTTTAGTAAACATACCCCTAAGTCTTTTAAAATGACCCCATTACTATGTGGAAGAAAGGCCTGACAATCTTCTTGCCCAGAAACCCAGGGGCTGAGGTGCCAAGAATCAGCACCGACTTGAGGCTCGAGGGCATGCACTTGCTTTTTTAGTTTCTTAATGATTTTTATAAATGTAACTTCTAGAGCTATCGTGTGGGGGAGGGGAGAGATGGGGACTGAGTATTTCAGGCTCAAGGTTGGATAGTAGTTTTAGGCATCACAAATAAAAAGGATTGAACCCTGGGTCCAGAAATATCAGCTCATATTTATGTTTAAATGTGCACACGTGTACATATGTAAAACACGGATAGAGAAATATGCATTCTGATGTTATATGTCTCGTGCATCGGAAAACACTAAGGAACGGTGATGCAGCTTTATTTGCACAAGTGCCATTCAGATATCAACTTAGCTTAACTGGTTGAGAATACAGTCACATTTTCTAAAACTTACAACCAAACTCTGCCTCAAGCTGTGTTCTGAGGACATTTGATAAATGCAGTGACACTCTCTGGCGCTACATTAAGGACTTTGATGTACTTTGTGGACGGGTCTGTATTTAAATTCCTTTTGGGGTTTGCACGGGGCTAAAAATGACTTTGTGTAAATGAGATGCTTGTGTTCCAAGTGTGTTCAAGCTGCCAAATTTCCAGCTCAGACATTCTACCACCTGCTTATCTGTTGCCCGCTGATGAAATGACCAGTACACCTCGGGGATTATTAAGGTGTCTTTTACTACCATTCAGCACCATGCTCTGGACAGCTCCTGAGACAGTCAGTCAAAGGGGCAAAGTGGACCTGCAGCCCAGAATGAAATTAATAGAGTTTGTCAAATATTTTCAGGAATATTAAGTATTTGTATTGCTCAGTAAATAGAGATGTAAATTTCCTGAACATTTTGAAGGAAAAATGGAAAGAAATTGGAAAATAATAATTGATTGTACTGTACTAGCCATATAATGCACACTGTATACATACATTTATTAAATATGTTCTTTGAATAATTATTATGAAATGCGATGCACAAATTATTTATATCAAAAGTAATTCAAAAACATGAACATACATAAAATAAATGTACGGAATATGTCACAGGCTGTGATATTGTCACAATTGTTCAATATGTGGAAAGCCAAATATTTGATAAAATCCCTGGTTAAAGTTGTTTCTGTGAGATAAACAAATTATAGTATGTATGTTCACCTTAATGAATTTTATTTTCATACAAAAATTAGCATCAGTTTCTTGGAGAGGAGGAGTAGCCTAGTAGATAAAGCAAAAGCTTGTGAGGCTCAAGGTTCAAATCCCTGCTTCGTCTACCGATGCCCCTTGCACAAATCACTTTATCATTCAATGCTCAGATAAAAACATAAGATCATGAGCCTTCTGTGCAGGGAAATAACTTCTGTACTTGCATTATATCTCACTCTGAGTCTGGATTCAGAAAGATGAATAATTAAACTCAAACATTTGTTTATTAACTTAACAAGCATCTAGGGTTCTGGAATTTTTGAAAAATTATTCTGAAAATTGTTTTAATTCCAGGGTGCCCATGTTCAGTCTGCAAGGGAGACAAAAAGTCCAGCTTTCCAGGATATACCAAATGAATATGCATGAGATAAATGTGCATACAGTGGGGGTAGTGTGCAGGCAGCTCTATCTCACTAGAGACATTCCGAAAACATAACCTCTTTGCGGCCCTCCATAACTGAACTTGTGCACCCTTCTGTACCAAACTTGATTACTGACTGTCTTCTCATTTCAGTTCATACAATTCCTCAGTTCTGTTCTGTGACTGGTTCAGTGTCTAGTGTTTTTTTTCTAACCAGTCTTATGTTTCAGGATTGGTTCAGCAGGATTCTGCTCCTAGTATTTGATCCCTTGCTGTGCTGGGTTCCTAGCCAACGATTTCTTGCAGCTTTTTAGTGGCTGTGCACATTGCAAAGATGACTGTACAGACTAGTGTGCAAGCCCCATTCAGGACCTGGCAAGAGGAGTGGTGAGAGCCCGTCCTGGAGCTTTGTGTGTATCCCCATCCATATATCGCCCGCAATAACCTTTTGCTTTGGCATGCTATGTAGGCCACGTTTTCAGAACATGTTAGGGGCAGGGGTATTTCCGAGAGAACATGCACTCATTTTCTGGAGAGAGAAGCAGGTGCAACCCTAAGCAAAGGCATCAAGGGGGCAACCTGCACGGGGCATCAGGGGCATCTTGTCACCTTACCGGGCAGACTAGATGGACCATGCTAGTTTTTATCTGTAATCATTTACTATGGTTAAGTGCATTGTGGTTTTGCACCTAACATGCCAATAGCATGCAGAACCATTAGGTCCAACACCACCATGTTAATTGCCAGGGGCATGGACAGTATTTCCCCAAAAGGTATCGTGCGGTGCTGTTCAATAATTCTGGTTGCCAATACCACGGGTGCATGTAATGTTCACCTATTGAGGTGAAGGTAATTGCACCCGTGCTAATTGCACGACACACCAGTAGCGTGCAGTGTATACCCACACACTGATGGCACAGGGCTTACCACACCCACGCTCAAGCCCCTAGCCAACCCATTCCCCACTCTAAAGCGCGGGGCGCAGTTAGCATGGGAATTCGATATGCACTACCTGTCATGGCCACATGCAGACCATAGCACGTGGTTAGCACTTGCCAAAAGCCTTGCTAACTGCAATGTGCACATTAATAAAAGGGCCTCTATGTCTCATGATTTCTGTATGGAATGTCTCCTTAGATGATAGGGCCATAGAACTGATAGCAGCAGAGGTTTCAGTGACTGGAGGTGAGGAACTAAAAGAGAAAACCGTGCTAAAAGCAAAAGAACAGGTTTACATTCTTAGTGCACCAGAATCTTTAGCAGAAATCAAGCAAGCTTTTCATATTGATGCTCTTTTTTTTAATCTTTATCTTCAAGAAATCCACGTTCTTCCAGAGCTTGCAGCAACTGTAGTCTTTACATACTTCACCCCATCTCAATTTTGCTTTAGGCTGCTGTCTGCTGAGCTGCTGTGACAGTAATTAAAGTCATTCGTCACTTTGCATAAATTCATTGTCACTTGCCACTGAAACCTAGAAAAAATGCTTTTTTCCGCTTCTCAGCTGCACACTGAAGCTACGCAGGAGGCCAGCTGCAGGCAGCTCTGTTCCCAATTTACAGGGGATGGAGATACCAAGTGAAAATCCTCCCTCCATGTTCATCCTGCAGAATTTGCTACATTGCTGGCTTTACTTTCATCCTTAAGGCATCCAAAACGTCCCATGAAAAGACGTAGCAGGCAGCTCAGGCCTGACCCAAGAAAGAGTCATTCAGCACTGCCCCCCCCCCCTCCAAATACACCAAGTTCCCGCGGTTGGCAAGCCACTACAAATACCGCCTGGTGGCTTCATCCATTGTCAAACTTTGTGTTGCCCTCGTACCTTCACTGCCATTGCTGCTGTCAGGTAAAGACCCCGTGGCAAACCTTGATGCCAGCCACATGCGCACATGGGATGGGGGAAGAATACCACTACCAAGAAATGTGTGCACTACTGCCTTAAGATAGAGGGGAGCAAACCTGTTTGGCCTGTGGACTGTGACTGGGAAGGGGAGTCGGTGGGGTTCCGTGTCAGCTGTGGTGGGGTTCAAAACAAGAGCGATTTTCTACAGTGTTAATTATATTAGTGAGGGACATTCATACCAACAATTAGCCTCTAATACCAGGCTCCCCTGCCTTGCTGTAGCTCTGAGTTTACTACGGAGAAAGAAAGGGAAGAAGGTTCTTTCTCTGACTGTCCACCTATAGCCTACACTCCCTATGCTCTGGAGTAGGACTGGCACTCCTTTCATATGGTACACACCTTCTGAACATCCCCTGTGGACTTCTTCCAGGCTTACTCTCCATACTGAGTGAGAGTGAAGTGTGCACTCTGTGTGAGTGGAAAGTGGATAACAAGTGCTTATATTTACAGTCGCTCTTCACCACACACCAGTTTGGGGGGGGGTGTTAATTTATGCACATATTGGATTCGGACTTAGCTCATGCCTTTCTCTTCAAGGTGAGTTACATTCAGGTACAGTAGGCATTTTCCTATTCCGAGAGGGTTTACAATCTAAGTTTGCACCCAAGCATCGGAGGATTAAGTGACTTGCCCAAGATCACAAGGAACAGCAGTGGGGTTTAAACCTGGCTTCCCAGTTCTCCGGCCTCAGCTCTAAGCATTAGGCTCCATATGGCTGAATTTTTCAAAAGTATGAGGGTAAATGCAAACCAGTCCCAAAATCTACCCTGGGAGCATTTCTGCTAAGGCTGTCCATGTGTAATCAGCTATGCTTTACCTCCCTATGATCATTAGCCAGTAGGTACAAGGGAAATTCTTTAACCTCACGCAGGACTGCAAATTCATTTTCAAAAAGAAAAAGAAAAAAAAACTCTACTTAGGGTTTCCCTTGAAAATGCGGATCCCAAACTTCTGCACAAACATTTAGATTTGATACAAATATTGTCATGAACAGCACATAACGGGGCTTTTGCCCTTCCTCTCCTAATCTCACCATAACCTTTTCTTGCTCTTTGTCTGTCATGGGCAAACATACAAGTTCTGATCAATGTCACAAGTTTCAGTGGGGCTTTCTCTATGGACGAACAGCTGCTTACCAATGGAAAAAGCTTTGAAAACTGGCCTCCCCAACTACTGTCTAGTTGAACGATAAACTTGTACTGGTAGAGAGGAGAAAAGCAACATTTTGGAAAGAAAAAACAAAATGGGAATTTTGAAGCATACAATATTCTTAGAACTTTTCTTAAACATCAAAATACTGCTAGGTACTTGTGACCTAGATTGGCCACTGTTGGAAACAGGATACTGGGCTTGATGGATCTTGGTCTGACCCAGTATGGCGTATCTTATGTTCTTATTCAGTATATATTTCTCCAGTTTCTTAAAATCAGTATTACAGCTTCAGAAGAACACTACTCTGCTTCTGAATATTCTTAAAGGTACATTTGGTGGGGATAGGGGAGCAGTGGTCAAATGCTTTGTCTATTTATTTATGTATTTATTTGTTCTTATATACCGCTTTTCAATAAATCAAAGCGGTTTACATTAAAAACAACACGTTACAGAGAACACATGGTAACAGAGAAGTATAGAATCGATAACAGAGAACTATATAATTGTTAAATTACAAATATAATTAGAGGGGTGCTGTCGTATAACGGAAATACTTTAGCAGTAGTTTGGGGTTGGGCGAGGGTTGTGAGGGTATGGGTAGGGTGAAAGAGTTCAATTGTGTTGGGGAATAATTGAGGTAACTTAAACATATTTACAGGTGTAGGTGATAAATAGTATTGTGGTGTTGGATATTTGCAAAAATCTAAGTAGGATATATGGATTTGGAGGGGGTGTCTGTGGCACTGGAATTTCCCTCAAAGTGTTCTGTGAATACATGTGTCTTAAGTTGCTTCCTGAATGTTGAGAGGTCTAATAATTGCCTCAGGTTATGAGGAAGGGAGTTCCATAGTGTGGGAGCATATACGTAGAGAGAATGCTGTCCTGGAGGTAGATCGGTTGCTTCTTGTGAATTCTTTAGGAATGGATAGAGAGTTTTGTGAGAAGTTCCGTCTTCATCTGTTATTGGGCAATAGATGAATAAGTGTTGTTAGGTGTGTTGCAGATAAGTTGTTTAGGATTTTGAAGGTGTTCATTAAGACCTTATATTTGATTTGGCTAGCGATTGGGAGCCAATGTAGTTGTTTCAGTATGGGGGTGATGTGCTCCATTTTTGAAGCTCCATAGATGAGGCGGGCAGCCGTATGTTGTGCCATTTGTAGTTTGTATGTGGCTTGTTTTGGTAGGCCTTGAAGGATGCTATTACAGAAATCAATGTGTGGGAAGATGGTGGCTTGTAGTACTATTCGGAGGTCGGGTGGGGAGTTGAGAGGTCGGATGTGTAGTAGGGTTTCATCTTATGGTATATTGCTCTGGTAGTGTTGCTAATGTGGGTTGATAGGTTTAAACGCTGGTCCAAAGTTATTCTGAGATAGTGCACCTCTTATTTAGCATGCAGTGTTGCTTCTTGGACTTTTAGTGTGGTGGGGGGTGAAGCTGGCATCCTTGGTGATGAACAATACTTCCGTTTTTTGGTAGCTTATCTTCAAGTTGTGCTGGGAGAGCCACTGGGCTGCTTCATCAAAACATTGAACTATTCTGTGGTACTTAGGATTTGTGGTCATGAATGGGAGGTAGAGCATAATGTCATCTGCATAAATGTGGTAGTGAACATTATGTTTCTGAATAATGCTGCACAGTGGCTGTAGATAGATGTTGAATGGTAACGATGAGAGGATGATCTTTGCGGTACTCCTTGGAATTGCTAATATAGTTTGAATTTGACGTGGCCTATTTTTATCTGCTGTGTATGGTTGGTTAGATATGATTCGAACCAGGACAGGGTTATTCCAGTGATTCCAATTTCTTGGAGTCTTGCTAACAGTAAGTTATGGCTGATGGAGTAAAAGGCAGCTGCCAGGTCAAGGAATATTAGGATGCATCCTTGTTTTGGGTTATTTAGTCTCATGATGAGTTTGTTCATGATCCTGGAGCTGCTGCTGTTCTACTTTTTCTATTATTTTTACCAGGAAGGGTAGGCTGGAAATAGGGCGGTATGATATTGGGTTTGATGTGTACAAGGTGGAGTTTTTTAATATTGGTCGAATGGATGTGATTTTGAGGTTGTTGGGCATGCAGCCAAGAGTTTGGGATAGGTAGGTTATTTTCAGTATTGTATGTTGTCACCAGTGGCCTACCCTGGGTCCTAGGGCACGCAGAGAGGGTCAGGCTGGTGAATATCCTGAGCCAGGAAGTGGGGGTAGTGCAGGCGTAGTAGTACACACCCTCTGGGTAATGAAGTCCCAAACACTCCCCAAGCAGAGGAATAGAAGTAACAAAAGTAGTAAGGTCAAAATGAGGTTTTATTTCCCCATCCCAGGGTTTGGTAAGCACAAGGAACTTAGGACAAAATAACCATGCGTATGGTACAAAGAAAAGTAAATCAGGAACTGAAGAAAAATAACTCCTTTTCTTCCAGCTTTCACTATACAGTCCTTTAACACAGGAATCAATAAACGTTTCTTTTCAAAGGCAGCAGTGTTCACTTTGCTTCTCAATGCTGTTCCTACAGCTTTATACATCCAACTCAGCAAAGTGATTCTACGTTATCTGCTATAGTCAGTGTACAATCCATGGGCTCATCAATTATACATTCGTCTATGGATTCAACTTGCATATCTTCCAGCCCTTCCACCGCTGGATACATGGGAACACATTCACACAGGGATTTAAAATAGTTCTCTTTACCTTTAAGAGAGTCCTGGAGAGCTTTGCTATCCCAGAGAAAACTGGTATTCTTTGTTTCCTCCCTGTTCCTTTTAAAGAGACCACTGTCTGGCTTTTGCCTGTAAAGTTTACTTGGCAGTGTTTCTTCAATATCAGCAGAGTCTAGAGATTTGTACCTTCCTCTCACCGGAACTTCTGGGCACACCCAAACTGACTTTCTGCGTGGCTTTTCTCTCCAGTTACCTCCAACACCAGGCTTTAACTGAGAGTAGCTTTCCTGTAGTCTTGGGGTTTGAGTTCTCTGTACCTTTTCAGCTGAAGCTTTTCCTGGTCGGTTCTCAGGGCTGCTTAAATCACTCTCAGCCTCTCTGCTATCAGTCCTTCTAACGGCTCTCCTTCCAGTTCCCATTTCAGTTCCCCTTTCAGCTCTCCTTCCAGTACTGCTTCCAACTCCTACTCCAGATCTCTCACTGCTTTCTAATGAGTGCTTTTTATCAGCCTTAGGGCTTAGCTTCGTTCCTCCCCCACCCAGGTGAATCTTATTACACTCAGGGCACGGGGATTGTTTGCAACTTGGGCGGGGCTGCTGCACTCGTGGCTGGGTTTGTTTATATCTCCCCTGGCAACCTGTAGCCATGTGCTTTACTTGGCTGTCAGAATCTGATATACTTTCCTCAGTTTCCTCTGACTGCATGGCAAGGGACAAATCTTCCCCATTACATATCCCCCCCCCCCTTAAGATATTACGGGCTGCTGACTTTTTAGTCTGCCAGCACGTAATCCTAGACAGTGCAAAAGCGTTGCAATGTAACTTCCCTGCCCTATGCTGCACATCAAAGTTAAAAGCTTGTAATGCTAAGTGCCATCTTGTTAATCGGGCATTACTATTTTTCATGTGACTGAGCCACTTCAAAGGAGCGTGGTCAGTGACCAGAAGAAATCTGCGCCCCGTGACGTAGAACCTCAATGCCTCCACGGCCCATTTAATAGCAAGGCATTCTCTTTCTACCATAGAGTAATTTTTCTTGGCGCCTGATAACTTCCTACTGAGGTAGGTGACAGGGTGCTTTACCCCCTCAAACTTTTGTGACATGACTACCCCTAATCCGGTTTCCAAGGCGTCGATCTGTACTATAAAGGGTAACCTGAAATCAACCCCCCTCATAACAGTAGCTCTACAGAGCTTTTCCTTTAACGCTATAAAGGCTTTTTCTGCCTCTGGGGTCCATTTTACAATATTGGGCGCGTTCTTCTTAAGCATCTCGGTGAAGATTATGCTTTCTTCGGCAAATCTAGGGATAAATCGGTGATAATATCCAATGAGCCCTAAGAAGCTGCGCACATGCTTCTTGTCGGACGGTCAGGGAAAAGTCCTGACGCTATCAATTTTACTAGCCAAGGGCTTTACTATTCCGTTTCCCACTACATGACCCAAATATTTGGCCTCCCTACTCGCGATTAAACATTTCCTGGGGTTCAGGGTTAAACCGGCCTTCCTTATGGCATGTAAGACCGCCGCTACTCGAGACAGGTGTTCAACCCAGGTACTACTATAGATGATCACGTCATCCATATACGCTAGCGCGTATTCGTGGTGGGGCCTTAACACCTGGTCGACAAGCCGTTGGAATGTAGCCGCCGCGCCGTGTAACCCGAACGGCATCTGGCAAAATTGATATAACCCTACCGGCGTGCTGAATGCTGTTTTGGGTTTCGATTCCCGAGTTAGCTGAATTTGCCAATATCCCTTTGTGAGATCTAGCGTAGTTAAATAGCACGCTTGGCCTAAGCGGTCCAACAGGTCATCAATTCTGGGCATAGGGTATGCGTTGAATTGGGAGATACTATTGACCTGCCGAAAATCAATACAAAAACGGAGAGTTCCGTCAGGCTTCGGCACCAACACGATTGGGCTAGACCAAGGGCTCTTTGATTCTTCCACTATTCCCATATCTATCATCTCTTTCACTTGAGCTATCACCTCTTTCTTTTTGGCTTCAGGTAACCTATATGGCCGTTGCCTTATTATCCTCCTGGGTGTAGTGACAATTTCATGTGCCACGATATGGGTCTCTCCCGGCACCATTGTTAAGACATCAGAAAACGTTGTCAACACCCTCGCTAACTCCTGTCGCTGTTGTGACGACAAATCCGCGCCTATTCGTGGCTCCAGATGTTCTTTCCAGTCCGCTGGTTGTGGGCCTAGGTCTTCCTCCTTTTTCTCTTCGGCAAAAGCTGTTAGGCTTTTTACCTCCCCCAACCCAGTAGATCCAAAACCACCCACTCCTCGATTTGTAGAAGTCAGTGAGGTTACCTCTTCTACTGCTGGGAAGCCTACCCGCTCACAAATTAATTGAGCGATTTGTTCGCCCATTTTAACCTCAAAGTCTTCTTTACCAAAATTAAAGAGTAAGACTTTTACTCCACCGCGGTAGTCGGGATCTATTACCCCGGCGCCGACGTCAAGAAAATGCTTGACTGCTAAACCGGATCGCGGCACTATATGCCCATAGCAGCCTTCAGGAATTTGTAACTGCAACCCAGTATCTATGAGGGCTTTCCCTCCTTTTGGGACTATAGCATCCTCTGCACTGAATAGGTCATAACCAGCGGCAGCTTCAGAAGCTCTCTGAGGACTTTGAGCCTGAGGAGACACCTTACAGAATCGCAAAACAAACTTCTTCTGCTTCAAGGACCCATCCCCCTCCCGTGGCTTAGACTGGGAGCTATCCTTCCGGGGTTTTCCGAATAAGGGACTAGGGATTTTCTTTGCTAGAGCTTCTGTTTTTGGGGCCTCTTGCTGCACCCTACCTACTATCGGGGTTTCTTCCAGGGTTTTTGCAGGGACTGGGCCCGATTTTTCCATAAGGCCTCTCTCCATTCCTTTTACAAATGGCGGCCAATCTCGCCCTAGAACAACCTCATATGGGAGCCGAGGGACTATGGCCACCTGCACCTCCTCCTTAGCGCCTAGCCCTTTCACAGATACTTTGTATAAAGGGTAATATGAGGATGCCACATGCACACACCTCACTTTCACACGTCCTTCTGCTTGACTCGGGGTAGACCGGGCATGGGCATTAATGGTCTGCCACAGCTTTTGCAAGACCATGCTCTGGTCTGCCCCCGAGTCCAGCAGCGCCAGAGCCTCTATGCCCTCTACCTTGACTTTCAGTAGGAAGCCTTCCCCAATGTGATTCTCACCTCCTGACACTAGGGCAGTTTGTAACTTGCAATTCCTATGGAAATGTCCAACCTGGCCACAATTATAACATTTGCCTTTAGAAAAAGACTTTGCAGTATATTCATCAGATACTTTAACCTTTGGGGTCTTTTCTAATCTCCAAAGGTTGTTAATGCCAGCCACCTTCAAAACACTTCCTCTTGAGGTCCCGGCCAACTCCGCCTCAAAGTAGCACTCGGTGAGGTCGGCCACTTCCTCCGTGGAATGGCATTTTTGGAGCATCAGAAAAGCCTTTGCTTCAGGAGGCACGGCTTCTAGGTATTGCTCCAGGATGATGGTGTCCATTATGGAATCAACTTCATAGCCAGTCCTTTTAACCTCTGAAACAGAGCTTTAGGAGTCTCTCTAGGCATTAGCCTAGCTTCTCTAAACATACGCCTTTAATGTGTGGGCGTTAACCCCAACCTATCTCTTACAGCATTTTTCACCTCCAGATAATTTGACGCTAGATCAGCAGGCATCGTTTTGTAGGCTGCCAAAGCCTCCCCTGTCAGGAATATGGCAAACCTTATGGCCACTGGTCTACCGGCCATTTAGCTGCCCCAGCAATGCGTTCAAACGCATCCGCAAAGTCATCAAAATTATCATGGTCAGTCAGCTGTCCTAGTGCAAGCGCACTACATTCAGGTAGTCCTACCCCCTTCCGCACTGAGGGAATAGTCTCCTCTGGGTCCTTAGACTTTTTCACCAAAGCCTCCAATAGTTCCAGGAGTGGCTGCTGTTGCGCCGCCATTGCTGCAGCAGTCCGCTCTTGGGTCAGCCTCGCCAGCTCGCTTTGTTTTTCCCACTGGGTGTTCATCCAGCTCAGGACGTCTCATGGATCCATCTCGGGTTTTCCTGCAGAGACAGAGAAAAAAAAAACAGGTCCACCAAGTGCAGCACACAAAACCTATTTTCCTGCCTCCTATCTGCAGTACAGATGTTCCCCCTTTCTCACTGAATCCTTCTACTCTCGTGCCCACCTACTATTACCTGAGCACAGTGTAGATTCCAGCACTGAGAAAGGTTTCTTTGTCCTCCAGGTCAGTCTGCTGATGAATCCAGTCCGTCTTTTCCTTCTTTTCAGGATAGCAGAACTTCTTCCTCTTTCAAAGCTGGTATTTCCTGAGGTTTTCCTTTCTTTTTAAATGTCCTTATCTTGTGCAAAAATCTGCAACAACTACACCAATTTTGTCACCAGTGGCCTACCCTGGGTCCTAGGGCACGCAGAGAGGGTCAGGCTGGTGAATATCCTGAGCCAGGAAGTGGGGGTAGTGCAGGCGTAGTAGTACACACTCTCTGGGTAATAAAGTCCCAAACACTCCCCAAGCAGAGGAATAGAAGTAACAAAAGTAGTAAGGTCAAAATGAGGTTTTATTTCCCTGTCCCGGGGTTTGGTAAGCACAAGGAACTTAGGACAAAATAACCATGCGTCTGGTACAAAGAAAAGTAAATCAGGAACTGAAGAAAAATAACTCCTTTTTCTTCCAGCTTTCACTTATACAGTCCTTTAACACAGAAATCAATAAACATTTCTTTTCAAAGGCAGCAATGCTCACTTTGCTTCTCAATGCTATTCCTACATCTTTATACATCCAACTCAACAAAGTGATTCTACGTTATCTGCTATAGTCAGTGTACAATCCATGGGCTCATCAATTATACATTCATCTATGGATTCAACTTGCATATCTTCCAGCCCTTCCCCCGCTGGATACATGGGAACACATTCACACAGGGATTTAAAACAATTCTCTTTACCTTTAAGAGAGTCCCGGAGAGCTTTGCTATCCCAGAGAAAACTGGCATTCTTTGTTTCCTCCCTGTTCCTTTTAAAGAGACCACTGTCTGGCTTTTGCCTGTAAAGTTTACTTGGCAGTGTTTCTTCAATATCAGCAGAGTCTAGAGATTTGTACCTTCCTCTCACCGGAGCTTCTGGGCACACCCAAACTGACTTTCTGCGAGGCTTTTCTCTCCAGTTACCTTCAACACCAGGCTTTAACTGAGAGTAGCTTTCCTGTAGTCTTAGGGTTTGAGTTCTCTGTACCTTTTCAGCTGAAGCTTTTCCTGATCGGTTCTCAGGGCTGCTTAAATCACTCTCAGCCTCTCTGCTATCAGTCCTTCTAACGGCTCTCCTTCCAGTTCCCGTTTCAGTTCCCCTTTCAGCTCTCCTTCCAGAACTGCTTCCAACTCCTACTCCAGATCTCTCACTGCTTTCTAATGAGTGCTTTTTATCAGCCTTAGGGCTTAGCTTTGTTCCTCCCCCACCCAGGTGAATCCTATTACACTCAGGGCACGGGGATTGTTTGCAACTTGGGCGGGGCTGCTGCACTCGTGGCTGGGTTTGTTTATATCTCCCCTGACAACCTGTAGCCATGTGCTTTACTTGGCTGTCAGAATCTGATGTACTTTCCTCAGTTTCCTCTGACTGCATGGCAAGGGACAGATCTTCCCCATTACAATGTGCCAGTTCTGCTTGTGTTATTTTGACCCAGCTTCTTGAGCAAGGGGTCAAGGGGTGAGGTGATGGTGTTAAGGGAGTTGATTATGATCTCAGTCTGTTCCATGATGATTGGGGAGAATGTTCACCATTTTGTGGTCGTGTTGTAGGAGACTGGTGGAAATGGAATGAGCGTCAGGTTATTCAGTTTGGCTAGCCCCTGTGGGGAGGGGGTACTTGGAATTAACCTGGAGTTAGGAGTCCTTATTAGAGATTTGACAATTTCAAAAGGTTTCATAGGCTGGTTTAACGAGTTCATGATTAATTTGGTGTGGTGGTCTCTCTTGTTCCTGTGGGGAGGGGGTACTTGGAATTGATCTGGAGTACGTGCCAGTTCTGATTGTGTTATTTTGACCCAGCTTATTGAGCAAGGGGTCAAGGGGTGAGGTGATGGTGTTAAGGGAGATGATTATGATCTCAATCTGTTCCATGGTGATTGGGGAAAATGTTTGCCATTTTGTGGTCATGCTGTTGTAGGATGCTGGTGGCAGTGGAATGAGCGTCAGGTTATTCAGTTTGGCTAGCCCCTGTGGGGAGGGGGTACTTGGAATTAACCTGGAGTTAGGAGTCCTTATTAGAGATTTGACAATTTCAAAAGGTTTCATAGGCTGGTTTAACGAGTTCATGATTAATTTGGTGTGGTGGTCTCTCTTGTTCCTGTTGATACTCTCATGGTATTCCTGTAATTTGTCCAGGAACTTGTTTTGATGGTCTGGTAACTTAGATTGTCTCCATTTACATTCATGCTTCCTTAGTTGTTCTTGATGTTCTTGAGGTCTTGTATCTACCAAGTGGCACTTTGCTTGCATTTCTTTTGGAGGCTTATAAATGGGGCTGCTGCTGCTTTAGGGTGTGTCAATATTGGAGATGTCATAATTTTAAAAAGCACTAGTGAAAAAATGCTACAATTTCATATCGCAAATCAACAACTACATGACTTCATGACTTCATGGCTCTGGGACAGAGGGTGAAGCAGTTAGGTGCACAGGTGGTGTTCTCTTCAATCCTCCCTGTTGAGGGTAAAGGCCAAGGCAGAGAGGCTCGCATCCTGGAGATGAATGCATGGCTGCGTGGATGGTGTCATCGAGAGCGTAGCTGAAAAAGTGAAGAAAAAGAGGGAGGCCTTCATGAAATACAAGAGATCACAGAGAGAGGAAGACAGGCATCTGTATTTGGAAAAACTTAGAGAAGCTAGCAAAGTATTCAAGAAGGCAAAGATTCAAAAGGAGGAGGAAATAGCCAATGCAATAAAATGGGGGGATAAGACATTTTTCAGATATATTAGTGAGAAGAGGAAGGGCAAGAGTGGTATTGTCAGACTCAAGGGTGCAGGAGGGGAATATGTAGAAGCTGATAAGGATAAAGCGGAATTGCTTAACAAATATTTTTGTTCTGTGTTCACAGATGAAGAACCAGGAGCAGGACCTCAGAAAACACCCACAAATAGGAACAGAAGCTAGGGACATCTTGAACAATTTTCAGAAGACTGTGTTCATGAGAAACTAGCTAAACTTAAAGTAAACAAAGTGATGGGACCGGATGGGATACACCCTAGAATACTGAGGGAACTTGGGGACGTTCTAGCAACTCCACTGACTGACCTTTTCAATGCCTCATTGGAGTCGGGAGTGGTGCCAAAAGACTGGAGAGAGGCTCATATGGTGCCTTTACACAAAAGCAGAAGTAAGGATGTGGTTGAAAACTACAGGCCGGTTAGTTTAACTTCGGTGGTGAGTAAATTATTGGAAACGCTGTTGAAAGAGAAAATAGTGAGGTTTATGGAGGTTACAGGATCCGAGGCAGCATGGATTCACCAGAGGCAGGTCTTGTCAGACAAATCTGATTGATTTCTTTGACTGGGTGACCAGGGAGTTGGACCGAGGGAGAGCTCTAGATGTGATGTATTTAGATTTCAGTAAAGCCTTTGACACTGTTCCTCACAGGCGACTTATAAACAAACTGAGCACCCTAGGGATGGACCCTAAAGTTACTGCTTGGGTTAGAAATTGGTTGGGTGGGAGGCAACAAAGAGTACAAGTAAATGGAGCTCACTCTGAGGAGAAGGATGTTACCAGTGGTGTGCCCCAGGGATCTGTCCTTGGTCCCATTCTTTTTAACTTCTTTGTTAGTGATATAGCGGAAGGGCTGTCGGGTATGGTTTGCCTCTTTGCAGATGATACCAAAATCTGCAATAGAGTAGACACCCAGGAAGGTGTAGATAACATGAGGAGGGATCTAGCTAAGCTTGAAGAATGGTCTAGAATTTGGCAGCTGGGATTTAATGTTAAAAAATGTAAGGTCATGCATTTGGGCTGCAGCAATCCAAGGGAGCAATACAGTATAGGAGGTGAAGTACTTTTGTCCACTAAAGAAGAGCGGGACCTAGGCGTGGTTGTGTCTGATGATCTTAAAGTAGCTAAACAGGTAGAAAAGGCGACGGCAAAAGCTAGAAGGATGCTTGGGTGCATACGGAGAGGAATGGCTAGCAGAAAAAAGGAAGTGATAATGCCTCTGTATAAGTCTTTGGTGCGACCTCATTTGGAGTATAGTGTGCAATTCTGGAGACCGCACCTTCAAAAGGATGTGAACAGGATGGAGTCGGTGCAGAGGGTGGCTACTAAAATGATTAGTGGGCTTCATTATAAAACATATGAGGACAGACTTAAAGATCTTAATATGCACACCTTAGAGGAAAGGCGGGATAGAGGTGATATGATTGAGATGTTTAAATACCTCCGTGGCTTAAATGTTCAGGGAGAGAGCCTCTTTCAATTGAAAGCAAGTTCTGCTACGAGGGGACATGGGATGAGGGTGAAGGGAGACAGATTCAGGAGTGATATGCGGAATTATTTTTTTACGGAAAGAGTAGTGGATCCGTGGAATAGTCTCCCAGTGGAGGTGGTAGAGATGAGGACAGTAACTGAATTCAAAAAAGCATGGGACCAATACAGAGGATCTCTAAAGGTAAAAAGTGGACTGTTGTTGATATGGAAGGACAGACTAGATAGGCCATGTGGTCTTTTTCTGTCATCATGGTTCTATGTTTCTATGTAACTAGCTTTAAATTTTGTGTAATATGTTATTTACCTACCTGTATGCAAATTATGCAAAATTACACAAATAACTGTTGGAAATAGGACCTGTGTAACATAGCAAATGGCTTACAACAGTTCTAAGCTTCATGAGAATATGGATTTCCAAGCATAATCTGAAAGGAAAGAATCTGAAAAATTTAAGAATGATTGTAGAGTTCTGTGTTGGGGTTTACATGGTGAACTGATTCAATATAAAAATAAATAGCAATTGGACACAGGATCTCAGGCATCTCCTTTTTCCAGCAGCAACTGTTGAAAGAACACTATGAAGAGGTAAGGAACATAAGAACATAAGATATGCCATACTGAGTCAGACCAAGGTCCATCAAGCCCAGTATTCTGTTTCCAACAGTGGTCAATCTAGGTCATATGTACCTAGCAGTTTCCCAAAGGGACACAGGTTCCACAATGCTTGTATTGGTTCAAGCATTGATATCCTGGGTCCCTTCTTAATAATGATTTATGGACCTTTCCTCCAGGAACTTGTCCAAACCTTTTTTAAACCCAGCTACACTAACAGCCTTTACTACATCCTCTGGTAACAAATTCCAGAGTTTGATTACACGTTGAGTGAAAAAATATTTTCTTTTATTAGTCTTAAATAGTTTACCCTGTAGCTTCATTGCATGTCCCCTAGTCTTTCTATATTCTGATAAGGTAAACAATCGATCTACGTTTACCCGTTCCACTCCGTTCATTAATTTATAGACTTCTATCATATATCCCCTCAGCCGTCTCTTTTCCAGGTTAAAGAGCCCTAACCTTTTTAGCCTTTCTTCATAGGAGTATCCTTCCATCCCCTTTACCATTTTGGTGGCTCTTCTCTGAACCTTTTCTAAAATCGCTATATCCTTTTTAAGATACGGCGACCAGAATTGCACACAATATTCAAGGTGCGGTCTCACCATGGAACAATATAGAGGCATTATAAATCTTTTGTTTTATTTTCCATTCCTTTCCTTATCATACCTAGCATTCTATTTGCTCTCTTGGCCGCTGCTGCACACTGGGCCGAGGGTTTTAACATGGTATCCACAATGACGCCTAAATCTTTTTCCTGGGTGGTGGTTCCTAATGTGGAACCTTGCATCGTGTAACCATAGTTTGGGTTGTTCTTCCCTAGGTGCATAACCTTGCACTTGTCCACATTAAATTTCATCTGCCATTTTGATGCCCAGTCTTCCAATTTATCAAGACCCTCTTGCAATTTTCCACAATCCTCTTGGGTTTTAACAACTTTAAATAGTTTTGTGTCATCTGCAAATTTGATAACCTCACTCGTTATTCCACTTTCCAGGTCATTTATGAATATGTCAAAAAGCAGCGGACCCAGCACAGATCCCTGGGGTACACCACTATTCACCTTTCTCCATTGGGAAAATTGGCCATTTAGCCCTACCCTCTGCTTTCTATCTTTTAACCTGTTCCTGATCCACAATAGTACACTGACTCCTATCCCATGACTCTTTAGTTTTGCCAAAAGTCTCTGATGAGGGACCTTGTCAAAGGCTTTCTGAAAGTCCAGATACACAATATCAACCGACTCACCTTTGTCCACCTGTTTATTCACTCCTTCAAAAAAACATAACAGATTAGTAAGACAAGATCTTCCTTGTCTAAAGCCATGTTGGCTGTCTCCCATTAGGTCATGACTATCTACATGCTGAGTAATTTTATTCTTTATGATGGTTTCTACCATGTTTCCCAGTACTGATGTCAGGCTCACCGGTCTGTAGTTTCCCGGATCACCCCTGGAACCCTTTTTAAAAATTGGTGTTTCATTGGCGATCCTCCAGTCTTCAGGTATTAGAGATGATTTTAATGATAGTTCACAGATTACTAATAGCAGGTCTGCAATCTCGTATTTCAGTTCTTTCAACACCCTTGGATGTATACCATCCGGCCCAGGTGATTTGCTACTCTTCAGTTTATCTAATAGTTGTAATACATCTTCCCGATGTATCGATATTTCCTTCAATTCTTCCGCACCTTTTAATACCACTTCAGTCATGGGTAACATTCCGACATCTTCCTCAGTAAAGACTGAAGCAAAGAATTCATTCAGTCTCTCCGCTATTGCCTTGTCGCCTCTTAGTGCTCCTTTAACCCCTTTATCATCTAATGCACCAACTGACTCTCTCACAGGTTTTTTGCTACGAATGTACTTGAAAAGGTCTTTACTTCGCGTTTTTGCTTCCGTAGCAAGCTTCTTCTCAAATTCTCCCTCAAGTGTACAATCAGGAGAGGAGGAGACATTATATTAGGGGTCAGATGGTCAGCAGGGAGCTCATGAGCCGAAACAGAAGCAAACAAAATATGGCTTCTTTGCTGGATTTTGTTAAATAACATCAAATTAACTGCATAAATGACATTTTAAAGACAATTATGTGGCTACAGGTGTTGTTCAGATGATTTGTATGTTCAAATAAATATTACTTAATTTCCACATATTTCAACTGTGATTTGATGTAGGTAAGACTCACTTTAAGCAGTTTCTGAAGATAGCTTTAGTTTCAGCATGCAAAACTGCATAATTTGTTAACTAGTAGTTTATAAAGTTTGGAAAAATAAAAATCTACCCCTAAAATTGACACTCCCTTCTACAGCTTGGTAAATTATGTTGTTCCAACTATCTATGAGGATGTTGATGTCTGTGGGGAGTAGCGGCATGATTTGGTCCAGAAATGTTTGTCAAATTTTCGGAAACGACGGACTGCAGTAGGATTTGAGTTAGGTACTTCAGCTGCTATTTAGTAAGATATACAGAGTTTGATTATGTGGTGGTCAGACCATAGTACTGGCTGTGTAAATATGGTGCAGGATAGTGGAGTCTGAGCATATACTCAGGTAGGAATATAAAGTCAAGTATGTTTCCTTATCGTGAGTAGGAGCATTTACTGTTTGGTTGAAATGCACTGCGTTCATGGCTTCGAGGAAGGCTTGTGAGTGCTTTTCGGTTGCTGTAGTGAAGTTGAAGTCTCCTAGAACTATTAGGTTTTAGTTCTGCATGTTGTTTGAGCAAATTAGATTAAGGATGACTGTGATGTCCTGCATATCTGCTGTGGGTGACCTGTACAGTAGGCATAACATGAGTCATCTGTTCTGTATTACAAGCATGTTGAGACCTTCGTTGCTTTCAGCTGAAAAGATAGAACATTTTAGATCTTTTCTGGTTATGATTAATACACCACCTCCTCTCCTGTTGTTTCTTGGGCAGGTGAAGATGTCGTAGTCCTGTGGTTTGAGTTGATTGATTAAGGCCATGTCCATTGTGGTGAGCCATGTTTCAGTGATGAACATGATGTCTGTGTTATTGTCGTCGTTGTAGTCTGTTATGACTGGTATTTTGTTTCATATGGATCTTGCATCGGCTAGTGTACATTTTAGGATAATGTTATTGTTGTGTGTGGTTCCATTGTCACGTGGTGGTGAGTTGAATAGAGGAATAGGAATGTATCTAGGGAGGCTGTAAGAGTTCCGGTTGTGGGGTCTATACTGAGGTAATTCTGATTTATTGGGGTGGAAGGTGAGAATCACAGAAATAAGTAGTGAGTGGAATTTTAGGGAGTGGGTTTGTGATGCTAGTAGTATGCATCCAGGATAATGAAAGGTATGTATTAATGCCCAAGTTCCATTTTGGGTTGGGTATTAGGGTGGCTCCTTATTGTTCAGTGGCTTGCACTTACCTTTCTTTATAATGTATGTATTGTGGTTTTGCATGGAGTGATAATGAAAGTAGAAGATGATTGCCTAAGGGTGACATATGGATCCATCTCAGGCCCACTCTAAGGGCCCTTTGGCGAGGCCCTTAGGCACTGGCCTATCAGGTGCAAGCACACCCTGAAGTGCTGTATTTTTATTTATTTATTTAACAGTTTCTTCTATACCGCCCCTTCCATTTTTAAGTGTCTCAGAGAGGCTGGTTGCCAAGATCAAGTGTCCTGTTGCCGTCCTTCTGCTGTGATGTGGCTGGGGAGCTGTGATCCCCTTCCCTACCACTGCTGCCACCGGGGATCTAAGCCCCGTCTTCCTCCTCCTTTCCCCCTCATTCTCTCCACATTTGTCTTATCAACATCTATGTCTTCTCTCTTCACTGACATTTCTGTCGGGGCAATTCCCCAAATGGGATAATTTTGTACAGCGAGCTCAAAAAGAAACTTTTCAACATACACAATGTGGTCGTTGCTCTTTTTGTAAAATTATGACTGATAAGATCTGTACAGAGTATTCGCATAAGAACTGTAAATTATATCAAGAAACAAATTGTAATACCTCATTTATGCATTGTGGTGTCCCTGCCCTAAGTTATACGTGGGGAAGACCACTCGTCCTTTAAGGACACGACTGGCTAAACACAAGTATAGTATCTCTAAAGCGAAGATTGAAACACCTTTGGTGCAACATTATGTAACATTCAACCATAAGTTTGAAGAACTACAATGCACAGTTTTGGAATTTGTACCTCAGAATATTCGCAGAGAGGACAGAGGACTTTTGTTATTGCAAAAGGAACAGAAATGGATATACAGTATGCGTTAAATACTTTGGACCCGTATGGGTTGAATGATAAGATAGACTGGATCCTTTTTATGTGAGGTTAGACTAAGATTTTCTGAAGCTCCGATTTCCCTTTTCTCTTTTTATTCATTTTTTATTTATTGATGAGTTATGATGTTAGTGAGTGTGATGTAGAATAAAGTTTGTTGAGTTAGTGACATCATATTGTCAGAGAGCGAGCCGATTGGTGACGAGGTTGTTTAAAACATCTGACATCAGACGCTGTAGATTTGTAGGGAGTTGGAAGCATCTTTGATGTTCGGAGATAATTTCAGCGTGTGGTGGATTGAATATAGTTATGTTCCCTGATGAAGCCTGAGGGCGAAACAAGAACTTTTGTTGGATAATTATTCGTGGCATGCAGTATCCTGGGAAGGAGATAGCCTCTTATTGTTAATTCGACGTGTTGACTTCCCACAGTACACAGATAAGTGCCTATATGCTTGCACTGAATGCACTGAAGTGCTGACTTTTTTGAGAGTTAGTCTCTGTTTTATTGTAGGTACAAGAGATTTGCAATCTGTGAGAGTGGAGTTCACTCCGTGAAAAGGGAGTGTAGTTGGTGAAGGAGATAGCATTCCGCATGGAGTGTTTTTGGCGTGTCTCAGGCATCGCTATACTGTATAGCAGAGCAGACACTTTCTTTTATATTGGAATATTTATATCATTATATGTGGTAGTGTGTTTAGTTTTTTGTATTGATTTGAATCCCAAAAAGTACTTTTTGGATTGAATAGTGTTTAATTGGATTAACTGAGAATAAAATATTGAGTATAGAAAGTAAATTATATAGCTATGGACCCATGATGTGAGTGTCTGCCATTTCCCTATGGTGACAGGTTTCGCCAAATGTAGGGGTAAGGCTAAACCTAAGGACCTTATTTGCTGCATATCGTGGTTGAGGCTTCCACTATATGCAGCAAATAAGGACCTCAGGTTTAGCCTTACCCCTACATTGTCTTAAGGTATATTATCTTATTTAAAGGTTGAGTGTATCATTGGTGGATACTAAGGTGTTTTGTAGATATTTTCTGTTTTAATTTTGTACATACCATGACAGTCATGAACCTCACTTCTAAGCCAGGATATGATCTCAGTCTCTCAAATTTACGGATAATACTCTGCATAGTTCTTGCATCATGCCAAAGAAAGCTTCCTTCTTGAGTTCATAAGATGTAACATGTATGGGTAATTTATCAAGATGTGCTTGAAAATTTCCCTTTTTAAGTCTGTGGCACGCAGCACAATGGGAAATATCTCAGTATCTTTCTGCCACATTTTCTTGGTCTCTGACTACATGTTTTGGTACTTGAAGATCTTCCCACTCTCAATGCAATTCACAGACTAGACCCTTAGGACTGACACCTCTATAATCAATGCAATTCTAGTGTTCTCCTTATTAGTCAGAATGGGAGTATCCCAGGTAATCATAACCTCTTCATTCTCCAGTACAGTGATATTGTAATGTTTACAGAGTTTCCAATGGAGGAGGCGTACCACCTCCTTGTACCTTTTTGTATAGAAATTTTCTGCCATCAGAACTTTGCAGTCAGCTATGAGGTGAGTCATGGTTTCCAGCTGTTTCTTACAAAATCTACATATGTCTGTTTTGCCAGTTTTTTCACTGTAAACCATCTCATCCCTAATCCACTGTCCAGGACTACAACTATCAATCTCTTATCCATAGGTTTCGGTTTACCTCTCCTTAAACATTCATGTGTCCATTCTCGATTGACAAAGGCTTCCTGGAGTAATACTTTGAATTTCCTACTGTATTTGTGTACTTGCCACTTATTTTTCCTCGTTTGCTGATACAAATCTTTGAAGAGTTTTTTCTCTTGTTCTGAAAATTCTGTTGCTTCCTTCTCTGTGTGTGCTTGTGGATTCTCACTCATTCCTTCTAGTTATCAGAATGCTTCTCCAGGTTTGACAATAGAAACAGATTCTGAACATTTACTTTCAAATTTCAGCACTTTTTGTGTATTGGGATCTGATGATGCTGCTAAGTAGGCCTGGAGGCCTTTGAAAGTAGTTTGTATGTAATTGATTTCTATGAGGCCTAGTTCTCTTTCCGCTCTAATCCTGATATAGAAACATAGAAACATGACGGCAGGAAAAGATCACATGGCCTATCTAGTCTGCCCTTCCATATCAACTACTACAATGGTCCATAGTCACTGCTTATTATAAAATACCCCATGAGTGTGGAGGCATTTATCTGTTTGTACATCCAGTTTTTCAAGATCTTTAAGAAGCCAGTCTCCTATCACAAACTTGTATAAAGTACAAGAATTGCCAGCTGATTAATGGCTTGTATCTTATTTTGTGATGTCAAATCACTTTGCAAAAATGATTTTAATCTCCTGTAATATTGTTGTTAACTGCCGTCAAATCGGTGTCAACTCATGGCGACCATCTGGATAGTTGTACTCAACTGTGTTCAATCTGAAGAGGGCTTTAAACTAGATTTGTTGGGGATGGGTGAAGAGAGCCCCCAGGTAAGTGAAGAAGGCCAACAGGTAAGTGAAACATTAAATACCTCTGTAGAAATTAGTAATAGGGGCAACATCTGAAAAGCAGTGTGTATAAATGCCTGTAGCATGGGAAATAAGATCCCAGATGTTGAGGCTTTAATGGAAGAGGCTGACTTGGATTTAGTGGTGGTTACGGAGACATGGTTCACGGAAAACCATGATTGGGATGTAATTATACCGGGCTATTCTTTATTCAGGAAGGACAGGATAGGAAGAAGGGGAGGTGGAGTAGTACTATATGTCAAAAATAATATTGAAGCTATAGAATTGCCAGGCTTAAAAGGAAAAGAGGAGGCACTGTGAGTTAAACTAGACAGAGGGAAAGGGAAATCTATTTACATTAGAGTTGTAAACAGATCCCCCTCACAGTGGATGAAGATTTAATAGAAGACATACACAGTATTGGCATGAAAGGAGAAGTGTTACAGATAGGTCATTTCAATATGCCAGGTGTGCATTGGCATTTCCCTACTGTGGTGTCATCTAGAAGTAAGGAGATCCTGGATTCTCTAAAGGGAGAACCATTCAGGCAACTGATAACAGAACCCATACGTAATGAGGCCATACTGGACTTAGTGCTTACCAATGGTGAAAGTGTTTCTGATGTCATAGTGGGAGATCATCTCGCATCCCGTGACCACCAGATGGTATGGTTCAGTATTATTTCAAGGGCTGATGAAATACATTCAGAAGCGAGGGTCTTAGACTTTAGAAAAACTACCTTTGCAAAGATGGGACAGTACCTCAGAGAGTCGTTAGCGGGTTAGGGACAGCTGGGGGATGTAGAAAAACAGTGAGTAAAACTGAAAGGGGATATTTTAAGGGCAACAAACCTTTTTGTTAGAAAAGTAAATATATGTAAAAGGAATAGGAAGTCGCTATGGTTCTCAAAAGAAGAGCTGAAAAGGTGAAGAAAAAGAGGGAAGTCTTCATGAAATACAAGAGATCAGAGAGAGAGAAAGACAGGCATCTATATTTGGAAAAACTTAGAGAAGCTAGCAAAGTAGTCAGGAAAGCAAAGGTACAAAAAGAAGAAGAAATAGCCAATGCAATAAAATGCAGAGATAAGACATTTTTCAGATATATTAGTGAGAAGAGGAAGGGCAAAAGTGGTATTGTCAGACTCAAGGGTGCAGGGGAGGAATATGCAGAAACTGATAAAGATAAAGCAGAATTGCTTAACAAATATTTCTGTTCTGTGTTCACAGATCAAGGGCTAGGAGCAGGAGCTCAGAAAACACCCACAAATAGGAAACGAAGCGATGGGGATCTCGAACAATTTTGAGAAGACTGTGTTATTGAGAAACTAGCTAATCTAAAAGTACACAAAGTCATAGGTCCAGATGGAATATATCCAAGAATACTGAGGGAACTTGGGGACGTTCTAGTGGCTCCGTTGTCTGACTTTATCAATGTCTCTTTGGAGATGGGAGTGGTGCCAGAGTACTGGAGAAAGACACATGTGATCCCTTTACACAAAAGCGGACGTAACAATGACATTGAGAGCTACAGGCCAGTTAGTCTCACCTCTGTGTTTAATAAATTATTGGAAAGGCTATTAAAAGAGAGAATAGTGAGATTTCTGGAGTCCAATGGATTGCAGGATCTGAGGCAGAATAGATTCACAGAGGCAGGTCTTGTCAGACAAATCTGATAGATTTCTTTGACTGGGTGACCAGGAAGTTGGACCGAGGAAGAGCCTTAGATGTGGTATATTTAGATTTCAATAAAGCCTTTGACACCGTTCCACACAGGAGACTTATAAACAAATGAGCACCCTAGGGATGTTACTGATTGGGTTAGAAATTGGTTGAGTGGAGGCGACAAAAGGTACAGGTAAATGGAGCTTACTCTGAGGAGAGGAGACAGAGGTTACCAGTGGTGTGCTGCAGGGATCTGTCCTTGGTCCGATTCTGTTTAACACCTTTGTTAGTGATATTGTGGAAGGACTGTCTGGTAAGGTTTGCTTGTCTGTGGATGATACTAAAATCTGCAATAAAGTAAACACACAGGAAGGAGTCGATAACATGAGGAGGGATCTAGCTCAGCTTGAAGAATGGTCTAGAACAGCGATGGCGAACCTATGGCACGCGTGCCAGCTGTGGCACGCGAAGGCCTTGCAGCTGGCACGCGTGAAGGTCCGCAAAAAAAGAAAAAGCGGGCTCTGGCTGCTGCCGCGGACGCGGCAGCATGCAGTGTCCCGCGGGGCCCCCTCCGCCCGCTAAGCCCCTCTGCAAGGGCTTTCAGATTCGCGAGGGAGACAGCGTCTCCCTCGCGTCTCTGTTAAGCCCGCAGGGGTTAATGGGAAATTTCCCATCAGCCCCTTTAGACGCGAGGGACTGATGGGAAATTTCCCATTAGCCCCTGCGGGCTTAACAGAGACGCGAGGGAGACGCTGTCTCCCTCGCGAATCTGAAAGCCCGTGCAGAGGGGCTTATCAGGCGGAGGGGGCCCCGCGGGACACAGCATGCTGCCGCGTCCGCGGCAGCAGCCAGAGCCCGCTTTTTCTGTTTTTAAATTTGCCGGGGGGGGGGGGGGGGGTTAGGAATGGTAATGGGCTGTGGACTGATGGGGGCTGTGTGGAAATGGGGTGATGGGGGGTTAGGACTGCTAATGGGCTAGGGGGGGGGGTTAGGACTGCTAATGGGCTAGGGGGGGGGGTTAGGACTGCTAATGGGCTAGGAGGGGGGGTTAGGACTGCTAATGGGCTAGGGGGGGTGGGGACTGCTAATGGGCTGTCTGCTGGTGGGGTATCTCTGGAAATGGGGTGATGGGGGTTAGGACTGCTAAGGGGCTAGGGGGGTTAGGACTGCTAATGGGCTAGGGGGGGGTTAGGACTGCTAATGGGCTGGGGGGGGGGTTTGGACTGCTAATGGGCTGGGGGGGGTTTGGACTGCTAATGTGCTAGGAGGGGGGGTTAGGACTGCTAATGGGCGAGGAGGGGGGGTGTTAGGACTGCTAATGGGCTAGGGGGGGTTAGGACTGCTAATGGGCTGTGGGCTGATGGGGGCTGTCTGGAAATGGGGTGATGGGGGGTTAGGACTGCTAATGGGCAGGGGGGGGGTTAGGACTGCTAATGGGCTGGGGGGGTTAGGACTGCTAATGGGCTAGGAGGGGGGGGGGTTAGGACTCGGAATGGGCTAGGGGGGTTTAGGACTCCGAATGGGCTGTGGGCTGATGGGGGCTGTCTGGAAATGGGGTGATGGGGGGTTAGGACTGCTAATGGGCATGGGGGGGGGTTAGGACTGCTAATGGGCTAGGTGGGGGGGGTTAGGACTGATCATGGGCGAGGGGGGGTTAGGACTGCTAATGGGCTGGGGGGGGGTTAGGACTGCTAATGGGCTAGGAGGGGGGGGGTTAGGACTGCTAATGGGCTAGGAGGGGGGGTTAGGACTGCTAATGGGCTAGGGGGGGGTTAGGACTGCTAATGGGCTAGGAGGGGGGGGTTTGGACTGCTAATGGGCTAGGGGGGGGTTAGGACTGCTAATGGGCTAGGAGGGGGGGTTAGGACTGCTAATGGGCTAGGGGGTTAGGACTGCTAATGGGCTGTGGGCTGATGGGGGCTGTCTGGAAATGGGGTGATGGGGGTTAGGACTGGTAATGGGCTATGGGGGGGGGGTTAGGACTGCTAATGGGCTAGAGAGGGGGGGTTAGGACTGCTAATGGGCTAGGGGGGGGTTAGGACTGCTAATGGGCTGATGGGGAGGGGTTAGGACTTGAGGTGGGCTGTTGGGTGGGGTTAGGACTGGAAATGGGCTGATGGGGGGTTAACACTGGAGGTGGTCTGATGGGGTTAGGACTGGTAATGGGCTATGGGGGGGTTTAGGACTGATAATGGGCTATGGGGGGGCTGGGACAAGAAATGGGCTGAAGGGGAGGGGTTAGGACTTGAGGTGGGCTGATGGGGTTAGGACTGGTAATGGACTGTGGGCTGATGGGGGGGTTAGGACTGGCAATGGGCTATGGGGGGCTGACTGGAAGTGGGGGGTTAGGACTGGTAATGGGTTATGGGGGGGGGGCTTAAACTGAAAATGGGGTGATGGGGGTTAGTACTGGAAGTGGGTTGATGAGGGGGGGATAGGACTGGTATTGGGTTGGGGGGCTGCTAGGACTGGAAATGGGCTGATGCAGGGACTAGAAGGGAATGGATGCTGGGTGAGGCTGGAACTAGAAGGGAGCTGGTGTTGGGGGAGGATTAGAATGGGATGGGGCTGGGAGAGTAAAATGGAGAGGGGAAAAATATTTTGTGTGGGAGGGATAAAAAATCTACAATTGGCCGGGTATTGGGAGAGTAAGTGGGGATTGAGGATGGAGGGGTAAATTTTGAGTAGATGAAATAGGAATGAGGAAAGAGCCAAAGGAGAAAGATTAGTATGTTAAAGCAGATGTAGAGAGAGAATGGAAAAAAAAACCAAGAAGACAGAAGAAAGGACAAATGGACAGCAGATGGAGAGTTAGCAGAAGACACGAAGAAACCAGAAGAAAGTGGCTGGAACAATTGCAACTGAAAAAAAATGCACAAAAGGTAGAAAAATATCTCTTTATTTTGAATTTATTAACTGGAATATGTCAGCTCTGGGAAATGTGCATCATTAATTTTTGCGCTTTGTTTAGTACAAGAGGAAATTAATATATAGTTTTATTTCTACAGTGTTGTTGTATATTCCAAGTTTGGCTTTTGGGGTTCCCAGTTTAATTATTGTCTTCCTGTTTCTAAATTGTGATTCCTTGTTTGGTGATGGTCTGTTCTGCATGTGTAACTGAGCTGAGGTATTCTGTTTATATAATTCCTATTTGACATTGCCACTTGTTCTTTCCCCAGTAGGTCATGTATTGTTGTTCTCTGAGATGTATTGGTTTAATATTTGCAGTGTTGCCTTTTGATAGGTAGAGTATGGTGCTTTGTGAGTCCTGGTAGTGCTGTTAGGATACGGCGGGTTTGCTATGGGTTCTAAATGGGCAGCGTTTGTAGTAGTTCCTAATGTGCCTGGCGGTTGGTACTGGATTATAGTAATGTAGAAACCTTTTAGTCTTTCTTTATCCATATACTCATTAAGAGGCATGTTTACTAAAAGTTAGTGTATGGTAACATTATGCAAATATTTATGCAAATGAAGCACCTTATGCAAATGGGGCTTTAATTGACGTGCTGGCACTTTGAGGAAATTCTTTGGTTTTGTGCGGCAGTTTGGGCACTCGGGCTCAAAAAGGTTAGCCATCACTGGTCTAGAATTTGGCAACTGAAATTTAATGCTAAAAAATACAGTTCATGCATTTAGGCTGCAAAAATCCAAAGGATCAGTACAGTGTAGGGGGTGAGGTACTTCTTTCCACAAAAGAACAGCGGGACCTGGGCGTAATTATATTTGACGATCTTAAAGTAGTTAAACAGGTAGAAAATTTGACTGCAAAATCCAGAAGGATGCTTGAGTGAATAGGGAGAGAAATGGCCAGCAGAAAAAAGGAGGTGATAAGTCTCTGGTGCAACCTCATTTGGAGTATTGTGTGCAATTCTGGAGAGCGCACCTTCAAAAAGATATAAGCAGGTTGGAATTGGTGCAGAGGGTGGCTACTAAAATGGTTAGAGGTCTTCATTATGAAGCATATGAGGACAGACTTAAAGATCTTAATATGTATATATTAAAGGAAAGATGGGATGGGGCAATATGATAGAGATCTTTAAATACCACCGTGGCATAAATGCATAGGTGGGTCTCTTTCAATTGAAGGCAAGCTCTGCTGTGAGTGGACATAGGATGAGAGTGAACGGGGACAACTTCATGAGTAATATGCAGAATTATTTCTTTACAGAAAGAGTGGTAGATGAGTGGAATATTCTCCCAGTGGAGGTGGTGGACACGAGGACAGTATCTGAATTCAAAAAAGCATTTGACAAACACAGAGGATCTCTAAAGGTGAAAATCGGAATATTGTAGTTGATATGGAAGGACAGATTAGAAAGGCCATGTGGTCTTTTTCTGTCATCATTTTTCTATGTTTCAGTCAGGCGGTTCATAGTTGATAGAGTGGCAACCAAACATCTCTAGTGGCATCCATAGCTGCTGTTATTGTATCAATCCATCTTATTGTTGGCATTTCTCTTTTATGTTGACCTTCAACATTGTTAAGCATGGCGGCTTTCTCTAATGATCTCTCTCTTTGCATGATGTGTCTAAAGTATGAAAGTCATAGTCTTATCATCTGAGTGTCTAAAGAAAGCTTATGTTTGATCTCCTGTAATATTGACTGGTTTGTTCTTGGGCGATATACACAGTATTCTTTCCCAGTGCCATAATTCAAAGTCATCGATTTTCTTCCTGTCTAGCTTTTTCACTGTCAAACCTTTGCATCCATATGATGTTATTGAAAATACCATGGTTTGGATAAGTAAAATCTTTGTATAAAGAGAGACATCTCTGCTCCTGAGAATCTTGTCTAGGTCCTTCATAGAAGGGCCGGCCCTAGACTTGATCAAAAGTGTTGGAGCACTAGGCGAATCTCAAGCTTTACACCCACTCTGGCTTTCAAAATCTATTATTTAGCTTTGAATGGCCTGGAAATGGTTCAGAGAAAGGCAACCAAAATGATTTGGAGCCTGCATCAGAAGACTTATGTACACTCTGGAGGAGAGGAGGGACAGGGGAGATATGATTCAGACCTTTAAATACTTAGAGTATTAATGAACAAAGAAACTTCTACCCAAAGGTTGGCCCTTGTCCCCCGCAGCCCCCCCTGGTGGCGGCGTAGTTTTCCACGGAAGGGCTGGGGAGCGCACAAGATTATGGTGATTGGGGTTGGACAGGTGCGAGGGTCAAAGGTAGCAGTCCCTTGTGCCGGCCTCGTTACCAACTTCCCAAAAAGAACAAGTTCACACGAATATGGAGGGAAAAATGAAAAAGGCTTTATTTCCCCTTTGCACAAAAATGGTTCAAAAACAGGATAAACGGCTTTGGAAAGTAACAGAACTGAACAAATCCTTGCATCAGGTTTAAAGCACAAATGAAAAAGTCAAAGTAATGGCTGTTGGCTTCACAGTAATTTAAGGTAACACGAAATACTGCATTCACTTATGCATTCATAGAGGTAGGAATAAACTACAGCTTTTCTGCTGTACAATATGTACAATCCATCTGCTGGTCTGACTCTTCGCCTGCAGATTCCACTTGCATATATTCTATATCTGATAGCTCTGAGTCTGAGGCTTCTGCACAACTGAACTCTGGCTTTTTAAAAGCGTGCCGTACAGTTTCCCAGTGTTTGGTAGTTAGGTTAGGGCATCGGCTTCTGCCCACTGGGTAAAACCAAGGCTCCTCTTCAGCTATAGTTTTAAAAGCTCTCTCAGCACAATGCTTAGTATTTACAGTTCTCCTCTTAGAGAAATTGTCTGTTAGCTTTTGCTTATAAATGTCATTGCTACAAGGAGAAACTTCCTTCCCCTGTCTTTCTCTTATGTTAGGCTTGAGCAAACAATTGCAAGAAATAGAAGCTTTACCTTTAGGCTTTCTTCTTTCTTTCTCAGGGAAGGCTTGAGGCCTAGTCCGGTTGTCCTCCAGCTCAGAATGGCCCAAGTTCTCCAATGATATCCCTCTTGCCTTAGTATAGGGACGAACCTCTCTGTGCCAAGGCTGCAGCTGTTGCCATCTGCCCTTGCCTTCACTCCTGAGGCTTTCCAGGCCAGCACTCTCGTTGCTCCTCAGGCCTGCTTTCTCTCTCTCATTCAAGACTGCCCTTTCTCTGGCTCTTGAGTCTCTGTCATTCTCTCTCAGGATATCTCTCCGGATACTTCTCTGGATATCTCCCTGGATATCTTTCTCTCCTTCCTCCTGGATATATCTCCGGATACCTCTCTGGACATCTCCCTGGATCTCTTCTTGGATCTCTCCTTGGATCTCTCTACTTGATTCAGACCTGCCTCTGCTTAAATCCAAACTGACTGGGCCCATGTCCTGCCCATAGAGGCGTGGTTCTTCAGACTCTGTACTGACTCTCCTGCTCCCTCTATGTGGATCTTCAGGATATTGCAGCTTATACCTGTTTTTTTCTGGATTTAAAACTTTTCTTCTATCTGCAAGAGGGTCTGCTGCATCACACATCCCCCTTCTTAAAATATTACGGGCTGGGGGAAGCTCTTCTCCGCAGCACGTAATACGGGACATGGTATCAGCGTTACAATGCTGCTTCCCAGCTCGATGCTCCACACGGAAGTCATAGGGCTGCAAAGCCATATACCACCGGGTTAATCTGGCATTTTCGTTCCTCATGGTCTGCAGCCATTTCAGGGGAGCATGATCCGTAATGAGGACAAATTTCCTCCCGGTGAGATAGAATTTCAATGCCTCAATGGCCCATTTAATAGCGAGACATTCGCGTTCAACTGTGGCATACTTCCTTTCCGCCAGCGAGAGTTTCCTGCTAAGAAACAGAATAGGATGTTCTGCTCCTTCTTGTACCTGGGACAGGACGGCCCCCAGACCTGTCTCTGAGGCATCAGTTTGTAACAGGAAAGTTTGCTGAAAATCTACCCCGCGCAATACGGGGGCCTGGCACAACTTCCCTTTTAATTTTTGGAACGCTGTTTCTGCTTCAGGAGTCCACTGTAACACGTTCGGGGCATTTTTTCTTAGCATCTCCGTAAAAACGTTGCTTTCTTCCGCAAAGTGCGGTATAAAACGGCGATAATATCCGATGAGGCCAAGGAAGCTTCTCAACTGCTTCTTGTTCTGTGGAACTGGAAATTTTCTGACACTATCTACTTTATCTAATAATGGCCGCATGGTTCCACGGCCTACCAGATGACCCAGATATTTGACTTCTTCAGCCGCAAAAGTGCACTTCTTAGGGTTAAGCGTGAGGCCCGCTCTCCTCATAGCTTCTAATATGACGCCTATTTGATGGAGATGTTCCGTCTACGTGGCGCTGTGGATCACCACATCATCCATGTAGGCAGTAGCAAAATCTTGGTACGGTCGTAGAATAACATCCATTAAACGTTGGCATGTAGCGGCTGCCCCATGCAAGCCAAAGGGCATTCTCCGAAATTGGAAGAGCCCCAATGGGGTACTAAAGGCCGTTTTCGGCTTGGCATCCCGCGTCAAAGGGACCTGCCAATACCCTTTGGTCATGTCTAACGTCGTCAGGAACTTTGCTTGCCCAAGCCGGTCTAATAATTCCTCGATCCGTGGCATCGGGTAAGCGTCGAAGGTGGATATATCGCATTGACTTGACGAAAGTCTATGCAGAAACGCATAGACCCGTCTGGTTTAGGGACCAGCACCACCGGGCTGCTCCAGGGACTATGTGACTCTTCTATAATATTCATTTGCAGCATTTCTCATACCTGGTTGATGACCTCTTGTTTTTTCGCCTCCGGCAGGCGATACAGACACTGTCGGATAATTTTACCTGGGGGAGTATGAATTTCATGAGCCACCAACGAGGTTTCTCCAGGCATTGGAGTTAAGACATCCTTATACCTGTTCAACAATTGAGCCAAATCCTCCTTTTGTCTCACGGAGAGTTCCTCCCCCACCTTCGGCGTAGCGCTTTCTTTGCAATCTTCCACACGGGGACCCAGGTCTTCCTCGGGTGGATCACTCCCTATGGCCATTAAACCTTCCAGTTCCGCTCTCCCCGTTGAGCCGAAACCTCCCGTTCCTCGGCTCGTGGGATTTAGCATAGCGACTTCTTCTAGATCAGGGAATCCCACACGCTCACAAATTAGCTGTGCTACTCTGTCCCCGGCTTGGACTTTGTAATCTTCCTCTGAGAAGTTACATAAGAGGACTTTTAAGATGCCCCTGTAATCGGGGTCTACGACTCCTGCAGCCACGTCAAGATTGTATTTGGCGGCCAATCCTGATCTTGGGGCTATTCTTCCGTAACATCCTGGGGGCAGCTCGATTTGTAGGTCTGTGGTAACTAATTTTCTTCCCTGCTTTGGGACGACGATATCCACGGCGCTATGGAGGTCATAGCCGGCAGCTTGTGCCGACGCTCTTTGAGGAGTCCGCGCTCTCGCGGAGGTTTTACAGTATCGCAGTACAAACTTTTTGGGTGGCTGTGACCGATCCTTTATGACAGCCTTCGGGGGTTTCTCCCAAAGTGGGCTAGGGACCATAGTATCCGTAGCGGCAGCAAAGCCCCTCCGCTGTACTCCGGGCTTTTCAGCAAGGTTAGGTTGTATGCAAGTGGAATCTGGTCTTTTCTGAGTCAACAAACCTTCCTTTAAGGTTTTCCTAAATTGTGGCCAATCACGGCCCAGGACCAATTCCTGTGGTAACTTAGGTACTACGGCGATCAGCATTTCCTTTACAATGCCCATACCTTTTACCCACAATTTATAAACCGGATAGCGTGTGGCTGCTCCATGCACGCACTTTATCTTTACATATCCCTGTGGAGATTCTGGGACCGAGAGGCCATGAGCCTGGATCGTTGACCATAATTTTTTAGAAACCATGGTCTGGTCGGCTCCAGAATCCAACAACGCTTGCACACTTATACCTTGTACCTTTACATCAAGTAGAAAACCATTAGGTATTGGTCCTGGTGATTCTCCCACCAAGGCGGTTCGTGAATAGCACTCATATTGTAAATGTCCCCTTTTCCCACATGTGAAACATTTCCTTGCACTCTCTTTTACTAGGGGCTTATCATTTTTCCACCACCCAACTGAAGGACGTGAGGGACTCTCTCCCTTTTTTGTGCCTCCAACCCCATGGCTATTTTTGGGCCTGCCCTAGGCTGGGTCACTTTTTCGGCCTCTAAATACCTCTCTGTAAGAGCTATTGCCTCTGTGGTAGTGCAACAGTTCTGTAACATTAAGAAATTTTGCACTCTACTGGGTAGGGGAATCATGTACTGCTCAAGAATTATAGCGTCCATTAGGGTGCCTGTGCTCTTCTTCTCGGGCTGTAACCACTTATGGGCTAGGCTATGTAATCTATGGCCTAGTGCCTTGGGTGTTTCATTAGCCTTAAGAAAGGTAGCTCTAAACATTTTGTTGTAAGCTAATGGCGTAAGGCCCATACGATCCCTAATCGCTATTACTACGTCTTCATAAGAATTTGCTAAAGTCGGGGGCATCGACCTATAGGCAGCCAGCGCCTCACCCGTGAGTGATGCTGCTAGCCGTATTGCCCACTGCTCCTCTGGCCACTTAGCTGAGTGCGCAATTCGAGCAAATGTATCTAAAAAGTCATCTATATCATCGATCGGACTTAGCTTGCCAATCACTAAATCAGAACAGGACCATTGTCCGTGGTCAGGGTTTACCAGTCCGTTGACCGATAGCTTCTCCGCCTTGCTTTTGGCCAGTTCCTCCCGCTGCTGCGTGAGCCACCTGTCCATCGTTTCTAGGACTGGGAGTTGCTGTGCCTGTATCGCCTTCAGCGCTTGTTCTTGGCTCTGTTGTGCCAGCTCCGCCTGCTTGCTGAACTGGTGTGCCATCCAGGCACATAATTCTTTAGGCTCCATGGTACCTGGTGAAAGAAAAAATAGAGAAAGAAACCCAAGTGTGGCTCTTTACACAAACTTTTCCACACCCCCTTTTTTTTTTTTTAACTTCCCCAGATATCCAACACTAGGTAGGCTTAAGTACGTATTACCTGGTTCTAGTGTTGAGTCAGCTTTGGGGAATATATGCTGTTATCCCAAGGTCGCTCCACTGCTTCTAGACTCGCCGCAGGATTTCCAACCTTCAGGATTTTCTTTTAAATCCGGTCCGGATTTCAGGAACTCCACTCCACGTTTTTCAACTCCAATCCGGTTTTGGTGTCTGCTCTATTCCAGGTTTTCCTTCCGGTCCAGTTTTTGTAACAAGACGGTTCGGGTTTTACTTTAGGGTTGTTTTTTTTCAAAAAAAAAGAGAAAGATTGTACTTTCCTTGGTACAGTTGCAGGTACAGTCTTGTAGGCTTATGGGTGCCGTAAAGATATCCTGCCAACTACGCCACTTATGTCCCCCGCAGCCCCCCCTGGTGGCGGCGTAGTTTTCCACAGAAGGGCTGGGGAGTGCACAAGATTATGGTGATTGGGGTTGGACAGGTGCGAGGGTCAAGGGTAGCAGTCCCTTGTGCCGGCCTCGTTACCAACTTCCCAAAAAGAACAAGTTCACACGAATATGGAGGGAAAAATGAAAAAGGCTTTATTTCCCCTTTGCACAAAAATGGTTCAAAAACAGGATAAACGGCTTTGGAAAGTAACAGAACTGAACAAATCCTTGCATCAGGTTTAAAGCACAAATGAAAAGGTCAAAGTAATGGCTGTTGGCTTCACAGTAATTTAAGGTAACACGAAATACTGCATTCACTTATGCATTCATAGAGGTAGGAATGAACTACAGCTTTTCTGCTGTACAATATGTACAATCCATCTGCTGGTCTGACTCTTCGCCTGCAGATTCCACTTGCATATATTCTATATCTGATAGCTCTGAGTCTGAGGCTTCTGCACAACTGAACTCTGGCTTTTTAAAAGCGTGCTGTACAGTTTCCCAGTGTTTGGTAGTTAGGTTAGGGCGTCGGCTTCTGCCCACTGGGTAAAACCAAGGCTCCTCTTCAGCTATAGTTTTAAAAGCTCTCTCAGCACAATGCTTAGTATTTACAGTTCTCCTCTTAGAGAAATTGTCTGTTAGCTTTTGCTTATAAATGTCATTGCTACAAGGAGAAACTTCCTTCCCCTGTCTTTCTCTTATGTTAGGCTTGAGCAAACAATTGCAAGAAATAGAAGCTTTACCTTTAGGCTTTCTTCTTTCTTTCTCAGGGAAGGCTTGAGGCCTAGTCCGGTTGTCCTCCAGCTCAGAATGGCCCAAGTTCTCCAATGATATCCCTCTTGCCTTAGTATAGGGACGAACCTCTCTGTGCCAAGGCTGCAGCTGTTGCCATCTGCCCTTGCCTTCACTCCTGAGGCTTTCCAGGCCAGCACTCTCGTTGCTCCTCAGGCCTGCTTTCTCTCTCTCATTCAAGACTGCCCTTTCTCTGGCTCTTGAGTCTCTGTCATTCTCTCTCAGGATATCTCTCCGGATACTTCTCTGGATATCTCCCTGGATATCTTTCTCTCCTTCCTCCTGGATATATCTCCGGATACCTCTCTGGACATCTCCCTGGATCTCTTCTTGGATCTCTCCTTGGATCTCTCTACTTGATTCAGACCTGCCTCTGCTTAAATCCAAACTGACTGGGCCCAAGTCCTGCCCATAGAGGCGTGGTTCTTCATACTCTGTACTGACTCTCCTGCTCCCTCTATGTGGATCTTCAGGATATTGCAGCTTATACCTGTTTTTTTCTGGATTTAAAACTTTTCTTCTATCTGCAAGAGGGTCTGCTGCATCACACCCTGCTTCATAGCCAGTCTACCAAGAGCAATCACCATTGGATTTCTTGATTGCTTGTCATTTTTTTATTGATTATTGATCCAAGCAGGTTAAAGTTAACATTTATTTATTTAATTAATTAACAGGTTTTCTATACTGCCTTTTCGTTACTTCAAGGTGGTTTACAGAGAATATCACAGCACACTAAAGTTTACATAGAACAAGGAATACAACTTGGAGAATTAACTGAGATAAAATGGGTATCTTTAACAATTATAAACTATGTACATTTGCATGGGTGCGGTATAGGTTGTGAATATCGCTAATACATATCTACTGAGGTGGTAGATCAGAACGTAAAAAATGCCACACTGGATCAGACCAAGGTCCATCAAGCCCAGTATCCTGTTTCCGTGGCTCATCCAGGTCACAAGTACGCGTCAGGTTCCCAGAAAGGTACATACGTAGGAAGAGTTTATGCGGAGGGTTTCAAGTTGTAATTGCTTTAATTCTGCTACGAGGGGACATGGGATGAGGGTAATGGGGGATAGATTCAGGAGTGATATGCGGAAATATTTCTTTACGGAAAGAGTGGTGGATCCGTGGAATAGTCTCCCAGTGGAGGTGATAGAGATGAGGACAGTAACTGAATTCAAAAAAGCATGGGACAAACACAGAGGATCTCTAAAGGAAAAAAGGGGACTGTTGTAAGTTGTTGATATGGAAGGACAGACTAGATAGGTCATGTGGTCTTTTTCTGTCGTCATATTTCTATGTTTCTATGTTTCTGTTTGTATGGGTATTGAGTGACCTTTCCTCTTGATGAGAACTTTATTGTATTTCTTATCTTTATTGTTAATAAAGTAATTTGAAATGGAAAAAAACAGCTTTTACTACATCCTATAATAACGAATTCCAGAGTTTGATTACACATTAAGTGAAAAAATATTTTCTCTTATTAGTCTTAAATGGGTTACACTGTAGCTTCATTGCATGTCCCCTAGTCTTTCCACTTTTTAATGGAGTAAACAACCACTCTATGTTTATCCGTTCCACTCCATTCGTTACTTTATAGACCTCCATCATATCTCTCTTCAGCCATCTGTTTTCCAAGTTGAAGAGCCCTAACCTTTTAAGCCTCCCCTCATAGGGGTATCCTTCCATCCCCTTTACCATTTGGTGGCTCTTCTCTGTATCATTTCTAATTCTGCTCTATCCTTTTTAAGATATGGCGACCAGAACTACACACAATGTTCAAAGTTTGGTTCCACCATGGAACGATTCAGAGGCACTATAATATCCTTTATTTTATTCTCCATTCTTTTCCTTATGATTCCTAGCATTCTATTTGCTTTTTTGGCCGCCACTGCACATTGGGTGGAGGGTTTCAACTTATTAGCCACGATGCCACCTAATTTCATTCCTGGATAGGGGTTCCTAATGTGGAATCTTGCATAGTGTAACCATAGTTTGGGTTGTTCTTCCCTAGGTGCATATCTTTGCACTTGTCCACATTAAATTTCATCTGCCATTTGGATGCCGTCTTCCAATTTATCAAGGTCCTCTTGCAATTTTTCACAAACCTCTTGTGTTTTAATAACTTTGAATAATTTCTGTCATCTGCAAATTTGATCACAGCACTTGCCATTCCCATTTCCAGGTCATTTATGAATATGTTAAAAAGCAGCGGACACAGCACAGATCCCTGGGGTATTCCACTATTCACCTTCTCTATTGAGAATATTGGCCATTTAGCCCTATTCTCAGTTTTCTATCTGTTAACCAGTTCCTGATCCACGATACTACACTGCCTCCAATCCTATGACTTTTTAATTTCGACAAGAGTCTCTCATGAGGGACCTTGTCAGGAGTGTTATCTGCAGTTTCACACGTAGGGTGGTCCACTGCCATAGGGGAAAAAATAAAAGTAGGAATTTCTTTGCTCCCTGGCCTGATTCTGGTTCCATTTATGTAGAAAACAATGTGTGCAAAGTTTGAAGCCAATCAAATAATATTTAGGAGTGGCTCAAGGTCCCTATCTATCAGGCCCCTGGATCCCCCCCAGGGTTCGTCAGACCACTGGGTATTATCCGCTCATAGACGGGGGTATAATGCTTGCCAAGCACTCAATGTGGTCCAGATGCTAGTAAGGACTTTGACGATGTGGGGAACATCTTACGGTGTTGCGAGACAACACCCAGAAGGAACTGGAGTTGCTCTTCTTTTGTGGTGTGTCGGCCGTTGAACTCCTCAATGAGTTTGACCCCTCGCTCAGCCACATCGTTGATCACAGGAAGATTTTTTACTTTCTTCAGACCGTCTTTGAATGATGCATTCTCTTCCCAGTCTTCTGGGTCTGCATTAAGAAAATCACTGTTGATGTCGAGGTGTTTCAGGAAACGGATTGACTTGCGAGTTGCAAAAGATTCAAGTGGTGGAATCATGGAACTTTTCAATTCGACCCGCTTTGGGGGATCTTCGTCTTCGTCATCATCCTCATCGCTTTCATCTGATTCTGCCGGGATCATGGCCGACACTATGGCCCGCGTTGTCGGTGCTGAAACAGCTTCATCGAACAGTGACAGTGCCACAAGCTCCTCTGACACATACCACAGATGCTGTTGCAGTTTGTCTCTGGCCGCTCTTCCAACACGGTCATTGTGGTAAGAGTGTAGTTTCTTCAGCATCTCCAAATCTGTTCGAGGAGCAACTGCGGCATCAGTGGCAGAAAACCAGACTTCCACATAAATCAGGATGGAGAAAATGCTCACATCACGAACACAGGACTCCTCCCGTTGGGTAAGATCTTTGAGTTGTCCTCGGAACATCCAAATCTTGAGACAGTACAAGACTTTTGCCATCCATCTGGCATGATGGAAAGCTCCGGGTTTCTTGAAATTGAAACTAGGAAGATTCCCTCCAAGGCAGACAATCGTTAACTCCAAGAATTCCAGGTAATCATCTCGGTGATTGCCCTGTGCCAACTTGGATTCCGCAAACTTCATGATGCAATCCCTTTCAGGTTGCAGCACCTCCAAGTCTTTTCCAGTTTGATAGTTGGACTTGTCAAGGGAGCCCCAATTCTTTTGGAACCGGCGAAAGAGTTGGACATCGGGACCCGATGAAGCTCCAGAGCATGTAGAGAATACTGCACCAAGAATTATTTCGTAAATGTGATGGCGGCATGCCAAATGAAGGACTGTGCGACGGAGTCTCTGTTCTAGAAGAATGCACGCTCCTGATCGACGTCCCGTGTTCGATGCAGTTGTATCAAAGCAGAAGCCTGCAACCTTTTCATCCAAACACCATTCCTGTAACAGTTCATAAACTGCTGCAGCTTGATTCTTGCCCGTTCCTGATGTCAGTTTTGGTACACCAAGAAGTTGTGTTTCTCCAGTGGAGACAGCCGTTATCAAAACTGGAAGGCGGTCAATGGATGTGGTTGAACAGAGGAGAGATGGCAGTAACGTGCTATCCCAATGCACAATGCATGTTTTGCCTTCGGCTTTGAATGCGTTGTGCAGGTCTGTCCATTGTTGCTGATGGTGCTTTTCTCTATGGCGCTTGACGCTGGAGCGGCTGATATTGAGCTCCCCAGGATAATGTCCCAGACTTCTGGCGGTTTCAGCTACCACAAACAGAGCATTGCGATCCGTTGTCCCTGTCCGATCCAGGGCTGCTGTAAGCTCTGGGGTCCAGACATTGTTAGGTCAAAACTGCTTCATTTGTGGAGTTGCTTTCTTCTGTCCGTTATCTGAATCCGCAGATGTCGACGAGTCTTCACCTGACTCTGCTGAGGAAGAAGATCCTTCCAGCTGAACTTGGCTTGTAGTTGCCTCGGCTTCGGCAACATGTTTTTGTCTGCGCCTTTTCAGTTCTTCTTCTCGCTGTTACGATCTTGCTTTCGTGTTGGCCAGTTTCTTGTCCATCGCGCACATTGAGCCGCGGCGCCCTGGTTCTCGTTGCACTATTAAGAATTCTTTGTCTTCTTGAATATGAATTAAAGACATTGCATTGGCATGCGCCACATCAAATAGGTTTTTCATTGCAACCTGGAATTCTTTTCATTTGCCTCTTGTTTCCCTCCTCTCCCTTTGTTTTTCTTCAAAAGTTTCCACTGATTGAACAATTTCTTTACTTTTTCTTGAATTTTGTCATTTCTTTGAACAGGAAGCCTGGCCTTTTCCCAGTAAGCTTCTACTTCACTTGTTACAATAGTTGCACTTTCACTAACACCTTTGTTTAATGTCATATGGTGATGTAAAAATACACTTAACACTTGCTCCTTGCTGGGGAGCTTGGCCCCCAGAATTGTGGTGGACATTTCTTCAATGAGATAAAAACCATGTTTTTTCGCCATCTGAAAAGAATAAAGATACAAAGATAATAGTACAATGTCTTTGCCACCTCTCAGAGACGAGATTAGTTCAAATATGACGCAATCAAATGTAATCAGAGTGGAACTGAGTGGGTGATACAAGATGATGCAACATTTCATCATCTGCTCCCAGGGGGAAATCTCAAGACTTGTTGAGCCACCCCTAAATATTATTTGATTGGCTTCAAACTTTGTACACAGTGTTTTCTACCTAAATGGAACCAGAATCAGGCCAGGGAGCAAAGGAATTCAGGAATTCATTTTTATGGACCACCCTAGGAGAGTGAGAACAGCTGGTGCTGGAGAGAGCCGGCACGTGCAGGGCAGTCACTGCTGACGTTATTTTGAGGCTCCATAAAGGATCTGTGCACGGAGCTGTTTCTTGGGAGTGTTGCCTGCAGTTTCACACGCTGTGGAGAGTGAGAACAGCTGGTGCTGGAGAGAGCCGGCCCATGTGGGGCAGTCACTGCTGACATCATTTTGAAGCTCCTTAATATATCTAGAGTGCTTTACGGCGCTTTTTGGGCCTTTTCTAAGGGGTGTTTCCAAGGGGGACGTATGCCCCTTGTGAGCCCCTTAGGAGCACATTGGGAGCATTTATAGATCTGTGAAGTGGCGATGCCCGGCGGTAAAAGGAAAAAGAAAACTCTCGTGGCTGTGTCTGCTGGTGGCCCTATGGACAAGCATGTAATATCTACACCGGTCTTAACACCACCAGGTACTGTTTCTTTTGACCCCTCGGTGGAGGGGCCGAGTCTTAGCTCATCTGAGCGTACCCCTCCTCTTCCTCCTGTTTTTTTGGAATTGTCTGCTGTGCCTCAGTCCAGTGTTTTGAGTTCACAGAAGGAAGTTATGCTCCCCAAAATGGTTTCTTGGTCGGAGCCCTCCATTCCTCCTGGTGACTCACAAGTCTCCTCCATCTCTCTTCTGGATATTTGTCAAGTAGTCAATCGTACTGAACGGATTCTTGCAGAGACTGTTCCCTCTATGTCATTTTACTAGGGACACTTATTAAATTTCAGAATCTTGATAGTCAGATTGGAACTTTGCATTCATCTATTTCGAGTATAGATACGCAGGTTAAATCGTTCTCTTTATTTCAGTCTGCTACCATGAAAGAAAGTTCTATTATGTGTCAAAAACTTGAGAATTTAGAGAATATGGCTAGGTCTAAGAATTTGAGAGTTTTAAATTTTCCTTCTAGTAGTTTATTATCTTCATCAATATTGTTTAGGAAATATTTAAAAGATGTTCTTCTCCTCCCTACCGCCGATGCTACAGTGTTTGCTAAATATTATTATATTTCCTCAAAAATTGTTTCTCCAGGTGTTGTGGAAGGGGAAGTAGCTGTTCTTGAAGATAAAAATGGGTTTAACTTGACTGACTTCTTGGAAGACACTCAAGATATTATTTCCACTAGAGCCACATTATTTCAAATCATTTTTATTAGGTTTTTCAAAATATTTCAGGACAAGCCAGTACAGAGAATGAAAAAGTACAAAAGCTCAGTGGTCAGAACAGCCGCTTTACAATCAATTCTAGAACACTCAGTGCTACAGTAAAGTAAGTGCACTTGTACAGCCAGCATAGAAAAAGAAAAAAACAAACAAACACGGTAACAAATACATTAACACCATCTGAACAGACCAATGAATTCTCCCCAAAGAACTAGCTAATGGGGTTGCCTAAGTAACCAACCCACACATTACACACAGCATGCTCTAAGCAATGCAGACTCCCAAAAAAGAAAAGTAGACATACATATCGAAAGAGTAAGAAAGTCACCAAAAGAGAGAGCTGAGGGACACTGCGTCAGACCACAAAGATAACTACAAGACTGCGTTGTCCATTACATACTGCCCAAGGAGCACCCCATCTCTTATCCCCCCCCTCCATACCCTGTTCCCCTCCCCCCTCCCCCTCTAGCACGAGCAAGGTGTCAATAGCTCGGCAGGATAACAATGCACAGGTCCTCTCCCATCCATCCATCACCAGAGGCAGTCTCAGATCTCCCGGGGCAGTACTATTCCCATGTAGTGCAGATTCCATCATCAATGAGGCACGCAGGGGGAAGTCGGCCAACCTAGACATTCAGGACTAAAGCCCGTTCCTTAGGGGACAGGTGAAAGATCATAGGTGACCACAATGCCATGAACGCATCCCAACTTTTACCTCCTTTTTGCTTCGCCATCGTTTTTTCCAGGCGGAGCAAATCGAACATAGCAGATTCCCAAAGTACAAGACCCAAAGGGGTGTTCTCAATCCAGCGGCGCAATAGGGACTTCTTTACTACCAAAAAAACGCGCTCCAACAGCGCCCGATGCCCAGCCGTCAGCCCATCAGCGCGCAACCCCCAACTATGGAAAAGACAGATCTCTCTGTGAGCCACAAAGCTTATGCCCAACCAACCCGCAAGCTTCCGACAGACTTGCATCCAGAGATCCTGGACCAGCCGGCATGTCCAAAATTTGTGCAGGAGGGTGCCGGATTCATAGCCACACCAGCCACAGAGAGCCGAATCCTTAAGCCCCACCTGAGAAGCCCATTTATCACTGGTGTATGCTCGCCACAGAAATTTATATTGAAGCTCCTGCAGATACACCCACTCCGGCCCTTTCACAATCCCGAGAAAAGCCGCCTGGAGTAATTCCGTCATCAAATCATCCACTCCATCCCGTTGCCACCGCACGGTCAACTCCGTGAGAAACACGTCCCCCCTACTTGGCCGAATGAGCGTCCTACAGGCCTCATCTCCCCGTTGATTTTCAACTAATCTCTCCAGTACTAAGCGGGGGGTATCCTTCGCTCCCCCATCATGTCAAGTCAGAGTCAGACCCCGCAAATAATGCCGCACTTGCAAATACCCATAGAAATCTTGTTTCGGAAGAGTGTATCGCCGCTGCAAATTCTGAAAGCTATCTATAGTCCGACCATCCGCCATATAGAGGTCTCCCACACAGACCACCCCCTTCTCCATCCAACCCTGAAACACATTCGCTCTAGAGAAGCCAGGAGCAAAATCTGGGTTGCCCACCAGGGGAAGCAATGCCGAGCCTCTCCAATTCCACCCAAAGCGCTGACAGAGTACTTGCCATGCGGAGCGCAGGGCGCCCAAATAACTCCCCCCCACCCCCTTTCGAATTTTCGATGATAGCTTGCCCATCTGCACAACATAGAGGTGATGATAAGGGTCTAAGGCTTCGTCAAGGTGCGCGCAGCCCCCAGTTCCTCCCAATAGGGCTCCCACATGAAAAGCTAAATAACGAAGATTGTAATTTCGTAACGAGGGCATTTCCAAGCCTCCTTCTTCCCTCCTGCTCATCTGTGCCTGCAATGAAATTCGAGATCGCTTACCCTTCCACAAAAACCCCCGCAAACCCATTTCAAGACGCTTCCAGTCCGCATTCGAAATCCACAGTGGTAACATACGGAGGACATACAACCATCAGGGAAATTCTACCATTACATAGAGAGCAATTCTCCCCCGAAGAGACAAGGGCAGACGTCGCTACCCCTGGAGGGTTTGTAGGCTGCGAGCTAAGAGGCCAGGAATATTCGCTTGATATAAAGAGTCTGGGCGGTCCGGCAATTGTATCCCAAGATATTTAATAGCCCCATTTGCCCAGACTAACGGGAATTCCCCCTCCCATTTTGGCTTCACCTTGCCCCCCACGTCCAATACTATAGATTTCAGTGGGTTAATTTTTAAACCCGAGAAACTGCCATATTCCCTTATCAGCTGGAGTAAGCGCTGTAGGGAGGCAGGCAAGTCAGTTAAGCAAAGCAGCATGTCGTCAGCAAAAGTGCTGATTTTTAATTCCTCCCCACCCATCCGAATGCCCGCTATCCCCCCATCCTGCTGAATAGCCCGGAGTAAAGGCTCCAGCTCAAGGACAAACAACAGGGGCGACAGCGGACATCCCTGGTGCGTGCCTCTCTCCAGAGTGAAAGGCTCCGAGAAAATCCCATTAACTCCCACCCTAGCTGAGGGTTGTTCATAAAGCGCTCTAATCCAGTGCACAAAATTTCCATGTAAGCCGAAACCCGTCAAGACAACCCAGAGATACGCCCAGGCAACCCTATCGAATGCCTTTTCTGCATCCAGACTCACCAATATTAAAGCTTCGTCTTTCCTTAAGCAGTGCTCCATGCCTAACAACAGTTTGGTAATCTTACGGGACGCCTCCCTGCCCTGCACAAAGCCCACCTGTCGCTCATCGATTAGCCTTGGCAGGATCGGGTTAAGCCGGTCCGCCAAAATTGACGCCAAGATTTTCATATCGCAGTTAATAAGAGATATGGGTCTATATGAGGCCTGGTCCACCGTATCTTTGCCCGGTTTCGGAATGACCGTAATATCGGCACAGCGCATATCTCTAGGGAAAATCCCCGCTGTACGGGCAGCGTCATACATCACCACCATGGACGGGGCCAACCGCGATGCCAGCATTTTATAATATCCAATACTGAACCCATCTGGGCCGGGGGCTCGATGCGATTTACCCCTTTTAATGCCCCGGAGAATCTCCCGTACCGTCAGCGGTGCGTTCAGCACCTGCAGCTCGTCCACCGTCACTTGTGGGAGGGATAAGGCGGCCAAGAAATTAGGTCCCTTCGAATAGTCTCTCTCCTCTTCACTATACACCTGGGCGTAGAACGCTCTAAAAGTCTCAGCTATTCGGGCCGGCTGATGATGCAAGGCGCCTGACTCTCCCCGAAGCACGGGAATAAAGCGGGCCCCCCGAGGATCCAGAACAAGTCGGGCTAGTAAGGTACCCGAACGATTTCCATACCGATAAAGGCGATGCCGATAGTAGTACATTGACAAACGTGCCCTGCTTCCGAGTAAGTCATTTAATGCCGCCTGCGAGCGCAAGTATTCCCGCTGCAAAGCCTTATCTCCCCCTTTACCCAGCCGACGTTGGAGATCTTGCAGATTACGTTCCAATACAAGCAAACTTCGATCCATATGTCGGCGTCGCGCCGCGACATATGAGATAATTGCACCCCTTATCACCGCTTTACTGGCTTCCCAGAATAAGATTGATGAACACTGGGGAGTGTCATTAAAGCGAACATACTCATCCCACTGTTTTTCAAGGTATTGCCGAAAGGCCTCGTCCTCCCAAAGATAGGCAGGGAACCGCCACCCCATCCGCGAAGGTCCTTGAAAATCCCAAAGAATCCAAATCAACCCATGGTCTGAAACCACAATAGGGTCTATTCCCGCTTGCAATACCCGGGGCAACCGTCTTTCGTTGACCAATATGTAATCTATACGAGACAGCGTGTGATGCGCACGCGACTGGTGGGTATATTTGCGTGCCCCTGGATTGAGAACTCTCCACACATCTATGAAATCTCCCATTCTACACAGGCACCCAACCCCCTTTCGTGTCCAGGAGCCCATGTTAGTCTGTTGGGATTTATCCAGACCCGGATCGTGCGGGCAATTAAAATCTCCCGCAACAATCAATTTATTCTTTCCAGGGTTGGCTACTAACCTCAATATCTTTTTGAAGAAATCATGGTCATAAACATTCGGGGCATAGAGGTTCATGAACCACACTGATTCATTGTACAACTTAGCGCGCATTAAGATGTAACGGCCCTGAGGATCAGCCTCTACATTGCTCACGTCACAGGGCACCCCCTTTTTTATTAAAATCACAACTCCCGCTTTTTTTGTGCCTGAAGCCGCCCCGTGAGCAGCCGCCACCCAATCTCTAACGAGCTTGCAATGTTCCAAGGCACTTAAATGAGTCTCTTGCAACATGGCGATATGGACACCCTTTCTCTTCAATGTCTGCAAAATTTTAGTGTGTTTAATTGGAGAGCCTATCCCTCCCACATTCCACGAAACTATCTTAACCTCAGGCATGGCACCAAAGCACATCAGAAAACAGCAGCTGATACAACTGTGTGCGCCTCCAAGGGTGCCCAGCCTCACCCCCAGAGTTCAAGCGTAGTACCATCCCCATGCGAGACCTCCTAACAAACAGACCTGTATCCCAGACCACCCTCCAGACATTCCAAAATACCGTGCTATCCCATCTGCGAGAAACCCCCCTACCCTTCCCCATCCCCGCTCCCCCCCCGCCCACTCTCCCGCCCAATCTGCACCCACCCCTCTCCCCGCCCACTCCCCCCATTCAGCACTCCCCCCTCACATACACAAACTTCATTTGCAAAGAGAACCACAGATCCCCCAACATCCAACTCACACAATCTTCCTACCTCGCGCACTCCCCCCCCCCCAACAAGAAAACCTCAATCAAACCCCCACATAAACCAACAGGCATACAAGTATACAAAATAGCAATAATATCAAAAACAGTAGCACACCCTCTCCCTCCCTGCACCCCCCCATATCTCAACATCCCTTCGGTCCTGCGGCCTTGAGGCAAGGCCCTCCCAAAGGGAGACAGATCACTGTTCATAGCGCCTCCGGGCCACCCACAAACGGGCGATGGCACCAAATGGTTGAAAAATATCCTTGGGCACCGCACACGGATCCCAAAAGCTGAGCAAGCTCAAAGCCTGCAACCAATAGTCACGCAGGTTTGAAGCACTGCAAGCCTGTAGGAGTGTGCACCCCCGGGCATGGTCTCCTTCGGGCCCTTCAGGGCTCTGCATCCCCAGAGGCTCCTCGATTGGCCGCAGTCAATGACAGAGGCGGGTTCATTTTCGCCAGAAACTTGCGGGCTTCCTCCGGCTTCTCGAAGGAATGAGCGGCGCCCATATGGAAAACCTTCAAAATCGCCGGGTATAGAAGGGCAAACCGAATTCCCTTTTGCACTAGCGTGGTACATATAGGAGAGAAGTCTTTACGTTTAGCAGCGAGTGAGGCAGAGTAGTCCTGGAACAGGAGCACAGCTACATTGTCTAGCTTCAGCTCTCGTCGCTTGCGGTAGGCCTGCAGCAGAGCAGTTTTGTGTTGGAAGTTCAAAAGTCGCGCCAACACTGGCCGCGGCCTGCCTCTGCCTTCAATCCGCTGCCCCAACCGATGAGCCCTTTCCACCTTTATTTGACCCATCAGGTCCGGAAGGCCAAGCTCCTTCGGCAGCCATTCCTCAAAGAGCTGAATGAGTTGGGCGTCTGCCCAAGTTTCGGGTACCCCCACCAATCTCAAATTGTTCCGTCGGGAGCGATTTTCAAGGTCATCCACTTTCTGAAGCAATGCCTCAATCTGCTTTTGCTGCACAGCGGTGCTCCGTTCTAAAGCCAGTTCGCCCTCCTCTAGCACAGTCACCCTTTGTTCCACTTCGTCCACGCGCCTCGTGAGGTCTGCAAAAGTTTCTCCCATCTCTTTCAGCTTTTTTAGCACGTTGTCAAATTTGGGATCAAGTAGTTTTACCACTTCGAGCGCTACCTCCTCCGGGCTAGATTCTCCACTCTCTGTACCCGGAGATCCCGGCATACTGCCAGAGCGGGCCGCGGCCGCCATTTTAGATTCCCTCGTGCTCGGAGGCTTCTCCTTCTTTGATGCCGCTCTCATAGCCTTCCTAGTATAAGTTAGGCCACCAGAAAAACACAGCACTTGAGCTTTGCAGCTAATACACCAAGTCCAGTGGGCAATGCCCCTCTAGCAGTTGTAAGTGCCGGTTAAATTGCAGGTTTCTTCGGGCAGCCCGGGAGCGCGACGAGGAATGCTCCTCACCCGCTCATGCGCTCACGTGATCTCCCTAGAGCCACATTATTAGTAACTTTGGTTTCTGAAGAAGATAAAGTCTCTATTCTTAAAGTTTATTTTCGGAAAAGGGACAATCTCTATTGTGGTGATAAGGTCTCTATTTTTCTTGATGTATCTCGCTCAATACAAGCACATGGGAAGTCCTTTCTTGCTCTCAAGTCTAGAACTCTTGCCTTAGGCGCTACTTTTTTCTTGCACTACCCTTATAAATGCTTAGTATCTCTTGGATATGACAGGTTTGTCTTTTTGTCATTTTCGGATTTGGAAAGGTGGATTCTTGATAAGGAAAAGGCGCAGTGACTTTTGCTTTTCCTTTATGTCATCATGCTGTCATTTAGAAATTGTCAGGCGGTGGGAAGGTATAATTAAATGACTGCTCTGTGTGGCTGGGACCTTTCTTTGGTTCGGTGTTCCTTGCCTTGTTTTTTCTTGTTATTGATTTCTTATGGTTTTCTTCCCGAGATGTGGGCTAATGTACTTGTTTGTATTATTTCTCTTTTGAATTATTTCTATTGTTGACTTATTGTGTTTCTCTATACTTTGTGAATATTGTATAGTTTTTGAAAATTTCAATAAACAGAATTAAAGTATGAGGGACCTTGTCAAAGGCATTCTGAAAATCCAGATACACTAAATCAACCGTCTCACATTTATCTACCTATTAATTCACACCTTCAAAAAATTATAACAGATTAGTAGGACAAGATCTTCCTTGGATAAATCCATGTTGGTTTTCTCCCAATAAACCATGATTATCTACATGTTCAATAATTTTATTCTTTATTTTGCCCGGTCCTGATGTCAGGCTCACCAGTCTGTAGTTCCAAGATCACCCCTGGAACCCTTTTTAAAAATTGGCATTACATTGGCCACTGGCCAATCCTCAGGTACTACCGATGATTTTAAGGATAGTTCACAGATTACTAAAATGTAGGTTTGCAATCTCATATTTCAGTTCTTTCAGCACCCTCAGAGATATACCATCCAGTACAGGTGATTTGCTACTCTTTAGTTTATCAATAGTTGTAATACATCTTCACAGTTTATCGAAATTTGTTTCAATTCTTCTGATTCGTTACCTTTAAATACTATTTCAGGCATGGATAAGTTTCCTACATTTTCTTCAGTAAAGACCAAAGCAAAGAATTCATTTAGGTGGTCATTCTGAAGCACGGATAGCGGGGATGGACGTCCCAACGCAATGTCCATCCCCGCCATTCGTGCTGACCCCTGCCCTTGTATAACTTCCCCGCCAGTTGTGCGGGGAAGTTATATGGGGGCGGGGAAGGGACGGCACAGGGATGAGAGTGGGCAGGCAGTGGGCAGTCGCCGGTCCTAGATGTACAGGGCCAATTCTAATATTGGCCCTGTACATCCAGGCTCGGTGAAATGGCTAGGGAAATGCCTTCCCTGGACATTTCAATTTTGCTGCTCCAAGGGATGGAAGGGGCTGGGGTGGACAGTATTAATTCTCCGCAGCCTGACCCTGGCCTTAGGAGGCCGGATGGGAGTCGAGCTGCAGGGAATTAACATTTTGGGCAGGCAGCCGGCATCACAGTTTTTTAATGGAGCCGCGGTGCCATGGCACCACGACTCCATTTAAAAGCCCTGGTTGAATTAGCCGGGCAGTGCCTGTAGGTGCAGGCCGGGACTGAATCGCAGTCCCTGCCTGCACATACAGGATTGTTTGCAATTCTGATCCTGTGGGGCCAGACATGCCCCACAGGATCAGAATCGCAATCTCCTTCGTACTTTCGGGTCAGCTCGGACATACAAAGGAGATGTACGTCGGGAACGGAATCGGGCCCTTAGTCTCTCTGCTATGGCCTTTTCCTCCCTTTGCACCTTTTTTACCCCTCTATCATCTAACATAGTAACATAGTTAATGACAGCAGATAAAGACCAGTATGGTCCATCTAGTCTGCCCAGTACAATGTCAAGAGTAGGTACACCTGCCGCTCTGTGCAGTCCCCCCATCCCCATGTCTTTGTTTAGGAGTGATCCCACCACTCCTTGTAGTACACCCCTATTTGTTAAGGAATTAGATGGTTCAGATTATTTTGATATTTTCTTTTTGCTGTAAAGGGATCCACTGTGTCTCTCCCATGCCCTTTTGAACTCCATCACCGTATTTGCCCTCACCACTTCCATCAAGAGCGCATTCCAAGCATCCACTACCCTTTCAGTGAAAAAGTGTTTCCTGACATTGCCTTTCAATTTACCACCTTGTAGATTCATGTTATGCCGTCTAGTTTTGCAGCTTCTCCGTCTTTGGAGAATGGTCAACTGACTAATGGTCCATCTGACTCTCTCACAGGTTTTTTGCTATGAATGTATTTGAATATGTTTTTATAGTGCATTTTTGCTTCCACAGCAAGTTTTTTTTAATTCTTTCTTTGCCTGCTTTATAAATGCCTTGCATCTAGTTTGCCAATGCTTATGTTGTTTCTTGTTTTTTGCCTTTGGCTCCTTTTTCAATTTCCTAAAAGATGCTTTTTTGGCTTCAGCCTCTCTGACCTAACTTTTAAATCATACTGTCCACTATTTTAATTTCTTCTCCATTGGCGATGAACTTAATGATTTTGCCAGTTGTCAGGATCTTTGCGTTCTTTACGTTACGGTGCAGGCCCATTTTTAGACTATGTTCCTAGACCTTGAAAAGCAAATGTTTCAGACTGTCTTCACTTGCAGCCAGTATTGTGGTGTCATCAGCACAGCGAAGGTTGTTGATGATTCTTCCACCCTTCTTCACACCTCAGTTGTCTTCATACAGTCTTGCTTCTTTGATGATTTGTTCCATCCAAACTGTTGCTTCTTGATCAATGTAAAGGTTGTGCAAGAGAACTATCAGGTGGTTTGGTATACCCATGATTCTTAATGTGGCCAGGAGTTTCTCATGGTTTACACACAGTCAAAAGCTTGCTATAGAAACTAGAACACATATAGATATCCTTTTGGAATTCTTTTGTGTTTTCAAGGATCCATCTCATATCCATGATGATGTCTCTTGTTCCTCGCCCTACCCTGAACCCTGCTTGCACATCAGGCAATTCTCGTTCCAGGTATGGTAGTAGTCTCTGCTGAATAATCTTTTTTTTTCCATTTAAGTTTTTTATTGTTTTAATATACATAGAAAGGGAAGAGAAAGAAGAGTATCTTCCGCAACCAACAACCAGGGGGGACCAGCGGAGGAAAGACCACAGCCTACCAGATATGTTAGTAATTCTTTATTAGGGACCCAACTAAACAAGTTTCGGCCGCAGCCTTCGTCAGGGGTCAGAAAGCCACACAGATAAAACGTCTATGTGGTACAGTGGACAATCTTCCCAATCTGCATATGGAGTCAGAAGCGGGAAAGGATAATGCTTTCAATGCTGCTTCAACTTCTTCTTACATCACCAATGGTTCCTGATCATAAGGTACAGGTTGAGACGGCTGTTGGTCCATTTGATCTTTATGGTGTAATGACTCTGTATATTCTTTTCCCTTTTCTTGATCTTCTCAGCATCATCCGACACAGATCCTTGAGCATCTGGTAGCATTCCAATTTGAGTCTGGCATTATCTCCTTAACTCTCGTAGCTTTAGGGGTGCCAATCTTGTTCTTTCTCTAATAATTTCTGATTCTATTTCCTTGCATTCGTCTTTGTAGTACTTCTCCTTGTCTTGTCATACTGCATGTTGGAAATCTCTGAGTTCTGTGATTGCCTCTCTTTCTCCTCTGGCTTTAGCTTTTGTGCGTTTCTGGGCAATTTTCAGAGTTTCTTCGACCATTTTGGCATTTTTGCTTTTCACCTTTTGTAGAGAATTCTCACTTTCTTTGAGCACAACTTTCTTGATGTCATCCCATAACTCTTCTGGTGCTCTGTCATTTGTATCCAAAGCAGCAAATCAATTTTGCAGGCAGTCTTTAAATTACAGTGGTATATTCTCAGTCATATTTTGTTACATTCATGAGTGGTTTGATCTTTTCCAGTTCTAGTTTGAGTTTACATACCAGTAGTTGGTGATCTGTACCATAGTCATCTCCAGGTTTTGTCTTTGTTGATGTTATCCCACTAGAGGACAGCAACCTTGGGCCGGAAGGACTGGGGTTTCTAGTCCCACAGGTGCTCCTTGTGGTCTTGGGCAAGCCACTTAACCCTCCATAGCCCATGTTCCCTGTAAAATAGTTATCTCCAAGTTATAATGCCCTGTTCAATGTAATTTCAGTTTGTTCAATGTAAACCGCACTGATGCAGAATAGCGCGGCATATAAGAGAATGTAAATAAATAAATAAATAAAATAAATAAATATTGGGTGAAGTCCTTGTGTACAGTCACCACTTGTGTTGCTGGAAGACGGTGTTTGAGATGAATAGATCATTGTTTTTGCAGAATTCTATCAGTCTTTCTCCAGCTTCATTTCTGTTGCCAAGTCCATATCTTCCCACCACTTTGCCTTCTTCTTTGTTGCCAACTTTTGCATTCCAGTTACCCATGACTATCAGGATATCCTGTTTGCATATGCTGTCAATATCAACTTGTTCTTGTTCATAGAACTGATTCACATCTTCCTCTTCTGCAGCTGTTGTTGGGTCATATACTGTACCTAAATAATAGTTGTGTTGATGAGCATTCCTCATAGATGAATAGAAATAAAAAATTAACTGACTGCATTGTATTTCATTACAGTTCTTGCAAGTGTTTTCTTAATTATAAATGCAACAGCATTTCTTCTTTGTCTTTCATTTCCAGCATATTATACCATGTAATCATCAGATGCATAGTGCTCGAATCCAGTCCATTTTAGTTCACTAACACTCAACAGATCGAGTTGTACACATTCCATTTCATTCTTGACCACCTCCAACTTCCCTTGGATCGTACTTTGTATATTCCATGTCCCAATATGTAAAACATCTTTGCATCTCCTGACTCTCATTTCATGTACAGCTACATCAGCAGGCAGATGTCCTAAGGTCTTTGATCCAACCACATCATAAATGCTGGCTTTACTGTGAAAAGTCTTCAACTCATCCCTAGTAGCCAGTTGAATGGCTTCCGACCTGAGGGTCTCATCTTCCAGCACTATAGTGAAATTTCTTTTGTTGTGGCTATAGTGACAAGATATGGAAGTAGATTGCCAGGCCTTTCTTCTGTGCTGGTAATGCTAGTGTTGTTGCCCTTGTCACAGAACTGTGATCCTCTACCGCCACACTGTTGGTCCATTAGATAATAGAGGGGTTAAAGGGGCACTAAGAGGTGACAAGGCGATAGTGGAGAGATTGAATGAATTCTTTGTTTCGGCCTTTACTGAGGAAGATGTAGGGATGTTACCCCTGACTGAAGTGGTATTTAAAGGTGTGGAAGAATTGAAGGAAATATCGCTACATCGGGAAGATGTATTACAACTATTTGATAAACTGAAGAATAGCAAATCACCTGGACTGGATGGTACATCCAAGGGTGTTGAAAGAACTGAAATATGAGATTGCAGACCTGCTATGAGCAATCTGTGAACTATCATTAAAATCATCTGTAATACCTAAAGATTGGAGGATGGCCAACGTAATGCCAATATTTAAAAAGGGTTCCAGGGGTGATCCGGCAAACTACAGACCAGTGAGCTTGACGTAGTACCGGGAAAAATGGTAGAAACCATCATAAAGAATAAAATTACTGAACATGTAGATAGCCATGGCTTAATGGGAGACAGCCAACATGGCTTTAGACAAGGAAAATACTGCTGATATGTTTTTTTGAAGGTGTGAATAAACAGGTAGACATAGATGAGTCAGTTGATATAGTGTATTTGGACTTTCAGAAAGCCTTTGACAAGGTCCCTCATTGGAGACTTTTGGCAAAACTAAAGAGTCATGGGATAGGAGGCAGTGTAGTATTGTGGATCAGGAACTGGTTAAAAGATAAAAAGCAGAGGTTAGGGATAAATGGCCAATTTTCCCAATGGAGAAAGGTGAATAGTGGTGTACCCTAGGGATCTGTGCTGGGTCCGCTGCTTTTTGACATATTCATAAATGGCCTGGAAAAGGGAATAATGAGTGAGGTTATCAAATTTGCAGATGACACAAAACTATTTAAAGTTGTTAAAACCCATGAGATTGTGAAAAATTGCAAGAGGATCTTGATAAATTGGAAGACTGGGCATCAAAATGGCAGATGAAATTTAAAGTGGACAAGTACAAAGTTATGCACCTAAGGAAGAATAACCCAAACTATGGTTACACGATGCAAGGTTCCACATTAGGAACCACCACCCAGGAAAAAGATTTAGCCGTCATTGTGGATAACATGTTAAAGCCCTCCGCCCAGTGTGCAGTGGTATCATAAGGAAAGGAATGGAAAATAAAACAAAGGATATTATAATGCCTCTATATCGTTCCATGGTGCGACCGCACCTTGAATATTCTGTGCAATTCTGGTCGCCATATCTTAAAAAGGATATAGCGTTATTAGAAAAGTTTCAGAGAAGAGCCACCAAAATGGTAAAGGGGATGGAAGGATACCCCTATGAAGAAAGGCTAAAAGGTTAGGGCTCTTTAACCTGGAAAAAAGACGGCTGAGGGGAGATATAATGGAAGTCTATAAATTAATAAACGGAGTGGAACGGGTAAACGTAGATCGATTGTTTACGTTATCAGAATATAGAAAGACTAGGGGACATGCAATGAAGCTACAGGGTAAACTATTTAAGACTAATAAGAGAAAATATTTTTTCACTCAATGTGTAATCAAACTCTGGAATTTGTTACCGGAGGATGTAGTAAAGGCTATTAGTGTAGCTGGGTTTAAAAAAGGTTTGGACAAGTTCTTGGAGGAAAGGTCCATAAACCATTATTAAAAAGGGACCCAGGATATCAATGCTTGACCCAATACAAGCACTGTGGAACCTATGTCTTTTGGGGAAACTGCTAGGTACGTATGACCTAGATTGGCCACTGTTGGAAACAGGATACTAGGCTTTTTGGACCTTGGTCTGACCCAGTATGGCATATCTTATGATCTTATGTTCTTATGTTCATGGGGAGGGGTGTATGGAGAGATGGGAATGCTAGTTAAGAGCAGTCGAATGAGTGCAGTTATAGGCCAGAGGCACGAAAAAGGCATCCATTCATTGTTCAGCAATATTATGCATCCTTTGGGGAACTGCAAGGTCAGTTTAGAGTTTTGAGGACTTGGAGAGGGTCCATCCCTAACAGTTTAAGGCTTGTAAGTAGAGATGACCAGGGCAGGAATCACTGGGGCTGGTTCCTAATGCATGTACTATTTGATGCAAGATATGTCCTGACATGCATGTTCATATTTACATTCTTGTATACCAGGCATGTCCAACAGGTAGATCGCAATCTACCTGTAGATCACGGAGGGGTCAGAGGAAGATCACCAGCTCCACTTGGCTCCATTTTTCCAGCAGCTCGTCCCGTTGCTAGGTACTTGTGACCTAGATTGGCCACTGTTGGAAACAGGATACTGGGCTTGATGGACCTTGGTCTGACCCAGTATGGCATATCTTATGATCTTATGAGAGCTCGTGCCGGCAGGTCATCTGCCGTGGGCTTGCCGCCGCTGCTGATCCTTTGCCTGTCTTTTTTCCCTGCCTGCGGGAATCTTGCCTGCGGGTATATTGGGGGTGCTTGTTGTTTTCATGCCAATAGTTTATGTGTACCCCAGGGGACTGCCACCCGTGCCCCGCAACGAAACGCCACAGGCCCGGCGTCATACCTGGTCTCCTACCTCTCAGAATCACCCATTCCTGCCCCCGCCCCAACACCACTTAGAAGTGTGTCATATACCGGGCGATATCCATTCACCCAGGCTTTACCTGAATACACTTACTGTATTATTTGTGTCGTGTGCTGTTCATTGGTCGCTTTATAGTTCGCTTTCATTAAACATTTTCGGGCAGACACAACAAAGTATCAAGAATTTGGTGATTTGGGCGGGCTTTTCCAATTTTGTTCTAACTTGCCTATGCCTTGCCTTCGAATTGCTTCAAACCACTGTGACTTTTGCTTGCCTCTGCAATTTTATTTCGCCTTACCTTTGCATTGATTCTACACTGTGTGCAGAATTTATTAAATCACGTGTGGTGGTATTTGAACTTGTTTGGCGGTATTTGATTTTATCTGGTTTGCTGGACAAGTGTTTGAGGTTTTTTGATGATTGTTTGGTGGTATTTGATTATTGGTGCCAGTATGATGAATTCTTATTTTTACTTTTAGAACTGCATATATGGTTTTGGCCTCTCCAGTCCTTATATTGCACATCATCCAGAGGTCTTCGGTTCCTGTTGATCTTTAATACTTTGGGACAGGGACAGTTTTGGACCAGATTCAGCCAGTGTTTATACTAACTTAGCAGATTTGGCCTTCTTACATCCAGCCACCCCAGTACAATGAAGATGAGTGTTCCAAAGAAGAGCATAAACTACCACTTTCATGATGAATGGGAAATGGACTACTTCATCATCATCATGGTGAAAGACAAGTGTTGTTGTCTAATTTGTAACGCCTTTGTATCGTTGCCCAAAAAGGGTAATCTGGAACCTCATTATAAGTCTCTGCATAGCAATAAGTTTGATGCTGATTTTCCACCCAAAAGTGAAATTCGTAAACTGAAGCTCAATGAACTTAAATTGAAATTGGCTACTCAGCAACAGTTGATGGCGAAGCCAAGGTCACATTCGGTCAACGCAACCATAGCATCCTTCAAGGTCAGCAACCTGATCACAAAGAAATGCAAACCTTTCACTGAAGGGGAATTTGTTTTCTTGAAGCAGCTGACAATCTTTTTGAAGGATTTAAAAATAAGAAAGAGATCATAGCTGCATCATTCACCAGCAAGTTTTGGCAAGCAAGAGACTCAATACAAAGACTGTCATGGACATCACTTTCAAAATTGTAAATTCAGTTCGTGGAAGATCACTTCAAAGACGGCTTCTCAATCTTACTCTTGATGAAGGGGCAGCGGAAATTATTTTGCACACAGATGTAAGGTGGCTAAGTAGGCACAAATTTCTGCAAAGATTTTGTGATTTGCTGAATGAAATAAGAAGTTTTTTGAAGGAGAGGGGAGATGACCAAGCAGAGTTGGAAGATGAGGAGTGGTTATGTGATCTGGCATTTCTCGCTGACTTTACAGGCAAACTAAGTGAGAAGAATCTTGAACTACAAGGTAAAAACAAATGCATTGGTGAGATGATGAGTACAGTTTCATCCTACAAGAGCAAATTTGAGCTAATGATAACTGACCTTGCAAACAACACTTTTGATCATTTTCCTAATACACAGGACCATCTGGGACAATATCCAAATTTTGTTTTTCAGAACGAGAAGTATGTGACAGAAATCTGTTCTTTTATCCAGGAATTTGAAAATAGATTCTGTGACTTCCAAAAAATTGGAACAGTTGTGGAGTACTTGTCATACCCATTCAAAGTAGATGTGGACATTAAAGAAACTGCAGCTGCTATCAGTAAAAATTACTCATTGAACAAACCATCTCTTGAAAATGAAATATTAACCCTTAAAAATGACATTTTTCTCAAGACCCGTGCTGAGCAAGAATCGTTTTGGAAGCTAGTGCCTAGAGACAAATTTCCCAACTTGAGAAGATGCAGTGAAGCTGTACACTCCTGTTTCGGTTCAACTTATTTGTGTAAATCTGCATTTTCCCATCTGAAAATGACAAAGAGTACACAGCGTTCCAACATGACAGATGAACATCTCCAGGATTCCCCGAGACTGGCCCTCACACAATATTCACCCAACTTCAAAACGCTGGTGGATGAAATGCAGGCTTAGACGTCTAACCAATGAGCAAGAGCGAAATATTAAAGATTGTGCAAGATCAGCCTGGATCAATACTCAACCTAAATTTATCACAAATTACTCAATAAAAGTTAAAGAAAGTTATTACTCAATAAAACTTTAATAAAAAATTTACTTTCCATTTCCCCTCGCAGTTCTTACTGGATCTTCGTCTCTATGTTTTGTTTTTGCTTAATTTGCTTAACAGCTGATCACATCCAAGTAAATGATAGAAGGTTCATTAAAAATGGGGGTGGGAGGAAATCCTCCAACTTTATTGGGTTAAAATTTAATTTGCAACTAATTTGAAACTTAATTTTCATGGTGGTAGATCACCGGCACTTTTGGCCGGAAAAAGTAGATCACGACTTGTTCAAAGTTGGACATGCCTGTTGTATACCATACTGGGGTGTACTCAGGGCCAGCCCGTCCATTGTGTGAGAATGTTGTTCGCACAGGGCCCCATGCTTCAGGGGGCCCCATGTGAACTTCATTCCGTACATGGGTTCCGTTTAAAGGGCCAGCTTCAGACGGAGCCTGGGAGACTCAAAGCCTCGACTCACCTCTGCATAGCACCAAAGTGAAGAACGGCGTGTTTTTTCGCTCTGGTAGCTGTATTCTCATGAAGCATGCCGAGGGTGGTGAAACAGGAAATGCTCTTTAACCTTTCCTGGCCCTCTGCACGCTTCACGAGAATACAGCTACTGGAGTGAAGAAACACACCTCTCAGAGCAGCGTGGGACTCTTCACGGGTGGGGGAGAGGATAGGACTGGAAATGAGCTGAAAGGGGCTAGGATTGGATATGGGCTGATGGGGGGCTATGATAGGACTGGAAATAGGCTGAGGGGGGGGCTAGGACTAGAAATGGAATGATTGGGGGTGCTTAGACTGGAAATGGGAGATGGGGGAAAGCTTGGACTGGAATGGCTGATGGGGGCTAGGATTGGAAATGGACTGATGGAGGGGCTAGGATAAGGCTAGAAGTAGCTGATGGGGGGCTAGGATTGGAAATGGGCTGATGAGGGGAGCTTGGACTGGAAATGGACTGATGGAGGAGCTAGGATAAGGCTAGAAGTAGCTGATGAAGGGCTAGGATTGGAAATGGGCTGATGAGGAGAGCTTGGACAGGAAATGGGCTGATGGGGGGCTAGGATAGGACTGGAAATGGCTGATGGGGGGCTAGGATTGGAAATGGGCTTATATTGGGGGCTTGGACTAGAAATGGGCTGATGGGGGCTAGGATTGGAAATGGACTGATGTGAGGGGATGGGAGAATGGGACTAGAAGGCAGCTGATGCTGGGTGGGTCTGGAACTAAAATTGAGCTGATGTTGTAGAGGACTAGAAGGGGATGGGATTGGGGGAGTGAGGATTGAGAAGGGAAAATATATTTTGTGTGGGAGGGAAGAAAAATCTACGATTGTCTGGGTATTGGGAGAGTAAGTGGGGATTGAGGATGGAAGGGTGAAATTTGAGTGGATGAAAAAGGAATAAAGAAAGAGATGGAGGAAAGAGCAAAAGGGAAAGGTCAGTATGTTAAAGCAGATGTAGAGAGAGAATGGAAAAACTAGAAGAGAGGAGAAAGGATAAATGGACAGCAGACAATGGAGAGTTAGCAGAAGACACGAAGAAACCAGAAGAAAGTGACTGGAGCAATTGTAACTGAAAAATAAAATGCCCAAACAAAAGATAGAAAAATACTTTTTTAATTTGAATTTATTAACTGGAATATATCAGCTCTGGGAAATGTGCATCGTTAACATCTTTGCATTTTGTTTAATACAAGAGGACATTTATTTATAGTTTTATTTCTCCAGTGTTGTTGTACAGTCCAAGTTTGGCTTTTGGGGTTCCCAATTTAATTATTGTCTTCCTATTTCTAAATTCTGATCCCTTGTTCTTTGTTTGGTGACAGTCTAGGTTTTGCATATGTAAGTGTACTGATGTATTCTGTTCATATAGTTTCTATTTGACATTGCCACTTGTTCTCTTTCCCCAGTAGGTCATGTATTCTTGTTCTCTTAGATGTATTGGTTTAATATTTGCAGTGTTGCCTTTTGATAGTTAGGGTATGGTGCTTTGTGAGTCCTGGTAGTGCTGTTATGATACGGCGGGTTTGCTATGGGTTCTAAATGGGCAGTGTTTGTAGTAGTTACTAATGTGCCTGGCGGTTGGCACTGGAGTATAGTAATGTAGAAATCTGGTAGTCTTTCTTTATCCAGACACTCATTAAGAGGCATGTTTACTAAACATTAGAGCACATTGACATTATGCAAATATTTATGCAAATGAATCCCCTTATACAAATGAGGCCCCACAATGAGTCTCCGCACATGGCCCCCCACTCCCCTTGGGCCACCCCTGGGCGGACAGGGCTTCCCTAGCACTTTTCAGGGCATGAGGGGAACTGGTATATGGTCTAGGTTGCAGCAGCTGTCATTTCTCATTGGCATTTATATCTAGTGTGCAGCCGCACACTACTGTCTGTGATGGACAGCTTAGGAGATGCACATTTTTCCCAAGGGGTGTGGCATCCACAGATACATCACTGGGATGAACAGGATCCAAAACATGTAATGTTTCAGAATATGGTGGGACATCCAAAACGTGTACACATGGCCAAGGCACGGTACCGGCTGGATAGCGCTTGCATGTGCCCACCGAACACGTCTAACTTCCTGATTCCGGCCTCATGAGCACATCCAGACACGCAGATATGGAATTATGTTTAAAGGGGGCCTGTTTTTATTTAGACATGTCTGCGGGCTGGACGTGCACGTTATGGAATCGTGCTCTATGGGGACTATTTTAGAAGCCCTATTCGAGCTTTGGACGTTTGAAAAAAGGCAAAGAGACATCTCCAGAGATGTTTTAGGTGTCCCCAGTGCGAGGACATGCAAGTCTGAACAGTGATGCGGTGGACGTATGGCAGGGGCGTTCCCAAGAACCTGGATGTCGCCGCCTGACCTCAGAAACATCGCAGGCATCTGGAGCTGTTTCTAAGGTTATACCTGTTCCGGGCACGAACAGGCATTGGGAAAGTGCTTGTTTTGGTTATAAAACATCCAGAGGGTGTAGAGAACATGTGGCTCCATCATCCCCAGTACTCTGCACAATCCCAATGAGAAGAGCAGCAATAAGGTTTAAGGTTTAAGGTTAGGATTCAAACCGTAGCTTCACCGGTCCTATCCCACTACACACACCATTAGGCTATTCCTAAACACCCATGATCTGCAATACTACTCTGGGGATGTCTATGCAGACACCCCACAGATGTCCATATTGGACACGTCCATGTTTGTGAAGACACGCCTGCTGTTTTCTCAGACATTCTGGCTTGGACGTCCCACATTACCCTTCGACATCATTTGTAAAATGCCACTTTAGATCAACCGCTCTCCTTTTTCTACATGTCTGTTTTAATGTGTATGTTTAGCTTTAATTATTTTTTTTTATTATAGAATAATTCTTTTGCTCCAGTGTGATCAGGACTTAATTTGAAGACAAAAGGAAAGTGGAACCATGGGTGGTGCTAGGGTCAGAAGTAACCGGTGGGGACAGGGCCATGACTGGAAGTGGCCTGTGGAGGCAGAACCAGGGTCCGAAGTGACCTCACTCCTGGACGCACACAATGCTTCATCTGGGAATCAAAAAGAAGCTGGCATGTACATATATATTTAGAAAATTAATATTTTTTAAATGTTTATTAGACATACCACCAAAATTTATAATCATTCTTTCATAATCTTGGACTAATCAGTACTGGCTCCCTCCCAGACACAAGTCCACCATTTCCCCTCTTTCTGTCCCCCTCCTTGGCCCAATTTCACCATTTCCCTTCTCTTTGCCTCCCTCCCTCCCTGGCACAGATTTGCATCCCCCGTCCCTGCCCTTCCCCAGGAACAATTATGCTCCCTGTATTTCCTCCCCATCCCCCAGCACAATCATTTTATTTCCGCTTCCTCCTCCCTCTGTGCCCCATTACCCGCACAATCATTGTCCCTCCTGCCCTTATCTCTGTCCTGCCATGGGCCTAAAAAAATACCTGGAAAAGGATTTGTGCCCCTGCTCCCAAGTTCCAGCAGAAGCTGTTTCTGCCCAGTTTATAAACCGCACAAAAGCAGGACTGGAGACATTGTGGCGGGACGCAGTTCTCCATCAAGTCATGGACCCAAGTTGTGCAGAGAGTGGAAGGCACTAAGCATAGGGTTGTGCAGGCAAAAAAAAAATTATTTTCTTTTTGTACATTTTAATTTCGAGCAATTTTGCTAATTAAGAGGTGGCTGTGGCTATGGGCCAACAAAAAAAACATAGCTATAAGGTTACTAGACATTTCAGACAAATAAAAAAACACAAATTGTGTATTCCCCTCCCCCCTATTTTTATTAACGGTTATTCTGACCCTCCCCCCTCCAGACATTGCCACATCTAGGCCTTAAACCAGTAACCACTAGGTTGAAAGACAGACATCTTGCAAGAGAAACTATCATGAGTCCATGGGGAACAAGCTTCAGCCAATCTGCTCTTAACTGTGTCTTGTATTTCTGGTGATCTTACTTCCTGTTTCCCGAGTGGCTCAAAATTTGTCTGGTCTTGAGGTGATCACTAACTGAGCAATCAGGATCTGGATTAGGCTTGGTAAACATCTCTGATGGTGTACTTAGATATGGTTTCACAGAATTTCTGGCACTAGAACATGGCAAAAGAAAAGTCTTCAGAGTAAGTCTCTCGAACAGGAGTCAAAAGATTCACAAGGCAAAAAATCCAGTTAGGGTTTTCCACTGAACTCATAACCATACAAATTTTGGGCCAATCGGGAAACAGGAACTAAGATCAACAGAAATACAAGACACAGCTAAGAGCAGAGTGGCTGAAGCCTGTCTTCCATAAAGACATAATAGCTCCTCCTGCAAGACTCCTTCCTTCTAATCCAAAGCTTACCCATTTCAGGCCAGGCTATGACAAGGCGAAGAAATCTAGAATTTCAGGTTTTTCATGCCAATGAATGATAACACAGGTCTGCGACTAAAAAGCTGTTTGATTATTTTCATCTAATTTCCATGTATTTTGGTGTGCTGAAAACAAAATATTGAAAAAACTCCTAGACATCATGATTTGCCACAACATACAAAATTGTCTTCAAATTTATCAATTTTTTTCAAATTACTATTAATTAATTCAAATTACTATTAATTAATTCACATAAGTGCATTTAAGATATAAAATGCCAAAAAAACCTTAAAGGGGTTGTCCGAGTTATGTAAAAATAAATATAGCACTGTAAATCTGATGGTCAGCAATATATACATAAGCTAAGCAAGTTTTAAGTCCGTGCTTCTAATGGTAGAAGGGGTTAATCTTTCCTGAAGAATCCAGTGGGAGGGAGACACAGGGCAGATAGCAGCAGCTCTAGTCAGTGCAGGGGCGCGTGGCCAGCACTGTGACGTCTCGTGTACAGACACAGAGCTGCTCTCTCCTGCATGTCACACTTGTGCACGAATCATCATCAGGTTCTTGGTTCTAGGCTGTTCACACTTTTTCATCGCAATTCGTGTTAGCTTGTCATTCTTCAACCATTATGTTATGGCTCCGCGAAAGTGTATTAATTCGCCAGACAGTTTGTTTCATCTGTGGTGAATATAAAGTGTTGAAGCAACAGCAGAATATTACAGACTTTGTGAAAAAAGTATTCTTTGCATACTTTGGACTAAAAATTGGAGATCAAGATAAAGTCTGGGCGCCTCATAAAGTGTGCAAACGGTGTGTTGAGGACCTCCGAAACTGGTTCAAGGGTAAGAAAAAAATCTTTCCGTTATGGGATTCCTATGGTATGGCGAGAGCAAAAGAACCATAGTGACGACTGTTACTTTTGTTCATGCAATGTGAAAGTGTGGCAGGTGCAGGCCTGTGACCCACGGTGTCTGACATAGGCAGGCCAGCATGGCTAGCTTGACCTGTAAATGAGGCCTGTGGAGAGGCATATAGGATTGCACATCCCCCAATATGCTGCTATTGTAAGAAAGAACTCAGTAGAAATATTGAATTAGCTTAGATAAACAGAATTGCAGAATTAAGAAATGGAAAAATACAGAAAAGATGTGTTTTAAAGTTACTGATAAGAAAGAGTACATTTGCAGAGAAATATTGAGGAGTGCTGACAGATGAGTTACAGAACCTTGCTCTTCTGCACGCACAAATGGTCCCATAGCCTTGAAAGTGTGAAAGTAACAAGTTGATGAACTGACCATTGTAATTGGGACTAGAAGGGGGGCAGGCAGGTGTCATGCCTACAGAAGCCCACAGAAGGAACATAATTGGAGAAACTTATCAGTACCGGGACCAATAGAAGGGCTACGGGAGGTACGGGAGCGTACCGGACCAATGAAATGTTTTTCTATACCTAGAATGGAACAGAAGTCTATAAAAGTTGTTGTAATGCTTGAAAACTTTGCTCAGCCATTTTGAAATTGCCTTGCTTGAGACTTGTGCACAAATAAATGATTTGGACCTTCTGAACAGACTCCTGGTATCATTGGTTTGTCTGCGCTTTGCTGCTACATATTCCTTGGTGCGTTGGCCGGGAAGTTGTGGAATCAAAGTGTATATAGGGCAATATACCACGACTTTCCGCCTCTATAGGCTTGGTCCTGCCGGGATCGCGCCCTTCCGACGAGGGCCGCTCCCTGGCGCCACCGGTCCCTTGTATCGGAGGGAGCTGGTCGGACCTCGGCGGGTGACGAGCCCGGCTGGAGTCAACGCCTCGAACCCGAGTGAGGGGAGTCCGAGGTCCAACTCATGCGCCTGCTTGGGAAGTTTTGAGGACCGGATCCGGTGAGTATAGTTTTGATTTTGGGTCTAGACAGAAATAGAAAGAGCAGTACTGCCATTGGAACTTGGAATTTGGAATTTGTAATCTCGAGATATTGGGAATTGGTAAGAGAGCTTGATCAACTCTCAAGGAAGAGCCGAGTAGCCTGGCATGGGAATTCGCTAGGTGAAACCCTCATCCTTTTTGTAATTTGGGAAAAGACTAGTCAGAACAGATAGAAACGAATGCATTCTGGGAATACGTTGCTAGCATGATTGTGTGAACGAAGTGTGATTGAGAGGTCTGGCAGCACGGACCAAGTGAAGGCGGACCCCTGATTAGCGCATTTCCTGACCGGGCGACCGCGTTCAGGTCGCGAAAAGGGGGAAGCGATTGTCGTCTTGTCTTGTTATTTGTATTCCCTGTATGTTTCCAGGGCCGTGAGGACCCCTTACCCACGGTCCGCCCACCTTTTCCCTTCTGTCTGTTGTTGCGCGCACACATCGAAATGGGAGGGGCGGAGTCTACTAGGAACACTCCATTAGAATGTATGATCGCACATTTTAAAGAAGGATATTCAGGAGATTATGGTATTAAAATGACAGCAGCCCGTTTGCAGATTTTGTGTACTAGGGAGTGGCCCGATCTAGACCCCATCTGGCCCCGAGAGGGAACGTTCACCGTAGAGATTATCCAGTCAATACATCGTAGAGTGCGGGTAGCGCACCCAGATCAGTACCCCTATATAGATTCCTGGTTAAGTATTTGTGAAGATCCGCCCTCCTGGGCGCAGCGCTGTTATGAGGAACAGTGCAGAATAATGTTAGCTAAAACAGATTCTAGACAGAAAAAGGAACAGCCTAGAATGAACGAACAGGATAAGAAAGCCAAGAAGAAACCCATCTTGGCAGATCCCGATTCCCCCGAAGTAGTCCTCAGGCAGCCCCGAACCCCAGGTCCAGTAAGAATAGCCCGGCGGCGTCCTGCCCCAGATCCCCAGAGACCGCCGGAGCCGAGGCGAGACCCAACCCCTGACCCCCCTCCTCCTGGAGGAGAGGAAGAGAAAGAATTAGCGGGAAGAGAAGAGGAGGATGTAAAAGGTGAGCCAGAAGCGGAGCTAGAAGAAGAAGTAGGAAGGAATCCCCCAGAAGAAGAAGAAGAGGACAGTGTACAAATAATTGAGAAAGCCAGCGCTAGCACTAGCAAGCCAGTGAAAGAAAAACCCAAAGCAAAACCAGTTGAGAAAAAGAAAGCAACTCCTGCAAAGACAACGACAATAGCCCTTAGATCCCAGACCCAAATGACGCCTGGGACGACAGCCAAACTGTTTCCCTTAAGGCAAGTCCCGGGGGTGCCCGTAAAGAATGATAATGATGAAGTGGTAGCGGGACCCCTAACTTATGTGTATATCCCTTTCTCTACAACGGATTTATTAAATTGGAGGTCGCATTATGCCTCCTATACTAGCAAGCCCCAGGAGCTGACAGAATTAGTAACTAGTATTATGGAAACTCACCAACCCACTTGGCCAGATTGCCGTCAGCTCCTGACCACCCTATTTACCACAGAAGAACGAGCAAGAATTAGAAAAGCAGCTATTGAATGGATGGCAGAAAACCCTGCCGCTCCGGCGCAGGGGCAGAATATAATAGATCGTAGAGAAGCAGCTCAGAGAGAATTCCCGAATGAAGACCCCCAATGGGATCCAAATACAGATGAAGGATCCACCGCCCTAGCCCGTTTTCGCCAAGGCTTTTTACAAGGCCTGCGAAGAGGAGGCCAAAAAGCTATGAACCTTTCCAAAGTAGCAGGAGTTATCCAAGGAATAGATGAGAGCCCAGCAGATTATTATGAAAGATTAACTGAAGCATACAGAATGTATACTCCCTATGATCCCGAGGCACCAGGAAGTTTATGCATGGTGAATTCTGCTTTTGTAAACCAGTCTCAACCAGACATTAGACGTAAATTACAGAAATTAGAAGGGTTTGCGGGCATGAATGCAACACAGTTATTGGAAGTCGCTCATAAAGTGTATGTGAATCGTGATACTGAAAGACAGAGAGAATGTGATAGAAAGATGAAGAAGAAAGCTGATTTTTTGGCTGCGGCCATAGTTGAAAAGAAAAGGGGAGGTGTCCCTAATCGAAGGAGCAGAGGAAGAGGGCGGGGTCAAGGCGGAGGCCGGACCCAGAGACTAGGCGTGAACCAATGCGCCTATTGCAAAGAAGAAGGACATTGGAGAGATACTTGCCCGCAACTCGAAGACGCCCAGCAAGATGACGAATACGATCATCAGTGGCGAGAAGAAAGACGAGGCCGTCCCCGAGGCCGAGGAGGAGCCAATCGAGAACAATTCCAGAGAGAGAGGGGAGGAGGAGCCATCCAAGCATTGGCCACACAGGCCCATGATGAGGATGACGTGGATTAGGACAGACCGGGCTCCAAGTTTGCTTTAGGTCTCCAGGAGCCTATGGTCGAAATACAAATAGGAGACCAATTTATGAACTTTATGGTTGATACTGGAGCAGAACATTCAGTAATAGACAAAAAGATAGCCCCATTCACCAAGAAAGCAGTCACCATTATAGGAGCAACTGGTGCCAAAGCCACAAAGTCTTTTCTACAAAACCGAATATGCAGTCTAGGAGGACAGCAAGTAACTCATCAATTCCTATACATGCCCGAATGTCCAGTACCCCTACTGGGACGAGATATGCTAGCCAAGCTTCAAGCCCAAATATCTTTCTCCGAGCAAGGAGAAATGCAAATGACAGTGAATTCTCAAGCCAAACCAGCAGGAGTAATGCTGCTGACAGTACCCCGAGAAGAAGAATGGAGATACTACATTGATGATTCGATTCAAGATACCTATTTTGAACAAACTTTAAAGAACATTCATGCACCACTTGAAGTATGGGCAGAAGGCAGTCCCCCAGGCCTAGCCAAACATATAGCTCCAGTGATTGTAACCCTCAAGCCTAGTGCTACACCAGTGCATGTCAAACAGTACCCTCTCCCAAGAGCCGCAATTGAAGGCATTCATCGCCACCTACAAAGATTGCTCGAGTATGGCCTACTAAAAGTATGTCAATCCCCATGGAACACCCCACTTTTGCCAGTAAAGAAACCTGAGACAGATGATTATCGCCCAGTGCAAGATTTGAGAAGAGTAAATGATGCGGTTGAAACTATACATCCAGTTGTACCCAATCCTTACACTCTACTAGGATTGATACCCGCTGAAGCTACCCATTTCACTGTACTGGATTTGAAAGATGCATTCTTTTGCATAAGATTAGCCCCTGTAAGCCAAATATTGTTTGCATTCGAATGGCAGGACCCCATCTCTGGAAGAGGGGGCCAACTCACCTGGACAAGATTACCCCAAGGATTCAAGAATTCACCTACCATCTTTAGTGCTGCACTAAATCAGGACCTTTCAAGCTATCCAGTAGCCCCGGGGAAGAGAGTACTTCTCCAGTACGTGGATGATCTGTTGATAGCTGCCGTATCAGAAAGAGAATGTATATTAGCCACCAAAGATCTTTTGCAGTTACTAAATGAAGCTGGATATAAAGTTTCCAGAGCCAAAGCACAACTATGCCAAACAGAAGTGAAATACTTGGGTTTTCGTATTACCCAAGGAAGCAGAAGATTAGGCAGAGAAAGAAAAGAAGCAGTATGCAGAATTCCAACTCCAACAACCAGAAAGCAAGTCAGAGCCTTTCTGGGAGCGGCAGGATATTGCCGAATCTGGATACCCAACTTTGCCCAAATTGCCAAACCACTGTATGAAGCCACAAAAGGAGAAGAGAAGTCACCACTGGAGTGGGGACTTGAGCAGGATACAGCCTTCCAGAAGTTAAAAGAAGAATTGATGTCATCACCAGCACTTGGACTACCAGATGTCCACAAACCTTTCCACTTGTTTGTACATGAAGCACAGGGAAATGCCTTAGGCATGTTGACTCAGAAATTAGGAAATTGGGAACGACCTGTAGCCTACCTATCGAAACAATTGGACCCTGTGGCCAAAGGATGGCCACCCTGCTTGAGAGCAGTTGCAGCTACAGCGCTATTAGTGAGTGAAGCAGACAAACTCACACTAGGACAGAACATACGAGTCACTGTGCCACATGCAGTCCTTGCCCTTATGGAACAGAAAGCAAATTATTGGCTCACCAATTCCCGAATGTTGAAGTACCAGAGCATGTTATGTGAAAACCCACAAATACAACTTGAAGTGAGCCATGCCTTGAACCCAGCTACCTTGATACCCATCAGTGAAGAACTCCCAGAACATGACTGTATCGAAGTCATGGAGACTGTGTTCTCCAGCCGACCCGACTTGACAGATGTGCCCATAGACAATCCCGACCAGATCTATTATGTTGATGGGAGCAGTCTCATCCTTGATGGACGACGCTGTGCCGGATATGCAGTCGTCACTCAACACGAAGTAGTTGAATCATCAGCCCTAGCCTCAGGCACATCAGCCCAGAAAGCCGAATTGATAGCACTCACCAGAGCTTTGTTATTAGGAGAAAAACTTGTGCTAAATGTATATACAGATTCCAAATATGCTTTCACTACCTTGCATGCCCATGGAGCTCTCTACAAAGAAAGAGGACTCATCACATCCGGAGGAAAATCAGTCAAATATGGTCCCGAAATATTGATGTTACTTGATGCAGTCTGGGCCCCAACACGTGTAGCTGTCATGCATTGTAGAGGACATCAAGCAGGAAAAGGAGAAGTTGCTCGAGGAAATAGATTCGCAGATGCCTCAGCACGACAAGCAGCTATGACAGGACAGATTGCCCCACAAGCTATACCAATGCAAGCAGCATTGTTTCCAGTACCCTTGAATTTATGGACCCCACGATATACCACCAAAGAATTGGATTACTATTGTGACAAAGAAAATGGAGTATTGAAAGATGGATGGATTGAGCTGCCACCAGAAGAAGGCAGTCAACCTCCGGGAAGAATAGTAATTCCTGAACTGTTAGGACCATCCTTTGTCAAAGCTTTTCATGAAGCCACCCACTATGGAAAGAGTGCTATGGAGAAAGCACTCAGACCACATTTCTACATCCCTCTGATGACAACCATATCAGCCTCAGTAGCACGACAATGTCAGACCTGTGCCAAGAATAATGCCAAGCAAGGCCTTATTACAGCACCCCGAGTTCAGTCAAGAGGTGTGACCCCCATGCACAACCTCCAAGTTGATTTCACCGAAATGCCAAAAGCTAATGGATACCATTACCTACTAGTATTAGTTTGTACCTTCTCTGGGTGGGTAGAAGCATTCCCAACCAGAACTGAGAAAGCCTGAGAAGTTACCAAAGCCTTAATGAGAGAGATTGTCCCCAGATTTGGAATCCCAGCAGTAATAGGGTCAGACAATGGACCCTCATTTGTCTCTCAAGTTACTCAGCAGTTAGCAAAAGCTTTGCAGATACAGTGGAAGCTCCACACTGCATACAGACCCCAGAGTTCAGGGAAAGTTGAGCGAATGAATCGTACATTGAAAGCCCAAATGTCTAAGCTTTGTCAGGAGACACACTTGAAATGGCCCCAAGTGCTCCCCATAGCTTTACTCAGAATACGCTCAGCCCCTGTAAAGTCAACAGGATTTTCCCCTTTTGAAGTTTTGTATGGTAAACCCCCACCAATAGTGCAGGGAGTCAAAGGAAATCTAGCCCAGATTGGTTCAGAAGTAACCAGACAAGAACTCCTAGCTCTTAGTTTTGTTCTGCAGACTCTCCATACGTGGATCCAAGACCAGTTGCCTATCAACTTGACGGAACCCTTGCATCCCTACCAGCCTGGAACTTCGGTGTGGATCAAAGATTGGAAGAAGATACCGTTGGAACCCCATTGGAAGGGACCGTACACCGTCATCCTGTCTACCCCAACTGCAGTAAAGGTAGCCGAGATCGACGCCTGGATCCACCACAGCCGAGTCAAGCCCGCCGCCGATCCTGAACCAGAGCGGTGGACAGCAGAGCAGCACCCTGATGTACCCTTGCGAGTTACTCTGAGACGGCAACCAGTAGCATAGACACTTCCTCACAAGTGCTTTGCAGTAGCCAAGTCTTTCGAAGAGGATTGCTGTTTTCCATGCAGCAACAGTTTTGTTTCAACGAACCCAATTTGTGTGTGTGATTTGACACACTACCTTGAGACCACGTTGACTAAGCCAGAATTCACAAGCCAACTGCATTGCTAAGTTGGTTAATGTGTGTTGGACATCTTGAGGATCTTCAATCAACACTCAGCACCCGTTAAATTGCTTCATTAGCAAACGGGACGAAGAATAATAGACCGTCGTGATCAAGATCAGCAAGCTGAGGATTCAGAAGAACTCCAATCAACATCAACATGTATCTTTGCTTCTGCTTTGCCTTGGTTGCCTTCTTCGGAGGTTTTGAACAGACTTATGCTCTACCTCCATGCACAGCTTGTATTACCTCTACTAGAACTGGACTGAAAGTAACTCAGACTTTGCTTTACCATTCTTACTATACCTGCAAGTGAACAATAACTCGGTGTATCTATAACACCACTGAACTAAATGTTTGCACTCATGGCAAAATTAAAGCATGCTATAATCCGCATCAGAATCCATCCTATTACACGTTGGAAATAAGATGGAAGGATGCAGATGGACCTATATTAGCTGCTACACCACCGCTTAAGGACATTACTAAACCTGCTGTTTTGAATTTTGATGTATGTAACGCTATTAATAGAGATAGTCAGTCCACCTGTGGTACATGGGAGAAAGCGTATCGAAATGACCATAAGTATATGTGTCCAGAAGGAGCCACAGGATGGAGGAAGTGTACAGGTAAAAAGGAACCAGGGTATAGTACTGCTACAGCGGCAGACTACTATTGCCCGTATTGGGAATGTGTTTTTTATGCTACCTGGAACACTGGTATAACTGATGAGAAAATAGATAAGCGGATGGCTACTTTAACCAAGCCAACCACAAATGATAAATGTCAGAAAGATGCTTGTAACCCCTTACATTTGCGTGTACATAACCCCCATGCATGGAAACAAGGATATAAGTTTGGTTTACGTATTGCTGGAGGAGGAACAGATCCAGGGACCATTGTGTATATTAGATTGAATACTCAAGCCCACAAGTCATCTAAATATCATATTCATAATACCTTTTATGAAGCTATGCATGTAAATAAGTTTGAGATCCCTCACCCTTCACAGAATTTGTTTCTAGAATTAGCCGGAGCAGTAGTATCTAGTCTTAAGATCACAGATTGTTATTTCTGTGGCGGAACCCAAATGGGAGATCAATGGCCCTGGGAAGCCCAAGAATTGAATTATTCCATGATTTACAATCAGACTGAATTACACAAGACAACCAGTGAATGGGTGTTAGCGCACTCAATCGTTGGACGTCTTTGCTTTGCCAGAACTGGACCCCAGTTCACCCAAAAAGTAGGACAGCTGGTCTGTCTTAGCCAGAAGTACTATAATGCCACGACCAAAAAGACAGCATGGTGGTCAGGAATCAGACATCCTGAACCTCCTAACCCATTAGCCAGATTTCCTGAACTTGCAGGTCTATGGACTAACCTTGCCAAAGTCCAAGCCTGGCAAGCCCCACCTGGCCTATATTGGATCTGTGGAAACCGAGCATATGCGCAACTCCCACCACAATGGGGAGGAGCATGTGTCTTAGGAACCATCAGACCTTCTTTCTTCCTGTTAAACACTGAACATGGAGAACAATTAGGATACCCTGTATATACTACCCACAAACACAAAGGAGCATCTAGACAGAAAAGAGAGGCCCTACAGATAGGCAAGTGGGAGAAGTGGCAAGGTGATGATTGGCCACCAGAAAGAATTATTGAGTATTATGGACCTGCCACTTGGAATGATGATGGTATGTATGGTTATCGTACCCCAATTTATATGATCAATCGTATTATTCGCTTACAAGCAGTAGTTGAAATAATAACCAATGAAACTAGTCATGCTCTCACTCTCTTAGCTAGACAAAGTACTCAGATGCGCACTGCCATATACCAGAATCGCTTAGCCCTTGATTATTTGCTAGCAGCTGAAGGAGGAGTATGTGGTAAACTGAATCTAACCAATTGCTGTTTGAAAATAGATGATAAAGGTCAAGTAGTTGAAGAAATTGCTAAAGATATGCAAAGACATGCTTATGTGCCAGTACAGACTTGGCACGCCTTGAAATTTCCTAATTGGTTTGCTAACCTTTTCTCTTGGCTGGGAGGATTTAAGACTTTCGTTATCTTAGTACTAATCCTTGTTGCTGTTGTCCTCTGCTTACCATGTTTAATCCCATGTTGCATGCGTTCCCTTCATAGTGCTATTGATAGTACCGTAGAGCGGAAGACCGCAACTAGAATAATGGCTTTATACAAAGCTAGCCCTAGTGGAACTAGTAAGAATCCTTTAATCAGGATGTGAATCTTCTAGAAAGTGATTTAATTCTCACACCTTATTAAGTAATAGGGTGAGATTAATCAAAGGGGGGAATGTGGCAGGTGCAGGCCTGTGACCCACGGTGTCTGACATAGGCAGGCCAGCATGGCTAGCTTGACCTGTAAATGAGGCCTGTGGAGAGGCATATAGGATTGCACATCCCCCAATATGCTGCTATTGTAAGAAAGAACTCAGTAGAAATATTGAATTAGCTTAGATAAGCAGAATTGCAGAATTAAGAAATGGAAAAATACAGAAAAGATGTGTTTTAAAGTTACTGATAAGAAAGAGTACATTTGCAGAGAAATATTGAGGAGTGCTGACAGATGAGTTACAGAACCTTGCTCTTCTGCACGCACAAATGGTCCCATAGCCTTGAAAGTGTGAAAGTAACAAGTTGATGAACTGACCATTGTAATTGGGACTAGAAGGGGGGCAGGCAGGTGTCATGCCTACAGAAGCCCACAGAAGGAACATAATTGGAGAAACTTATCAGTACCGGGACCAATAGAAGGGCTACGGGAGGTACGGGAGCGTACCGGGACCAATGAAATGTTTTTCTATACCTAGAATGGAACAGAAGTCTATAAAAGTTGTTGTAATGCTTGAAAACTTTGCTCAGCCATTTTGAAATTGCCTTGCTTGAGACTTGTGCACAAATAAATGATTTGGACCTTCTGAACAGACTCCTGGTATCATTGGTTTGTCTGCGCTTTGCTGCTACAAAAGGGTTTAATTCCAAATGGAAGCATTCCATTTCATACCCCAATCTTCACTCGGCAATTCGTCCCATCCCCCGTGGCACAGATATACCAGTACCCAAGCCCCCTGCTACCTTGGAAGAGATACCTAGCTCCGATGAAGGTGAAGTCATACCTGAACCAGATGACGAATCAAGTTCTGACTTTGAAGATAATACAAGACCAAAATTGTTTTCTCAGGAGGAGATGAATGATTTGGTAAGAGACTTGAATCTTCCCAAAGATGCCGCTGAGTTACTCGGATCAAGGCTGAAAAGCAGGAATTTATTGTTGCCAGGAGTGTCATCTTCATGGTTCAGACATCATGAAAAGGAGTTTGTTCCTTACTTCATCCAGGAAGACAAGTTGGTTTATTGCATCGATGTCGAAGGTCTAATGGGTCAATTTAAAATCCAATATGATTCAGAGCAATGGCATCTTTTTATAGATTCTTCAAAAAGAAGTCTCAAAGTAGTTTTACTCCACGATGGTTTTTACGCTTCCATACCTGTAGGTCATTCCGTACACTTGAAGGAAACCTACAAGAACTTGGAACTGATTCTTCGTAAACTTAAATATGAAGACCATGGTTGGCAAGTGTGTGGGGACTTGAAGGTCTTGTGCATGCTGCTTGGGCAACAAGCTGGGTATACCAAATATCCTTGTTTTCTGTGTCTATGGGACAGTCGAGACCAACAAAATCACTGGACCAAGAAGAGTTGGCAGCCGAGGGTGCTAACAGTCGGAGAAAAAAATGTCCTCCGAGAAACTTTGGTACCTTCCCATAAAGTTCTTCTACCACCTCTCCACATAAAATTGGGATTGATGAAGCAATTCGTAAAATCACTTCCAAGAGATGGAGAATGCTTCAAATACTTGATCACCAAGTTTCCAGGCCTGTCAGAGGCAAAACTGAAGGAAGGTGTGTTCGTCGGACCAGACATTAGAAGGCTTATAGTTATCAAGAGTTTGTCAATACCATGACGGATCCTCAAAAAGAAGGGTGGATTGCATTTAAAGAAGTCGTACAGAAATTTTTAAGCAATAACAAAGATCCTCACTACAAAAAGATCGTCGGACGAATGCTGAAAGCATTTCAAGCTTTATGTTGCCTGATGAGTTTAAAAATGCATTTCCTCCAGTCCCTCCTTGACTACTTTCCTGAAAATTTGGGAGCTGTGTGTGAGGAACAAGGTGAACGATTCCACCAAGACATTAAAGAGATGGAAAGGAGATACCAGGGAAAATGGAGCATTACAATGATGGCAGACTACTGTTGGATGCTTCAGAGACACATTCCAGATGCTACTCACAAGCGTAAATGCACCAAGAGGAGCCTCACAAGGAAGAAGAATCGAGTTTAGTGTGTGTAGGTGAGCTTATTTCAGTTCAAAAAAGGATTTTCATGAAAATATTGTAATAAAACTTTAATTTTATATAAGTCTATTTCCATTTATTTTGAGGTATTGCCTTATTTAACATAGTTACCTAAATTGTCAGGAAACATGATGTCCTATGACAAAATGGAGGTCATTTTCGGATTCAGCGCACCAAAAAACATAAAGATTACGTGGAATAACCAAAACAGCTCTCGGAAAAAAAATGTTTTGCAGACCTGCGTAATAAAAATGGTCATGTGGCACACATCAAGCAGGCAGCATTTCAGTGAGAAGCAGGCAGGTAAATCAGCAGCTGGCTCCACCCCTGGGGCATCACTTCCTAAGCTAGAGAAGTACTGGAATGTCATTCGTTCCAGCACAAATTAAGCCTTGCTTTAGGTTGGGGGGGGGGGGGGAAATAGTGCACATAGATTTTATTTTGAAATCTCTACACATTTTTTTCCTTTACATTTTTCCCTGCATAAAAAGCAGTTACAAACACTTGGAGTATTCTGTACCCGTGACAAAAATCAATGCAAAACCACATTCATAATTTTGCTTTGTTTACTGGTGCAGATCCTGCAGATAAAAAGTTCTCATATTAGTTGCAGCAATGAAGATGGCTCGATTATTGCTCCCTCAGGAAATAAGAGGTGTTATACCATTAAGAAAGTTACCTGGAAACAAGAATTAATATTCAGCTCACTCTGCACAGAACATACGATCATGTTATATATTTAAAAAATATGAAAAAGAGAAAACTAAAAAAATCATATGGATTAAAATTTTGCGGCAGGTGTCAAATTGTTTTTAAAAATATGTATATTCAGATCACTCTATGGATAGTCAGCAGTGCTATCCATTGCCATTGACTTCCAGCTGCGGTATATATAGCGGCGATATGTTATATGGACAGCCTTGGTGCTTTACTTAGGGCTACATTTCAACAAACCTAAACATTTAGGGGTAACTTTACTAAAGTGCACTAGGATAGATAACACACAGTACATGCAAAAGTCATGTACTACCTGTTGGGGGAATGTACAGCAAGGTCACAGCAGATTTTTTATTTTATTTATTTAAGACATTTATATACCGCCCGTCTGCAATAAAACCTTCTAGACAGTTTACAATTAGATACTGTACATAGTTGCTCATCCCTGAAGGGCTCACAATCTACATGCATACCTGAGGCAAAGAGGGTTACGTGACTTGCCCAAGGCCACAAGGAGTACCCTATAGGATTAGAGACCCGTCCCTCTGGCCTAAGGTGGTTGTTCCTGAGTGGGAATTGAACCCCTGGCCCAAGGTAACCTGCCCCAAACACTAGGCCACTCCCTGCACTGAATTGAACTCTAATGTGTGCCGGTGGCAATCTGGATGCACTTAATGCCACTAGTCAAGGTGGTTTTAAAGTCAACTCATGTTACCTGCAACATTGACAGTAAACGTGGGCGGTCAACTCCTGCACTCACCACAATGTGTAGGCTGCCTATGCTCTATCCCTACTCTGCCATTTCCCTCCCTGTTGCATGCTAAGCCGATAGTGAAATTAACTCTGTGCTGTCTGTTTCGCAAGCACTTTAGCTCGCTCAAGCCCATGTTAACAGCCAGCTCAGCTCAGTAGACATGTCCTTTAGGCTCTATGTATAAGCAGCTATGATTCTGTCCACACTCCACCCTAACTACACCCCTCTACTATATGGATAATGTTCGGCTATAGTATAGCCTAAAGGATTTATGGGCCTGATATTGAATTAGGCAGGCTATATGCCATTACGGCGCACAGCCATGCCCATTGACCCCTAACCCCGGATATTCAATGTCATATGTGGTATCGGCATTGAATATCTGGGGTTTGCCGCACATGCTAGAAACAACATTAGGTTTTCCTCATCTATCTTTTCGGCGCAGGTCACTAATCAGGCAGTATGCAAAATCGCTGCTGCCCAGTTATTGCTTTTCGCCACTTCTGCTCCTCCCCTCCAACAGTGGCCAATCTAGGTCATACGTACCTAGCAGTTTCCCCAAAAGACACAGGTTCCACAATGCTTGTATTGGGTCAGACCAAGGTCCATCAAGCCCAGTATCCTGTTTCCAACAGTGGCCAATCTAGGTCATACGTAGCTAGCAGTTTCCCCAAAAGACACAGGTTCCACAATGCTTGTACTGGGTCAAGCATTGATATCCTGGGTCCCTTCTTAATAATGGTTTATAGACCTTTCCTTCAGGAACTTGTCCAAACCTTTTTTAAACCCAGCTACACTAACAGCCTTTACTACATCCTCCGGTAACAAATTCCAGAGTTTGATTACACATTGAATGAAAAAATATTTTCTCTTATTTGTCTTAAATAGTTTACCCTGTAGCTTGTGATGAAGCAGAGGCCAGTGAACCTATGGAGATAGGAAAAATCACTGATCCTTTTAAAAAAAATGACAGACCTAAAGGGCAGTTACTGCAAAGCGCAGCCAGAGGGAGCAAGCACGAAGAATCAGAGGATAGGCTGACACACCCAAGCTTGGATGATGCAATAACTAACTCAAGGGATAATCAGACACACCTGGTCAGGGTGAGAGAAACCCTAACTGAGAAGCAGCTTTATAAGCATGGCTTAGACAGGACAGAAAGAGCGGCAGCAGCAGCATACGCAGGAGAGAGAGGAAGGCGACGGCTCTGAGGAGAGAAGAAGAGGCAGTTGGATTTGCGGTCCTTACAGAGAAGGAACAAGTTCCAAGAGAAACAGTTCCACGCTGAAAAGCTCCAGGGAGAAGTCTTCAAGGAAGACAGAGAAAGGAGAGGGACCTGGAAAGTGCCTGGTAAAGAAAGTACCATAGAAGCACAGCTCAGAGAGCAGAAGTACCTGCATACTTCCTTTCCTGACCGTGAGCTACCAGGAACTGTGGCCAAGCCCTAGAAAGGCATGGAAGCCAGAGAGCCGTAGGTGCAGTAAACACATCTGGAGAGAGGTTTGGGAACCTGTACAAAAAGTGCTACTAAAAGTCCTGTTACCTGTTTTCCAGACCAGGTAGAGCAAGGCTGGAGAGTTTTAGAGAGAAACTCTGAAGTGAAGCCAGAATTACATGAGGAAAGCTCAGGGCCAGCAGATATATCGTCAGAACAGGAGGAGATGCAAATAGACCCTGCTGAACCCGATTCATTGCCACCTGACTGTCTCATGGACTGTACACTTTGTCTAGCCGGGAGTTTGGAATCCTTGGCAGAAGTATAGCTCGCAGGGTATACGTTAAAATACAGTTTTGATAAGCTAAAAGAAGCAGCTTGCTTTTGTTTCCATGAACTGGTTTGTTCTAACACCTGCATAGCTAATAAGACTGTGAAGCACGTCTAACTTTTGAATTCTGTAAATACCTTTTTGAAAATCCTGAATGAGGTGAGAATCATGTTTTCCTTCGTTGAACCTTTGTTTGTGCATTATGGGAAAAAACCTTATCCTTTACCTTACACATGGCTTTCACAACTAATTATTTCAAGAAAGGGACTACTAGTACCAGCATGCATCTGGGCTAAGAAAAGTTTCACATAAGAATATAAGATATGCCATACTGGGTCAGACCAAGGTCCATCAAGCCCAGTATCCTGTTTCCAACAGTGGCCAATCTAGGTCATACGTACCTAGCAATTTCCCCAAAAGACACAGGTTCCACAATGCTTGTACTGGGTCAAGCATTGATATCCTGGGTCCCTTCTTAATAATGGTTTATGGACCTTTCCTCCAGGAACTTCTCCAAACCTTTTTTAAACCCAGCTATACTAACAGCCTTTACTACATCCTCCGGTAACAAATTCCAGAGTTTGATTACACGTTGAGTGAAAAAATATTTTCTTTTATTAGTCTTAAATAGTTTACCCTGTAGCTTCATTGCATGTCCCCTAGTCTTTCTATATTCTGATAATGTAGTGGAGGAGTGGCCTAGTGGTTGGGGCAAGGTACTTCAGGCCAGAAGGTCGGGGGTTCAAATCCCACTAGAGGACAGCAACCTTGGGCCGGAAGGACTGGGGTTTCTAGTCTCACAGGTGCTCCTTGTGGTCTTGGGCAAGCCACTTAACCCTCCATAGCCCATGCTCCCTATAAAATAGTTATCACCAAGTTATAATGCACTGTTCAATGTAATTTCAGTTTGTTCAATGTAAACCGCACTGATGCAGAATAGCGCAGTATATAAGAGAATGTAAATAAATAAATAATGTAAACAATCGATCTAAGTTTACCCGTTCCACGCCGTTCATTAATTTATAGACTTCTATCATATCTCCCCTCAGCCGTCTCTTTTCCAGGTTAAAGAGCCCTAACCTTTTTAGCCTTTCTTCATGGGAGTATCCTTCCATCCCCTTTACCATTTTGGTGGCTCTTCTCTGTACCTTTTCTAATAACGCTATATCCTTTTTAAGATACGGCGACCAGAATTGCACACAATATTCAAGGTGCGGTCGTACCATGGAACAATACAGAGGCATTATAATATCCTTTGTTTTATTTTCCATCCCTTTCTTTATGATACCTAGCATTCTTTTTGCTTTCTTGGCCGCCGCTGCACACTGGGCGGAGGGTTTTAACATGTTATCCACGATGACGCCTAAATCTTTTTCCTGGGTGGTAGTTCCCAATGTGGAACCTTGCATCGTGTAAACATAGTGTGGGTTGTTCTTTCCTAGGTGCATAACTTTGCACTTGTCCACATTAAATTTCATCTGCCATTTGGATGCCCAGTCTTCCAATTTATCCAGATCCTCTTGCAGTTTTCCACAGTCCTCTTGGGTTTTAACAACTTTAAACAGTTTTGTGTCATCTGCAAATTTGATAACCTCACTAGTTATTCCCTTTTCCAGGTCATTTATGAATATCTCAAAAAGCAGTGGACCCAGTACAGATCCCTGGGGTACTCCACTATTCACCTTTTCCATTGGGAAAATTAGCCATTTAGCCCTACCCTTTGCTTTCTATCTTTTAACCAGTTCCCGATCCACAATAGTACACTGCCTCCTATCCCATGACTTTTTAGTTATGGCAAAAGTCTCTGATGAGGGACCTTGTCAAAGGCTTTCTGAAAGTCCAGATACACTATATCAACTGACTCACCTTTGTCTACCTGTCTATTCACACCTTCAAAAAAACATAACAGATTAGTAAGACGAGATCTTCCTTGTCTAAAGCCATGTTGGCTGTCTCCCATTAGGCCATGACTATCTACATGCTGAGTAATTTTGTTCTTTATGATGGTTTCTACCATTTTTCCCGGTACTGATGTCAGGCTCACTGGTCTGTAGTTTCCCGGATCACCCCTGGAACCCTTTTTTAAAATTTGCGTTACATTGGCGATCCTCTAATCTTCAGGTATTACAGATGATTTTAATGAAAGTTCACAGATTACTAATAGCAGGTCTGCAATCTCATATTTCAGTTCTTTCAACACCCTTGGATGTATACCATCTGGTCCAGGTGATTTGCTACTATTCAGTTTATCAAATAGTTGTAATACATCTTCCCGGTGTAGTGATATTTCTCGCAGTTCCTCTGCAGTATCACCTTTAAATATCACTTCAGTCTTGGGTAACATCCCTACATCTTCCTCAATAAAGACCGAAGCAAAGAATTCATTCAGTCTCTCTGCTATAGCCTTGTCTACTCTTAATGCCCCTTTTACCCCTCTATCATCTGATGGTCCAATTGACTCTCTCACAGGCTTTTTGCTACAAATGTACTTGAAAAAGTCTTTATTTTGTGTTTTTGCTTCCATAGCAAGTTTGCATTTAACTTGCCAGTGCTTGTGCTGTTTCCAGTTTTTGTCGTTTGGCTCTTTTTCCCATTTCCTGAAAGATGCTTTTTTGGCAGCAACAGCCTCTCTGACTTCACCTTTAAACCATGCTGGCAGTTTTTTGGACTTTCTTCCACTTTTCTTAATGCGTGGAATACAGCTGGTCTGGGCTTCCAGGAGTGTATTTTTAAACAACACCCAAGTTTGATGTAAGTCTTTAAGCTTTGCAACTGCTCCTTTTAGTATTTTCTTAACTATTTTCCTCATTTTATCATAGTCTCCCTTTCAAAAGTTAAAAGGTAGGGCATTATAACTTGGAGATAACTATTTTACAGGGAACATGGGCTATGGAGGATTAAGTGGCTTGCCCAAGACCACAAGGAGCACCTGTGGGACTAGAAACCCCAGTCCTTCGGGCCCAAGGTTGCTGTCCTTTAGTGGGATTTGAACCCCTGACCTTCTGGCCTGAAGTACCTTGCTCCAACCACTAGGCCACTCCTCCACTCCTCCTCTTATCTAGGCGGTGTGTGAGGTCTGCTACCTTCGCACCAGGCAGACATGTTACCAGGCGATCCTCACGTCCACCAGCCACCCAGCTATCTACATGCCTAATGATTGAATCACCAACTATAACAGCTGTCCTAACCCTTCCCTCATGGGTACATGGCCCTGGAGAAACGTCCGCAGTGCGAGAGGGTTTTACATCACCTGGTTGATAGGTCCTAGTTACAGGATCACGTCCTGCCACACCAGGGTGATGCTCTCCTGTCACGTGACTTCTCTCCTCCATGACAACAGGGATGCTGCCAGACTGGATGTGGGACTTCAGAACTATATCCCTGTAGGTCTCGTCCATGTACCTCTCTGTCTTTCTTATGTCTTCCAGGTCTGCTAATCTAGCCTCTAGAGAACAGATTTGTTCCCTGAGAGCAAAGAGCTGCTTGCACTTAGTGCATACGTAAGACCTCTCACCAACTGGGAGAAAATCATACATTTGACACTCAATGCAAAAGACTGGAAAGCCCCCATCTTGCTGCTGGACTGTTGTCTGCATCTTTATTTAAAGCTTGTGTTTGGGTCTTTAAATTCTGTACTTACTAAGGGTTGGTGTAGATGCTTATACTAATAAAAGTGTATCTAATACCTTTAATATACCTTGTTCACCTGAAGCTTAATCTCAAGTCCTCAATGTATGACTGATTTGGATAAAGAGCTACAGCTGAGAGCAGCCCCTTTCCTCTAAGACGTGTAAGTACCTATAAAGCTACAATTACCCTAGGGGTGGGTGGGAGTTGGGGAGGGAGGGAGGGAAATAAGACCTATTAAAAGAGGGCTGTTACAAGGTACCCTGTCCTGTAACCTCAGCAGGGGGGGAGGGGGTTAGTCCCTCAGGTAGACTAGAGCAGGAAAAAAGTTTAAAACGCAGCACGTTCTGGGGACAGAGCAGGGAGAGATATTTAATTTAAAGTAACAGTTAACCTGACTACCACACAAAGGCCAGATAGTTGAGAGAGGCAGCGTAAGTTATACAGCTGAGAAAGCTGAAGTGCAAAACTAAAGGGAACAGGGAGATGAAGTAGCACACCAATAAAGACAAATAAATAAATAAATAGACAGCTAGACCTCACAACAAGTCGTCACAGGAGTTAAATATCCACCTCTCTAGTAGAGCACTGTGAGGGCACTGCTCTTCCCAGAGCAGAGAATTTACATATTTAGAGAATTTACATGTCCAAACTCAATAGCCAGGTATTGCTGAGTGACTGAGTTTAGCCTGAGTTTGGGATGTATCATAGTAAATTGATGCCTTTGAATTATGGTGCTGGCGGCAAATACTGTGTATACCATGGACTGCCCGAAGAACAAACCAGTCGGTACTAGAGGAAATCAAACCTAAGCTTTCTTTAGAAGCTCAGATGACAAGACTTCGACTTTCATACTTTGGACACATCATGCGAAGAGAGAGATCATTAGAGAAAGACATCATGCTTGGCAAGATAGAAGGTCAACACAAAAGAGGAAGGCCAGCAATGAGATGGATCAATACAATAACAGCAGCTACGGGTACCAGTCTGTCAACAATGAGCTGCTTTATATAAGATGCGTGCCAGCAAACTTTGGGCTAGTTGGAGTTGGTGGATGATTTTCTTTGGTAGGCCCTGTAGGATGATGTTGCAATAATTAATGTGGGAGGTTATTAGTGCTTGAAGGACTGTTCTGAAATCATGATCTTCTAACAAGGGTCTGAGATGTTGGATCGTACGTAATTTGAAGTATATGGTTTTGGTAACTGATTTTACATGGGAGACCATATTTATGTCCAGGATTATGCCAACGTATTTCACCTGCTCTTTGACTTCAAGTTCTGTATCTTGTAACTGAATTTTGTTGGGGGGGGGGGTGAAGCTCAGATCTCTGGAAACATAGAGCACTTCTGTTTTCTTAAAGTTGATTTTTAGGTTGTGTGTGTTGAGTCATTCTGTTATATCGCTTAGGCATGCGATTATCTGTGAGTAGTCGGGGTCAGAAGTATCTATGGGATGATACATCATTATATCATTGGCATAGAGATGAAAGCTTATATTGTGCTTTTTAAATATATTATATATTTGCTGTAGATAGAGATTAAATATAAGGGCAGATAGAGAGGAGCCTTGAGGGATACCTTATTTTTTTGAAGGTTGTAGATGATGCCTGACCAATCTGGACCTGTTGTGTGAAGTTGGAAAAGTAGGACCCAAACCACTGAATGTCCGTTCCATGTAAGCCAATCTGTTTTAGTCTTGCTAATAAGTATATTCTGATCAATGTTATCAAATGCTGAGGCAATGTCTATAAAGATTATGTTTATGTTTATGTTTATTGAGCTTAATATACCGCCCTTCAGTAAACAAATTCTTGTTTTGTGGAGTTCAAACTACGTATACGTTTGTCTAGAAATGATAACATCAGGGTCTCAACACTATAATGTGGTGTTGTTTATCCAGAGGTGCGTTTAGATCAATGAAATCTTGCAGTTGTATCTGAACAACTTTTTCTATGACCTTCGCTAGAAACGGCAAGCTTGAGATAGGTCTATATGAATTAGGGTGATTTTTGTCAGCAGTTGCTGATTTTAATATTGGTCGAATTATTGCCTGTTTTAAGGCAGATGGCATGTGTCCTTGTTGTAATGAGTGGTTTGCCATTTCTAGGATGATCGGGGAGAACTCATCTTTAGTTGCTTTCAGTCAGCTGACTGGGCAGGGATCACTGGCCGAAGTGGTTATGTTGATGGCAGTTATTATATTCTTGAGATGCTTTTTGTCAATAAGGTAAAATGTTGACCATGTAACATGGTCAGGGGGGTTGGAGTTGTTGGGTTGTAGGCAAGGGGGGTTAAGGGAGATATCATCATTGATTGAGGGGTTAAGTTTCTCTATATAGTAATTTGCTAGTAATGTAGGTGTATAATTACTTTATCTTCATCAGGTATGGATGTCCTTGTTAATGATTTAATAATGGAAAATAGTTTCCTTCACCTGTTGAAGAATTTTATGAGTAAGGTAGTGTGGTACTCTTTTTTTTTCCTATTATTTATGGCCTCCTTGTAAGATTTTAGTGTTGCATGTAGAGTGGAGGAGTAGCCTAGTGGTTGGGACAAGTTACCTCAGGCTGGAAGGTTGGGGGTTCAAATCCTACTAGAGGACAGCAACCTTGGGCCGGAAGGACTGGGGTTTCTAGTCCCACAGGTGCTCCCTGTGGTCTTGGGCAAGCCACTTAACCCTCCATTGCCCATGTTCCCTGTAAGCATTAGTGTATGTGTCTCATATCCCCTCATGTTAAATGTATCCCCCAATTGCATTGTGACCACCTTGATTGAAGGATAAGGTGGTATACAAAACTGTCTAAATAAATAAGCATGTATTGTTTGTCAATTTCTGAGCTTGTGCCTCTCCATTTGTGTTCTATTATACACAGTTTTTGTTTTAGTTTCCTTAATTTGATTGTGCACCAAATTTTAGTGGATTTCTGTTTTGTTTTTTTGGTTATCAGTGGGGCTAGGGAATCATTAGCTATGGTGGAATTCCAGTTCTGTGTGATGTCATCCAGGTCAGTGAGGGAGGGTTTGTATTTTCTATGGAATGTTGGGATTTTATTATGCGTATTTAGTGAGGGAGATGTATATAATATACACTCTAACAGGAAATGGTCTGTCCATGACAACGGGATGGATATTGAAATAGAATAGTGGATGTCTTGCATGATATTATTTTGAAGGAAAATGAGATCTAAATTATTACCATTTCTGTGTGCTGGGATCTGAACCACTTGTTGGAAGCCAATGTCTGACATGGCACTTATGAAGTGAGACGAGTGTGTGCTATGTAGTGTTGTTAAGTTGAAGTCTCCAAGGTGATGTGGGATTTATTTAATGTTGTGGTGCATGCTGTTTCTAGTATGGATGCAAGGTTGTCTGGGGAGGATGAAAGGGGTCTGTATATAAGACTAATTAATATATGATTATTTTCAATGTTTTTGCTTAATTGTAATGTTGTGTTTAGTTCTTTTATAGCTAATGGTAAGACCCCTCCTCCACGTTTAGTTGATCTTGGGCAGAGATATAATTTGTAATCGGGGAGTGCTAGCTGGTTAATCAATACTGAATCTGTTTCCGTTAACCAGGTTCCTGTTAAGCAAACTATGTGAGGGGCATTATCTTTAATAAGATCCAGGATGATAGGGATTTTGTTTCTGGCTGATCTTATATTCAGGAGGAGGCATTTTATAGGAAATGATGTTGATGATGGTAGTTTCGGATGACATGAAGTTTATTTATTTAATATTTTTTATATACCACTTTTCAAAATCTCAAAGCGGTTTACAAGGAACATAACTCTGTTTACATAGAACAGTTCATTGGCAGCAATTTACAATACAGGTAACAGTAACAATCATACAACATTTGTAACTATTTACAGAAGAAACATTTTGTAACTATTTACAGGGTATTAATTTTATGTCTGTTGTGTTAGCCTTTTGCAGAAGGGTAGAGTTATAGGTGAAGTTACATGACTCGGTTAATGGTTTTATATATAAAAGTCTTTTATTGTGAAGTTTATGATAGTTGTAAGTATGGTGGTTGTAGTAGATAGATAGATAATTCCTGTGTTCATGGTGGATGATAGGAATATACAGTAAAAGTGTTGCAATTGAGCTGAGTGGCTGAGAGATGTCAATAGAAGTAGGAGGCGCAGGTAGTAAAGCAGGTTGTGCTTCTCCATTGTGTATAGACAGAACTCTATGTAAGCCTAAGGAGAAAATTGTAAGTAAGGTTGGTATTCACTTACAGCAATAGTAGGGAATGTTTAGCCAATTTAATATTTGCAAAGCTAAACGGAATATGTGGCCATTCTCATCTTGATGTTCTCAGGTAAAGATATTTGTTAGACAAACAGAATATCAATTAATCAAACATTTACAGTGCAAATGAATAAAGGCTGAATAGATATGATAATGGATGCAGTTATGAAAATTGTTATCACAATGTATAATATCAGTGAGTAAACTATTATCGAAAGCGGGCCAAGACGTTTCTGCTCATGGAACTGTCAAGAACCTCCCAGGATGTGGTGGGAAGAGGAAAATTAATCCAAGACGTCTTCGAAGGTTAGTGTGAAAAAAATCACATACGACATACAAAGAGCTTAAGGCTGACCTGGAGCAATCTGGAGTGGTGGTTTCAACCTGCACCATATGCATTGCACTAAACAAAGAAGGACTTCATAGGCAAAGGCCAAGGAGGTCCCCACTGCTCAAACACAGACATAAAAAGACATGCCTGATCTTTGCCCAAACCTACCTTGAGAAACAATAATCTTTCTGAGAAAATGTTCTGTAGACAGATAAAACCAAACTTGAGCTCTTTGGCAATGCAGACCAGCGATACATTTACAGGTTAAAAAAGAAATAATGGATGGTTTTAAACTGGCCAGCAATGAGTCCTAATCTCAGTCCAATCAAGAACCTTTGGAAAGAGCTGAAATCTGCCATTGGTAAAAGGAATCCTGGAAACATTCATGAGCTGGAAAAAATGGCAGTTGAACTGTGGGGGAAACTACCAGCAGACAGATGTACGAAACTTATAGATGGCTACAAAAAAACGTTTGGTTGCTGCATCACTGTCAAGGGTTGTGCAACCAAATATTAGTGAAGGGTGCCATTAATCCTGTCCAGGTACTATTTTGTTTTTGTCTCAGAAATTACTATGTCTAAGTTGCACAGACATCTTTTTTTTGGTTGTATACCTTTGAACATACTATTAAAATATCATGATGATATATAGTTGAAATATTTCCAATTACTGGAATTATGGAAGGGAGGAGTGGCCTAGTGGTTGGGGCAAGTTATTTATTTATTTATTTAACTAATTTTGTATACCGCAATTCTAAGAGTCTAAGCAGTTTACAGAAGACAACATGCCAAAAGGCTTACATGGAACAAAATTAAAAGAAAGGAAAAAAACAAAACTAAAATTACAATAAAGGCATAATAGAAAAAAAATAATTACTTCAGGCCGGAGGGCCAGGGTTTGAATCCTGCTAGAGGACAGCAACCTTGGGCCTGAAGGACTGGGATTTCTAGTCCCACAGTTGCTCCTTGTGGCCTTGGACAAGCCACTTAACCCTCCATTGCCTCAGGTACAAAAACATATATTGTGAGCCCTTCGGGGACAAGGGGAAAATATATATACAGTAGCTGAATGTACATTGCTTTGACTGCTATAAGCCTAGTTAAATAAATATTTCTCAAGATATTGTACACAACATACCTAAAATGCAAGAATGCCAATAATGTTGACCAGAACTGTAAAAGCTGTTAGTGTAGCTGAGTTTTAAAAAGGTTTGGACAGGTTCGTGAAGGAAAAGTCCATAAACCATTATTAAATTAGACTTGGAAAATCTTGTATTCTTATGTTCTATGAATATATGTTCTTATATTTCATACACTTGTTGGATAACATCATACAAAAACTTTTGAGTTATGATGGTATGAAAGGATGTTGCGTTTTCTTGCTGGAATAGCCATAATTCTAACTTTCCAGCCTTAGACTCATAGGGTTAAATTTTCAAATATAACTATCTGTGCACCTCAGCGGGTACTTAGGTGTTTAATTCTCTCTTTCCCTAATTTAAATATTTCCAATAGCCCCCTTATTCTATTCAGGAACCATACTGTAGCTCTAAGATCAGAGCCTTTATTTTGGTAGTCACTTTTGATTATCCGCCCTTTCCAAGACAGAGTACTAAGGACAGAACTCTATAGAAAACTCACTTTGGGTGATCAGGGAAGTAATATTATTGTTTTCTGTTTTTACTACTTGTAGACAGAGATTTAATGTAAGGCATTTGCAATATTGCTGTGAAAGGAGAAGTGCTGCTGATAGGTGATTTCAATAAGCCAGATGTTGATTGGGATATCCCTGCTGCAGTGTCATCTAGACGTAAGGAGATCCTGGAGTCTCTACAGGGAAACTATTCTGGCAACAAGTAATGGTAGGGAGCTGGTGCTTACGAATGGGGAGAGTATTTCTGCTGTTATGGTGGATGATCATCTCACATCCAGTGATCATCTCGCATTTGGTGATCACAGCATGATATGAGTTCAGAATTAGGGCAAGGTCTGAAATAGTTCATTCAAAAGTGAGGGTCCTAGACTTTAGGGAAATTAACTTTGTCAAGATAGGACAATACCTCAAGGAGTCATTAGCTGGATGGGAACAGCTGAAAGATGTAGAAAAACAGTGGGCAAAACTGAAAGGGGATATTTTAAGGGCAAGAAACCTTTTAGTTAGGAAAGTAAATAAATGGAAATGGAAAAGGAAAAGGAAGCCACTATGGTTATTTAAAGAAGTAACTGAAAATGTGAGGAAAAAGAATAGTCTTCATAAAATACAAGAGATCACAGAAAAAGGAAGACAAGCATCAATATTTAGATAGTTTCCCCTGTTATCCAAGTTAATTATTCCTGTTCATTGTAATGACCTGACTTTTGTTTATTGTCGGATACTGTTTGTTTTATGTAAACCGCGCTGATCGCAAATAGTGCGGTATATAAGAAATATAAATAAATAAATAAATAAATATTTGGAAAAGCTAAGAGAATCTAGAAAAGTAGTCAGGAAAGCAAAGATACAAATGGAAGAAAAATATAGTCAATGTAGTAAAACAGGGGGACAAAACATTTTTCAGATATGTTAGTGAGAGGAGGAAGTGCAAAAATGGTATTATCAGACTCAAGGGATAAGGGCAGGAATATGTAGAAGCTGATAAGGATAAAGCGGAACTGTTTACCAAATATTTCTGTTCCATGTTCATGGATGAAGGGCCAGGAACAAGACCTTAGAACACACTCACAAATTGGAACCATATTGGGGGTCCTGGCAGAAAATGGACCCATACAGCCGTAGTAGCAAACTTACTGTTATCGCCACGCTGCCTCCACTCTTTGTAAGTTTTCCTCATGTCAGGCGACTGTTCCCTGTCAAGACTTTGACCCTGCAAGGAACAGTCACTGGGCATGAGGCAGTGCAGCAACGATAACAGTAAGTTCGCCACCGCCACTTGGAGGGCTGCTGCATGAAGGAGGCCTGCATGGGGGGTGCCATGCCATGCCACACTACAACACTACCACGACAATGAGGGGGCCTCAGCAAAATTTTTCTTAGGAGCCCCTCATTGGAACTTATGCCACTGATAAAAATAGAAGTAGGGCAGAGCTTGAATGAGTTTCTGAAGACTGTGTTCATGAGCAGCTAGCTAAACTGAAAGTAGACAAAACAATGGGGACAAATCGGATACATCTGGGAGTATTGAAGGAAATTAGGGAAGTTCTGGCAGCTCCACTGTCTAACCTTTTCAATGCCTCTTTGGAGTCGGGAATAGTCCCAGAGAACTGGAAAAGGATGTATGTGGTCCCTCTACACAAAGTAGAAGTAAGGAGGAGGTTGGGAACTACAGGCTGGTTAGTCAGACATCTGTGATGAACAAATTAATGGAAATGCTGATAAAACAGAGAACTGTGAGGTTTCTGTAATCCAATGGATTGCAGAATTTGAGGCAGCATGGTCTTGCTAGAGGCAGGTCTTGTCAGACAAAGGATTAATTTTTGACTGCGTAATGAGAGTTGGTCCAAGGGAGAGCAATAGATGTCATGTACTAAGATTTCAGTAAAGCCTTTGACACTGTTCTGCACAGGTGACTTATAAATAAATTGAGCACCCTAAGGATGGACCCTAAAGGGACCAACTGGGTTAGAAACTGGATCAGCTTTATCAGCACTGCTATTTAACATTTACATTCAACCCATTTGAAACCTGCTAAGAAATTTCAGCATGTATGCTGATGACATTATGTTCTATATGCCCTTCCACACCCTAACCCCGGACTTCTCAGTCATCTCAGATTACTTCACAGCCATCACAGACTTCCTTGCAGGACTAAACCTAACCATGAACAGCAGTAAGACTAAAGCACTCCTCGTCACTAGAGACACATCTTTCAACCCACCAGCAAAGCTCATACTCCAACACGCAGAGATCTCAATAAAAAAAAAAGTGAAATACTTTGGAATATCCCTTGACAGTAACCTTAATATGCTCTCCCATATCAAGAGGTCAGCCAACATGGCATACCTGAAACTGAAATCACTCCAGCATTTACAACCACTACACCAATACAATGACTACAGAGCAGTATTCCAATCCATCATAACACCTCATCTTGATTATGGCAATATACTCTACCAGGGACTACCAAAACAAGCACTATACCCATTTCAACTGGTGCAAAATACTGCTGCTAGAATCTTAACAGGCACCTCAAGACATCAACACATTACACCCACCCTAAAGAGTTTACACTGGCTGCCAATAGCACAAAGGATAAAATACAAGAAAGCAACCACCATTTATAAAATCCTACATAATCCTGCCTCGAGACCTAATCAGTACAGCACCCACAATAAGGACAAGAAGACCAAGCTGAGAGATCAGGCCTTCAGATGTGAGCAGATAAACCCAAGAGTCTGACTGAAATCCATCTGAGGATAAGCTGCAAGTAGGGGCAAAGCAAGACTTCAACAACAAGGCTTTGTCAGGCCCGATCCCACTACTGTTAGAAACTGATTCCATTAAAGATATCAGGGAACGATTCTTGAGTAAAATCGTGAAAAAACTAGATTCTTGGCTGGAAGTGGTTGTAGATAATTCCTTCTTGAGAAGCAGAACAATCTTCATAATTGATCACAAAGAGATAACATTATATAAGATCGGGCTCCCAGTAAAATTTCTGGCCACATGAATTCCCATTGTTCTCATAATGGAGGCCAGGAATGGTGTGATTACAATCAGAGCCCATGGGGCATTTGCACCAGCAGCAAGGAGCAGACGAAGAGCAGTCATTTTACGATTGCATAACTCCATGGATGAACGTAAAATCATGGAAGCTGTGAAAGTTGCAGGAGAGGTGACTTTTCAAGACCAAAGAGCTTACTTTTTCAAGATTTCGCTGCTGACCTGCAATACAGAAGACAAGACTTTTAGAACATTATGGGGGCTATTTTAGAAACACTATTTGCGATTTACACATGTATAACAAGGCATATATATGTGTAAGTCTCATCCATGTGTCATTGGCCATTTTAGAGAGAATCCAATTTACACATGAATGTCCTCTTATGTGGAAGTTTCAAGGGGACATATCGGGAGCGTAGACTGGAAGTGGCATTTGAAGGACAAAAATCTCCATGTGTAGCCCCCATTTCATGCAGGTAATACATGTGTAAGCTTAAAATTCTTCATGGCCTGATTTACACCTTCTTCCTAGCCTGTGTAGGTCTTCCCTTTACAGGAGAGATTAACAGTGTTATCCTCCTTAATGCCCCCTAGTTTATTTCTCCCTCCAAACTGAAATAGTCAATAGCCTCCTCTGTAGTTAACTAGCAGCAGTTATACAACTAAGTTTGCAAAATGGCTCACATGCACATGTAAGTGCTGACATTTAGACATGCAAATTGTGAAAGGCCAGCATTTACATGTATAAGTTGCCAGATTTCCTCCGTTTATTTTTCCCACATGTGAATTTGTAAAATAGTGCCACATGACACACATGGATGCCAATCCATGTGCGTTCCTGCACTTTCTTTTAGGTATTTTAGAAACAGCTTGATGATTAGCAGAGCCATTTATAAAATAAAGTTGGAATTGAGCGTGTCCCAACCTCGACCTCTCAATTTCTACCTCCATGTAGTATATAAAATGTAACCTAATGGACTTCCAGTGATGTTACCAAGTGAAGGCATCACAATTCTGGAGCTCCTGTCTCTCTCTGGCTCCCTGGCCACATCTTGTTCATATACCCACCATTGGCCATCAGTATTGTGAGTGGCAACCATACTGCATTGAGACCTATTACAGGATGACCCCCTAAAAAGAAGCCTGTTGAACTTAAGAGCTACTTTCATTCTCACATTTGCACAGACAACATGGCAGACCAGGCCCCATGCCTGTGGCAGCATACGGTTGATGATGATAGTGAGATGGAGTCAAAGATGGTGCTCGAATCAGACGTGTGCTAAGATGCTCTCCTTACCTGGATTTGTTTCTTTGGCAATATTTCTTCATGGCTCCTAAGAGGAAAGGGAAACAAGGCAAGAGGGTACATCAGCAGCAACAAGTCTCTAGTGGCCCTATTGACCGGCATGTTGTCCTTACAGCTTTCCGTGGGCCCAGAGCTTGAGTGTCCTCCAGAGGAGCTGGATGTGTCTCTCTGCTTGGGCGAGCCATCTCCCCCACTGCAGCATGATCGAGGTCTCTCTCAACCTCCTAAAGCTTTGGAATCCCCACAGTTGAGTGGGGTTGCAGAACCTGCTATCCAATCTTCACTGGATCAGGGTAGGAGGGATAGAGGCACAAATGGTGGTTTGGAGGTGGTGAGCCTCAGTATGTTGGATCGTAGCCTGAGTCCTGTGGCTTTGGTGTTGAATGTTTCCTGGAAAGCTTCGGTTCCGCTTCCCAAGCCATTGCCCGGCATGTTGGTGCCAGTGCAGGAGATTCACAGCCCAAGAACATTAGACTTGATGATATTTGGGGAGTGCTAAGGAAGATCAAGGCTTCTGTGAGTACTGTGATAAGGAAGCTTATCATAGCTCAGGAAGAAGCTATAGGAAAGGTGAAGTGACTCTGAACAAGCAACCTGTCAGTTCTGGTAGAAATAAGAAAACAGAATTTTCCCATAAAAGACTACCAGTCCCAGAATGCACCAGGTTTCCAACAGCCATTAGAGGAGCTGAAGTGGGGAAACGTGTGTTCAATCAGGAGGGCTATGAGGTAATCCCTAAGCACTCATCTCAAAGGGCAGGGCCTGATTCAGCACAGCTGCGCTGTGTTAGGGAGGAGCACTCGTCTAAGCAGAATAAAGGTAGAGTTTATTCTACAGAGAAGGAGCTTGAGCTTGATCATCTTCATCATCAGGAGGATCATCAGAAGCAGAAGCCAAACCGGACGGACAGAGAGGGAAAGAAACCCTTTGGAAGAAAGAGGAGAAAAGCCTTTGAGAGGTCTAGAAGAGTCCAGAGCAGTACGTATACTGGGAGGCATTCCAAGGGCCAGCATACACCATTGGACTGGGGAAGGCCAGAGGAATGGTGCTGCAGAGCTAGGAATCTCCAGACGGTACCTGTGAGGGAGATGGCTGCACGTGGAAGGGACCCTAAGACCCGTGCCAGAAGGTATGTGAAGAGAGATCCAGTGTCCAGGGATCTGGATTGGAAGGCTGGACATAAGAACTGGACTACATACTGGCCAGGCTATATAGAGAGGAACTCTAACAGCAATGGAAGCTCAGGTATGAACACTGATCTATGCCCTAGCTATAACCTTGAAAGACAGCAGGGAAACAAGTATTCTCCTGAAAGTGCTCCATTGGGAGATTCATCTGTGCCAATCCATGATATTGAACCCATGCTTGTTGAAGAAGAGGGGGTGATAGCAGATGAAGAATCTGTTTACATGGACTGCTCTCTGTCTAAACTCCTTTGGTGATTTTCTGTTACAAAGTACAGCAACCATCACAAAGAAATACAAACTTGTTCTTTAATCTACTCAGAAAAGCTCCTAAGTAGGATTTTTAGCCACGCAGTAGAAAGCAAGCCAGCTAAGGGGTTTCAGCTGGATAACTGCTAGCAATTGAGCCTTACCTAATTGCTTGTGAGCTCTAAGAGAATATTAGCTAAAGCCTACAGAAAAGACCAGTTTGTTACCAACCAGGTCTTATTTCTTTTGCTTTGATTGCCTGATAAGTTAAAATGTTGTTTTCCTGATTTTGTTTTTTTTCCAAGTTTAACACTGAAAGCAAGTAACCTGATTTATGTGCTACCAAGCATATCTGTGTTGGGAGAAATAACCCCATAAATAAATATCTTATTGACTTTACCCAAAAGCACAACTAATTATTGTGAGCAGCTCTGTCTGGTGTGAATGAACTGCATTGCCCACAATCCCTTGCAAATCATATAGATATATGCACTTGCCAAGACTGTGAAGATTCTCACCCAGGCAGCCGTCTGACAGTACAAATATTGCTCAAGTTTCTGACTTTGCCCTGCAAGTTGTGGCCAGGTTTGAAGAGTATGAAGAAGATATTGGTGCTATGCAAAGGTGAGTTGACTCAATGGAGGCTCAAATGTCATCTGTTCAGTCGACGGTGGGAAGTTTTATGAAAGACAGTTTGTCACTGCATTATAAGATGGAGATTGTGGAGAATGCTAATCGATCTAAGAATATATGGCTCTTAAACTTCTCTAAAGTTAGACTGTCGTCTGCCATGGAGTTATGGCGAATGTAATTAAGAGATGTGTTAAAGATCATCAATCCAGAGGAGATACAGCTGAACCAGCTATTTTATCTGCTGCCCAGAAAGAAGGTCAAGTCCGAGGAGGAGGGTGGTATGCAGGGCCGACCCATCCATTAGGTGAGTTAGGCAGCCGCCTAGGGTGGCCAGCCCGGGTGGGTGGCAGCAGCAATACAGGTGGGAAGTGGCGGCGGCACTGGCACACATGGACAGCCATGCCACCTCCCCAACTGCTGCTCCATTTAGGGGGGTGGCGGGCAGCGGTAGTATTTTCAAAAGCAGCATCAAAAGCTGCTGCTTTTGGAAATGCTGCTACAGCCGCTGCCCGCCTCCCCCTCCTGAGACGGCAGCTGGGGGGCGGCAGTGGCAGCAGCTGGGCAGCAGCAGAAGCGGCATCAGTGGGGGGCGGTGAGGCTGTGGTTTCTGCCTAGGATGGCAAAAACCCTTGGGCCAGCCCTGGTGGTATGGACGCTTTGATGTCAGCGGAGAGTTTGGATCTGTCAGCCTTCCTGGAGTCCTCAAGGGACAATATGTATATACAGACCACTCTTGTAGCAGTATTAGGGTCGGACTCTGATAAATCTAAATTATTCAAATCGTATTTCCAATGGAGAGATGTTTCTTTTTGTGGCCAAAGGGTACAGATGTTCCCTGATGTCGCGAGGGCAACACAGGACAAGAGGAAGTTTCCTCATGTTAAAATCCAAGGTGCTTGCGGCAAGGGAGGGGGAGGGATCATTTTTATTTAAAATCCCCCTGGAAATGCCTTGTGCGATATCAGGGTAACACTTTTACTTGTTTTAATCCCACTCAGCTTGAAGCTTTTCTTTCTGATGTTACTTGATTTCTTGTTACTTTGTCTTTCCTGCTGAGGGTTTATAAAGGGGGTTATAGAATTGTTATTGTTTGGGCGTGATCATATTAGTATTTATTTCCTTTTTTGCCAGATATTGGCCTTCTTTTGTTCTGATTTCTTGGGATTCCCCCCTCCCCCCTCCCCCAGGTTTCCTCACTGGAGGACTATAGTATGCAGGGTTAGTTTTTTGTACCACTGTTGCGATTTTTCGCTTTCTTATGTTTATTTGTTCCAGCTAAGAGAGTTCCGTCTTCATTCTGTCCTCTAGCTCAACCCCGATGGATCTAAACAACTTGAGGTAATTAACCTGGTATAACTCCCCTGGGGAAGCTGGAATCTGCACCCCCAAATACCTAATAGGGCTACACACCCACCGAATAAGGAACCTGCCCTTAAGTGCAGCCTCCACCTCCAGTGTTACAGAAACATTCATCACCTCCGTCTTTTACATGTTAATTTTAAAACCGGAGACCCTTCCATACTGCTCCAATTCTCTCACCACGGCAGGAAGTGTCCGCTCCGGGTCCGCTAAGCAGAACAACACATCATCAGCAAACGACGACACTGGATGTTGACTCCCCCCTCTCTCAACCCTCCCTTATGGCTTTATTGGACCAAATGGCTTGGGCCAAGAGTTACATTACCAAAGCGAATAGAAAAGGTGACATGGGGCACCACTGTCGAATCCCCCAGTCCAGGACAAAGCCGTTCAAGTAGCACCCATTCACATTTATGGAAGTCCGTGGCTCTCTTTGTATCCAGCCCAGGCAATTAATCCCAAATCCCATTTTCCGCATTGTCGCAAAAAAGAAGGGCCAATGCATCCTATCAAAGACTTTCATGGCATCTATCGAGAAGAATATGACCTCCTCCTGGCCACCTGCCGCTGCCCAAAGTAGTTCCACCACCCGCTATATACTATCTGCAGCTTGCTGTCCTGTGATCCGGCTGAACCAACTGGGCTACCAAGAACTTAGCTAGGACTTTTACATCCACATCGCTAGAAGGATGCTTGGGTGTATAGGGAGAGGAATGGCCAGCAGAAGAAAAGAGGTGATAATACCTCTGTATAAGTCTTTGGTGCGATCTCATTTGGAGTATTGTGTGCAATTCTGGAGACCGCACCTTCAAAAGGATATAAACAGGATGGAGTCGGTAGAGAGGGTGGCTACTAAAATGGTTAGTGGTCTTCATTATAAAGCATATGAGGACAGACTTAAGGATCTTAATATGTACACCTTAGAGGAAAGGTGGAATAGAGGTGATATGATTGAGGCATTTAAATACCTCCGTGGCATAAATGTACAGGGGGAGAGCCTCTTTCGATTGAAGCAAGTTCTGCTACGAGGGGACATGGGATGAGGGTGAAGGGAGATAGATTCAGGAGTGATATGCGCAAATATTTCTTTATGGAAAGAGTAGTAGATCTGTGGAATAGTCTCCCAGCGGAGGTGGTAGAGATGAGGACAGTAACTGAATTCAAAAAAGCATGGGACAAACACAGAGGATCTCTAAAGGAAAAAAAGGGACTGTTGTAGTTGATGATATGGATGGAAAGACTAGATAGGCCATGTGGTCTTTTTCTGTCATCATTTTTCTGTTTCTATGTCATCTCCTCCCCGCACCTTACTTCTGCACAGCCTCCCATCTGCCAATGCCTCCAAGCCATCAGAGGCCCCTGAGCGCTCCTCACTCCGTCCCCAAAACTGCTCTCTCCAGACATACTTTGATTGAAATTCCTTCTGAGCCGACATACTGGCCCTCTGCCTGCGTCCCACTCTCGACTGCAGGGTTAAGGGGGTTATTATGCACCGCTATGAGGAGAGACTAGATGGAGCTTCACTGAGTTGCATCCATTCGGTGTGCCGGCACTACCGGAAATCCTTCTTATTGTTTATTGCTAATTGTACCCCGACTATTTGTTTCTTTAATTTATGAATATTGTAATTTGTAAAATTGCAAAATAGATAATGAGATGGAGTCAAGAGATGAAGGCCTGGATTGGCACATGAAAGCTTCAGCAGGCAGTCCTGTAACTCAAGCTGATGCGTCAATTATTGGAGCTAAAGAAAAAGGGCAAAAAAAAAGAACTGTTATTCAATATGCAGGAAGCTACAGATCCAACTTGGCAGACTTAGGACTTCAGGTAAAGGAGATTAGCACAGAAATGGAGGCACATGCTGAACTGGAGGACAGAGCACAGCACTTAGAAGCGACAAATGCAGTGTTGGCTGACCGGCTCAAAAATTTAGAAAACTACTCGTGCAGCAATAACATCCGGGTGCATGGTGTGCCAGAGACCGAGGCAATGAAGGATTGTATTGTTCTGATGCAACAAATCTGCAAAGTGATTCTTTCTGCAGGTAATAAGACTGAAGAGTGTACTGGAGAAGCGAGAATTGATCGGGTTTACAGAGCTTTGGCTCCACGCAAGTCTTTTAATAAACCATGAGACATCATCACTTATATCCATTACTTCTCTGAGAAAGAGTCCGTTTGACATAAAGCTCAGACCTGGATACTATCATGTGACAGGACAACCTGATACAGCTTTACAACCATTTGGCCCCAAAACCTTTGCAGCAGCGCCAGGAACTAAAAGAGTTTACTCAAATATTGTGCATGAGCAACATTTGCTTCTAATGGACTTTTCTGTTTTGGGTAGTTTTACTCTCAGTGATAACCACTTACAAGGTCAAGTCCCCTGCAGAGATCAAGCAGCTATTGGTGAAGGCTGGCCTCCTGGAAGCTGAACTTCCTGGAGAGTCATCTAAGAAGCTTCGAATCAATAACCCACATCGATGGCAGCATGTCTCAGAGAGAGGCTGATGCATGAAATGGCAGTCTGATGGGAAGAGTACAGGGTCCCGACAATTTCTTCATCTGATGATAGCACTTTGCTTGTGTTGCAGTGCTTGTGACTCATTTTCTCATCTATCAGACTTTTGTCTGGTGGTTAAACTGGGAGATTTACTTCCTAGGTTGCGATTCCAATCAAAGGTTAAATATTTGGGTATAGGATGTTTGATGGTTGGTTCAAGTGGGAATGAGGTTGACTGTGGGAAGGATGGGAAAAGTGCAGTGGGGATTGTTTCTTGCTGTGTGAGTGTGGCTAAAGGTGGATGGAGGAACAGAAGTTGGATGGATGGTTATTGGATTGGAGTAACTGGAGGAGCTAGGTCATGGGCAGCAGTGGGAGGACAAAGGGATTTAAATAGTGCAGAGTGAGGTTTATTGGACTGTTGATGTGGGGAGGTGACACTGGAGCAGGTATGGGTGAAGACCCAATGTAGCTTTTGAGATTATATTGGTGCTTAAATCTTGCACTATTATTATAGTTGCTTTGTCTCTTATTTGCTATTTGCATCATATTATTGTATTATTTTGATACGAGTGCTACTTGCTACCTTGAATGTGGAGGGAGAGGGGGTTGATTCTCCTGTGAAATGGAAGAAAGTGTTAGTAGCCTTGAAGGAGAATGCTGCTATTGCTTTGATTCAAGAGACTTATTTAGGTCTGCCTGAATACAAGACGCTCCAAAAGGATTGGGTGCACAAGGCAGTCCCTTTTACAGAATATAAGGTTCTTCACGATCCCAGTGGATGTTGATGCTGGTGTTGATGTATGCCCCCCAATGTACATGAGAAAACCTTTTCTCTGCATATTGTTTGAGCTGTCTTGAGGTTGGCCTGTAGACATGTTCTCATAGGAGAGGATCTTAACAGTGTGGCTGATGCCCAGCTGGAAAGGGTGAGTAGGGATCACAAGATTCATAGCTCTGATTGATGGGGTGAGAAGATGCTATATGAAGAGTTGGAGTTGTCAATGCATGAAGAGTTCTACATCCTTTTTCAAAGATTATATCCATATTTCAAGGGTTCATGTAATGCAGAGTTGATTAGACTATATACTAATTTCTGACCATATGTTTTCTTGAGTCCTTTGGTTGGACATTGGTCCTCTAATTATTTCTGATCATGCTCTGATGGTGTTACAATGCCACATTGCTTGGTTGCACTGTGCTCCATTATGGTAGTTCTCCCTAGGATGCATGTGGATGATACAACCTTCCAAGGGTGCTTAGTTATAAAGTTAGAGAAATATACAGAGCATAATCAACAGCGTGAAGATTCACCATATTTGTTTTGGGATGCAGCTAAATCTGTCTTGTGAGGGGAAATGATCATATATGTTGTCATGAGGCTGGAGCTAGAGAAGAAACAGTGTTGAAAAAAACTCCTGATTTTCATGGAACTCAGAAAAGGCAGAGAGCGCAGTTCCGGTGCAGCTCAGCCAGAGGGCGCATGAACAATTACACAGTACCTGAAGCAACGTGCTCTAGCACTGATCACATTAGCAACAAGCAGTTTCACCTGTCCTCAAACTCAGAACCTGCAAACCAGAAATCCCTTTATAAAGGAAACCAGATGATCAGTGAAGGAGGAACAGGAGGAGGAGGAAGAGGAACAGCCAGAGTCAGAGGCAAGAGCAAAAAAATTGTTCTTGTTCTGTTATATATTTAACCATTACATTGTTCTGTTATGCATTTAACCATTCACCGTTCTGTTACGTATTTAACTATTACATTGTTTACTGTCAAAAATTGTTCCATGTAAAACAAGCCCTTGCTTTGTTGACTGTTGTTCAATTGTAAGCCGCATCTGAACTCTGGAAGATGCGGGATATAAATGATTGTTAAATAAATAAATAAATAAATAAAGAGCAGAGACGAAGGCAAGAGCTGGGTCAGAAGGACCAGCAGCTGGAGCAGTGAGAGAAGCCTGGAACAGGAAGGCTTCCATGTGCAGCCAACTCAAGGAGACAGAATCCAAAAGAGGTATACTCAAAGGGATAAAGTCCAGAGAGGCCAAAGGTATTGGAACGGAGTCCAAAGCCAAGCAAACCAAAGAAGCAGCTTGCCTGATGAAAACAACTCTCCTAGCCCAAGTAAGTCTCCTATGCTAAACCAGAGAGGCACAAGGAAAGGAGATTCCTTCTACAGTGATACTTTTGCCAAGAAACACAAAGAGTGGAAATCCACGTCAGGTTTTCCTGGTAACTCTGATTGTGGAGCAGTGCACAGAACAGCTTGTCAGCCTGAGAAGCTACGTCACAAGCTGAGTCCTGGGTGTGGCAGCCTACAGAAGCCAAGGTATGAAAAGCCTTTCATTATAAGGGAAAGTTTAAGTGATGAAAACCTTATGCAAATAGATAAGCTTCAGAAAGTTAGACGAAGTAAAGCTAACCTTTTAAAAACACTTCCCAACAGTGTGATAAGGAAGTTGTATGAGAAACCGAAGAACCCCTGTGAGGAGTTAACAGTCATAGCATTGAAGAAGGTAGTGACCCAGAGTCAATGGACTTTGATTGTGAAACCAGTGTTCCCATTCCTCAGAGTGAACCAATGGAATGTAACTTTTGTTCAAGAACTAGCTTGATTGCCTTGCTAGATGTATAGAGAAAAGAGAACTCTGCATATGGTGAAGTTCATAACCATTTGTTTCCTGATGTTAATTTCTATTGATTTGAAAGAAGCCTTAACCCAGATAAACAGTTAATTGTGAAGCCTACAACCCTTAACTGTTTATATAACGGTGGAACCTTTTTGTTAGAGGAAAGAATTACTTTCATTTTCTTTTGTGTCTTATTGAACCTAAGCGTTGACCGGGGAAATAAAGCCTTATTACCCTACACTTTGGCGTAGATTGTTCTTTATAAGGAGTTCTGCACTACAAGGACCAGAATCCTCTTGGTCCTTCAGCTCAACCACTCCTTAATATAAATTAAATGTCACCGGACGCCCTTATTTCCTACACCAGTAGGGGCGCCTGGGGACAATGTGAGTCATAAGAGGAAAACTTTGAAAAAGACTCTCTTGTCTTTGCATAGGGATCTGTGTGCAGCATGGAAGGCGTTAAGTCGAGCTGACATTCCTGTTCATAGAGAGCAGTTTTTTCAGCTTCCACATTCTCTGAATGAGCTTATCCATCACCGCATGCAGACCCCCCTTCCATCTCGTAGGTCCAGCATCCCTTCCTGTCCTTCCCCTGCAGTGCTTTCATTCACTTACCTTAAATGAAGTATCTCTGGAAGCAGCAGCAATTCACTAATGCTCCCCCTCACCAGCCCCGAAGCCTTCCCTCTACTGCATCATGCCCCTTCTGAGACAACTTCCCGTTACTGGTGGGGGCCTGTTATACAGAGAAGAAAAGGCTTCAGGACCAGTGAGAGGGAGCAATAGTGAATTGCTGCTGCTGCTTCCAGGGATCCTTCATTTAAGGCAAGTGAGTCAAAGCACTGCGGGACTCGCAGGAGGGGGGAGGAGGAAGAGATGCTAGACCCAAGGGGTGGGAAAAGGGTGGAAGAGATCCTGGACCCACGGGGAAAGAGGGGGAAGGGAAAGGGAGAGGGGGATGCTGGCCCATGGGAGAGATGGGTTAAGAATGGGGATGGACCCTTTAAATCCACTGCGATTAATCACACAATTAAAATTTTTAATTGCATAGTTGACAGTGATTAAAATTTTTAATCAATGCCCACTCCTAATTTTTTTGGTTTGAGAACAAGACCAGCGTATGTTTGGCCCAACTGGTGGTGTCAGTAGTAGAGCCCTGGTTTATTTTGGTAATTAAAGATACCATCAGATGACTCTGCATTGAGAACAAAGATATCAATCATCTGTTTCATGCCTTTTATCAACAACTTTATTCTTCCCATCATTTTGACAAGGAGAGCTTTTATGCCTTTTTTGATGGGCTAGCTTTGTTGCAGATTTCGGCAGAGTAGTTAGAGCAGCTCAATCCATATTTTTCTGGAGAAGAAATTCAAAAGGCTATAAAATCTTTGGACTCTCATAAGATGGTTACCTGTTGGAATTTTGTAAGCTACTGGGGCATCATATTGTGCCAACACTGGAAGAGATTTACGAAGAGGTCATGCAACAAGATCATTTTGCTCTTTCCTCTAATTTACAAGAAAATTGAAAATGTCCCTCCAATAAATTAATTGGCTAAGTACCAACAAAAATGCTTTTTTTTGCTTAACTAATTATTTATATAAAGCTTTTTTTTGTAAAAGCTTTTTTTAAAGTAATATCTTCTTGAGGTCTCAGACTTAAACCAGCGCTGGCTACAACGGACTCAGTCCTTAGCCTCAGCATGAAATTGCATCAATGACCTCTAGAGAATGATGTAAAGTTGATATTACTGCTTATCCATCATTTTGAAGTATTGTCTATTTAAGCATATTCATATTGAAATACAGTGTGATATTTATGATAAATGAATGTGCTTATCTGATTTTCAAAAAATACCCCGACGCCACCTTCCTGGTCCGTGTGTGCGTTTCACCAATGTGGGTTTCTTCAGGGGAAGTGAAAATATCAAGCACTCAATCCAAAATCTTCACAACATTTGCGCTAGCACTGTCAATAGAATGTTTCAAATTAATTTCAGCACATGCCTGTCATCAGTAAAATTTTAATAGTTTTTAGTAAGCTTTAAAAGAAATGTTTGCCCAACTGTGAAAAAGTAAAGCAAAATACCTTAATCCTTTGTACTAATACACTTCTCTCTTCATACTGCTTGATTCCAAAAAACGCCGCGCATGCGGGTTCTCACTACGGGAGGTTTTTTAAATCGTGACGTTAATGCGTGTAACAACATACTCGGGATTATATAATCTTAGTAACGCTGGATGTGTCAGCTTTGTATACCAGTATACCTCAGCAGGCAGCGCATGCGGTCATTATGTCATCATTATCAGCCAGGGGTGATTTGACGTCTGCCCATCTTGAATTTATCGCACAGATAACAACTTTAATGATTTTTCATAATTATTTTGAATTTGAAAGTGTATTATATCAACAACTCAAAGGAGTTGCCATGGGGGCCACATGTGCCCCCTCAGTGGCAAATTTAGGAGCCAAGCATGCTGACTTGCCCATGACATTGATATGGCCTGCGCTGAGTGATGGGAAGGGTTATATATCTCACTATTACAAGCACTTCACCGAAGAATATGCTGGGCCGCCCTTTTCAGAGACAATTTTGACGTGATCTTATAACATCATAAGATATGCCATACTGGGTCAGACCAAGGTCCATCAAGCCCAGTATTCTGTTTCCAACAGTGGCCAATCTAGGTCATATGTACCTAGCAGTTTCCCCAAGACACACAAGTTCCACAATGCTTGTACTGGGTCAAGCATTGATATCTTCGGTCACTTCTTAATAATTTTATTTATTTATTTATTTAACAGTATTTCTATACCGTCTTATCGTAAAATCAAGGCGGTGTCACAACAATACAATCAAAAGATGTGGGGGGGAGGTTCATGCAGTGAAGGAGGGTTATGATGTGTGTGGGGGGTAGTTCATGCAGTGAATGCAGTGTTGTAATGTGCGTGTGTAGGAGGAGTTCTAGATTAGGGTGTGCTATGTACAGGGTGCGCTATTATACAGCATGTTCTATGATACAAGGTAGCGTCCAGATAGGGCTTGAGATAAATCCTGTGTCGTTATACAATCTCTCGATAGGGTTGGGGGGGTCTTTGTTGATTAGTCCTTGTTGATTAAGTGACGTGTCCATAATGTTCTATGAACAGAGTTGTCTTCAGCTGTTTGCGGAAGTCTTTGAGGTCCGTTGTCGATCTCAGTTCGTCTGGGAGGGAGTTCCAAATTGTTGGGGCTGCTAGGGAGAGGGCTCTCTCTGTGGTGTCCTTTCGTGTTTTTCTGAAGTCACTCGGGGTGTTGACTCTGTTGGAGGTTCCTTTTCTTCTTGGGCGGGTGCTGTTGTCTGGATGAATGAGGGTGTGCAGGCTGTTGGCTGAAATGTGGTGCTTGATTTTGAAAATGTTTATTATTGTTTTGTATTTGATGCGTGAGCTGATTGGGAGCCAGTGTAGATCTTTGAGAACCGGGGTAATGTGTTCATGTTTTGTTGAGCCAGTAATTATGCGTGCTGCGGTGTTTTGGGCTAGTTGAAGCGGTTTGAGGGTTTGTTTTGGTAGACCAAGGTAGATGGGGTTGCAGAAGTCCATTAATGGGGTGATGAGTGCTTGGCACACAGTGCGGAAGTGTTCTGTGTCGAGGAGGGGTTTAAGCTGTCTGATGATTCTCATTCTGTGGTATGCATTCTTGACCGTATTGTTAACGTGAGATTTGAGATTTAGTTCGTTGTCTATGGTTACTCCAAGGTATTTTACTTCGGATTTCATTGGTATGGTTGTGTCTGCTATTCTGATGTCCGGTGGGTGGATGAAGTCGGGGTTGCGAGTGATTATTAGTGCCTCAGTCTTGCTGTAGTTGATTGAGAGGTTGTTGTTCGTACACCAGTTTGTCATTTGTGTTAGGCATTCTGTTATTTTATTGTAGTCTGGGTTGTTGGTTGAGATAGGCGTGTATATCATAATATCGTCTGCATAGATGGTGTATTGAATGTTGTTCGCTTTCAGGATGTCGCATATTGGCTGAATGTATATGTTGAACAGAAGTGCCGAGAGGGCGGATCCTTGAGGTACTCCTTGGCGTACTTTTATGGGTTGCGAGGTGTTGTGGCCTATCTTGACTTGTATCTGCCTGTCGGTGAGGTAGGATTGGAACCATTTTAACGTGGTACCATGAAGTCCAATTTTCTTTAGTCTTTCCAGGAGGGTTGGGTGGTCAACTGTGTCGAAGGCGGAGGAGATGTCGACAAAGATCATTAGGATACCTTTGGTGTTGTTGTCTATGACTCTGAGGATGTTGTCTATGAGGTAAATCAGCAGTGTTTCGACTCCATGTTGGGGGCGGAAGCCGTGCTGGTTGTCGTCTAGAGGAGCATGGTTGTCAATATGTTCCTGTAGCTGTTGTTGCACTGCTTTTTCTATGATTTTAGCCAGAAAGGGTATGCTGGATATTGGTCTGTATGCTGCAGGGTTGCTCTTGTCGAGGGTTGTTTTCTTCGGTATTGGGCGAACTGTAGCTTGTTTTAGTTGAGCTGGCAGGAGACCCTGGGTGAGTGATTTGACCACAATGCCGTGTATGATGTGGATGAAGCTTGATTTGGTGGCCTTGATCCATGAAACTGGGCAGGGGTCCGTGGGCGCGGTGCTTGTTCTGATTGCTGAGATGATGTGGGAGATCTGTTCTGTTGAGGGAGGGTAGAAAGCGTCCCATGTCTTGGGGTGGGAATCAGGCAGGGTTGAAGAGCTGGTTGTAGTTGGTTCTGTGGAGTGGAATTTGTCTTTGATGTGATCAGCAAATTTTTGTGGATCTATTTGTATTTCCTCTTCTGTTTTCTGTTCCTTTGTGAGGATTTTCACTATTTCAAAAAGCTCCCTGGGTTTGTTTATGGAGGTGTTTATCAAGTTTGTATGGTATTCTTTCTTGGATTGGTTGATGTGATCGGTGTATTGTCTTTGGTTTGTTAGGTAGGTCTGCTGGTTTTCAGGTGTCTTGGATTTTCTCCATCTCCGTTCCAACTTTCTGAGTTCTCTTTTTTCTTGTCGTATGGTTGAGGAGTACCAGGGTTTGTGATGTCTCTTGTTGTTGCAGTGTTTCTTTGGTCCGTTAGCTGTAGCTGTGGCGGCGTTGGATAGTGTGTTGTTCCAGTTGGTTATTTGAGTCTCCAGGTTGTCTGTTTTTGTTGACAGTTGATTTAACGTGTCTAGTAGGAAGGTGTCTCTGTCGAAGTTCTTGAATCGCCTTTGTGTGGGGGAATTGTTGGTTTGTTTGTTGTGATTGTCGTTTTGAAGTTGCAGTATGATCTTGATTACGTGGTGATCTGACCAGGGGACTGGGGTGATGGAAGGTGTTGAGATTAGACCTTTTGAGGTAAGAGAGTTGGTTGCGAATATGAGGTCTGGTGTAGAGCCGTGTCTGTGCGTAGGGGCGTTGATGATTTGGGTGTATTGAAGTGATGCCATTGCTTGGAGGAAGGCATCCGCATCTTTGTTGTTGGTGGACTTGAGGTTGAAGTCACCTAGCAGGAGTGTGGGTTTGTTAGTTGCTGTGAGGGCGCATGCTGTTTCGAGCGTTGCTGCCAGTTCATCAGGTGGGGCTCGGGGAGCTCTGTAGGTTAGGCAGAGAGCCACGTGTTTGTTCATGATGCTGAGTGTGTTGCTTTGGGGAGAGTCGGTGGAGCTGTGTGTTTTGAACTTCAGGCATTTCTTAGCAATTATGAGGACCCCTCCTCCGCGTTTGTGGGTGCGTGGGCAACTGTAAGCTGTGTAGGTGTCTGGTACCAATTGGTTGAGTAGAACAGTGTCGGTGGGGTTGAGCCAGGTTTCTGTAATGCAGAGTATGTCTGGTTGGTGGTCATCTATGTGGTCTGCTAATGTGTGTATCTTGTTGCATATGGACCTCGCGTTTATGAGCTCTATGGTGGTTTGCTCTGTTGTGTTGTGTGACTCCGTTGAGAATTGTGCGAGGGGGTGTGATTTGTGTGTGTTTTTTCTTCTTGCAGTTGATGTGCTGTGTGTGGCGGGGTGATTGCATTGTGGAACTATGTATTGCCAGGTGGAGGGTGGGTGCCATTGGGGGTTATGGTGTAGGTAGTGAAGGTGAGGGTCTGGTGGTAGGATATGTGTGAGGAGGAGGCTGAATGGTAGAAACCATGTTGTGATCATGGTGGTATGCTGTGATGTTCTGTGTGAAGTCTGCTTGCGGTTTCGGATGTCTGATGAGGTGTGCACAGTTTTCGTACAGTTCACTGTCCTTGGTGAATGAGTTTATGAAACTCACCTGGTCGGTTTCGTTGGAGTTGCTGTTCAGCGTTGGTAGGCTCGTCACAGCTTGGGGAGCTCGAGGTGCGTGAGGATCGTTGTCGGCGAGCTCAAACCCGGCCTGGGGAGCTCAAGCCGTGGTTGCCTTTTACCCGCGTGTTCAGCGAGGTGGGGGGTACGTTCCCGGGTTTGGTGGAAGCGGCGCAGCTTTCTCGGCGTGGTGTACTGCCCGGACTGGGCAGGAGCACTCCCACTGCCCCGATAGGGCAGGAGTTCAGGCAGGGAGAAGCCGGGCTTGCAGGCAGCAAAGCGGGTCCCTCTCGGTAGGGACGCCGCTACTTATTGCAGGTTTCTGGGCGGGCTGTCCAGCTCCCACTGCCCGGATTGGGCAGGAGCACTCCCACTGCCCCGATAGGGCAGGAGTTCAGGCAGGGAGAAGCCGGGCTTGCAGGCAGCAAAGCGGGTCCCTCTCGGTAGGGACGCCGCTACTTATTGCAGGTTTCTGGGCGGGCTCTCAAGCTCCCACTGCCCGGATTGGGCAGGAGCACTCCCACTGCCCCGATAGGGCAGGAGTTCAGGCAGGGAGAAGCCAGGCTTGCAGGCAGCAAAGCGGGTCCCTCTCGGTAGGGACGCCGCTACTTATTGCAGGTTTCTGGGCGGGCTCTCCAGCTCCCACTGCCCGGATTGGGCAGGAGCACTCCCACTGCCCCGATAGGGCAGGAGTTCAGGCAGGGAGAAGCCGGGCTTGCAGGCAGCAAAGCGAGTCCCTCTCGGTAGGGACGCCGCTACTTATTGCAGGTTTCTGGGCGGGCTGTCCAGCTCCCACTGCCCGGATTGGGCAGGAGCACTCCCACTGCCCCGATAGGGCAGGAGTTCAGGCAGGGAGAAGCCGGGCTTGCAGGCAGCAAAGCGGGTCCCTCTCGGTAGGGACGCCGCTACTTATTGCAGGTTTCTGGGCGGGCTCTCCAGCTCCCACTGCCCCGATAGGGCAGGAGTTCAGGCAGGGAGAAGCCGGGCTTGCAGGTTTATGGACCTTTCCTCCAGGAACTTGTCCAAACCTTTTTTAAACCCAGCTACACTAATAGCCTTTACTACATCCTCCGGTAACAAATTCCAGAGTTTGATTACACATTGAGTGAAAAAATATTTTCTTTTATTAGTCTTAAATAGTTTACCCTGTAGCTTCATTGCATGTCCCCTAGTCTTTCTATATTCTCATAACGTAAACAATCGATCTACGTTTACCCGTTCCACTCCGTTCATTAATTTATAGACCTCTATCATATCTCCCCTCAGCCGTCTCTTTTCCAGGTTAAAGAGCCCTAACCTTTTTAGCCTTTCTTCATAGGAGTATCCTTCCATCCCCTTTACCATTTTGGTGGCTCTTCTCTGAACCTTTTCTAAAATCGCTATATCCTTTTTAAGATACGGCGACCAGAATTGCACACAATATTCAAGGTGCGGTCTCACCATGGAACGATATAGAGGCATTATAATATCTTTTGTTTTATTTTCCATTCCTTTCCTTATCATAACTAGCATTCTATTTGCTCTCTTGGCCGCCGCTGCACACTGGGCCGAGGGTTTTAATATGGTATCCACAATGACGCCTAAATCTTTTTCCTGGGTGGTGGTTCCTAATGTGGACCCTTGCATCGTGTAACCATAGTTTGGGTTGTTCTTCCCTAGGTGCATAACCTTGCACTTGTCCACATTAAATTTCATCTGCCATTTTGATGCCCAGTCTTCCAATTTATCAAGATCCTCTTGCAATTTTTCACAATCCTCTTGGGTTTTAACAACTTTAAATAGTTTTGTGTCATCTGCAAATTTGATAACCTCACTCGTTATTCCACTTTCCAGGTCATTTATGAATATGTCAAAAAGCAGCGGACCCAGCACAGATCCCGGGGGTACACCACTATTCACCTTTCTCCATTGGGAAAATTGGCCATTTAGCCCTACCCTCTGCTTTCTATCTTTTAACCAGTTCCTGATCCACAATAGTACACTGCCTCCTATCCCATGACTCTTTAGTTTTGCCAAATGTCTCTGATGAGGGACCTTGTCAAAGGCTTTCTGAAAGTCCAGATACACAATATCAACCGACTCACCTTTGTCCACCTGTTTATTCACTCCTTCAAAAAAACATAACAGATTAGTAAGACAAAATCTTCCTTGTCTAAAGCCATGTTGGCTGTCTCCCATTAGGTTGTGACTATCTACATGCTGAGTAATTTTATTCTTTATGATGGTTTCTACCATTTTTCCTGGTACTGACGTCAGGCTCACCGGTCTGTAGTTTCCCGGATCACCCCCTGGAACCCTTTTTAAAAATTGGTGTTACATTGGCGATCCTCCAATCTTCAGGTATTAGAGATGATTTTAATGATAGTTCACAGATTACTGATAGCAGGTCTGCAATCTCATATTTCAGTTCTTTCAACACCCTTGGATGTATACCATCCGGCCCAGGTGATTTGCTACTCTTCAGTTTATCTAATAGTTGTAAAACATCTTCCCGATGTATCGATATTTCCTTCAATTCTTCCGCACCTTTAAATACCACTTCAGTCATGGGTAACATCCCTACATCTTCCTCAGTAAAGACCGAAGCAAAGAATTCATTCAGTCTCTCCGCTATCGCCTTGTCGCCTCTTAGTGCTCCTTTAACCCCTTTATCATCGAATGGACCAACTGACTCTCTCACAGGTTTTTGCTATGAATGTACTTGAAAAGGTTTTATTTTGCGTTTTTGCTTCCGCAGCAAGCTTCTTCTCAAATTCTCTCTTTGCCTGCCTTATCAATGCCTTGCATTTGACTTGCCAGTGCTTGTGCTGTTTCCAGGTTTCGTCGTTTGGCTCTTTTTTCCATTTCCTGAAAGATGCTTTTTTGGCAACAGCCTCTCTGACCTCACCTTTAAACCATGCTGGCAGTTTTTTGGACTTCCTTCCACTTTTCTTAAAGCGTGGAATACAGCTGGTCTGGGCTTCCAAGATAGTATTTTTCAACAACAACCAAGCTTGATGTACGTCTTTAACCTTTGCAACTGCTCCTTTTAGTTTTTTCTTAACTGTTTTCCTCATTTTATCATAGTCTCCCTTTCGAAAGTTAAAAGGTAGTACTGTGGATTTCCTTACTATCCCTCCTAAACTAATTTAATCAAACGCAATCATGCTATGATCACTATTGCCAAGTGGTCCCAACACCCTTATCTCTTGCACTAGATCTGGTGTTCCACTAATGACTAGGTCTAATATGGCTTCCCCTCTGGTCGGTTCATGAACCAGCTGCTCCAAGAAGCAGTCATTTATTTCATCTAGAAACTTTATCTCCCTAGCATGTCCTGACGTGACACTGACCCAGTCGATACCGGGGTAATTGAAATCACCCATTATTATTACTGCGCTGTAACTTTTGTTAGCTTCCTTGATTTCTTTGAGCATTTCATCATCCATTTGGTCATTCTGGCCAGGTGCTCGATAGTACACCCCCACTGCCATTGCCTTCCCCCTTTTATATGGAATTTCAATCCATATAGATTCTACAGCAGATTTTGTTTCCTGCAAAACTTTAATCCTTTCTGAGTCAATGCCCTCTCTAACGTAGAGCGCAACCCCTCCACCAATTTGATCAGCTCCTTCATTACGATATAGTTTGTACCCAGGTATCACAGTGTCCCACTGGTTGTCCTCCTTCCACCATGTCTCTGATATTCCAATCATATCTAACCTTTCATTTAGTGCTATATATTCTAACTCTCCCATCTTATTCTTTAGACTTCTAGCATTTGCATACAAGCATTTTAGAGAATGTATTTTATTCATGTTAATTTGGCTATTGTTAGACATGGGTAAATTGAGATCTTTAAGCTCTGTCTGCTCCATACTTGAGGGCATTTGGGCTACTTTACTCTTTTGTGGAACCTCTCTGCTTTTGGTAGTATCCTTCAAGGATACATTCTTCCGAACCATCCGTTCTTGGGCAACTGTCGGCTTTCCCCTAATATCTAGTTTAAAAGCTGCTCTATCTCCTTTTTAAAGGTTAATGCCAGCAGCCTGGTTCCATCCCGGTTAAGGTGAAGCCCATCCCTTCGGAAGAGCCCCTCCTTTCCCCAGAATTTTCCCCAGTTCCTAACAAATCCAAAACCCTCATCTCTGCACCATTGTCTCATCCATGCATTGAGACTCCGGAGCTCTACCTGCCTTTTGGGTCCTGCGCGTGGAACAGGAAGCATTTCGGAGAATGCTACCATGGAAGTTCTGGATTTCAACTTCCTACCTAAAAGCCTAAATTTTGCCTCCAGAACCTCCCTACCACATTTTCCTATGTCATTGGTACCGACATGTACCAAGACAGCAGACTCCTCCCCGGCACTATCTAAGACCTTATCTAGGTGGCGCGTGAGGTCCGCTACCTTCGCATCAGGCAGGCATGTTACCAGGCGATCCTCACGTCCACCAGCCAACCAGCTATCTACATGCCTAATGATCGAATCACCAACTATAACGGCTGTCCTAACCCTTCCCTCATGGGCACATGGCCCTGGAGAAACTTCCTCGGTGCGAGAGGGTTTTACATCCCCTGGAGGACAGGTCCTAGTTACAGGATCACTTCCTGCCACATCAGGGTGATGCTCTCCTGTCACGTGACCTCTCTCCTCCATGGCAACAGGGGTGCTGCCAGACTGGAGGTGGGACTTCAGGACTATATCCCTGTAGGTCTCTTCTATGTACCTCTCTGTCTGTCTTATGTTTTCCAAGTCTGCTACTTTAGCCTCTAGAGAACGGACTTGTTCCCTGAGAGCAAAGAGCTCCTTGCACCTAGTGCACATGTAAGACCTCTCACCAACTGGGAGAAAATCATACATGTGACACTCAATGCAAAAGACTGGAAAGCCCCCATCCCGCTGCTGGACTGCTGTCTGCATCTTAGTTTTAAGTTTGTGTCTAGATCTTTAAGTTCTTACTTACTAGGGGTTGCTATGGGTATTTATACCAATAAAACTGTACCTAATACGTTTAATATACCTTGTTCACCTGAAGCTTAATTAATCTCAGGTCCTTAGTGTATGACTGATTTGGGTAATGAGCTTCACCTGAAAGCACCTCCTGTCTTTTAAGATGTGTAAGTACCTATAAAGCTACGATTATCCCAGGGGAGGGAGGGAAATAACACTTATTAAAAGAGGGCTGCTACACAGTACCCTGTCTTGTGCTGCTGAGGTAAGCTAAATTCTGATTTGATTTAAATTATAGCTCTTAGCTGCTGCTAGGCTCTAACTTCTTATGAAATTTAAACTACAAGCTCTCTGCTGGGTTCTAAATTTAACCAGAAAGCTCTCTTCTGTGTTTTAAAACTAAAAGTACTTTTCTGATGCTAGGCCCTGAGTGACTATTAAATGTACACTACAAGCTCTCTGCTGGGTTCCAAATGTAACCAGAAAGCTCTCTTCTGTGTGTTAAATTTAAACTAACAGTACTTTGCTGTTACTTGGCCCTGAGTGACTATTAAATTTAAACTACAAGCTCTCTGCTGGGTATGAAATGTAACCAGAAAGTTCTCCTCTGTGTTTTAAATTCAAACTTTAATTGCTGCTACTAGGCCCTAACTGATCCAACAAAAAACAGTGGGTTCACAGAATAAGTAGCTTTAATACAAAGAATTCTTTTTAGAAAATTACCAGAAGTATATACTCACAGTTGCAGATTTCTCTCCAGAAGTAACAGTCCCCCTTTCTAGTCCTTCAAGTCCTTGCAACTTGTGAATTGAGCTTCAGGAGGCTTTTGTTGAGAAGGTGGTTGGTGGCTGCACTATTGCAGACAGTGCTCAGCTCCAGGAAGTTCATTTTAAGAGCATCCATAGGCTTTATATGAATCCTTGGTGGATTTGCAAGGTTGGGGTGCTATGTACTTGGAAGTGTAAGAAATGTGATGATCCAAATGGTACTTAAGAGAACATAAGAACATAAAATATGCCATACTAGGTCAGACCAAGATCCATCAAGCCCAGTATGCTGTTTCCAACAGTGGCCAATCTAGGTCACAATTACCTAGCAGTTTCCCCAAAGGACATAGGTTCCACAGTGTTCGTATTGGGCAAGCAGTGGATATCCCGGGTCCGCTTTAATAATGGTTTATGGACCTTTCCTCCAGGAACTTGTCCAGACCTTTTTTAAACCCGGCTACACTAACAGCTTTTACTACATCCTCCAGTAAAAAATTCCAGTTTGATTCAGTTTGAATATTTCAGTTTCCATTGTCTGTTACAAGCCTGCTTCACAGGGTGAGGCTAATTGAATCACCTCTACAACTTGTCCACAAGTACCTGATCAACTCTAGTCTTCACAGCTTCAAGAAACTCCACACAGCTAAGCTTTCAGACTTTTCTATTGCCTGTTTCTTTATATAGATTTTAACTATTGGATATACGTTTTTAGGAATATTCTGACTGCCTACATTCCTTACATAGCCTTTAAATCAGATATCTGATTATGCCCTCAGTTCATATAAGGCCTACTGGCCAGGGACCTTAGGTTCCTGCCCACCCCACCCTTCACCCCACCCACCCCAGGGCTGCATTGCCTATATAGTCATCATAAACATTGACGTCTGTCCTTTGACATTAGGTGTTACACTCACCTTTTCTCCTTCTCCTTCTCGGACCGCTTAATCAGCATGTCGTGTATTCAGTGCAATAATTGCGGTGCTTTCATTCTGAGAAGAAACATTTGGAACCTAAGAGCTTGCCCTATATGCCTCAAGTTAGCTGCTATGCATAAAGAATTGACTCTACTACGGGAAGAATTAGCTGCAATTAAACACACCTGTTCTAGGGTACAAATGGAACAAAATCCACCATTGCTCCCACAAAGAATCAAACAACCCAGGAACAAATGGATCACAGTGGGCTCTGATAGGTTGCGATCTGTAACGCACAGACATCCTATACATCAAGAAATATCCATGCATAATGCCTTCTCTGCCTTGGATAATGAGGGTGCCCAATCCGTGGAAACTGAAGCACCCTTAAATGAGAGAGTCAATGCCCAATCTACTGATAATGCACCAAATATGAAGAAAAAAATCACAAAACAGAAAACTACTACTGCTTGGAGATTTCATCATCAAAGGCATCAACTTGGGAACACAGTTTAAAGGAGAAAAGATGGTCAAATTCCTCCCAGGCTCTTCAGCCAGCAGGAATACAAACCAGACTGTTGATATAGTTATTACAGAAAGTGAGCACTCCAAAACTGATGTTGTCCTCCACTTGGGCACAAATGACCTGGCTAGAAACAGTTCCTCTGTAGTTCAGAGAGACTTCCAGACTCTGGGAGAGAAACTCAAGCTCATTGTTAACACTATAGCATTCTCAGAAGTTCTACCTGTTCATGGTAAGGGGTCAGAAAGGCTGCATCGCATAAACAACTTTAATACATGCTCCAAACCTGATGCAAACAAGAAAGATTTAGATATATTGGCGACCGGGGAAACAGTTGGACCAACAAGAGACTATACTGTGCTGATGGACTGCATCTCTCCGTTACAGGGAAAAGGATCCTCGGTGAAAGATTCATGCATTATATGGACAAGCATTTAAACTAGGGAAAGGGGGTGACGGATGGAGAAGGACAAGTTCAGGATGTCACTCCCAGCAAAAGCAAAATTACTTTGGAAACAGCTACACTTTTAAACCACACATTAATGGCAAGTGGGAAAGGGCATTTAGAACAAAATCCATGCAAAACACAGGCAAGTCAATCAACGAATGCTGGAAAGCAATGAGCACAAATGCTTGAACAAAGTTCCTGATCTGGAAGCCCTAATGGTGGAAATGGACTTGGACATTGTGGCCATTACAGAAACATGGTTTAACGAGTCACATGAATGGGATATAGCCATAGCTGGCTATAATCTATTTAGAGGAGATAGAGAGGGTAGAAAAGGAGGAGGAGTAGCCCTGTATGTCAAAAGCAATATTAAAGCTGCTAAAATGCAGGGGACGTGGGGAAAAGAAGTGCTGTGGATTGTGTTGGAAAGAGGAGATGGCACCGTCATCCATACTGGTGTAGTCTACAGGCTCCAACTCAAACCAAAGAAATGGATAGTGAATTGATTGCTGATATTGCAAAGATAACCATGAAGGCGGAAGTGATCATATTGGGTGACTTTAATTTACCCAATGTGGATTGGAGTATTCCTTCTGCAAATCTGAAAAGAAGTAAAAAAAATTGTAGATGCCTTTCGAGATGCATTACTTAGACAAATGGTGATGGAACTGACTAGGGAGTGCTCTGTACTGGATTTAGTGCTCACCAATGGAAATAGCATGTCGAATATCCAGGTAGGTGCCCATGTGAGCAGCAGTGATCATCTTACAGTGTGGTTTGAGATAAAAGCCAAGGTAGAATCCAATCCCAGCAAACTCCTAGACTTCAAAAACACAGACTTCAACAAAATGGCCAAGTACCTTAAGAAGGAGTTGGCAGGGTGGGAGGGGAAAAGGGAAGTAGAATTGTAATGGGCTAAACTAAAGGAGGAAATAAAAGGGGCAACAGATACGTAAGGAAAGTAAATAAAAACAAGAGGAAAAAGAAACCTATTTAGTTCTCCAAAGAAGTGGCTGCACAAATAAAGGCAAAAACCACAGCTTTCACAAAATTCAAAAGTTTGCAAACATCGGAACGCAGAAAAGAATACAGAATCGAACTAAAAGAGACAAAAAGAGAAATAAGGACTGCAAAATCAAAGGCAAAAGAAAAGATGGCTAAAGATGGGAAGTGTGGCAACAAAACTTTTTTCAGGTATATTTGGGAGAAGAGGAAGATCAGAGGTGGAATTGCAGGTCTCAAAAGTGCTGAGAACAGATTTGTGGAAAGTGACATTGAAAAAGCGAAAATGCTAAACAAATACTTCTGCTCTGTTTTTACTAGAGAAAATCCAGGAGAAGGACCACCTGTGATTGACAAATATACAAATGGGAATGGAGTAGATACCACACCATTCACAGAATATGATGTGTTAGAGCAGCAGCTTGCAAAACTGAAAGTGGCCAAGGCCATGCAACCGGATGGGATACATCCTAGGATACTGAAAGAGCTCAGAGGGGTTCTTGAAGGGCCGTTAAAGGATGTTTTCAACAGATCCTTGGAAACAGGAGAGGTTCCTCAGGACTGGAGAAGAGCTGACGTGGTACCTCTTCACAAAAGTGACAGTAGGGAAGAAGTGACAAACTACAGGCAAGTAAGCCTTAACTCGGTGGCGGGAAAAGTAATGGAAGCACTCCTGAAAGTGTGAATAGTGGACTTCCTCGAAACCAACAGGTTGCATGATCCCAGGCAACATGGTTGTACCAAAGGACAATCTTACCAAACAAATCTGATTGAGTTTTATGACTGGGTGACCAGAGAACTAGATCAAGGGCATGCAATGGATGTGATCTACCTAGATTTCAGCAAAGCCTTTGACACTGTTCCTCATAGGAGGCTTATCAATAAACTCAACAGCCTGAGGATGGGTCCCAAAATGGTTAACTGGATCAGAAATTGGTTGACTGACAGATGACAGAAGGTGACGGTAAACGGAACTCATTCGGATAAAAGGAAGATGATTAGCGGTGTGCCCCAGGGTTCGGTCCTGGGGCAGGTATTGTTCAATATATTTGTGAGTGATATTGCTAAGGACTGAATGGAAAAGTCTCGATTTGCAGATGACACGAAAATTTGCCACAGAGTGGACTCCCCATGAGGAAAGATCTACAAAAGCTGGAAAAATGGTCTAATGCTTGGCAGTTAAGATTTAATGTGAAGAAGTGCACAGTCATGCACTTGGAAAGCAGAAATACAAGGGTATGCAGTAGGGGGCAAGAGGTTGGTGTGTTCGGACCAGGGGAAGGACCTCGGAGGGATTTTTTTCTGAGGATCTCAAGGTGGCGAAACAGTGTGACAAGGCAGTGGCAAAAACCAGAAGGATACTGGGTTGCAAACAGAAAGGAATTACCAGCAGAAAGGAAAAGGTACTAATGCGACTGTGAAAGTCGCTGGTGAGGCCTCACTTGGAATATTGTGTTCAGTTTTGGAGACCATCTCTCGCAAAGCACATAAAGAGACTGGAAACAGTTCAGAGGAAACCAATGCCTGAGTTAGAAGACTTATAAGAAGAGACTTGATGACTTAAATATGTACACTCTAGAGGACAGAAGGGACAGGGGAGATATGATTCAGACCTTTAAATAGTTAAAGAGTATTAATGAACAAATAAACCTCTTCCAAAGACAGGGAAGCTGTAAAACTAGAGGGCATAACATGAAGCTGCAAGGGGGTAAACTGAAAGGCAATGTCAGGAAATACTTTTTCACTGAAAGGGTGGTGGATGCTTGGAATGACTTCCCGATGGGTGGGGGAAAATACAATGACAGAATTCAAAATGGCATGAGACAGACATAGTGGATCCCTTTTTAGCAACAGGATAAAATCAAAACAAACATAACTACGTCTTATATCTCAGTAGATAGTGGTGACCTACACGGAGGGGTGGGTACACCCCTAAAGAAAGGCATGGGGAGGGGTGACCAGCACAGAGCGGCAGGTGCACCTACTCTTGCTGCCTTGCTGGGCAGACTAGATGGACAATACTGGTCTTTTTCTGTCGTCATATACTATGTTATGTTGAGTGAAAAAATATTTTCTCTTATTAGTCTTAAATAGGTTACCATGTAGCTTCATTGCATGTCTCCTAGTCTTTCTATATTTTGATGATGTAAATAATTGATCTACATTTACCCGTTCCACTCTATTCATTAATTTATAGACCACTATCATATCTCCCCTCAGCCATCTCTTTTCCAAGTTAAAGAGCCCTAACCTTTTAAGCCTTTCCTCATAGGGATATTCTTTCATCCCCTTTACCATTTTGGTGGCTCTTCTCTGTACCTTTTCTAGTAATGCTGTATCTTTTTTAAGATACGGCGACCAGAATTGCAACAATATTCAAGATGCAGTCGCAGCATGGAACAAAACAGAGGCATTATAATATCCTTTGTTTTATTCTCCATTCCTTTCCTTATGATTCTTAGCATTCTATTTGCTCTCTTGGCCGCCGCTGCACACTGGGCAGAGGGTTTCAACATCTTATCCACGATGACCTTGCATCGTGTAACTATAGTTTGGGTTGTTCTTTCCTAGGTGCATAACTTTGCACTTGTCCACATTAAATTTCATCTGTCATTTGGATGCCCAGTCTTCCAATTTATCAAGGCCCTCTTGCAATTTTTCACAATCCTCATGGGTTTCAACAACTTTGAATAGTTTTGTGTCATCTGCAAATTTGATTACCTCACTCATTATTCCCATTTCCAGGTCATTTTCAAAAATGTTAAAAAGCAGCAGACCTAGCACAGATCCCTGGGATACTCTACTGTTCACCTTTCTCCATTGGGAAAATTGGCCATTTAGCCCTATCCTCTGCTTTCTATCTTTTAACCAGTTCCTGATCCACAACAGTACACTGCCTCCTATCCCATAACTTTTTAATTTTGCCAAAAGTATCTCATGAGACTTATGAGCACTGAGTGTAGAGCTGCCCTGTCATTGCTGTCCTTTGGTAAACAATTTGGAACCGTGTAACAGAGCTTCTCCATCAGCAGGTACAATTGAATCCTCTGATCTGTTTGTTAGATAATACTGATGATCTTACCTTGGGATGAGATGCTGTTCTCATTCTCTTGTTTTATAGCAAAAAAAATGCATTTTCATACAATAGATACAGGAGTGCCCTCCTGATTCAACACATTTGTGTAATCAGATGCATAATTTGCTCTGTATGGAACAATTATCAGTGCTGCTGGCTGGGAGCCAAAAAATGCAGAAGTGTTTGAATGTTTGGGATCCTTTTATGCAATTTCTTCCGTTGAGCCTTCAAAGTTTGCTGGTGAATACACTGCAATCTTAAATGCAATGGCATGGGTGTTACGTATTTGTTGTGGTTTTTGCTGTGGGTAGGGACAGTGGGATGGGGTGGGGCAGAGATTGGAGTTTATGGAAAATACGGAGTCATGTGGTAACATCTTTGCTTTCTATTGTCTGTTCTGGAGTGAAGTTTGCTGTTATTTGTGGTTTCTAATAAATATATTTGCACTAAATGTAACTTGAGGTAGTTGGGAGTACAATATGCAGTGCTTTACCCAGTCAAGCTGAAAGTGCAACATAAAGAGAAAACTGTGCTACTAGAGTCAGTTAAGGCAGTGGAGCAATTTATTACACAATTGGAGAAAGTCCAGTGAGTCAATGAAGATTCCTAATCAGGATATAGTGTAACTGCAAGCAGAGAAGAGTTATGGCAAGGAGCAATGGATCTATGTAGAGGGCTCTATTCATGTTGCTGGCCCATATGGGTTTTGCCTTATTCTGATTTTTCAGCCCCGAGCTCCAGGCTTGGAAGCTCTGATCTGGGATTTCTGAATTTGCAACTCCCAAGCAGCCAATTGACTACCAAGGTTGCGACTATCCTTGTAATTAGTAACCGTGTGCTTCATTCTTCCAGAGCAAACACTCAGGGGTTTGTCAGATCTTTTGTGGGTGAATAGGTAGATACGTGTGCTTGGTAAGGTGGGAGGGAGAGAGTGGTTCGGAGATGGTTTCTGGAGGTATGCAAGGTTAGATGTGGATGAGGAGAGAAGGTTTGTTTATGGAGTTGGTAGGCATGACTCCTACATTTGAGAGGACATTTAGTTCCATGGTTTGATCTCAATGTACAATTCTGAAGGTGAATATAGACTAGTAAGAGAAGGACAGGTTCTGGGTTGGAGGGGCTGAATGGAATGGTAGGGTGGGGTTTGGTGTATTAAAGTTGCTTGTTTTGAGGATTGGAATAAGATAGTGTAAAGGTACAAGTCTTACTTGAGGTCTGCTGTGGTCCTAGGCAAATGGTGGGGAGAATAGGAAACAGATTTGGATGGGGGTTATTATTGATTGCTATCAGTACAATGGTATTTCATGGGCATGTAGGATTTGCTTCTTCTTCGGGAACACGAAGGAGAAAGGGGCACATCCAGGACCAGTGCTACCATTAGATGAATTAGGAGGTTGCCTAGAGTGCCAATGGTCAGAGGCTACCTATCTCCAGGATGTGCAGCAGTGGCAATACTTTCAAAACGGCTTCACAGCGCTTACCTTCACCTCCGCTGCTGTGGTAACATTTATACTTCTATACTCCACTGATTCTACTTGCTTTTGCATGGGTACTTATGAAATATTAACCAGGTGTATTTCAGACTACCACCTAAGATACCAGTCTGAGGCAGTCTGCATGAGCAGTGGAGCCCTCACAAAGCCAAAAGCTAAGACTATAATTTTCTTTCTTATCTCTGCTGGTTTCTAGCTACCAATATAGAGTTTAACTGTCTGTTTTGGGGATATTGCTAATATACATTTTAATTGTTGGATTTGGGGATATTGCTAATATAAGGTTTAACTGTGGCTATACATTAAGCTTGGGGATATTGTGACTAACTGACTGGTTTCCTGGGTAGCCTTGGAGCAGATATCTGTGGGTGTCCCAAGTTCAGGAACAGCCTACTGGCCAGAGACACTTAGGTTCCCGCCCACCCTACCCACCCCAGGGGCTGCATTGCCTATATAGTGATCGCATAAATTGCCATCCATCCTTTTAGCCCACATCTTCTTCTTCCTTTCTTCTTCTTCTTCCTCTTCTCCTTCTAGGACTGCTTATTCAGCATGTCATATATTCAGTACAATAACTGCAGTACATTCATTCCAAGATGAATCATTTGGAACCTAAGAGCTTGTCCTCTGTGCCTCAGGTCAGCTGCCATGCATAAAGAACTGACTCTACTAAGGGAAGACCTAGCTGCCATGCATACAGAGGTGACCCTACTGAGGGAGGAACTGGCTGCAATGAAGCACACCTCTTCTAGGATACAAACTGAACAATGTCCACCACCGCTCCCACAAAGAATCAAACACCCCAGGGACAAATGGATCACAGTGGGTTCTGGTAGATTGCGACCTGTAACGCACAGACATCCTATGCATCAAGATATATCCCTGCATAATGCCTTCTCTGCCTTGGCTAATGAGGACAAGGAACTGAGGAACTGGTTGCAATGAAGCGCACCTCTTCTAGGTTACAAACTGAACAAAGTCCACCACCGCTCCCACAAAGAATCAAACACCCCAGGAACAAATGGATCACAGTGGGTTCTGGTAGATTGTGACCTGTGACACAGAGACATCCTATGCATCAGGAGATATCCCTGCAAAATGCCTTCTCTGTCTTGGCGAATGAGGATGCCCAATCCAAAGAAACTGAAGGGCCCTTAAATGAGACAGACAATGCCCAATTTCCTGCTAAAGGACCAAATATGAAGAAAACCTCACCAAACAGCAAACTACTACTACTTGGTGATTCCAACATCAGTGGCACCATCTTGGGAACACAGTTCAAAGGAGAGAAGATAGTCAAGTGGCTCCCAGGCTCTTCAGCCAGCAGGAATACAAACCAAGTTGTTGAAGTACTTAACATAGTAACATAGTAAATGACGGCAGATAAAGACCAGTATGGTCCATCTAGTCTGCCCAGTAAGATGGCAAGAGTAGGTGCACCTGCCGCTCCATGCAGGCCACCCCTCCCCATGTGTTTGTTTTAGGGGTGAACCCACCGCCCCTTGCTTAGCGCAGAAAGTGAACACTCCAAACTTGATGTTATCCACTTGGGCACAAATGACCTGGCTAGAAACAGTGCCTCTAGAGTACAAAAGGACTTCCAATCTCTGAGAGAGAAACTCAAGCCCATTGTTAACACTGTTGCATTCTCAGAGGCTCTACCTGTTCTTGGTAAGGGGGCAAAAAGGCTGTATCACATCAACAGCTTTAATACATGGCTCCAGATCTGGTGCAAATGAGAAAGATTCAGATTTATTGGTGACTGGGGTAACAGATAGAACAACAAGAGACTATACTGTGCTGATGGACTACATCTCTCTGTCGCAGGGAAAAGAATCCTAAGTGAAAATTTCAAGCAGTATGTGGATATGCATTTAAACTAGAAAAAGGAGGTGACGGATGTGGAAGGTCAAGCTCTGGACGTCACCCCCTGCAAAAGCAGATTAAAATCAGAAACAGCCACACTTTTAAACCACACATCAAAAACAAGTGGGAAGATGTGGGCAGAACAAAATCAATGCAAAATACACACAAGCCAGTTAAATGCTGGAAAGCAATGAGCACAAATGCTTGACGCTTAGCCAACAAAGTTCCAGACCTGGAAGCCCTAATGGTGGAAATGGATTTGGACATTGTGGCCATTACAGAAACATGGATTAATGAATCGCATGATTGGGATATAGCCATAGCTGACTATAATCTATTCAGAAGAGACAGAGAAAATGGAAGAGGAGGAGGAGTAGCCTTGTATGTCAAAAGCAATATTAAAGCTACTGAAATGCAGGGGGCATGGGGAAAAGAAGAAGCGCTCTGGATTGTGTTGGAAAGAGGAGATGGCACTGTTATCCATACTGCTGCAGTCTACAGACCTCCAACACAAATTGAAGAGATAGATAACGAACTGATTATAGATATTGCCAAGATAGCCACAAAGGGGGAAGCGATCATATTGGATGACTTTAATCTACCTGATGTGGATTGGATTGCTCCTTCTGCAAATCTGGAAAGAAGCAAAAAAATTGTGGATGCTCTCCAAGATGCGTTACTTAGACAAATGGTGATGGAACCAACCAAGGAAAGCTCAATGCTGGATTTAGTGCTCACCAACGGTGATAGCGTGTCGAAGGTCTGCGTGAGTGCCCCTGTGAGCAGTAGCGATCATCACACGGTGTGGTTAGAGATAAAAGCCATGGTACAGGCCAATCATAGCAAGCTCAAAGTCCTAAGCTTCAAAAACACAGACTTCAATAAAATGGCCGAGTACCTAAAGGAGGAGCTGACAGGGTGGCAGGAGATAAGGGAAGTGGAATTGCAATGGGATAAACTAAAGGTGGCAATAAAAGGGGCAACAGATAAATATGTAAGAAAAGTAAACAAAAACAAGAGAAGAAAACCTATTTGGTTTTCCAAAGAAGTGGCTGCTCAAATAAAGGCAAATAACACAGCTTTCGCAAAATTCAAATGCTTACAAACAGAGGAACACAAAAATTAATACAGGATCAAACTCAAAGAGACAAAGAGAGAAATAAGGATAGCAAAATCAAAGACAGAGGAAAAGATGGCTAAAGATGTTAAGTGTGGCGACAAAACTTTCCTCAGGTATATTCGGGAAAGGAAGAAGATCAGAGGTGGAATTGCAGGACTCAGAAGTGCTGGGAACGGACTCGTGGAAAGTGACATTGAAAAAGCAAAATTGCTAAACGCATACTTCTGCTCTGTTTTTACTAAAGAAAGTCCTGGAGAAGGACCACCTGTAACTCCCAAATATAAAATTGGGAATGAAGTAGATACCACACCATTCACAGAAGATGAAGTGTTAGAACAACTTGCAAAACTGAAAGTGGACAAGGCCATGGGACCGGATGAGATACATCCCAGGATACTGAAAGAGCTCAGAGAGGTTCTTGCAGGGCCATTAAAAGATGTTTTCAACAGATCCATGGAAACAGGAGAGGTTCCTCAGGACTGGAGAATGGCTGATGTCGTAACTCTATACAAAAGTGGTGACAGGGAAGAAGTGTCAAACCACAGGCCTGGCGGGAAACGTAATGGAGGCGCTCCTGAAAGACCGAATAGTGAACTTTCTCAAAACCAACAGGTTGCAAGATCCGAGGCAACATGGTTTTATCGAAGGACGATCTTGCCAAACAAATCTGATTGAGTTCTTTGACTCGGTGACCAGGGAACTAGATCAGGGGCATGTGATGGATGTCATCTACCTGGATTTCAGCAAAGCCTTTGATACTGTTTCTCATAGGAGGCTTATCAATACTCAGTAGCTTGGGGATGGACCCCAAGATGGTAAATAGGATCAGAAATTGGTTGACTGACAGACGACAGAAGGTGATGGTAAATGGAACTCACTCGGATGAAGGGAAGGTGATTAGTGGGGTGCCCCAGGGGTCGGTCCTGGGCCCAGCACTGTTCAATGTATTTGTGAGTGATATTGCTGAAGGATTGAATGGAAAAGTCTGTTTTTTTGCAGATGACACAAAATTTGCAACAGAGTGGACTCCCCCGAGGGAGTGGTTAACATGAGGAAAGATCTACAAAAGCTGGAAGAATGGTCTAATGCTTGGCAATTAAGATTTAATGCAAAGAAGTGCAGAGTCATGCACTTCGGTAGCAGAAGTTCAAGGGAAATGTACACGATAGGGGGCAAGAGATTGGTCTGCATGGATCAGGAGAAAGACCTTGGTGTGATTATTTCTGAAGATATCAAGGTGGCAAAACAGTGCGACAAGTCAGTGGCAAAAGCCTGGAGGATGTTGGGCTGCATACAAAGAGGAATTACCAGCAGAAAGGAAGAGGTACTTATGCCACTGTACAAGTCACTGGTGAGGCCTCGCTTGGAATACTGTGTTCAGTTTTGGAGAGCATATCTTGCAAAGGATGTAAAAAGAGTGGAAACTGTTCAGAGGAAGGCGACCAAAATGATTTGGAGCCTGCGTCAGAAGCCTTATGAGAAGAGACTTGAAGACCTAAATATGTACACTTTGGAGGAGAGGAGGGACAGGGGAGATATGATTCCAGCCCATTAAATACGTAAAGGGAAATAATGAACAAACAAACCTCTTCCAAAGACGGGGGAACTGTAAAACTAGAGGGCATAACAGGAAGCTGCAAGGTGGTAAATTGAAAGGCAATGTCAGGAAATACTTTTTCACAGAAAGGGTGGTAGATGCTTGGAATGCCCTCCCGATGGAAGTGGTAGGGGCAAACACAGTGACAGAATTCAAAATGGCATGGGACAGACACAGTGGATCCCTTTACAGCAACAGGATAAAATCAAAATAAACTGAACCATCTAATTTCTCAACAAATAGGGGTGTCCTACATGGAGCGGTGGGTTCATCCCTAAACAAAGACATGGGGAGGGGTGGCCTGCACAGAGTAGCAGGTGCACCTACTCTTTCCATCATACTGGGCATAGATGGACCATACTGGTCTTTATTTGCCGTCATTTACTATGTTACTATGTTAATATCTACAAGAGTTCAATTTAGGGGTAAATGATAAAAACGTAGAATGTGGAGACTGAATCAGTCTCTCTTGGGGAACTGAGTGTTAGATAATTAATCTCTAATACAGTGGAGGAATTTGATCTCCACAATCCAGCTAGGGACAATACTCGCACACTTTGCTGGGAGGCCCTGAAATCAGTCTTGTGGGGTAGAACTGTATTGCACGTTAGCATTTTTAATAAGGCTCATAGAACTTAAACAGGAGAAAAAATGGCTAGTGGTTAGAGCACGGGTTCTCAAGTCAGTCCTCAGGACACAGCTAGCCAGTCAGGTTTTCAGGATAACCACAATTAATATGCATGAGAGAAATTTGCATACACTACCTCCATTGCATGCAAGTCTCTCATGGCATGTTCATTGTGGTTATCCTGAAAACCTGACTGGCTGGTGGCATGGTGAGGTGTGTCTCCCCCTGAAAATTGCACAGGGACATGCCGGCACAACCCCAACTGCACTGGCCGACTTCATGTCCCGTGCTAACCTATGGGACTTACCATGCACTAACATAACTTATATTAGTAAACATGCCCCTTTATATCCTGCTGCTTCAGCTGTCCACTTAGATTGTAAGCATTTTTGTGAGGGGTCATATGGCATATGAATACTCCCTGCAGGTGTCCAATAGTGCTTTAAAAATGATCATTACTGAGTAAGCAGGTTGGAGGGTTGTGCAAGGAAAACATATAGGGGCTACTTGCTGCCCGAAGAGAACTAAGAGTGTTACAAATAATCCAGGTAAAGAGGCCATGCAATACCCTGAAGCTCCATTTTACCAGCATTGTGAATAAAGCTGGTTCTCTGCCACTAGAGTGACTAAAAGCCAACAAAACGCATCAGTTATTATGGAGGCTAAAGATGGCATAGGGAAGGTGGTCACAGAGCCTCATGGTAGAAACTTCATATTTTTAAAGCATTTTATCCCAGTTTTAAAAGGAAGAACAAGTAGACGAGGCAACACCCTGTGTTGGTGTTCGCTGCGTCATTACATATTCCCTGGGTTAAGGGAGCATAGTGCCATGTAAGAGCTGAGGGAGGGGAACTGCCAGAGAGCTCAGGATTATACAGCACATGCTGACCAGGGAGAGCATATGAAACTGGAGATGAGATGAGCCTGGAACAATGGTGCTAAGCTCCAGTGAAGGTAGGTGGTACGAGTGTACTTCGAGAGCTGACCACAAGAGACAGAGAAAGAGGCAGAAAGTTAGCTGAAGGCACAGCTTGTCAGTCAAAGGGAGAAGCTGTCCACCCCGCTCTCCAAAGGGGGTTATGAGAATCTGTGTGATGCTGTGCTAAACAGGAAATGTGAAAATGAACTAGATGAAACTGAACTGAGCTCCACAAAGTGACTGCGTTTGCAGCTGATGTTGCTGGAAGCCAAGAACGCTGCAAAGGGCTAACTGGGCTGCAGCTGAGAGAGCGAGACTAATGTTGCTGTGGTAATGCTTGGGACTGGGGCTGTATTACAGAAGAGACTATTTAAAATGAAGCCTGATGACTGAGAAGAGACAACATAGTCTGGGATTTATTTGACTGCTATTTTAGCACAGTCTGGCTGGAAGCCAGGCCTATGGGGGATGGGAGCAAACCCCCTGTATGAATTTCTAGTGTTTGCAGCTGATCTCCAGGAAACCTACTTTGATTCTGGAACTTTGCTTAACTAATAAAGTGGCTATTTGAACTGTGTTTTGCTCAAGCTATTCTGACAGAGAAGTGAAGAGGGACACGTGAGCAGCTGATGAAAGCAGAACGCGACGCACTCGTAGTCCTTCCTCAAGGTTTGCAAGTTATCAGTGCTGTCAGATTCTCAGAAGCAAAAGCTGGGAACTCCTATTCCCTTCCAGACAAGAAATACCCAGGTACAGAAGGCTAGCGCACCTTTAAATAAGAAAATTGGTTTTGTAAATATATACATAATGGGGGAGACTTATGAGATAGATCTGTATATAATGGAAACAATGCATGCAGATCTATCTCATGCATATTCATTGTGGATATTCTGAAAACCCGACTGACCTGGGGGGTCCCAGAGGACTAGGTTGAGAACCACTGACTTAGAGTTTGTGTGGCTGCCAAGACCCAGTGCTTTGTTTTGATTGTAGCTGCTCTTTGTGGCCTTCCCCTAGAAGCTGCTGCATTAGGGGACCGCCTAGTAACTGGGCCGGCCTTGACCTCTCCAGCAGGCATCTAAGCTGCAAGCATGCAAATAATGAGGTTTACTGAGCAAGTCAAAATCATGCCAAAGAGATTTGCATCTATACGAAACGTGGTCATCATATAATTGCTATAAGGATCTGAATCTCTTATCCCTCCAGATCTGAGAAAAGTACCAGCTGATAGAGGCGGATTCATCTGTACCACAGATAATGACGACAGCCTATCTGCAAATAATTTAGTATAGTTCCCTGTTGTTCTCCACACCCTAAGCATACGGGCTATAATTGGACTTTCGTTGAAATCCTTCCAAAACGCAGGTATCCCTGGGGAACAATGATGGCCCATTCTGGAGCATTGATATGCCTGTAAGGTGCCCACGTCACTGGACTGCCAGAAAATATCCAGTCTCTGAGAAAAACTAGTCTAACTGCATAACCTCCTTATTTTTTTCAGTAGCCGCTGGATGCTTAGTTTAATTCTTGGAGATTTGTGCCCTGAATAAAGCTTGAAATCAAACTAGTCAGTCCTTAAACATAGAAGTAAGGCAATGTATCTTAGAATCGCCACAATGTAATTCCATTAACATTGAGAACAAGCACATGGCAATTAGTTTGCATTATAGAGCACCAAAAGCATCTTCTGATGAACTTGCCTCGACGCTGGACACTATCTGTTCAATCACTTCCCCATACAAACCCTCAATAGTGCTAGGTGACTTCAACCTTAAATCAATTAACCGTAGAGACTCTGAGTCATTCCTTCAAGCAATGGACTCACTACATTTCACACAAATAGTTAATGCACCTACACACACATATGGCTACTCGCCTGACCTCATCTTTGTTTCAAATGAATTAACCTTAGATGGTCTAATTTCAACTCCTACCATCACCCCAGTTCCTTGGACAGATCACTACATAGTTAGAATAGAAATTTTATTACAAACAAAAAATGATATGAACCTAGACCACAAATGCTATCACAGACGGTTCAAAAAATTTAACAAAGATGCTTTTATACAAGATACTTTACCTCATCTATCTGCAGATTCAGTGAAATTAGAGACACAAGTAACAGAATGGTATCACATAATTTCTAATGCAGCCAGAATGACAGACATGAGACCAAGGGAAGCAAGGATTAATAAGCAACATCACAAGCCATGGTATTCTACAGCTATACGTTTGATGAAAAGAGAGCTCAGAAGAATTGAGCGTAAGTGGAGAAGGAATAAGGTGACAGAATTAAGGCTGCTTTACTTAAATAAACAAAAAATATACGATGAGCATATTAAAAACTCTAAGAAAGAATACCATACAAATATAATAAATAATTCCATCAACAAACCTAGAGAACTGTTTGAAATTGTAAAATCTTTAACAAAGGAGCAAAAAACAGAAGGGGAAGCTCAAATTGAACCGCAAAAGTATGCGGACTATATTAGGGAAAAATTCCACTCTAAGACAAAAGCTACAGAAAAACTTAACTTAAAATCAGTCTCAAATTCCAGGGTTTGGGAAAAATTCTCCTTTCCATCAAAGGAGCAACTCTTGCACATTATTTCTTCTATAAACACATGCACTTCTCCCACTGACCCATGTCCTGTATCGTGGATCAAGTCTACAAAGTCAAATTTTATTCACATCATACAAAACATTGTGCAAAATTCCCTCTCTCAAGGTATTTTACCAGAGCAACTTAAGCTTGCAACTGTTAGACCAATTCCGAAGAAAACAACGCTAGACAAGAATAATCCAGCAGCCTACCGGCCAATTTCCAGCATACCCTTTTTAGCAAAGATCATAGAGAAGATAGTGCAACTTCAACTTCAAGAACACATTGATGTTCATGCACCCCTAGATATTAACCAACATGGTTTTCGCCCAAACCATGGAGTTGAAACTTTAATGATTTATCTTTTTGACTGCATACTCCGCACCATTGATGACATTAAGAAAGGTATTATAATGATTTTTATAGACATCTCTGCAGCATTCGACTCAGTAAATCACAATAGATTATTAAATAGATTAGAGGAGATTGGTCTACATGGGGTCACTTTAAAATGGTTCCATTCCTATTTGACAGAGAGATTTTTACAAGTAAAGATAGGGGAAAAAACCTCTATGCCCATAGGAGTAATACAAGGTGTACCACAAGGATCTGCACTTTCATCGCTCCTTTTCAATATTTATATGCAACCAATATGCAAAATTCCTTTGAAAAGTGGAATTAAGTATACAATCTATGCTGATGATATTATGATTTTCACAACTATCACTATTGAGAACCCTGATTTCTCGGGCATTACAGAATGTCTCTCAGAAATGTCCAACTGGTGTAAAACAAACAACATGGAAATTAATTTTAGCAAAACAGAGGCGTTATTTATTTCTCATAACCATAATTTTGCGCATCCTCCTGACATCAAAATAGATAACTCAACTATTCCTATTAAATCAGAAGTAAAATATCTTGGAGTTACTCTGGATAATGAGTTGAATCTCAGATCACACATAAATAAGACAATTAAAAGCGCTTATTACAGAATGAAGCTCATCAAAAGACTAAGGCCGCTTCTTGATACTGTTCACTTCAGAAATGTTTGTCAAGCATTGATTACTCCATTACTTGACTTCTGTAATCCAATATATCTGGGTTTATCTAAGCAAGCACTTAAGCCTTTACAACTGGCGCAGAATACTGCTGCACGTATAATTTTTGGTCTATCAAGTAGAGAACATATAACTCCCATCTTGAAAGAGCTTCACTGGTTACCAATAGCTTCACGTGTAAAATATAAAACTATAATTTATATTTTCAAGATAAAACAACAATATTCTGCAGAAAGCCTGACATATCTCATACAGTCAGATATTAGCAACAGACCTAGAAGAAGAGGATCTGACAACAGAATCAGCTTATCAAATGATGTCAGAAAAAACACGTAAAGACACCTCTGAAAGGGCTTTCTCTTTTGCTGCACCTTCCATCTGGAACTCTCTACCTAATGAGCTGAGAGCAGCTCAAGACATCAATGACTTTAGAAAGCAACTGAAAACATCTTTGTTTATAGAACACTACGGTCATGCAATTAACTAACTTAATTTGTCTGGAATGTAAATCATATACATATTGTATAATAGCTCACATTATAGTATAGCTCACTATGTAGATAATGCAACTCACTCTAACACATTATACCATAACTTTAACTTTTATTTCTTTACATTTTCTCACTAATACTCTTAATATCTTTGTTTGTAAGACCGCTTTGATTGTATGATAAGGCGGTATAGAAATCCAATTAAATAAATAAATAAATAAATTGCATGGGATAGGCTGAAAAAGGTACTTTAGTCACAATAGTTTATTAATTTTTAGCAAAGTAATTCTACCCATCCAAGATATAGGGATCCCCACCCAACCCTTTAGGTCTTGCTTAATTATAGCCCTATTCTCCTTAGGATTAACTTCAGAAAAGTATTCAAAAAATCCTTACTCCTTAAACCCTCAAATATTTCAATTCATTCTGAGCTATCTTGATTTTTGCTAGTTTTCTCTGCACTCTCGCTTGCAGACCTAGCTGAACTATGTCTGATTTAGAGAAATGTATTACATACCCCGTTATCCTGCTGTATGCCTTTGATATCACTAACAGCCCCCCCCCCCCCCCAGTTGAGTTAGAACATAAGAGATGCCATACTGGGTCAGACCAAGGGACCATCAAGCCCAGTTTCCTGTTTCCTACAGTGACCATTCCAGGTCTCAAGTACCTGTCGAGTTCCCAAAGGTATAGGCGGGGTCCGTGGCAAAGGATTAAAATCATACAGAAATTGTGAGTCTATTTGTCATGCCTGTAGTTTGTGAAGGTAGTCTGCTGTTCTGTTTTCTCCTATCTTTGCTATCTCTTTGTCTATCTGTTTCTCCTACTCTGTCCTATCTTATTAATGGCGTTCTTTTCTTATTTTCCATAACATAAACGTAGGATTGTAAACTGCTCTGATGCTTCTTGGCCTGAGCGGTATATCAAATGTAATAAACATAAACATATACACATTCCATGCTGTTTGTCTCAGGGTTAAGCAGTAGATTTCCCCAGTCCTCTTTAATAATGGTTTTTGGACTTTTCCTCCAAGAACTCGTACAAATCTGTTTTGAACCCAGCTACACTAACAGCTTTTACTGGGAAAATAACGACATGCCTAGAGAAATAAGGACATCATTGGCATAAAGTCAAATATAGTGTTTAGCCCCTGCAAAGCTTAGCCCTTTGAACGCTACATATTGCCTGATTTTCTGTGCCAGAGGTTATTTATTTATAGAATCATTTGGTGAAATAACTTAAATTTACCATTATGTATATTTAATTTCACTATTATATAGTATTATAACATACTGTTTTGTTTTGTATTTTGTGATGTAGAGACCCCTACAGAGCCCATGGAAATAGAGAGAAAGGAAGATTCCACCTTTAAAACTGACAGGCAGCTAGAACACATGGCTCACTGTTTACAAAGAAAAGGTAAACAGAGAAAAGTCAGGAGCTGAACTGACACGCCCAAGCTCTGACGCAGCAGCAAGCTTAGAGCTTGATCAATCACACCTGTTCAGGTTGAGGGCAGAGCCAAGCCCAGGGGAACAGAATTATAAAACCTCGTCATTAGCTCCCAGGAGCAGATTTAGATTTGGAACTGGAGGAATTAGGAGAAGAGAAGGAGAAGCAGGCTCGAGTACAGGCTGGAGTGGTAATTGCAGCTCGGACGGCAGTTGGAGCCGTGGCAGCAGAGACAGAGGAGTCCTGGATAGCAAAGACAGGAGAGAACTCCTGTAAGACGTGCTGGGAGAGGCTCAGAAGCTCCATAGAGTTGGATACCGGGTAACGAAAGTACTTACAGGTCTGGGAGAAAAGCCAGCAGACTAGGAGGAGGGAAGGCACGCCCTGTGACCAGGAATTGGCTGGAACGGAGAGAGCAGGGAACCCTTCAGTCAGAAGGAAGCCTTCACAGTTTGCACATGTGGGAGCCCAGCACAAAAGCATTACCTTATAATTGCCAAGAATTAGAGGACAGCCAAAGAAGAAACTCCAGAGCAACAGGTATTTTAAACCCTTACTGTTTTGAGGTGTGTAAAGGGAAAACACCTGAGCTTATAGAGGGAAGTTATCTGAAATCCCATGGTAACAGTTTGCAGATAAACGCTGTTAGCCCTGAAGCAGAAGATATGCAGATAGACTCTAATGTTGATGACGTAGCAGATATGCAGATGGATTGCACGCTTTGTTTGGCTGACAACATTGAGTCACTGTGTTAAACATTGAAGTAAAAGTGCTGAGACACAGCAAAGAAAAAGGAACTGTTTTGCTTTGCTACGAGAAGCTGTTTGTTTTCCTTTTTGTAATTGCAACGAGCACTGCATTGTTTTTGGGACCAGAGAGTGAAGAAGCAATTACCTTAGTTATTGTATATAATCCTCATGCTAAACTCCTAGAAACTGTCCTGTTTTTGTTCTGCACCAAAGTTCTATTTGTAAGGGGAATAAATCCTTGTCATTTTGCCTTAAACACTCAGACTACAATTGCTTCTTTATCAGAGAGCTTTAAAAAGGGACTACAATTCCCAAGAGGCCTTGCAAAAGCCACAGCGTAGTCTCACTTTCTGCATAGAGAAATTATCATGGCAGACCAACCCTCTGCTCCCTAAGCGGAGGGCTGGCCACATGGTGACAATTTATATTGTAATGTATCGTTTTTGTTTTCCCATACCCTCAGTATGTAAGCCTTTGTTGTCTTGTCAACCACTTTGATTGAAGGATAAGGTGGTATACAAAACTGGTTAAATAAATACATATCATAGAGAGTGAGCACCCTTGCTGAGTCTTTTGGGACAGAATTGTATTGCAGGTCTGAATGGTAAAAAAAAACCCCAGACTTTTTAAGGGAGATGAAGGTGACAGAGGAGTAGAAGGCCATGTTAGCTGCCCATGCCGAAGGAATAGAATTGTAGGAGGTTGTGAGATATGGCAGGAGGTTGGGCAGCGGGCCCGATGGGTTCCCCATAGAATCCTATAAAATGTTTTGCCCTGTGCAGTTAAGTATTCTTAATGGGGTATTAGGACAGTCAGCTTCCAAAATCATATACACAAGCTAGTATCAATATTTTGCATAAAGACGGGAAAGATCCAAAGTTATGTAGCCCTTACAGACCCATTTTCCTATTAAACACTGAAGATAATATTCTAGGGAAATCTGGCTGAATGGTTGAAGGGGGAACTATCTGTTCTCATATACAAAGATCAAACAGGATTTGTTAATGGAAGAAACACCTCTGATAATAATGTATGTAGGGTGTTTAACATTATTGATGATGTTAGTAAGGTGGAGACTGACCCAGTGGTTATGTTGGCTGAAGATGCAGAGAGAGATTTTGATTGGTTAGAATGGGAGTTCCTATTTTCAGTTTTAGAAAGGTTGAATTTTGGTCCAGTATTCAAGCTGATATAAAGGGGGCTGAAGTTCAACATAAGTTAGCTTTTTATGACAATAATGCCCTTCATTTCTAAAGAAAATCCTCTCACCTCCCTTCTGAACATAGTAACATAGTATATGATAGCAGATAAAAACCAGCATGGTCCATCTAGTCTGCCCAGTAAGGTGGCTAGAGTGGTTGTAACTGCAGCTCCATGCAGGCCTCCCCCCTCTATTTCTTGAAGAATAAAAGATATTTAAGTTTGTTTTGATTCCATCCTCTTGCTATAAAGGAATCCACTGTGTCTGCCCCATGCTATTTTGAATTCCATCACTGTATTTGTCCCTACCACCTCCATCGGAAGGGCATTCCAAACATTTACCATCCTTTCGGTGAAAAAGTATTTCCTGATGTTGCTTTTAAGTTTATCTCCTTGCAGCTTCATTTTACGACCTCTAGTGTTACAGATTCCCCTTCTTTGAAAAGGGTTTATTAGTTCATGAATACTGTTGTACTGAAGGTAGAAACTTTTGTTAGCCCAGAAGCATTCTGGTACTAGTAGTCCCTTTCTTCATAATGAATAGTTGTGTAAGCCATGTGAATGGTAAAGTATAGGGTTTTATTCCCTTAATGCACAAAAGGTTCAAACGAAGACAACAGGATTTTCACCTTTTTCAGGATTTTCACATAAGGTATTTACATAAGTCAAAAACTTGGATATGCTTCACAGTCTTTGTTAGTTATGCAGGGTTCAAACAAAACAGGTTATACAAACAAAAGCAATGCTTCTTCTTTCAGCTTGTCAAACAAAACTGTGTTTCAAAAGTATATCCTGCGTGCTATATTTCTCTCAATGATTCTAAACTCCCAGTACAACAAAGCGTACAGTCCATAGGGCATTCAGTTAGCAAAGGGTCAGGTTCAGCAGGGTCTATCTGCATAGCCTCTTGTTCTGCTGAGATATCTGTGGCCCCTGAGCTTTCCCCATATATTCCTGGTTTTACTTCAGAACTTCTTCCTAAGGCTCTCCAGCCTGGCTGTACCCGGTCTGGCAAATGTGCAACAGGACTTTTGGTAAGCACTCTTTCTATAGGTTCCCAAACCTTTCTCCAGCTGCGTTGGCTGCTCTTACGGCTCCCTGGCTTCCAGGCCTTTCTGTGACCCGGACTCAGTTCCTGGTTCAGATCTGTGTCTCTTAGACTCCTGGGTTGAGTCTGGTTCACCCACCTCTGAACTCCTTGTGGCTCACATACAGGGGAAGAAGCATGAAGGTACCTCTGAACTCTTGGGTCTGTGTCTCTGGTATTGTCCCTACCAGGCACTCTCCTGGTTCTCCTTCTGTCCTTCCTGAAGACTTCCTTCTGGAGCTTCCCAGCCTGAAACTGGCTCTCCTGGAACTTGTTCCTTTTCTGTAAGGGCTGCACGTTCAACTGCCTTTTCTCCTCTCTTTGGAGCCATCTCCTTTCTCTTTACATAAGAACATAAGAACATAAGATATGCCATACTGGGTCAGACCAAGGTCCATCAAGCCCAGCATTCTGTTTCCAACAGTGGCCAATCTAGGTCATACGTACCTAGCAGTTTCCCCAAGGGACACAGGTTCCACAATGCTTGTACTGGTTCAAGCATTGATATCCTGGGTCCCTTCTTAATAATGGTTTATGGACCTTTCCTCCAGGAACTTGTCCAAACCTTTTTTAAACCCAGCTACACTAACAGCCTTTACTACATCCTCCGGTAACAAATTCCAGAGTTTGATTACACGTTGAGTGAAAAAATATTTTCTTTTATTAGTCTTAAATAGTTTACCCTGTAGCTTCATTGCATGTCCCCTAGTCTTTCCATATTCTGATAAGGTAAACAATCGATCTACGTTTACCCGTTCCACTCCGTTCATTAATTTATAGACTTCTATCATATCTCCCCTCAGCCGTCTCTTCTCCAGGCTAAAGAGCCCCAACCTTTTTAGCCTTTCTTCATAGGAGTAGCCTTCCATCCCCTTTACCATTTTGGTGGCTCTTCTCTGAACCTTTTCTAAAATCGCTATATCCTTTTTAAGATACGGCGACCAGAATTGCACACAATATTCAAGGTGCGGTCTCACCATGGAACGATATAGAGGCATTATAATATCTTTTGTTTTATTTTCCATTCCTTTCCTTATCATACCTAGCATTCTATTTGCTCTCTTGCCCGCCGCTGCACACTCTATCAGCAGCTGCTGCGGCTCGTGCCGCTCCTCTCTCCTCTGGCTTGTCTATGCTTTGCTTATAAAGCTGTTTCTTAGTTAAGGATTCTGTCCCTCTGACCAGGTGTATCTGATTATGCTTTGAATTAGTTCTTGCATCATCCCAACCTGGGCGTGTCAGTCTACCTTCTGAATCTCCGTGCATGCTCCCTCTAGCTGCACTTCTCACTAACTGCACTCTATGTATATCATTTCCTTTAAAGAGATCAGTGTTTTCTTCTACCTCCATGGGTTTACTGGTGTCTGCTTCATCACAATACCCTTTAAATATTTAAATGTCTATAGTATATCTCCCCTGTCCCCCCTCTCCTCTAGGGAACACATATTTAGGTCTTCAAGTCTCTTCTCATATATCTTCGGGTGCAGGCTCCAAATCATTTTGGTTGCCTTCCTCTGGACCGTTTTCATTTTGTTATATCCTTTGTGAGATATGGTCTCCAAAACTGAATACAATATTCCAAATGAGGACTCACTAATGACTTGTCCCAAGTGCCATTGAGTCAATGCTGACTCCTGGCGACCCAGCAAACCCTGGGTTTTCTTGGCAAGGAATGACTAGATGTAGATTGTCAGGACTTTCTTCCGAGGCAATGGAGAGTAAAGTGATTGCCCAAGGCCACAAGGAGTGCCAGTGGGAATCAAACCAGGGTCTCTTGGGCACCAGGCCATTGCTCAAACCACTAAGGCTTCTAAAATAATCCCCTTAACAATGAATAATTTTGTGTCACCTGCAAATTTAATCACCTCACTTGTTGCTCCCTTTCTAGGTCATGTATAAATATATTAAAAAGCAGTGCACACAATACAGATCTCTGTGGTACTCCACTATTCACCTTTCTCCACTGAGAAAATGGATCATTTAGCCTAACTCTGTGTTTTCTATCTTTTAACCAGTTCCCAAACCACAACAAACATTGGCTCCTATCCCATGACATTTTAATTCCTCTAGAGTCTCTTCTGAGGTGCTTTATCAAATGCTTTCTGAAAATTCAGATACACTATATGAACTGGCTCTCCTTTATCTACATCTATGGTACTTGAAGACTGGATGATGGCCAAAGTAATGCCAGTTTTTAAAAAGAAGCTCCAACAATGATGCGGGAAACTACAGAGCAGTGAGACTGACACCAGTACCAGGAAAAAATCGTAGGTACTATTATAAAGAATAACATTACTGAACAGACCTGGCTAGAAACAGTGCCTCTATAGTCCAAAAGGACTTCCAATCTCTGGGAGAGAAACTCAAGCCCATTGTTAACACTGTTGCATTCTCAGAGGTTCTACCTGTTCTTGGTAAGGGGGCAAAAAGGCTGTATCGCATTAACAGCTTTAATACATGGCTCCAGACCTGGTGCAAACAAGCAGGATTCAGATTTATTGGCGACTGGGGTAACAGATGGAACAACAAGAGACTATACTCTGCTGCTGGACTACATCTCTCTGTCGCAGGGAAAAGAATCCTAAGTGAAAAATTCAAGCAGTATGTGGATATGCATTTAAACTAGAAAAAGGGTGTGACGGATGTGGACATCACCCCCTGCAAAAGCAGATTAAAATCAGAAACAACCACACTTTTAAACCACACATCAAAAACAAGTGGGAAGATGTAGGAAGAACAAAATCAATGCAAAATACACACAAGCCAGTTAAATGCTGGAAAGCAATGAGCACAAATGCTTGACGCTTAGCCAACAAAGTTCCGGACCTGGAAGCCCTAATGGTGGAAATGGATTTGGACATTGTGGCCATTACAGAAACATGGCTTAATGAATCGCATGATTGGGATATAGCCATAGCTGGCTATAATCTATTCAGAAGAGACAGAGAAAATGGAAAAGGAGGAGGAGTAGCCTTGTATGTCAAAAGCAATATTAAAGCTACTGAAATGCAGGGGGCATGGGGAAAAGAAGAAGCGCTCTGGATTGTGTTGGAAAGAGGAGATGGCACTGTCATCCATACTGCTGTAGTCTACAGACCTCCGACACAAATTGAAGAGACAGATAATGAATTGATTATAGATATTGCCAAGATTTTATTTATTTATTTATTTAACAGGACTTATATCCCGCCTTCTCTTTTAATCAAGGCGGTGTACACAGCAACCAATCAAATTATATTGTCATTTGTGTTATCATGCAGTGTTATACATTGTGTGTGTGTGGGTGTGTGTAAGTAGGTGTTGATTCGTTGTGGTCTATTTACAGCATGAGCTGCATTACAATGTTATGTACATTAGAGATAAAGGGTGGGGGGCCGGTCTTAGTCCAGGGGCTGTTGGACACTATTATGTGCTGTCGCCATAATGCTTGATGAAGAGCGTTGTCTTGAGATACCCAGAAACTGGGAAGCGATCATATTGGGTGACTTTAATCTACCTGATGTGGACTGGAGTACTCCTTCTGCAAATCTGGAAAGAAGCAAAAAAATGGTGGATGCTCTCCAAGATGCGTTACTTAGACAAATGGTGATGGAACCAACCAGGGACAGCTCAACGCTGGATTAGAGTGCTCACCAACGGTGATAGCGTGTTGAATGTCTGCGTGAATGCCCCTGTGAGCAGCAGCGATCATCACACGGTGTGGTTTGAGATAAAAGCCATGGTACAGCCAATTATAGCAAGCTCAAAGTCCTAAACTTCAAAAACATAGACTTCAATAAAATGGCTGAGTACCTAAAGGAGGAGCTGACAGGGTGGAAGGAGATAAGGGAAGTGGAATTGCAATGGGCTAAACTAAAGGTGGCAATAAAAGGGGCAACAGATAAATATGTAAGAAAATTAAACAAAAACAAGAGAAGAAAACCTATTTGGTTTTCCAAAGACGTGGCTGCTCAAATAAAGGCAAAAAACACAGCTTTCGCAAAATTCTAAATCTTAGAAGCACAGGAACACAGAAATGAATACAGGATCAAACTCAAAGAGACAAAGAGAGAAATAAGGATAGCAAAATCAAAGGCAGAGGAAAAGATGGCTAAAGATGTTAAGTGTGGCGACAAAACTTTCTTCAGGTATATTCGGGAAAGGAAGAAGATCAGAGGTGAAATTGCAGGACTCAGAAGTGCTGGGAATGGACTCGTGGAAAGTGACATTGAAAAAGCAAAATTGCTAAACGAATACTTCTGCTCTGTTTTTACTAAAGAAAGTCCTTGAGAAGGACCACCTGTGACTCCCAAATATAAAAATGGGAATGAAGTAGATACCACACTATTCACAGAAGATGAAGTGTTAGAACAACTTGCAAAACTGAAAGTGGACAAGGCCATGAGATACATCCCAGGATACTGAAAGAGCTCAGAGAGGTTCTTGCAGGGCCGTTAAAGGATGTTTTCAACAGATCCTTGGAAACAGGAGAGGTTCCTCAGGACTGCAGAATGGCTGATGTCGTACCTCTACACAAAAGTGGTGACAGGGAAGAAGTGTCAAACTACAGGCCTTTGAGCCTTACCTCAGTGGCGGGAAAAGCAATGGAGGCGCTCCTGAAAGTGCAAATAGTGAACTTTCTCAAAACCAACAGGTTGCAAGATCTGAGGCAACATGGTTTTACCGAAGGATGATCTTGCCAAACAAACCTGATTGAGTTCTTTGACCGGGTGACAAGGGAACTAGATCAGGGTCATGCTGTGGATGTCGTCTACCTGGATTTCAGCAAAGCCTTTGATACTGTTCCTCATAGGAGGCTTATCAATAAACTCAGTAGCTTGGGGATGGATCCCAAGATGGTAAATTGGATCAGAAATTGGTTGACTGACAGACGACAGAAGGTTATGGTAAATGGAGCTCACTCGGATGAAGGGAAGGTGATTAGCGGGGTGCCCCAGGGGTCGGTCCTGGGCCCAGCACTGTTCAGTGTATTTGTGAGTGATATTGCTGAAGGACTGAATGGAAGTCTCTCTTTTTGCAGATGACACAAAAATTTGCAACAGAGTGGACTCCCCCGAGGTTGTGGTTAACACGAGGAAAGATCTACAAAAGCTGGAAGAGTGGTCTAATTGTTGGCAATTAAGATTTAATGCAAAGAAGTGCAGAGTAATGCACTTGGGTAGCAGAAATCCAAGGGAAATGTATGCAATAGGGGGTGAGAGGTTGGTGTGCACGGATCAGGAGAAAGACCTTGGTGTGATTATTTCTGAAGATCTCAAGGTGGCAAAACAGTGCGACAAGGTGGTGGCAAAAGCCAGGAGGATGTTGGGCTGCATACAAAGAGGAATTACCAGCAGAAAGGAAGAGGTACTTATGCCACTGTACAAGTCACTGGTGAGGCCTCGCTTGGAATACTGTGTTCAGTTTTGGAGACCATATCTTGCAAAGGATGTAAAAAGAGTGGAAACTGTTCAGAGGAAGGCGACCAAAATGATTTGGAGCCTGCGTCAGAAGCCTTATGAGAAGAGACTTGAAGACCTAAACATGTACACTTTGGAGGAGAGGAGGGATGGGGAGATATGATTCAGACCTTTAAATACTTAAAGGGAAATAATGAACAAACAAACCTCTTCCAAAGACGGGGAAGCTGTAAAACTAGAGGGCATAACAGGAAGCTGCAAGGTGGTAAATTGAAAGGCAATGTCAGGAAATACTTTTTCACAGAAAGGGTGGTGGATACTTGGAATTCCCTCCCGATGGAAGTGGTGGGGGCAAACACGGTGATGGAATTCAAAATGGCATGGGACATACACAGTGGATCCCTTTACAGCAACAGGATAAAATCAAAATAAACTGAACCATCTTATATCTCAACAAATAGGGGTGTCCTACATGGAGTGGTGGGTTCACCCCTAAACAAAGACATGGGGAGGGGTGGCCTGCACAGAGCGGCAGGTGCACCTACTCTTGCCATCGTACTGGGCAGACTAGATGGACCGTACTGGTCTTTATCTGCCGTCATTTACTAGGTTACTATATATATAGTTATGGTTTAATGGCACAAAGCCAACATAGCCTTCCCTTGCCAATCTGCTACATTTCTTTGAAGGTATGAATAAACACGTGGAAAATGGTGAGCCATTTGATATAGAGGGTCATTTTAGAAGCTTTATTCATGATTTGCACATCTGGAAACACCCATTCAGAAATACAAATCACATCAACGCAACAAGAACCATTTTAGAAAGACCCAAATTTAAATGTGTCCAGCGCGATCATGTCTGTATCTCACAGAAGTGTGTCGGCAGTCTGTAAAAGATTAATGTGTACTTTCAGTTTTAGAATGGTAACACACATTTATGGTAGATACGTCTATGTCTATACCTGCTCCAAAGCATAATTAGAAAAGTGCTAGTTACAGCCAGCAAACAACTGTAGGGAGAAGAGGGAGAAATCTCCTGACCCTCCCCACCCAATAATTTTTGCCCCCTTGAAATACCATATACGTAAATTCAAAGGCATTTTTGCGAGCTGCAACACTGCTCCGCGTCTCTGCTTGCAAAATGGTGGGCCAGGACATGTATGTGGGACAGAAACACATGTTTTCTGAAGAACCATCACAGACACATCTATGTTTCTTTAGTTCACACCTTTCCAGCAGTAGTTGAAGGCATGTTACAGTCAGGTACCTTAATGTCCCTGTCCCTTCTAGACTTACAATCTAAGTTTGTAGCTGAAGGGTTAAGTGACTCACTGAAGCCAACAAGGAGTGCCAGTAGGATTCAAACACTGGTCTCTTTGGTCAGTAACCCACTGTTCTAACCACTAGGCTACTCCTCCACTCTAGGTGCTTTTTACAGATAAGTATATTTCACATGTGCACATTTCCAAAATTGACCACTTCTCTGCACGTATCTGGGGGTTGAGGCTGCATATCTCCATTTCTTTGTCTGTTAGCAGAGACATTTATCTTTTGGGTCAGAGAGAGGATGTACATTTTGATTTGGACGTCCCAGTTGGCACATAAACTGCCTTTCTAGAAAGCTGTTTGGGATGTCAGAAAGCAATTGACAAATTCCCATGAGACACTCCTGAGGAAATTCAAAAGTCATGGCATATTGTGGATAGGGAACTGGTTAAAAGACAGAAAACAAAGAGTAGGGTTAAATGGTCAATTTTCTTAATGGAGGAAGGTGAATAACGGAGTACTTCAGGGTTCTCTCCTGAAACTGATGTTTTTTAATATATTTATAAATGATCTGAAAAGGGGAACAATGAGTGAAGTGATCAAATTTGCAGATGATACAAAATTATTTAAAGTTCTTAAATCACAAGAGGGTTGTGAGAAACTGTAAGAAGACCTTGTCAGACAGGGAGATTGGGCAGCCAAATGACAGATGAAATTTAATAGGGACAAGGGCAAAGTGCACAAACCCAAACTATAGCTACACAATACAAGGCTCCACACTAAGAGTCACCAGTGAAAAAAATGATCTAGGTGTCACTTTGGATAATACAATGAAATCCTCTGCTCAGCATGAAGTGACAGCCAAGAAAACAAATAGAATTATTAGGAAAAGAATAGCAAATAAAACAAGGAATATCATAATGCCTCTGCATCACTTCATGGTGTGACCGCACCTTGAATATAATGTGCAGGTCTGATCTCTACATCTCAAAATATAGTGGAATTAGAAAAGGTACAAAGAAAGAACATCAAAATGATAATAGGGGAGGAACAACATTCTTATGAGAAAAGGAAAAAGAGGGTTAGGACACTTCACCTTGGAGAAGAGAAGGCTGAGGGGAGATATTATAGAGGTCTATAAAGTAAAGGACTGAGTGGAAGGCGTAAAATTTAATCAACTGTATACTATTTCAAAAAGTACAAAGATTAGTGGACATACCATGAAATTATTAACCCTTTGAAGGCCTACTTTTAATTTTAATCCACATTCTGCAGACAGGTTAATATTTGCATATTTAAGGAAAATTGTATCCATCTTATTCAATATGTGATAACAGTGATTTTCTTTCGTCATTGCGCAGATCCCGAATATTTCGGGCTCGGCCATTTAGTCAGACTTTTGGATCCTGAGATTTTCGGGACCGGCCTGGATAGGGTAGCTCATTTAAAACAAATAAGAGAAAATATTGTTTTCACTCAGTGTATAACTGAGCTCTGGTATTCATTGCTGGAGGATATGGTAATGTTAGTGCAGCTGGCTTAAAAAAGGTTTGGACAAGTACCTGCAGGAAAAGTCCATAAACCATTATTAAGGCAGACTTAGAGGAAGCCGTTGCTTATCCCTTGGGGTAAGCAATATAGAATCTTGCTACTACTCGGGATTCTCACAGGTATTTCTGACTTGGATTTGCCACTGTTGTAGAGTTGTTAAGCCACCCAGTTCCATGAGTGAGATTTTAAGCAAGTCCTGGATTTCTGACCATCTCATCCTGATGCATTATGGGACCTGCAGCACTGATTCCAATGGATAAAACCAGGGACTACAAATACCATACTGCCTTGCAATTCTGATTTAGAACCAGAACTGGGAAAACATAACACTCAAGGAACTGGGTAACTTGGCAACTCTGCTGTTGAAAACAGGATACTGGGCTTGATGGAACATGTTCTGACCCAGTATGGCCGTTCTTATATTCTTACCCTTATTCTCATCAGGGCTGGTCCGCCCATTGCGTGAGAATGTTATTTGCACAGGGCCCTGTGCTTCAGGGAGTCCCATGCCAACAACTATAAATGAATGAACGGAGTGGAACGGGTAAACGTAGATCGATTTTTTACGTTATCAGAATATAGAAAGACTAGGGGACATGCAATGAAGCTACAGGGTAAACTATTTAAGACTAATAAAAGAAAATATTTTTTCACTCAACGTGTAATCAAACTCTGGAATTTGTTACCGGAGGATGTAGTAAAGGCTGTTAGTGTAGCTGGGTTTTAAAAAAGGTTTGGACAAGTTCCTGGAGGAAAGGTCCATAAACCATTATTAAGAAGTGACCGAAGATATCAATGCTTGACCCAGTACAAGCATTGTGGAACTTGTGTCTCTTGGGGAAACTGCTAGGTACATATGACCTAGATTGGCCACTGTTGGAAACAGAATACTGGGCTTGATGGACCTTGATCTGACCCAGTATGGCATATCTTATGTTCTTATCCTGCATTAAATGGCAGGCAGGGTGGCTTTAGAGGGAGCCGGAGAGGCCCCGGCTCACCTCTAACAGCTGCCGAAGTGAAGCGCGTCTTCCTTCACTTCGTCAGCTGTACTGAAGTTTAGAACGCTGCCGCGCTGAGTGCCGGGAAACAGGAAGTCCCCTTTGATCTCAGCGCAGCAGCGTCGTAAGCTACAGTACAGCTGCCGAAGTGAAGGAAAAAGACATGCTTCACTTCGGCAGCTGTTAGAGGTGAGCCGGGGCCTCTCCGGCTCCCTCTAAAGCATTTTATATAGCCATGGAGCTCTTCGGGAGGGGAGGGGGGTTTGGACTGGAAATGGGCTGGGGAAGGGAACTAGGACTGGAAATGGGCTGAGTGGAGGGGGTCTTGAACTGGAAATAGTTGATGGGGAGGGGGGCTTGGACTGGAAATGGGCTGAGTGGAGGGGGGCTTGAACTGGAAATAGTTGATGGGGAGGGGGCTTGGACTGGAAATGGGCTGAGTGGGGGGAGCTAGGACTGCAAATGGGCTGATGGAGGGCTAGGATAGGATTGGAAATGGGCTGATACGGGGACTAGAAGGGAGCGGATGCTGTGTGGGGCTGGAACTGGAAGGGAGCTGATGTTGGGGGAGGTCTAGAATGGGATGGGGCTGGGAGAGTGAAATGGAGAGGGAAAAAATTATTTTGTGTGCAAGGGAAGAAAATCTATGATTGTCCGTGTATTGGGAGAGTAAGTGGGGATTGAGGATGGAGGGGTAAAATTTGAGTGGATGAAAAAGGAATAAAGAGATGGAGGAAAAAGTAAAAGGAGAAAGATCAGTATGTTAAAGCAGATGTAGAGAGAGAATGGAAAAAAAACTTGAAGAGAGAAGAAAGGACCAATGGACAGCAGACAATGAAGAGTTAGCAGAAGACAAGAAGAAACCAGAAGAAACTGACTGGAGCAATTGCAACTGAAAAATAAAATGCACAAACAACAAAAGGTAGAAAAATACTTTTTTATTTTGAATTTAACTGGAATATGTCAGCTCTGAGAAATGTGCATTGTTAACATCTGCATTTTGTTTAGTACAAGTAGAAATTAATATATAGTTTTATTTCTGCAGTGTTGTTGTACATTCCAAGTTTGGCTTTTGGGGTTCCCAGTTTAATTATTGTCTTCCTATTTCTTTTTTTTTTTTTTCTAAGGTTTTTCTTCCTTGAATACACACAACAAAAGGGAAAACACCAAGAATTTCAAGATACAATTCAAAAATAAGAATATGAAAAGGAAATGGTTCAAACACATTATGGAGAAACAATCAATAATTTTAGAAAGTAATAATAAATCTTGGTAATAAGGATTTAAACAAACTCCACATTAGGGAGCACATATAATATAATTATCCCACCCCTTTATCCTCAACCAGTTCCCTATCAATCAGAAATTTCTGTAATTGCTCAACATCAGTAAAGGCAAAATTCTGTCCCTGGTAAACTACCAGGCAGCGACAAGGAAATTTAAAAAAAAAGGTAGCACCCAAAGCTACTACTCTGGTTTCTAAATCCCAAGAACTGTTTGCGCCTAAGCTGCGTCACTCGACCAACATCAGGAAACACTTGAAGCATAAAACCACAAAATAAAGCTTCTCTGTGCTTGAAGTTTAATTATTGTCTTCCTATTTCTAAATTGTGATCCCCTGTTCTTTGTTTGGTGACGGTCTGTGTTCTGCATGAGTAACCGAGCTGAGGTATTTTGTTCATGTAGTTTCTATTTGACAGTGCCACTTGTTCTCTTTCTCCAGTAGGAGATGTATTGGTATTCTCTGAGATGTATTGGTTTAATATTTGCAGTGTTGCCTTTTGATAGGTAGGGTTTGGTGCTTTATGAGTCCTGGTAGTACTGTTATGATATGGTGGGTTTGCTATGGGCTCTAAATGGGCAGTGTTTGTAGTATTTCCTAATGTGCCTGCGGTTGGCACTGGATTATAGTAATATAGAAGTCTTTTAGTCTTCTTTATCCATACACTCATTAAAAGGCATGTTTATTAAAAGTTAGTGCATGTTAACATTATGCAAATATTTATGCAAATGAGGCCATTATGCAAACGAGGCCCCACACCGAGTCTCCGCACATGGCCCCGCACCCCCCTTGGGCCACCCCTGATTTTCGTCAGTAGTTTTTTTTTCCCTCTCCCATGCCTGCAGCATCATCACATTCCCTTCTCCATCTCCCACAGATGGCAAGAAGAAACGAATGAGCTCCGCACCTCACCTACTGAATTCAGCCTTTTCTGCTGGTTTGCTTATGAAGCCAGAACTGTGCAAGGCCTCCTACCTTTTGCAGGACTTGCTAGCTCATGCATGTCCGATTTCTGAAAGACACCAGTAGGCCAGGATGCAGTAGCAGATAAGCTCACTCACTCCCCCTGCTGGTAGGAGGCCAGGGTGCAGGGTACCAAAAGGAGTGGGGAAAGGGGAAAGATTGCCCTCGGCAATGACTTGTCTCCATCCTCTGTCTGCAGGTTGCTCAAAGTTAGGGAGTGGAGGGCATGTTGGGCTGGGAGGTTGTGGTACTGCAGGGCCCAAAATCTGTGACATAGGCCGTATGTGTCCATAACTAATCACACCCCTGCCAGAAGCAGCTACAGAAAGGGCAGGGCTGTGTGGAAAAAAACACTCACACATATTCATAGGCCCCTGCTAGAAAAGGTTACAATTCAAGATTTCAAGGGGGTTGACTGAGAAGCAATGTGATCTGATGCTTGGTTTGTGGGTTGGGGACTTTTTGGATACAGACTGAAGACTAGTTGGATGAAGATTTATGTATTTAGCTCACATCTTTCCAGCAGTAGTTCAAAGCAATTTACGATCAGGTACAGTTGGCATTTCCCTGTCCTCAGAGGGCTTAGAATCTAACGGCCGATGCAGAAAGCCAGCTCTGAAGTAATGCGCTATCAACTCTGTACGTCTCTATGGCATGCAGAAAGGGGGGCATATGCAAATTAGCCATGCGTTAAACTGTGGCGCAAATGGCAGCATTAAACTGGGAGAGAAAGCCAAACACATGAGCACAGAAATCAGCGCAAGTTTGGCATATTCTCCTAGAGGAACAGAGACACCGTGTGGCTAATTTGCATATGTGCCCTGACGGTACTTTGATGGCATTGGGGGCTTTCCAGCGGCCCCGATCCCTTCACCCCGGTACCTTTACAAAGGGGCAGGAGCACTGTCCACGCGCTCCTGCTCCTGGCCCACCATCTTGGAAAAAAGGCAGTGCCTGGGGTGCACCGGGCAGGGTCAGACTGCCATATAAGATGGTGACGCAGGAGTGGCAGCACATGGGCAACATTGGTGTCTGTCTGGGGCACTGGCACCCCAACAGTATTTGTATGATATCGGGGACACTTCACCTCAGATGATCTACGCATTGGAGAAAGCCCCCGATACCATCAAAATACTGTTTGAGGCAAGTGCAGGACGTTTAAGCCACCTCAAACCCAGGCGTAGAGATATTGGCACTTTGGATGATTACGTAATCCTCTACGGGTTTCTCTGCATCGGGCGCAGACATGCTATTTTAATACGCACCACTCATTTGCCTATAATTAGAATACGCTTGGTGTTACTCTGTGCGCTTGCTTTTCCTTTGCTGTTTACGTGCATGTCAGTCTCTTTTCTGCATTTGGCCTGTCGGAACTTGTGCTTATAAGTTGCGTTATCTTCGTGCAAAGGGCACATTGGTCTTTCTGCATCAGCCCATAAGTTTGTACATGGGGCAATGAAGAGTTAAATGACTTGCCCAAGACAACAAGTGGAGGAGCAGCCTAGTGGTTAGGGCAGCAGCCTAGGACCAGCAAGACCAGAGCTCAAATCCTATTTGTGGCTTTGGGAAAGTCATTTAACTCTCCACTGGCTCAGGTACAAGATTGTAAGCTCTCTGGGGACAGGGAAATGCCTATTGTATCTGAATGTTACTCACCTTGATCTACTATTGGAAAGGTGTGAGCTAAAATAAATGAGTATTAGTGGGACTTGAACCTTTGGCCAACAAGCCACTCCTCTACCAGTTTAATTTGGAGGGCAGATATCGGGGAGGTGAAGGCTGTCCAAATAGGGATTTTGCTGTTTCTATAATTGTTCTCATATTCTATAATAATGTATTTTGTGCTTGTATACCACTTTGAGTGTACTCTGGGAAGGTGTAATGTACTTTAAAAAAATTAAAAAATGTTTGTTAAGCAGGTTTGGTGCTGCCATTAGGTGAACAAGGTGGTCACCTAGAGCGCCAGCCCTCCGGAGGCACCACTGCCACCTGTCTCTGGGGCCTGCAGCTATGGCTAAGGCTCAGTAAACATGCGCCAGCTCTTACCTCTGGTTGCCAGCGCTGCCCCCATGGTTCCTGTGCTTTACAATGCCTCTTCCAATCCAGCATCAGAGGGGGGCAGAAGAGGCCTTGTAAAGCACAGGAACCACAGCGGTAGTGCCAGTGACTGAGGTAAGCAAACACCGCTGTCGGCCCTGTTGAGGGGCAGCAGCAGCAGCGCATGGGGGGGGGGGGGGGGGCAATAGGATGGAGAGGCCTGCTAGGGCACCTTCAATCCTTGCACCAGCCCTGTCCTTAAGCAAAAAAAGATGCTGGACGTATAGAACAGCCTTTCAGTGGGGAAAAAGGATTGAAGAAAACATGGCAATCGACTTTTAAGAACGAACTCAACACACATCAGCCTTTTGTAGATATAATAAAGGAATGTGTCCAGTACTGGGGCTGCTCAAACATTCGCTGCACCCACAAAGCTGGCTGTTATGCCCAGGATTGACACGGGATCTTTAGGTACAAAGAAATGAGGGAAAAAGCTGTGGTTTCTAGAATGGATGAAATTAACAGGCTTTTTTTGTTGCTGTCATATCTGTTTTTTTGTTAGATCTCTGTTGAGGTATCACTGACCGCTCACTTGTACCAAGAGAAAACACAAAGAGCCACGTAGAGAGACTGAATCCTACTAAGCGTGATCCACCCCTACCACCTCCTCCGTGCGGTAGCGTCTCGCCAAGCCACGCCCTACGCATCTTTCCATCCACTATCATTTCTCCGGTGGGCGGGGCACAGAGAAGAAGGCGGAGCTGGGCGCCGCTTCTGGAATGCCGCCGGGGAAGTTGATTGGCTGACTGGAGTGGAGCGTAAAGTTCTTGCGCTCCCTGGCGGCTGCCGGCTGGGCTACCTCACCTGTCCTTTCTCGTGCCAGTATCGGCATCGACTTTGCACTGGGAAAGGGGGGCGCGCGCGCGGAAAGGTGGGGAGGGGGAGGGGCGGAAGCGCCCGCGCAAGCCACTATCGCCACCGGTGCGCTTGGACGCGCACGGCATGCGTACGTGCCTGCGCGCGCGACCAGAAAGAGCCGGTGGCGCTCGGCGGAGGGCTGTGTATGAGCGCGCACGGCGCGCTGTGCCCGCCCTTTCGCGCTCCCCGGTTAGGGCGGGGAAGAGGAGTCTGAAGAAACCGGCTGCTGTCGCTTCTCCCACCTCCGCGCTCTCGGGGTTTTGTGTTGTGATTGGACCGGGGCTGTGTTTTCCCCCCAATCCCTCCTCACCTCTTCCTGGGTGAATCCATGTCGTCTCCTCCTCCTCGTCCGCCGCCACCCCGCTAACGAGCCACAGGAGGGTCCCTCCCTCTCCCTCCCCGCCGGAGTCTCCCTGGGATTAGGAGCCGGAGGGAGAGAGGGGGGCGTGAGGGAGGCGGCGCGGCCCAGGAAGCTTAACCCCGAGGAGGGCGCCTAGACCCGGGAGCCTTTCGCTGAGGAGAAGAAACCACCACCTTTCACCACGGATTTAACCCTTTTCCTTTCTCCTCGATTTTTCCCTTCTTCGCCAGCCCTCAAAAAAGGAATATCTTGGAGCAATTGTTTTTGCATTTTTTTTCCTCTGGCAATATTTGTGGTGTTCGCTCTCCGGCTGGACCATGGCCGACGACGACGTGCTCTTCGAGGATGTGTATGAGCTCTGCGAGGTGATTGGAAAGTAAGTTGCATGTGCGGGGCTCGCGCCTCTTTCCTCCGCGCGCCACCCCTCTGCCCACACACCTACCTGAGCCTCCCTCTCTCTGCAGGGCTGCACGGCCGGGCTGCACGGCCGGGCTGCTCCCTTCTGTTTGTATGTGTGTGAGTGTGTCTGCGAGGATCAGACCCCCCCCCCCTCACTCCTCCTCCTCCTCCCCCCCCCCCCCCTTTGCTTATGACTTGCTGAAATGACAAGTGAATTTTCAACACATAACTGTATATTGCCGGGGCACATGGATCCAGGAGAATTTGTGTAATCAGCTAGAAAAGCCCATAAAGCTGTGACAAGGCTGCTGGTTCCTGAGATTGGGCTTGCTCAGTTGTGTGCATGCATTAGAGCATATTTTCGTTGGTATTGTGATGTGCACAGATAGACTATCTCGTTTATAGCTACCGTTCGTGCTTGGTACATAGCAGTTAAGTCGCTCAGGTACTAGTGATTTTGCAAATCCCCGTTCCTGGATGTAATGCTGTTGCAGAAGAGGAGGGGTAAGCTTGGCCATAGGAAGACTTCTTGTGCACTGGTTATTAATTTGATAGTCACTGCTGACATCAAACCCAAGTTGGGGTTAGTGGTTAACAAGGCATAGCTGTCTGTCACGGGTCAGCAGGCTGCAAGAAAATGACAGATCTTTCTCTTTGTGTAATTAAAGTGCGAAAAGACGAGGGGAATCGGGTTTATGAGTTGGAGATTTACGGCTGCGAGTGCCCCACTTTAGGTCGCCGTCCAGGTTTCATTTTCGGTTATACTCGCTACTTTCAGCATCCGGACGACTCAGCTGTGGGCTCATGGAAGAGACGATGCTAATGTATTTTCCTGAAATGCGGGTTAGAATTAATACGTAATTTTCGTCTGCTGCGATGTTGTCTTACATTTTATGTAGTTTGACATTTTTTTTGTTTGCTTCCATTCAATATCCTTTGATTTTAAATGTAGTTACTGTTGCGTTTAACCTGCTTACAGCATTTCTCTCAGCGCATGTATAAAATTCAGAAGTTAATGCTAGATTTGAAATGTAGTACAAACGGTGCTTTATGAATGTAAATTGTGACCCGTCTTAGGTGCTATTAAGAACAGAATGACAAGAATTCTAATGTGGCTTATGTTTTAACACGAAAATGAATTTTAGGATCTTAAAAAGGCGATTATTTTATTCTGTCTAGGATTCCCTATCGAAAATATTTAGTCTAACCTTTTTTGTTAAGAAGATATGTATCTAATTTAGTTTAAAAACTTCTAAAACGATGTGAAACTTGTTGTGCCCAAGCGATCTGAGAGCACTGTTTCCCTGGTTTATTCACCAAAACGACGTACTCGACTGTCAGGAAGCACTAGAGAACCCTATGCACAGTTTACTGTATGGATGACACTTCCTAGCCCCGGAGAAGACAGGAAGGTCAGTGCCCAGCAGAACACTTCTATTATACGTTTGTGTCCGGTGGATGCCGTTAGCCCGCATTAAGTAAAGCTAGCTAGGAAAATAAGTACTGGGCTTACCTTGCTTCTCAAGCAGAGCTGTACATGTTTCTGTGAAGGAGCAAACCTGGAGAGTTCCATGTAATGAATGCCTGTCTGTACTGGCCTACATTGAGGGGACTGATTTAAAGGTATAGTATACAAAACTGGCAGACTTCCCCCCCCCCCCTTGTGTGCCATTCAGGGCTGGGACAACCATCAGGCAAACAAGGCAGTCTTCTGGAGAGTGGCAAAGAGCAGGGCATTCACAGCTAGGCAGGCAATAGATACTTATTAATTTATCGCTCCAAAAAATAAAAAATTAAATACCCTTCAATGCTTAATAAACCTTTCTCTATTACTTGTTCATGAGATATATGGCTAGGTCTCAGACTTCCCGGCACTGAAAAGCATGCTGCCAATGAACTTCTTGTAGCAGAGCCGTGCCAACTAGCATCAATGACCTGCCAAAATCATGCAATGAACAAAGTATATAAAAATCTGTGTGTATAAGATGTCACCAAAATTAATAGAAATATATCCAAACTTCGTCCCATGTAAGGGTGAATCTTTGCACATTCCAATGGATTAAAAAGACTTATCTTAAATAATTAGAGTCCAAAAGATTTCCCAACGCTGTCTGTTTAGCGCTCCAACGCGTTTCTCCATTACAGGATTCTTCAGAGGAATTTCCTTTGCATTTATCACATCTCCAACATCCCCATGAAAACCAGGTTAAATTTAAGAGAAAAGCTCCTGCTTCCCATGGCACTCAGCGAATGTTGACAGACCCAGAATAACTCTAAAAGATGCTGCCCACGTTTCCAAAAGTGATGTCTCTCATGTCAAGAAAAACGCCGCGCAATAGATACTGACAGATGGGGGTGGTGTATAAGCCTTAAGGTTTGTCTAGGGTGCCAACAACTTAAATCAACTCTGGGGCCCTGGGGCCAGTGTAACTTGTTGGCCCAATGATTCAAATTCAGTTTTGGTGAACTTGTACCTCTCATAATATTTGCTAACATTGCACAGTTATCTTATTCCTAATTTCTTGTTTAAGTGTCCTTGAGTTGTTGGACAACTACCCACAGGGTCATCAGGAGTTGACATGTTGTCTACTATGCCCTGAGTTTTCTTGACAAGATGTGACATGAAGTAGATTGCCAGGCTTTTCTTTTGCAATCCTTTCTATCTGTGCTTCTGGCAGATCCCTTCTATCTGTGCCTTTCTTTTCTACTGCCATTTCAGACTTTGATTCTTCCACCTTGCTGCTCCTTATGCCTAGAACAAACTACCTGAGTCTTTGTGTCAGGCTTCATATCTGGCCCTCTTCACATTCAGGCTGAAAACTCATCTCTTCAAGGCCGCTTTTGGATCCTGATCAGCATAGTCTTCTATGTGTTTCCTTACCATTCCCCTAGATATATCCTTGTCCTCAGCTGTTGTGTTGTCTCGTTTTTTACATGTATCTGTACAGTGCTGCATACACCTTGTAGCGCTATACAGATGATTATTTAACAGGTTTTTTTAATACGCCCTATCTTCCATTCAGGGTGGTTTATAACTCCCAACAACTTTACAATGAACAGAGGCAATTAATTTGGAGAAAATATACATATAACACATAGGAACTATTATACAGTAGTATTATACAATGGTCCGTTAAACCATTGATTAATAGTAGTTGGCCCACAGTACCTGGTATTCCAAGGTACTCTCCTATCCAAGTATTAACCAACCTAAGAAATGCTACACTTAAGTCAGACAAAAGTCCATCAAGCCCAGTAACCTGTTTCCATCAGTGACCAATCCAGGTCACAAGTACCTGTCCCATTTCCAAAAAGGTACACAGATGCCACAATGCTTATTCTGAGGTAATCAGTGGATTTCCCTTGTCCTCCTTGATAATGGTTTATGGACATTTCCTCCAGGAACTTGTCCTGCTTAGCTTCTGAGATCAGATGGGCTCAGGCACACTCGAGGTGGCATGGCTGTAGTTATTTCCAATTATATAGTCTAAAAGTGTACCAAATTAGATTTTATGTTCTTCTGACTTTTATCCAAAGAAAAAGTTTCCTAATCGTCCCTCCAATCTGGTACATGTGGGTTATCCCCCTATTCACTAACAGCTAGGAACTGAACTTGTCAGATGTTTGATTATCCCAGTAGAAGAGCTCCCTCCTCAGTCACCAGAAACCAATATCTCGGTTCCTAGCAGCTAGGTTGGAGCTCTTGCTTTGCTAAACTCCACTGAATGAACTTTGGATCTCTTCTCACGGATTAAAAAGAAATAAAATCTATATAAGAGAGGACAAGTGCTCAGTGGGGCACTTGTGAATGTTCCCACAGCATACCTGGGATTTGGCTGGGTCGCTTGCCAAGACTACCTTTTGGAGAGGGGCAGGAAGTAGGACTTGCTCTCTTGTACACCAAGCCCTTAAGTGGGTAGGGTGCAGGACAGGGATCAAACACCTGGTGGTCTGGGTTCCTTTCCTCCCCAGCTGGACAGTCCAGTCTCTTATTTGCAGGGTATGGCTGCCTTTTTAATGAATTTCTTGGATTGAGCCCTCTTGCGTACTATGCTTTTAATTTCTGGTGTAGCGAGGAGAGAGGTCATCTCCCTTCCTTCTTCCATGCTTGGCAGGGGGTGGGGGGAGGAGGAAAAGGTAACACTAGTCAACAATGAAATCGTTACTGACTTTAAAAGGCCCTAATCTGTAGTATCTTGGTGAGCTGAACACAAATATAACATAAAAAAAAATTATTGGCTCTCGTTTTGAAGATATTGCATGTAGTTCATTTTTGACGTTTCACCGTGTAAATTTATCCAGTAGGACATCAACAACATCCCAAATAAGCCTTGAATGATGTAATATTGCATCACATTGCATAATACCAGCATGCACACATCATCCAGAGTTGATTGCATCATTTTCTGATGCAGTGCAATACTACTGCCAGGCGGCTGCTGAAGCCATCTGACGTCAGCAGTGTACTATACGCAGTCAGAAAGGAAAGTAATCTGGTATTCTGTTCTGATATTGAAAGCCTCATGAATGTCTTAAAAATCACTCATGACCCACAAGACTGGAGACTATTTATAGACTCTTCGAAACTGAGTCTGAAGGCTGTGCTTTTGAACAATGGAAACCGTCTTCCATCTATTCCAGTTGCGCATGCCGTCCACATGAAAGAGACATACGATAACTTAAAGCATCTACTGACTTCCACTCCTTTCGCACTCAGTTTGTTATTTACTCTAGTTCACAGGGCTCTTCACACTAGTACTCCACAATACCTGGCAGACCTTATTACATTCCACACCCCCAAAAACAGTCCCCGCTCCTTACACCTTAACTGCCTTAATCTCCCTTCCCCCTCCCTCGCTCACCTTCAGTCCACCCGCTCCTCTGCTTTCTTTTTCATCGGCCTCGCACTCTGGAATTCACTCCCCACCTCCCTCCGGTTAGAACCCCATCACGCCACCTTCAAGCGAGACCTAAAATTCCACCTCTTTTCCTTAGCCTATGACCTTCCCTCTTGTCCGATCCTATCCCCTACGTATAGTCCTGTATCCTTTCTCTCGTTCTGTTATATCAACAATTGTAACTTCCTTTCCGGCCCTGTGCCTGTTTCTAATTGTTTGTGAATTGTAAACCGCTCTGATTGATAAAGTAGGGCAGTATATCAAATAAATAAACATAAACATACAGCTGGCACCTCTGTGGTGACTTGAAGGTAGTTTTCCTTTTAATGGGACTGCAGCAGGGATATGTAAAATACATGTGTTTCTCATGTGAATGGGATAGCCGAGCAAGGGATTGGCACTACTTGCGGAAGGAATGGAATCACAGACAAAATGTAACAGTTGGGGAGAAGAATATCCAGCACCCAGCTCTGGTTGAGGCTCACAAAATCCTGCTACCACCCCTTCACATAAAACTAGGTTTGATGAAAAACTTCGTGAAAGCCATGGACCGCACTTCGCCAGCTTTCCGATACCTACATGAAAAATTCCCTCGACTCAGCGAAGCAAAGATTAAAGAGGGAGTTTTTGTGGGTCCTCAGATTCGAGAGCTCTTCAAAGATGACCGGTTCAACAACTTGCTGCAGGGTGATGTGAAACAAGAATGCTTTTCGCCTAGTGTCAACAAACTTTCTCGGGAATGTTAGGGCAGAAAACTACAAGGAACTAGTAGAAGACATGCTGATGCAGTATCAGAAACTTGGCTGCAATATGTCTCTAAAGATCCATTTCCTTGATTCCCATCTCGATTTCTTTCCTGACAACTGTGGTATGGTTAGTGATGAACAGGGCAAACGTTTTCACCAGGATATCGCAATGATGGAGCAAAGATACCAGGGAAAATGGTCCACTACAATGCTGGCTGACTACTACTGGACACTCCCCAGAGAAGCTCCCAAACAGCTGTACAAGAGACAGGTGAAAAAATCTGACTTTTTTTACAGTTATTAACCGAAGGCCTATTATATTTACTATTGACATGCATTTTGTGATGTAAACATTAATTCTTTACAAAAGAACTAGAGTCAATTTTGCAATTTCACTGTCATATTCGTGTTCAGCATATAAAAAATGATGATAAATGACTATTTTTATTTCAGTAACATGACTTTTGTAAAAATTTGTTGACCTGTGTAATCTGCTGATAATTCAACATGAACAAAAAAACTTTCATAGAATGCTGAGCAGATGTGATCCTGACCCTCAGCTTGCTTGTCTCAGGGCCGTTTCTCCAAATGGATTATTTTTGCGCATACTGTGAGTTGTGAACCTCACTTCTAAGCCAGGGAATGTGGAGTATGATCTCAGTCTCTCAAATTTATTGCTAAGGCTCGGCATAGTACTTGCATCGTGCCAGAGAGCGCCTCCTGCTGGAGTTCGTTAAGATGCAACGTGTGTTGGTAGCATGTCAAGATATTCTTGGAAATTATTCTTTATCAAGACTGGTACCCAACACAATGATAAATATTTCTGTATCTTTCTGTTACTTTTCTTGGTCTCTGACTGCATTTCCTGGTGTTTCAGGATCTTCTGCCTCTCCATGTGATTCGGTGTAGTTCCTTATTGTTCCTCCAGTTCAGTCCTCCACCTCTGGGTAGTGCACCTCCTCCTGCAGCATGGAGACTGGGCATGTCAAATTCGTGACATCACTGGATGTATCCTGCTGGTCTCTCCCATCAGCCCCAGTGTGTCCAGTCTCCATGCAGCAGGAGGACTTAGTGAGCCTAGGTGCTAGGCTCACTTGAGGAACGGATAAGGAGCATTAGTTAGATAACAGCGTTAAATTTTTCTTTGATCACTTTATATTTCTTCATTTATTGGAGCTATACCTTTTAAAAAAAAAAAATACCAGACAGCTTCAGCCTCGATCTGGTGCCATTCTTGTTCTCTGTCTCCCTCTTCTTTCTGCCTTTGTTTCCTTGGGATGGCTCTCCCCTCCTAGACTGTACGGCTAGGGAGAGATTGATTAGGCTCGCTACTGCCCCAGATCGCTGCGGGGCGTCGGGGTGAGCCAGTGACGCTGGGAGTTCAGCCCTCGCAGTGTGGATGAGCAACGTAGCGGTTTGAAGGGCGGCGAATCGGGCAGGACCGGCAGAGTGAGTGTATTGTGGCTGTAATCACATCCAGAGGTGAGTGTCCACTCCCCACCGCACAATTCTTTTGGCGGGGTGTTGAGGGGGGGTGGGATTTTTGGCACGAAGCAGGGCCAAATTCAGTCCTGGGCCGTTTCCCGCGCGTCACAGCCTCATGGGAGTTACAGCGCTGCTCTGCACGTTGACGGGAGAAGCTGGGCAGACACACAGCTCAGACACTTCAGGGTCTCTGTTCCAGCTTTATTTAGTCAGTAAGGCCCTGTTTGGGCTAATTTCCTAGATTTTGGGATTCAGCTCACTTTTCCTTTTGTTTGTTAAATTATATATTTAGAAAAAAGGGTAAAAAAAGTGTGTGGTTTTTTTTTTTTTTTTTTTTGGAGGCATTGGAGTTATTGGAGGCCATAGCTAATGCCATCGCGGCCCCAGTGTCTGGTGTGTGACTCCCATAGAGGCACAGTATCGGACGCAGGAATCTGTCAGGGCTGTGCTGCAGCTTCGACGACTATGGAACAACATTTAGAGGATAAGATCACCCAAGAGACTCGCAGTCTGTCGGCAAAGCCCGAGGGGGAGCTGCTGGTGCAGGGCCCTTCGTTGTCTTCACAGGAAACCCCAGTGGGACCATCTAGCGCTGGGCCTTTGTTTTCGGAGCCGTCGCTGGGAGATTTTCCCCTGGATTTTGTCTTGATAATGCATCAAGCCTTTTGTTTGCGGCGACAGGGGAAGGTGCCTGAACCATTGGCGGTCCCACTGCAGCAGTCCGGGCTAGAACGAACTGGTAGCGAGTTTGTAAGACCCCTTAAGAGGGTGAGACCCCTTGACTTTCTGCTCTCAGATGGGGCGTGGCCCGAGATGGAGGAGGCCAGGTTGGATCTGGAATTGGGGATGGAGGAACTGGAAGAAGGCGAGATTCCTGAGCCGGAGGATCAGGCGAGAATCATACGGGTTTTCCAGAAGGAGGAGCTTACGGCGCTCATTACGGAGTCTCTTCAGACGCTCAATCTGGCTTTGATTCAACCGTCGGAGGAAGAGGGATTGGAGGACCCTCATTCAAGCAGTGAGGGAATCTCAGGTGGTGGTCCCTGTTCACCGGGTGTTTGGTCGCATGATCTAGGATGAATGGGATCTCCCAGAAGCGGGACTAAGAGGGGTTAGAATGATGAACAGACTCTACCCCTTGGCAAACAAAGAAAAGGAAAGGTTTCGGTCCCCGCGGATAGATGCGGCGGTGTCAGCGGTCACAAAGAAGACCACTATCCCTGTGGAAGACAGCGTGGCCTTTAAGGATGCACAAGGCAGGAAGGTGGACGGCTTGTTGAAACAAGCCTTTGAGGCTAACGCTCTATTGCTGCAAGCTTCCATTTGTGGGGCTTGGGTAGCAAGAGCTTGTCTTCGGTGGTCTCAACGCTTACGGCAGTCCATTCAGCCGGAGCAGGAGCAATTGTTGGAGGTGACAAGACTGGAATCGGGTTTGGCGTATTTAGCAGATGTTCACTGCAATTTGATTAGAGCATTAGCGAATAGTATGTCCTCATTGGTAGCTGCTCGGTGTTACCTATGGCTAAGAAATTGGTCAGCTGATGGTTCTTCTAAGGCATGCCTCAGCAAGCTTCCCTTTAAAGGGAAGTTGTTGTTTGGTGAAGATTTGGATAAGCTGGTTAAGGATTTGGGATAATCCAAAGGCGGGAGACTGCCTGAGGACAAGCCTAAGCGGGGGAAGTCTCTACCGTCGGTGTGAGGCCAGTTTCGAGATTTCCGGAGGTTTCATACTTTTTGGTTAGGAGGTTTCCAAAGAGGAAGATTTTGCTTCTAGAGCCCAGGGATTTCGTGGGTTTCGGGGAGCAGGTAGGTTTCGCAGCAACCGCCGCAACTTCGGCTCGAAAGTCACAATGAAGCGAGGTGGGCCCGGGTAGGAAGTCAAAAGATTGGAGGTCGGCTTCGGGAGTTCCTTTTTGCCTGAGTCCAAATAACTTCTGACCAATGGGTGTTGGAAATAATACGCAAAGGTTATGTTCTCAAATTGGCTCGTCCCGTACTAGATTTGTTCGTGCTTTCCCCTTGCAGAGGCCAGCAGAAAACGTTGGCAGTACGGCAAACGTTGGATCGTCTCTTGCAGTTGGGAACTGTGGTGCCGGTGCCTCCGGAGGATTTCGGCGTCGTTCGTTACTCCATTTATTTCATAGTTCCAGAGAAAAAAGGTTCGCTCCAGCCTATCCTGGACCTCAAAGGAGTGAATCGTTGTCTTCGAGTGCCTCACTTCCGGATGGAAACCTTACTTTAGGTAATAGTGGTGGTTCGGCAGGGGGAATTTTTGACCTCCCTAGACCTTACCAAGGTGTATTTACACATCCCGGTCAGAGCAGCTCATCAAAGGTTTTAAAGGTTTGCTCTACCGTGGGGACATTACCAATTTCAGGCTTTCCCCTTCGGTCTAGCAACGGCCCTGCGCACCTTCACCAAGGTCATGGTGGTGGTTGTGGCGGCGCGGCGGAAGGAAGGAATTTTGGTTCACCCTTATCTTGACGATTTGTTGATTTGGGCAAAGTCCAAAGTCGAGAGCGCACAGGTTACGGACAAGGTTGTGAAGTTACTGCAGAGCCTTGGCTGGGTAGTCAATTTTGTCAAGAGCCGCTTAGTCCTGTCTCAGGTTCTTGAGTACTTGGTAGTGCGCTTCGACATGCAGCAGGGAGCTGTGTTCCTGCCAGACTGGCGAGCGCAAACTCTTCGACAATTAGTGCGCAGATTCATATCTACTCCGGCTCCATCAGCGTGGACCTATCTTCGGGTGCTACAGTGGTGTGCAAAAGTCTGGAATCACTTGAAAATTTTGACGTTTTTTCAACTTTGTGACCTTAATTTCTTTTTCCTCCCAGTGGCTTTTTCTGTGTAATCTCATGATAAGTGATAGATTTGGCTATTAGGGCCAACTTTTAGTATTGGTTTGGCCCTTTATTTTCTGAGTTTGTTCCCCATAGCTGTCCTGTTGATAGATTTTCTGTGAAAATCGCGTAATGTACATCGTTGGCCAACCATATATTATTGTAAGTATTCTTTAAAATATTATGGACGCACGCCAGGTTTCCTTCAAATTAATGTATGTGGCCTTGAAAAAGGCCATTTTTATATGTCAGTGATGGCTCAGTATTTGATGGGCCACCCTTTGTTCTTGATCACCTGACTGCACGTTGTTGGCATTGAATGAACCAGTCTGACAAGGTGATCGTTAGTGACAATGTGAGTCACTCATTGTAGCTTGGAACCAATCAGCTCATGCTTTGATGTCGGATGCCTCTTGGATATTTCCAAGGCCACCTTGTGCCACAGGTTCTCGAATGGATTCAGATCTGGAGACTGGGCAGGCCAGTACATTGACCTGATGTTGTTCGCTGCTTCCAGCTGATCACCTGTCTGGAGTGATGGCAGGGTGCATTGTCATCTTGGAACAGGAACTGGTCAGGAAACAGCTGGTGTGCTGATGGCACCGTGCACTTTTGCAGTATGGTGATGTACTTGGCCCCGTTGACCATTCTATCAACTATGTGAAGACGTCCAACACCACTGGCAGCCAAGCAGCCCCAGACCATGACCTTCAAAGGTTGAGAACCTCAGGCTTGAATTCCTCTCCAGGAAATCTCCTCACATAGGTGTGGGCCTGGTTACCAAACAGGCAGAAGGTGCTTTCATCGCTGAATAGCACCTTTTCCCACATTTCAGTCGACCAGGTTGAGTGCTTTCTCGCCCACACGATCCGGTTGCGCCTTTCTATGTCGGTCATCAGTGGCTTATTCCGTGCTTTGCAGCCCCGGAGACCAAACTGCAGGCACCAGTGACGAACTGTTGATGAGCTGACACTGACCTCACTCTTGTCTGACCACTCTCGAAGTAGCTGAGGAAAGGTCAACTTGCGATTAGTCAGTGAAATATGTCGTAGTGGGCAGTCCTGGTGTGGTGATGATGCACGTGGACGACCTGAACAAGGCTTGTCCACCACTGAACCCGTTTCTTTCTTCCTCTGTACAATCTTAGCAGGGCTCTGACTGCAGGCAACTTTCCTGGCTATCTGACCGCTTAAATCCTTCCTCGCTCATAAAGGACACACGAACACGCTCCTCCAACGTCAGGGTCTGAGTCATCTTCATGGTTGATCCAGAAAGCGTATGAAATTCAAAAATTCCGCATGTTTTTATAGCTGCACTGTTGGCTAGATATCTGCATTGTGATTGGTTAGTGAAACCAGCCTCCTGATTGGTCAGAAATAACGTGTGCATATTGGATAATCTCGATCCAGTTTTGACGCAGGATCCACAAAAATCGCAGTAGCTATCTCCCAGTGTCTGTAAAGTATTTAAATGGGAAGCAAGGAATGCAAAAAAGTCAACTCTAATAGCCAAATGTATCCCTTTTAACATGGTAAACTATTTAAAACTAATAAAAGAAAATATTTCTTCACTCAACGTGTAATCAAACACTGGAATTTGTTACCGGAGGATGTAGTAAAGGCTGTTAGTGTAGCTGGGTTTAAAAAGGTTTGGACAAGTTCCTGGAGGAAAGGTCCATAAACCATTATTAAGAAGGGACCCAGGATATCAATGCTTGACCCAGTACAGGTATTGCAGAACCTGTGTCTTTTGGGGAAACTGCTAGGTACGTATGACCTAGATTGGCCACTGTTGGAAACAGGATACTGGGCTTGATGGACCTTGGTCTGACCCAGTATGGCATATCTTATGTTCTTATGGTAGAAAGATGAATATGCTGGGTAACGCAAAATTAAAAAAAAAAAAAAAAAGTTAGAAAGTACGAAAACCCAAAAAACTCACAAGTGATTCCAGACTTTTGCACACCACTGTAGGTACAATGGCGGCAACCCTAGAAGGTGGTGCCTTGGGCCAGAGCTCACATGCACCTATTGCAGAAGTTGTCGTTGCGGCGCTGTTCTCATCAGAACGATGCTCTGAGCAAACGTCTTCCCTGTCCTCCTTCGAGTCAGGCGATATCTCCAGTGATGTCTTTTCCCAGGAAATCTGGAGGCGGGCTTGCCCCTGGAACAACCGCAGTGGCTTCCGGTGCTGACAGATGCGAGCCTCACAGGTTGGAGCACATTGCAGGGATCTCTTCACACAGGGGACTTGGAGCGACCAGGAGGTCCAGTGGTTGATCAACTGTCTAGAGCTACGGGCGGTTGCTTTAGCACTTCAAGCGTTTGAAGCCGAGGTAAAAGGTTGGGCGGTGCGAGTGCTGTCGGACAATTCCGCGTTCCTTATCGTTCCTCCAGCTTAGTCCTCGACGTATGGGTAGTGCACCTCCTCCTGCAGCATGAAGACTGGACCAATCAGATTTCAGCTCCACTGGAACCAGCATACCCTGCAACTCAGGAACTCCAGTGTGTCCAGTCTTCATGCAGCAGGAGGACGTTAGTGAGCCTAACTGGGCTCACTAGTTGATCAGATAGTTGAATTTGTCTTTAGCTAACCTTTTAAAATTTATTTGAGTCCTATTAGGGCTTATTTTCATTTGTTTCACATTAGTAGGCTGTCCCTTTAAATTTGCCTTTTGTTATCCTGGCACTCAGTGGGGGGGGGGGGGGGGGAAGCCTGAGGAAGGTCCCTCTCTTGCTCAGCCCTTGCCGCGTCTGTATTTTCAATTTTCTTGTTTGGGGAAAGTGGATCTCTGGCCCAGGAATCTTCGGGGCAGAGCTCCAGCGGCGGCTGTACTGCAGCTTCTCTCCGGAGGTTTGAGGGAACTGCTGCATTAGTGCCGGTGAGTGCTGACAGCTGTGGGGAATCGGGACGGCTTCTGAGCCGAGTTCGTGAATTTCCCCAGCTGTTCGGGGGGGGCTCTCCACACGGTTCATGTTGGTACGGGGGGTCCCCAGTGTCTCCGGTTTCAGGGGGGCGCGATCTCGGCCGCAGCGGTGTTTTACTCGGGCTGTTTTCCTCGACGAGAAGGAATACAAAAGCGCGCCAAAAATTGCCTGCCTGCCGCGGCCATCTTTTCCCGACTCGCGGTTTTTCTCTTGGGGTGTCCCGCGATAGTTTTATTGTTTCTTTCGTTCTTTTTGGTTTAATTTACTTTACTTTAGTTTAATTTGTTTTAATTAAGCTTAATCTATTTCCTTCCTTTTGATTTCTTTTGACCTTGTCCTTCAGCGTTCCCGCGGCTTCGGAGGGGGGGGGGCGCTTCGCGAGTGCTTTCCCTTCTCTTGCGGAGCGGTTGTTGTTTCTTTGCTTTTGGTGGTTTTGCTCTGTTGGAAAGCCTCAGGTGCCCTTGGGTGAGTTAAAAAAAAAAAAAAAAAAAAAAAAAAAAAAGAAGCAGGCATCAGCTGATTGTCACCAAGCGAAGGGGAAACTTTTCCACCTTGCCTGCACAGGCTTTCCGTTGTTCGCTGCTGACCAGTTCCCGCATGGTTCTTCTGAGTCAGTGAGCTGAATTTTTCCCTGTCATTTTGCCCACTGCCGGCTAGCTTCTCGAAGCGCTAGGGTCCCCATGTCAACGGGATCTCTTTGTCTCATTTGTGGATCTCGGCGGGGCGCCGACGCAGAGACCGGAGTGTGTCCACGCTGTGCCTCGCTGTCTCGCAGCATGGAACAGCGCCTGGAAAGTTCTTTGCCTGCAACGGCGCAGTCTGGTACCACATCAGGGGATTTAGAATCGCCGCTAGAAGGACCCTCGGGGCTTTCTTCTAACAGTGGTTCGGCGCCTGTGGCGCAGTTAGGTCTCGGGGAGTCATTGCCCTTGGAGGATTTTTCTCCCGATTTTGTTTTGCTCCTGCACCAGGCGTTTTGCCGTAGGCGCCAGGTTATGGGAGCGGCGCCACTCCCACCGCAGGGGGTGTCGGTCCAGTCCTCTCCGGGAGAGCCTCCGTTGACCGAGAGCAGAGCACCTAAGCGTCCGCGGTTGCACGACCCTTGTTCTGCGGAGACGGACTGCCTGAAGGGGATGATCCCGAGTTCGACCCGGAGGTGGATGCAGACGGCTTGGAGGAAGGCGAGCTTCCGGAGCCAGAGGATCAAGCAAAGATTATTCGGGTGTTCAGACGTGAAGAGCTTCCAGCTCTTGTTTCGGAAGCACTTCAGATGCTAGGACTGGCCCCTACTGCTAAGGCGGAGGAGGCGGATGGAACAGATCCCATTATTCAAGCGGTACGACAAACTAATGTGGTTTTTCCCCTTCACAAGGTTCTTGACCAGATGATTCAGGCCGAGTGGGACACTCCTGAGTCTGGTCTCAAGGGAGTTAAGATCATGCGTCGTCTTTATCCTTTGTCGGAAACGGATCTGGAGCGTTTTAGATCTCCCAAGGTCGACGCGGCCGTGTCCGCGGTGACAAAGAAGACCACCATTCCGGTGGAAGGGAGTGCGGCTTTATGGGAGCCGCAGGACCGGAAAATGGACGGGCTGTTGAAGCAAGCCTTTGAGGTGGACGCGATTGCTTTACAGGCTTCTGTTTGTGGAGCTTGGGTGGCCCGTGCCTGTTTACGCTGGGTTCAGCGGTTTCAGCACGCTTCTTCCTTGGATACCGACATGCTGACGGAGATTCACTGCTTGGAATCCGGAACGGCGTATTTGGCGGATGTCCAGTATGATCTCATCAGAGCTCTCTCCAACAGCATGGCATCCGTAGTGGCGTCACGTAGAGCCCTTTGGTTAAAAAATTGGGCGGCCGATGGATCTTCCAAATCGCGGTTGGGCAAATTGCCTTTTAAGGGTAAGCTGCTCTTTGGTGAGGATTTGGATAAGTTGGTCAAAGATCTGGGAGACTCCAAAGGCGGTCGCTTACCGGAAGACAGACCCAAGTGGGGTAGGTCGCTTCCGGTCGCTAGGGGACAGTTTCGGGACTTTCGTAGGTTCCGGTCGCCCCGTTATGGGAGCTTCCAGTGGGGTAGATATAGTTCCCGGGCGTCGAGTTTTCGCGGCTTTCGAGGAGCCAGTCGAGGATTCTCGGCGGTTAGTTCCCCGGCCCCTCGCAAGCCCCAATGAAGGGCAGCGGGTCCAGGTGGAGCTGCCGGTGATCGGAGGGCGTCTTCGACGTTTCCTCTCCACTTGGACCCAAATTACTTCCGATCAGTGGGTTCTAGACATTATACGGGACGGGTATGTTCTCGATTTGGCCCGTCCCCTGCTCGATTCCTTTGTGGCGTCCCCCTGCCGGGGGGTTCGAAAGACCCTTCAGGTTCGCCAAACGCTCGATCGTCGTCTTCAGCTGGGAGCGGTCATTCCCGTACCGCAAGCGGAATACGGTCTGGGAAGGTATTCCATCTATTTTGTGGTGCCAAAGAAGGGGGGCGATCTTCGTCCCATCTTGGATCTCAAAGGAGTGAATCGTTGTCTGAGGGTTCCCCACTTTCGGATGGAAACTCTACGATCTGTCATAGTTGCCGTTCGCCGAGGCGAATTTCTCACGTCTCTCGACCTCACGGAGGCTTATCTCCATATCCCTATTCGGGAAGACCAGCAGAGGTATCTACGCTTCGCGCTGCCGTGGGGTCATTTCCAGTTTCAAGCTTTGCCTTTCGGTCTGGCGACCGCACCTCGCGTATTCACCAAAATCATGGTGGTGGTTGCTGCGGCCCTCCGCAAAGACGGGGTGCTGGTTCATCCCTATCTGGACGACTGGTTGATTTGCGGGAAATCTCGCCCAGAAAGCTTGGCAGCGACGGAGAAAGTCGTCACGCTCTTGCAGTCTCTCGGATGGGTGGTCAACCCACTCAAGAGTCATGTGGTCCCGACGCAGCTTCTCGAATATTTGGGGGTACAATTCGAAACGTGCCGGGGGTTGGTTTCTCTGCCCGAACGCAGGATTTTGACTCTTCAGTCTCTGGTGCAGAGGTTCCGCAGTTCTCAAGCCCCGTCGGCCTGGCTCTACCTGCAGTTGCTGGGGACGATGGCGTCCTCCCTGGAGGTGGTGCCTTGGGCACGCTTTCACATGCGTTCCCTCCAGCGGGCCTTGCTCCGTCGCTGGTCCAACCAGTCCGATCCTCTGAGCAAACGTCTACCTTGCCCGATGGCGGTTCGGAGGGATCTAAGTTGGTGGTTGAGTCCACTCACTCTGCGAGTGGGGATGCCATTGGAGCAACCGGACTGGGTTCCACTCTTGACGGATGCCTGCCTGACGGGCTGGGGCGCTCACTGCGAGGGCCAGTTCGTTCAGGGTCTATGGTCTCCGGAAGAGAGTGCCTGGTCGATCAACCGATTGGAACTTCGGGCCGCTCGATTGGCATTGCAACACTTTGAAACCCGGATATCGTCTCGAGCGGTTCGGGTTCTCTCCGACAATGCAACGGCCGTGGCCTACATAAACCGGCAGGGAGGAACCGGAAGCGTCGGTCTGGAGGCGGAGACTCGGACGCTGTTCGAGTGGGTAGAGCCTCGGCTGCCAGCCATCTCTGCGGCGCATATCGCCGGGAAAGACAATGTGACGGCGGACTTCCTCAGCAGAGTTCAGGTGGATCCCGGCGAATGGGAGCTCCATCCCAGGGTATTCGCACAGCTGGTTCAGCGTTGGGGCGAACCTGTCATGGATCTGATGGCCACGTTCCGTTCAGCAAAGGCAGCTCGGTTCTACAGTCGGCGGCGAGAGCCGATGTCCGAAGGTCTGGATGCTCTGTTGCAGATTTGGCCCTCCACGGGCCTTCTCTACGTGTTTCCTCCGTGGCCCCTGCTGGGGCGCGTTATTCAACGTATCGAAGCTCACCGGGGTCGGGTGCTATTGATAGCGCCGGATTGGCCTCGTCATCCTTGGTATGCCGATCTGATGCGCTTGGTAGACGGGCCTCCCTGGAAACTTCCCTTGTTTCCGGACCTGTTGTGTCAGGGTCCCCTCCGCATGCCGCAAGTGGGGAGATTCTCTCTTACGGCCTGGCTATTGAAAGGGCTCGGCTAAGAAAACGCGGCTACTCCCGGTCGGTGGTGGCGACTCTGTTACAAGCGCGCAAACGATCCACTTCGCTGGCCTATGTTCGGGTTTGGCGTATTTTTGAGGACTGGTGTTCTAGGAATCAGATTCGAGCGGCTACGGCCTCTCTTCCGGTGATACTGGATTTTTTACAAGACGGTTTCACTAAAGGTCTGGCCGCCAGTTCTTTGCGGGTCCAATTGGCGGCACTGTCTTGTTATCGCGGCAAAGTTCAGGGCGTGTCTTTAGGGGCTCATCCTGATGTTCGTTTTTTGCGAGCTGTTTCTAGGTTACGGCCAGCCCGTAGAGTATCGGTACCCTCTTGGGATCTTAATTTGGTGCTGCGTGCTCTCAGTGCAGCTCCTTTTGAGCCGCTTTCTAGTAGTTCGGTAAAGGATTTGACTCTTAAGACGGTGTTTCTGGTGGCGATTTGTTCGGCACGCTGTATTTCCGAGCTTCAGGCTCTTTCTTGCAGGGAGCCTTTTCTGTCTTTCTCGGCTCACAAAGTGGTTCTGCGGCCGGTGCCTTCCTTCTTACCGAAGGTGACTTCTCCTTTTCACTTGAACCAGGTTGTTTCTCTTCCGGTTTTTTCGGGGTCCGAAGGGCCTGCTTCTGATCGCGGACTGAGTCTGTTGGACCTCAAGAGGGTTTTGCGACGCTATTTAAGAGTTACCAGTGATTTTCGTAAATCAGACCACTTGTTTGTGCTGTTTGGCGGTCCTCGCAAAGGGGAAGCGGCAGCGAAGTCTTCTATTGCTAGGTGGATTAAAGAGGCGATTGGTTCAGCTTATCTTTTACACGGTCGGGCTCCGCCGGCTGGCTTGCGTGCTCATTCTACGAGAGCTCAAGCGGCGTCCTGGGCGAAATTCAGTTTGGTTTCGCCGGTAGATATCTGTAAAGCGGCCACGTGGTCGTCGTTGCATACTTTCAGTAAACATTATCGCCTTGATGTCTTGGCGGCGAGCGATGCCGGTTTTGGTTCCGCGGTTCTGCGTGCCGGCTGGCAAGATCCCACCCGTTAGGCTGCTTTGATACATCCCATACGTCGAGGACTAAGCTGGAGGAACGATAAGGAAATAGTAATTACACTTACCTGGTAATTGTAGTTCCTTGAGAGACGACAGCTTAGTCCTCCTGCCTCTCCCTGTTTTCTTTCTTTTAGCATGGCACGCCTTGGGTTAAGAGGTTCGTATTCCCAGGTGAGTGCGTTTCCTTTTGCTTTCTTTCCTTCTTTTTTACCTATACATTTCTGCTGTGGCAGGGGCGGGACTTTCCGTTCCTGTTAGTCGTGGCTTTTGGCTACAAAACAAAAAACAAAAAAAAATTGTTGCTATTAAGGACTATATTTCCTGTGAAAGGGATCTTCTTAAAGGTTAGCTACGTGTTTGAGTTTGCTTTGTCAGTAGTTCACTGGAGTTCCTGAGTTGCAGGGTATGCTGGTTCCAGTGGAGCTGAAATCTGATTGGTCCAGTCTTCATGCTGCAGGAGGAGGTGCACTACCCATACGTCGAGGACTAAGCTGTCGTCTCTCAAGGAACTACAATTACCAGGTAAGTGTAATTACTATATGGTGACTTACATCAATCGGCAGGGCGGAATGGGAAGCGCTGCCATGGAAGAGGAAGCAGAGGCACTGTTCGCCTGGGTGGAGCCTCGAATACAAGTGATCTCAGCGGCGCACATCGCAGGAACGTACAATGTGGTGGCAGATTTTCTCAGCAGAGTCCTGGTGGATGCTGGGGAATAGGAGCTCCATCCGGATGTGTTTGCTCAGATAGTCCACAGATGGGGGCTGCCGATCATGGATCTCATGGCGACCTTTTATTTGGCCAAGGCGAATCGCTTCTTCAGCCGAAGGTGAGAGAGGATGTCGGAAGGGATTGATGCCCTAATGCAATGTTGGCCATCGTCCGGTCTCATCTATGTCTTCCCTCCGTGGGTGCTCATAGGACGAGTGGTTCAGCGCATCGAAGCTCATCTGGGAAGGGTGCTGTTAGTGGCACCAGATTGGCTGAGACGGCTGTGGTATGCTGATTTTGTTCGGCTTCTTGACGGAGATCCTTGGAGGTTGCCGGCAATGGAGAATCTGTTGATGCAGGGTCTGCTTCGGATGCCTCAGGTGTACCGGTTTTCGCTTACGGCTTGGCCATTGAAAGGACTAGGTTAAGGAAAGAAGGTTATTTGGGAGCCGTTATTGCAACCTTACTTCAGGCCTGTTCATCCCCGGGCGGGATTGAGGGACTGATCAATTCAGCAGTTGGCTGTCGCTTATTGGGGAGGGGGGGATTCCGGTCACTAAGAGTGTAATATTTTTGGATATTACGGAAATCGCAGTGTTTTCTTTGTCTCTGACCTATCTTTGTCTTCTTTCTGTCTTACTCTGATCTTGGGGAAGAAGAAAGGACAAGAAGGAGGTTGTTGGTTTTCCCCCTTATTTTTAGAGGGCTTTAGTTTAAAAGTTCATGGTTAAGTTTTTAAAGTTGTAATTAATGCTTTAGCTACTTATTTGTTGCTCCTTTGAGTCTGCTTTGTCAATAGTTCACTGGGGCTGATGGGAGAGACCAGCAGGATACATCCAGTGATGTCACGAATTTGACATGCCCAGTCTCCATGCTGCAGGAGGAGGTGCACTACCCAGAGGTGGAGGACTGAACTGGAGTTCAAGGAACAACAATTACCAGATGTGTCGGTTCCAAGCAAATAGAAATTACACATATCTATTATCAATGTATTCTGGTGTTTTTCTCCTTAACCACTATTTCCTTATCGTCCCTCCAGTCCAGTCCCACACCTCTAGGTAGTGCACCCCCTGCAGCAGCTTGGAGACTGAGCATGTCAACAACCTCTGAAGTCACCAGTACTAATACCACTGGCACTGCCCTTCAGCTCCCAATATGCTCCGTCTCTAAGCAGCTGGAGGAGGTTGTGAGCCAGGGTGCACGGCTCACTGAGGAGAAAATAAGGATATAGTTAGGTTTTTCTGTTCTTTTCCTGCTGATTCCATTTGGTTTGTTTTGCTTTATTGGTAACATTAAAAAAAAAAAAAAAAAAAAAACCCACAAAAAGGAGGAGGATTTGAGCAGGCTGCTTTGTGCACAGTAACCTTTGAGGAGGATTTATGCCCGATCTCCCTCCCCCACCCTTGGATATTCGGGGAGAGGGGGGTGTTGAGGCACCTGCCGGCATCCCAGGGCTTCAGCGGCTCCCGTGATCGGGTGAGGAGCTGCTGTTTCGGTAGCGTCAGCTCAGCGGGTGATTGAGCCTCTCTCCCCCCTTGGCGCTGAAGCCGTATGCAGGCTGAGTGCAAGTTGTGCGGATTCCTTGGCGGAGGTCCGAAAGCGCAGTCAGGGCACTGCTGTTTGTCTCTCCTTCAAACAAGGTATGGGGGATAGACAGCATGAGGAATGCGTGGCTGGTGGGGAAGGCCTGGTTCCTCGTGGCCTCGGCGGCTGCAGCACCACAAGAAAACAAGGCTACTTGTCTCTTCTTGTGTTTTCTCCCATCAGGGGTGCGAGAGCCCGGTCAGCCATTTTGGGTAAGCACGGCACACGCTGCAAGTTTCCCTTGGGGTATGTCTTACTTACTCGGGCTTCCTCTGAGCTCGGTTCTTGACAAAAAAAACCCAATAAATAAAAAGAAGTAAGGGGGGAGCCTAGGGTCTACAGTGAGGAGTAGCTTTTATCTTTGGGTAGCGCTATTTGGGGTCCCTGGACAGTAGGTGAAAGACCAGAGGCAGCCCTTTTATTCCTCGAGTAGAGTCCCCAGGCAGGTTGGGGCCTGGTGGCAGCATGCTGTCATCCATGCCTGCATGTCCGCAGTGTCTGGTCTGTGGAACTCGGCGAGGGGCCATTTCTGATGCAGGGGCATGTGGCGGAGGCTACCAGTATGGGACAAGGTGCAGGAGCTCGTGTCTTCGCCAGTTCAGGAGGTCCATGTCTCTGTGGAGCCCCTCCCTCTCTGTTGGAAACAGTTTTGACGGTCCCCAGCCCTTCTACCGCTCAGGGGCTGGGGATTGGGGAAGTTCTTGGGGGTTTCTCGCCAGAGTTTATACTTTATTGCATCAGGCCTTTTTGCCTGCGCAAGCAGGGAGCAGTAGCAGGTTAGTCTTCTGCGGCTGGCGCAAAGCGAAGTGCCGCAGGGAAGGGGGGATGACCTGTGTGTAGTGCCCACCAAGAAGGCCAGGACCTTGGAGTGGCCGGAGCGGTCTTCCTTGTCGGAGGGGCCGGAGGCTGATGATTTATTGAGCCGGACTTGGAGGGCAAAGATCTCGAAGAAGGGGAAATCCCCAGAGCCAGAAAACCAGGCTCGCATTGTCCAGGATTTTTGGAGGGAGGAGCTGCTGGCTCTCATCACAGAATCTCTTAGAGCGCGCGACTTGCCCTCTAGTCTGCTGGCAGAAGATGAGTTGCTGGAGGATCCCCTCATACAGGCTGTGCGGAAGACAGTCAGTCTTCCCGGTGCACAGGGTGGTCAAGCAGATGACCCAGGCCTGAAGGGGGTTAGGGCCATGTCCTGTCGCTATCCTCTGTCGGAGCAGAAGCACAAATTGTTTAAGTCCCTGCGTGTTGACGCGGTGGTGTCTGCGGTGATGAAAAAGACCACCATTCCGGTTGAGGGGAGTGTGGCACTGAAAGACTGGCAGGACAGGAAGCTGGATATGTTACTGAAATAGGCCTTTGATGTCAACACCCTGTCTTTGCAAGTTTCCTTTTGTGGGTCCTGGGTGGTGAGGGCCTGTCTGCGGTTGTTGCATCGTCCAGGGGATCCCGTGCTGGAACACATGGTGGAGATCGCCAAGCTGAAATCGGGAGTGGCTTACCTGGTCAATGTCCACTATGACCTCATTTGCAGGCTCAAACAGCATGGTTTTTGTGGTGGCAGCCCGTCGTGATCTCTGGCTGCGAAATTGGGCAGCGGACAGCTTTTCTAAGTACCGTTTTAGCAAGCTCCCCTTTAAGGGTAAGCTTCTCTTTGGGGAGGACCTAGACAAGCTGGTCAAGGACCTGGGGGAGTCCAAGGGAGGATGTTTGCCAGAGGATAAGCCGAAGCAGACGCGCAATGCATCAGCTTCTTGGGGTCAGCAGCATGATTTTCAAAGTTTTTGGATGTCCCGCCTTGGCTTCTTCCAGAAGGGTAGGTTCTCCGCTCGGGGGCAGGGGTTTCGAGGTTTCAGGAGGGCAAGCAGAGGTTTCTCTGAGCCCTCCTCCTCGGGACTTAAGAAGCCCCAATGAAGCGAGGGGGGTGCTCAGGCAGGGGTTCATGGGAGATCGGCTACAGGAGTTTTACCCTGCTTGGGTCCAGATCATGTCCAACCAGTGGGTCCTGGAGATCATTCGTGAAGGCTATGCCCTTGAGATGGCGCAGCCAGTGCATGATACCTTCATCCAATCCCTCTGCAGGGCACCAAACAAGGCGGCCGCAGTCAGGGACACCCTGTCGCAGCTGCTTCATCTTGGTGCTGTAGTCCCTGTCCCCCAGGAGCAGTACGGCTGCTGTCGATACTCCATTTCGTGGTTCCCAAGAAAGACTGCGCCTTTCGCCCGATCCTGGATCTAAAGCATGTAAATTGTTGCCTTCGGATGCCGCATTTTCTCATGGAAACCCTGCAGTCCGTAATCGTGGCAGTGAGAGAGGGGAAGATTTTGATGTCCCTCGATCTCATGGAGGGAGATCACCAGCTGCTCCTGCAGTTTGCGGTGCTGATGGGACACTTCCAGTTTCAGGCGTTGCTGTTCAGGCAGACAACGGCTCCTCGCACCTTCACCAATGTCATGGTGGTGGTTGCGGTGGCGCTTTGCAAAGAGGGGGTGCTGGTGCACCCCTAACTCAATGACTGGCTGATTCGAGTGAAGTCTAGGGACGAGAGCGTGCAGGCAACGTCGCGGGTGGTGCAACTTCTGGAGATTCTTGGTTTGGGGGTCAATGTGGCCAAAAGTCACTTGGTTCCATCTCAGGACCTGGAGTACGTGGGAGCACGCCTCGACATCTGGTTGGGACGAGTCTACATGCCAGATCAATGAGCTCAGGGGCTCAGGCAGTTGGTGCGCCAGTGTCTGCACAAGCTGGAGACGATGGCTTGGCAATACCTTCAGGTGCTGGGAACCATGGCGGCTACACTCGAGGTGGTTCCGTGGGTGAGAGCACACATGCGCCCCTTACAAAGTGTGTTGCTCTGTGGTGGTTGCACCAGATGGATCCCCTGTCCAGTGGCTCTCATGCCCAGGGGTGGTCAGGAAGGAGCTCCAGTGGTGGCTATGTTCGGAGAATTTGGCCACGGGCATGCCTCTCAAGTTGCCGCAATGGGTTCCGGTAATGACACATACCAGTCTGGTGGGAGGGAGGGCTCACTGTGAGGGATGCTTTGCTCAGGTGAGCTGGACCGTCGAAGAGGCCGGGTGGTCAGTCAACAGGCTGGAGATGCAGGCAGTGGCCCGGACGCTCTGCAACTTTGAGTCCTGTGTGCGAGGGAAGACGGTAAGGGTCCTCTTGGACACTGCAACCACAGTGGCCTATGTAAACCGACAGGGAGGTATGGGCTGCACGGCTCTGGAAGCGGAGCTGCTGTTTGGCTGGGTGGAGCCTCTGCTCCAGGCCCTGTCGGTGGCGCATGTCGTGGGAGTTGACAATGTGACGGCGGACTACCTCAGCCGGGTGCGTGTGGCTCCCAGGGAGTGGCAGCTCCACTCAGAGGTCTTTGCACAGGTTGTGCGCAGATGGGGAGCGCCAGTCATGGACCTGATGGCAATATTCACATCAGCTAAGGTGAGCCGTTTCTTTAGCAGGAGATGGGAAAGGATGGCCGAGGGCCTAGATACACTGTTGCAGCCTTGGCCCACGGAAGGTCTTCTGTGTATCTATCTTCTGAGTGGCGCATTGGGGCAGGGCATTTTGATCATCCTGGATTGGCCGCGTTGCCCCTGGTATGCCGACTTGGTGTGGCTTCTGGAGGATCGCCCGTGGCGCCTGCCGGCTCAGGTAGACCTTCTGGTGCAGGGGCTAGTGCGCATGCCTCAGGTGGATCAGTTCTCGCTTATGGCCCGGCCATTGAAAGGGCGAGGTTGAAGAAAGGCTGTTCGGGGCCAGTCATCTGAACATTGTTGAAGGCGCGGAAGAGATCTACTTCTCTCGTCTACATCCGTATTTGGTGTATATTTGAGACTTTGGTATGCAGAGAGGCAGGCACAGCCTCCGTTCCGGAGGTCTTAGCCTTTTTGCAGGACAGTTTGGAGAAGCGCCTAGTGGCTAGCTCGTTGTGGGTGCAACTGGCGGCGATTGCTTGTTGTCATGGTAAGGTTCAAAAGGTGCTGCTTGGGACTCACCCGGATGTGTTGCACTTCCTGCAGGCAGTGGCCCGTTTGCGTCCCCGCAAAGGACGGTAGACCTGCTGTGGGATCTTAATTTGGTTCTGACGGTGTTGACTAAGGAGCCTTTAGAACCTTTTGAGCTGGGCCTTGTTGAAGGATTTACATTTGAAGACCATTTTCCTAGTGCGGATATGCTACGCTTGCCGGATCTCAGAATTACAAGCCTTGTCCTACCAGGAGCCGTTCCTCTCCTTCTCACAAGAGAAGGTGGTTTTGCGGCTGGTTCCTTCTTTTCTGCCTAAGGTAGAATCATGTGAATCGGCCCATGTCCCTGCCAGTCCTGGGGAGCATGAGGGAAGATGCCGTCACCCTCAGCCTGCGCTTGTTGGATATGCACAGGACCCTCAAGCGTTATTTGAAGGCGACAGCGGATTTTTGCAATTCGGATCGCTCATTGCTATTTGGTGGTCCGCACAGAGGGGAGGTGGTGGCAAAAGCTTCCATTTCCAGATGGATTCGGGAGGTGATAGGATCGGCACATCTCCTCCAGGGTTGTTGCATGCTCATTCCACAAGGGCTCGGGCAGCTTCTTGGGCCAAATTTGGTCTGGTGCCTCCAGTGGAAATCTGCAGGGTGGCTACCTGCTCTTCCCTGCATACATTTAATAAACATTATCGCCTAGATCAGGGGTGGGCAATTCCGGCCCTCGCGCACCACAATCCAGCCTGGTTTTCATGATGTCCCTAATGAATATTCATGAGATCTATTTGCATCCACTGCCTTCCATTGTATGAAAGTAGGTCCATGAATATTCATTAGGGACATCATGAAAACCAGGCTGGATTGTGTGCACGAGGGCTGGAATTGCCCACCCTTGACCTAGATGTCCAGGCTGGGAAGGATGCCTGTTTTGGATTGGTGGTGCTATGAGCTGGTCTAGTGGGTCCCTCCCGTTAAGCTAACTGGTCTGTTACATCCCAGAGGTGCGGGACTGGACTGGAGGGGCGATAGCAATTAGCAGGCAAGTCTAATTTTGCTTTTCTTGTTTCTTGAGGAACTCCAGTCCAGTCCCGGATCCCACCCGGGGTTTCTGATAGCGCTGTTCTGATGGAGTTAGTCTGCCCAGATTGAATCAAGGTTCAAGGGTTCTTCGGCATCCAGGGGCAGATCGGAGATCTTTTATCTCTGGCTGGTTGCTGGTCGGGGTTCAGGGATCCCTTAAGTCAGCCTCTTTCTCACTCCCTGTCCTGGAGGTGGGGGTGTAGGAGTTCCTCCTTGGGTGCGGGCGGGGAGTCATCAGGTTAGTTTCTTTTTTGTGTAAATTAGTTGGGCTAGTTAGGCTAGATTTGCATTTTGCATCTTGCCTGTTTAACTGCTTATTTGTTGCTCTTGTGAGTCTGTTTTGTCAATAGGTTACTGGGAGCTGAACAACGGTGCCAGTGGTACCTTCAGAGGTTGACATGATCAGTCTTCAAGCTGCTGGAGGGAGTGCACTACCCAGAGGTGTGGGACTAGACTGGAGTTGCTCAAGGAACAACAATTAGCAGGTAAGTCTAATTTTGCTATCCGGCTTTCTCACATCCAGCTTTTCATTGGTCAGAATGGGAGTATCCCAGGTGATCATAACCTCCTCATTCTCTGTAATTCTCTTAGGGTCATGATCCCAGTGCTTCTTGGACACAGTGATGTGCTTAGAGTTTCCAATGGATGAGGCACGCTACTTATGTTTTTCTGTATAGATATTTTCTGCCATCAGAACTTCACAGCCAGCTATGAAGTGAGTCACCGTTTCCAGCTCTTTCCCACAGAAGCGACATATGTCTGCTGGTTTTTTTTTTTCTTTCAATGCTCACTGTAAACCATCTCGTCCTTAAGCTGCTGTCATTTTTATTTATTTATTTTATTTTATTTAATTCTCTTATATACCGCGCTATTCTGCATCAGTGCGGTTTACATTGAACAAACTGAAATTACATTGAACAGAGCATTATAACTTGGAGATAACTTATTTTACAGGGAACATGGGCTATGGAGGGTTAAGTGGCTTGCCCAAGACCACAAGGAGCACCTGTCATGGGCTACAACTATTAACCTCTCATCCTTTGGTTTCAGTTCACTCTCCTTTAACCATTCATGTGTCTGTTCTTGATCGATACAGAGTGTTACTCCAGGAACCCTTTATTTCCCACTGTTTTTGTGCATCTGCCACTTGTTGGTCTAATTCCTTCCCATATGAGGGCTTCTGTATTTCTTCAGGACATTTTGTGGGGTGTTTGTTAATGGCTGGAGTGCATATCTGAGGCACAGCTGCGGCCGCCTTCTACTTCAGTGGGGTGGCAGCAGAGCAGAGAGCACGTATCTATTTTGCTTCGGCAGGGATGTGTTTACTCAAGGTCAGAAACGCAGCGCATATCAGTAGCAGTTCTTGCTTACTTTGATCTGCCCCAGTTAGTCCGGGCTGGTGTGCGATGCTGGCGCTGCTGTTTTTCCTCTCAAGTGGTGTTGTGTTCAGGTCAGGGTGCATTACAAATAAAATAAAGGAAGGCTTCATAGCACCCAGAGTCTGCGGCAGTCCATATTAGGCAGAGCTGCGGGAGATTTTTCAGAGCAATCATGTCTTTAATGGGAAAACCCCCCCCCCCCCTGATAGCGGCAAAGCTGACATGGAAGGCAACTAAGCCCGCTGTGATTTGGTGAGGTCCCTCTCTTTTTCATAGTGGCGTTCTCTAACAATCAAGGCCTCCTACGTTAAGACTTTTTATCTTCTGTTATTGCTCCACCAAAAAAAAAAAAAAAGGACTGGGCCATTCACTCTGGCAGGAAGTTTGTGTGGGAAACGCCGCTTTTTTTCTTTACCATTCTTGCTTTGTTTTTCTTCCACCCTTGCTTTGTTTTTCTTCCACTGTGGAGATCTTCAGGGTCTGGTTTGACCATAGGGGCAAATGCTATCAGGAGAGAGGAGTTCAGATATAGTCTTTATTTTCCTATTCTCTGGCGTGTTTTTAGGAACATTAGAAAAAAAAAAGAGAAAATAAGCACAAAGAGAAAATAAGCACAGGTAGTCCCGGGGTAATGTTTTTGGCCATGAAGGTTCGTCATTTTGGTGCTTGGTTGGTCCCGCTCCTCTGGCATGGTGGTAGAGCTAGAATTTCGTGCTCTGGGTTGGGGCTCGGTCTCCTGAGACACACTTCTGATTTTTTTCTCTGCTTCCCAGGGGCTCTTTTTTTGGGGGGGGAGGTGGGGGTGGATGGAGTTCTTTCGTAGGCACCGTTAAGGAGATTGGTGTGGTGGTTTTACAGGGCAAGACTGTGTATTTCACACTGTTCAATGGACTTCTGTTTTTTACCATCTCGGTTTCCTTCATTCACTTCTACCAGAAGTATTTTCCTGTGTTTTATAATACTTCCTAGCCTTGCCATTGTGGCAGTGGACCATAGTTCTTTTTGGACCTCTACATCACAGCTCCTAGTTTATTAATGCCCAGCAATGGCTGGAACACAGTTTCCTTAGAGGGACGATGAATGCTACTTCTGTAATACCTGCAGCTGTAGTTAGCCTAAGGTGAAAACTGGGCCAGAGCATCATGCCTGATTTTCCACACAGCACACTGTACCAGCCCATTGACTCACTGGCAGTCCATGAGGTACTCTTTGAAATTTATGCAGGAACACTAAATAGCAGACTTTCTATATTTCTTTTTCATTACTTGGCTGGGTCCTTTTGGCCCTTGTCGCGCTCGGAAAAATAGGATTATGGAAGCATGCCCTTCTCATACCAGGACACAATATTCTCTGGAATAAAGTGAACATAAGATATGCTATACTGGGTCAGGCCAAGGTCCATCAGGCCCAGTATCCTGTTAACAACAGTGGCCAATCTAGGTCATAAGTACAGTACCTAGCAGTTTCCCCAAAAGACACAGGTTCCTCAATGCTTGTATTGGGTTAAGCAGTGATATCCTGGGTCCCTTTTAATAATGGTTTATGGATCTTTCCTCCAGGAACTGGTCCAAACCTTTTTTAAACCTAGCTACACTAACAGCTTTCATTACATCCTTCAGTAACAAATTCCAGAGTTTGATTACACGTTGAGTGAAAAAATATTTTCTCTTATTAGTCTTAAATAGTTTACCCTGTAGCTTCATTGCATGTTCCCTAGTCTTTCTATAGTCAGATCGATTGTTTACATTATCAACGTTTACCTGTTCCACTCCATTCATTAATTTATAGACCTCTTTCATATCTTCCCTCAGCCGTCTCTTTTCCAGGTTGAAGAGCCCTAACCTTTTTAGCTTCTTCATAGGAGTATCCTTCCATTCCCTTTACCATTTTGGTGGCTCTTCTCTGTACCTTTTTCTAATGACGCTATATACTTTTTACGATACGGCGACCAGAATTGTACACAATATTCAAGGTGCGGTCGCACCATGGAATGATACAGAGGCATTATAATATCCTTTGTTTTATTTTTCCATTCCTTTCCTTATGATACCTAGCATTCTATTTGCTCTCTTGGCCGCCGCTGCACACTGGGCGGAAAGATTTAACATGTTATCCACGGTGACACTAAATCCTTTTTCCTGTGTGGTGGTTCCTAATGTGTAACCTTGCATTGTGTAACCATAGTTTGGGTTTTTCTTTCCTAGGTGCATAACTTTGCACGTGTCCATATTAAATTTCATCTGCCATTTGGATGCCCAGTCTTCCAATATATCAAGATCCTCTTGCAATTTTCCACAATCCTCATGGGTTTTAACAACTTTAAATAGTTTTGTGTCATCTGCAAATTTGATAACCTCACTCGTTATTCCCTTTTCCAGGTCATTTATGAATGTCAGAAAGCAGCGGACCCAGCTCAGATCCCTGGGGTACTCCACTATTTACCTTTTTTCATTGGGAAAATTGGCCATTTAGCCCTACCCTCTGCTTTCTATCTTTTAACCAGTTCCTGTTCCACAATAGTACACTGCCTCCTATCACATGACTTTTTAGTTTTGCCAGAAGTCTCTGAGGGACCTTGTCAAAGGCTTTCTGAAAGTCCAGATACACTATATCTACTGACTTGCCTTTATCTACCTGTTTATTCACACCTTCAAAAAAACATAACAGATTAGTAAGACAAGATCTTCCTTGTCTAAAGCCATGTTGGCTGTCTCCCATTAAGCCATGACTATCTACATGTTCAGTAATTCTGTTCTGTATGATGGTTTCTACCATTTTTCCTGGTACTAATATCAGACTCACCGGTCTGTAGTTTCCTGGATCACCCCTGGAACCCTTTTTAAAAATTGGCGTTACATTGGCGATCCTCCAATCTTCAGGTATTACAGATGATTTTAATGATAGTTCACAGATTACTAATAGCAGGTCTGCAATCTCATATTTCAGTTTTTTCAACACCCTTGGATGTATATCATCTGGTGCCTAGTATAACTGTCTTTCCTTATCGTCCCTTCAATCCAGTCCAGTCCCGACCTGTGGGTTGTCGTGCCTCACCAGCAGCTTGGAGACGGAGCATGTCCAAAGCATGACATCAGCATACATGGGCAGCAGGTAGCACCTTTCAGCCCCCAATATTTCAGTTTCCAAGCAGCTGGAGAGACGTGACTCCTTTAGGGGGGACTCGCTGAAAGGACAATTAGAACTAATATAACTGAAATTGAAATTGGCCTTGGTTTAGGAGGAGAAGGTGAAGCCTTCCTTTCATTTGGCCACAGTTCTCTGAGGAGTGTGTTTTTAAAAAAACAAAACAAAAAATCCAGTTTCAGGTGCTTAGGAGCAGGGGCAAGGGTAAATTCTGCTGGTAAGAAGGGCAGAGAGATTGCAGATGGCTGAACCTCCAATTTGAAGGATAGGCGGTCCTCTGGCATCACCCGTTGCTTTGGTGGCTCCTGAATCCATCAGTGAGTGAGGAGCCACATAATCTGCAGGAGCCGGGTTTGCCTTTTCTCCAGGGGTTCCTGCCACCGGCGGTGAGGAGGCTGAGCAGTTAGCTGACCATTGAGCAGTAGAACAGCTCCAAAGCAGGTGACTTTCCTTCTCAGATGGGGTTTGTTGTTTTGGTAAGGGTTTTGATCGTGCCATCAGAGTTTTAGCAGTCAAGCAGGTAGACCTCATGGCAGCAGAATAGGCCTTTCCCGGCTTTGTGGGAAAGGTCGGCCATCTTTTTTTTTTTTTTTTTTTATCCGTCTCTGTGCCGGGTCTCGGAAGGGGGGGTTCGCTGTGGATGCCGGGGACCCTCTAGCACTTGCCTTTTCTTGTTTTTTTCAGCAAGTATATCAGCAAAAAAAAACCCCAACCTAATAAGAGGGAGAACAGATTTTTTTTCATTCTCCCCGTTTTGGAGGCCCATCAGATTGTTCCCTATCTTTCTTTTCTTGGGCAGTGTTAAAATGCTTGCAAGGCCCACATGCCTGGCATGTTCCCGGAGAGGGACTGTCTGAGGAGGGCTTCTGCTGGGGATGTGAGGCGGAAGCGTGCTCAGTGGAGGATGGTCTGCAGGAGGCAAGACCGGACAGGCAGCAGAAGGGGGGGGCTCCTGGGGAGGGGCTGAGGGGTATTTATTTATATTCTCTTATATACCGCGCTATTCTGCATCAGTGCGGTTTACATTGAACAAACTGAAATTACATTGAACAGGGCATTATAACTTGGAGATAACTATTTTACAGGGAACATGGGCTATGGAGGGTTAAGTGGCTTGCCCAAGACCACAAGGAGCACCTGTGGGACTAGAAACCCCAGTCCTTCCGGCCCAAAGTTGCTGTCCTCTAGTGGGATTTGAACTTCCGGCCTGAAGTACCTTGCCCCAACCATTAGGCCACTCCTCCACTCTCTTGCGGAAGAGTGGTGTCCCTCTGCAAGAATGATGTCCCAGGCCAAGGGGGGAAAATTTGCTCTGCTCTCTGCCCACAATGAGAGAAAAAGAGCCCGGAGCTCCTTGGCCCTCTTCTTCACTGGAGGAGATGTTTGTGGATTTCCAGGGGACCTTCTCCCCAGAGTTGGTCGTCGTCCTCCTGAATGAGGCAGATAGAAGCAGAGGGCTCCTCGGGGTCCAAGAGGGGGCCCAGGAAGAGGGTGTTGTCCGCCACCAGAGCAGAGGACGAGCCTTCAGCCATTTGCAGACGGGGGGGGGGGGGGGTCATGGATACGTGGGACAGCACTGGATCGATGCAGTCCATTGAACCTGATGATCAGGGAACCGTAGCTCGCTCTTGAGACAAAGCATCTGGAGGAAGGCGAAATCCTGCAAGGGCAGGAGCCGTGGATTGTGCGGGTCTTCCGGTGAGAAGAGCTAGCCACCTTGATTTCCCACTTGAGGACTTTGAATATGACCACAGGAGTTCCAGAGGAGGAGGAACCGCTGGAGGATCCCTTGTTTCAGGTGGTTAGGAAGCCGTAGGCAGTATTCCCACTGTATCGGGTGATCAAGAAGATGATTCAGGATGAGTGGGACATGCTGGAAGCTGGTCTAAAGGGGACATGAAACGTGGCGTGCCTCTACCCGCTTACGGAACACGAGAAGGAACTGTTCAGCTTTCCTAAGCTGGTTGTGGTGGTCTCAGCAGTAACCAAGAAGACAAACATTCTGGTGGAAGGCAGTACTGTCCTCAAGGTTTTAGTGGAGCAGGAAGGGTGTTTTACTCCTCATAAGAACATAAGATATGCCATACTGAGTCAGACCAAGGTCCATCAAGCCTAGTATTTTGTTTCCAACAGTAGCCAATCTAAGTTGCAAAACCTAACAGATTCCCCAAAATACACAGGTTCCACAATGCTTGTATTGGCGGGAACAGTGGATTTCTTGGGTCCTCTTTAATAATGGTTTATGGATCTTTCCTCTAGGAACTTGTCCAAACATTTTTTTAAACCCAGCTACACTGAGAGCTTTTACTACATCCTCCGGTAGCGAATTCCAGAGTTTGATTACATGTTGAGAGAAAAATATTTTTTCTTATTAGTCTCTTCGGCAAACCAGAAACAACAATGAAGTGAGGGGGGCCCAGGTGGGGCGATTCCTGTGGGAGGGAAGACTGTGGGGCTTCTACCATACATGAGTTCATGCGACTGCTCACGACTGTTTTTCTCCAGTCGCCCTGCAAGGCATCTCACAAGGTCAAAGTGGTGTGGGACACCCTGGAGAGTCTGCGAGAACTGAAGGTGGTCACATAAGTATGGCGAAGCCAATGTGGCTTGGGATAATACTCCATATATTTCCTGGTACCCAAAAAGGAAGGATCCTTCAGACCCATTCTGGATCTCAAGCAGGTGAATCGCTGTCTGTGTTGCGGTTCCACATGGGGACACTATGGTCGGTGATTATGGCCATCAGGGAAAGCAAGTTTCTCATTTTATTTATTTATTTATTTTATTTTATTTAGCATATATTTATAACCCGCAACTTCCAGAGTTCAGTTGCGGTTCACAATAAAACAACAATCCACAAAGCAAAAGCTTAGTTTTACATTGAACATTTTGTAACAATAAAAGTAATGGTTAACAGCATGAACTTATGCATAATAGCAAAACTGGCTTGTAAACTATGTACAATAAACTATATACAAATACATGTTGTGGGTACTTTGCCTGGATCTCACAGAAGCCTACCTGCATGTTTCCATTTGTCCGGAACACCAGCAGTTCCTAAGGTTTGTGCTGCCCTTTGGCCTGGTGACCGCTCCCCAAACCTTCACTAAGTTCATGGTGGTGGTCACAGCTGTCGGAAGGAAGGCATCCTAGTACACCCATACCTTGATGATTGGTTAGTGCGGTCAAAGTCCAGAGATGACAGCGACTCCTCCAGAGTCTCGATTGGGTAATCAATCTGGCCAAAAGCAACCTGCTCCTGACGCAGGAGCTACATAAGAACATAAGATATGCCATACTGGGTCAGACCAAGGTCCATCAAGCCCAGTATTCTGTTTCCAACAGTGGCCAATCTAGGTCATATGTACCGAGCAGTTTTCCCAAGGGACACAGGTTCCACAATGCTTGTATTGGTTCAATCATTGATATCCTGGGTCCCTTCCTAATAATGGTTTATGGACCTTTCCTCCAGGAACTTGTCCAAACCTTTTTTAAACCCAGCTACACTAACAGCCTTTACTACATCCTCCGGTAACAAATTCCAGAGTTTGATTACACGTTTGAGTGAAAAAATATTTTCTTTTATTAGTTTTAAATAGTTTACCCTGTAGCTTCATTGCATGTCCCCTAGTCTTTCTGTATTGTGATAAGGTAAACAATCGATCTACGTTTACCCGTTCCACTCCGTTCATTAATTTATAGACTTCTATCATATCTCCCCTCAGCCGTCTCTTTTCCAGGTTAAAGAGCCCTAACCTTTTTAGCCTTTCTTCATAGGAGTATCCTTCCATCCCCTTTATCATTTTGGTGGCTCTTCTCTGAACCTTTTCTAAAATCGCTATATCCTTTTTAAGATACGGCGACCAGAATTGCACACAATATTTAAGGTGCGGTCTCACCATGGAACGATATAGAGGTATTATAATACCTTTTTGTTTTATTTTCCATTCCTTTCCTTATCATACCTAGCATTCTATTTGCTCTCTTGGCTGCCGCTGCACACTGGGCCGAGGGTTTTAACATGGTATCCACAATGACGCCTAAATCTTTTTCCTGGGTGGTGGTTCCTAATGTGGAGGAGTGGAGGAGTGGCCTAGTGGTTGGGGCAAGGTACTTCAGGCCAGAAGGTCGGGGGTTCAAATCCCACTAGAGGACAGCAATCTTGGGCCGGAAGGACTGGGGTTTCTAGTCCCACAGGTGCTCCTTGTGGTCTTGGGCAAGCCACTTAACCCTCCATAGCCCATGTTCCCTGTAAAATAGTTCTCTGTGTGCTGTGCTTTCCTGTCTAATCAATGTGTTTATACCTCAAAAATTTCCTGTCATGATTTGACAATTTCCATTCTGTAATCAAACCGCTGCTGATCGCTGGAAGTAGCGGTATACAAATGTATACTAAATAAATAAAATAAATAAATAAACCTTGCATCGTGTAACCATAGTTTGGGTTGTTCTTCCCTAGGTGCATAACCTTGCACTGGTCCACATTAAATTTCATCTGCCATTTTGATACCCAGTCTTCCAATTTATCAAGATCCTCTTGCAATTTTCCACAATCCTCTTGGGTTTTAACAACTTTAAATAGTTTTGTGTCATCTGCAAATTTGATAACCTCACTCGTTATTCCACTTTCCAGGTCATTTATGAATATGTCAAAAAGCAGCGGACCCAGCACAGATCCCTGGGGTACACCACTATTCACCTTTCTCCATTGGGAAAACTGGCCATTTAGCCCTACCCTCTGCTTTCTATCTTTTAACCAGTTCCTGATCCACAATAGTACACTGCCTCCTATCCCATGACTCTTTAGTTTTGCCAAAAGTCTCTGATGAGGGACCTTGTCAAAGGCTTTCTGAAAGTCCAGATACACAATATCAACTGACTCACCTTTGTCCACCTGATTATTCACTCCTTCAAAAAAACATAACAGATTAGTAAGACAAGATTTTCCTTGTCTAAAGCCATGTTGGCTGTCTCCGATTAGGTCATGACTATCTCATGCTGAGTAATTTTATTTTTTATGATGGTTTCTACCATTTTTCCAGGTACTGATGTCAGGCTCACCGGTCTGTAGTTTCCCGGATCACCCCTGGAACCCTTTTTAAAAATTGGTGTTTCATTGGCGATCTTCTAATCTTCAGGTATTAGAGATGATTTTAATGATAGTTCACAGATTACTAATAGCAGGTCTGCAATCTCATATTTCAGTTCTTTCAACACCCTTGGATGTATACCATTCGGCCCAGGTGATTTGCTACTCTTCAGTTTATCTAATAGTTGTAATACATCTTCCCGATGTATCGATATTTCCTTCAATTCTTCTGCACCTTTAAATACCACTTCAGTCATGGGTAACATCCCTACATCTTCCTCAGTAAAGACTGAAGCAAAGAATTCATTCGGTCTCTCCGCTATCGCCTTGTCGCCTCTTAGTGCTCCTTTAACCCCTTTATCATCTAATGGCCCAACTGACTCTCTCACAGGTTTTTTGCTACGAATGTACTTGAAAAGGTCTTTACTTCGCGTTTTTGCTTCCACAGCAAGCTTCTTCTCAAATTCTCCCTTTGCCTGCCTTATCAATGCCTTGCATTTGACTTGCCAGTGCTTGTGCTGTTTCCAGGTTTCGTCATTTGGCTCTTTTTTTCCATTTCCTGAAAGATGCTTTTTTGGCAACAGCCTCTCTGACCTCACCTTTAAACCATGCTGGCAGTTTTTTGGACTTCCTTCCACTTTTCTTAAAGCATGGAATACAGCTGGTCTGGGCTTCCAAGATAGTATTTTTCGACAACAGCCAAGCCTGATGTACGTCTTTAACCTTTGCAACTGCTCCTTTTATTTTTTTCTCAACTGTTTTCCTCATTTTATCATAGTCTCCCTTTCGAAAGTCAAAAGGTAGTACTGGGATTTCCTTACTATCCCTCCTCCACTAATTAAATCAAAGGCGATCATGCTATGATCACTATTGCCAAGTGGCCCCAACAACCTTATCTCTTGCACTAGATCTGGTGTTCCAGTAAGGACTAGGTCTAATATGGCTTCCCCTCTGGTCGGTTCATGAACCAGCTGCTCCAAGAAGCAGTCATTTATTTCATCTAGTTACTTTATCTCCCTAGCATGTCCTGATGTGACACTGACCCAGTCGATACTGGGGTAGTTGAAATCACCCATTATTATTACTGCTCTGTAACTTTTGTTAGCTTCCTTGATTTCTTTGAGCATTTCATCACCCATTTGGTCATTCTGGCCAGGCGCTTGATAGTACACCCCCACTGCCATTGCCTTCCCCCTTTTACATGGAATTTCAATCCATATAGATTCTACAGCAGATTTTGCTTCCTGGAAAACTTTAATCCTTTCTGACTCAATACCCTCTCTAACATAGAGAGCAACCCCTCCACCAATTTGATCAGCTCTATCATTTCGATATAGTTTGTACCCAGGTATCAGTGTCCAACTGCTTGTCCTCCTTCCACCATGTCTCTGATATTCCAATCAAATCTAACCTTTCATTTAGTGCTATATATTCTAACTCTCCCATCTTATTTTTTTGATTTCTAGCATTTGCATACAAGCATTTTAGAGAATGTATTTTATTCATATTAATTTGGCTATTGTTAGACATGGGTAATTTGGGATCTTTAAGCTCTGTCTGCTCCATACTTGAGGGCGTTTGGGCTACTTTACTCTTTTGTGGAACCTCTCTTCTTTTGGTAGTATCCTTCAAAGATACATTCTTCCGAACCATCCGCTCTTGGGCGACTGTCGGCTTTCCCCTAATATCTAGTTTAAAATTTGCTCTATCTTTTTTTTTTTTTTTTTTTTAAAGGTTAATGCCAGCAGCCTGGTTCCATCCCGGTTAAGGTGAAGCCCATCCCTTCGGAAGATCCCCTCCTTTCCCCAGAATGTTCCCCAGTTCCTAACAAATCCAAACCCCTCATCTCTGCACCATTGTCTCATCTACGGATTGAGACTCCGGAGCTCTGCCTGCCTTTTGGGTCCTGCGCGTGGAACAGGAAGCATTTCGGAGAATGCTACCCTGGAAGTTCTGGATTTCAACTTCCTACCTAAAAGCTTAAATTTAGCCTCCAGAACCTCCCTACCACATTTTCCTATGTCATTGGTACCGACATGTACCAAGACAGCAGACTCCTCCCCAGCACTATCTAAGACCTTATCTAGGTGGCGCATGAGGTCCGCTACCTTCGCACCAGGCAGGCATGTTACCAGGCGATCCTCACGTCCACCAGCCACCCAGCTATCTACATGCCTAATGATCGAATCACCAACTATAACGGCTGTCCTAACCCTTCCCTCATGGGCACATGGCCCTGGAGAAACTTCCTTGGTGCGAGAGGGTTTTACATCACCTGGAGGACAGGTCTTAGTTACAGGATCACTTCCTGCCACACCAGGGTGATGCTCTCCTGTCACGTGACCTCTCTCCTCCATGGCAACAGGGATGCTGCCAGACTGGAGGTGGGACTTCAGGACTATATCCCTGTAGGTCTCGTCTATGTACCTCTCTGTCTTATGCTTTCCAAGTCTGCTACTTTAGTCTCTAGAGAACTGATTCGTTCCCTGAGAGCAAAGAGCTCCTTGCACCTAGTGCACACGTAAGACCTCTCACCAACTGGGAGAAAATCATACATGTGACACTCAATGCAAAAGACTGGAAAGCCCCCATCCTGCTGCTGGACTGCTGTCTGCATCTTAGTTTTAAGTTTGTGTTTAGATCTAAGTTCTTTACTTACCAAGGGTTGCTATGGATATTTATACTAATAAAACTGTACCTAATACGTGTAATATACCTTCCTTATCGTCACTCCAGTCCAGTCCCTTTACTTCTGGGTTACGCAACCCTTCCAGTAGCTTGGAGGCTGAGCCCAACCTTTTTTGGAGGAGGAGCGGTATAAGTACCACTGGGACCACCCACTCACTCCAGTATTCTCAGCCTCCAAGCAGCTGGAGGGTTCCGTAAGCCTGGGGCTTACTGGAGTCCTTTTAGATAATACTTTTGTTAATTCTTTATTTAATTTTATTTGTCTAATTTACTACATTTATTTTACATTTATTTTACTGATTGAGGTTTTTTCCTTTGTAAGCTCCTGCGACTTTAAATTTCTGCCGGCTCCCTCCCCCCCCCCCCCCCCGATCGGGCCGGGGAATGGAGGTAAGCAGTGGCCTGCAGCGTCAAGGAGAAGTTCATTCTCTCCAGCTCTGGACGAGATCAGTCGGGCCAAAAGGAAACCCCGCCGCCATTCTCTGCCTCGCGCCGAAGCCCCCAGGGTGGCTGAGCGCTAGAGGCTAGACCGCCATTCGGGGCCTACCGCCAATCCCTTCCGGGACGGACGGAGAGACGCGGCAGCGAGAACCGGTCTTCCCGACATCGGGGAAGCGGCGAAAGTGATTGCAGCTGTAAGGGGGCTCAATTTCACATCAGGACTTCTCTCGGAGCACGGCAAACCCGACGCCTAACCTCGCGCGGTCCCGATCTGGCTCCACGTGGTGAGGCCCACCACGTGTAGAGCCGGCGGGCCGGGATAACCGAGCCGGGTGCAGGACCCAGGGGCAGCATCTGAAACGCAAGTACTTCCGTTGGAGGAAAGAAGAGCTAAACTTTTTGTTAATTCTTTGTTTAATTTTAATTTTATTTGTCTTTAATTTAAATTTAATAAAAGGTCGCGGTTGGAACTGGGTTTTTCTTTCCTTTGGGCAAGCAATTGGTCTGTTTCCCCTCCAAGAGGAGCAGAAAGGGGAGAAGTATTGAAAGACTGCATGTATATTGAATTTATATATTTCAGAGGCAAGTCCAAATCCTAGAAACATGGCAACCAAGCCACGCTGCCCCTCCTGCGGAACATGCAGAGGCACCTCCGCAGAGGCAGGAATCTGCAGGAGCTGCGCCGCAGTGGCGGCCTCAGTTGAGCAGGAAATTAATCTGGCTGTAGCTCTCCCTCCTCAGGGGGCAGGAGACCTCCTAGGTGGGGAGGGAGGGTCTCAGGTACCCCCTCCTACGTCCTCGGACATACCTCCTCCTTCCCTACCCCCTTCCCCCCTCCCTGCGGGGGAAGGAGGGTCCGGGGATTTTTTCTCCCCGGACTTCATACTCTTACTGCACAAGGCCTATTGCTTGCGGAAGCAGGGCTTAGGAGCAGTTGAGGCCGGGCCGTCAAAGAAGGACAATTCAGCCTCAGAATCCGGCGTGCCAATGAAGCACCCCCGGCTGTGTGAGGAGGAGCCCCTGGGACCCTCTCACAGGGTACTCCGGAGGAGATGTACTCGGACAAGGACTTGGACGAAGAGGAAGAGGAGCTGGAAGAGGGAGAGATCCCGGAGGAAGACCAATCCAGGATCATCAGAGTCTTTCGTCGGGAGGAGCTCCCGGCACTAATTAATGAGTCCCTAAAGGTGCTCAATGTGGCCTCAGATACGCCGGTGGAGGAGGAGGCGCTGGAGGACCCATTGATCCAAGCCATTAGGAGATCCCAGAAGGTCTTTCCGGTCCACAGAGTGGTCCGTCAGATGATCCAGGAAGAATGGGATCAGCCGGAATCTAGCCTGAGGGGGACCCGCCCCATGCTGCGCCTATACCCTCTCCCAGAGGCAGATAAGGAGCTGCTGAAGTCCCCCAGAGTGGATGCAGCGGTATCAGCAGTCACTAAGAAGAATACTATCCCAGTGGAAGGCAGCACGGCCTTAAGGGATTCTCAGGACAGAAAGTTGGACACGCTCCTGAAACAAGCATTTGACGTAAGCGCTCTCGCCCTACAGGCCTCCATCTCGGGAGCTTGGGTTGCTCGGGCCTGCTTAAGGTGGTCACAGCAACTGCAAGCGGCAGAGGCCACCGCGGGGGACGCCCGGTCCAGCGCCGCTAGGTTGGAATCCGGAGCAGCCTACCTAGCGGATAGTCAGTATGACCTCATCAGAAGCCTGGCCAAGAACATGGCCTCGGTGGTGGCAGCCAGGCGTTATTTGTGGTTACGAAATTGGGCGGCGGATGCCTCAAAGGCACGCCTGAGTCGACTCCCCTTTAAGGGGAAGCTGCTGTTTGGAGAGGATTTGGAGAAGCTAGTAAAGGACCTTGGCAAGTCCAAAGGAGGCAGGCTCCCAGAAGACAGGCCGAAACAAAGTCGTCCTCTGCCTTCGAATCGCCCCCAGTCCAGGGATTCTCGGAGGTTTCGCCCTGCCAGATCCACCCCCCCATCCAGGGGACGCTTCCCCTCCAGGAGCCAAGGTTTCCGGGGGTTTCGGGGAGCAGGCCGCGGCTTTGGGGCCTCCTCCTTCTCCTCGGCACCTAGAAAACCACAATGAAGCGACGGGGGACCAGGGGGAAGAGCGGCCAGTGGGAGGCCGCCTAAGGCAGTTCCTCCCCGCCTGGTCCCGGGTCACTTCGGATCAGTGGGTACTGGAGGTGATCAGAGAGGGCTACGCTCTCGAATTCGCAAAGCAATTACCTCCAGCATTCGTTCAATCTCCCAGCGGATCCCCTGCAAAGAGGTCGGCGATAGACAACCCTCACATGGCTGATTGCTCTAGGGGCAGTGGTACCGGTACCGTCAGACCAGTTCGGATCGGGTCGATACTCGATTTACTTCGTAGTCCCAAAGAAAGAAGGGTCCTTCCGGCCAATCCTGGACTTGAAACAGGTCAACCGCTGTCTCAGGGTACCACATTTCCGCATGGAGACCCTGCGCTCAGTGATCGCAGCAGTAAGGGCCGGAGAGTTCCTGACATCCCTCGACTTGACAGAAGCCTACCTGCATATTCCGGTCAGGAAGTCCCATCAACAGTTCCTAAGGTTCGCTGTGCCGGGAGGCCACTTTCAGTTCCAGGCACTTCCCTTCGGCCTAGCGACGGCCCCTCTGACATTCACCAAGGTGATGGTGGTAGTAGCGGCCTTCCTCCGCAAGGGAGGGAATTCTAGTACACCCGTACCTAGACGATTGGCTGATCCGGGCAAAATCGCTAGCGGAAAGCCGCTCGGCAACGGACAGAGTTATTCAGGTCCTAGAGGAGTTGGGGTGGGTCATCAACCGAGCAAAAAGCAGGATGACCCCCTCCCAGGACCTCGAATATCTTGGAGCAAGATTCGACACCGGAAAGGGCAGAGTGTTCCTCTCACGAACGCGATCAAGGGACTTAAGACTGCTAGTCGCGCAGTTCCAGAGCAGACGAAACCCCTCAGCATGGCACTATCTTCAGGTGCTGGGCACGATGGCGGCAGCAATAGAGGTAGTGCCTTGGGCCAGGGCCCACATGAGGCCATTACAGCGCGCCCTATTGCGTCGGTGGTCCCCGCAAGTCCATCCCCTCGCAACACAGTTACCGTGTGCTCCAAGGACCAAACGGACACTTCTCTGGTGGCAGTGCTCAAAGAATCTGGAGCGGGGAATGCCTCTCGAGCCTCATCTCTGGGTACTGTTGACAACGGATGCCAGTTTGTCAGGCTGGGGGGCTCACTGCGAGGACCAGTTTGTCCAGGGCCGCTGGTCTCCGCTGGAATCTCAATGGCCCATCAACAGATTGGAGTTGCGGGCCGTCTCTCTAGCTCTCAGAGCGCTCGAACCTCTAGTGCTAAGAAGGGCAATTCGCGTTCTCTCCGACAACGTCACCACGGTAGCTTACATCAACCACCAGGGCGGCACCAGCAGCCCCTCCCTGGAGAAGGAGGCGGACATCCTGTTCCAGTGGGCGGAGCCCCGCCTGGAAGCTCTTTCGGCACAACACGTGGCAGGCACAGACAATCTCACGGCCGATTACCTCAGCAGGCACAGGATAGACCACTGGAGGGAGCTGGAGAAGGAGATCTTCGACAAGATAGTGAACGCTGGGGACTCCCAGTAATGGATCTCATGGCAAGCTTCGCGTCAGCCAAAGTGGACAGGTTCTTCAGTCGGCGGAAGGAAAGAATGTCCGAAGGCCTCGATGCCTTGTCTCAGAAGTGGCCGGCGGAGGGCCTCCTCTACGTGTTCCCCCCCTTGGGTCCTCATCGGAAAGGTCCTTCAGCGAGTGGAGTCTCACCAGGGCCTGGTGATCCTCATTGCCCCGGATTTGCCGAGGCGCCCTTGGTATGCAGATCTGGTGAGGTACTAGCCGACCAGCCTTGGCGGCTCCCCTGCAAAAGGGGCCTGCTCAGGCAGGGCCCAGTTCTGATGCCTCAATTGGATCGATTCTCGCTTACGGCCTGGCTATTGAAAGGGCGCGGCTCTTAAAGCAAGGTTATTCGGGAGCAGTAATATCAACGCTATGAAATGCGAAGAAACGCTCGACCTGTTTGTCCTATGTTAGGGTCTGGTGCGTTTTTGAAGCATGGTGTGCGGAACACCGAAGGAAACCCCTTTCGGCCTCAGTCCCTGAGGTTCTGGAATTCTTGCAAGCCGGTTTCGACAAGGGTCTGGCTCACAGCTCCTTACGAGTCCAACTAGCAGCTATCGCTTGCTATAGAGGGGAAAGTCCGCGGCAAGCCCCTAGGGGCCCATGCGGATGTATCCAGGTTCCTGAGGGCAGTCAGACGCCTGCGCCCGCAACGGAGATCGGTGATCCCCCCGTGGGATCTCAATCTGGTACTAAATGCAATGGTCAGGGAACCCTTTGAGCCAGTAAAGAGGGCCTCCCTGAAGGATTTAACCCTCAAGACAGTTTTCCTGGTCGCTATCTGCTTGGCCAGGCGAGTCTCTGAGTTGCAAGCGCTGTCCTCCCAACCCCCTTTCCTATCCTTTTTCAGGGACAAGGTGGTCCTTCGGACAGTGCCTTCCTTCCTACCCAAGGTCATTTCCCCATTTCATTTGAACCAGACAGTAACCCTCCCGGTCTGGCCGGCCGAAATCCCGGAAGGCAGGGATAGTAAGCTATGATTCCTAGACGTCCAGAGGATCTTGAAGCAATACCTCTCCCGCACAGCCCCTTTCCGGAAATCCGAACGTCTGTTTGTCCAGTTCGGAGGCCCGCACAAAGGGGAGGCGGCAGCCAAGGCCTCCATCTCCAGGTGGATCAGAGAAGCGATTGCCTCCGCCTACATCCTAAAAGGGAAACAGGTCCCAGTGGGACTACGGGCGCACTCTACCCGGGCTCAGGCCACCTCGTGGATATTTGCAGAGCGGCGACTTGGTCCTCGCTGCATACCTTCACAAAACACTATAGGCTGGACGTACAGAGTGCAGCGGATGCGCGGTTTGGTCTGGCGGTTCTTCAGTCCGGTGTGCCGGACCCCTCCCGGAGTTGAACTGCTCTGATACATCCCAGAAGTAAAGGGACTGGACTGGAGTGACGATAAGGAAGAAGTAATTAGATCTTACCTGCTAATTGTTCCTGAAGGAACGACAGTCCAGTCCCTGATCCCTCCCGGCTCGGCCGGACTTGAAGACCTATCAGACGACGGCGGGGGGGGGGGGGGGGGGCCCGGACCAAGCGGAGTTCCAGGTCTGAGCAACAGCGAGCAATGAAAGTCTCCTCTGACAGTGTCGGGCACGCCGCCTCCTCCTGTTGCCCTCCCTCCTCCGTATTCCTTCGTGTTCCTCTCCCATTACCAAACCCCCCCCCCCCCCCAAAAAAAAAAAAACAAGGCGGTCCTTTTGCTGGGCTGTGTGTTAGTCATCCCCTAGGGGAGTTGGAATTTTAGTTTGAGGTTTATTCATAGAAATTGTTACCGTTTGCTTTTGTCATTCGAATACTGGAGTGAGTGGGTGGTCCCAGTGGTACTTATACCGCTCCTCCTCCAAAAAAGGTTGGGCTCAGCCTCCAAGCTGCTGGAAGGGTTGCGTAACCCAGAAGTAAAGGGACTGGACTGTCGTTCCTTCAGGAACAATAATTAGCAGGTAAGATCTAATTACTTCTTGTTCACCTGAAGCTTAACTAATCTCAGGTCCTTAGTGTATGACTGATTTGGGTAATGAGCTTCACCTGAGAGCACCTCCGGTCTTTTAAGATGTGTAAGTACCTATAAAGCTACAATTATCCCAGGGGTGGGTGGGTGTGGGGAGATAGGGAAATAACACTTATTAAAAGAGGGCTGCTACACAGTACCCTGTCTTGTGCTGCTGAGGTAAGCTATATTCTGATTTGATTTAAATTATAGCTCTTAGCTGCTGCTAGGCTCTAACTTCTTATGAAATTTAAACTACAAGCTCTCTGCTGGGTTCTAAATTTAACCAGAAAGCTCTCTTCTGTGTTTTTAAATTTAAGCTAAAAGTACTTTGCTGATGCTAGGCCCTGAGTGACTATTCAATTTAGACTACAAGCTCTCTGCTGGGTTCCAAATGTAACCAGAAAGTTCTCCTCTGTGTTTTAAATTTAAATTTAAACTGCTGCTACTAAGCCCTGACTGATTTAACAAAAAATAGTGGGTTCACATATTAATTAGCTTTAATACAAAGAATTCCTTTTAGAAAATTACCAGAAGTATATACTCACAGTTGCAGATCTCTCTCCAGAAGTAACAGTCCCTTTTTCTAGTCCTTCAAGATTTATCAGGGAGCCCAGTTCCGGACATGAGAGGGAAAGGTCTCCTTGCCATCCGATCAAGTGAGCAAGCTGCAGCAACATGTCGGTGCCGCCTTCTGTTTGAAGTCCCTGACAGCCTGATATTACCTTCAGCTCTTGGGATCAATGGCATTGACCACTGAATTGGTCCCCTAGGCCTGGACTTAAAGGCCCCTGCAGAGGGCACTGTCAAGGAGATGGTCGGCGCAATGTCATCCATTTAGAGAGGTGGCTGCCCTGCCCAGCGACAGTCAAGGGGGCCCTCCAGTGGTGGCTGAGGCCAGAGAAGTTGTTAGTGGGAAGCCCATGGAGACACTCTGAGTTTCTCTGACAATGGATGTCAGCTTGTCGGGTTGGGGGGGAGCGCACTGCTGGTCTCAAATGGTGCAAGGCAGTTGGTCGCCGGAGGAGTCTTCCTGGGCCCTCAGCCAGCAGGAGATGTTAACGGTATTCTTAGCCCTTCAGAGATTTGGCAGCCTCCTTCAGGGGAAGGTGGTAAGAGTGTTCCCTGACAATGCTACCACGGTGGCCTACATCAACTGGCAAGGGGTCACGGGCAGCAAACAGTTGGACAGTGAGGTTGTCCCCGTTGCTGACATGGGCAGAGGACAACCTACAAGTGTTGTCGGTGGCCCATGTGGCCGGCAGAGAGAACATAATGGCCGACTTTCTCAGCTGACAAAGTGAGTGGATGTCAGAGGGCCTTGACACGTTAGTGCAGCATTAGACCCAGGACCAGTCTGCTCTTTTTCCCCCGTGGGCCCTGATAGGGTGAGTAGTGCAGCGGATCAAGGCGCATGGGGGGGTTGGTCATCCTGATTGCTCCATATTGGTCTTGCAGACCGTGGTATGCTGATCATTTCTGGCTGACAGTGGATCGATTGTGGCATCTGCTGATTATGGAATGACCTGCTGATGCAGGGTCTGGTGCAGATGCCTCAGGTGGATTGATTCTTGCTTACAGCCTGATTCTTGAGAGGGCTAGGTTGAGGAAGTGCAGCTATTCGGTATTGGTAATCATGATGCTTTTAAAAGTATGCAAGCGCTCAACGACACTGGCATATGTGAGGGTCTGGAGGCTCTTTGAGAACTGGTGTATGGATCGCGGTAGTCGGGCCCTACCACTTCTGTCCCAAAGATTCTGGCCTTCCTACAGATGGAGCTGGAAAATGGCCTAGAGTGTACTGGTGGAAGCGATGACTTGTTACCGGGGGAGAGTGCAAGGGGTATCTCTGGTAGGCCCCCAGTTAAGTAAATAGTACCACCCTGGGACCTTAATCTGGTGGCGTCCGTGTTGACAGAGATTACATTTTGAGCTGCTGTCTCCTTGTATGCTGAAAGACTTGATGTTGAAGACAAGGTGGTTTTTGTTTTGTTTTTTGTTTTTATTTTTTTGGGTGACAATTTGCTCGGCCAGGAGAATTTCCGAGTTGCAGGATTTATCATGCCTAGAGCCATTCCTTTCCTTTTCAAAGGAGAAAATGGCGCTGTTGCCAGTGCCGTCCTTCTTGCCTAAGGTGTTGTCAGCATTCCACTTGAATCAGCCAGTTACCCTTCCAGTTTTCTCTGGAGCAGGGACCTCCGAAAACACCCACAAATAGGAACAGAAATGATGGGGATCCTGAGTGATTTTCAGAAGACTGTGTCTGAGGAACTGGCTAAACTAAAAGTAGACAAAGCAAGGAGTTCGGATGGGATACATCCAAGAATACTGAGGGAACTTGGGGACGTTCTAGCAGCTCCACTGTCTGATTTTTCAATTCTTCTTTGGAGTCGGGAGTGGAGGCAGAGGACTGGAGAAAGGTGCTTGTCCCTTTACACAAAAGCAGATATAAGATGACATTGAGAACTACATGCTGGTTAGTCTAAACTCTGTGGTTAGTAAATTATTGGAAAGGCAACTAAAAGAGATTAGTGAGTTTTTTTGGAGTCTAGTGGATTGCAGGATCCGAGACAGCATGGATACAGCAGAGACGAGTTTTGTCAGACAAATCTGATTGATTTCTTTGACTGGGTGACCAGGGATTTGGAGTAAGGAAGAGCCCTAGATATGGTGTACTTAAATATCAGTAAAGCCTTTGACGCTGTTCCACACAGATGACTTATAAACAAACTAAGTACTCTATGGATGGACCCTAAAGTTACTGATTGGGTTAGAAATTGGTTGGGTGGGAGGCGACAAAGGGTACAGATAAATGGGGCTCACTCTGAGGTTGAGGTGGTTACCTATGGTATACTGCAGGAATCTGTCCTTGGTCTGATTATTTTTAACATCTTTGAGAGTGATACTGTGGATAAGGTTTGCTTATTTGCAGATGATACCAAACTCTGCAATAAAGTAGACACACAGGAAGGAGTAGATAACATGAGGAGGGATCTAGCTAAACTTGAAGAATGGTCTAGAATTTGGCAGCTGAAATTTAATGCTAAAAAATGCAGGGTCATGCATTTGGGCTGCAAAAATCCAAAGGAGCGGTACAGTGTGAAAGGGGTGAGCTACTTCTGTCCATGAAAGAAGAGCGGGACCTGGGCATATTTCTGTCTGATCTTAAAGTAGCTAAACAGGTAGAAAAGGTGACTGCGAAAACCAGAAAGATGCTTGGGCGTATAGGGAGAAGAATGGCCAGCAGAGAAAGGGATGTGATAAAACCTCTATATAAATATCTGGTGCGACCTCATTTGGAGTATTGGACATCACACCTTCAAAAGGATATAAGCAGGTTTGAGTTGATACAGAGAGTGGCTACTAACATGGTTAGTGGTCTTCGTTATGAAGCATATGAGGACAGACTTAATGATCTTAAGTATACTTTAGAGGAAAGGCAGGATAGGGGAGATATGTTTGTTTATTTTATACTTAATATACTGCCCAACAACACAAGTATCTTGGCGGTTTACAATAAAACTATAAAATTTAAAAATGCTGCAGAAAAGAAAAAGAAAAGGAATGCCATAAAATAAAAAAAAAAAGAACAGAATAGAGAAAAGACAAAGGAGAGAGAGAGAACAACAGGGAAAATAAGGGGGAGAGACTCTGGTAGGGACAAAGGACAATACATCAACGTGGAGGTGGGGAAAGGGGGGACAGTGAGGGGGGAGGTCATAAGCAAGACAGAAAAGGTAGGTTCCTTATCGTTCCTCCAGTTTAGTCCTCCACCTCTGGGTTGTGCACCTCCTCCTGCAGCTTGGAGACTGGGCATGTCAAAGTCATGACATCACTGGATATAGCCTGCTGGTCTCTCCCATCAGCCCTCAGTGGGCCTTTTGTCGTTTTGCCCCAACCACTAAGCTTTTCTTTCTCTCCAGTTGTCACGGAGCCTTGCTGCTTCTGAGTTCAGGGCTCCTAACCTTCGGAGCTTCCCACAGGGCAATAGGGCAAGGTTCAGTCTGATACTTCCAAGGCAAGGGCCTCCTGGAGGTTCTCTTCATAAGAAAGCAAAAGATGCCTTAGTGGGGCGCACCCGGCTTCTTCGGGGCCAGTGTCCTGTCGTTGATAGTGTTCCATCCAGGGCTCGAGTGTAGGGCACTTTCCCAAAGGGACTAATAGACTACACGATGCTGGTATCGGATCAAACTGTGAATTCCTGTCCTTTCTTATGGAGTTCGTTGGCACCTAGCTGACGTTCTTGGAGGTTAGGTGCCCGGTAGTTCCTCTTCAATTGTAGAAGGCGGGTGGATCTATAGCAGGGGTCACCAACCTGCGGCCCGCGAGGGCCTTCCGTGCGGCCCGCGAGGGCCTTCCGTGCGGCCCGCGAGGGCCTTCCGTGCGGCCCGCGAGACTCTACCCCGGTGCGGCCCGCCAAGGCAAACTCACGGATTCCTTCATGTCAGCTCTCTCCCTTCTTCTGCAGCCGCGGCTCCCTGCCTCTTAGGGAACCGCGGCTGTGCTTGTAAAATCATCGCGGCTCCGTGCAGCATTGTCCCGCCTCTAAAGGAAGTTGTTTACCACTTCCTTTAGAGGCGGGACAATGCTGCACGGAGCCGCGATGATGTTACAAGCACAGCCGCGGTTCCCTAAGAGGCAGGGAGCCGCGGCTGCAGAAGAAGGGAGAGAGCTGACATAAAATATAGGTATGAGCAGGTTTCTTTTGGGTTTTTTTTTTTTTCGAGGGGGGGGGGGCGGGGGTCTGCCAGTAGTCGGCTGTGCGGCCCGCGGCCCTCTGGAGGTTGGTGACCCCTGATCTATAGGAATAATTAAATAATTTGATAATTCACCCAGGTCCCTTAGTGACGTTTTTTTCTCCTTTCCTCCAAGAGCTTGGCCAGAACCTATTAAACTCAGCTTCATCCCGGAGCTCTTGTTGCACCAGCTTCTTGGAGTACGCCGGAGACCCGGGGATCATTCTTCCGGCTTGAACTGCAAACGATGGATTTCAGTGGCAGACATTTGAAGCTAAGGTGACAATTTGAGCGGTGCACCAGCTGTCCGACGACTCCGATGGCGGCCTACATCAAGGGCAGGGCGAAACTGGGCGTGTGCCCATGGTAGCCCAGGCAGCGGAGCTCTTAGCGTGAATAGAGCATCTACCTCCAGCGAGCTTGGCGACGTATGTTGCACGGAAGGATGAGGGGCTGATGGATGTCCTCAGCAGGGGCTGAGTAGAAACCGGAGAACAGAGTTACGTCCGGAGGTGATCCACAGTTTGATTTAAAAAAACAAACAAAAAAAAAAAAACAGCCAATAACAGAATTTATGGCCATGGTTCAGTCTGCGAACACAGGTCGCGTCTTCAGCTGTCGATGCAAAAGGATCTCGGGGGCCATCAGCCCTCTGATTCAACGGGGGCTGTCATCCGGTTTGTTTGTTTTTTCTTCTGTGTCTAACGGCGGCACTCATAGATAGAGTGGTACAGCGCTTCGGAGTGAGGTGTTGGTGCGGGGCTCGAGCCGGCCGGTCACCCGTGGTATGCCGGCCGCATACGATTGCTCGTCTGGTTCCCTTGAGGGTTCCAGATGTTGGAGAGTCGGGCACCACGGAACCCCTGCAAACACCTCTGGCGGATCAGTTCTCGATTATGGTGTTTTTTCAGAGAGCAAGGTTGCAAAAAAACCCCAAAACAAAACATAAAAATAGAAAGAAAATAAATAAATAAATGGACAGGGTCTAGGTCAGGGGTGGGCAAACTTTTTGACTCGAGGACCGCAATGGGTTCATATATTGGACCCGGGGGCCGGACCAAGAGTAGATGGACGGTGTGTATGTGTGAATTAATATAAATTAAATTTAAATTTGTAACATTAAATGTTTAGATTAATTTAAGGTAGAAAAGCATAAAAAGAGTTATTTTACAAAACTTTTATGCAATGTATTTCTTTCATAAAATAGTACCTTCAATTTAGTGGGAACAGTGTTGTTGGTCTCCCTTTTTTGTTAAGGCATCAAAGTCAGGAGATAGCTTTGTTGTTGCAATTCGCAGAATAGATCTGAGGTGTTGGTCAGTTAACTGGGATCTGTGACAGGATTTATTGATGTTCATGACGCTGAACGTCTGCTCACACACGTAGGTCGAGCCAAACAAGGCCAGAATATTCTGTGCCATCCCCCGGAGGTTTGGAAAACAGTCATCTTTAAGTGAGGCATAGAACTCTTTTAGTGGAAGAGAGTGGAAGTTCTCCTTTAAGATTGCATCAGATTGAAGATCGATTAGTTCCAATTGCACTTCTTGTGGTGCTGTTTCTGGGTCTTGTGACAAGGGACAGGCCACCAGCTGAAGTGACTTTTCAATTTTTTCAAAATCTGAAAACCGACGGCAGAATTCTTCATGCAGGTCATTCAGTGATTTGCTATATTTATTCACATTTTGGATGTCCTTTTCCTGTGTGGCTAGTGTGGGAAAATGAGAGAAGTTTTTCTTTGAAATTTGCCTAGAAAAAAAAGTCAACTTGGCTTTGAAGGCATTTACATTACTATACATGTCGTGAATGTACAGGTCTTTTCCCTGTAGCTTGACGTTAAGCTCATTCATGTGAGAAAAAATGTCAACAGCAAACGCAAAGTCACACAGCCAATTCTTGTCGCTCAGCTCTGGAAAATCATCAGACTTCCCCTTTAACTCCAAAAATGTATCAATCGCTTCTTTAAGATCCCACACTCGTTTAAACACTTTGCCCAAACTCAACGAGCGGACACGAGAGTGGTAAAGCAAGTCTTGGTGGTCTGCGTCGGTTTCCTCCAGAAATGCAATGAACTGACGGTGCTGAAGTCCCTTTGCTTGTATGCAGTTAACAAGCTTTATAACTGGATTCACAACATGACTAAGCTGTAATACAGATTTACACAAAGATTCTTGGTGTATGATGCAGTGGAGAAAAATAACTTCTTGCTCAGGGTTTTCCTCTTTCACTTTATCCTGAATTCTTTTCAGCAATCCCACATTTTTTCCAGTTAAATTTGGAGATCCATCCGTAGTGACATTAGCAAGTTTACTCCAAGGTAGCTTCATACTCTCGATGACAGCAGACACCTGGTCATACAAATCTCCCCGTGTTTTTCCTTTAAGTGGCTCCATGGCCAAAAACTCCTCTGTTATTTCAAAACTGTCGCTAATCCCTCGGATAAAAATTAAGAGCTGAGCTGTGTCTTTTATGTCTGTACTTTCGTCCAGTGCTAGCGAATATAATATAAAGGACTCTGCAATATTATTTAACTTGTTTGTTATGTCTTCATCAATCAGTTCCACACGACGAGTCACTGTCCTGCGTGATAAACTGAGTTTTTCAAACTTGTCTTTGCTCTCTGGACACAAAAGACCTGCGGTCTCTATCATGCATTCTTTCAAAAACTCTCCTTCAGAGAGGGGTTTACTAGCTTTTGCTAATTTGAATGAGAGCATAAAACTTGCTTTGGTACTTGACTCTTGAATCGCAGTTTGTCTGTGAAATAAATTTTGCTGAGCCTGTAATTTAGCCATCAACCTCTGAGCTGTAGACCCCCGTTCTTGGGGCGACTGCTTGCTAGCATAGTTAGCATGCTTCGTGGCAAAATGACGGCTGATATTATATTCTTTGAAAACCGCAACAGTTTCCTGGCATATGAGACATACAGCCATTGATCGGACTTCCGTAAAAAAATATTTTGCTATCCATTCCTTATTAAACACTCTGCATTCACTGTCCACTTTTCTTTTCTTTGCCCCACTCATTTTGGGATTCTGCAATAAAGATCTATAAATAAAAATAGGAGTTAAAACAGAAATTACTAAACACAACAGAAGAATAATAAAAATTAAAATAAGCAAGTGCAAATAATAGCGTGCAATTGAAGAAGCAAATACCATCACGGACACTAGTCAGAAGGCCTCAGGAGATTACCATATTTTTCACCCTATAAGACGCATCTGCCCATAGGCTGCTTGTTATTTTGGCTAGCGCTTTCTTCTCTTCTAGCTGCATCACAAAATGACTGCCGGGCGCCGCATGGATCGCTCCTCACTAGCAGGCACGCGGAAAGGCAGTTGACGTCATCTGACGTGACGTCAACTCCCTGCCTGCGCCTGCACGTACGGCTCAATCCGTACTCCGAGCTCTGGAGGGCACTTCCATATCCATGGCGCCGTCGGATGATGTCACCAGGTGTGGCTGACTCATCCTGCTTGTCTTAGGAGAATACAGGTTCTCCCTGGACAGCAGGGGGATGGCGCTATACAATCCCACCCTCTATCTCAACAACTCTATCATGGCTATGTGATTGGGCTGAGGTGGGATCTCTGGCAGCTCTGGAACCCCTACAGTACACATGTTCAAGAAGCTCATGTGGGCTTTTCCTGAGGTTTTTTTCTTTTTTTTTTAGGAAAGCAGCACAATTTGGTATGCCTTGACATGGGATAATGTCACCCAAGCGTTGTGGCTCTACTCCGCTAGAGACCCCTCATTATAGATAAGCAGTCTTGCTTTGACAGCTATGAAATAAAGGTTTCTCAAGCACATATACTGATGCTTTTCAGCTGTTACGGAATTTATTAACTGTATATCAGTACAGTATCACAATTAATTTATTGGCTAACCTTTATTTCTTGGTTACTGTAGTATGATTTTGTTGCATAATGAGCAACGCAGAGCAGATTGGGTGCAGTTTAATGGCCGGAGCCTTAGAGTGGAGGAAGAATCATGGCTGAGCTGTTAAGGGTTATTCCACTGTAGACAATATGGCAAAGGGGATATTGTGGTGCTGAACAGAAAAAGAGGGAGGAGGATATTATCGCATTGAGGAACAGAGAAATACAGACCTTATATCCACTTATTCTTTCCGTGTCATTCTAACCTCCCCCCCCCCCCTTTCATCCTTCCCATTCTCCAGCCCTCAAGGGTCCCTTCTCCAACACAGGAATATTTACCTCCCTCCCTCTTTATCTCCCCTTCTCCATTTGACATGCCTCCCCCCCCCCCCCATTTGCCCTGTCAGTTCTCCTCCAGTGTTGCCACCTCACCTCAGAATGATTAATACCGGGTTTGGTTTGGTTTTGTTTTTTAAACAGTCAGTTTTCTCCTGCTCCGGGTCCTTTTTATTTCCAACTCATTTGGAACCAGAGATGGCATCCCAGCATCCTAAATCCCAATAAGCAGGGGGCGGGGTCTCCATGTTCTGGACACGCCCCCTATAAACAGCCCGAAAACGTTCTGGGAACGTTGAGGCTCCGCCCCCATAGAACAAACCATTTCCCACACTGCCCTAATCTCGCAAGAACCACCACCCCTTCGCACCCGATCTAACAAGAAAAGTGAGATTTTGGCAAAGTGTTTTTTCACCCCGACTACCCGTACGGCGGTGGAAAGGAAGGAAAATCTATGATGCTACGGAAACGCTACCGGTCACCCCTCTTCAGAAACTACCAAAACAAGAAATGGCGGGAGACGTGACCAATGAGGAGCAGAAAATCACAATGACTCAGAACCAGCCACTACCATGCCGTCCATACAGGAGGGGCCGGATTAAAAGGTCTGCCGGGCCGTATACGGCCCGCGGGCCGTAGTTTGCCCATCCCTGGTCTAGGTCCTTACATGTGTACGTCGGTGGCGTCTTTTTTTGAGGATTGGCGCTCACGACGGCGTGTTCGTGGGACATACCTGTCAAGTTCCTTGGGCTTCTGTATTCTGCACGAGAGGTTGGTGACGGGTTAGCAGCCAGTTTTTGAGAGTTCCTTTGGCAGCCCTGTCTTGCGTTGGAGGCAAGGTATGAGGAGTGGTTCTCATTCGCATGATACAGTGGCTCCATTTCTCCAGACGAGTGCCAGATTACAGTTCTCTCGTAGAATGTTTATTTTCTCAAGGGACTTCAGTTGAATCTTTAAGGCCGGTAGCTGGTGCACCTTTGGTCTTCTGGCAACTGGGGTAGATTAAGGTTTCCCTTCACGTCAGTAAGTTTTTGGGGGCCATCAGCTGCAGCTAGGCGAATTTTGGAGTTGCGGACGTGGTCCCGTTTAGTGATGTCTTGGTTTTGCTTCAGAGACCAGTTTGCTTGGCGGTCCGTTCTTTTTGGTCCCATCGCTCTCTATTCCAGCTCTAGCTTTGGCGGAGGAGAGTGTATCGCATGATGGCTTGTGCCTCTTCAGGAACTCGCGCAAGTCGGACCGTTGCTCTTCGGCTGTGTCGAAGAGTCCCGCAAACAACGGCTGTGGCGGCGGCGGCTTGCATGTTGAGATGAGTTAGAGAGGCGACTGCGTCAGCTTAGTTTTTACAGGTCCGTGCACTTTGTGGCCCTTTGAGGTTCCCGGTTAGGGCACCAGTATCTTCCGGGATGGTGCGCAGTTTGGTCACACCAGTAGATATCTCTAGAAAGGTCTCTTGGTCGTGTCTCCATACTCTCAGTAAGCACTTTTGCCTGCATGTTATGGCTGTTCAGAATATCGCCTTTGGGGAGGCGGTGTTGAGATACAGCTGGAATAACCACATCGTCCTGAGCGGAATGCGGTTTGGGTTCGTCAGTAGAGTTTCTGATTTGGTCTCCTAGATGTCTTATTTTCATTCTTTCACCCCCGGGATGTTCTGGTGGTGAGCGATGTTGGTGACAGCTAGGTGGAGTAGTGATCTGGGTGGACAGGTAGCCCTCCCAATAATTACTGCTCTGATACATCCCAGAGGTGGAGGACTAAACTGGAGGAACGATAAGGAAATAGGAATTACACTTACATGGTAATTGTCGTTTTCTTGAGTGACGACAGTTTAGTCCTCATTCCCGCCCAGTGGGGTGAGTTCTTCAGTGTTTGTTTTCAGATGGAGTAGAACGTCGAGGTCCAGGAGTGGAGCAATCCTTTCAAATTCGGGATTGCAGTGAGTATTCCTCTCTGATATGTTGTTTGCTTCTCTCTTGTGTAAGTGCAGGACTGTCACAGGGACAGTGGTAGGATAGGAGAAACGTGAATGTTAAAAAAAAAAAATAAAAAAAAATAAAAAATTTGAATACTTCCGTGAAGGAGGTCCATCAAATTGAGAACTGTATAGTTCGGTTAAGGTTGTGGGATAACTGTTTGTTCGTCGTTTCTTTGAGTTTGCTTTGTCAATAGTACACTGGGGGCTGATGGGAGAGACCAGCAGGCCATATCCAGTGATGTCATGACTTTGACATGCCCAGTCTCCAAGCTGCAGGAGGAGGTGCACAACCCAGAGGTGGAGGACTAAACTGTCGTCACTCAAGGAACGACAATTACCAGGTAATTGTAATTCCTATTTTTTAATTTGGCTTTGAATGCCATAAAAGATTGTTCTAAACGGAGGGCATGGGGGGAGCGAGTTACAGAGCTTTGGGCCAAGGAAATAAAAAGCTGTGGAACGAGTGGACTCCAGGTGGGCGAGGGAAGGGGAAGGGAGTGACATGCGGTGGTGTGACTAGAACGAAGGGTGTGGAGGGGGGTGTAAAGATGAACCTGGTCAGCAAGATAGAGGGGAATATCTGTGTGAATTGATTTATGAACAAACATAAGAAACTTGAATCGAATCCGGAACGAAACAGGGAGCCAGTGCAAGCGTAGAAGCAGTGGAGTGATGTGATCAAAGCAAGAGACATGGGTGAGAATACGGGCGGCAGTGTTCTGGATACGTTGAAGACGAGACAGTTGTGACTATGGAAGGTCGGCTAAAACGACATTACAATAGTCAAGATGAGACACCACAAGAGAAAGGAACAAAGTAGTCAAGGCGGGAAAAGGGCAAATGGCACGGAGCTGCTTCAAGGTAAGGAAGGCGCGCTGAATAACAGAGGAAATGTGGGTTTTGAAAGAAAGGGATGAGTCCAGAGTTACACCAAGGTACTGGAGTGAAGAAGCCATGGGGATAGGTAAGGAAGAAAATAAAGGAGTGAGGGAAGGAGAGGAAGAGTGCCCAAGAGTGAACCAGATAGCAGAGGTTTTGGCGAGGTTAATGTGAAGGAAGTTAGAGGAGAGCCAGGAAGCCACAGAGGACAGACGGGTATTAAAGGGGGGGAGGGGTAATATCAGGGTTTGAAGAATCTGTGTGATACAAAAGAAAGATGTCATCTGAATAATAGGCTGAAATACCATGTTGGACCAGTAGAGCAAGGGGGGCAAGAAAGATATTGAAGAGAAGAGGTGCGAGGATAGAACCCTGTGGGACACCACAAGGAAGTGGAGTGGGGGGAGAGGAAGAAAACCCAGAAAGAACCGAGAAGGAACGACAGGAGAGAAAAGAGCGAAACCAGTGGAGAACCGAACCAGCAAGACCAGCTTCCCTAAGATGAGCCAAAAGAGTGCAGTGATCAACCAAATCAAAAGCAGCAGACAGATCAAGAGGGACAGCGAGAGAAATAGACCCATGATCATATGCAGCATGCAGTTCATTAAGAAAGAGAAGAACAGATTCCGTGCTGTGGCCGGGGCGAAAACCAGATTGTGGGGGTGAAGAGTAAGTGAGGCCTCAAGGTGAGAAGAAAGTTGAGAGAAAACTAATTTTTCTAAGAGTTTAGAAAGAAAGGGACAATTAGAAATAGGGTGCCAGTTAGAGCAGAACGGTCAAGGGAGCTGTTCTTTAGAAGGGGACGGACAGAAGTGTGTTTCCATAGTGAGGAGAAAATCCCAGTGGATAGGTTAGAATTGAAAATAGAGAGGATGAAAGAAGAGAGAGCTAAGGAAGGTTCCATGAGCCAGTGGGAGGGAATAGGATCAGAAAGACACGTGTTTTTCCGGGTGGACAGAAAGACTTTGGACAGAGCTGATAGACATTTTAATACTTCCATGTCATAAATGCACAGGAGGGTCTCTTTCAATTGAAGACGAGCTCTGCTATGAGGGGACATAGGATGAGGATGAAAGGGGGATAGACTCAGGAGTGGAGGAGTGGCCTAGTGGTTGGGGCAAGGTACTTCAGGCCGGAAGGTCGGGGGGTTCAAATCCCACTAGAGGACAGCAACCTTGGGCTGGAAGGACTGGGGTTTCTAGTCCCATAGGTGCTCCTTGTGGTCTTGGGCAAGCCACTTAACCCTCCATAGCCCATGTTCCCTGTAAAATAGTTATCTCCAAGTTATTATGCCCTGTTCAATGTAAACCGCACTAATGCAGAATAGCGCGGTATATAAGAGAATTAAATAAATAAATAAATAAAAATATGCGGAAATATTTCTTTATGGAAAGAGTGGTAGATGCGTGGAATAGTCTCCCAGTGGAGGTGGCTCTTGATGAGGACAGTATCTGAATTCAAAAAGGCATGGGATAAATACAGAGGATCTCTATAGGAAAAAAAGGGACTATTGTAGTTGATATGGAAGGGCAGACTAGATAGCAGAAAAAGATCACATAGCCTGTCATATTTCTCTGTTTCTAATTTTTTATTACACAGAACAGCAAACAGAACAAGGAGAAGTAATATCCAAAACACATTTCATTTAGTTCATCCAGTCCGTTCCCGGCACCTTTGGATATTCATGCCCCACTAGCAGCTTGGAGACTGAGCATGTCATGACTTTCATTACACCCACCTAGATAGACACCTGGTTCCTCCTCTTAGCCTTCAGTTTTTCAGTCTCCAAATAGCTGGAGAGACATGAATCCCTTGATGGGATTTACTGAAAGAATACTTAGTTTTTTAATGGAACGCAGCAAAAGCATTTAAATTTTTGATTTGAGCTGTAGGGATCACCAGCAGAGCGCTCAACGAAGGGTAGCTGTCAGTGGCTCTGTTTATTGTATTGAGGTGTCTGGATTTAATTCCACTGACTGAAGGTACAGGCAAGGTGGTGATCCTTCGGTTCCAGAGGACTCTTCTGTGGGGGAGTTCTTTCCTTTTGGATACCAAGAGCAGCTGATTTGAAGTACCTGTGGAACAAGCCAGGTCTTAATTGTAAAAAGAAAAAAAACATATAGCTCATAGCGGAAAGGCACATATGCAACAACTCCAGAACTGCAGCAGTGAAATGGTGAATAGTCAGTGTGGCGCGGAGGCCGGTGTACTCCCCCGCCCCCCCCACCTGACACTGAGGCCCCAAGGTTGACGGAGCATCGGGGTGGCTGCCCAGAAGCCTGGGGAGGCAAATTCCAGGCAGTCAGCAACTGTGATTTCTGGCTGACCGGGGGAGCCATGTGATTGCGGTGGCTATCTTAGGTAAGTGCGGGAATTGCTGCTAGCAGAGCCATGGGATGGAACAAGACAGAAGGCTTGTGGAGCAGGCTGGCAGTGGTCCTACTAAGAAGTTTATTTTTGGGGGGGGGGGGGGACTAGAGCGGCAGGTAAGTGAAAACAAAAGTGAGAAGTAACTCTGGTCAAAGAAAGCATAAATGAAGTTCCAGGAGCAAGCGGTCAGAAGGGGAGACACCATGCCTGCAAAGCAGACTTGCTTGGCATGTGGGCCTTGTAGAGGTTAAATCTCCACAGCTGGATTCTGCTATGAGGCAGAATCCAGGTTTGTGGAGGCTGGCCTACAGGAGGGCCGGCCGGAGAAATCCCTGGGGGGGGGGGGGTCTGTAGACCACGATGCCTCGGAGCCCTTCACAGAGGCCTTAGCCATGGCTGGCACATCCAGTAGGTGCGGAGGGAGGGGGCCCCCTGCTGTGAAGGGCCAAGGGTAAAAAGGCCCTGAAGGGTGGAGCCACCAAGGGGGCTACAGGGGAAAGTCCTCATGGGGCGTCTTACTGGAATTTGTGCTGTTGTTGCACAAGGCCTTTTACTTGAAGCAAGCAACAGGTGAGACCAGTCGGGTGGCACTAACCGGGAGGAGTCACCGGGCATGGCAGAGGGTGAGCCAGGTCCCAGTAGGAGAAGGGTGGAAGAAGCCCACTGGGAAAAGACTTCACTGGGGGCAGCGAATCTGGACAAGGAGGAGGTGGCTACAGACAGACATGCTCCTGAAAGGCATGCCACTGGAAGCATCTCAGTGGGTGCAGCTCACAATGGATGCCAGTCTGCTCGGCTGGGGAGCGCATTGTGAAACAGTTTATGCAGGGGCTATGGTTGCACTAGGAGGCGCAGTGGCCCATAAATCATCTGGAGTTGAGCAGTCATCTCAGACCTGCAAGAATTTCATGCCATAGTGTGGGGGAAGGTGACAATGGCACGATAGTGGCATACATCAACCGGCAGGGTGGTACAAGCAGTGCGCCACTGGAAGAGGAGGCCGGGCTGTTGCTGGAATGGGCGGCGAGCAACCTATTGGTTCTCTTGGCAGCACATGTGGCTGGATGGGAGAATGTAGAGGCAGATTATCTCAGCAGAGTGCAGATCGATAAAGCGGAGTGGACGCTCATTCAGAGCATGTTCCTTATCTTTCCAGTCCAGTCCCTTTCTTCTGGGTTGTGCAGCCCTTCCAGCAGCTTGGAGGCTGAGCCCATGATCGTTTTGATGATGGTGCGGTATAAATACCACTGGCACCACCCACAGGCACCAGTATTCTCAGCCTCCAAGCAGCTGGAGGGTTCCAGTAAGCCAGAGAGCTTATGGGAGTCTTTTTTATTTTTTATTTTTTTAGTTATTTCCCTTTCATTTACTTGAGTTTACTTTAATTTTACTTTCAATTTAACCTTTGTTGTTTTTCCTCTGTTATTTTAACTCTCTGTGGCTTTAAATTTTAGCTCCTGCTCCCCCCCCCATCTCTCTTTCTTTCTCTCTCTCTCTCCCCCTCTCGGTGCCCGATCTCCCGGCCCAGAGGAGGAGGTTTACCTGCAGCGGCGAGGAGGACCGGAGAAGTCTTCCCTCGCTAGCGCAGCCGGCCGGCACCCTGGGGTCCTTTCCGGTGGCCTGCCCCGCCTTGTGCCAAAGCCCTTTGAGTGACTGAGCGCTTGAGGCGGTGCCGCGCCCTCCCCTGTCTCGCACCGCAGCCCCTGGAGCGGCTGGGTGCTTGAGGCGGCTCCGGAGCCCAGAAGCGATCGCCGGATCAGCACACTGAGGAGAGGAGCGGCAAACAGCAAGTACTTGGGGGGGGGGATGTAAACTTGCTGGTTTTATTTTAATTCTTTTATTTTAATTCTCATTATTGGTTTAAATTTGCCGTTTAATTTAGCGGATTGGGGGAGGGGAGGGCTCATTGAGTACATAATTGCCTCTCCAGCATTAATTTCTGCATTCATTAAATTAAATTCTACTCCTATTAAATTTAGTTTTCTTTAAGTTTAATTCATTTTAAGTTATTTTGCTTAAAGGGAGGCATGACCGGCAAGCCACGGTGTCTGTCCTGCGGCACTCGTCGGGGCACGGCCTCGGAAGCAGGAGTCTGCAGGGGTTGTGCTGCAGAGGCTGCTTCCGTGGAACAAGAAATCCATTTGACCATGTCTCAAGCTTCCCAGGGGTCAGGAGTCCCTTGGGAGGGGGGAGGGGAAACCCTTTCTCCTCCTTCAACCTTGGATTTGCCCGGACCTTCCCTGTCCCTTCCCTCCATATCCGTTGGGGAGGAGGGGGGCTGGGAGCACTTCTCTCCTGAATTTGTTCTCCTGCTGCACAAGGCCTATTGTATGCGCCAGCAGGGGGCAGGAGGGTCAAAGGAAAACGTGATGGCCAGACCGGGGAGGGCGAGGACCCAGGATTCCGGGGTTCCGCCTAAGCGCGCAAGGCTAATGAGCGAGGAGCCCCTCATGTCCCTTTCACATGACACTCCGGAAGAGGAGGTCTTGGACAAAGAGGTAGGGGAGGATGAGGAGGGGCTCGAAGAGGGAGAGATTCCAGAGGAGGAACAATCCCGCATAGTTCGAGTTTTTCGTTGAGAGGAGCTTCCAGCATTGATTGTCGCTGAAGGTGCTCTATATGGCCTCGGACATGCCAACAGATGAGGAGGCTTTGGAGGATCCATTGATCCAAGCCGTTAGGAAGTCCCAGAAGGTGTTTCCAGTCCACAGGGTGGTGCGACAGATGATCCAGGAGGAATGGAATCAACTAGAATCCAGTTTGAGGGGAGTCCGATCTATGGCTCGCATGTACCCATTGCCGGAGCCAGACAAAACTGCTGAAGTTGCCCAGGGTGGATGCGGCGGTATCAGCAGTCACAAAGAAGGCGACTATCCCGGTCAAGGGCAGCACGGCTCTGAGGGATACACAGGATAGAAAATTGGATACGTTGCTGAAGCAAGCCTTTGATGTTAGTGCTCTCGCGTTAGAGGCCTCTGTGTCGGGCTTAGGTGGCTCGGGCCTGTCTGAGGTCGTCCCAACAACTTCAGCTAGCGGATGGTCTCTCAGGTGACACGCAAGCTGTTACAGCTAGGATGGAGTCTGGAGCTGCCTACCTGGCGGATAGCCAGTACGACCTCATTAGGAGCCTAGCTAAGAATATGGCCTCTGTGGTAGCAGCTCTGCGTTATTTGTGGTTATGTAATTGGGCGGCGGATGCCTCTTCAAAGGCGCGCCTGAGTCGTTTCCCATTTAAGGGGAAGTTGCTTTTTGGGGAAGACTTGGATAAGTTGGTAAAGGACCTTGGGAGGCAGACTTCCGGAAGACAGGCCGAAGCAAGGGTGCTCGCTAGTTCCCGCGCGGAACCAACCAAGGGATTTCCGGAGATTCCGTTCGGCCAGATCAAACTCCTTTCCTAGGGGCCGTTTCCCCTTGAGGGGTCAAAGCTTTCAGGGGGTTTCACGAAGCAGGTAGAGGCTTTGAGGCCTCTTCCTCCTCCGTGGGCCCTATAAAATCGCAATGAGACAACGGGGATCCAGGAGGGAAGCCTGCTGATGGGGGGGGGGGGGGGGGCGTTTAAGGCAGTTTCTTCTCTCCTGGTCCCGGGTCACATCCGATCAGTGGGTCTTGGAAGTGATCCAAGAGGGCTACGCTCTCGAATTTGCAAAGCAGGTACTTCCAGCCTTTGTTCCATCTCCCTGCGGACCGCTGACAAAGAAGGCGGCGATAGAAGACACGCTTTCAAGACTTATAGCGCTCGGAGCGGTGGTTCCCGTTCCGGAAGACCAATACGGCTCCGGTCGGTACTCAATTTATTTTGTGGTACCAAAGAAAGAAGGATCTTTTCGTCCATTTCTAGACCTAAAGCAAATCAATCGCTGTCTCAAAGTACCCCACTTCCGAATGGAAACCCTGAAGTCGGTCCGAAGGTCTCATCAGCAGTTCCTGAGATTTGCGGTGCCAAGAGGTCATTTTCAGTTCCAGGCCCTTCCCTTCGGTCTAGCAACAGCCCCTCGGACTTTCAACATGGTAATGGTGGTGGTAGTCGCGGCTCTGCGAAAGGAGGGAATTTTGGTACATCCCTACCTGGACGATTGGCTGATCCGGGTGAAATCAGAAGCGGAGAGTCGCACAGCGACAGCCAGAGTGGTAGCATTCCTGGAGGAGTTGGGGTGGGTCATCAATCGGGCAAAGAGCAGATTAATACCCAAGCAGGAGATCGAGTACCTTGGGGCAAGGTTCGACACCAGGAGAGGAAAGGGGTTTCTGTCGAAGCAGAGGTTAAGGGACCTGAGGAACCTCGTTTCACAATTTCTGGCCAGGAGGAACCCTACAGCCAGGCATTACCTTCAAGTGCTGGGAACCATGGCGGCAGCGATAGAGGTAGTGCCGTGGGCTAGGGCACATATGCGACCGCTTCAACGGGCCTTGTTATGACGTTGGTCCCATCAGCATCATCCTTTGTCCATGTGGCTACCCTGCCCATCACTGACCAGGAAGGCCCTCCTGTGGTGGCGGCGCCCAAGGAACCTAGAATGCAGAATGCCTCTCGAACCTCCCCTGTGGGTGCAGCTGATGACGGATGCAAATTTAGCCGGCTGGGGGGCTCATTGCGAGGGCCAGTTCGCCCAGGGTTGTTGGACGCCGGGGGAGTCTCGGTGGTCCATCAACAGACTGGAGTTGCGGGCGGTAGCCTTAGCGCTCAGAGCACTCGAGCCCTTAGTTCGACAAAGAGCAGTCCGCATCCTCTGACAATGTCACCACGGTGGCCTACATCAACTGCCAGGGAGGAACAAGCAGTCCTTCCTTGGAGAAGGAAGCAAGACAGCCTATCGCAGTGGGCGGAAGCCCATTTGATGGCTGTATCAGCGCAGCACATTGTCGGAATAGACATTGTCACAGCCGATTTCCTAAGCAGGTTCAAGATAGACTACGGAGAGTGGGAACTAGTTCAGGAGGTATTCACCAGGTAGTAGCCCGTTGGGGGACTCCGATCATGGACCTTATGGTACGATACACATCAGCCAAGGCAAGCCGGTTTTTCAGTCGCAGGAAGGAAAGGATGTCCAAGGGCTTGGACGCCCTGGTCCAAAAGTGGCCTTCAGAGGGTCTTCTGTATGTGTTCCCTCCCTGGGCTCTCATAGGGAGAGTTCTGCAGCGTGTGGAAGCCCACTAAGGTTTTGTAATTCTCATAGCTCTGGACTGGCCACGTCGCCCATGGTATGCAGATCTGGTGAGGCTAACGGCTGATCTTCCATGGCAGCTCCCCTGCAGAAAGGATCTTCTACGGCAGGGGCTGGTTCGGATGTCTCACGTGGATCGATTCTCGCTTATGGCCTGGCTATTGAAAGGGCATGGTTCCGCAAGCAGGGTTATTCGGGATCGGTAATTTCAACATTGAGCATGCGAAAGCGCTCGACCTGCCTTTCCTATGTGAGGGTTTGGTGCATATTTGAAGCATGGTGTGCGGAGCATCAGAAGAAGCCCCTTTCGGCCACTGTCCTGGAAGTCCTGGAATTTTTGACAAGCAGGATTCGAGAAAGGCCTAGTGCCTAGCTCCTTGCGGGTCCAGTTAGTGGCCTTTTCTTATTATAGGGGTAAAGTCTGTAGGAAAACCCTTAAGGGACCACGCTGATGTGGGCAGGTTCCTAAGAGCGGTTAGGCGGTTGCGACCCCAGCAGAAATCACTAATTCCTCCTTGGGACCTCACCCTGGTATTGAATGCCTTAACCAGGGAACCTTTCGAACCAGGAGGGAAATCCTCTCTGAAGGATTTGACCCTAAAGACTGTATTTCTGGTGGCTATTTGCTCGGCTAGGTGTGTCTCCGAACTTCAAGCGCTGTCTTCTTGGCCCCCCTTTCTTTCGTTCTTCAAGAATAAGGTGGTCTTGCGGACAGTCCCTTCCTTCTTGCCCAAGGTCTTCTCACCTTTTCATGTGAACCAGTCAGTATCTCTCCCGTCCTTCGCGGGAGAAGGGCGAAAAGGGGATGATAGGTTTTGCCTTCTGGACGTGCGTAGAGTGCTGAAGCGTTATCTTTCCCGTACGGCGTCCTTTCGAACGTCCGAACAGTTATTCGTTCAGTTTGGAGGGCCGCACAAGGGAGAGGCGGTGGCTAAGGCTTCCATCTCTAGGTGGATCAGGGAGGCTATTGCTTCCACCTATATCCTGAAGGGAAAGCGGGTTCCAGGAGGTCTTCGTGCGCATTCAACTCGGGCACAGGCGGCTTCCTGGGCAGAGCATAGCTTGGTTCCGCCACTGGACATTTGCAGAGCGGCTAGGTGGTCGTTGCTGCATACCTTTTGCCAAACACTACAGCCTGGATGTCCAGAGGGCAGCCGATGCCAGGTTTGGGGACGCAGTGCTTCGGTCCGGGATGGCGAACCCCACCCAGGCTTGAACTGCTGTTACATCCCAGAAGAAAGGGACTGGACTGGAGAGACGATAAGGAAGAAGTAATTAGTCTTTACCTGCTAATTAGTGTTCCTGAAGGAGCTCCAGTCCAGTCCCTGATCCCACCCGGGTTCTTCAGTTTGCAGAATTTCCTTTTCAGGAGAAAAGAACAACGGACCGAAGACAGAGGGTGAAGTGGAAGCTGGAGGGTCCCTTTCAAAGGTCCTGGGGGCGCGGCGGCCCACTAGGAGGGGGCGTGTGGGGTGTGGGTGAGGGCTATGGTGGGCTCAGGTAAGCCTTCTCCTCCCTTCTCCTTCTCTTCCCAGGTGTTAAATTATTTTTTTTTTGATGTTTAGATGATATTCTTACATTATAAAGTTATAGGCTCTTAATTGTCTATCCGATAAGTCTGCTTTTTCAATAGATTACTGGTGCCTGTGGGTGGTGCCAGTGGTATTTATACCGCACCATCATCAAAACGATGATGGGCTCAGCCTCCAAGCTGCTGGAAGGGTTGCACAACCCAGAAGAAAGGGACTGGACTGGAGTTCCTTCAGGAACACTAAGGACTAATTACTTCTTCATGCAGTTGGTGCACCATTGGGGTCCGCCGATCAAGAACTTCATGGAAACATATGACTCTGCCAAGGTGATGCGATTTTACAGTAGAAGGAGAGCGCACATATATCAGAAGGACTAGATGTGCTGGTTCAACTGTGGCCCACAGACAGGCTCCTCTACATCTTCCCTCCCTGGCCGTTCATCGGCTGAGTGGTACAGTGGATAGAGGTGCATCCAGGACTAGTGCTCCTGACTGGCTGTGTCGGTTGTGGTATGAAGATCTGGTATGAATGATGGCAGACAGACCATGGCGGTTCCCAGTTCAAATGGATCTATTGGTGCAGGGGTCAGTTTGAATGCAGATGGATCAGTTTTCGTTTATGGCATGGCTCTTGAGAGGGCATGCCTGAGGAAGAGAAGTTATGCGCCATTGGAAATAGCAACCTTCTCAGAGCACACAGATAATAAATCTCACTGGCGTATATTCACGTATAGAGAGTGTTCAAACATTGGTGTGAGGAACAAGGGTGTTCAGCTATGCGGTGTGTAGTACAAGAGGTTCTTTCTTTCCTTCAGGCCGACATGGACAAGGGCCTCGCCTGCAGTTCCTTGAGGGTGCAGGTGGCTGCTCTTTCCTGCTATCGTGGCAGAATTAGAGGAGTACTGCTGGCTTCTCATCCTGATGTGGTTCAGTTTCTCAGTGCTGTAAAGCAGGTGCATCCGCCGATAGGCTCAGTAGTGCCGCCTTGGATTCTCAACTTAGTGTTGTCTGTCTTGACAGAGCAGCCCTTTGAGCCATTGGGTGAATGTATGCTGAAGGATTTGACATTTAAAGATGGTATTCTTAGTGGCCATTTGTTCATCCAGGAGGATTTTGGAGCTCCAGGCAATGTTATGTAGGGAACCGTATCTAGTGATTTCCAGGGATAAGGTGGTCTTGCAACCTGTTTCCTCCTTGCCTAAGGTATTATTTACTTTCCATCTGAATCAGATGGTGTCCCTTACGGTTTTCTCGGAGATGGAGGGGGAAACCTGTGGATCTGATCCTACAGCATTTGAATGTGTGTTGAGTATTACGGAGATACTTGAAGGGCACAGGATCTTTCTGTAAGTCGGAACGCCTGTTTGTGGTGTTTGGAAGGCTGCTTAAGTGAGAGAAGTGTCATCCAAGGTATCTATATCTTGATGGATCAGGGAGGCCATCTCCGCAGCTTACCTGTTGAGACGTAGGTCGGTTCCTGCGGGATTGTACGCTCATTTGACCCGGGCCCAACTGAGTCATGTGCGGAGTTTTAGTCTGGTACTGGCAGTGGATATCTGTAGAATGGTGACCTGATCCTCCTTGTCTTCCTTTGAGGCATTATCTTTTGAACCTGCTGGCATCACAGGAGGTTTGTTTTGGCTCCACAGTGCTGCAAGCTGAGTTAACATGGCCTTTCCAAGGTTAGTAGTACTATGGTACATCCCAAAGGTGCCAGGACTGGACTGGAGAAACGAAATGGAAGAAGAAATTAGATCTTACCTGCTAATTGATGTTCCTTGAGTTACTCTAGTCCAGTCCTGAATCCCTCCCGGTACATTGGTAACTGATATTGGAGGCTAACTGTTAGCACGAGGCTCCCTGGCTGCAAGGCATCTACCTTGTTTGCAAGCAACCTGGGGTTGGTGATATGTGGGTGCTACAAAAAAGAAAAAGAAAACAAAAAGGAAGGAGGTTGCAGTGGAAGGCAGGTTGCCTTCTGTTGGATGGAAGCAGAGTCTGAGGCGGTGAGCATTGGTCTCTAGGATATCTTTCCATCTGTGACAGGTGAGCGTGGGTTTTTTCCCTTTCTCCTCTGGGGCGGGGAGGGTTTATTTTGTTAATTGGTATTGTTAAATTAAGGGTTCCTTATCGTTCCTCCAGTTTATTCCTCCACCTCTAGGTTGTGCACCTCCTCTGCAGCTTGGAGACTGGGCATGTCAAAAATGTGACATCACTGGATGTAGTCTGCTGGTCTTTCCCATTAGCCCCAGTGTGTCCAGTCTCCATGCAGCAGGAGGACATGTGAGTCCAGGGCTGGGCTCACTTGAGGGACATATAAGGAGCATTAGCCTAGAGAGGATTTAATTTATTTTAATTTAATTGGCGTTGATTTGGTTTAATTTGGTTTAGCTATAGCTTAAAATTCACTAAATTGGGTTACTGTGTGTTTAAAAAAAAAAAAAAAAAAAAAAAAAAAAGTTAGACAGCTTTGTGCCCTTGCCAGTTCCGGTCTCTCCTTCCTCGACTTACTTTATCCGCTACTTTCTGGGGTCAGATCTCTCTTCCTGGACGCTTTGGAGGAGAGCTCTGTGCCTTGCGATCCCCTTGCTGACGAGCCGCGGCAACTGTCTTGTCTTGTTACAGCCGCTGAACTGTGGGAAGCTGGTCCGGCGGTCCTCCGCTCGTCCTTTTGCTGAGAGGGGTGTTACAGCTTTGATAGAAGTGTCTCAGGAGCGGCAGTCAGAGGTATTGTGTGGGGGCAAGGGGATCAGGCCGGCAGAAGGAAACCGCGCTGCACCAGTGAGCGGTTGGTTCCAGTGGTTTTGGCGCCCTTTGCTCCTTCTTGCGGCGGCCATTTTCTTGGCGTGCTCACCGCGTGGTGGAGACAGGAGCAGGAGTTTGCTATGCAGGAGAGTATTTCTTCAGTGCTTGGCCAGGCAACGCTCTTGTGAGTGCCTTCAGTGGAGTTTTATTGTTTTCTTTATTGCTTTAGTGTGGGGTCTCCTTGTTTGAAACTGCCTTTACTTTGCGATTTCTCTTTCTTTCTTATCTGATTTCATATGTCTGGGGGTCCCTGGGATACTAAACGGGTAGCTGGAATTAGATCAGTGTGGGTTTCTTTACTATGGGACTTACCACTTTAAAATAAATAAATAAATAACGTAGTCCCCTTTTGTTTTTTAATTACCATTGTTCATTTTGTAGCAAATAAAGGTGCTTGTTAGCAGCGCGACCCCAGTGTGTGGTCTGCGGCACCCGCAGAGGGGCCATCGCTGATTCAGGAATCTGTCACGGCTGTGCGGCAGTTTCCACCAGCGTTTAACAGCAGATGGAGGTTAACGCAGGCCCTGCGCCTCACGGGGAATCGCCTGGAGCTGAGGGGGGGGCCCTTGCTGCCCACTACGTCTGACGTTGGCCAGGACGCTCAACCCGGACCGTCTGGGGTTCCCGCGACAGTGATACCTGGGGCACAGCCAGGAGATTTTTGTCTGGACTTTGTTTTACTATTACACCAAGCGTTCTGTTTGAGACATCAGGGGACATTCCCGGATCCCTTGCCACTCTCTCTGCCGCTGCAACAAGCCAGGATGGCAAGAGTTAGTAGGGAGGTCCCGAGGCCTCCCTAAAGATCCCGGCCATGAGATCCTTCGCCGTCAGATTTAGAGTGGCAGGAGACGGAGGAGGCGGAGGTCGACCTCTATCCTGGAATGGAAGAATTGGAGGAGGGAGAGATTCCGGAGCCTGAGGATCAAGCTAAAATTATTTGAGTATTCCGGAAAGACGAGCTGACGGCACTTATCACGGAATCCCTGCAAACACTACATCTCGCTATGGAACAGCCAGCGGTGGAAGAAAGTGGCGAAGACCCTATTTATCCAAGTCGTAAGGGAGACCCAGATAGTATTCCCTGTTCATCAAGTGGTAGACAGGATGATACAGGATGAGTGGGACCAACCAGAAACAGGTCTGCAAGGGATAAGAACTATGAATAGACTGTATCCCTTAGCAGATAAGGACAAGGAAAAGTTCCAGTCTCCACGCGTTGATGCGGCTGTGTCGGCCGTGACCAAGAAGACCACTATTCCGGTGGAAGAAAGTGCGGCCTTAAAGGATGCTCAGGATAGAAAGATAGATGGATTATTGAAACAGTCCTTTGAAGCTGACGCTTTGTCATTGCAGGCTTCCATTTGTGGAGCGTGGGTGGCAAGAGCATGCCTCAGATGGTCCCAACGGTTAAGGCAGGCGTCGCAGCTGGAGCAGGACGGGCTGTGCGAGCTGGACCGGTTAGTCGGGGTCAGCCTATTTGGCATATGTTCATTATGACCTGATCAGAGCTCTAGCTAATAGCATGGCTTCTTTGGTGGCCGCCCGTAGGTCCCTCTGGTTGCAAAACTGGATGGCCGATGGTTCCTCTAAGTCGTGCCTCAGTAAACTTCCTTTTAAGGGAAAGTTGTTGTTTGGCGAAGACCTTGACAAACTCGTGAAGGATTTAGGGGAGTCGAAAGGAGGACGACTTCCGGAGGATAAGCCTAAAATGGGTAAGGCTTCACAGGCCTTTCGGGGTCAGTCTAAAAATTTTAGAAAGTTTCAAACTTCTCGCCTGGGGGGTTTCCAGAGAGGAAGGTTTGGTTCAAGAGCCCAGGGATTTTGTGGGTTTCGCGGACCAGGCAAGGCTATTCAGCAGGAACTGTAGTGACCCCAATGAAGGGCAGCGGGTCCCGGTGGAAAGCCAACCGATAGGTGGGCGACAGGATTTTCATTCTGCCTGGACCCAGATAACGTCAGATCAGTGGGTTTTGGAAATAATTTGCGATGGTTACGTGCTGGAATTTGCAAGACCGGTTCGAGATTCCTTTGTAATGTCTCCCTACAAAGGCCCATAGAAAACCTTGGCATTCCGCAATATGATAAGTCTGTTACATCTAGGGGCGATAGCACTGGTACCGATTGGAGATTACGGCACGGGACAATACTCAATTTATTTTGTGGTGCCAAAGAAAGACGGAACTCTAAGACCTATCTTGGACCTCAAAGGGGTCAACCGGTGCATTTGGGTACCGCATTTCAGGATGGAAACGCTAAGGTCAGTAATTGTAGCGGTGCGCCAAGGGGAGTTTTTGACATCCCTTGATCTTACAGAAGCGTATTTACACATTCCGATCAGAACAGCTCATCAAATGTTTCTGTGCTTCGCGGTACCCTGGGGGCACTATCAGTTCCGAGCGTTGCCTTTCAGGTTGGCTACGGCACAGCAAACCTTCACCAAGATCGTGGTGGCGGTGGCGTTGCGAAAGAGAGGAATTCTTGTCCACCTTTATTTGGACGATTGGTTGATTCGAGCGAAGTCCAAGAATGAGAATATTCAAGTCACGGACCAGGTGGTGAACATTTTGCAAAGTCTTGGTTGGGTGGTCAATCCGATCAAGAGCCGCTTGGTGCCGTCCCAGCATCTCGGATATTTGGGGATGCGGTTCGACACTCAGAAGGGAGCGGTATTTCTACCGGATCACTGGATTCGAATCCTTCGGCAGCTGGTGTGCAAGTTCAGAGCCGCGTTGGTGCCTTTGGCATGGAGTTATCTTCAGTTGTTGGGAATAATGGCAGCAATTTTGGAGGCAGTACCATGGGCCAGGTACCATATGAGACCCTTGCAGCGTGCCTTGCTCTGCCGGTGGTCATATCAGGATGACTCTTTGAACAAATGACTTCCCTGTCGCCTCAGGGTTTGGCAGGCGCTGCTCTGGTGGCTGCTGTCAGGATCTTTGAAAGCCGGGGATGCCTCTGGAACAGCTGGAGTGGCTCCCATTGTTGACAGATGCAAGTCTCTCAGGATGGGGGGGCGCATTGCGGAGAGCTCTTCTCGCAAGGCACTAGGTCCATTCCAGAAAGCACATGGTCAATCAACCGGCTGGAGCGGAGAGTGGTTTTCCTCGCACTGCAGAAGTTCGAAGCGATGGTGAGGGGACGGGCGGTGCGAGTGCTGTCTGATAACTCAGCGACAGTGGCATACATCAATCGGCAGGGCGGCACGGGAAGTGCAGCCATGGAAGAAGAGGCAAATTCAAAATTGAATACCAAATCCCCAACTATAATCACCACAAATTTTTTGTCGGGTATAGACCGCAAGGTGAAGAGGAAACCCCTCAATACCTCACGCAGTACATGCCCCTTTTAATTAGTTTTATTAACCATAAACACTGTCCATGTTAGCTTTCGAAATTTTTAAAACCAAAATATTCCACACTTATCTGTTCTGGCACGACGTGCACGTTTCGAAGCGACAAGCTTCTGCTTCAAGTGCTCCCGAAACAAAATAGTGTGCACCAATACTGCAAATTCCCCAAAACGCCGAACCATGGCGGGTGACGTCAGGGTACACGCTAGATAAGCCAATTATAGACACGCCCATTCAAAATGAACCAATCACAACAAAGCAGGGAAGCCCCACTCCAGGGGAACCCCTACATCAATTGGATAACAAGTTAAAGCGTCAGCCATTCAATGTCCTTGTTCAATCCAGCTGGAGTCATCGAGCGCAAAGTAAAAATCCACCGTTGTTCAAGATTTCTTAGACGAGCCAAACGATCTCCTCCCCTGGGATCCCGCGGTACGTGATCGATCACAGTCCATTGCAGTTGCTCAAAAGTATGATGGAACGTCAGACAATGCTGCACCATCGGCGCCGACATCTCAGAGCAACGCAAACGAGACGCATGTTCGCCTAAACGAACACGTACAGCTCGGCTGGTGCTACCCACATAACGCTGTGCACAAGGGCAAACAAAAAAATACACTACATAATCGGATGTACATGTAGTGTGCCACCGACGATGAAAAACCCGGCCCGTAGACAAATCAGACCAAGTAGAGCCTGTAATGGCAGAATCACAATATCTACAGTTGCCACACACATCATGCGAACCCGAGCTACTGTCTGGCACACTTGGACGATCATTATGGGTAGCAGATCTCACCAGCCGGTCACGCAGAAACCCCTCAATACTGCGTGAGGTATTGAGGGGTTTCCTCTTCACCTTGCGGTCTATACCCGACAAAAAATTTGTGGTGATTATAGTTGGGGATTTGGTATTCAATTTTGAACTTGGATCTTTATGGGAATACCTGTGTTTTGGGGACTTTTCTACTATGGAAGAAGAGGCGGCAGCACTGTTCGCTTGGGTAGAGCTTCGATTACTTACGATTTCGGCAGCGCACATTGCAGGAAAAGAAAATGTGATGGCAGATTTTCTCAGCAGAGTTCACGTGGATGCGGGAGAATGGGAACTGCATCCGGACGTGTTCGCGCAAGTGGTTCGCAGATGGGGAATGCCAGTCATGGACCTAATGGCGACCTTTCGGTCAGCAAAAGTGGATTGCTTCTTCAGCAGACGGCGAGAGTGGATGTCAGAGGGGATCGACGCGCTGATGCAAAATTGACTGATAGGTCTGCTCTATGTGTTTCCCCTGTGGGCGCTCATAGGTCGGGTGGTACAACGCATCGAGGCTCATTGGGGAAAAATATTGCTGGTGGCTCCGGACTGGCAAAGACGTCCGTGGTATGCTGATCTTATCAGATTGCTCGGGGAGCCTTGGAGTTTGCTGGCGTTGGAGAATTTGTTACGGCAAGGCCCACTACGGATGCCTCAAGTGGATCGGTTCTCGCTTATGGTTTGGCCATTGAAAGGGCGAGGCTGAAGAAAAAGGGCTACTCCGCTGCTGTTATTGCGACCTTGCTTTGGGCCAGGAAGAAGTCTACCTCGTTGACTTATGTTTGCATATGGCGCATTTTTGAGGATTGGTGCTCACGTAGACATGTGCGTGCGTCTACAGGCTCAGTGCCTTTGGTGTCAAGCTTTTTGCAAGAGGGTTTTCAGAAGGGTCTGGCTGCCAGTTCTTTAAGGGTGCAGTTGGCAGCCTTTTCTTGTTATAGAGGCAAGGTACAATGGGTAGCGTTAGGGGCACATGCGGATGTTTTACGTTTTCTTAAGGCAGTGTCTAGACTGCGCCCCTCTCGTCGAATTGTGGTTCCGCCATGGGATCTCAACCTGGTATTAGGGGCGTTTGCAAAAGAACCCTTTGAGCCATTACACAGGGCGTCGGTTAAAGATTTGACTCTGAAGGCGGTCTTTTTGGTAGCCATTTGTTCAGCGAGGTGCATTTCGGAACTGCAGGCATTGCCCTGTAGAAAACCGTTTTTGTCCTTTGCTAGGGAAAAGGTCGTGTTGCGGCCAGTTCCTTCCTTTTTGCCTAAAGTCGTTTCTCCTTGTCATCTGAATCAGACGGTTTTTCTCCCTGTTTTAGGTTCTCTGGAGGGCAGTGCTGCGGACAGGGGGTTGCGTAGCTTGGACGTAAAGCGTGTGCTATGGCGCTATTTGAAAGTATATGAATCTTTTCGCAAGTCGGATCAGTTATTCGTCTTTGGCGATTCCTGTAAAGGAGAAGTGGCGGCGAAAGCGTCCATTTCTATATGGATTCGAGAGACAATTGCTTCTGCATATCTTCTATGTGGGCGGGAAGTGCCAACAGGGTTGCGCGCTCACTCTACCAGGGCACAGTCAACTTCATGGGCGGAGCATAGTTTGGTGCCGCCTGTGGAGATTTGTAAAGCGGCCACTTGGTCGTCGCTACATACTTTCAGCAAACACTACCGCCTGGATGTGTTGGCAGCGAAGGATGCTGTATTCGGGTCGGCGGTGTTGCAAGCTGGCTGGAAAGGTCCCTCCCAATGAGTACTGCTCTGTTACATCCCAGAGGTGGAGGACTAAACTGGAGGAACGATAAGGAAATGGAAATTACACTTACTTGGTAATTGTCGTTCCTGGAGTGACAACAGTTTAGTCCTCATTCCCGCCCAGGGTTTTGTCACTTAGCAGTGGAGTTCTTTGAGGAGAGAGGGGCCATTACCGGTAGGTACTGTTGCTTGCTATACTTTACTGTCCTTTCTTGTTCTTCTGTGCTATGGCTAGGTGTGACGAGGAAGGAAGGAGACAGGTACAAGCAAAGGGTATTTCCATGCAGAGGGAATTCCCTGGTAGGGCTTAGTTAAGTTCAGTTTCTGGTTAAAGTTTGATTGAATTTCATGGCTACTTATTTGTTAGTCTGCTTTGTCATAGGATACTGATGCCTGGGAGGAGGTGTCATGAAAGTCATGACATGCTCAGTCTCCAAGCTGCTGGTGGGGCGTGAATACCCAAAGGTGCTGGGACTAGACTGGAGTAACTCAAGGAACATCAATTAGCAGGTAAGGTCTAATTTCTTCTTCACCATCCCTACTCAAAAGCTGAAAAGCACCCAAATAGCTTCAAACCGAGTCTCCTTACCTGACTCACCGAGCACATGGAATTCACACCCTGATGACATATGAGCTATCACTGACCTGACAGAATTCCGCAAGAAACTGAAGACCCATATCTTCTTGGAGCACTTTAGTAGCGAGAGTTAAAGCAGTACACTAATGGGAGGGACCTGACTACTCCATGACCCATACACATCATTACACATCAAAATTTCTCACTACTGTTGAACTGTTTCCTCAACCTTACTCCTATTACTAACTCTATATAAGAACTTAGAAATCCATTGTGTTTCCCCCTGCTCCTGATACTATGTAAGAATTTAGAAGTTCTCTGTTGTGTTCTACGTAAAAATATACAGTTAAATTACACTATTCTGTATAAAAGCATGTTACATTGTAAACGGCTTTGACTTTCAGATAAAGCAATATATAAAAGTTATTTAAATAAATAATTTGGATTATTATAATATAGTTTACTTAAATTTAGCCAAACAGACTACAAATCTTCCAAAATATGGCAGTGAAACTGATTTTGGAATTTTCAGTGGAAAATGCATTGCCCTACATTGCAAAACTTCACTGGTTTCCCATAGCAGAAAGATAATTTTATTTTAAACTTCTGCTATTCTTCAAAATCAGAGAGGGCATATAAGGCTGCTTAACCCCTTATGGGGCCCTGGACAAACTTTCGAGAATGGGGCTGATCCCCCACCCCCAGAGCAGCTCTGTTTGTACCTTCTGCTCTCTCAGGCCGCTTGCAAGAAAAGTGAGCAGCCTGAGTGAGCATAAGGTAGGAACAGGACTGGTTTTACCTATGGACAGTAGGAGCTTGGGATGGCTGTTACTTTTTGCCTATAGATAGAGCTATTCCCTCGGGGTCACTTTTATCATATGTTTAATCTCACTCAGAACAAAACCCAGCTAGACAACTTCGTTCTATGCGTGATTGCAAAACATCTGTCCCCCCCCCTCCCCCCAACCTACTTTGTCTAATGGACACATGACAAAAAGCATTCGTGGTGCTGCGTGGTCCTCCTTGCACACCTTTAGCAAGCATTACTGTCTGGATGTGCAAGCTGCAGGGGATGCCTGTTTTGGGTCAGCAGTTTTGCGGTCCGGTTTTTCAGGTCCCTCCCATTAGTGTACTGCTCTGTTGCATCCCAGCGGTGTGGGATTGAACTGGTGGAACGAAAAGGAAAGAGAAATCAGACTTACCTGCTAATTGTTGTTACTTGAGGAACTCCAGTTCAGTCCCAATTCCCACCCAAGTTGGTGATTCGGTCAACGATCTGGTGACATGGGAATAGCCGGCCACGCAAAGAAAAGTCTACCGGTAAGTGCCTATTGCCCGTCCTGTGCGGTAGTTGATGGGTTGGCTGTTCTGCTCTTTGCTGCCTTCTTTGGCCTTCTTTCTTATATTTCATATCTTTAATACTGTTTCCTTGAAAGAAGAGGATAACAGCTCCACCCCCACCTCCAAGGAGTTTATTGGAGAGGTCTTACGTGTGCACTAGGTGCAAGGAGCTCTTTGCTCTCAGGGAACGAGTCCGTTCTCTAGAGGCTAAAGTAGCAGACTTGGAAAGCATAAGACAGACAGAGAGGTACATAGACGAGACCTACAGGGATATAGTCCTGAAGTCCCACCTCCAGTCTGGCAGCATCCCTGTTGCCATGGAGGAGAGAGGTCACGTGACAGGAGAGCATCACCCTGGTGTGGCAGGAAGTGATCCTGTAACTAGGACCTGTCCTCCAGGTGATGTAAAACCCTCTCGCACCGAGGAAGTTTCTCCAGGGCCATGTGCCCATGAGGGAAGGGTTAGGACAGCCGTTATAGTTGGTGATTCGATCATTAGGCATGTAGATAGCTGGGTGGCTGGTGGACGTGAGGATCGCCTGGTAACATGCCTGCCTGGTGCGAAGGTAGCGGACCTCACATGCCACCTAGATAAGGTCTTAAATAGTGCTGGGGAGGAGTCTGCTGTCTTGGTACATGTCGGTACCAATGACATAGGAAAATGTGGTAGGGAGGTTCTGGAGGCTAAATTTAGGCTTTTAGGTAGGAAGTTGAAATCCAGAACTTCCAGGGTAGCATTCTCTGAAATGCTTCCTGTTCCACGCGCAGGACCCAAAAGGCAGGCAGAGCTCTGGAGTCTCAATGTGTGGATGAGACAATGGTGCAGAGATGAGGGTTTTGGATTTGTTAGGAACTGGGAACATTCTGGGGAAAGGAGGGGCTCTTCCGAAGGGATGGGCTTCACCTTAACCGGGATGGAACCAGGCTGCTGGCATTAACCTTTAAAAAGGAGATAGAGCAGCTTTTAAACTAGATATTAGGGGAAAGCCGACAGTCGCCCAAGAGCGGATGGTTCGGAAGAATGTATCTTTGAAGGATACTACCAAAAGAAGAGAGGTTCCACAAAAGAGTAAAGTAGCTCAAATGCCCTCAAGTATGGAGCAGACAGAGCTTAAAGATCCTAAATTACCCATGTCTAACAATAGCCAAATTAATATGAATAAAATACATTCTCTAAAATGCTTGTATGCAAATGCTAGAAGTCTAAAAAATAAGATGGGAGAGTTAGAATATATAGCACTAAATGAAAGGTTAGATATGATTGGAATATCAGAGACATGGTGGAAGGAGGACAAGCAGTGGGACACTGTGATACCTGGGTACAAACTATATTGTAATGATAGAGCTGATCAAATTGGTGGAGGGGTTGCCCTCTGTGTTAGAGAGGGCATTGAGTCAGAAAGGATTAAAGTTTTTCAGGAAAAAAAATCTGCTGTAGAATCTATATGGATTGACATTCCATGTAAAAGGGGGAAGGCAATGGCAGTGGGGGTGTACTATCGAGCGCCTGGCCAGAATGACCAAATGGGTGATGACATGCTCAAAGAAATCAAGGAAGCTAACAAAGGTTACAGCACAGTAATAATAATGGGTGATTTCAACTACCCCGGTATCAACTGGGTCAGTGTCACATCAGGACATGCTAGGGAGATTAAGTTCCTAGATGAAATAAATGACTGCTTCTTGGAGCAGCTGGTTCATGAACCGACCAGAGGGGAAGCCATATTAGACCTAATCCTTAGTGGAACACCAGATCTAGTGCAAGGGATAAGGTTGTTGGGGCCACTTGGCAATAGTGATCATAGCATGATCGCCTTTGATTTAATTAGTGGAGGAGGGATAGTAAGGAAATCCACAGTACTACCTTTTAACTTTCGAAAGGGAGACTATGATAAAACGAGGAAAACAGTTAAGAAAAAACTAAAAGGAGCAGTTGCAAAGGTTAAAGACGTACATCAGGCTTGGCTGTTATTGAAAAATACTATCTTGGAAGCCCAGACCAGCTGTATTCCACGCTTTAGGAAAAGTGGAAGGAAGTCCAAAAAACTGCCAGCATGGTTTAAAGGTGAGGTCAGAGAGGCGGCTGTTGCCAAAAAAGCATCTTTCAGGAAATGGAAAAAAAGAGCCAAACGACGAAACCTGGAAACAGCACAAGCACTGGCAAGTCAAATGCAAGGCATTGATAAGGCAGGCAAAGGGAGAATTTGAGAAGAAGCTTGCTGCGGAAGCAAAAACTCGAAGTAAAGACCTTTTCAAGTACATTTGTAGCAAAAAACCTGTGAGAGTCAGTTGGTCCATTAGATGATAAAGGGGTTAAAGGAGCACTAAGAGGCGACAAGGCGATAGCCGAGAGACTGAATGAATTCTTTGCTTCAGTCTTTACTGAGGAAGATGTAGGGATGTTACCTATGACTGAAGTGGTATTTAAAGGTGCGGAAGAATTGAAGGAAATATCGATACATCGGGAAGATGTATTACAACTATTAGATAAACTGAAGAGTAGCAAATCACCTGGGCCGGATGGTATACATCCAAGGGTGTTGAAAGAACTGAAATACGAGATTGCAGACCTACTATTAGTAATCTGTGAACTATGATTAAAATCATCTGTAATTCCTGAAGATTGGAGGATGGCCAATGTAGCCCCAATTTTTAAAAAGGGTTCCAGGTGTGATCCAGGAAACCACAGACCGGTGAGCCTGACATCAGTACCCGGAAAAATGGTAGAAACCATCATAAAGAATAAAATTACTCGGCATGTAGATAGTCATGACCTAATGGGAGACAGCCAACATGGCTTTGGACAAGGAAGATCTTGTCTTACTAATCTGTTATGTTTTTTTGAAGGAGTGAATAATCAGGTGGACAAAGGTGAGTCGGTTGATATTGTATATCTGGACTTTCAGAAAGCCTTTGACAAGGTCCCTCATGAGAGACTTTTGGCAAAACTAAAGAGTCATGGGATAGGAGGCAGTGTACTATTGTGGATCAGGAACTGGTTAAAAGATAGAAAGCAGAGGGTAGGGCTAAATGGCCAATTTTCCCAATGGAGAAAGGTGAATAGTGGTGTACCCCAGGGATCTGTGCTGGGTCCGCTGCTTTTTGACATATTCATAAATGACCTGGAAAGTGGAATAACGAGTGAGGTTATCAAATTTGCAGATGACACAAAACTATTTAAAGTTGTTAAAACCCAAGAGGATTGTGGAAAATTACAAGAGGATCTTGGTAAATTGGAAGACTGGGCATCAAAATGGCAGATGAAATTTAATGTGGACAAGTGCAAGGTTATGCACCTAGGGAAGAACAACCCAAACTATGGTTACACGATGCAAGGTTCCACGTTAGGAACCACCACCCAGGAAAAAGATTTAGGCGTCATTGTGGATACCATGTAAAACCCTCGGCCCAGTGTGCTGCGGCGGCCAAGAGAGCAAATAGAATGCAAGGTATGATAAAGAAAGGAATGGAAAATAAAGCAAAAGATATTATAATGCCTCTATATCGTTCCATGGTGAGACCGCACCTTGAATATTGTGTGCAATTCTGGTCGCCGTATCTTAAAAAGGATATAGCGATTTTAGAAAAGGTTCAGAGAAGAGCCACCAAAATGGTAAAGGGGATGGAAAGATACTCCTATGAAGAAAGGCTAAAAAGGTTAGGGCTCTTTAACCTGGAAAAGAGACGGCTGAGGGGAGATATGATAGAAGTCTATAAATTAATGAACGGAGTGGAACGGGTAAACGTAGATCGATTGTTTACCTTATCAGAATATAGAAAGACTAGGGGACATGCAATGAAGCTACAGGGTAAACTATTTAAGACTAATAAAAGAAAATATTTTTTCACTGAACGTTTAATCAAACTCTGGAATTTGTTACCAGAGGATGTAGTAAAGGCTGTTAGTGTAGCTGGGTTTAAAAAAGGTTTGGACAAGTTCCTGGAGGTAAGGTCCATAAACCATTATTAAGAAGGGACCCAGGATATCAATGCTTGAACCAATACAAGCATTGTGGAACCTGTGTCCCTTGGGGAAACTGCTAGGTACATATGACCTAGATTGGCCACTGTTGGAAACAGAATTCTGGGCTTGATGCACCTTGTTCTGACCCAGTATGGCATATCTTATGTTCTTATTGAAGCCTCGAGTTAGAGTTCATATTGGTTATACCTGTTTATGTGTTGCTCCTTAGAGTTTTTGCTTTGTGAATAGGTCACTGGAAGCTGGTGGGAGGTGCCACCGGTAGTTGTATCAGACTTCTGACATGCCCAGTCTCCATGCTGCAGGAAGAGGTACACTACCCAGCGGTGTGGGACTGAACTGGAGTTCCTCAAGGAACAACAATTAGCAGGTAAGTCTAATTTCTCTTTCCTGACTTCGCTTGATCTCACCGAGGCTTATTTACACATCCCGATACGGGTGGATGATCAAAGATTCTTGCGGTTTGCGGTTCCGTGGGGTCATTTTCAGTTCCAAGCCTTACTGTTTGGGTTGGCGACAGCTCCGCAAACGTTTACCAAAGTGATGGTGGTTGTGGCGGCTTTGCTGCGCAGAGAAAGTGTGCTCGTTCATCTTTACCTAGACCAGCGATGGCGAACCTATGGCACACGTGCCAGCTGTGGCACGCGAAGGCCTTGCAGCTGGCACGCGGGAAGGTCCGCATTTAAAAAAATAAAAAAAAGCTGTCTTCTGCTGCTTCCGGGGCCGCCGCGGCAGAATCGAGTGTGCTGCGGGGCCCCCCCTGTGCCTGGCAGAGCCTGCCCTCCAGATCCTGCCTTCCCCGGTATCAGTCCCTGTTTCCAGCTTGTCACACGTGCCGGCTTTCAGAGCGCGAGGGGAGAGTTTCTCCCTCGCTGCTCTGTTAAGCCCACGGGGGCTGATGGGAAGTTCCCATCAGCCCCCGCGGGCTTAACAGAGCCGCGAAAGGGAAACTAGTTCCCTTCGCGCTCTGAAAGCCGGTGCGTGTGACAAGCTGGAAACAGGGACTGATACCGGGGAAGGCAGGATCTGGAGGGCAGGCTCTGCCAGGCACAGGGGGGGCCCCGCAGCACACTCGATTCTGCCGCGGCGGCCCCGGAAGCAGCAGAAGACAGCTTTTTTTTTTTTTGAATTTTGGCTGGGCTGGGCTGGGCTGGGGGGGTTAGGAGTGGTGATGGGCGCTGCGGGGGGATTAGGAGTGGTGATGGGCGCTGCGGGGGGATTAGGAGTGGTGATGGGCACTGGGGGGGGGTTAGGAGTGGTGATGGGCACTGGGGGGGGGGACGGAGTGGTGATGGGTGCTGGGGGGGATTAGGAGTGGTGATGGGCTATGGGGGGGGCTTAAACTAAAAATTGGGTGATGGATTAGGACTGGAAATGGGCTGGTGGGATTAGGACTGGAAGTGGGTTGATGGGGGTTAGGACTGATAATGGGCTATGGGGGGCTTAAACTAAAAATTGGGTGATAGGGGATTAGGACTGGAAATGGGCTGGTGGGATTAGGACTGGGAGTGGGCTGATGGGGAGGTTAGGACTGGTAATGGGCTATGAGGGGCTTAAACTAAAAATTGGGTGATGGGGGGATTAGGACTGGAAATGGGCTGGTGGGATTAGGACTGGGAGTGGGCTGATGGGGAGGTTAGGACTGGTAATGGGCTATGAGGGGGCTTAAACTGAAAATGGGGTGATGGGGATTAGTACTGGAAATGGGCTGGTGGGATTAGGACTGGGAGTGGGCTATGGGGGGCTAGGACTGGTAATGGGTTGGGGGGGTTGCTAGGACTGGAAATGGGCTGAGTGGAAGGGGGCTTGAATTGCAAATAGCTGATGGGGGACGGGGCTTGGAATGGAAATGGGCTGAGGGGAAGTGGGGGGCTTGAACTGCAAATAGCTGATGGGGACGGGGCTTGGAATGGAAATGGGCTGAGGGGAAGTGGGGGGCTTGAACTGCAAATAGCTGATGGGGAGGGGGACTTGGAATGGAAATGGGCTGAGTGGAAGGGGGCTTGAACTGCAAATAGCTGATGGGAAGGGGGGCTTGGAATGGGCTCTTAGGGGAGGGAGCTAGGACAGGAAATGGGCTGATGGAGGGGCTAGGATAGGACTGGGAATTGGGTGTTGGGGGAGCTAAGTTTGGAAATGGGCTGTGGTGGGGGCTTGGATTGAAATGAACTCATGGAGGGGCTAGAACTGGAAGTAGGCTCATGGGGGGCTTGGATTAGAAATGGGCTGAGTGATGGTGGGGCTAGGAAAGGACTAGAAATGGGCTGATGGGAGGCTGGTATTGGAAATGAGCTGATGAAGGGACTCGGATAGGATTGGAAATGGACTGATGGGGGGCCAGGACTGGAAATGGGCTGATGTGGGGACTAGAAGGGAGCGGATACTGGGTGGGGCTGGAATTAAAAGGGAGCTGATGTTGGGGGAGATTAGAAGGGGATGGGGCTGGGAGAGTGAAATGGAGAGGGGAAAAATATTTTGTGTGGGAGGGAAGAAAAATGTACAATTGGCCGGGTATTGGGAAACTAAAAAAGGAGAAAGATTATTATGTTAAAGCAGATGAAGAGAGAGAATGGAAAAAAACTAGAAGAGAAGAAAGGAGAAATGGACAGCAGACGATGGAGAGATAGCAGAAGACACAAATAAACCAGAAGAAAGTGGCTGGAACAATTGCAACTGAAAAAAATGCACAAAAGGTACAAAGATATCTCTTTATTTTGAATTTATTAACTGGAATATGTCAGCTCTGGGAAATGTGCATCATTAGTGTCTGTGCTTTGTTTAGTACAAGAGGAAATTAATTTATAGTTTTATTTCTACAGTGTTGTTGTACATTCCAAGTTTGGCTTTTGGGGTTCCCAGTTTAATTATTGCCTTCCTGTTTCTAAATTGAATGAAATCATTAAAACATTATAAATTGCCAATAAATTGAAATGAAAACCAAAGGATTGTGAATCAAATTGATTCTCTGACAATACAAAGATTCCAAACTTTACAAATGATGTTACATAGTTCAGGCAACTTTATAAAGAGTTTTTAGATACTAAAATCTTGTTAAGGTTTAATTGACGTGCTGGCACTTTGAGGAAATTCTTTGGTTTTGTGCGGCAGTTTGGGCACTCGGGCTCAAAAAGGTTAGCCATCACTGACCTAGACGATTGGTTGATTCAAGCAAAGTCCCGAGCCGAGAACGAAAAAGCAACGGCCAGGGTGGTGCAGTTCCTGCAGAGCCTCAGTTGGGTAGTCAATGCGTCCAAGAGTCGGTTGGTGCCGTCGCAGACATTAGAGTATCTGGGGATTCGGTTCGACACACGGGTCGGAGCTGTGTTCCTTCCGGAGGCACAGGTTCAAGGACTGCAGTCCTTGGTGCTTGGGTTTCTGTAGCAGCAGGTGCTGACGGCCTGGCATAATCTTTGGGTGCTGGGAACCATGGCGGCTGCCCTCGAAGTGGTCCCTTGGGCTCGGGCGTACATGCGGCCTTTGCAGAGGTCTCTGCTCTGTCGGTGGTCGCACCAGGAGGACTCATTGAACAAGCGCTTGGCATGTCTGGGACAGGCCTCTCAGATGGTGGCTGCAATGAGAGAAGCTAACGGCATTGCCGTTGGAGCAGCTGCAATGGATTCCGGTGGTGACTGACGCCAGCTTGGCGGGCTGGGGAGCTCACTGCGAGGGACTCTACATGGTATGTGGATCTGATGTGCCTTCTGATCGACAGGCCTTGGTGTCTCCTGAACAGGATCAATCCTCTTATCGCAGAATCCAATTCTAATGCCTCAGATGGATAGAAGCTAGCTTACGGTTTGGTTATTGAGAGGGCGAGGTTGAGGCATAAGGGCTATTCCATTTCGGTAATTTCCACATTCTTGAAGGCCAGGTAGACATCTACCACATTGGCATACGTGAGAGTTCGGTGAGTGTTTGAAGACTGGTGCTCTTCTAAGAGCATCCCCCTCTTTTCAGTCTCTCTACCAGGTATTTTGTTTTTCCTGTAAGATGGCCTGGAAACGTTTGGCGCTGAACTCTTTAAAGTCCAGATAGCAGCCTACTTCTGCTACCTGGAGGCGTGTGCAGGGTTTTTTCTTGGCGTGGCACTTAGATGTGGTCAGTTTCCTCAGGGTGGTGAAGCAAGTCCAGGCACCCTTGCGACTGGTGGTTCCTCCTTGGGACTCAACTTGGTACTGTCTGAGCTAACTGAAGTGCCCTTTGAGCCACTGGCCAGGGCGTCATTGAAGAGTTGTCTTGGTGGCTGTATGTTCTGCGCAACACATTTCGAAACTGCAGGCTCTTTCTTGCAGGGAGCCCTTTCTAGTTAGTCTTGAGGCCGGTGCCTCCCCCTTTGCCTAAGGTGATTTCCCTTTTTCATCTTAACCAAGTGGTTTCGCTTCTGGTTTTTTCTGGCTTAGAGTCCGAGGAGAATAGTAAGCTTCACATGATGGATTTATGTTAAATGGACAGAGATGTTTTGGAAGTTCAATCGCTTATTCGTTTTGTTTTGAGGGGCCTCGGAAGGGTGTGGCAGCCTCCAAGGCTTCAGTGGCCCGCTGGGTAAAGGAAGTGATAGTCTCAGCCGATAGCATACGAGGCAAGGGGGTGTAGATAGGCCTTAGAGCTCACTCAACAAGAGCGCAGGTGGCTTCCTGGGCAGAGCATAATTGAATTCCGTCTGTGGACACTTTGCAGAGCGGCGACCTGGTTGTCGTTGTACACCTTTACCCGGCATTACTGGTTAGATGTGCAGGCCTCAGCGGATGTGCGTTCTGGGGGCGTCAATGCTACAAGCAGGACTCGCTGGTCCCACCCATGATTTGTTACTGCTCTGGTACATCCCACATGTACTGTACTGGACTGAACTGGAGGGATGATAAGGAAAGCAAAGTTAGATATTACCTGCTAATTGTCTTTTCCTTGAGTCCAATCCAGTCTAGGACCCTCTCTGAATGGATGGCTAGCTTTTGCCTTTGCCTGTCTTGTAGGTCTGACATTTTGGAATGAGTCCAGATGTTCAAGGGGGAAGGTTATGCAAAAAATTACATCTATAAATGACCCGAGATCTCCCCTAGCGAGGGTGGGCATCTTGGCAAGTATTGATTGTCAGAGCAGCTTGCTTTCATTTTGTACATAGTTATAAGTTGTGTTTATTATTTTTTTTTTAATGTGGTGCACTTGGTTCAAGGATATGCTACTTCTGTTGCCTCATTCTAGGTGCTTAGGCCTGGGTGTGGTGTTTTTTTGGTTTGATGTTGTCCTGATTGCTCCCCATGGGGCACATTTATCCAATACCGCAGGAGGAGCGGGAGCTTCTGCGGATGCCGAAGGTGGACATGGTGGTCTCAGCTGTGACCAAGAACACCACCATCCCCGTGGAAGGCGGGACAGTCCTTAAGGATCTACAAGATCAGTAGTTGGAGTCACTCCTTAGGTGGCATGCCTTGGCGCTGCAAGCCTCCATCTGCAGTTCCTTTGTGTCCAGGGCCTCCATTCGCTGGCTCCAGGGGTTCGCCCCGCTCGACCTGGAAGGACAAACTGAATCTGCCATTTCTTATTTGTTGGGTGTCGTCTGAGACCATGGCTTCAGTGATTGCGGCGCGACGATCTCTGTGGCTCCAGAACTGGGCGCCTGATGCCTCATCCAAATCCAGACTCGATAAACTCCCTTACTAGGGCAAGCTCCTCTTTGGGGAGGCTCTGGACAAGATTTGTGAAGGGCTTGGGCGATTCCATAGGGGGCATCTGCTGGAAGATCACCCTAAGGGTCCGAAAACAGGAGGCCCACAGAGAGGACAGACCAGAGAATTTCGTAGATTCTGGGTGTCTCGGATTGCTCCTTTTCAGAGGGTTCCCTATGGACTGCAGAGCAGCCCTTTCGGGTGGCTCGAGGCTATGTTCGGGGCTATTATGCTTCCCAGCAGGCCCTGACTAAGAAGCCCCAATGAAGTCAGGTGGGCCCAGGCAGAGGTGGTGATCAGGGGTCGGTTACAACAATTTTTTTCCATCTGGGCCACCATCGCAATCGACCAGTTGGTCTTGGAGAGTTTGCACGGCCTCTCGCTGATGCCTTTGTAGCCTCCACCTGCAGGGTGCCGGAAAAGTGGGAAGCGGTATGCTCCACTGTTCTGCGATTTGGTACAACTGGAGACGGTGATACCAGTACGACGAGCTCAATACAGATACGGTCGATACTCTTTATTTTGTGGTACCCAAGAAAAATGGGGTGTTTTGGCCCATCCTCTATCTCAAGCATGTAAATTGGTCATTGAGGGTGCCTCACTTCTGCATGGAGACCTTGTGTTTGATCATTTTGGTGGTAAGACAGGACGCGTTCCTGTGCTCGTTGGATCTTATGCAGGCTTATCTTCACATTCCCATCAGACTGCAGCACCAGCGCTTCCTGTGGTTCGCCTTGCCCATAGGGCATTTCCACTTCAGAGCGTTGCTGTTTGGTCTGGCCTCTGCACCGTGCACTTTCACAAAGGTCATGGTGGCGGCGGCAGCGGCGGCTTTGCGACAGCAAGGGATTCTCATTCATCCTTATTTAGACGACTGGCTCATTTGGGCGAATTTGAAGATGGAGGCATCTGCTGCCACATGACGGGTACTGGAGTTTCTGCAACAGCTGTGCTGGGTGGCCAACCTCACCAAGAGTCGGCTTCAACCAGTCCAGCGTCTAGTGTATCTTGGGGCCATGTGTGATACAGCCACGGAGAGCATATCTCTACCCGATGACAGGGTATAGAAAACTGGGTCACAGATCCGCCGGTTTCTGTGTTGGAAGGCGGCGTCGGCATAGTACTACATGCAGCTACTGGGCTCGATGGCGGTGGCACTGTACCTGGTGCTGAGGGCTCAGGCCAATATGTGCCCGTTATCCTTCAATGTGTTATCCTTCAATGCATGCTCTGAACAACTCATCAGACAGGGACGGAATATCTCCGCTCCCTTTGTCTGTTTTTCTCTCTGTTTTCATACAGAAGAATCCCCTCTGCTGTTTTGTTCAGTTGCTGTGCATGCAGGAGTTCCAGTGATTACTTTAATGCTCATTGCAAGCTACTTTCAACTATCTTGCATAGTACTACTCACTGCAGGTTATCTTCTTCTAGCCATATCCTTTCCTAGGATGTGGCAACACACCTGACTTCAGTCAGTTTTATCTCATAATTCTCCTGCACAATGCTCTCTGCGATTCTCAGAGAAGATTACTACTATGGGCCCTTGCTACAGAGCATTGAACTTTATCTCTGAAGGGTTTTTCCATATAGTAGAAAAAACTTATATAATCATTCCATGACTATATTTATTTTATTTATTTAACAGTATTTCTAAACCGTCTTATCATCAAAATCAAGGCGGTGTCACAGCAAAACAATCAGAGGATGTGGAGGGGGTTCATGCAGTGTTGGGGGAGTAAAGTGAGGGGGGGAGTTCATGCAGGGAATGCAGGGGGGGTGGTGTGCGTGAGGGGGGGAGTTCTAGATTAGGGGGCTATGTACAGAGTGCGCTATGATACAGCATGTTCTATAATACTAGGTACTGTCCAGATAGGTCATGAGATAAATCCTGTGCCGATATACAATCTCTCGTCAGGGTGGTGGGTCTTTGAAGATCAGACCTTGTTGATTAAGTGACGTGTCCATAATGTTCTATGAACAGAGCTGTCTTCAGTTGTTTGCGGAAGTCCTTGAGGTCCGTTGTTGCTCTCAGCTCGTCTGGGAGGGAGTTCCAAATGGTTGGGGCTGCCAGGGAGAGGGTTCTTATACCCTCTTGTCTCCTGTTGTGCTACAGAAGACAAGCTTTTTCTGCGTGAATGTCCAAGGAGTTCCCAATCTTGCAGGAATCCACCCTTTTTTCCTTACAGCTTGGTATCATGCTTTCTGCGCCACCTGGACAACGCATTCTCTTTTGGTGTACATGATACCCCTGTGTTCCTTGGCTGGGTCATCCTGGTGTCTTAGTCTGTGTTTTTTTGTCCTTTGGACATGTCAGAGTCCTAAAGTACTCCTGACGTGCTCTTGCCAGACTGCTATTATCCTCTGTTTTTTCACGCAACCATACTGGTTATTCCACTGAACTACATTCCTGCACCGCAGAAATAGATTCTCTATATATCTTCAGGTGGTTTTCACCCCCTTATTAGATGAATCTTTTCCCATCACATTCCCCATGTGAATGTTTTTGTGGAGCTCAGTTGCAGGCATGTATCCTCAGACTTATATTCATGTATGTATATGTCCTATACATACATATTTCTGTAGTCTGTGTAGGCATAAGTCATGCCCATCTATATCTATCTATCTAATATATATATATATATATATATATATATATATATATATATATATATATATAATCTACACATATATATAATCTACACATATATGCACATATCTATAGATATGTATGTCTCTACATATATATATATATGCCCATCGGGAGATGTCCATAGGACACTATGTATTACCTACTATCACCCTAACTGTCTGTGCTATAAAGCTTTTACCTTCTTAAGGGGTCCAGACAGTCAACTTGCCTATTCTCATATGGCTCAGTAACTGGGAGCAGTTATAAACACAATTACTGCTGTGATGTCAACAGCTTCTCTTTTTGTTATAAATCTCCCTGTCTATGAAGTATCAAACTTCAATGTCTTCCTATCTCTTACCAGCTAGGAAAGACAGTGTATATCTTCAGTATTTCTGAGTACACTTCAGTTCTCCTTGGGAATAGGGGCTTTTTTCCATACCCCCTCTTCCCTTCAGGACTGGGCTCTTTCTCCAGATCGGTCAGTCGTCTTCTTTTAGTTCTCAATGTTAATAACTCTGTACCTAAAAGGTGTTTTCAGCTTTTTTCCATAAAGCTTTCCATTGAAGACCTGCCGTTCTTCTCCTGCCCCAGTTGACACCTGGGTCACCTGCCCATTCCAGATTTGGAACTTCATCCTCACTGCTATGAAGTTACCTTAAGGATTCCGCTACTGCATCTACAGTACACTCCATCACAGTTCTACTTCCTACAATCCAGTAGGTAAGCTCTATATTGTACTAGTTCATTAAATTTTTTAGTGATACTTGACATACATTCTAAAGACTCTTTTTCCCTGTAGTCTTTAGGTTTGCTGTTCCTCTACAGCTCTTCTCTATTCAGCTCCTACCCCCCATCCCTCAGGGGATGCCGGGGATCCAGGTTTGGGAAATGTCGTCCTGTTCCAGGGATACGCATTTTATGGGATCTCCCCCGGCACCCACAGCTAGGGAGTCCCCATATGTGAAGACTCATTCCTGCTTGTTCCTGGAGATAGCACAGTTACTTACCTGTAACAGGTGATCTCTGGGAACAGCAGGAATAAGTCTTCACAACCCACCCACCTCCCCTAGGAGTTGTATCTCTCTATCTCCTTTCCTCTTTCTCTCTCTTTGTCTCAGCTTAAAACTCGAACTGGAGAGAGGCAGTGGGAAAGGCGGGAAGTCAGCGCGCAGGCACGAGGGATGCTCCCAAAAGCTTTCTGATTGGATGCTGGGGAGCATTCCCGTGCAGGCTCCGTCGGTACCGACGTACCCATATGTGAAGACTAATTCCTGCTGTTCCCAGAGATCACCAGTTACAGGTAAGTAACTGTGCTTTATCTGTATGTCCAGCTTTGCCTCAGTGGAGCCTTTCTGGTGCTGAAGGCACAGAATTGTGGCTTCATTCTGAGCCCATTTGTAAGGCCTTTCTCAAGGGTTGGACCTTTTTTTTTTAAGGTGGCTCTGGTGTCTGCCAGGCAGGTGTCCACATTTCAGGCCTGGGCTTGCAGGGAGCTTTTCTTAGTCATCTTGACTGCTTCTGTGTTCCTGCAGACTCTGCTGTTCTTCTTACAAAGATGCGGTCCTCTCTTCATTGTAATCAGACTGTCATTCTGCCCTCCAGAGGAAGATTTTCAGAAGATCCTCTTGCTATATCTGGTGGATGTGCAGAGGATGTTGATTAGATACCTGGCAATTACCAATTCTGTTCACTCAACATTTCATCTTTTTGTCCTTTGGTCTGAGGAAGGGACTAACAGGACCAAGTCCTCTATTGCCTGCTGGATTAAAGAGGCCATTTGTCAAGTGGTAGGCATGTGCTAGATTGAGTCTGAGCTCAATCCACTAAGACACACGGGCTGCCTCCTGGGTGAAGTTCAGTCTGAAGGACACCTGTAAGGCAGTTACCTAATCTGTGAGCACCTTTTATGAAGCACTACAGGTTGCTTGTTGAGGTTAGAACATATGGCGCCTTTCGGCAGAGCATTTCCATCCAGATATAGTCTTCTCTCACCCTGGGTCTGACTGCTTGTGTATATCCCATTTGCACGGACTGGTCTAGTAGGATGATAAGGAAGATGAACTTTTTACATATCTGAATTTAATTATCTTGAATCCTGCTAGACCATTCCAGGACCTGCCCTGGAAAATTCTTCTTACAGTTTGCAAATCCCTAATGCTTTTTGTTAGCCTGGGTGTTATCTGTGACTGATGTAAAGACGGTTATTGTATGTTGTTCAGTATGTAGGTTGTGAAGTTGAATTGCTTATTTAGTAACTTTTTTGCATTTGAGTCTGTCAGTCTGGCGTACTGTATGGAAAGTGGCATACTGACTTCTCTCAGTACTCTACCAGCATATATAAGTGATGACGACATTTCTGAAAGTTGCTTATGTCTGCCTTCAACTGCTGGCAAGGAAGCATATAACCCATTCGTTTGTAAAAGTGCACCATTCTTCACCATTTGTTTTTAATCTCATATGCAGTGTGTGTATATTTTAATTTTGCATTACATATGTGTGTTTAGAGAAACGGATGGCAGTGGGGCTTTGAGAAAATGGAGAAATTCTCTCCCTGCTTTTTAAAAATGTCCTGTAAGCCTTTTCACCCTGAGCCAGAAATATTTATAGTTTCATTGGCTTCAGTGATGTTTGCATTTGGCAGTCGGTCTAGTCATCTAGAAGAAATGTAAAAAGCCAATTGGTTTGCCTTTGCTTTTATTTATTTCAAATCATTTTTATTGAGTTTCCAAAGTTACATACACAAAGAAAACATATGAAACGAATATATGTGAGAATAAATGGAGCAGGATATACATGGAGATGAAACACCACAGTAAAAGTACTCAACGAATTAAACATAATCTATGTAACTCAACAGCATAAGTCCAGCACTCAGACAAAGCCCGTCCACCCACCCCCTACACCCTCCACTCCCCCCCCCAACCCCCCCTCCCAAACCCACCCCTCAGGAGCAGCTAATCTCTTCCACACGCCCTCCTCCATATAGCAGTATATCGGTAGCATCTAACCATCTAGGCTCAAAGACGTTTCCACCCCACATCCCAAACGTGCAGACCCACCTCACACATCATTCCTCAGTCACACAGGACCTGTCACAGAAGATCCCCCGGGAGGTGAAGAACTCCACAGTAACCCCCTCCCAGACTTTCCCACAGGCTACTAGTTTCTTGTTTCCCAGCAGATGGGCTGTGCGAAACTCGTGCCTCCTCAAATTTAGTAAGGCTCTGCACCATTCCCGAAGTCCCGGGGGTCGATCATCCACCCAGTGGTGGAGTATGCAAGATTTCGCAATCAAGAAACCACGAGCATAAAGCTGTCGCGTAGGCGCTTCACCTAAGAAGGTAGGGCACCCAACCCTGGACAGAGCAATGTTAGAGGCACCATCACCAGGGGTCCCCCCAGTCGTCTCCAACAAGGTGGTCTCCACCAGACCAAACAAACACCATTCAGGGGAAAGTGTCTTCTCAAGGGGTCTGCAAACTTGCAGCTCGTTATATACGTCCTGCCAAAACTGATTTACACTCACACATTCCCAAAAACGATGTAGCAATGTCCCCCCTATGGGTCCCACATAAGTGGCAAACATCGGTCGAGAGCACCCTCATCCTGGCCGCCCAAGTGTTGGGTACAAATGCTCTCCAGAGCAATTTATATTGTAGCTCTTGAAATTTGACAGATTCAGAGAGGAGCCTGATTTGTTGAAAAGCTTCCTGGCAGGCGGCCACCGTAAGTCGGACAGTACCATCGGTTTTCCACCGCTGGACTAGTTTCTCTAACGGGGCCCGCTCACCCCCCGGATAGCACTACTCCCGCCAGCTTCGCAACGAAAGCTTACCGTCAGTGGCTGCCATAAATTCCCATATCCCCAATGTATCGAATTGAAAGCCCCCGGTACGTTGCAGTGCTCGGATGTAGTGTCTCACTTGCAGATAGAAAAAGAAGGTCTGAGGCGCAAGGTGAAAGCGGCGCATCAACCCTTGAAAGGAATCTAGCTCCGTCTGTGCCTGCATACGAAGTTGACCCAGGTATCCCAAATCCGCTTGCGTCCAACTCACGGGAAGTCTCCCTTGGTTCCCAGGCGGAAAGTCAGCATTATCACGCAATGGCAGACAGTCCGTACTGTACCAATGTACTCCTTTTTTCTGACAAAGGAACCGCCAAGCCTGTCGCAAGGCACCAAAATAGACCGACCCTCGCCACGCCTGTGGCAATACCGGCGTCCGGCAATGCAGCAAGTAGGCTGGATGATAGGGTGCGGAGAGCCGCTCAACCAGTCCCATCGGTAAAATATCCTCCCGCCTCAAAATTAGATCTCTCAGCGGCTTTAGCAAGGCTAGAAAGTTATAATCTCTCACCGAAAATAACCCAGCTCCCCCCTCCTCCTTGCTGCTCATCAGCACCGAAAGGGGGATCCGTGATTTCTTGCCCCTCCATAGAAAGAGTCTAATGTGACGCTGCAAAAGCAGCACATCTCTTCTCAACAGCCAAATAGGCAGATGGCGCAACAAGTACATCCAACGCGGGGCCTCCATCATCTGGAAAAGAGCAAGACGCCCCATAAGCGAGAGCGGGAGATCCCTCCATTTTTGGAGAGTAGTCATCGTGCGATGCAGCATCGGTCGAATGTTAACGGCATATAACTTCGACACTTGATCGGGGATCTGAATCCCCAGATAACGGAATTCTCCTGATGCCCATCGCAGGGGAAAAGGCCCCCTCCACTGACGCCTGGCTCGGCCACCCACATCCAACGCGACCGATTTACTCAAGTTAACCCGGAGTCCTGAAAATGCGCCAAATCGCTGGATCATTCCCAAGGCCCGCTCCAAAGAGGCCTGCGGCGCGCATAAGCAAAGGAGCATGTCGTCTGCAAAAGCACTAACCTTAATGCCACCTCCGGGCCAATCAATTCCCTGTATCTCCACTGCCGCTATGAGCGCAAGAAGCAGGGGTTCCAATTGCAGCACAAATAATAAGGGCGATAAGGGGCATCCCTGTCGCGTACCTCTACGTAGCTCAAAAGACTCGGAGCAAGTTCCCCCAGTCGCTACACAGGCCAGCGGACTCTCATACAACGCTCTCACCCAAGACAGAAACTCACCCCGAAAGCCAAATTTCGCGAGGACCGCAAACATATAAGACCAGGAGACTCTGTCGAAAGCTTTTTCAGCATCGAGGCTCACCAGTAGCAAAGGAGTCTCCTGGTGCAAACAGTGCTCCATGCCAAGCAACACCTTACTGATATTGGAGAAAGCCCCTCTCCCCTTGACGAAACCCGATTGGTGTGCGCCAATCAACCGAGGTAGGAGCCCTTGCAATCGGGCCGCCAACACCGAGGCCACCAGCTTCATATCATAATTAATCAGAGATATGGGACGATAGGATGCCGGATCCTCCGGATCGCGACCCTCTTTTGGGATGATAGTTATCGCCGCCGTTCTCATGTCTCTCGGGTAAAGACCCCTCTGCTGAGCATCGTTGTATAATGCCATCAAAGTAGGTGTAATATGAGGCATCAGTATTTTATAGAATTCAGCGCTATAGCCATCGGGGCCCGGAGCCTTATGAGGCTTCCCCTTCTTTATCACTGCCTGGATTTCTGCCCCAGTTATTCTCACATTTAATCCCTGAAGCTCCGCCTCTGTCAGTGTAGGCACGGGGATGGCCGCCAGAAATTCACGTTCGTGGGCTCTATTCTCAATATCTGGCGTATATAAGGCTTGATAGTATTGGCGAAATACCTGGACAATTTTCCGTAAATCAGTCTGGGAAACCCCTTGTTCGTCTCTCACTCGGGCCACCCCCTGAATGCCCCCCTTCGGTTTAACCAAACGCGCCAGGAGCCTCCCTGTGCGGTCCCCAAATCGAAACAATTGGTGCTGATAGTACTGCAGCGAGTGGATGGCCCGCTCATGGAGCACTTCATTCAAAGCTCTTTGAGCCTCTAAGTATTCCTCAAGCCTCCTCGGGCGCACCATAGCGGTCCGCTTAGCCTCCTGCAGCTGACTCGTCAGATCCAAAAGTCTCGAGTTAAGGCGTTTCCTCTCTCGCGCTACATACGTTATAATGTGGCCACGCAACACTGCTTTACCCGCCTCCCAAAAGGTCGCCACCTCAACATCTCCTGTATCGTTGAAATGGAGATACTCCTCCCAGTGGCTCACCAGATACGCTCGAAAGTCTTCTTTCTGCCAGAGGTGACCCGGGAAAGTCCACCGTGTTCCTCCCGGGGAAGTGCCCTGCCAATCCAACACCACTTTCGCATGGTCAGACACCACTATGGGCTCGATCTCCACTTTGACCACTTTACCCAGGCTCTCTCTTGAAATCAGAATATAGTCAATCCGGGACCAAGTTTGGTGTGCTCTCGACAGATGCGTATAATCCTTCTCTACCCCATGCAGAATTCTCCAAGAGTCAATCAGACCACCCATCTGACAAAGGTATCCCACCCCTTTCTTACTCCAAGCTCCGCATGCGCCGCCAGTCGCGGACCTATCTAACAATGGATCATGTGGGCAGTTGAAGTCCCCTGCCAGTATCAGTGGGACCTTTGGGGCCCCCAATATTTTCCTCAGCACTAGTTGGAAGAAACTGATGGTCATAAACATTGGGGGCATATATGTTACCCAGAAAAAGTTCTTGCCCCTGAATTTTAACATGTAGAAAGATAAACCGCCCTGCTGGGTCAGTCTCCTCCCCCAGGATTTCCACGCCAAGGCCTCGATGTACCAGAATCGCCACGCCACGTTTCTTTATGGTTGTGGACGCAGCAAAGACCTGCCCCACCCAGTCTTTTCTCAATTTGGCATGCTCTACTCCCGTCAAGTGTGTTTCTTGTAATAAGGCTATTTGGGCACGGCTCCTTTTCAGAGCTTGGAGCATCTTGGTCCTTTTAACCGGGGTATTTAAACCACCGACATTCCAGGTGACTATACGGAGATCATCCTGCATTTCCCTTATCCCGTAGACAGTCCAAGAACCACAGCCACCAATCATACCATTGTTCTAGGTCGCCCAGCCTCGACCCAGAACTCCAGCTCATTCCTATCGTACTCCAAATGGGCGTGTATGGGAATTGTAGATGCTGCACGTCATACCGTAATTCATTCATCATGGAGTCCAGGCTCAGTCCACTTGCTACACATACACACCACTCCTCCCCCCGTCCCTTCCCTTCTCCCCCCCAACCCTCCCTCTCTACCCCCTTCATCGTCCCCCACCCCCCTCCCAACACATTTCCCCCACCCTCCCCCATTCGCTCCACTTCTACCAAGTTAACCCTTCCCTGTACATAAACATCAAACCCCATAAAACATAAGCATTCAACCCTCAGTTACCGCACTGAGGTGAGACTTCCAACGCGGTGCTTCAGGGCCGCCCTACCCCTCCGCCACTGCGGCTGCGGTGTCCCCTCCCCCACCCACCAATGAGGCAGTTGCAAACACTCATCATACCAACCAACATAGCATGAGTATGATACCTGAACATTCTTATAAAAGGACTAGGATACATGCAATAAAGCTACAGAGCAAACCATTTAAAACTAGTAAAAGAAAACAGTGTTCACTCAGCATGTAATCAAAACCTTGCAATGATGTCACCGAAGGATGCAGCAAAGCTCCAGTGTAACTGGATTGTGAAAAGGTCCAATCAAGGTTCTGGAGTTCTGGAGTAAAGGTCCACCAGCCATTATTAAAGCGGGATCCAGGATATCAATGCCCGACCAATACAAGCATTGTGGTACCTGTGTCCCTGGATAGAAACTACTTGGTACAGATGACCGAGATTGGCCAGTGCTGGATACAGATTGACCGGTGCTGGAAACAGATTTTTGGGCCCGAGAGATCCTGGCCTGACCCAGCATGTCGTGATTTATGCTCTCATGTTCTCTTGTAAAAGTCAAGTAACAGAGTAGATCCCCAATATTCCCTGCCGGATCCAGAAGTAAGATAGTCAGCCTGGGGCAGTAATCAGGATGAGCCCAAAGGGAACACAGACGCCCGGCCAACAAATCTCCCGTGAACGTCCCTGAGCCATGTCTCAGCCCACAGGCCCACAACCTCAGACTCTAACCCAGGAGCCCGGGCATCCCTCATGTCCCCATTAAAAAAAAAAAAAGAAAAACAGAACGCTCATGAACGGGCCTCGGAGACATCCGCAGGAAAATGCTGGATTAGGAACGTTTTGGCGGCCGCCACCTGATCAAAAGTATGATTCTGGCCCTGGAGGGAAACTCGCAATATGGCTGGATAAGCCAAAGTGAATCGGGCTTTCCTACGGTATAGCTCAGTACATATTGGGGAAAATTCCCGTCGCTTTGCCGCAACTGCCGCCGAGTAATCCTGGAATATTAGTACTCACCTGTTGTCCAACATGAGGTCGCCACTCTTCCGATAAGCCTGTAATATGCGCCATTTATGTTGGAAATTCATCACTCGAAGAATCACCACTCTCGGCCGCTCGCCATTCTCCCTCCTCACTCCCAGGCGATGTGCTCTCTCAATTTGAAAGGGACCCTTAAGGTCCCAGACCCAGCACTTCAGGCAGCCAAGTTTCCAGGAAGACCAACAGTTCTCCATCAGGTCTCTCTTCTCCCAGACCCACCAGTCGGAGGTTATTTCGGCGGGATCTGTTCTCCAGATCCTCCAATTTGTTTTGCATCTCAAGCATTGCCTTCTTTTGATTCTCCAGCTCCCGGTCTCGGCGGCCCTCACCCTCCTCTACCCCTGCCACGCGGTGCTCAAGCTCCTCCACGCGCCTACCAACCTCCGTCAGCGCTTCTTCCATCCCATCTAATTTCTTCATGAGGCGATCAAATTTAGGATCGAGGAGCCGGACCACCTCCTTCGCCAGCTCCTCTGAGTGGGAATCAATGCTTTCCGCACCGGGGGAGGACGGCTGCACTGTGGCCGCCGCGGAGGGCCCTGCTCGAGGTGGTTTGTCGCGCTCTTTTCTCGCCGGCAAAGGCATCTCCGTTACCCCGCAGTTGCTACACTCGGACAGTGCAGTACCCGGTAAGCGATTTGAGGTGGGTAGAGGGGGGAGACCCAGAAAAAGGATAAATTCGCAGGTTTATCGGCAAGGCGGCCCCGGAGCGAGAGAGAGACGTCTGCTCTCACTCACGCATCGCCGGAAGTCTCGCCTTTGCTTTTATTTAAATTTGATAGCATGTACATTTTTGTCTATATTAGCAGTTTGAGATTTGTAGACTGTACTAACCAACTACAACCAGATGTTATCCATCTGTAGTGAAAATTTAAGTTGGATCATTATTCTTAACCTTGCTGATTAATGTAGTCCACAAGAATTTGTAAGTATCCCAAAAGTAGCCTTGGACAAAAGGGATTTATTACTTTATATGTTAAACAGCTACCAATAGCAATTCAGTAACATAGCTAAGCTTAAGTGTTTATTGGTTCAATTCAAACTGTATTCCTGCAGGAGTTTGTGTCAAAAAATGCACACTATATTTGTCAAAGAAACAATCCTCATTTTAATTCCATATTTTGCAGTTTGCTCAAACCGCATTGCGTATTAGCATGTGATAAAAACATGATATAAACACTAAGACACCTTTTTCTTTATTGCAGTTCAGTTATTATGTAGATTCCTCTAGGAATACTGTACATGAGATGGAGGATCATTCTCTCAGCCCAGTCTGTCCTCTTCACACACTTTATCCGCAAGCCTGACCCAATTCTTTCTCCCATTTGCCACTTGTCTGACCCCTCCACTTGATAACTTTCCTTCTTAGTTGGACTCATTTGTGTGATAGCTCCTTTTCTGAGTTGTCTGTTCCTGCAGCTTCCAGATCTACAAGAGCTTAGGCCCATCCTGCTGCAACATTCTTATGCCTATATGAGTATTTTGGATCCTAATGTTCCTTGCTATTTTACACAAGTAATAAATACCTTACCATACTCTAGTCCCCAGTTTTGTGATGTTTTTTTCATTTTGATTAGACTGTAAGCTCTGAGCAGGGACTGTCTCTTCATCTATATGTATAGTGCTGTGAATGCCTTGTGCGCTGTACAAATGATTAATAGTAGTAGTAGAGTCTAGGCTGTCTACTATACTCTTCCATTTTCTGCCGTTCAGAAATTGACATTAATTTTTCTCCTTCCTTCTAGTCTGTTCAAGCTTGTTTAGGATATCATCACCTTTCCTTTCTTTTCCTGCCCATGCTGGTGGGTGGGATTAACATTGCACTAAATTTTGCATGATGGGGGAATTCTGCACCACCACGCAACACAAAATTGGTACAAAATGTCCCCCATTCCTTATCGTCACTCCAGTCCAGTCCCTTTACTACTGGGTTGCGCAACCCTTCCAGCAGCTTGGAGGCTGAGCCCAACCTTTTTGGGGATGGAGCGGTATAAATACCACTGGGACCACCCCCTAACTCCAGTATTCTCAGCCTCCAAGCAGCTGGAGGGTTCCGTAAGCCTAGGGCTTACTGGAGTCCTGCCTTATCCTATGTTAGCTAATTTATCTTAGTTAGTTTTTTGTCATTATTTTGCTTAAGGAGATTGTTTCATTTTATTTGATTCCTGTACCTTTAATTCTTCCTGCATTCTCTCTCCCACTCCACCCCTCCACCCCTCCCCTCCTCCCCCCGGGCCGGGCTGGAGACCGGAGGACTTGCCTGAGCTGCCTGCTGCAGGGGGAAGAAGGATCTCCTTACCTTCTGTGCCGGAGTCCTTTCTGCATTTCCAGGAGCTATCCTGCCTCGCGCCGAAGCCCCCGAGGCGGCTGAGCGCTAGAGGCAGCGACGTGAAGGGAACCTACTCGCCCCCCCCTCCCCCGGTGCAGCGGGGTGCGGCCGAGATTCCCGGAGCCCCGAATCAACAGTTTCGGAGGGCTCATAAGCGGCGGCGTCTGCAGCGGTGGCGACGCGGAGCCCGCCCCTCTCTTCGCAGCGGTAAAGGCCGGAACTCAGGCAGTGGGCAGACGCGCGATCCTCCGTCCCGGGCTCCACGTGGCTGAGGCCTACCACGTGTTGAGCCGACGGAGAGGAATCGCGGAGCGGGTCCTGCTTGCAGAACAATCTTCAAACTGCAAGTATTAGCCTGGATCGGCAGCATTTCATTTCATTATTTAATGTTTAAATTAATTTTACTTTATTTTGCTTTAACTTTTGCCTTTAATTTATTTACTGTGAGCCTGCCTTTCCTGCAGCTCCAAGGCCATCCCATTGCCCGCGAAAACGCTGACATTACTGGGGGGAGGGACATCGTGGGGAGAGCTGTCCTGCTACAGCATTTCTTTTTTGCACATTTTTCTTTTTGGGGGATTTTAGTTGACTTGTGGGGTGATTGTGGAGTCTCCCTCCTACAGTGCATTGGTTAGACCGGGTCACTTACGCTCCGCTCCATTGAGCCTCCTGGAAAACATGGCTACTAAGCCAAAGTGCCCATCCTGTGGCACTCGGAGGGGCACATCCTCAAACAGGCATCTGTAGAGCTTGTGCGGCAGTCTCCACCTCCGTAGAGCAAGAACTCAGCTTGCCCATACCCCAGGGGCCTCAGATGACCGGGGACCCCCTGGAAGCGGAGGTGGGGGTCCAATTACCCCCGACCACTAACTCAGAGGTCCTCGCACCCCCTCCGTCCCGTTCCACGGCGGATGGGGGGGTCGGAGATCTCTTCTCCCCTGACTTTATCCTATTGCTACACCAAGCATACTGCATGCGCAAGCAGGGGCTTGGACCAGGTGATACAGCTCCCACAGCAGAAACCAGACCAACCAGACCTAGGAGAGCGAGCGGTCCGGATTCAGGGATACCCTCCAAGCGTACCAGACTAATGAGCGAAGAGATCCTCCCACCCCTTTCTCAGGGCACCCCAGAGGAAGAGGGCTCGGAAAGGGAGCTGGAGGACGAGGAGGAGGAGCTGGAAGAAGGAGAGATCCCAGAGGAGGACCATTCTCGCATTGTTAGAGTTTTTCGCCGAGAAGAGCTCCCTTCCTTAATCAATGAGTCCCTAAAAGCCCTCAACGTAGCCTCTGACTCCCCGGCAGATGACGAGGCACTAGAAGATCCCTTAATTCAGGCGATCAGAAGGTCCCAGAAAGTTTTCCCTGTCCACAGGGTGGTACGTCAGATGATACAGGAGGAGTGGGATCAACCAGAATCAACCTTGAGAGGGGTACGAACCATGGCTCGCCTCTACCCTCTTCCAGAGTCGGACAAAGAACTGCTGAAGTCCCCCAGGGTGGATGCAGCGGTATCAGCAGTCACCAAAAAGACCACTATCCCAGTGGAAGGCGCCACGGCCTTAAGAGACGCTCAAGACAGGAAGGTGGATACGCTCCTGAAACAAGCCTTTGATATAAGCGCTCTCGCCTTGCAGGCCTCCGTGTCAGGAGCTTGGGTGGCTCGGGCCTGTTTAAGGTGGGCTCAGCAGATCCAGACAACAGACGGATCAGCGGCCGAAACACAGGGCAACTCGGCTAGGGTGGAATCCGGAGCAGCCTATTTAGCGGATAGTCAGTATGACCTCATCAGAAGTTTGGCCAAAAACATGGCCTCGGTGGTGGCGGCGGCTAGGTGGTATCTTTGGCTAAGAAATTGGGCAGCGGATGCCTCCTCTAAGTCGCGCCTGAGCCGACTTCCTTTTAAGGGGAAGCTCTTATTCGGTGAAGATTTAGAGAAGTTAGTCAAGGACCTGGGGGAGTCGAAGGGAGGCAGGCTTCCGGAAGACAGACAAAAACAGGGGCGCTCCCTTCCCCCAGTGCGTACCCAGCCTAGGGACTCCCGGAGGTTTCGCCCATCTAGGCCAGCCCCCTTTTCCAAGGGCCGGTTTCCCTCAAAGGGTCAAGGTTTCAGGGGGTTCCGGGGAGCTGGCAGAGGCTTTGGCGCAGCCTCTTCCTCCTTCTCGGGCTCCAGAAAACAACAATGAGATGACGGGGGCCCAGGAGGGAAGGTGCCTGATAGGTGGTCGCTTGACGCTCTTTCTTCCCGCCTGGTCCCGTGTCACGTCCGATCAATGGGTCCTAGAGGTAATCAGAGAAGGCTATGCCCTCGAATTCGCAGAACAAATACCCCCGGCCTTTGTCCGATCCCCCTGCGGATCCGCTGCAAAAAGGGCGGCAGTAGAGGAAACTCTCGCACGCCTAGTAGCGCTCGGAGCCGTGATCCCCGTGCCGCCAAGCCAGCGCGGCTCAGGTCGGTACTCGATCTATTTCGTTGTGCCAAAGAAGGAAGACTCCCTGCGACCGATCCTGGATCTAAAACAGGTCAATCGCTGCCTCAGAGTGCCGCACTTCCGCATGGAGACTCTACGTTCGGTCATAGCGGCCGTCAGGGAAGGGGAGTTCCTGACATCCCTAGATTTGACAGAAGCCTACTTACATATCCCGGTCAGGAAGTCTCACCAACAGTTCCTGAGATTCGCTGTCCCAGCAGGCCACTTTCAATTCCAGGCCCTACCCTTCGGCCTAGCTACGGCTCCCAGAACATTTACCAAGGTAATGGTGGTTGTAGCGGCCTTCCTTCGGAAGGAGGGAATATTAGTTCACCCTTACTTAGACGATTGGCTGATCCGGGCAAAGTCCGAAGAAGAAAGCCGCTCGGCAACGGCCAGAGTGATCCAGGTCCTAGAGGACTTGGGGTGGGTCATCAACCGAGCAAAGAGCAGACTGACTCCCTCCCAGGAACTCGAGTACCTCGGGGCAAGATTCGACACCAACAGCGGCAGAGTATTCTTGTCACGAACAAGGTCAAGGGATCTAAGACTTCTAGTCTCTCAGTTTCTGGCCAGAAGAAGCCCATCGGCGTGGCATTATCTTCAGCTTCTGGGAACAATGGCGGCGGCGATAGAGGTTGTACCATGGGCCAGGGCCCACATGCGACCATTGCAACGGTCTCTGTTGCGACGGTGGTCGCCCCAGCATCATCCCCTCTCTCTGCAGTTACCTTGTGCTCCGCGGACCAAACAGGCACTCCACTGGTGGAGATGCCCAAGGAACCTGGATCGCGGGATGCCTCTAGAACCCCCTCGGTGGGTACTATTGATGACGGATGCCAGCCTATCAGGCTGGGGAGCACACTGCGGAGACCGTTTTGTCCAGGGGCGCTGGACACCGTTGGAATCGCAATGGCCCATCAACAGACTGGAATTGCGGGCCGTCACCCTAGCACTCAAGGCTCTCGAAGCCTTGGTACAGGGACGAGCGATTCGCGTCCTCTCCGACAATGTCACCGCGGTGGCCTACATCAATCACCAGGGAGGCACCAGCAGCCACGGCCTCGAAAAGGAGGCGGACACCCTCTGCCAGTGGGCCGAAGCCCATCTGCAGGCGATTTCAGCTCAACACGTGGCGGGCGCGGACAACGTCACAGCCGACTTCCTCAGCAGGTGCAAGATAGACCACGGAGAGTGGGAACTGGAACAGGAGACCTTCAGCCAAATAGTAGCTCGCTGGGGAGTCCCAGTCATGGACCTCATGGCACGCTTCTCGTCAGCCAAGGTGGACAGATTCTTCAGTCGGCGGAAGGAAAGAATGTCAGAGGGCCTGGATGCCCTCTCCCAAAAGTGGCCTTCGGAGGGCCTCCTCTATGTATTCCCCCCTTGGGCTCTCATCGGAAAGGTCCTCCAGCGGATAGAGGCACACAAAGGGTTGGTAATCCTCATAGCCCCGGATTGGCCTCACCGACCATGGCACGCGGATCTGGTGAGGATGATCACCGACCATCCTTGGTGGCTCCCTTGCAAGAGGGATCTGCTAAGTCAAGGTCCGGTTTGAATGCCACACGTGGATCGGTTCTCGCTTACGTCTTGGCTATTGAAAGGGCACGGCTCCTGAAACGAGGTTACTCAGGGGCAGTAGTCTCAACTCTGCTGCAAGCCAAGAAGCGCTCGACCTGCCTGTCTTACGTACGAGTTTGGCGCATCTTCGAATCCTGGTGCACGGAGCACCAAAAGAAGCCACTCTCGGCCTCCGTTCCGGAGGTCCTGGAATTCTTGCAGGCAGGGTTGGACAAGGGCCTGGCTCACAGCTCCTTAAGGGTCCAGCTCGCGGCCATCGCTTGCTACAGAGGCAAGGTCCGTGGCAAACCCTTAGGGGCCCACGCCGATGTCTCAAGGTTCCTAAGGGCGGTGAAACGCCTACGTCCGCAACGGAGGTCCATCATCCCCCCTTGGGACCTTAACCTGGTGATAAATGCCTTGATCGGGAATCCCTTCGAACCATTAAAGGAGGCCTCCCTAAAAGATTTAACCCTGAAGACTGTCTTCCTAATCGCCATCTGTTCGGCCAGGAGGATCTCGGAACTACAAGCGCTGTCCGCTCAGCCACCTTTTCTGTCATTTCTCAAGGACAAAGTAGTTCTGCGCACGGTTCCCTCCTTCTTGCCTAAAGTTATATCTCCCTTTCATTTGAACCAGACGGTGACCCTCCCGGCCTTCGCCAAAGAAGGGTTGGAAGCCAAGGATAGCAAGCTTCGACTCCTAGACATCCGGAGAATCCTGAAGCGATACCTCTCTCGCACAGCGCCCTTTCGAAAGTCCGACCGACTATTCATTCAGTTCGGGGGCCCACACAAAGGGGAGGCGGCGGCCAAGGCCTCCATCTCTAGATGGATCAGGGAGGCAATAGCCTCCGCCTATATCCTGAAGGGGAAGCAAGTTCCCGTGGGCCTGCGGGCACATTCTACTAGGGCGCAGGCTACCTCTTGGGCGGAATTCAGTCTAGTTCCCCCCCCTGGACATATGTAGGGCGGCGACTTGGTCCTCTCTCCATACCTTCACCAAGCATTACAGGTTAGACGTTCAGAGTGCAGCGGACGCTCGTTTTGGCCTGGCGGTTCTTCATTCCGGGATGCCGGACCCCACCCAGGGTTGAACTGCTCGGGTACATCCCAGTAGTAAAGGGACTGGACTGGAGTGACGATAAGGAAATAGTAATTAGATCTTACCTGCTAATTAGTGTTCCTGAAGGAACGACAGTCCAGTCCCTGATCCCTCCCGATTCCGGCTAAAGTTAAAAAGCTATTGATTATAGGAAGGCATCGGAATGAACGCAGACCTTCGGAACGAACGCAGACCATCTGAACGAGCGCAGACCCGCAGCGGCAAGCTCGGACAAACCCACTCTGCCCGTTGCCTTCCCGCATATCCTTTCCTATGATATAAAAAAAAAAAAAAAAAAGAGAACCTTTTCATTCTTTAAATAAGTGAGTGCTTTATATTTCTTAAAATGTTTTGTTAGGTAGGTTGTGTACAATAGTTGGTTATATCTGCTTTTTCATTCGAATACTGGAGTTAGGGGGTGGTCCCAGTGGTATTTATACCGCTCCATCCCCAAAAAGGTTGGGCTCAGCCTCCAAGCTGCTGGAAGGGTTGCGCAACCCAGTAGTAAAGGGACTGGACTGTCGTTCCTTCAGGAACACTAATTAGCAGGTAAGATCTAATTACTATTTCTTATCCTGCTAGATTGGTCCAGACATGTGGGTTATGCTTGCTTGCCAGCAGGTGGATCTCTGCTGGTCCCCCTACTTTTTATCATAAATGACCTGAAAATGGAAATAACGGGTGAAGTGATCAGATTTGCAGATGACACTAAATTATTCAAAGTTGTTAAAACACAAGAGGATTATGAAAAATTGCAGGAGTAACTTGATAAATTGGAAGTCCGGACATTCAAATGGCAGATGAAATTTAATGTGAACAAGTGCAAAGTTATGCACCTAGGCAAGAATGACCCAAAGGGCAGACTAGATAGGCCATGTGGTCTTTTTCTGCCATTATGTTTCCAAACTACGGTTACACGATGCAAGGTTTCACATTAGGACCCACCACCCAGGAAAAAGATTTAGATGTCATGGTGGATAATATGTTGAAACTCTCTGCCCGGTGTTCAACGACGCCAAGAAAACAAATAGAATGCTAGGAATCATAAGGAAAGGAAATGGAGAATAAAACGTAGGACATTATAATGCCTCTATATCATTCCATGCTGCGACCACAACTTGAGTATTGTGTGCAATTCTGGTCGTCATATCTTAAAAAGGATATAGCAGAATTAGAAAAGGTATATACAGAGAAGAGCCACCAAATGGTAAAGGGATGGAAGTCATACCCCTATGAGGAAAGGCTTAAAAAGTTTTTGCAAATTTTGGAACGAGATGGCTGAGGGGAGATATGAGAGGTCTATAAATTAATGAATAGAATGGAAGGGTAAACGTAGAAAAGCTGTTTCTTATCGTGCAGGAGTAGGCCATGCTGCTCCCTGCCTTCGGCGGCTGTGAAGGACCCAATTGCCCCATGGCTGTCCTCCGCCTCTCAGCTGTCTTCTTTTTGCGCTGGGCTTCGGTGTCCTCGCAGAACCGAATCGCCACGCGGCTGTCCTCCGCTTTTCAGCAGCCTGCCTTCTTTCGTGCTGAGCTTCGGCAGCTGCAAGGACCCAAATCGCCGAGCAGCTGTCCTCGCCCGACTGACTTCTCTCGCACCGAGCTTTAGCTTGGGGAAAGCGTTTCCTCCGCAGCAGCGCCGGCGATACACCTGCCCCGCGCTCAGCCACTAGACAGGGCTTTGGCGTGAAGCGGCACCAGCAGGAGCAAGGCCCTTAACGTGCCGGCTGGCGCTCTCCCAGCTTCTCTCCCGGACACGGTTGCCAGAAAACCTCCTCCTCCTTTAGCCTCCGCAGGGCACATGGACTGAGGGAGGGGGGGGAGAGGTTTCCCTGTCCTTAAGGACCAGGGGAAAGAAAAATAACTAAATAAACTAACCAAATATAGTAATTTAAATAAAATCAAATAGAATCAACCAAAAAGGGAAAAAACCCTAGGCAAAGGAACCCTAACTGTCCCCCTAAGGCCTAACTGTCTCTCCAGTAAGCCCTGAGGCTCTGGCTTACTGCTTCCCTCCAGCTGCTTGGAGGCTGAGCTTACTGGTGCTAGTCGGTAGTGCCAGTGGTATTTATACCAGAGGATCATCAAATCGGTGATAGGCTCAGACTCCAAGCTGCTGGAAGGGGTGCACAACCCAGACGAAAGGGACTGGACTGGAGAGACTATAAGGAATAAAGGTTTGACCCTACTGCCATAGATTCTCTACTCTTTTTTTTTTTTTTTTTTTTTGTGTGCTGTACTTTTCTGCATGAGCGACTGCTCTTCCTTATCGTTCCTCCAGTTTAGTCCTCCACCTCTGGGTAGTGGAGACTGGGCATGTCAAAACTTGTGACATCACTGGATGTAGCCTGCTGCCATCTCCCATCAACCCCCGTGTGTCTAGTCTCTATGCAGGAGGAGGACTTAGTGAGCCTTGGTGCTGGGCTCACACGAGGGATGGATAAGGAGCAGGATAGTTAGGTTTCGTCGCCCAAATTTAGAATTCTTTTGTTCCCTGTATCTTATTTTATTTTGGTTTCCCGGGGGTACTGTATCTTTAAAAAAAAAAAATAAAAAATCAATAAATCGCCTTTCCTTCCGTCTTGCCCCTGTTCTGCTCCTCAGTTTTAGCCGGATCAGCGGTAGGCACAGATCTCTCCCCCTGGACAGTATGAGGGAGAGCTCTGCTGGAATCAGCCTCACTCTTCGCTGTCCTTTATTGCCTGCGGCACACCGCTTGCAGAGCAGAGAGCTTCAGCCGGCAGTCTTGCTCTTGCTACGAACGTCGCTCCCGGTGCTGAGCGACGTCGTGGCTGGTAGAGCAGAGAATCTGAGGTAGGACCTTGCTGGGGGTTCGGAGGCAGGACCGGGGCACAGCGGCAACCATGGAGTCTGGAGCAGGCTGCTGGAGAAGAGTGTCCTTAGCGCGGCAGTTTTGGCACCAAAGTGCTTCAGCAGCCGCAGCCATTTTGACGGAGCCCGTGCAGCCGCGTGGCACGCTCCTATGCTGCGGCCTGGTCGGGGTTACCGTTTCTCATTGCTCGGGGCACATTAGAAGGGTCCTCCGGGGGGGTGGACCGGTTCCCTATCTCCAGGAACAAGCAGGAATGAGTCTTCACATATGGGTATCGTCGGTACTGACGGAGCCTGCGCGGGAACGCTCCCTAGCGTCCAAAAGGAAAGCTTTTGGGAGCATCCCACAGCGCCTGTGCGCTGCCTTCCCGCCTTTCCCAACCGCCTCTCTCCAGTTCTTCTTTTCCACGGAGCCAGCAGGTCGTGTTCCTGTCACCGCTGAAGAAGTTCTTTATTTTATTTTATTTCTTTGGTCGCGTGTCTGCTGCCTTCGACATCGGACCGGTACTGCCGGTCTTTCTTTCTTAAAAAAAAAAACAACAAAAAACAAAACAAAAAAAACAAACTACTATTTTCACTTCTGTGCTTTTTTCTTTGGCCTTAGGCCTATGAGAAATACTTCTCATGGAGAAGCCCGCTTCCGGGTTTAAAACGTGCACGAAGTGCAGCGGCACTATTTCTGTCACTGACACCCATGACTGGTGTCTAAAATGTTTGGGTCCTGACCACTCCATCACGGATTGTGAGTCCAGTTCCAGGATGTCTAAAAGAGGTCTACAGAATCGAGCAGCCAAGCTCAGTACCCTGTTTCCCTCTGATGCAGCTTTGGTAGCATCGACGTCTTCCAGGGCTTCTTCCTCCTCCCATGGATCTCAGGTAACCAAACTCAAATCCAGCCGGTCCTCGAAGGGTAGATCTCCCTCCAAGTATCGAGATGCCTCCGGGCTTGCTCTCGAGGAATCCGCACCGGCAAAATTACCCCAGCGGGAGGCTCCGGCTTCCAAAGCTTTATCTATGGGGTCACAGGTTGACATCGATGGCTCGGCCTGTTGCCATGTTCTGGGGTACCGGTGGTTCCCACTGGTATCGACATCCAGACATTGGCGTCGATGGATCAGAATATTCTGACCATGCAGCGTGCCATCACGGCATTCATACAAGCTGCGACGCCTCCGGTACCGCAACAAACTCCATTGTCGGTACCGGTTCTGGCACCGGCACCGATACCGATTGCATTGGCTTCGGTGTCGACTGCAGCGGTACCCTGTTCTGTGATGCCCATCGGTACTGAATCGGTACCGATCACTCCCGATGTCGATACCACTCGGTACGCGTATCGGGCTCTGGAGGATCATCCAGACAGGCGATACTTCGATTCCTCTGAAGACTCTGATTAATCAGAGGCCTCTGTCGAAGCATCGGTAATTCTGAGGAACCTTCCTCAGGAGCCCTCTTCTCCAAAAAGAAGAATGTCTCCTCCAAAAGACTTGTCTTTTCAAGACTTCATTAGGGAAGTGGCCAGGGGCCTCTCCATTTCAGTGGCCCCTGAGGCAGAGCCTAGAGCCAAAAAATTAGATATTTCACAATATCCTAAGGCTCCTAAAGAGGCGGCCACTTTACCAATTCATGAGATTCTTTATGATCACATGTTGGGCATATGGGCGACTCCTCTCACCATCTCCCCTCATTCTCGTAGGTTGGACACCATATATCGTGTTCCTCCTTGTCCTGGCTTTCATAAGACTCAGCTTCTTCACCACTCCATTGTGGTGGAGTCTGCTATGAAGAAGATAAAGAGTACAAAAAGGCACCCTTCTAATCCTCCAGGAAGAGAATGCAGAACCTTAGATGTCTTTGGCAGGAGAATTTTCCAGGCCAATATGCTTGTTGCCAGAATCAACTCCTATAGTCTCTATATGGGGATGTTTCTAAAAGAAGTTACAGATCATCTGCAAACTTTATCTCCTTTTATTTCAGAAGATAAAAGGGAAGAGTTTCTCACCTGGCTTAAACATGCCCAGGATGTTTCCAAATTTTCCAACCGTGCAGCCTTTGACTCTTTTTTGAGTGTGCCAGCAGAGCCTTGGCCATTGCCATAGGTGCACGCAGAGTTGCTTGGTTACAAGCTTCTGATTTGGAACCCTGGGTTCAGGATGGACTAGGAAACCTTCCTTGTACAGGTGAAAACCTTTTTGGCAAAGATTGGCAAGCAAAGGCCACCCAAATGGATGCTGAAAATTCTGCTTTAGATAGACTCTCAAAGTCTACCTCTGCTCCTTTTAAGAAAAGGTTGTTCAAATTTTTTTTTCCCAAAAAAGGGAGATATTATTCTGCCTATGGTCAGCAGGCATCTTCTGCAGGTCGTTTTGCTACAAAGAGACAGCAAGAACTGAAACAGGCCAAGCCTAAGGCTGCTAGGACTGCTACGGCCCAACAGCCTCAGCCTCCTCAGGGCCTTTGACTTTCAACTAGAGAACTTAGCCTTTCTGGCTCTAAAAGAACCAGAGCCTCTCACCATTCCAGGAAGGTTAGCTCACTTTGCTCCCAGGTGGGAACAAATCACAGCAGAGCAGTGGACCCTCTCCATCATAAGGGAGGGGTACAAGCTTCATTTCTTAAACTTTCCTCCTCACACCATGGTGAGACAGTTCAATTCTCCAACATCTCTCCTCGACCTTCTGGGTCAGGAGATTGCTACCCTTCTTGCCCAAGGGGCAATAGAAGAAGTACCCCTTCTTCAACAGGGCTCAGGGTTCTACTCCCCCTACTTTCTTATCCCAAAGAAAACAGGGGGCTACAGACCCATATTAGATCTCAGAGAATTGAACAAGTTTCTATGCAAGGAGAAATTCAAGATGATTTCTCTCGATACTCTCCTTCCATACCTTCAGAGTCAGGATTGGCTTTGCTCTCTAGACCTCAAGGATGCGTACACCCATGTCCTCATTCATCCAACACACAGAAGGTTCCTTCGGTTCCTTTATCAAGGGAAGCACTACCAATACAGAGTGCTTCCTTTCGGTTTGGCCTCTGCACCAAGAGTGTTCACAAAATGCATGGCAGTAGTAGCTGCATTTCTACGCACTCTAGGGATGTTCGTATTCCCATATCTGGACGACTGGCTCATCCGAGCTCCATCCCAGTCAGAGGCACAGACTTCTCTAACCTGCACAAGGCGTATCCTTCAGTATCTGGGACTTGTAATAAACATCCCAATATCCCATCTCACCCCTACTCAGTCTCTAGAGTTCATAGGGGCCTTGTTGGATACCACAACTGCAAGGGCCTATCTTCCCCAGGCCCGTTGCCTATGCTTGGTGCAGTTAGCCTCACAAATTCAGTTAAAATCCCATTTAACTGCTTGAGAGATGTTACAACTGTTAGGCCACATGGCATCCACTGTGCATGTGGTTCCTTACGCTCGCCTTCACATGAGGGCAGCTCAATGGACTCTGTCCACCCAATGGACCCAGGCTTCAGGGTGCCTGTCAGACAAAATAGCAACCTCCAGTCGCCTCTTTTGCTCTCTACAGTGGTGGAAGTCCACTCAAAATCTGTTGCTAGGGTCCCCCTTTCAACAGGTGTTACCCCAAGCAACCCTTACAACAGATGCCTCTCTAAGAGGTTGGGGAGCTCATCTTCAAGATCTCTCCACTCAAGGCATCTGGTCTTCACAGGAGACATCTCTACATATCAACCTCTTAGAGCTCAGAGCAATTTTTCTAGCTCTGTCTTCCACACCCTGCTCAGCTACAAGACAGTTCTCATCCACACGGACAACCAAGTAGCCATGTTCTACGTGAACAAGCAGGGCGGGACTGGCTCTCTGTTGCTTTGCAACGAAGCTCTGAGATTGTGGGCCTTCGCCAGAGAGCATCAAATTCATCTCATGGCAGTGTATCTTCCAGGGGTTCAAAACTCTTGGGCAGACAGACTCGGTCGAGTTCTGCTTCCACACGAATGGTCCCTCCATGGGGACCAGATAGCCAGGATATTCCGAATTTGGGGAACCGCGGACTTAGACCTGTTTGCAAGTCCGTGGAATGCCAAACTTCCCCGGTTCTGTTCCAGGATTCCGTGTCAGGGAGTTCAGGCCAGGGATGCCTTCCTCCTTCATTGGGGGCAAGACCTCCTCTATGCCTTTCCACCCATTCCCCTAATTCCCAAGACCCTGTTCAAACTTCAGAGAGACAAGGGGTCTATGATCCTCATAGCACCACATTGGCCACGCCAGGTGTGGTATCCTCTACTTCTGCATCTCTCTCAAGCTCCCTCCCTGGGGATCTGCTCCAGACCTCCTGTCTCAGGAGGAGGGAACGTTGTGGCACCCAAATCCCCAGTCTCTTCACCTCAGAGCCTGGTTGCTGAAGGCCTAGACCTTCAAGATTTGCATCTTTCTCAGCAAGTGAAGGATATCCTTCATGCTTCCAGAAAGCCTTCCACTAGACGTTCCTATGCTTTTAAATGGAAAAGATTTACCATTTGGTGTGCAGAGAAGGGTCTTAACCCTCTTGCAATACCTCTGAATTCTTTACTAGATTATTTGCTGCATTTATCCCATGCAGGCCTTAAAACGAATTCAGTAAGAGTCCATTTGAGTGCTATTGCAGTATCCCTTAAGCCTCTGAATGGACAGCCTATTTGCTCTCATCCTCTTATTGCAAGATTCATGAGAGGCCTTCTTTTAACTAAACCTCCTATTAGACCACCTCCAGTGGCATGGGATTTGAATTTGGTTCTTGGCCAGCTTATGAAGCCACCCTTTGAACCCTTAGCCACTACCTCCTTGAAATTCCTTTCCTGGAAGGTTATTTTTCTCATTGCAGTCACCTCAGCTCGCCGTATCAGTGAGCTGCAAGCCTTGGTGGCTAATCCTCCTTATACAAGGTTCCATCATGACAAGGTAGTCCTCAGGACTAATCCACACTTTATGCCTAAAGTGGTCTCACCTTTTCATCTGAACCAGGTGGTGTATTTACCTGTCTTTTTTCCAGGACCTCATGCATCAAGTGCAGAGAGGAATCTACATACCCTGGATTGTAAGAGAGCACTTGCTTTTTACTTACAAAGGACACAGCAACATAGAAAGTCCTCTCAACTATTTGTTGCTTTTGATCCCTCTCATTTAGGACTTCCAGTCTCTAAGAGAACTCTGTCCAATTGGATTGCTCAGTGTATTTCCTTCGCCTACCAGAGTAAGAACCTTTCTCTGGAGGGTCATGTCACAGCTCACAATGTGAGGGCCATGGCAGCCTCTATGGCTCATCTAAACTCTGTGTCCATCGACCATATCTGTCGAGCGGCCACCTGGGCCTAGGTTCATACCTTTTACAGCCCATTACTGCTTGGACAAGGACTCCCGCCGGGATTCCTTGTTTGGTCAGGCTGTTCTCAAACACCTGTTCCATACCTAATCAACTCCTACCCCCATCCCTGGTTGGATGCCCGAGATCCATGGGGGTGAGGTGGAGCCCTTCTCAGGGACTCACAACCGTTGGGATCTCCCTGGCATCTCTAGCTGGGGAGTCCCCCATATGTGAAGACTCATTCCTGCTTGTTCCTGGAGATAGCACAGTTACTTACCTGTAACAGGTGATCTCTGGGAACAGCAGGAATAAGTCTTCACAACCCACCCACCTCCCCTAGGAGTTGTATCTCTCTATCTTTCCTTTCCTTTCTCTCTCTCTCTCTCTTTGTCTCAGCTTAAAACTCGAACTGGAGAGAGGCGGTTGGGAAAGGCGGGAAGGCAGCGCGCAGGCGCTGTGGGATGCTCCCAAAAGCTTTCCTTTTGGACGCTGGGGAGCGTTCCCGCGCATGCTCCGTCGGTATCGATGATACCCATATGTGAAGACTTATTCCTGCTGTTCCCAGAGATCACCTGTTACAGGTAAGTAACTGTGCTTTCTTTCCAGGCGATTTTTTGGAACGTTTTTCTGGTACTTCATGTGATTGGGCTGCCCATTGCTATAGCCGACTTAAAAAAAACAACCCCAATTACATAAATAATTAAATAAGGGAGAGAAGGGTGAGCCAGCAGATTAACGGCCTGCACTATTGGTCCTTTATACTGCTCTGCTACGGAGGTCACTATGAGGTGTAACTCTTTCTCCAGGACCAAGCAGGAAGTCAGTCCTCACATATGGGTGTCATCGGTACCGATGAAGCCCCAGCGGAGCATTTCCCCAGCTTTCTATGAAAACCTTTGGGAATGCAGGCACGCATGCGCGGTTCCCTTCCCGCCTAAAGGTGCCATCTTCAGTCTCTTTTTTTCCGTGAAGCCCACCGGACGTGTGTCCTGTTCTCCCGGTTAAAATTAGATTTTTTCGGCGATTTTCGCTATTTTTTTCTCCCGGTTCGACACCTGTTCCCCTCCCGCTGGGTTCGGTACACCGGTAACCAGCCCGGTTCTTCTTTTTTTGTTTTTGCCCTTCATGGCTGGCGTTCGTGCCCTTTTTTCCATTTTTCCCTGGAAGGCCGGTCCTTTGACCTCGCAGGGACTCTTTTTTTTTTTTTTTTTCCCCGATGGCTTCCAGCGGCTTTAAAAAGTGTGATCGGTGTAAGAAACTGATGTCTCTCACCGACACACACGACTGCTGCCTTCGGTGCCTAGGTCCCGACCACGACCCTAAGTCGTGTGGGCCATGTGGAAAGATATCTTCCAAGGCACTCTGAAGTCGCCAGCAGCAAAAAGAAAGGCTTTTCTCGGACTCAACCTCCGGCTGGGCCCGGACCTCATCTGAGGCTTCGACATCTCGGGATTCCGATCCCGAGCGCCGTCAAAGCTCCTTGGACAGGGGGTCCCCCGACCGGGAACGCAAGAGGAAGAAGCGGCTCGCGAGGGCGTCGTCGGAGGAGGTCCCTGGCTCCTCGAGGGCCAGGTCTAAGACAACCGACCGTCGCCCGGGCCCGTGGAACACGAGAAGCCTGCAAAAGTTCCTCGCGTGGAGCCGGAGTCTGCTGGACACGTAAGCCCCGTAGTCCTCGGACTCTCCTTCCAGGGAGCCGACGTCGGGCCCGGCACCGCCGGGGCCCTTGTCGGTGGCTGCTGCATCTCCCGAGCTGAGTCTCAGGATGACAGCCTTGGAGAGCAGATTGTCTGCCTTCATGGAGCAGCAGCGGGCACTGATGGCCAGCTTGTCTGGCGCATCTTCCCCGACCACTGGGACATCGACTTCAAAGTCGACCCCGGAGACCGAGCCGATACTTGAGTCCATCGTGGCTCGGAGTCGACCTCGGTCGCAGTCTCCCACGACCTCCTGTTCGGGACAGAGGGCGTCGACACCGGTGCCTCCGGTGTCGGGGCGGGTGCTCCAGGGCCCCGCTGGGTCGGACCCTGACTCCTCCTCGGACGAGTCAGCTTGGGAGACGGAGGACAAGGAGTCTCCTGATACCTTTAAGACTCAGTGCGTCCCTTCGGACTCACCGCAGTCTGAACCCCGGAGTAGGTCCCCCCCCGGAGGATACTCGGTTCTCGGAATTCATCCGGGATATGGCCACTGCCTTGGCTATTCTGGCAGACCCCGAGGAGGAGCCTCGAGCTGAAGAGCTCGAGGCCCTACAGTATGACTCTCTTCCGAAGGAGGCCTTTACTGTTCCGGTTCCTCCGATGTTGGAACGGCTCCTCTTCCATATGTGGGAGGCGCCGGCCTCGGCGCCGGTTCTCAGCAAGCGAGTCAATTCGATCTATCGACTCCCCTGGTTTTCAAAAGGCACAGCTACCACACCATTCTATGGTTGTGTTATCGGCCATGCATCGTCTGAAGAGCCAGAAGATGCACTCCGCGGTGCTCCCTGGCAGGGAGGTCCGGAACCTTGATGGCGTCGGTAGAAAGTGCTTCCAGGGCTCGATGCTTGCTTGCCGTGTCCAGTCCTACCCAGCTGTACATGGGCATGTACTTGCGGGATCTGGCCAAGGAATTGGACGGGTTCTCTGCTGGTCTCTCCGGGGAACCCTTGCAGAGATTTAAGTCCTTGTCCTCGGGGTTTCGGGACTGCTTGAAGTTCATGTCTCGCGCCGCCTACGATGGCTTCGAGGCTTCGGCCCGAGTTGCGGCAGCCGGCATTGCGGCTTGACACCAGGCATGGCTGCCGTCATCGGACCTCGAGCCATGGGTTCAGGACAAGTTGGTCGATGTCCCTTGCCGAGGTGAAAACCTTTTTGGCAAGCCCATGACCGAGAAGGCCGCTCAGCTCAAAACTGAGCACCTCATACGGACAAGGCTGTCGAGGAAGACCTCTGCCCCTTCTCATAAAAAGAAGGGCTCGGGTAAAAAGCCCTTTTACCCGAGGAAGGGCACTGCCTACAAACAGTGCCCGCAATATCAGGCTGCCCAAGCTTCCCCCCAGGGTCAGCAAGCCAAGGGCCAGGGTAATGGGCCCCATAGGCAGAGGACCCCCAAGCCTCAGGCCCCTGCTACCACTCAGCAGGGTGGGGGTTTTTGACTGCTTGAGCGTAGCCTCTCCTCCACTGCTCTCCCAACCCTGCACAGGAGGTCGCCTCGCCCTCTTTGCCCACCAGTGGCCCCTTATCACCGGGGACAGTTGGGTGCTGGAGATAGTCCACAAGGGCTATGCCCTCCATTTTCACCAACTGCCTCCACCATATTTTCCAGGGGAGCCTCCAAGGCCTCCCCTGCACACAGACCACCTTCTACAAGAGCTTCATGGTCTGTTGGTGGACAGGGCGGTGGAGCCTGTGCCTCCCCACTTACAAGGTCACGGTTTCTACTCCAGGTATTTCCTGGTGCCCAAAAGAACCGGTGGCCTTCGACCCATTCTGGACCTCAGGAACCTCAACAAGTTCCTAGTGAAGGAGAAGTTCAAGATGCTTACTCTTGGGACACTTCTGCCCTACCTCCAGCAGGGAGATTGGCTATGCTCCTTAGATCTAAAGGATGTGTACACTCACATCCTCATTCATCCAGACCACAGAAAGTACCTCAGGTTCATTGTGGGAGGAAACTATTATCAGTACAGAGTGCTGCCTTTCGGCCTCACCTCCGCCCCCAGAGTCTTCACAAAGTGCCTAGCAGTGGTGGCGGCGTACCTGAGAAATCAGGGAATCTTTGTCTTCCCCTATCTGGACGACTGGCTCATCAGGGGTCAGACGTGCCAGGAGGCCAGACAAGCCACCCTCAGGACTATTGCTCTTCTACAAGGCCTGGGGTTTTTCATAAATTTCACAAAGTCCACTTTGCTCCCCTCCCAGAACTTGGAGTTCATAGGAGCAAGGCTGGACTCTCTGCTGGCAAAGGCTTTCTTGCCAGTAGACAGGGCCCAAAGGTTGATGGCCTTGGCAAATCAGTTTCTCAGCAGGTCCCTGGTCTCCGCCAGACTCTGCCTGAGGCTTCTAGATCACATGGCTTTGACAGTACATGTGACGCCCTATGCCTGGCTACATATGAGGCCTGCACAGTGGTGCCTTCGGTCTCTGGTCACAGGCCACAGGCAGCCTCAAAGACTGGATAAGGGTGTCCAGACAATTTCTGAACTCTCTCAACTGGTGGCTACACCCACCCAATCTACTGAAGGGGGGTGCCTTTTCAGATTCCAGGGTACACAGTAGTGGTGACCACGGAAGCCTCCCTGCAAGGCTGGGGTGGTCATTGTCTGGGCAAGTGCACCCAGGGCCTGTGGTCCCCCTGGGAAGCTGCACAGCAGATCAATCTTCTCGAACTCCGAGCTATTCGATTAGCACTCAAAGCTTTCAGTCCTACCCTAGCTCACCAGTCTGTCCTGATTCAGACAGACAACCAAGTTGCCATGTTTTATGTGAACAAACGGGGCGGAACTGGGTCCAGGATCCTTTGTCGGGAAGCTCAGGACCTTTGTTCTTTTGCCCTCAAGCACAACATGCTCCTCAGGGCTGTGTACCTTCCAGGCCGTGACAACTACCTTGCAGACAGATTGAGCAGAATGCTACAGCCCCACGAGTGGCAGCTATGAAATGGGGTCTCCCTTTGATGGATCTTTTTGCCAGCCCCATGAACAAGCAGCTGCCAAAGTTCTGCTCCAGGCAACTGCATCCTCTGCGGATAGCACCGGATGCTTTTCTGATATCCTGGTCTCAGGGCCTCCTGTATGCGTTTCCTCACACGCCCTTGGTGGCCCGAACTCTCTTCAGAACAAGGCCTCTGTCTTGCTGGTGGCTCCCAGGTGGCCGAGACAGCCTTGGTTTCCTCTTCTACTTCAACTGGCGGTGAATCCTCCACTACCTCTGGGGTTGCAACCCGACTTTCTCTCACAGGAGCAGGGTTCCCTTCTGCACCCCATTCTCAAAGCTCTCAATTTGATGGCCTGGAGGCTGCAAGGGTAGTCTTGGCTCCCTGGGGCCTGCCTCAGGATGTTGAGGAGGTTGTCCTAGCCTCTAGGAAACAGTCCACTAGGAAAACCTATGCTCTCAAATGGAAAAGGTTTTCTGTGTGGTGTCAGCTACGTACAGTTGATCCATTCTCCTGTACTGTGCCAGTAGTCCTTCAGTACTTACTGCACTTGTTAAATCAAGGCCTTAAATCAAATTCTGTTCGGGTCCACCTCTCAGCTCTAGCAGCTCACCACTCTTTGGTGGAGGGCCATTCTCTGTCTGGTCACCCCTTGGTGTCCCGCTTTCTTAGGGGCTTGCTTTTGCTCAAGCCTCCCATCCATCCTCCTGCCCCTGAGTGGGAGCTGAATGTGGTCTTGCAGCAACTGACTTGCCCACCTTTTGAGCCGATGGCTACTTGTCCACTATGCTTCCTCTCCTGGAAGACACGCTTCCTGATAGCCCTTACCTCGGCTAGGCGAGTAAGTGAGCTTCAGGCCGTGGTCTGTGATAGGCCTTACACCAGGATTTATAGGAATAGGTTAGTCCTTCGGACTCATCCAAAGTTCCTCCCTAAGGTTGTCTCCTCTTTCCACCTCAACCAGGAGGTGGTTCTTCCAACATTCTTTCCTAGGCCTCATGAAACCAGGCTGAAGCAGTCCTGCATACCCTGGACTGTAGGGAGGGCCTTATCCTTCTACCTTGACCGATTGCAGGGGCATAGGAGGGCTACTCAGCTCTTCGTTTCCTTTGGGGTTGGCTGTGTCCAAGCGTACCTTGTCCATCTGGGTAGCTGACTGTATCACCTGGGCTTATAAGGCGGCTGACCTTCCTTTGCAGGGTCGGGTTACGGCCCACCGTGTCAGGGCAATGGCTGCCTCAGTGGCTCATCTCCGCTCTGTGCCATTGGTCGACATCTGCAGGGCTGCAACTTGGTCTTCAAGCCAGACTTTTGCGGCCCATTACTGCCTGGAGAGGGAGTCCCGTAGGGACAGTGCTTTTGGCCAAGCAGTACTTCGGAATCTCTTTGAGGTTTAGGCAACTCCTGCCCTCCTGCCCTCTGTTGGGCTACCGGTGGAGGTTGTGTCCTTGAAAAGCCTTTCTTTGCTGCTGAGACTAGAGGGAGGTCTTTTGTTCAGCCTGGGTTCCTCGGTAGCCCAGAGCTAGGGAGTCACCCATATGTGAGGACTGACTTCCTGCTTGGTCCTGGAGAAATAGTAGTTACTCACCTGTAACAGGTGTTCTCCAGGAGCAACAGGAATCGGTCCTCACAATCCTCCCTCCTCCCCTTGGAGTTGCAGTTGTACATAGTTTATTTTTCATTTTTGTGTGCTGTTCTTAGCTATGTCATTTGACTGAGGTAAGATGGCACCTTTAGGGGGGAAGGGAACCGCGCATGCGTGCCTGCATTCCCAAAGGCTTTCATAGAAAGCTGGGGAAATGCTCCGCTGGGGCTTCATCGGCGCCGATGACACCCATATGTGAGGACTGATTCCTGCTGCTCCTGGAGAACACCTGTACAGGTGAGTAACTACTCTTGCCCTCTCGCCCTCAGTGCATTGTGTGTGGATCTCGCAGAGGCACTGTCGCAGACACCGGCATTTGTCGCGGCTGCGCTACGGTTTCAACCATTGTGGAAAAGCAAATGGAGGACAGCGTAGCCCAGGATTCTCTCAGAGCAGCAGGCGAGGGAGAGCCCCTGATAAACACCCCGTCCAGCTAGGGGCCCGATCTCCCTATGGGGTCAGTGGGCGTTTCCCTGTCGGTGCTTGCAGGATCGGCCCTTGGGGATTTTTGCCCGGATTTTGTGCTGCTTATGCATCAATGCCTTCTGTATGCGACGGCAAGGCAAGGTGTCAGAGTCTTTGCCGATGGTTCCGGTTCAGCAGCAAGCTCAGATGGATGAGGGTCCCAGTACGGGTCCGCGGCCTTCAAAAAGAGCATGGCCTTCTGCGCCGGTGGTGTCTGATCTGGGCAGGCTAGAAGAGGATGACAGAGTTCGAGCTCGAGTTCAGTAGGGACGACCTGGAAGAAGGAGAGATCCTGGAACCGGAGGATCAGGCCAAGATCATACGGGTATTTCGTAAGGAGGAGTTGGTAGCCCTCATTACAGAATCTCTGCAAACACTGAATCTTGCTACAGCCCAGCTGGCTGAGGAGGAAGAGGTCAAAGACACGATCATTCAGGCGGTGCGACAGTCGCAGGTATTCGTTTCGGTACACCGTGTGATGGACCGTATGATTCAGGACGAATGGGATCAACCGGAAATGGGTCTGCGTGGAGTCAGAATGATGAGTAGACTATATCCTTTGGCGGACAAGGATAAAGAGAAGTTCCGTTCTCCGCGGGTCTACGTGCCAGTATCGGCGGTCACAAAGAAGACGACGATTCTGGTGGAAGGTAGTGCGGCCTTGAAGGATGCGCATGACCGGAAAGTGGACGGTTTATTAAAGCAAGGTTTCGAGGCTAATGCATTGGCCTTGCAAGCGGCCATTTGTGGGGCCTCGGTGGCGAGAGCTTGTCTTCGATGGTCTCAACATTTACGACAGGCTAGCCATATGGAACAGGAGAGTTTGATGTAAGTGGGTCAGCATATCTGGCAGATGTGCATTATGACCTCATCAGGGCGTTGGCAAATAGCATGGCCTCGTTGGTGGCCTCTCGGCGGTCTCTGTGGTTACGAAATTGGGCAGCTGACGGCTCCTCCAAGGCTCGCCTCAGTAAACTTCTCTTCAAAGGCAAACTCCTCTTTGGAGAAGATCTGGACAAATTGGTTAAGGACTTGGGTGAGTCCAAAGGGGGTAGGCTCCCCGAGGACAAGCCTAAACAAGGAAATTCTGGTCCGTCTTCGAGAGGGTCATTTAGGGATTTTTGGAGATTTCTTACCTCTCGTTTGGGAGGTTTCCAGAGAGGAAGATTCCCTTCAAGGGTCCAGGGGTTTCGCGGGTTTTGAGGGGCAGGTCGAGGTTTTGCAGGGGCTGCGGCAGGGGCAACTCGAAAACCACAATGAAGTGAGTTGGGTCTGGGCGGGAACTACACTGATTGGAGGGAGGCTTCGGGAGTTCGTTCCCGCCTGGACCCAAATAACGTCCGACCAATGGGTTCTGGAAATTGTTCGAGACTGATATGCCCTGGAGTTGGCCCGACCGGTCCTAGATTTGTTTGTCGTCTCGCCCGGCAAAGGCCGACAGAAAACACTAGCAGTTCGCCAGACGCTCGACCGGCTGTTACTATTAGGCGTGGTGTTGCTGGTGCTGGTAGCAGACTATGGCAGGAGTCGCTACTCCATTTATTTTGTGGTGTCAGGAGGACAGGTCTCTTCGACCTATCCTGGATCTCTAAGGGGTAAACCTATGTCTTCGAGTTCCGCATTTACGGATGGAAACGTTGTGGTCAGTCATTGTGGCGGTTCGGCAAGGAGAGTTCTTGACGTCTCTCGATCTCACGGAGGCTTACCTGCACATTCCGATCAGGGCAGCACACCAAAGGTTTCTAAGGTTTGCGTTGCCTTGGGGACATTGCCAGTTTCAGGCTTTGTCCTTCAGCCTGGCGACGGCTCCACGCACTTTTACAAAGGTCATGGTAGTGGTGGCGGCAGCATTGCGTAAAGACGGCATATTGGTGCATTTGTACCTTGACGACTGGTTGATTGGGGTGAAGTCCGAGGTCAAGAGCAGGCAGGATACGGACAAAGTGGTACAGTTCCTACAACATCTCGGATGGGTGGTCAATCTGGCCAAAAGTTGGTTGAGTCTATCGCAGAGCCTCGAATATCTCGGGGTGTGTTTCGACTCCCAGAAGAGTGCGGTGTTCTTGCCAGAATGGTGAGCTCTAGCGCTTCGACAGCTGGTGCGCAAGTTCCTGTACTTGCTGGTGCCGTCAGCCTGGAGCTACCTTTGGGTGCTGGGGACAATGGCGGCGACCTTGGAGGTGGTACCTTGGGCCAGGTTTCACATGTGGCCATTGCAAAGAGCCCTGCTGAGCCGTTGGTCTCATCAGAACGATTCACTGAGCAAGCGTCTGCCCTGCCCACTCCTTGCCAGAAAATCCCTTTGTTGGATGGTGCCGCAGCACCTGGCAGCTGGTCTACCCTTGGAACCAACCGCAGTGGCTTCTGGTATTGTCGGACGCGAGTCTCGTGGGTTGGGGAGCACACTGCGGAGATCTTTGTGCACAAGGAGTTTGGTTGGAAGAGGAGAGCGAGTGGTCGATCAACAGTCTCGAGTTGCGGGCCGTGGTGTTGGCGCTTCAGACATTCGAGGCCGCGGTGAAAGGCCGGGCCGTTCGGATCTTCTCCGACAATTCTGCGGTGGCCTACATCAACCGGCAGGGGGGAATGGGAAGTGTGGCCATGGCACAGGAAGCAGAAGCGTTCGAATGGGTGGAGCCTCGCCTACTAGCCATCTTGACGGCGCACATTGTGGGTCGAGACAATGTGATGGCAGATTTTCTCAGCAGGGCCTGGGTGGACGCTGGGGATGTGAGCTCCATCCGCAGGTGTTTGCTCAGATAGCCCGCAGATGGGGTCCGTCGATCATGGACCTCATGGCAACCTTTCGGTCGGCAAAGATCAGTCGTTTTTACAGCAGGCGGTGAGAAAGGGTGTCAGAGGGGATAGACGCCCTGATTCAACCATGGCCAACGATGGGTCTTCTCTGTGTTCCCTCCATGGGAACTCATAGGGTGCATGGTTCAGTGCTTCGAGGCCCATCGCGGAAGGGTTCTGTTAGTGGCTCCAGATTGGCCGAGGAGACTGGTATGCCGATCTAGTTCGGCTGCTCGACGGGGATCCTTGGAGGTTGCCAATCTGCGAGGACCTGCTTTTGCAAGGTCCACTTCGAATGACTCAGGTGGATCGGTTCTCGCTTACGGTTTGGCCATTGAAGGAAAAAATCTGCCTCCCTTGCTTATCTATGGATATGGCGTATATTTGAGGACTGGTGTTCGTGGAAACAAATTCAGGCCGCTACAGTGTTTGTACCCGTGGTGGTGAGTTTTCTGCAGGATGGCTTTGAAAAAGGTCTGACGGCTAGTTCTTTAAGAGAACTGCTGGTAGCGCTGTCGTGCTTTAGAGGGAAGATCCAAGGCGTGGGTCTGGGCAGTCACAGCGATGTGCTGTGTTTTCTTAAGGCGGTGTCTAGATTACGGCCCGCTCGCAGAGTATGGGTGCCACCGTGGGATCTTAATCTGGTGCTAGGAGTGTTAACTAGGAAGCCTTTTGAGCCTCTGCACCAGGCCTCCGTTAAGGATTTAATGTTAAAGACGGTGTGTTTGGTCTCCATCTGCTCAGTGTGGCGGGTTTCGGAGCTGCAGGTGTTCTCTTGTCGGGAACCGTTTTTGTCCTTTTCTAGGGAAAAGGTGGTGGTACGCCCAGTTGCATCGTTTTTGCCTAAAGTGGTTTCTCCGTTTCACTTGAATCAGGCAATGTCCCTATCAGACTTGGATTCCGCAGCGGAGAGCGTACCGGGCAGTTGTCTGTGGCGTTTAGACGTGAAGAAAGTGTTGCGGCAGTACTTGAAGGTGTCAGAGGTCTTTTCGTAAGTCTGAATGACTGTGCTGTTAGGAGGCCCCCGTAAAGAGGAGGCGGTGGCTAAGGCTTCTATTTCAAGATGGATTCGGGAAGTAATTGAGTCTGCCTACTTCTTGCAAGGGTGGCAGGCACCGACAGGGTTGCGAGCGCACTCTACTAGGGCACAGGCGTCCTCATGGGCGGAACACGGCTTGGTTTCGCCTGTGGAGATATGCAGGGCGGCCACTTGGTCGTCTCTTCATACTTCCAGTAAACACTACCGCCTAGATGTTATGGCAGCAACTGATGCTTGTTTCGGGTCGGCGGTGTTGCGATCCGGCTGGAAAGGCCCTCCCAATGATTACTGCTCTGATACATCCCAGAGGTGGAGGACTAAACTGGAGGAACGATAAGGAAATAGAAATTACACTTACCTGGTAATTGTTCCTTGAGTAACTCCAGTTTAGTCCTCATTCCCGCCCAGTGGGGTGTGTCTTTTTGCAGGGTTCATGTGCAGAAGGGGAGGAGTGTGTCAGACGGCTGCCTGGGTGAGAATCTTCACAGTCTTGGCAAGTGCATATATCTATATGATTTGCAAGGGATTGTGGGCAATGTAGTTCATTCACACCAGACACAGCTGCTGACAATAATTTAGTTGTGCTCAAGTGTTAAAGCCAATAAGATATTTATCTATGGGGTTATTTCTCCCAACACAGATATGCTTGGTAGCACATAAATCAGGTTACTTGCTTCCAGTGTTTAACTTGGAAAAACAAAATCAAAATCAGGAAAACATTCAAACTTGTCAGGCATTAGCTAATGTTTTCTTAGCATATATCAAACAACAAACGAAAAGCCACAAAGAAAGGAAAAAAACTGTTCTTTTCAGGTTAACTTCTGATAACTTCCCACATAGATTCAGAAGTGATTCTCTCCTAGCTCACAAGCAATTAGGTAAGGCTCAATTGCTAGCAGTTATCCAGCTGAAACCCCTTAGCTGGCTTGCTTTCTACTGTGTGGGTCAAATCCTGCTTCAGGAGCTTTTCTGAGTAGATTAAAGAACAAGTTTGTGTTTCTTTGTGATGGTTGCTGTACTTTATAACAGAAAATCACCAAAGGAGTTTGGACAGAGAGCAGTCCATATAAACACATTCTTCATCTGCAATCATTCCCCCTTCTTCAACAAGCATGGGTTCAATATCATGGATTGGCACAGATGAATCTCTCAGTGGAGCACTTTCAGGAGAATACTTGTTTCCCTGCTGTCTTTCAAGGTTATAGCTAGGGCATAGATCAGTGTTCATACCTGAGCTTCCATTGCTGTTAGAGTTCCTCTCTATATAGCCTGGCCAGTATGTAGTCCAGTTCTTATGTCCAGCCTTCCAATCCAGATCCCTGGACACTGGATCTCTCTTCACATACCTTCTGGCACAGGTCTTAGGGTCCCTTCCACGTGCAGCCGTCTCCCTCACAGGTAGCGTCTGGAGATTCCTAGCTCTGCAGCACCATTCCTCTGGCTTTCCCCAGTCCAATGGTGTATGCTGGCCCTTGAAATGCCTCCCAGTATACGTACTGCTCTGGACTCTTCTAGACCTCTCAAAGGCTTTTCTTTTCCTTCCAAAGGGTTTCTTTCCCTCTCTGTCCGTCCGGTTTGGCTTCTGCTTCTGATGATCCTTCAGATGAAACTGATGATCAAGCTCAAGCTGATTCTCAGGATAATGAGGATAATTCTCTGTAGAATAAACTCTACCTTTATTCTGCCTAGATGAGTGCTCCCCCCTTATACAGCACAGCTGTGCTGAATCAGGCCCTGCCCTTTGAGATGAGTGCTTAGGGATTACCTCATAGCCCTCCTGATTGAACACACGTTTCCCCACTTCAGCTCCTCTAATGGCTGTTGGAAACCTGGTGCATTCTGGGACTGGTAGTCTTTTATGGCAAAATTCTGTTTTCTTATTTCTACCAGAACTGACAGGTTGCTTGTTCAGAGTCACTTCACCTTTTCTATAGCTCCTTCCTGAGCTATGATAAGCTTCCTTATCACAAGTGTCAGTTTTAAACGACAGCAGAAGATTTTCAATTCCTGGATCGCAGTGAGTACTAATGTCCTTACTTTCCCTCTCTCTGAATCGCTTAAGGGGTGGAACAGGGAAAGTAATAAAATAAGAAACATGAGAACTAAATTTACAAAATAAAAAAAAAAAAAAATTGGTGGTTTGGGTTTCTTCGTTAGTTTGTTGGATACCGTGGATATTAGAGTATAGCTACTTATTTGTTGCTCCTTTGAGTCTGCTTCGTCAATAGTTCACTGGGGTTGATGGGAGATGGCAGCAGGCTACATCCAGTGATGTCACAAGTTTTGACATGCCCAGTCTCCAAGCTGCAGGAGGAGGTTCACTACCCAGAGGTGGAAGACTAAACTGGAGTTACTCAAGGTACAACAATTACCAGGTAAGTGTAATTTCTATTTTTTGGCCTTTGGTGGACTTGCCAGCCTTCATGGAGAGGAACTACTGACTCCCAAATAGAGTCTTGGAAACAACTACTGCTACTATCCTGGCAGTCATGAAGGACTTGGCATAGGCAAGGGCAACATGGTAATAGAGCAAAAGGGTAATAAATGGGGAGCATATGGAACCAAAGACCAGTTAATGTTACTCTTTGTAGCACCACTCCATAAATCTCCTTCAGAGGGTATAGCCTCATAAAAAAATAAATAGAAATTATAAAACTAATAAACAAAACATATAAATCAACACTATAAGTGATAAAACAATATTAACAAATTAAGTCTCTAGAACAAAATAAAAATAAGACCAACAGTGCATTATGTTAAAAGCAAATAAGGCCTCTAAAATGCCTATAGGGCTGAATGGCAAAAAGCGCTCATTAGTCGTCAAAATAAATATGCATAAATCAATAAATAAAGAAGAATACACCATAAAACATCAACACAATCATATATCATAGCATTATAAAAAAGGAAAAGAAATGTGTCCCATTCATCAGACAAAAGGACAGACATTGAGCAGCACATAAGTACCGCAAAACAGTTGTGGCAGTGTATGTGGTGTCGTGTAACAGCTAAATGGTTAAGTGACCCAAAATATTGTTTTGTCAAAGTGTAATTGAAGAGCACACGTGACAGAAAAAGATAGGGATGAGGAGGACATCCAACAACATGGATGCATCAGAATTGGTGAAGACTCGCTGAGTGTATGAGGATATAAAGCTATTAGGGACTTTTAATTTGTTAATATTGTTTTTATCATTGATGGTGTTGATTTTATGTTTTGTTGTATTATTTGTTATCTTTCTCCGGCACACTTCTCTGAGTGAGGGTGTTATCCCTACTGCATAAGTACCCAGGAAGGGAGGTTCCTTCCAGCATGTCCTGGACCTAGAACTGATTGTTTTTGGAATTTGTAGTCTGTACTGTTTCCTATGGTCCTTTTGGGTCTCTGCAGTGTCAGGTGAGTGGTATCTTTCACATCCTGGACCTTTTGCCATGGTGAGGGTTGTCTCCCCAGTGTGTGTAGCATTTGTTCCTTATCTTCCCTCACAGTCCAGTCCCGAACCTCTGGGTAGTGCACCTCTTCCAGCAGCTTGGAGACTGAGTACATCAGCTTCTTGAGAGCACCAGTACTAATACCACTGGCTCCTCCCATGAACTCCCAGTACACCCAGTCTCCAAGCAGCTGGAGGACATGTGAGCTAGGTTTGGGGCTCACTTTGGGAACAAATAAGGAGTTTTTGTTGATGACATTATTCGTGTGGATTGGCGCATCACGAGTCGGGAATTGTCCGTACAGCTTTCCGTCTGTAGAGGTAGTGCATTGGCAATTATTGACTCTTTGGGATATTCAAAGGTGTGTGCAAGGCACACCCCAAGAGCTTACAGTATTTCAGTGCCCGCTGGCAGCTATCGCAGGGCGCTGCAACTTGTCTGGACTGGTGGCTGAGGTAGGATGCCCAGACCATGGCCGATCTTCCAGTTCCATTTTACCACTTCCTGAAGCCTTTACTCTCTTCACCCATTGTCCAATGGTGCTCCTATCTACCGCAAAACTTCCATACACAGCACACAATCGTTTGTGAATGTTTCTCACACTTTTTCTCCTCCACCAAGAATTCAATTACAGCTTGTTGTTTGTACCGTGTGTCACTCACAGACGCCATTTGAAGGATCACTACCACCTCGCTATTTGTCGGACGACTGTAAAATTGCATACATGTATCCTTTGAAGTTCCAAGTTACTACCCTTTCAGTTGCACACCTCTATCTTCATTCTGGACTGAGATAAAACATGTGGGGCATTACTTTCTGAGCAACATACATACCTACCTACCTACCTAGTCTTTATCTGCCATCATTTGCTATGATATGCCCCAACCTCAATCCCTTGCTGGTATCTTTCAAGGATACATTGTTCTGAACCATGCGCTCTTGGGCGACTGTTGGCTTTCCCCTATTACCTAGTTTAAAAGCTGTCTCCTTTTTAGAAGTTAATGCCAGCAGCCTGGTTCCATCCTGGTTAAGATGGAGCCCTTCCCTTCGGAAAAGCCCCTCCTTTCCCCAGAATGTTCCCCAGTTCCTAACAAATCCAAAACAGTCTTCGTTGCACCATTGTCTCATCCATGTATTGAGACTCTGGAGCTCGCCTTTTGGGTTCTGCGTGTGGAATGGGAAGCATTTCGTAGAAGGCTACCTGTAAGTTCTGGTCCTAGCTACAGGATCACTTCATGAAAAATAAAGATAAAGATGCCACACCAGGGTGATGCTCTCCTATTGTGTGACCTCTCTCCTCTGTGGCAACAGGGATGCTGCCAGACTGGAGGTGGGACTTCAGTACTACATCCCTGTAGGTCTTGTCTATGTACCTCTCTTTCTTCCTTATGACCGCCAAGTCTGCTACTGGTATTGTCACTGATTTGAGACCAGAATTTTAGTGGAATCTTCTTTTTTTTTTTTTCTTCTTTAAGCTGAGTTGTAAAGTGAAAAAAACCTACTTCGCTCTGCATCCATTGTTGGAAGAGTTCTGTTGATGAATCTGGGAGTGTTCCATATGAACGAATAATTATACCTTATCAGATAGATGAATAAATATGCCCCATTCATAGGCAATTATGCATTTGCTGCCAAATGCATAATTAGCCTATGTATTTTCAAAAAATATACAGATAATATTGGGCTAAATGGCCAGATAATATCTATATATTTGTGGGCCATGTTATGGGAGGAGCAAGGGTAGGCCAGAAAATTATCCAGACAGCGTCAATATTCGGCCACTATGCTGTTAAGTTACATGTTTAGTTTAGGCCTGCCAAATAGCAGGCCTAGCCTAAGCAGACAGTTTATTCACCAATGGTGTAAGCAAAAGTATGCAAACACTTTCAGCCCTGCCCTCGGGGCCGGCCCGTCCATTGAGCAAGAATGTTTTTTGCACAGGGCCCCACGTTTCAGGGCGCCCCACGCAAAAAACATTCTACATTAGCCCAAGTAGATTAAAAAAAAAAAAAGCGGCTGCTGCCGCTGCTGCTGTGGCAGCGGCATAATCAAGCGTCATGCCACGGGGCCCCCCCTGCCCGGCAGAGCCTCCCAGTCCCTGCAGCATCATTCAGTTCCCGAGTCCCAAAGCGCGGGCTTTCAGAGCCGCGAAGGGAGAGCTTCTCTGATCTCTCGCGGCTCTGTTAAGCCCGCCGGGGCTGATGGGAAATCCCATCAGCCCCGGTGGGATTAACAGAGCCGCGAGAAGGGGAAACTCTTGCGGCTCTGAAAGCCTGCGCTTCGGGACTCGGGAGCTGAATGATGCTGCAGGGAGGCTCTCCCTGGCAGGGGGGCCCTGCGGCAGGACGCTTGATTCTGCCGCTGCCATGGTGGGCTATGGGGGGGGGCTAAGACTGGAAGTGGGCTATGGGGGGGGGGGCTTAGGACTAGTAATGGACTATGGGGGGGCTAAGACTGGAAGTGGGTTGATGGGGGGGTTAGGACTAGTAATGGGTTATGGGGGGGCTAGGACTGGTAATGGGCTGATGGGTTAGGAGTGGTAATGGGCTGATGGGGGGGGGTTAAGACGAAGTGGGCTATGGGGGGGTTAGGACGTAATGGACTATGGGGGGTTAGGACATAATGGACTATGGGGGGCTGACTGCAAATGGGCTGTGGGGGGGGGCTAGGACTGGAAATGGGCTGATGGGTTAGGACTGGTAATGGGCTGGGGGGGGCTAAGACTGGAAGTGGGCTGATGGGGGCATAGGACTGGTAATGGGTTATGGGGGGGCTTAGGATTGGAAATAGCTGATGGGGAGGGGGGCTTGGAATGTAAATGGGCTGAGTGGGAGGGGGCTAGGACTGGAAATGGGCTGTTGAGGGGTGCTAAGATTGGAAATGGGCTGTGGTGGGGGCTTGGATTGAAATGGACTCATGGAGGTTCTAGAACTGGAAGTAGGCTCATGGGGGGCTTGGATTGGAAATGGGCTGAGTGGAGGGGAGCTAGGATGGTGGGGCTAGGAAAGGACTAGAAATGGGCTGATGGTGGGGCTGGGATTGGAAATGAGCTGATGGAGGGACTCGGATAGGACTGGAAATGGATGGGGAGCTAGGACTGGAAATGGGCTGATGCGGGGACTAGAAGGGAGCGGATACTGGGTGGGGCTGGAACTAGAAGGGAGCTGAAGTTGGGGGAGTATTAGAATGGGATGGAGCTGGGAGAGTGAAATGGACTGGGAAAAGTGTTTTGTGTGGGAGGGAAGACAAATCTACAATTGGCCGGATATTGGGAGAGTAAGTAGTGATTGAGGATGGAGGGGTAAAATTTGAGTGGATGAAATAGGAATGAGGAAAGAGCAAAAGGAGAAAGACTAGTATGTTAAAGAAGATGTAGAGAGAGAATGGAAAAAAATTAGAAGAGAGAAGAAAGGACAAATGGACAGCAGGTGATGGAGAGTTAGCAGAAGACATGAAGAAACCAGAAGAAAGTGGCTGGAGCAATTGCAACTGAAAAAATGCACAAAAGGTAGAAAAATCTCTTTAGTTTGAATTTATTAACTGGAATATGTCAGCTCTGGGAAATATGCATCATTAACGTCTGCGCTTCGTTTAGTACAAGAGGAAATTAATTTATAGTTTTATTTCTACAGTGTTGTACATTCCAAGTTTGGCTTTTGGGGTTCCCAGTTTAATGGTCTTCCTGTTTCTAAATTGTGATTCCTTGTTTGGTGATGGTCTATGTTCTGCATGTGTAACTGAGCTGAGGTATTCTGTTTATGTAATTCCTATTTGACATTGTCACTTGTTCTCTTTCCTCAGTAGGTCATGTATTGTTGTTCTCTGAAATTATTGGTTTAATATTTGCAGTGTTTCCTTTTGATAGGTATGGTATGGTGCTTTGTGAGTCCTGGTAGTGCTGTTCAGGATATGGCGGGTTTGCTATGGGTTCTAAATGGGCAGTGTTTGTAGTAGTTCCTAATCTGCTTGGTGGTTGGCACTGGATTATAGTAATGTAGAAATCTTTTAGTCTTTCTTTATCCATACACACATTAAGAGGCATGTTTACTAAAAGTTAGTGTATGGTAACATTATGCAAATATTTATGCAAATGAGGTCCCACACCGAGTCTCCGCACATTGCCCCGCACCCCCCTTGGGCCGCCCCTGCCTGGCCTTACTCTACAGGTCACTTCTGGCCCTTCCCCCCTGGTTCCACTTTTTTTTTTTTTGTGTTTACAAATTAGGCACTGGGTACAGGCTTTTCTGTTCCAGAAAAGTTTTTTTCCTCTTCGTCTCTCGGGGCCAGTCCAGGGAAGGTAGGGTTGTCAATCCCTTCCAGCAGCTGAGGACTGAATTTTGAAGTTTTACATACAAGCTATCTGGCTCCACCTACCTAACCAACCTCAGTCTTCAGTCCTCAGCTGCTGAAAAGGACGTACCTTCCTCTGGCTCCAGCAGAGAAATTGATAAGGATTTTATTGTTTTGTGTGTTTGCGGTGGGGTGCCCTAGCGGGGAGCCTCGCTGTCAGCACTGAGATTCTTTTTTCTTTTAATTTAAAAAAATAAAAAATAAAAAATAGTGCATCGGAGGTCCGACGCCGGCAGCAGTAGGCCAGAGGCAGAGCCTGCCTCGTTCTCCAGCCTATCCTGCAGATTTTCAGCGGTGACGGTCCTGGGAGCCCCAGAGCCCAATCTCTCGCATCCGGCGCAGTGAGTACTCTGCCGCTAGCAGCGGACCTGAGTAACTCACGGATTTGATCTCTCTGTGCAGCAGGTGAGCCGGCAGATAACTTTTAGCGGGCTGTTTCTTTGTCGCGCGGTTCTGCGCGGAGACGCATGCTGCCGCGTTTGTCGGGCTGCTTGCTGTGTGGCTGTAGCAGAGGGCTTTCCGAAGCGGGGATCTGTCGGCGGTGTGCGTGTTTGGCCGGTATTTGGTCCCGAGACGCTTGTGGCAGCATGGACAGTCCGACGGATGCCTCGCCGGCGTTGGGCACTGCTAAGGGGGAGTCAGAAAAGGCAGGAATGGCCACCATTTTAGTTAAGGCTCCTGTTTCTGTGCCAGCTCAGAAAAAGACAGGGAAAAAGAAAACGAAGTTGAAGCAGTCTTTTCCAGTAGCGGAGGATCCTCCACAACTCTCCCCTGTAGTGCAGGGGGGTTGGGAATCCTTTTTCCCCCCGGAGTTTATTTTATCTTTGCATAAAGTTTACTGTCTGCAGCGTCAGCAGGCTGGTGGCGCTGTCTCTCCCTCCGAGCAGTCCGGGGCTCAGCAGAAGGATATTTCTGCCCTAGACCCGGTGGAGGGGCCCTCCACCTTGGTTTGGGGGACTGGAGTGGGGGCTGATAGCGTCGGTCCACACCCTCCAGCTATGCATGGTCTTGAAGGGGAGATCCTCTCGGATTCAGGTGTGGAGCCCTGGGCGGAGGAGTTGGAAGATGTGGACATGGGGGGTAGTGAAGATCCTAATCTATTTCGGGTTTTTCGGAGGGAAGAGCTAGGAGCCCTGATTGCTCAGTCCCTTTCGACCTTAAATATTGTTATCCCGAAGTCTCAGGAGGAGCCTTTGGAGGATCCGCTACTTCAGGGTGTTAAGACTGAGCAGCGGTGTTTTCCGGTGCACAGTGATCAAACAAATGGTGGAATCCGAGTGGGAATGCCTGGAGGCCACTCTGTGTGGAGCAAGGACCATTGGCTGGCTCTATCCGTTGCCGCAGGAAGAGCAGGATTTATTAAAAATGCCTACGGTGGACGCCTTGGTGGCTGCGGTCACGAAGAAGACCACGATCCCAGTGGAGGGCGGAGCAGCCCTTAAGGATTTGCAGGATCGTAAGCTGGAGACCCTGCTCAAGATTTTGACTCTAACGCCCTTGCGTTGAGGACAGCGATATGTGGCGCTTATGTGTCTCGAGCCTCCATTAGATGGATTCAGGGGGAGGCTCGGGGGGACACTGGGGATAAAGCAGCCGCGGACGGTGCGAAGTTAGAATCGACCGCAGCTTACCTAGCGGATTCCTTTTATGATCTCGTCCGCATTTCTGCAAAATCCATGGCGTCCGTGATTGCGGCTCGCAGATTCCTCTGGCTGAGGAATTGGGCGGCGGATGCATCTTCTAAGTCTCGGCTTAGCAAACTGCCTTATAAGGGCTCGCTGCTCTTTGGAGACGCGCTGGAGAAGATTGTGAAGGATCTTGGGGACTCCAAGGGCGATAGGCTTCCAGAGGACCGGCCGCGCGGGCAGAAAGCGGGATTGTTGCCCCATCGTCCAGCCAGGGAGTTCCGTAGATTCCGTGGTTCGAGATTTGCGCCCTACCAGAGAGGGCGCTTTCTGTCAAGGGGGCAGCCCTTTCTTTCGGGGTGCTAGGGGGTTCAGTAGAGGCTATTTTGGGGCCCAGCAAACCCCCAATAAGAAGCCGCAATGAAACGAGGCTGGCCCGAGCAGAGTGTCCAGTAGGGGGACGCTTGCAAGAGTTCCTTTCTGTTTGGGCCGCCATCACGACAGACCAGTGGGTTCTGGAAATTATTCGCGACGGGTATGCGCTGGAGTTTGCTCGCTCGTTAGGGGACGCTTTCGTGGTGTCTCCATGTGGCTCTGCGGGAAAGAGAGCGGCGGTTTCTGCGACGCTTCAGCGGTTGCTCAACCTTCGGGCGGTGGTTCCCGTTCCTCGGGACCAGTTAAGCTTCGGTCGATACTCGATTTATTTCGTGGTTCCCAAGAAGGAAGGTTCTTTTCGTCCTATTTTGGATCTCAAGCACGTCAACCGCTGTTTGCGAGTCCCACATTTTTGCATGGAGACATTGCGCTCCGTCATTCGCTAAGTACTCCCGGGGGAGGTCCTCTCGTCCATCAATCTGATGGAGGCCTACCTTCACATCCCGATTCGGCCAGCTCATCAGAGGTTTCTGTGCTTTGCGGTGCCGCAGGGGCATTTTCAGTTCCGAGCGCTCCCGTTTGGCCTGGCTACAGCACCACGCACGTTCTCCAAAGTCATGGTGGTGGTAGCGGCCGTCCTCCGCAAGCAAGGCATTTTGGTACATCCATATCTGGACGATTGGTTGATTCGGGCTCCGTCTCTGGACGAATCCGTGATGGTGACCGCGAAAGTGGTGGCTTTTCTGGAGCGTCTCGGTTGGGTAGTGAATCGGGCCAAAAGTCACTTGCAACTGGTTCGACGTCTTCTTTATCTCTTTATGTCTTCGATACCGAACTCAGAGCGGTATTTCTTCCGGAGGAGCGGGTTCAGAAGATTCTGGGGCAGGTGTCAGCCTTTCTGCGCACTCCCGACAGCGTGGCGGTACCTTCAGCTTCTCGGGTCCATGGTGGCGGATCTCGTGCCCTGGGCGCCGGCACACATGCGTCCGCTTCAGCAAGCGTTGACACGGTGGTCGCCGCAGGATCACCCGCTGTATCTCCGATTGCCCTACTCTCAGGCGGTCACAGTCAGTCTGCAATGGTGGTTGGAGCCCAGCCATCTTCGTGCAGGGGTCCCACTGACGCAGCCAGATTGGGTTCTCGTGACAATGGACGCCAGTCTAGCAGGCTGGGGTGCGCATTGTCTCTCTCACATGACGCAGGGGAGTTGGTCTCCGGAGCAACGAGAGTGGTCCATCAATCGCCTGGAACTCCGAGCAGTGTTCCTCGCCCTTCAGCACTTTCTTCCGCTCTTGTCTCGCAAACCGGTTCGGGTTTTCTCCGACAACACGGTGACTGTGTCCTATATCAATCGGCAGGGCGGAACGGGCAGTGCGCTCCTGCTGGAGGAGAGTCAGAACTTAATGGATTGGGCGGAATTGCATTTGGTTGCGTTGTCAGTGGCTCATGTGGCGGGGCGCGACAATGTTCAAGCCGATTACCTCAGTCGGCACGCGGTGGACCCAGGAGAGTGGGAGTTGAATGCAGCCGTGTTTCACGAATTGACGCTGCGTTGGGGACAGCCAGTCATGGATCTTATGGCCACCTTCAACAATGCCAAGGCCACACGCTTCTTCAGCAGGCGCAGGGAACGCATGTCGGAGGGTCTGGACGGCTTAGCTCAACCCTGGCCGGCGGAGGTTCTTCTTTTGTTTTTCCGCCGTGGCCGATGATCGAGAGAGTTCTTCGGAGGATAGAGGGTCACCGGGGGTTAGTGATCCTCGTTGCCCCGGATTGGCCCAGGCGAGCATGGTATGCCGACTTGATGCGTCTCCTCGCAGATACTCCCTGGCGGCTGCCCGTTCGGATGAACCTCTTGTTCCAGGGACCGCTTCTGATGCCCAACTTTGATCGCTTCTTGCTTACGGCTTGGCTATTGAAAGGGAGAGGCTGAGCCGTAGGGGTTACTCGTCTGCGGTCGTCACCACTATGCTGATGGCCAGGAGGCGGTCCACTTCCTTGGCTTATATTCGAGTTTGGCGTATTTTTGAGCGCTGGTGTGCTCTGCGTCGGCTTGCCCCCAGATCTGCCTTAGTGCCTGAAGTGTTGTCTTTTCTTCAGGAGGGTTTGGAAAAAGGCTTGGCACTTAGTACGTTGAAGGTTCAGCTAGCTGCGTTGTCATGTTTTCGCGGCAAGGTTCGGGGGGTTTTCTTATCCGGGCATCCAGATGTGCTAAGATTTTTGAAGGCGGTTAAGCTTCTGCGGCCCCCTGTCCGGTCGGTAGTGCCCCCTTGGGATTTGAACTTGGTGCTAGAGGCGCTCGCGAGGCCTCCCTTTGAACCTGCGAATACGGTGTCGGTCAGAGATTGTTCTTGGAAGACGGCGTTTTTGGTGGCCTTATGCTCGGCGCAGAGAGTTTCCGATCTGCAAGCGCTTTCCTGTCGAGAGCCGTTTCTCCATTTTTCGGAGGAAAAGATAATGCTGCGTCCGGTGCCTTCTTTTCTTCCGAAGGTGGTGTCTCATTTTCATCTGAATCAGCCCATCTCCCTGCCGACCTTTCGGGTTCAGGCGGATCAACCCGTGGATGCGGTTCTGCGGAGGTTGGATCTGGGCAGAGTGCTACGGAGATACCTGCGCAAGACAAAGTCTTTTCGCCGGAAGGATAGTTTGTGCTGTTTGGGGGTCCTCGGAAAGGGGAGGCGGCCTCCAAAGCTACCATTGCTCATTGGGTGAAGCATGCGATTTCAGCGGCATATCAGGCCAGTGGTCAGGTTCCTCCTTCGGGACTGCGGGCTCATTCCACAAGGGGCCAAGCCGCCTCCTGGGCGGAATTGGCGTTGGTGCCACCGGTGGACATCTGCAGGGCGGCTACCTGGTCTTCCCTGCATACTTTTGCGCGGCATTATAGACTGGATGTTCAGGCCAGAGGGGATGCAAATGTAGGGGCTTCAGCCATTGTGGCGGGCCTCGCGGTTCCCTCCCGGGGTTAGATACTGCTTTGGTACTACCCTACCTTCCCTGGACTGGCCCGGAGAGACGAAGAGGAAGACGAAATTAGACCTTACCTGCTAATTGTCTTTCCTTGAGCTCTCTCCGGGCCAGTCCAGGACCCACCCTCTGCATTTGCGGGCTCGTCGCATTCAGTTGTTTTCAGACCGTTAGTGTGCGCCCTTCTTCCTAGGCGCTTCGCCGGAGCCAGGCTGGCATAGTGGCTTTTACTGCTTGATTGATAGTCTGGGTGGTTCCTCGTCAAAGTTTTTTTCCTCTTCTGTTTGGGCTATGGGGCTTCCGTTTTGTTTTCGGGGGTCTTGTTCAAAAAAAAAAAAAAAAAAAAAAGGAAGAAAATATTTTTTTTACTGGTAACTATGACAAAACCAATCAAAGAAAAGCAAAAAAACAAAGTTTTTGGATTATGGAAAAAAGGAACTCGGCGTTTCTCCTGATCAGTGGGTTGGGAGCGTATGGCTGTTTGGGTTCCTTTTCCGCTTTGACAACAGTAGACTGAGGTTGGTTAGGTAGGTGGAGCCAGATAGCTTGTATGTAAAACTTCAAAATTCAGTCCTCAGCTGCTGGAAGGGATTGACAACCCTACCTTCCCTGGACTGGCCCGGAGAGAGCTCAAGGAAAGACTATTAGCAGGTAAGGTCTAATTTTGTCTTTTTCCGTTCTGCTAGACAGCTCCAGACAAGTGAATTGTGCATGCTGAGCCTTTATTACTCCATGCTTTTGTTATTTTTGCTTAGAAGTGCCCCGTTTCCAACACTTGTAGATGTCAGCTGCTACCTATCAGAGGGGTACATTTACTAAGCAGCCTTAGTGGTGCATGTGCGCTATGTGCACTGAGAGCCCTTTGAATAACATAGGACCTCAGCATACATACCATGCGTGCACTGCTGGTGCCGATTAGTAGAGCTACCCCTAAGTTTGCCTTTTTGCACTAGCTTGGTTGTGTATGGCCTTTGTAAAGGCAGGATTTTTAAACTTTTTAAATTTATAGTATAAATCAAATTCACATTCTTATGTTTCAATCTGTTTTATTGGCATTTAAATATCCCAGACAGCTGGCATTTCCATTGTCCAACAGTATAACAAACAATAAAAATAACAACAAATGTGCACAGTAGCCCATTCTGTCTACAAATAACAAACAGCAGAGAGTACATGACAGGTTCAAAACAGCTAAAGCTACATAGTAAAAAGCAAACGTATCACAAAAGGGATCAACATATGCCAGGGGAGCACGTCGACACCGAAGGTCCCATGTGATGCTGCGTGCTCAGGACTGCTGGCCAGCTGTCCCTACCCCCTCCCCCCAGGAACAGACACAGAAACCCGCAAACACGTAATCCCCACAATCCAGCTGAGGGGCAATACCTGGGTGACCATACCGAACCCTGCGGATATAGGAAGCATCATACCGACAGGCCTAGGGTGTGCTCTGCTCCCAGGCCCGCCTACTACTCGAAAGGCGCCCGAGAGAGCCCCCCGCACCATCTCCACCCTGCCCTAACCCACCCATACCACCCCCCCGCCCCCCCTACCCCACTCATATTCCAAAGCATTCAATGACAGGGTTTGACATGCTGCGGCCGAGGAATAGGACACACACACACACCACACACACAGCAGGCTGTCTGCGAGAGAAAGACGAAACGATCAACGGGACCCCCACAGGGGGAATCCATAAGACAAACAAATGTAAAAGTGAATAGCGAAACATAAGACCAGAGGAAACAAGATGTACAACCGCGATTCGGAACCTCCAGGCAAACTTAAGGCAGACTCAAAATTCTACTACGCTCAGTCGGAGGTAAAGATTGAAGATGAGGACCCCAACACTCCAGGAAACATTGCCACCGCCGTTCCACCCCACTAGCGTGCAATTTTTCCATGAGCAAGACCTTGTGTAAATGTATTCTCCAAAGGCCGTAAGTCGGCCCCGGACCAGCTAGCCACTGTTGCAGCACCGTCATGCGAGCAGTTACTAACACCAGACGCAGCCAACGCAGCCCCACGGATCCTAGATCAGTCTCCCATGACTCATCCCAAACATCCAACACCAGGTTACCAGCCGTAAGAGGAACGGCCCACTGCAAACACATCGTCAAATAGTCTAGTACCCGCCGCCAAAAGGCCTGGACCCGCGTGCAGCCCCAGAACATATGGCCCAACGACGCTCGAGGCTCCGCGCACCGGTGGCAACAGTGGGAATCCCCCACACCAGCACGCCAGGCCCGAACGGGAGCAAAATACAATCGGCGGGTAATTTTATATTGAGTATCTCTGTGAAGCACCATCACGCTTAGGGAGGAAATAGCAGTTAGACCACGTAGGAGCCCCTCAGGCGTGATCTCTATATCGAGATCTGCCGACCACGTCTCAGCCAACGCATCAATATCGAGAGGCACAACCGCTTCCCACAACATTTTATAAAGCCAAGATACACGTGTCCCAGACTCGCCTCCCAGTAGCGCCATCTCAAGGTCTGAACAGACCTCCCCCCGCAAATGTCCCCTAGGGAGCGAGCGAATATAGCTACAGAGTTGCAAGTAGGGGAAGACGTCTCGATCTCCCAATGGATACCGTTGGCGAAGAACTGGAAAGCCCTCCACCCCGCCCGCCAAGGTTAACACATGCTCCAAATTCACAAGCCCCATCCGTTCCCAGCGATCAAAGCATGTCCCTTCCATGCCCGGTAAAAAAAGCTGCATTACCGTGAAGAGGGAGATAGGGTGAGAAGGACGCCGAGACCCCTCGGCCCAAACAAAAGTACCGCCACGCTTTCCGTACTGGGTCCAACACTACCTGCAGAAAGGAAACCCCCAACCCCCTAGGCGGCTGAGCATGTAAGAGATACCGCAGGTGAAAGGGTCGCGCCACAGCCTGGAGCATCTCCAAGGGGGAGAAATCATCCAAGTCCCACATCCAATCACGGGCGAACCGCAACAGACAAGCGACATTATATTTACGTATGTCTGGGAAGCCCATCCCTCCCAACGACCGGGGCTGCCGTAGCACCTCAAGACGTACCCGTGGCCGTCGCCCCCTCCACAAAAACCGATTCAGCAAGTGCTCCAGCTGTTTAAGATCTAAGCGCTTGACAAGCAGCGGAAGGGTCTGAAGCGTATACAACACCTTGGGGAAGATGGCCATCTTGCACAGAGCGACACGTCCTCCCAGGGACAATGGCAAATCACACCATTTACACAAGTCGTCACCGCCTGAAGTATCCTGGAAACATTTAGTTGGTATAGGTCTTTCGGGTTCGCCGGCAAGTATATACCCAGATACTTGAAATACCCATCCGCCCACCGGAGGGGGAAGGCGCCCTGCCAGCCTCGCTGCCCCTCTTCCCCGATCAGCAGGGCCTCAGATTTATCAAGATTGAGACGGAACCCCGAGGGCCGCCCATAGTCAATCAGATGTAACAGCTCTGGCAGCCCCTCACGGGGCTCCGCCAGATGAACCAGAAGATCATCAGCGAAGGCCGCCACTCGGAACTCTTCTTTCCCCACCGAGATACCATGAAACTGCTCTGCGGAGCGTATCCGAACCAAAAGGGGCTCTAAAGTCAAAACAAAAAGGAGAGGGGACAACGGGCAACCCTGACGAGTCCCTTTCTGAATCACAAAGTCAGCTGTCATGGTCCCATTAACCAACAAAGCCCCAATCGGGTTAGCGTATAAGAGACGGACCACATCAACAAAGAAACCAGTAAAGCCCATCGCGTCCAAGACTTGGTACATAAAGCTCCAATTAACTCTTTCGAACGCTTTTTCGGCGTCAAAGGTTATAAGCAAAGAGCGTGACCCCATCTCCCGTGCAACACAGAGGGAAAGCAAAATTTGTTGAAGGCTATACGCCACATGGCGGCCCCGGACAAATCCCACTTGGTCCCGATGAATCAGGGCCGGCAAATAATTGGCTAATCGATCAGCCATGATTTTAGCCAAAAGCTTAATGTCAACATTTAGGAGTGAAATGGGACGGTATGAGCTGGGAAGAAGAGGATCTCGCCCCGGTTTAGGTAGAATGGTGACCAGGGCCTTGTTGGCCTCAAAGGGGAACATCCCTCTCTGCACCAAGTCCTCAAAATAACCCACCAGGGGGGACACCACAGCAATTCCCAAAACTTTATAAAACTCGCTGCGATACCCATCCACGCCAGGGGCCCGGCCATTTTTAAGATTCCGAATGCCCGCCTGCACCTCCTGTCCCGAGATAGGCTGATTAAGAACCTAAAGGTGTTCATCACTTAGCCTCGGCAGGGCACATCGGGCCAGAAAATTGCACCCGTCCTGCTCCCTGTCGCCCTCGCTTGCGTACAACTGCCGAAAAAAATCAGAAAAGACAGTTTCAATGTCCCCTGCATTTCGGCGGAGGGTCCCGTCTGGATGTCTAATGGCCCCAATATTTCGAGGCCCCCCCGCAGGCTTCAGCAAGGAGGACAGCAACTTGCCCGCCTTGTTGCCATGCTGATAGAGCCGGTATCGGTAATACAACATCGATTTTTGGGCCCTCCGATGGAGAAGCAGCTCCAGTTCAGTCTGAAGTTCGCGCAACTTGCGTTGATTTTTGGCAGTCTTATGCCCAGCCAGCACTCTCCGCGCCCTACCCAGATCATGTTCCAGCCGCAAGATCCGCTGATTGAGCCGCCTACGCCTCTGGTTATGATAACTGATGATCTCACCACGAAGGACAGCTTTACCCGCTTCCCAAAAGAGGGCTGGGGAGATCTCCGGCTGGTCGTTAAAGGACACGTATTCCTTCCAACGTTCCCGGACATAGGACTCGAACTGCGCGTCCCCGCTGAGATCCAACAGATATCGCCAGAGACGAGTTCGGCAAGTACTGCTGCTACGAAGCTCTAAGAGTACCGTCGCATGAACGGACAGAGCTACAGGCCCAATCTCCGCCTTAATGACCCAACCAAACAGTGCTTCAGAGATTAAGAAAAAATCGATTCGGGACCACATACCATGAGCACGAGACAGGTGAGTATAGTCCCGTTCTCCAGGGTGCAGTACCCGCCAAATGTCGAGGAGCTTATGCGCTTCACATATCCCCCCAAGTCTCCGCCTAGCCTTCCGACTACCCCACCTCACCGAGCCAGAGCGATCCACATCGGCCGCAAATACTTCATTGAAGTCCCCGCCCATAATGACCTGGTACCCACCAGTATCCATCAAAAAACGCGTTAAAGTTATATAAAAGTCGGCTTCATAAACATTGGGACCATAGACCGAGCACATAGCCACTTTGGTACCATTAAGCAACCCCCATACGCAAACGTAACGGCCTTCCGGATCCATTACTACTCTCTCTTCGACCCAGCTGGCAGACTTCGTTATTAAAATAACTACCCCCCGCTTTTTCCCAACAGCCGGGGCCCCATACACATGAGAGATACGGCCTTTGCCTAGCTTCGCATGCTCCACTGCAGACTGATGCGTCTCCTGCAACATAATAACACTCAACCGCTGACGGTTCAAGTGCTGCATCACTTTATAGCGCTTCATCGGGGACCCCAGTCCACAGACATTCCAAGAAGCTATTCGAGTGCTATCACCCAGGGTCGTAGACCCAGTGAAATATCCAAAGTACAGCAATCCGCCATTGTAAAAGGCGGTGGCCCCCCCAGCCTGGGGCCCCCCACCTGCCATCGTAGCTCACCTGTCACAAACAGCCAAACAAACACAGCCACCAAACATCCAACCGCTCCCACCTGCAAACCCCGTTTACTGAACACATAACCCCCCCCCCCCATGGCCCAAACTCTGTCCTTGCAAGGAACCCCGGATTGTTGGTACCCCGCCCTCCCCTCCACCCCTAACCACCCGCCTCCCCCCCGCCCCATCCTCCCCCCTAGCCACCCCACCTTCCACTAACCGCCGAGCTATCCGCTCTGGCCTCACCGCGACTTCTTAGGCATGAGGAGCCCGCCTCCCCCCCTTCCCAACCACCAGACCAAATTATCCCCCCCATTCCATCTCCTCCCGTAGCTCAAGGAGCAATCCCCCAGCCCTCCCCTCCCCCCAACGGCCGACTGCCCGCATCCCCTTTTACCGCCTCTGCACTAATGCCCCCGCCCCGCCCCTTCTGGCCGCCCAGAACCCAGCCATCATCACCCACCCCAGCCTCAGACTCCCTGGGGCGTCCCGGCAACTACCTCCCGAGCTCCAGGTGCAGAGAGGCAAAGGAGCAAAATGGGAACTCCCCCCCCCCCCTTCCAACCACCCGCCACCCCCTCCACCAGGTTCAGCATATAATAAAGTAAGCAAGCAGCAATGGGACAGCCCGGCCCGGAGCCGCGGGCACACTAGAGAGCACCACACAGCACAACCCAGCAAATGCAAATTAACAGCTTAATAAAATAAGTTAACAAAAAATGAAATTAAATTTAATAACTTAACTTAAGTGAAGTGAAAGTAATTTATATCAAGTAGGACCGAGAATAGCATAAGTAAAGCATGGACATGAAGTTGGGGAGCAAGAATAAGGGCACGCAGCGGTAACAGTAAAAAGAAAAGGAAAAAATACAAAGAGTATAAAATAAGATAAATAAAAGGAAAAAGAGAGATATATATAATAGAGAATACAGTGAATGTAGATATGGTTAAAAGGAATTGAAATAAAAATAAAGGAAAAGAAAGATGAAATACAAAAAATGAAAATAAAATAAAATTATATTGAAATAGAATAAAAATAGAGGAAAGGGAGGGGGGGGGGGCGCAACCAGGGTGCGGGTAGAGAAAAGCAACAATGGAAGGCGCAATAAGTATGGGAAACAAAGCTTCAAAAATGACAATAGTTTAAACAGTCCGCTGGCGACCCACCGCCCCCAAGAAGAGAGAAAATAAAAAAGAGAAAAGAAGAAGAAGATTAGGGAGAGAAAGAGAGAAGGACAGAGGAAGAAAAGTAAAAGAGAATTCCCCAGCAATAGCCGGTTCTGCCTCCGTTCAGCTACCTCGGGCAGAAAGGGTTCAAAGAAAAATAAATTATAGCAAGCTTTGAGGAGCCACCAGAAAAGTCACCCACACCATGTGCGATGGCACAGAACAAAAATTCCAACATTACAAACTCAACTTAGGCCAGATATAGTCTATGACCCCACTAAAGTACCAGCCCGCACCTAGGCAGACCAAGGGGGGGGGGGGGGGAGACCATCCTCCCGGCCCGGGGGGAATGTTACTCGCATCATCCCGGTCATATAGTCAGAGTCAGACCCCAACCACAGGGCCATAAGGCCTGCTCAAAAGGAGCACCATAGCAAAAAATAAAAGGGATGTGGTAGGGGGTTGTAGATCGCACGGATCTCTGCAGCCCAGATGCTCCTCTCTTTCAGCCGAGGCTATCGCAGTATGTCATCGCTTCTTCCGGAGTGGAGAGCATCCGACGGCCACCCTCTCCGTCCACTCTGAGCGTTGCAGGGTAAGCCAAGGTAAAACGGATGCCCTTTGCGACCAGACGCCCGCAGGCCTCTTTAAAAGCCTTCCGGCGCAGCGAGACTCCAGCCGAGTAATCCTGAAAGATCAGGATTCGGCGGGCATTCGCTCCTGAGCGTCTCTCCTGCCGCGAGGCGTGCAGCACTCCCTCCTTCTGCGCCGCATTCAAGAAGCGGGCAAGAACAGCCCGGGGTCTGTTCTCGCCGGCTCGGGGGGTCCCAGCCGATGCATCCTTTCCAAGACAATACCGCCAATACCGTCCTCCAAGGGTAAATGCGCCGGTATCCATTTCTCCAAATAGACTCGTAGGTCCTTGTCAGGCACTGATTCGGGAATTCCAATAAATCGTAAATTGTTGCGCCTGCTTCGATTTTCCAGGTCTTCCAATTTATCCTGGTGCTTTGCGAGGGCCTCCTCCAACATTTTAATGCGCGCGCCTCATTCTGGACCCGCGTGTCCTCCAGGGTGCCGATGCGGCGTTCGGTTTGCTCCACCCGACCTGCAAATTCCGACACCGCTTGTGCTACTGCGGAGATTTGCGTGGCCAGTCCACCTAGCCGGTCTTCTAGGGCAGACACCACCGCCTTAGACACCTCGGCCACCATCGCCGCGGTGTCTGCCGGCATCAGAGCATTTGAGGCCACCTCCGCCATTTTAGTTTCACCGCCACGCGGCTTTTCCCTTCTGGGGGTTTTTGTGGCCATACAGGTCTGTTCCCCAGCCCGGGCACACAGCTGGAGGGAGCTCCGATTGATACAAATAGGATTCCCCCTCGTGGAAGCAGAAATGGGGCAGTTAAATCAGGAAACTGAACGAGGGAAAGAGAGCGGGCTCCGGAGCTAAGAGGGATACGTCCCGCTCAGCTCACCATGCCACCGGAAGTCAAATTCACATTCTTAAAATCAAAATGTAAAGAAATATCTTTATCATAAATTTGTTCTTTTTCCTGTATCCTGCTTGCAATCAGGAAGTCATAATAGAAACCAATCAGGAGTCATATAGGAGAGAAGTAAACGTCATAGCCAGCAATATCAGTTAGGTTTGATGACTTCTCTGTATGTACATGAAAATCTAACAGCTGTTCCTTAGCGTCCCTCTAGTCCAGTCCCGGAACCATAGAGTTTACAACCTCCACCAGCAGCTTTGGAGACTGAAAGATGTCATCGCCTTGATGTCACTGGTATAACTTGGCTAGTACCGCCCCTCTTCCACCAGTACTTTCAGTCTCCAAGCAGCTTGGAGGTTCTGAGCCCGGGACTGGGCTCTGTAGGAACAAATAAGCAGAGTTTTTTCTTTCAGATTTTATTTTTGTTGGGTTAATTGTGCCTTTTGGATTTATTCTAGGACAGACCTGCTGCTGCTCAGAGGATTCCTGCTGGTTGTGGACCGGTTTTCTGTTTCCTCCTCTTCTCCCTCTCCTCTTTTCACTCTTTTCCTCTATTTCTGTTGTGAGCCCCAGCGTGTAACGAGCATTCTTAGCGTGGCTCAGAGCCTCCCTGCTCCCGAGCCCGATTAAAGGGGTGAGGAGCAGGTAGTAGGCGGGAGGACTGTGCTGAGACACAGCGGGGGATTGTGAGCCGGTGCCGGTTTTTTTCCCTGCCTGGCAGAGGGAACATCGGTCTTCCTCCATTGCCTCCCTGCTCCCGAACCCGCTTGAAAAGGGTGAGGAGCAGGTAGAAGGCAGATCGGCAGGGCAGCGGCAGTAGGGGGCTGAAGGTCAGTGCCTTTATTTCTTTTGCTGAATGCTTACTGTGAAAGCAGTGCCCCGAGGCAGGTGGGTCTCAATAGCGCCCCTTTTCTATTTTTCTATAACTTAGGATTCGGCAACAGTGAGTCTTGGCCTGCGGCACGCGTTTTTTCAGCACCCTCTGTTTGTCGGGCGATTGGAACCGCCGCGTGGTTTTTAGTGTGAGGTCGGCATTTTGAGCGGGAAGCCGATGCCGGCGGCCATTTTAGGGCCGCGTTGTTTTCTGTTAGGACATCCATCGGGTGTTTTTGAGCCTAGGGAGCCTCGTTTCGGGTTTTGGTAGGTAGACTTTATTTAGGTATGCTGTTTCCTCGCATGGACATCTTTAAAAAAAAAAAAATTCTATATATATATACCTACATAGGTAACTCAGAGGAATAACACAGCTCATTCAGTGGGGGGTCCACGGGATAGCTGGGGTTCCTCCTGCTTCCCGCAGTGGTGTCCGCTCTGCTTTCTGGGGGGACATTCATTGAAGCGGAAGATGCCGGCTAAACCCTGCTGTCTTGTTTGTGGGGTGCGCCGTAGCGAGGTTCTGGAGTCAGGAGTGTGTAAGGGCTGTTCTTTGGAGGCAGCTGTAATGGAAAAGGCGCTCGGGGGACCGGCTGCGGAGCCGGCAGCGGTTCTTCAGGAGGTAGGTGGCTCTCAGCCGCCTGCTTTGGATCTTCCGGAGCCGGCGGCAGGGCCATCCTCCGGGGCGGATGCGTCGGTGCCGGCGGGTGGTCTCCAGAGCGCAGGAGTGATGGGGATTCCCCCAGATTTTTTCTTTCTTATGTAGCGGGCGTTGGCCTTGCTGCAGCCCGGCCTGGACGCGCAGTCTCCCAGACCAACGGGTCAAAAAAGGTCCGGGGGTCTTCTGGAGGAGGAGGCAGAGCCGGTGAAAAGGCAAAAAGAGGTCATGGAGGCGGGCCCGTCTTCGGTGATGGAAGATGAGGGACAGTTCTCGGAGGTCGAGGTGGAAGGTGTTTCCGAGGGAGAACTCGAAGGCGGGGAGTTTCCGGACGCGGAGGAACAGAGTAGAGTGGTCCGGGTGTTCCGTCGCGAGGAGCTGCCGGCGCTGATTGCCGAAACCCTAAAGACGCTCAATATGCCCACTGTGGTGCCGTCGGCAGAGGAGGTGTTAGAGGATCCTCTCTTGCAAGCCATTCGGAAGTCTCAACGCGTATTCCCGGTTCATAGAGTATTTCGGGATATGATTCAAGAAGAGTGGGACGCACCGGAATCGGCGCCGAGGGGTTCTAGGGCGTTGGCTAGGTTATATCCCCTTTCTGACCAAGATCGAGAGATGTTCCGGTCCCCGAAGGTGGATGCGGCGGTGTCCGTGGTGACGAAAAAGACCATGATTCCGGTGGAGGGCACCGCGGCGTTAAAGGACGTGCATGACAAGAAATTGGAGACTCTGTTGAAGCAGGTCTTTGATGTGTGTGCCCTTTCCTTGCAGGCCTCGATAGCGGGGGCGTGGGTCGCCAGAGGCTGCTTACGGTGGTCTCAGCGGCTGCAGGAAGGGATCCTGGACACGCAGGCAGCTGAGTTGGCGCGACTGGAATCAGGCACTGCCTATTTGTCAGATATCCACTATGATCTTATTCAAGGTCTCGCCAGGAGTATGGCCTCGGTGGTGGCGGCTCGTCGCTATCTGGCTGCGCAACTGGTCGGCGGATGCGTCGTCTAAGGCGCGGCTTAGTAAGCTACCTTTTAGGGGAAAGCTTTTATTTGGTGCGGACTTGGAGAAGCTGGTTAAGGACCTGGGAGAGTCCAAGGGCGGTCGCCTCCCGGAAGATAGATTGAAGCCAGTCCGCGGGACGTCTGCTTCCAGGGGACTCTCGAGGGATTTTTGTCGCTTTCGATCCTCGCGCTTTAGCCAACATCAGTGGGGACGATTTCCTCAGAGGCCAGCCGTTTCGGGGATTCCGAGGGGCGGGTAGGGGTTTTGCCCCCTTCCACTCTTCGGGTGCTAAGAAATCACAGTGAGGTACGGCGGACCCAGGTAGCCAAAGTTCCCGTAGGAGGCAGGTTACGGGAGTTTTTCCCTGCCTGGGTCCAGATTACCACGGATCAGTGGGTGTTGGAGGTCATTCGCGAGGGGTATGCTCTGGAGCTTCATCGACCCATCTTAGATTCCTTTGTCCTTTCACCGTGCAGAGCTCCCCGCAAATTGCGGGCGATCGCGGAAACCCTTCGACGGCTCCGGAAACTCGGAGCGGTGGTGCCTGTGCCCCTGAATCAATACGGGTGCGGTCGATACTCCATCTATTTTGTCGTTCCGAAGAAGGAAGGATCCTTCCGGCCAATTCTAGATTTGAAAAGGGTGAATCGTTGCCTACGAGTTACCCATTTTCGAATGGAGACCTTGCGCTCTGTCATTGCGGCAGTCAGGAAGGGGGGAGTTCTTGACGTCTTTGGACCTCACGGAGGCGTACCTGCATATCCCTGTGCGCTCAGAGCATCAAAAGTTCCTGCGCTTTGCGGTGCCCTTCGGGCTGGCAACGGCACCGTGGACGTTCACCAAGGTCATGGTGGTGGTGGCGGCGGCGCTCCGCAAAGAAGGGATTCTGGTGCATCCTTACTTGGACGATTGGCTCATTCGGGCGAAGTCAAGGGAGGAGAGTGCGACGGCCACCTCTCGGGTCGTCGAGTTCTTGCAAGGCCTCGGATGGGTGATCAATTTTGCGAAGAGCAAGCTGGTTCCGGCTCAAACCCTGGAGTATTTAAGAGCTCGGTTCGAGACACAGCAAGGAGTGGTGTTTCTCCCGAGCGCGAGAGCTCAGGCCTTACGGGATCTCGTGCAGAGGTTTTTGACGTACCGAGCTCCGACGGCTTGGCAGTATTTACAGTTGCTCGGAACGATGGCGGCCACGATCGAGGTGGTTCAGTGGGCTCGGTTCCATATGCGGCCGTTGCAGAGCGCTCTTCTCCGGCGTTGGTCTCATCAGCAGAACTCCTTGTCTCAGCGTCTTGTGTGCCCTCTACAGGTGAGGCAGGAGCTTCAGTGGTGGCTGCAGCCCGGAAGCCTGGAACGGGGCGTGCCGCTGGAGGCTCCGTCATGGAGGCTGGTGACTACGGATGCCAGTCTCATGGGCTGGGGGGCACATTGCGAAGGACGTTTTGCCCAGGGGACATGGTCGGCTCCGTAACAGCGGTGGTCTATAAACCGGCTGGAGATGCGACAGTTTCACACGACCTTGGGTTGCGTGGCGGTGAGAGTGCTTTCAGACAATGCGACGACGGTAGCTTATATCAATCGCCAGGGGGGCACCGGGAGTGCGTCGCTGGAAGAGGAAGCCGGTCAGCTGTTGAGTTGGGCCGAACAGCATTTAGTGGCGTTGTCGGCGCAGCACGTGGCCGGCGTGGAAAATGTCGAAGCGGATTTTCTAAGCCGCCGCAGAGTGGATCCGGGGGAGTGGAGACTTCACCCGGAGGTCTTTGCGATGATAGTTCAGCGCTGGGGGACTCCGGTGATGGATCTCATGGCACGCTTCGAGTCGGCGAAGGTGGAAAGGTTTTTCAGCAGGCGCAGGGAGCGAATGTCGGAAGGCCTCGATGCCTTGGCGCTACGGTGGCCCGTGGAAGGTCTTCTTTTTGTGTTTCCCCCTTGGGCGCTCATAGGAAAAGTGGTTCAATGCATCGAGCGACACAGGGGAGTAGTCGTTCTCATAGCGCCCAATTGGCCCAGACGGCCGTGGTATGCAGATCTGATTCGGCTACTAATAGACAGGCCGTGGAGACTCCCGCTGCGGAGGGACCTCTTGCTGCAGGGCCCGTTGCGCATGCCGCAGGTGGGTCGATTCTCGCTTACGGCTTGGCTCTTGAGAGGGCTAGGCTGATCTCCCAAGGTTATTCGGCGGCTGTCATTTCCACCTTGTTGAAAGCACGGAGACGTTCCACGTCGCTTGCGTACACCCGGGTGTGGCGTGTGTTTGAGGCATGGTGTCAGGAGCGCGGTCTTCAGCCTTTCCGGGCTTCGGTGCCTCATATCCTGTCCTTTTTGCAGGCTGGTTTAGAGAAAGGTCTGGCGGCTAGTTCGTTGCGAGTGCAGTTGGCGGCGATCTCCTGTTTCCGAGGGAAGATTCAGGGACAGTTGGTTGGGGCACACAGCGATATTCGGCGATTTTTGCGAGCGCTGCTCCTTCTGCGACCACCGCTACGCCCGTTCATTCCTCCGTGGGATCTCAATGTGGTGCTAGAGGCGCTGATGGGAGCGCCGTTCGAGCCGTTAACTAAGGCCTCTCTAAAGGACTTGACATTGAAGACTGTGTTTCTGGTGGCTATTTGCTCCGCAAGAAGAATATCGGAGTTGCAGGCGCTGTCTTGTAGAGAACTGTTTTTGTCTTTTTTTGCTCACAAAGTGGTTCTGCGCACGGTGCCCTCGTTTTTGCCCAAGGTGCTGTCGGGATTTCATGTTAACCAAGTCGCGTCTCTCCCGTTTTTTTCTCTGGAACAACGGTCTCAGTCGGGCAGTCGGTTGCATCGTTTGGACGTTCGGAGGGTACTTAAACGGTATCTCCGTACAACGGAGTCTTTCAGAAAGTCCGACCAGCTGTTTGTTGCTTTCGGGGGGCCGCGGAAAGGAGAAGCAGCTGCAAAGTCTTCGATTTCTCGGTGGTTGAAAGAGGCTATTGCTTCAGCCTACCTGTTGAAGGGTAAAGTGGTTCCAGTGGGTCTGCGTGCGCATTCGACCCGGGCGCAAGCGACGTCTTGGGCAGAATTCAGTTTGGTGCCGGTGGAGGACATTTGTAAGGCGGCGACCTGGTCCTCGTTGCATGCTTTTGCGAGGCACTATCGGCTGAACGTTCAGGCACAAGGGGATGTGCGTTTTGGTTCCGCCGTACTTCAGGCTGGGCTTGTGGGTCCCTTCCGTTGATTTTAACTGCTCTGTTACGTCCTCTATGGTTCCGGGACTGGACTAGAGGGACGCTAAGGAAATGAGAATTAGACTTACCTGCTAATTGTTGTTCCTTGCGGAACTCTAGTCCAGTCCCGGACCCCTCCCTGGGGTTTTTCACTGTACGCAGCCTGAAGTTTCGGAACGGGTACATGAAGAGACAGCGGAGAAAGTTCGAAGAGTCTTTCTTTGTCGAGACGGTGTACAACCGAATTGCAGCATGGTCTTTCTTGAGCAGCAAGACCGGGGGCGCCTGGGACCAGGCGGCCGGAGTCTGTAGGTTTTTTCTATATCTTTTTTCTATATCTTTTTTTCTTCCATAGTTTCTAAGTGCTGATAATGGTTAGGACCTGTTTCTGATAATACTTTGTTTTCTAGTTCCTGCTTATTTGTTGCTTTGCTTAGTCTGCTTTGTCAATAGGTACTGGTGGAAGAGGGGCGGTACTAGCCAAGTTATACCAGTGACATCAAGGCGATGACATCTTTCAGTCTCCAAAGCTGCTGGTGGAGGTTGTAAACTCTATGGTTCCGGGACTGGACTAGAGTTCCGCAAGGAACAACAATTAGCAGGTAAGTCTAATTCTCATTTTTGGCTCAAAAAAGAGTGCTTAGCTTCATAAGACACAAAACATTGACATGGAAATTTTAACTTAAAGGCCATGGTATGCAATTCTGGTAGATATAGCATGGAAGATCCATTCCCATTACTGAGGGGTGGATAATCTTCTTGGCTCAGGGAGGTCATTTCTCGCTTGTGGCTTGTCTCTTGAAAGGGCTCAGCAGGGGGAAAACAGGCTATTCTCTTCAGGACAGTGCTGTGAGCCTGTACATGTTTTGCTGTGAGCCTGTACACGTTCTCCCTCTCTGGCTTGTGTTCCAGTATGATGAGTTAGAGAGTTGGTCCAAGGAGCAGGATCTTTGTCTTTTGGATTTATCATTTCCTGATATTAGCTTTCTTGTAAGCGAGGGTTGACGAGAGGCTTGCTCTGAATTTTCTATGGATGCAGGTGTCCGCATTAGTCTGGTTCAGATATAGGTTTCAGGGAGTGTCTGGCCTCTTTCAAATGTTGAGCAAGGCGTGTGAGGTATTGCTTATGTGCAGTCTCTGGTTTCATGTGGTAGGCCCTTATGTCTGCTTTGTCTGCACTCATGGGGGTGCTGTTGGAGCCTCTCCCAGAGTTTCTTTGAAAATCTCCCCCAGAAGGCATGGTTCCTAGTGACAGTCTGATCAGTGTGTAGGAGTTTGGTGCTTCAATATTTGTTGTGCAGAGAGCTCTGTTTTTCAGAGAACAGGTGGTCTTTCAGTAGGTACCCTCATCGTTGCCCAAGATAGTGTTGGTGCTTCTCCCTCTTTGCTTTGGGTCTCAACTGGTGTTCTCAGATTCAGGTGGGGGATCTGGTTTCTCAGTCTTTGCACAAATTTGATATCTTTTGGGTCATCTCTTGTATTTGGAGAGTCAAACAAGGGGGAGGCGGCTTACAAGGTCTTGCTTGCCTGGTTGGCTGACTGAGATATTTGCATCTGCCTATCAACTCAAGAGGCAGAAGGTTCTGGCGGGGCACAGCCCAGTTCCATAAGGGTTCAGGCTTCTTTGTGGACAGTCTGGTGTTCTATCTTTTTGAATGTTTTTTGTAAGTAGCAACATGATCTACCCTACATTCCTTCCTGTGGTTTTGTCGCCTGGAGCTTAAGGTGCAGGGGATGCACAGTTAGGGGCAGGAGTGTTGCTGGCCAGGCTCTCCTGCCCCCTCACCCCTTCCTCCCCACACCCCTGTCATTAGAAAATGCTTTGGCATGTCCCACATGTCCTGAATGGAATGGAGGGATGGTGATGACTGAAGGCGAAAATAAGCCTGAAATGCTAATTCCTTATCGTTCCTCCAGTTTAGTCCTCCACCTCTGGGTAGTGTACCACCTCCTGCAGCTTGGAGATTGGGCATGTCAGAATCGCAACATCATTGGATGTAGCCTGCTGGCCTTTCCCATCAGCCCCCAGTGTGTCCAGTCTCCATGCAGCAGGAAGATGTAGTGAGCCTAGGTGCTGGGCTCACTTGAGGAACAGATAAGGAGCAATTTAGTCAGGGTCTTAGGTTTCTAGACTTTGAATCATCCAGTCTTAAATTTAAATTGGCAAGGATTAATTAAATTTTAATTGTTTTAATCACTCTAACTACTTTATTTGCTTTACTTTAATTCAATTTAATTTACCTTAATTCATTTTCATCGGATTTAATATGATATAGTTTAACTTAGGTTCATTTAATTTGAGGGACTGTCCCTTAAAAAAACAACAACAAAAAAACCCCCTCCTGGCTAGCTGTCTTTTCATTTCTTTCTCCTCGTTCTGCTAAATTGCCGATTGGGATCTCTCCCCCTGGACTGTACGGGGGAGAGCGCCGCGGGCCGTACCTGCACTCTGTGTGTGCGAGCAGCGGCAGATTGCCTTCACGGCGGGATCATTTTTCACTGTGATCCAGTACAGCAGCTCTCGCCGCGATGGCTGCTCGCGGCAGTGCTGGGTGGCATCGCGGCTTGAGAGACTGCTTTCTTCATGGTGAGAGCAGTGATTTTGTTAGTTTTCGGCACCGCAGGTAAGGCCCTTGATCTTGGAGGGGGAACTTTGCGCCATTTCAACCCCGGCAGTTTTGGCACCAAATCAAGCCCGACGGGGGTCGGCACCATTTTATACACTTGATCGGTGCCATGTGGCTGGAGTTACAGCGGCCTGCGCTTTAGGCAGCGCCATGGCATGGGGAGAAAGCATTCTTTAATTTTTGTTTATTTTGGGTCCCTTCTGTTTTAAGGGGATTCTTTGAGTAGTGTTATTCTTTTGTGTTTGGGGCTTCCTTTTTGTTTTAAAAAAATAGCCTTTCCTTCAACCTGCTTTCTTTTTTTGGCAAAGCAGTTGTTGGGGGCACAGCTAATGTCATCGTGCCCACAGTGTGTGCTCTGCGAGACCCGCAGAAGCACAGTCGCTGACACCGGAATCTGTTGGGGCTGTGCTTCTTTTTCTACCAGCGTGGAGTAGCAGATAGAGCATACTGTGGTTGTAGATGCCCTGAGCCCATTGGCTGCAACCGGAGATGAGGTGCTGATAGTCACTCCACCAGGATCCTCAAGAAGGCCTCATGGGCCCCTCAAGTGCATTGCCTACGGTAGGTTCAGGTCCGCAGCTAGGGGATTTCTGTCTGGATTTTGTGTTAATTATGCATCAGGCGTTCTGTTTGAAGGCCTCGTGAACTTTCTCCCCCAGATTTGGAGTGGCACGAGGCAGATGAGGCCGAGTAGAACTCGAGGCCGGTATGGATGAATTGGAAGAAGGGAGAAATCCCTGAGCCTGAGGATCAGGTGAAAATCATTCGGGTATTCCGGAAGGATAAACTGATGGCGCTTATCATGGAATCCCTCCAGACGCTAAACCTCACTACGGCACAACCGATGGAAGAAGAGGAAGTGGAAGATCCCATTATTCAAGCGGTGAGACAGGCGCAGGCAGTGTTTCCCGTCCACCGGGTGGTAGATCGGATGATCCAGGAGGAGTGGGATCAGCCCGAAGCAGGACTAAGAGGGGTCAGACCATGAACACTCTATCCCTTAGTGGATAAGGACAAAGAAAGGTTCCGTTCTCCGCGAATTGATGCGGCAGTCTCAGCAGCAGCCTCAGCAGTCACAAAAAAGGCCACTATCCCGGTGGAAGGTAGCACGGCCTTAAAAGATGCTCAGGATAGAAAAGTAGATGGTTTATTGAAACAATCATTTGAGGCTAATGCTTTATCCTTGCAGGCCTCCATTTGTGGAGCGTGGGTGGCGAGAGCATGTCTCAGATGGTCTCAACACTTACGCCAGGCTTCGCAACTAGAGCAGGAAAGTTTTTAAGGGAGCTAGATCGTCTAGAGTCGGGATCGGCGTATTTGGCAGATGTGCACTACGACTTGATCAGAGAGCTGGCAAATAGTATGGCTTCGTTGGTTGCCGCCCGGAGATCCTTGTGGTTGAGGAATTGAGCGGCCAATGGCTTGTCTAAATCGTGCCTCAGTAAGCTTCCTTTTAAAGAAAAGTTCCTTATCGTTCCTCCAGTTCAGTCCTCCACCTCTGGGTTGTGCACCAGCTCCTGCAGCTTGGAGACTGGGCATGTCAAAATCGTGACATCTCTGGATATAGCCTGCTGGTCTCTCCCATCAGCCCCAGTGTGTCCAGTCTCCATGCAGCAGGTGGACTTCGTGAGCCTAGGTCTGGGCTCACTTGAGGAACAGATAAGGAGCCTGTAGGATAGAGTAGCTTAGGTTAATTCAAACTTTAAATGTGTTACTTTCCCTTTAAAAAAAGAAAAAAATAAGAAAAAAAATAAGAGGCTTTCCTTAGCGTTCCTCCAGTTCAGTCCTCTACCTCTGGGTTGTCAATCTCCTCCTGCAGCTAGGAGACTGGTCTGTCAGAATGATGACATCACTGGACATAGCCTGCTGCACCACCACTTGCATCCCAGTGTAACCAGTCTCCTTGCAGCAGGAGGACATGACGAGCCTTAGGAGAGGCTCTTTGGAGGAATGGATAAGGAGCCAGAAAGCTGTTAGGGTAGTTTAGGGGGTAGAAAGTGATTTCTGCTTCTATCTCTTTAAAAAAAAAAAAAAAAAAAAAGAAGTTCCAAGACATTACCTTTGCTGAAGGTAGGGGCAGCGTTGGCCCCGGCTGCTTATTGTCAGATTACAAAGAGGGAAGAAAGGCTTTCTTGCACCTTGCCTTCGTCGGTGCTCTGCTTCTTCCAGAGGGGTACTGACTCAGGATTTTCGAGTCATCCCCCCTCTTCCGCTTGGCCCCCGAAGCCTCACCTCCCTGACATTACGGGGGTGAGTCCTTCTCTTTTAAGGCACACCGCGGCACTGTGTTTCTGAGTGCCGCGGGTGTCGTCTCTTTGGCGGCAGCGCGTCTGCTTCTTTGGGCCCGGGATTGACAGCGTTTGCAGTGTCTTAGCTGTCTTCCACGCGGTAAGTGTTTGCCGGCTCCCGGCTCTTCTTTGTGCCAGGCCGTGCTGCTCCGGGGAAGCTCTGTAGCGTCGGGGTTTTTGGCGCCCTTTTCTCTTCGCTCCCGGCGGCCATTTTGAGAGCCGCGTTACAGCCGCGTGGCAGCCAAACCGTTCGTTTTCTTTTCTTTCTTTGCTTTGGCTTAGCGGTTCTTTTTGGTTTTGTTTGTTTTTTCTTCCGTTTGGCTTTGTTTGGGTTCTTGGGATTTTAATTTTTCTGTTTGGGCCTTTGGGGTGCTATTTCTCCCGGCGGCCCCTTCCGGTTCGGGGGGAGGGGGGCTGTGGGGGGTTAGTTGCTTGCATTGATTTGCCTTTCACACGAGCAGCTGCTATATACAAAAAAAAAAAAAAAAAAGAAAAAGATAAAGTACAAGGGGCACCATCAGCACATACCTAAGGCCCGAGTCCTATATGGCTACCAGGCCTCAGTGCCTCGTGTGTGGCGCCAGGAGGGGCGCTGTGGGTGACACCGGGGTGTGCAGGGGCTGTGCTGCTCTTTCCTCAGCGGTGGAGCTACAGATAGAGGCCCCTGAGACCGTGGAGGCGCAGGGTCCGCTGGTGGTGGTGGAGACTGCTTCTGCAGGTCTCTTGGCACCCGAGGCTGAGTTGGAGGAGGTGGCCGGGCCGTCTGGGACATCCTTGTCTGCTCCAGAGGCCGGTCTCTGTGCCTTTAGTCCAGAGTTTGTTCTGCTTATGCACCAGGCGTTTTGCCTGCGTCAGCAGGGCAAACGGCCGCGCTCGAGCTCGCCGGTGGCCCAGCCCCCGCTCTTAGTGGCGGACGGAGGGCTCGCCACTGCCGTGCCGGCCCCGAAGCGAGCAAAGCTTTCCGAGCCGGGGGACTGTTCCTGGCAGGCGGCTGAGGATCCAGATTGGGATCCTGAGGAAGGGTCGCAGGACCTGGAAGAAGGTGAGATTCCGCAGCCCGAGGAGCAAGCTAAAATCATCAGAGTGTTCCGCAGAGAGGAGTTGTCTGCTCTGATTGCGGAAACGTTGCAGGTCCTGAATCTGGCACCTCTGGCGGCGGTAGAGGACGAAGTAGAGGATCCTGTCATCCAAGCGGTTCGGCAGACCCAGGTGGTGTTTCCCTTACACCGAGTGGTGGAGAAGATGATTCAGGATGAATGGGATAAGCCGGAAGCTGGGCTGCGGGGAATTCGGACGTTAGATCGGTTATATCCCCTGGCGGATTCGGCTAAGGAGCGGTTCCGCGCGCCACGGATTGACGCGGTGGTCTCTGCTGTTACGAAGAAAACCACTATCCCGGTTGAGGGCAGTGCTGCCTTAAAGGATGCCCAGGACCGTAAAGTGGACGGTCTGTTAAAGCAGGCCTTTGAGGCGGATTCTGTGTCGCTTCAGGCCTCTATCTGCGGAGCTTGGGTGGCCAGAGCGTGTTTACACTGGGCTCAACGTCTGCGGCAATCCTCTCATATCGACTCGGAGGAGATGAAGGAATTAGATCGTCTGGAGTCCGGTGCGGCCTTCCCTGCCGATGTGCACTATGATTTGATTAGAGCTCTGGCCAACAGCACGGGTTCTGTGGTGGCGGCCCGCAGGTCGTTGTGGCTTCGCAACTGGGCGGCGGACGGGTCTTCTAAGTCCCGTCTCAGCAAACTTCCTTTCAAGGGAGGTTTGTTTGGTGACGACTTGGAGAAGTTGGTGAAGGATCTTGGAGAGTCCAAGGCGGGGCGGCTGCCTGAAGACAAACCTAAGTCGGCCAAGCTTGGCCTGGGCGGTCGGGGTCAGTTTCGCGACTTTCGAAGGTTTCGCTCGACACGTCCCGGGGCCTTCCAGAGGGGCCGCTTTTCTTCTCAGGGCCAGGGGTTTCGTGGGTTTCGGGGAGCAAATAGAGGCTTCTCGGCCTTCCCTGGATCCGTTGCCCGCAAAGCCCAATGATGCGAGGCGGGTCCCGGCGGGGGAAACCCTCATAGGCGGCAGGCTTCGGGAGTTTCTTCCCGCCTGGACCCTCATTACGTCCGATCAATGGGTGTTGGAGATCGTCCAACACGGTTACACCTTGGAGTTCGCGCGGCCCGTACGGGACTCCTTTGTCTTGTCCCCTTGCAAAGGACCCCGGAAGGCGGTTGCGGTTCGCGAAACGCTACAAAGGCTGATTCGGTTGGGGGCCGTGGTGGACGTTCCAAAGGCCAATTACGGCATGGGTCGATACTCCATTTATTTTGTGGTGCCCAAGAAGGACGGTCAAATGAGACCAATCCTCGACCTAAAAGGGGTGAATCGGTGTTTAAGAGTGCCGCACTTTCGAATGGAAATGTTGCGCTCCGTCATAGTGGCGGTGCGCCGCGGCAAGTTCTTGACTTCTCTAGATCTCTCGGAGGCGTACTTGCACATTCCGATTCGGGAGGCTCACCAACGCTTCCTGCGGTTCGCCCTTCCTTGGGGCCACTATCAATTTCGAGCGTTGCCGTTCGGCTTGGCGACGGCGCCGAGAACCTTCACCAAAATTGTGGTGGTGGCGGCGGCGTTGCGCAAGGAAGGGATCTTGGTCCACCCTTACCTCGACGACTGGTTGATTCGAGCCAAGTCGGTGGAGGAGAGCCTTCGGGTGACGCACCGGGTGCTGCAGTTTCTTCAGCAGTTGGGTTGGGTGGTCAACCCGACCAAGAGCCGGTTGCAACCTTCTCAGGACCTCGAATACCTGGGGGTGCGGTTCGATACGAAGGAGGGCCGTGTATTTCTCCCGGCCAAACGGGCAGAGGGCTTGAGGACCCTGGTGCGCCGGTTCATGTCTGTGTCGGCTCCTACGGCGTGGGATTATCTCCGGGTGCTGGGCACCATGGCGGCGACGTTGGAAGCTGTCCTGTGGGCACGGTTTCATATGCGTCCTCTGCAGAGGGCGTTGCTACGTCGTTGGTCGCATCAACGGGATACCCTCAGCAAGCGTCTCCCTTGCCCGAGCGCGGTTCGGCGGTCCCTCCGCTGGTGGCTTCTCCCCTCCTCTCTCGCGGCTGTTCTATCCCTGGAACAGCCGGACTGGGTTCCATTGCTTACGGACGCCAGTCTGGTGGGCTGGTGAGCCCACTGCGGGAGCCGGTTTGCGCAAGGATGTTGGACTCCCCTGGAGGCATCCTGGGCGATAAATCGCCTGGAACTTCGGGCGGTGTTCCGGGGCCTTCAGGCTTTCGAGGAGCTTGTGCGCGCTCTGCCGGTGCGAGTACTGTCCGACAACTCGGCCACGGTGGCTTACATCAACCGGCAGGGCGGCACCGGGAGTGCTGCGATGGAAGTCGAGGCCGAGTTGTTCGCTTGGGTGGAGACTCACTTGGCCGCGATCTCGGCAGCACACATTGCCGGCAAAGACAACGTCACCGCGGACTTCCTCAGCAGGGTGCACGTGGATGCCGGAGAGTGGGAACTGCATCCCGCAGTTTTCCAGCAGATCGTCTGGCGTTGGGGGACTCCGGTCATGTTCCTCATGGCGACCTTTCAATCGGTGAAGGTCGGTCGTTTTTTCAGCAGGCGTCGAGAGCGAATGTCGGAGGGCATCGACGCCTTGCTTCATCCGTGGCCGACGAGCGGTCTTCTGTATGTGTTTCCGCCCTGGGCGTTAATAGGTCGGGTGATTCAAAAGATCGGATCGCACGTCGGGAAGGTGCTGTTGGTGGCACCCGATTGGCCGCGACGTCCTTGGTACGCCGATCTCATTCGTCTTCTGGACGGGGCTCCTTGGCGGTTGCCGGTCCGCTCGGATCTGTTACTGCAGGGGCCATTACTCATGCCGCAAGTGAATCTGTTCTCGCTTACGGTTTGGCCATTGAGAGGACTAAGCTCCTAAAGCAGGGTTACTCATCGGCGGTGGTCGCGACTTTGCTGCGAGCGCGCAAACACTCGACTTCCCTGGCTTATGTGCGGGTCTGGCGTGTTTTTGAGGATTGGTGTGAGCCGCGCCAGGTTCGGCCGACTTCGGCTTCTGTCCCGCTAGTGTTGGAGTTTCTGCAGTGTGGCCTTGAGAAGGGGCTGGCGGCCAGTTCTTTACGCGTGCAGTTGGCTGCCCTTTCCTGTTATCGGGGCAAGGTCAATGGCGTTCCATTGGGGACTCATCCGGATGTGAGTTGGTTTCTGAAGGCGGCCGCTCGGTTGCGCCCAGCACGTAGGGTGTCTATTCCCCCGTGGGACCTGAATCTCGTTCTCGCTGCGCTGGCCGAGTCGCCCTTTGAGCCCTTACGTCGGGCGTCTGTGAAAGATTTGACTTTGAAGGTGGTTTTTCTAGTGGCTATTTGTTCTGCTCGGCGTGTATCCGAACTTCAAGCTTTTTCGTGTCGAGAGCCTTTTTTGTCGTTCTCAAGGGAAAAGGTGGTTTTATGGACGGTTCTGTCCTTTTTGCCCAAGGTGGTGTCTTCCTTTCATGTGAACCAGGAGGTGTGTTTGCCCGTTCTGGGGTCCTTGGAGGGCGATGCCTCTAATCGCAGTCTTCGGCGGCTTGATGTGAAGCGAACCTTGCATCAGTATTTGTGGGTCACGGAGCCGTTCAGAAAGTCTGAGCGGTTATTTGTTCTCTACGGCGGTGTTCGCAAAGGAGAAGCGGCTGCTAAAGCTTCTATCGCCCGCTGGCTTAGGGAGGCGATTGAGTCCGCTTATTTGCTCCATGGGCGTGTGGCGCCGGTGGGGCTGCGGGCGCATTCTACTAGGGCGCAGGCGGCGTCTTGGGCAGAGCATGCTTTGGTGCCTCCGGGGGACATATGTCGAGCTGCGACTTGGTCGTCGCTGCATATGTTCAGTAAGCATTACCGCCTGGATGTGGCAGCGGCTTCGGATGCTCGTTTCGGTGCGGCGGTCTTGTCTGCCGGCTGGAAGGGTCCCTCCCATTGATCACTGTTCTGGTACATCCCAGAGGTAGAGGACTGAACTGGAGGAACGCTAAGGAAATGATAATTACACTTACCTGGTAATTGTAGTTCCTTTAGTGACGACAGTTCAGTCCTCCTTCCCGCCCGGGTATTTTCAGGAAATTCCTGATTGATAGCCGGCGACAGCTGTTTACAGGTGAGTCTACATTTCTTTTCTCTGTACTTGCTGGCCTTCTCGAGGACGGGGCAGGTTGTAAGAAAGCCTTGTTGGGGGGAAGGCAGTCTAGTTTTCTAGGGCTACGTGTTCTTTGTGTAGCTACTTATTTGTTGCTCCTTTGAGTCTGCTTTGTTATAGTTTACACTGGGATGCAAGTGGTGGTGCAGCAGTCTATGTCCAGTGATGTCATCATTCTGACAGACCAGTCTCCTAGCTGCAGGAGGAGATTGACAACCCAGAGGTAGAGGACTGAACTGTCGTCACTAAAGGAACTACAATTACCAGGTAAGTGTAATTATTTACTTTCTTGACCAGTCCCTGTCTGTCTATACCCTTGCTTTCAGCGTTTACCTTATGTTTCTGGGAGGTTGGAGATCTCCTCCCTGACTGTACGGGGGAGAGCTCTCAGACAGTCACTCTTACCCTGCCGATCCCGCGGGGCATGCAGCGTTAGCAGCTGCGATTGATCAGCCTGAAGACAGTGCGGCGGTGTGCCGACTATCCGACAGCACGCTCCCATTTGAGTCGGGAGATGCCGTGTGGTACAGGAGCTTCATCAGCGCTCGGCAGGACAGCTCCGGGTAAGGCAGCACACAAGGGGGACCGGCGAGGGGCTTCAGTCGCCTGCGATGGAGGACTGGAGTTCGGGGTTCGCACAGCAGTGTCGTTTGGCGCCCTTTTCTCCGGAGCTTCTCGGTGGCTATTTTGAGCAGCGTGTGTGTGCCGCGTGGCTGCTGGGCTGGAGGAAACACGCTCCATTAGAAAGCCCAGTGCTGGTGGAGAGAGGCTTATTTGTCCTTTCTTTACTTAGTTTTAATTTATTTGTCTTTATTCATTCATTTATTTATTTATTTATCTGTTTTTTCTTTGACTTCAGGTTAGCATTACCTGGGGGTTTTTAGGGGCCGTTTAGTCATAGCCCAGTAGCCTGAAGGGGGCCTCTCCTGGGGGGGGGGGGGAGGTGTTCGGGCTTGTCTTGGTCACGGTAAGGAAAGTATAAAAAAAAAGGAGAAACAATCAAGGAAAAGAGAATAAGCACAACTTCCATCTCTGAGACTGAGGGCCACGTTGTGGGGGTGGCCCCCTTTATGGTGGCATGTCTGCAGTGTGTAGTCTGCGGCACCCGGAGGGGAACTGTAGCTGACTCCGGTGTCTGCCGCAGCTGTGCTACGCTGTCTTCCAGTGTGGAGCAGCAGATGGAGGTAAAAGGGTCCCCTGAGGCTCCGGTGGCTTCAGCGGGGGCTGTAGGCGAAGCAGTAAGGCTCTCCTTACAAGGGCCCGACTTGGAGGACTTGGCAGGTCCTTCAGGGGCTCTGCCAATCCCTTGATCGAGCGCGAATATCGGGGATTTTTGCACAGACTTCGTGCTTATTATGCATCAGGCATTTTGCCGGCAGCGTCAGGATAAGGTGCCGGGGCCCTTGCCCCTCCCTACTACTACGCAGCCGATTGTGCTTACGGAGTCTGAGAGCGTTGGTCAGCCTGCGCCTAAGAGGGTGAGGACCTGGGAGCTGTCGCCACTGAGGGCGATTGGCCGGAGACCGAGGGTCCCAACTTGGAGCACGAGGAGGGGATAGAGGATCTGGAAGAAGAAAAGATCCCGGAACCTGAGGATCAGGCTAAAATCATATGGGTCTTTCGCAGGGATGAACTGACGCCGCTGATTACGGAATCCCTGCAGATGTTTAATCTCCCTGCGCAGACGGCGGATGAGGAAGAGGTCGGAGACCCTATTATTCAGGCGGTGAGATGAACACAGGTCATGTTTCCTGTTCACCGGGTGGTAGACAGGATGATCCAGGATGAATGGGATCAGCTGGAAGCGGGCCTCCAAGGGATTCGGACTATGAATAGGCTCTATCCCTTGGCCGATAAGGAGAGGTTCTGCTCCCCGCGAGTGGATGCGGCGGTCATGAAAACAACAATACCGATAGAAGGCAGCACAGGACTGCTAAAGGATGCACAGGACCGTAAGGTTGATGGATTGCTGAAGCAGTCGTTTGAAGCGGACGCTCTGTCCTTGCCGGCCTCCATTTGTGGAGCTTGGGTGGCACGAGCGTGTCTTTGCTGGGTTCAGCGGCTACGTCAGTCGACGCGCTTAGACTAGGAAGAAATCAGGGAGCTGGGTTGTCTGGAGTCCGGTTCGGCATATCTGGCTGACGTTCACTACGACTTGATCAGAGCTCTCACTAACAGCATGGCTTTGGTGGTGGCTGTGAAATTGGGCGGCCGATGGTTCGTCCAAGTCCTGTCTTGGTAAACTTCCCTTTAAGGAGAGGTTGCTGTTTGGGGAAGACCTGGACAAGTTGGTAAAGGGCCTCGGGGAGTCAAAGGGTGGCAGACGTCCGGAGAATATGCCGAAACAGGGGAAGTCCGGATAGAGCTTTTAGGGCCAGTTTCGAGATTTCATACGACTCGTTTCGGGGGATCCCAGTGGGGATGCTTTGCTTCATGAGCCCAGAGATTTCGGGGGTTTCGGGGAGCAAATAGAGGTTCCTTATCGTTCCTCCAGTTCAGTCTACCTCTGGGTTGTCAACCTCCTCCTGCAGCTTGGAGACTGGTACGTCAGAATCATGACATCACCGGATATAGCCTGCTGATCTCTCTCCACAGTCCCAGTGTGACCAGTCTCCATGCAGCAGGAGAAGGTTGTGAGCCTCATCGTGGGCTCACTAGAGGAACGGATAAGGAGCTTGTAGGCTAGTGTAGTTTGGGTCTGTTTGAGTGGTTTGATTTTGGGTACTGTCTTAAAAAAAAAAAAAAAAAAAGTAAACGGCATTTCTTCCTCCCTGCCTGTCTGTGCTCGGTTTGTTAAAAAAAAAAAAAAAAAAAGAAGAGGAATCTTGATCCAGGCGGCTGAAGGATCTCTCCCCCCGGACTATACGGGGCAGAGACACCCTCTCAGTCTAGCGCGATTTCCCGGGCTACGGGTCCTGCCTGGACACGGCTCCGGGGGACAGAAGGCTGGAGAGCTGTGCAGAGCAGAAGGGCTAGCTTCTGCTTAAGCAGGCAGTGCCGCGGAGATCCAGGAGGCATTGGTGAGCACAACAGACCTGGCCGGTAAGCTCTTCACCGGCTTCAGGCTGTATTCAGGGGGGAGAGCTCAGTCAGAGCTTGGAGCGCCAGTTTTGGGTTACTATTTGGCGCCCTTTTTTCCTGCGGGGCTCACGGCGGCCATTTTGATAGCGCTGGGAAGCCGCGTGGCTGCCGGGACGGTAAGGAGACCCGGTGCTCTGAGACAGTGAAAAAGAGGTACTTGTCGCTTTTCGCCTGTCTTTAGTTAATTGAATTTATTTCTTTATTTTGTTTATTTTCTCCGCAAAACGGCCTCTACGAAGGGGGGGTTCTTCCTCGGGGCTTCGGTGAGTCAAGCACAGTGCAGGGGGGTTCTTCCCTCGTAGGCAGATAAGAAATAGCTTAGGAATATTAATTATTGGTGTTAATTTGCTTTGGGGCTAATTATTTTAAATTATTTTGACTTATTTTAAATTTTCATCTAGTCTTAGCTGGCACCTTAAGGTATCGGGAGCTGCCCGTTTAAGATGATTATCTTCCGCCTAGTTTTGGCGGGTGGTGTGCGCTGCTATTTTGGCCTTTCGCCTCGAGCCGTTGCACCTTTTTATTGCCCCAGGGCTTTCTCAGCGCATTCTGTTGGTCGGATCTCCTCTCCCGGACAAATCGGAGAGGAGACTGACGGAGGATGGGGCAAGCGGCCCACGAGCTGCCGGCTTACACGGGGCAACGGAAAGGAGATGAAGGATTCCGGTGCCCAGCCTTCACCGCACACACTGCTCGCAATGGGGCCGAGCAGTGGAGTGGTGACAGGGCGGCGATTCGGTCCGCCCCGTGAGCGGTTGTGGAGGCCGAAACCGTAAGATTGCTGCCGTGGTTGCGGGGCGAGGTTCCGCCGAGGCGGCTTGAGCACCTGAGGTCATTTGGGCACGAAACGGGGCTGAGTGGGCCGGAACTGCTCCGCGCTCCATGACCTCGTGGCAGCACCGGCATTCAGCGGAGCGCGTTCAACAAACTAAGGTTTCGGTTGCGTACAGTATAAGCTGATCATTTAACAAGGTATTTCCGCTGAGTTTAAAAAAAACCAAAAAAAAAAACCAGTAGTTAACCGTTTTAAGGACTTTGTGGGTCCTTATCTGGCATGGTCGGTGTTTTATATACTTCTGGATTTTTCTGTTTTTCCTTTCTTTATTTCTTTTATATTTCTTATGTGGGTGCATCTATAGCCGGGAGGTGCTGTGCCCTAAGGCTAAGGGGAGATGGTATCGCAGGGGTCAGTGGTTGTGCCCCTCTACTACTCTCTCACAGGCGGATCAATCCTGTGCCCTTTTGGTTGTGGGACGTGGGTATCCATATCTGTGAGGCCGGGGCCCATTCTGTTCTAGGTGGATGATTGCCTGGATAGTCGAACACGTACGTTTGTTGGTATTTCTGTTGTATCGAGTACAGGTAATGACACCTTTACTTCTGAGGGCCGTTTTCCATCAGGAGGTTGGTGTTTTCGGCAGGGCGGCTCGATTTCCCAGGTTGTGCTCAGTCTTCAAAACGGTGATTCTGAGCGGCTAGAACAGTATGCTGAACTATGTAGTGTGTTATTTTTTGGAGGCAAAACCACTACAGGAGCAAGGTTCTGCTTCTGATGGATCTCTCTGCAATGGATCAGCGGAAGGCTAGTTCATGTTTTTTGTGACCCATGTTTGCAGATGACAGCTGGCTTGGTCATTTGGGGAGGCTCTGCCTCGTAGCACCTCTTACCAGGGGTAACAGGGAGTGAGGAGGCGGTGCCACCTGTAACTAGAAGGACCACTATGGTGCTCGCTTCGGCAGCACGTATACTACAATTGGAACGGTACAGAGAAGATTTGCATGGCTGCTGCGCAGGGATGACACGTGAATTCGTGAAGCGTTCCATATTACCGGTGGAAGGTAGCGCACCCTTAAAGGTTGCGCTGGAGAAAGATGGCTGGTTTTGTTGAAACAATCTTTGAAGCTGACGCTTTGTCATTGTATGCTCCCTTTACGGGGCCATAGGCAGGATCTGTCCCTTCGCTATACTTTTCAGCGGCTTCTCCAATTAGGAGCGGTTGTGGAGGTGCAGACAGCAGAGTACGGTGTGGGTCGGTACTCCATTTATTTCATGGTGCCACAGACGGTCGGAGCGTTGCAGCCCATTGTCAATCTGAAAGGCATAAATTGTTGCCTGCGGGTTCCGCGTTTCAGGATGGAGGCGTTGCGATCAATGGTTGTGGCTGTGCATCAGGGAGAGTACTTGACGTCTCTGGATTTTGCGGAGGAGTATTTGCTCATATCAATCCGGCCAGCTCATCAGAGGTTTCTAGAGTTTGCTCTTCCTAGGGGCCATTATGAGTTTCAGGCGTTGCCCTTCACGCGGGTGACGGTGCCGCGTGCTTCCCCCAAAAGGATGGTGGTAGTGGCGGCGGCGGCAGCGGCGTTGCGCACGGAAGGGATTCTGGTGCACCTGTACCTCAGGGATTGGTTAAGTCAGGCCAGGGCCGAGGCAGAGAGCTTCCGGGGGGCAAGCAGAGTGGTAGAGTGATTGCAGAGGTCTTGGTTGGGGGGTCAATCCGGCCAGGAGTCGTCTGGAGCCCTATCGGGACCTCGAGTTCCTCGGGGCCAGGTTAGATATGAAGAAGGCATAAGTGTTTTGTCACACAGGAGAGCTCAGGCGCTGCAGAGTCTGGTTTGCAAGTTTAGATCCCCGCCAACTCCGTCGGCATGGAGTTATATTCGTGTGCTGGGAACATTGGCAGCAACTCTGGAGGCGCTGCCTTGGGCCGAAGTTCCTAGGCGGTCTCTACAACGGGCGCTGCTGCGCCGTTGGTCGCATCGGTCAGATCCTTTGAACAAGCGACTTTCGTGTCCAAACCAGGTCAAGCAGTCTCTTCAGTGGAGACTGCTCCAATCTTCGCGGTCGGCTGGAAGGCCGCTGGAGCAACCGGGGGAGCGGCCATTGTTAACGGACGCCTGTCTGGCGGGCTGAGGAGCTCACTGCGGGAGCGGGCGCGAGCAGGGTCGTTGGTCTCCTCAGGAGGCTTCCTGGTCATTAAATCGTCTGGACCTTCGGGTAGTTGCTCGGGCGCTTCTGGCATTCGAGGCCTTGGTGGTGCGTCGTCCAGTTCGGGTCCTCTCCGACAACTCTGACAGTCACCTACATCAATCGGCAGGGCGGCATGGGGTGTACGGCAATGGAAGAGGCGGCGAGCGGGCTGTTCGCTCGGGTAGAGAGTCTGTTGACCGAGAGGTCGGCGGTGCACATTGCAGGAAAGGACAATGTGAAGGCAGACTTCCTCAGTAGGGTTCGAGTAGATGCAGGGGAGTGGGAACTGCCTCTCAATGTCTTGGCGCTGATAGTAGTTCGTGGAGGGATGCCATGCGCGGTGGCGACCTTCCTGTCAGCGCAGGCCTGCCGGTTCTTCTGCAGGAGGCGAGCAAGAATCTCGGAGGGTATCGCAGCGCTCTTGCATCTGTGGTCATCCGCATGTCTTCTATAGGTCTTTCCTCCGTGGGGTTGGTAGGCCAAGTACTTCAGTAAGTCGGAGCTCACCCGGGAAGGGTGCTTCTGGTGTCGTTCAGCGGGATGAGAAGCCATGGTGCACAGACCTCGTGCGTGCCCTAATTGGACACCACTGGCGGCGACCGGCAAGGCCGGATTTGTTTATAGGGGTCTGTCTTCCTGCCTCAAGTGGATCGGTTCTCGCTTGCAGTATGGCCTTTGAAGGAGTCAGGAGTCAGTCTAAGGATGAAAGGTCATTCGGCATCAGTAGTTGCCACGCTGCTTAGAGCACGGAGACGGTTCTCTTCACGGGCGTATGTGCGGGTCTGGTGTACAGTTGAGGTTGGTTGTTCGACATATTAGTTTCGAGCATCCTCTGTCTCTGTTCCTGCTATATTAGGTTGACTGCAGGACGGCTTTGCTAGAGGTCAGACAGCCAGTCCCTGGTGCATTCAATGAGCGACTCTTCCCTGTTATCGCAGCAAGGTTCAGGAGGTGGCTCTCGAAGCTCATGTTGAGGTGGTACGGTTCTGAGGGCGGTCTCTAGATTACGGCCGTCGCTTGGAGTCCTAGTTCCACCCTGGGATCTCAATTTGCGTTGGCAGCGTTATCCAAGCCACCCTTTGAGTTGTTGCTTCGGGCTTCAGTGAAGGACTTGTCGTTAAAAAAAAAAGAAAAAAAAAAGGTATTTCTGGTGGCAATCTGTTCTGCTAGGCGTGGCTCGGAGTTGTAAGCGTTGTCATGTAGAGATCCGCTCTCGTCCTTCTCGAGGGAGAAGGTAGTGCTGAGTCCGGTTCCACCCTTTTTTTTTGCCTGAGCTGGTGTCTCCCTTTCTCTTGACTCAGGCAGGGTACTTGTTAGTTCTGCGGTTCCTAGATTGAGGTAACTGTTCCGCAGTTTCGCCGTTTTGAATAGAAAACAGGAAAAAAAAAAGGGGTGTTCTGTCGTTTGGTTGAAGGTGCTGCAGTGTTTTCGCAAGTCGGACCGGCGGTTGGTGGTGTTCGGAGGTGTGCGCAAAGGGGAGACGTGGCTACGGCTTTTATTGAGGTGGTTGCTTTCGTCTCTCCGTTTCAGGGTCAATCCGTGCCTGCAGGTTTGTGAGCGTTTTGCTTCAGAGCGCAAGCGTGTTCCTGGGTGGGGTACAGTTGGTCCCGCCAGGAGAAATTTGGAGGGTGGCGTTTTGGTCGTCTTTACATACGTTCAGTAGGCGCTTCCATCTGGAGGTCGCAGTAGCTAATGAGGCCTGTTTTGGGTCCGAGGTGTTGTGTGTCGGCGGGTTCAGTCCCTCCCAATGATTACTGCTCTGGCACATCCCAGAGGTAGAGGACTGAACTGGAGGAACGATAAGGAAATCATAATTACTTACCTGGTAATTGTAGTTCCTTGAGTGACGACAGTTCAGTCCTCCTTCCCGCCCAGTTTGTTTAGCAGGGATCCAGGAGTGATTAAAGACGGAAGAATGTACAGGTAGGTGTCACCTCTTTTACGGTATGGCTAGTTTCCCTATCTTAGTAGTACGGTGGGGGGGTAAGAAAGCCGTGCCGGAGGAGGCTTATTTGCTATGGTTAGTTAAGTTGTTCTTGTTATTCGGTAGGCTACTTATTTGTTTCTCCCTTGAGTCTGCTTTGTTAATAGTTCACACTGGGAAGGAAGTCAAGGAGCAGCAGGCTATATGCAGTGATGTCACAATTCTGACAGACCAGTCTCCAGGCTGCAGGAGGAGATTGACAACCCAGAGGTAGAGGACTGAACTGTCGTCATTCAAGGAACTACAATTACCAGGTAAGGGTCAATTATGGGGGAGTGGCTGTTAGCTAAGATGGCGGCGATAGCATTTTCCTAACAAGATGCCTAAGCGGAAGGGCAGGCAGAAGGCTTCTCCCGCGAAGTCTCAGCCTGCGATTACCTCAGGTCCTATGGATCGTTTTGTCCATCTTTCTGAGCAACAGATTGGGGAGATTCGAGTGGGAGCTGTAGCCCCAGTGGAGGTGAGCTCGGAGCTGCTTGCCCTGGAGGTAACTCTCTCCCCCGACAAACGGTACCCTCTGTCCTGGATTGCTGGTCCGGAGCCTCCTCTTGTGAGAGTAGGCGTGACTTCACCAGAGGATGTGAAAGTGGCGTCTAAGGAGCGGGCCTCGCCTCAGGAAAAGCACGGTGGTCATCTTTTGCAACCCGGGACTCTCCCTGTAGTGGGAGTTTCGGCTCTGGAGGGAGTGCAAAGAGGTGAAGAAGTAGCGGAGGTGCAGGAGTCCTCTTTGGTGTTACCTGTGCTTGAGGGTTTTGCTTTGAAGCGCCCGAAAGTTATTTCCTTGGATGTTATATGGGAAGCTTTATCTCAGTTAATCTCCAGGAAGAAGCAGGAATGAGTCCTCACATATGGGTACGTCGGAACCGACGGAGCCTGCGCGGGAAAGCTTCCCAGAAAGGAAAGCTTTTGGGGCCTCCCACAGCGCATGCGCGCTGCCTTCCCGCCTTCCTGACCAACTCTCCTCAGTTCTTCTTTTTCCGCGGAGCCAGCAGGTCGTGTTCCTGTCACCGCTGAAGAAGTTGTTATTTTAATTTGTTTCTTTGGCCGCATGTCTGCCTTCCCCGATTCCGGACCGGTACCGCCGGTCTTTTTTCTTTATTTCTTAAAAAAAAACCAAAAAAAAAACCATATCTTATTTTTCCCCACTTGGTGTGTTTGTTCTGTGAGGCCTCTAGGCCTTCACAGAATTCTCCCTCATGGAGAAACAAGCCTCTGGTTTTAAAAAATGCACCAAGTGTAGCGGTACTATATCAGTCACAGACACCCATGAATGGTGTCTTAAATGTTTGGGGCCTGACCACTCCATTCCGGATTGTCCATCCTGCTCTCTGATGTCCAAGCGTGGCTTACAGAACCGAGCAGCCAAGTTTCATATGCTGTTTTCTACAGATACTCCAGCATCAGCATCCTCCAGGTCTTCCTCTCCTGATGGATCTCAGGTAACCAAACATTCTTCCGGCAGGTCCTCAAAGGGCAAATCTCCCTCTAAGCATTGAGACGCCCTTGGGCTTGACCCTGAGGACCCTGCCCCAGCCAAACAACCCCGGCGGGAAGCTCCGGCTTCCAAAGCTCCTCCTATGGGGTTACAGGTTGACATCGATGGCACGGCCTCGACCGATCACCTGTTAGACTGCTCTGGGGTACCGGCCCATACAGGTAACGACATCCAGGCAGTTGTGGCGTCTATGGATAATACCGTTCAATCCATGCAGCAGGCCATAATGGCTTTTATTAAAGCTGCAACGCCCTCGGTACCGCACCAAGCGGTTCCACTTCCGGTTCTGGTACCACAACCGATACCGGTACCCAGAGCATCCACTTCCACCAGGATACCGATACCGATTCCGGTTCCCGGTTCCGGGGTTTATCCCGATACCGATCTGGTTCCGGGTACGCCCGATGTGGATACTGGTCGATACGCGTATCGATCTTTGGAAGCTAATAGGCGATACTTCGAGTCTTCTGATGATTCTGATACCTCAGAAGACTCTGCTGAAGTATCTCTTACTCTTCCTGAGGAGCCCTCTTCTCCAAAGAGGAGAATGTCTCCTCCAGAGGATTTGTCCTTTCAAGACTTCATTCTTGAACTAGCCAAGGGGCTCTCAGTTTCAGTAACCTCTGAAAAAGAACCTAGAGCAAAAAAAATTAGATATTTTGGGATACTCTAAGGTTCCCAAAGAGGCAGTCACCTTGCCCATCCATGAAATTCTTCAAGAACACATGATGGACTTATGGGAGACTCCTCTCACCTTATCTCCACATTCTCGTCGTTTGGACACCATGTATCGTGTCCCTCCTTCTCCTGGTTTTCAAAAAACTCGGCTTCCTCACCACTCTATTGTGGTACAGTCAGCTATGAAAAGGATAAAGAGTACCAAAAGACACTCTTCCACTCCCCCAGGAAGAGAATGTAGGACTTTGGATGCTTTTGGTAGGAAAATCTTCCAAGCCAGTATGCTTATTGCCAGAATCAATTCATACAGCCTCTATATGGGCATGTTTCTGAAGGAGATTGCACTGAAGATACGCCATTTCCTCCCCTTTATCCCAGAGGATAGGAAGGAGGAATTCCTTTTGTTAAAGCATACCCAAGATGTTTCAAAGTTCTCCAACAGAGCTGCCTTTGACTCCTTTGAGGGTGCTAGCAGAGCCTCAGGCATTGCCATAGCTGCTCGCAGAATTGCTTGGCTCCAGGCTTCTGACCTAGAACCCTGGGTCCAAGATGGGTTGGGCAATCTGCCCTGTACAGGTGAAAATCTGTTTGGCAAGGAGTGGCAAATCAAAGCCACTCAAATGGATGCAGAGAATGCTGCTTTAGATAGACTTTCTAAGTCTACCTCTACCCCTGCCAAGAAAAAATCTTTTAAGAAGCCTTTCTACAAAAAGACCAGATTTTCCACAAATACTGGCCAACAATCTTCCCAAGTTCGCTTTGCTCCTAAGCGTCAGCAATCTAAACAGGCCAGGGCAAAACCTGCAGGGACTGCTACAGTTCAGCAGTCCCAACCTCCTCAGGGTTTTTGACTGACTTCTAGAGAATTTAACTTTTCTGGCTCTATAACAGCCAGAGCCTCTCACCATTCCAGGAAGGTTAACTCATTTTGCTCCCAGATGGGAGCAAATCACATCAGAACAGTGGACCCTCTCTATCATCAGAGAGGGCTACAAACTACATTTCTCTAGCCTTCCTCCCCATACCACGGTGAGACATTTCAATTCTCCCCCATCTCTCCTGCACCTGTTGGGTCAGGAGGTGACCACCCTTCTTGCCCAAAGGGCAATAGAAGCGGTTCCTCTTCTTCAACAGGGGTCAGGGTTTTGCTCCCCTTATTTTCTCATTCCCAAGAAAACAGGGGGATACAGACCCATTCTGGATCTGAGAGAATTGAACAAATTTCTATGCAAGGAGAAACTCAAGATGCTCTCTCTAGGTACTCTCCTTCCATACCTGCAGAGTCAGGATTGGCTTTGTTCTCTAGATCTAAAGGATGCGTACACGCATATACTCATCCATCCATCCCACAGAAAATTCCTACGGTTTCTGTTCCAAGGAAAACATTTCCAGTACAGAGTACTCCCCTTCGGTCTAGCCTCTGCTCCAAGAGTGTTCACCAAATGCATGTCAATAGTGGCTGCATTTCTACGCACCCTAGGAATTTTTGTTTTCCCATACCTGGACGACTGGCTCATCCGAGCTCCATCTCAGTCCGAGACTCAGACTTCCTTGGACCACACCAGACGCATACTGCAGTATCTGGGACTTGTCATCAATCTTCCAAAGTCTCAACTCACCCCTGCTCAGTCCCTAGAATTCATAGGGGCCTGGCTAGATACCACCACTGCAAGGGCCTATCTTCCTCAAGCCCGTTGCCACCGTCTAGTGCACTTGGCCTCTCAAACCCAGTCCAGAAACCACTTGACTGCCAGGGAGTTGCTACAACTGCTAGGCCACATGGCATCCACAGTTCATGTGGTGCCTTATGCTCGCCTGCATATGAGAGCAGCTCAATGGACTTTGTCCACCCAGTGGACTCAAGCATCAGGAGCTCTCTGACCAAATAGCAACCTCAAAACGTCTCTTTTGGTCTCTCCAATGGTGGATGTCCACCCAAAATCTGTTGTTGGGGGCCCCCTTCCAACCTTACCCCAAGCAACCCTCACAACAGATGCCTCCCAAATGAGTTGGGGAGCTCATCTCCAAGACCTCTCCACTCAGGGCACTTGGTCTCCACAGGAGACCACCCTTCATATCAACCTTTTTGGAACTGCGAGCAATTTTCCTTGCTCTCAAGGTCTTTCATACCCTCCTCAACAACATGACAGTCCTTGTTCATACCGACAATCAAGTAGCCATGTTTTACATAAACAAACAAGGAGGGACTGGCTCTCTGTCGCTTTGCAACGAAGCTCTAAGATTGTGGGCCTTCGCCAGAGAGCATCAAATCCATCTCCTGGCAGTATACCTCCCAGGAATCCAAAACTCTTGGGCAGACAGACTCAGTCGAGTTCTGCTTCCACATGAATGGTCCCTGCACATGGATCAGGTACTCAGAATCTTCCAGGAATGGGGGACCCCGGACATAGACCTATTTGCAAGTCCGTGGAATGCCAAACTTCCCCGGTTCTGTTCCAGAATTCCGTGTCAGGGAGCTCAGGCCAAGGATGCCTTCCTCCTTCATTGGGGTCAGGAATTCCTCTATGCCTTTCCACCCATTCCTTTGATTCCCAAGACTCTGTTCAAACTTCAGAGGGACCAAGGATCTATGATCCTCATAGCTCCATGCTGGCCACGCCAAGTGTGGTACCCTCTACATCTGCATCTCTCCCAAGCCCCCTCCCTGGACTTGGGAGCTGCCCCAGACCTTCTGTCTCAGGAGGAGGGGACTTTGTGGCACCCAAACCCCAAGTCCCTTCACCTCAGAGCTTGGTTACTGAAGGCCTAGACCTTCAAGACTCCAATCTTTCTCAGCAAGTGAGGGATATCCTCCATGTCTCTAGGAAACCTTCCACTAGGCGTTCTTACGCTTTTAAATGGAAAAGATTTTCCATTTGGTGTGCTCAAAAGGGTCTTGACCCTTTAGCACTACCTTTAAATTCTTTACTGGAATATCTCCTGCATCTCTCCAATGCAGGCCTTAAAACGAATTCAGTACGGGTCCATTTGAGCGCTCTTGCAGCATCCCTTAAACCTCTCAATGGACAACCTGTTTCCTCTCATCCTCTTATTGCAAGATTTATGAGAGGCCTAACTTTAACTAAGCCTCCCATTCGCCCTCCTCCGGTAGCATGGGACTTAAACTTGGTTCTTGGTCAGCTTATGAAGCCACCCTTTGAACCCTTAGCCACTACCTCCTTGAAATTTCTTTCTTGGAAGGTTATTTTCCTCATTGCAGTCACCTCAACTCGCCGTATCAGTGAACTGCAAGCCCTAGTGGCTAATCCCCCTTATACAAGGTTTCATCATGATAAGGTGGTCCTTAGGACTACTCCCCACTTTATGCCTAAAGTGGTCTCCCCTTTTCATCTTAATCAAGAGGCATATCTACCTGTCTTTTTTCCGGCTCCTCATGCATCCAGTGCAGAGAGGAACCTTCATACTCTGGATTGTAAAAGAGCTCTTGCCTTTTACCTCCACAGGACACAGCAACATCGAAAGTCTTCTCAGCTTTTTGTTGCTTTTGATCCTTCTCATTTAGGACTTCCAGTCTCTAAAAGAACACTGTCCAATTGGATTGCTCAGTGTATCACTTTTGCTTACCAAAGTAAGAACCTTTCTCTAGAGGGCTATGTCACAGCTCACAATGTGAGAGCCATGGCCACCTCTATGGCTCATCTTCACTCTGTATCCATCGATCAGATCTGTCGAGCAGCCACCTGGGCCTCGGTTCATACCTTTACAGCCCATTACTGTTTGGACAAGGACTCCCGCCGGGATGCCTTGTTTGGTCAGGCTGTCCTCAGACACCTGTTCCATTCTTAATCAGCTCCTGCTCACCTTCCCTGTATGGATGCCTGAGATCCATAGGAAGATGAGCATCCCTTCTGGGTCTCATACCCTTGGGGGGGGGGATCTCCCCGGCATCTTAGCTAGGGAGTCCCCATATGTGAGGACTCATTCCTGCTTGTTCCTGGAGTTAGCACAGTTACTTACCTGTAATAGGTGATCTCTGGGAACAGCAGGAATTAGTCCTCACAACCCACCCACCTCCCCTAGGAGTTGTATCCCTCTCTCTCTCTTTCCTTTCCTCTCTCTATTGTCTCAGCTTTAAACTCGAACTGAGGAGAGTTGGTCAGGAAGGCGGGAAGGCAGCGCGCATGCGCTGTGGGAGGCCCCAAAAGCTTTCCTTTCTGGGAAGCTGGGGAGCTTTCCCGCGCAGGCTCCGTCTGTTCCAATGTACCCATATGTGAGGACTAATTCCTGCTGTTCCCAGAGATCACCTGTTACAGGTAAGTAACTGTGCTTTCTCTGCTGTGACTCAACAAGTGGAACTGACTATTTCACGTTTGGAACACTTGGAAACCCTATCTGGTGGATTTCGTAGCGACCTGGCTGACATTCGTGAGAAGTTGGTAACTGGGGAGCAGAAAGTTGAACGGGTTTCTTTGCTCACTGACTCTATTATGAAAGATAATATGGCAATGAGAATGAAATTGGAGAATATTGAAAATGTTGTGCGAGTGTCAAACTTGCGCTTATTGAATTTTCCAATAGTGCCTGAAATCTCCCCTATAGAATTGTTCAAGAAGTATATGCATGAGATTTTGTTAGTGCCTACTGATTTAACTCCTCCAATTGTAAAAGCATATTTTTTGCCTGTGGGGAAAAAAGGTAGATCAGCGAGCAGTGGGTTCAGTGGCAATGGAGGTGCTAGATGTTTCTGCCTTATTGCAATCACCAAAGGAAGAAAGTTTCAAGCTCTCTACTATGTTGGTCTCCTTTGCTATTCCATCAGATAGGGATTGGATACTGAAATTATACTTTAAGAGACGTTCCGTTATGTTTATGGGTAAAAAGATTGTGGTATTTCCAGATGTTTCTAGAGAGACGCAAAAGAGGCGCAGAGCTTTTTTACTTCTTAGGCCTGCTGTGCTTCAATTAGGTGCTTCCTTTATATTGAGGTTTCCTTGCAAATGTATCATTTACTTTAGACAGACTAAATGTCTTTTTTTTTCAACCAGAGGACTTGATTTCTTTTGTTTCCTCTTGTGCAATAATAGCTTCTTCGCCTCTCGAGTAAGAGTTTGTCTTATAATAGGTTTTTGCTCACTATCGCTGCTTAAATTCCCTTTTTATTTTTCTGATACATTGTCTAGGTTCGAGGTTTTTCGCCTGCCCTCGTTCCTTTTTGTAGTGTTACTCCCCCTATATTGTGGGCTAACTATACTCTTGTCGCAGTTTGTATTAATTTCTTATTTTATTGATTGTTTCTTTGTTAAAAATTTTCTGTTCTACAAGTAGTAGCTTTTCTGTACAAGCTTGCTTGATTGTAATTGTAAAATTCATAAAAAAAAAAAAAATTACCAGGTAAGTGTAATTATCATTTACTCACCTGTAACAGGTGATCTCCGGGAACAGCAGGAATTTAGTCCTCACAACCCACCCACCTCCCCTAGGAGTTGTGTGTCTCTATCTCTCTCTCTTCCCTCTCTCTCTCTCTCTCTCTTTGTCTCAGCTTTAAAACTCAACTGGAGAGAGGCAGTTGGGAAAGGCGGGAAGGCAGTACGCAGGTGCTGTGGGATGTTCCCAAAAGCTTTCTGATTGGACGCTGGGGAGCGTTCCCGCGCAGGCTCCGTTGGTACCGACGATACCCATATGTGAGGACTAAATTCCTGCTGTTCCCGGAGATCACCTGTTACAGGTGAGTAACTATGCTTTCCCTGAAAATAATCCACTCCCATGCTTGGTTTGGGCCGGGCAGGTGTAAATAGTTCACTGATGTGTTTTTTCATGGGAACCACACATGCATGGTGGCATCTCCCAAAGGCTTTCTTTGAAAGCTGGGGAGATGCTTCCATGAGAGCTCTACTGGTGCCGACATCACCCATCTGTGAGGACTGATTCCTGCTGTCCTTGGAGGACACCTGTTACGGGTGAGTAACAATGCTTTCTATCATTTGCATGCAGGTATTTCAGAGTTTGATTTGTTCATATTAAGAATTTGGTTATCAGATGAGGGGTAATTTGGAATTTTTCAACTTTGCTCCTTTCTTAGACATCTGGGTTACTTTTTACCTTTATTGGAACCTCTCTATCGGGATGCCCTAACGTCCGTGTGTTGCATTTATTTTGAGATATGCTTGGAAGTGTATTGTAAAAAGAGGGATTAGACATATCTTATATGGCTTTGTTTTTTTTTTTATTCTCCTCGGCTACTTTTCTGTCTAATAAGATTGTGGGAACCTTTTACCCTGAAAGAGTGATGGCATTGTATTTAAAGATATGGGTGTGGTCTAGCTAATGCTATTCCTTTGCATTTTTTACTACTTTAATTTCTCCTTTTGAGCATTTGTCCCCAGAATGTGGTGATGGACTATTAAGAATTAGTGGAGGTTGCATTATTCTTTTATTTTTTTATTTCCTAAGTGTTTTTCATCCTACTTGTAGTTTAAATATGCTTCTTTCCTTAGCAGAACTCCAGTCCAGTCCCTTTACTCTCGGGTTGCGTAACCCTTCCAGCAGCTTGGAGGCTGAGCCCATCATCGTTTTGATGATGGTGATATAAATACCACTGGCACCACCCCCAGGCACCAGTATTCTCAGCCTCCAAGCAGCTGGAGGGTTACCGTAAGCCAGGAGCTTACTGGTTCTTAGTTTCTTTAATACCATTTTTATTTTTCATTTCTTTAATTTCTTTAGTTTTCCCTTTATTTGAGGGAATTCTTTCTGTAGTCAAATCGCTTGGCTTCAATTTCTTTCCTCCCCTCCCCCCTTCCCGGTTCTCCCGAGGCCTTGGGAAGGAGATGGTTTATTGAGCAGCAGGGCACCCGGTTCTTCGGCTCCTGCCCCGCTCTCTGTTGCCCCGCGCCGAAGCCCCCGTGGTGGGCTGAGCGCTAGAGCGCACCCCTACGCAAAAACCCCGGATCAGGGACGGAGCACCGAGATCAGCATCGCTTCTCTCCCTACCGCGCTGCCGCCTCGCGCTTGCAGCGGCTCCACAGCCCGGGCGCTAGCGCGCTACAGACATCTACACACGCCTTCGGAGATCAACGACGCTGCTCTCTCTGCCTCGCGGCCGCCTCGCGCTTACAGCGGCTACTCGGGCTGAGCGCTAGAGGCGGCGGAGGGTCGTCAAGGTCATTCTTCTAACAGCTGCGGGACCCGACGACTAGAACAAGCTCGCAGACCACACGCACTGACTCCACGTGGACGAGGCCTACCACGTGGAGTCTATCGGCAGCCAGCAGGCCCAGCGGCAAGAGCACGGCCCGCAGAGCAGCAAGTCAACGAAACCGGAAGTATTGCAGAGACTCTAGATTACTTGCTGGGTTCCTAATTTAATTTATCCAATTTATGTGATTTATTTAATTTATTGATTTCTTGATTTATTGTTTGGGGCTGGGTTAAGGCCTCCCCCCCCCCCCCCCACCCGGACATAGAGAGATCTTTGTGTTGGGCCCATTGAGTTCCAGTGAATTAATTTCAGTTTCTACAATCCCAGTTAGGGGGGAAAAAGGATGACAGGAAAACTACGCTGCCCATCGCAGAGTTGCGGATTCTGAGGCTGGGGTCTGCCAGGGCTGTGCTGCAGAAGCAGTTTCTGTTGAGCAGGAGATTCAGCTATCCATGGATCAGGCTACTCAGGGCTCCCAAGCACCCAGGGAGAGTGGAAGGGATTTTTCCCACACTCCTCCGCCGGCTACATCTGCCGGCCCAGGCCCCTCTCAGCCCCCTCCTCCTCCTTCAGGTGGCACGGTGGGAGGATGGGAGCATTTTTCTCCAGAATTTGTACTTCTGCTTCATAAAGCTTATTGTATGCGTCAGCAGGGATTCACGGAGACCCCACTGTCGAATGAAGGTAGCCGGCCCGGGCCAGGGAAGACAAGCTCCCATGGCTCCGGAGCACCCCCTAAGCGCTCTAGGCTAATGGGCGACGAACCTCTCATGCCTCCTTCTCCTTCCACTCCTGATGAGGAGGGCTCAGACAGAGAAGTGGGGGAGGAAGAGGAAGAGCTTGAAGAGGGGGAAATTCCAGAAGAACAACATGCCCGGATAGTTAGAGTATTCCGCCGGGAAGAGCTCCCAGCCTTGATTAATGAATCCTTGAAGGTGCTTAATATGGCCTCGGACATACCTACAGAGGAGGAAACGTTGGAAGATCCTTTGATACAAGCCGTCAGAAAAACACAGAAGGTCTTTCCGGTCCACAGGGTAGTACGCCAGATGATCCAGGAGGAGTGGAATCAACCGGAGTCCAGTCTAAGGGGGGTCAGGGCCATGTCTCGCCTGTACCCGGTACCAGAAATGGGCAAGGATCTGCTGAAGTCTCCAAAGGTAGACGCGGTGGTTTCTGCGGTGACAAAGAAGACGACCATTCCGGTTGAGGGTGGCGCAGCACTTAAAGATAGTCAGGATAGAAAGCTTGACTCGTTACTGAAGCAAGCCTTTGATATTAGTGCCCTCGCCCTGCAGGCCTCAGTGTCAGGAGCATGGGTAGCAAGAGCCTGTCTGAGGTGGGCACAACAGCTCCAACTAATGGATGGCGCTGCTTCCGACGCGCAAGCTAGTGCTACGCGCCTGGAGTCTGGTTCGACCTTTCTAGCAGATAGTCAGTACGACCTTATTAGGAGCCTGGCCAAGAATATGGCCTCGGTGGTAGCAGCCAGGAGATATCTATGGCTACGCAATTGGGTAGCGGACCCCTCCTCGAAGGCTCGCCTGAGTCGCCTTCCATTCAAGGGAAAGTTGCTGTTTGGTGAGGACCTGGAAAAGTTGGTGAAGGATCTTGGAGAGTCTAAGGGAGGTAGACTTCCGGAGGATAGACCTAAACAAAACCGTTCGGGCCCTGTGCGCATCCAACAGAGGGATTTTCGCAGGTTTCGAGCGACCAGACAGAATTTTTTTCCTAGGGGCCGCTCCTTGCCTAGAGGTCAAGCCTTCCGAGGGTTTCGAGGAGCAGGAAGAGGCTTTGGGACCTCCGCCTCATCCTCAGGCCCTAGAAAAACACAATGAGTCTGCGGGGGCCCAGGAGAAAGCGCTGCTGGTGGGGGGCCGGTTAAGGCAGTTCCTTCCCGACTGGGCCCGAGTCACATCGGATCGTTGGGTACTGGAAGTAATCAGAGAGGGTTATGCCCTCGAGTTCACAAAGAGAGTTCCCCCAGCCTTTATGCTGTCTCCCTGCGGCTCTCCAGAAAAGAGAGCAGCAATAGAAGACACCCTTTCAAGGCTGATCGAGCTGGGAGCAGTGACCCCCGTCCCGAGAGACCAATACGGTTCCGGTCGATACTCGATCTATTTTTGTGGTACCAAAGAAAGAAGGGTCCTTCCGTCCAATCCTGGACTTAAAGCAGGTCAATCGTTGCCTCTCCGTTCCTCATTTTCGGATGGAGACCCTGAGGTCGGTCATTGCAGCGGTAAGACAGGGGGAGTTTCTAACGTCGCTAGACCTGACGGAAGCATACCTACATATCCCGGTCCGAAAATCCCATCAGCAGTTCCTGAGATTTGCAGTGCCGAGGGGTCACTTTTCAGTTCCAAGCTCTTCCTTTTGGCCTAGCAACAGCTCCCAGGACATTCACCAAGGTAATGGTAGTGGTGGCCGTGTCCCTTCGCAAGGAGGGGATTCTTGTACACCCATACCTGGACGATTGGCTGATTCGGGCAAAGTCCGAGTCGGAGAGTCTTGCAGCTACAGCCAGGGTGGTGGAATTCCTGGAGGAGTTGGGTTGGGTCATCAACCGGGCAAAGAGCAGATTAATCCCCTCGCAGGAGATCGATTACCTCGGAGCAAGATTCAACACAAGGAGAGGAAGAGTTTACCTGTCAGAACAGAGGTTACGAGACCTGAGGAGGCCTAGTCTCTCACTTCCTTGCAAGGCGGATCCCTACTGCCTGGCATTACCTTCAGCTGCTGGGCACAATAGCGGCAGCAATAGAGGTAGTACCGTGGGCCAAGGCACACATGCGTCCGCTTCAACGCGCATTGTTACGACGATGGTCCCCTCAGCACCATCCATTATCCATGCAGCTGCCCTGCCCTCTTCAGATCAGAAGGTCCCTCCTCTGGTGGGAGTGCCCAAAGAACCTTGGATGCGGGATGCCTCTCGATCCACCACAATGGATACAACTAACGACGGATGCAAGCCTTGCAGGATGGGGTGCTCATTGCGAGGGACAGTTCGCACAGGGGAGCTGGACCCCGAGGGAATCTTGGTGGTCCATCAACAGGTTAGAGCTGAGGGCAGTGGCGTTGGCACTCAGAGCTCTCGAGCCCTTGGTGCGGCTGAGGGCAATCCGCATACTCTCGGACAATGTCACCACAGTGGCCTACATCAACCGCCAAGGGGGGACGAGCAGCCCCCTGCTGGAGAAGGAGGCAGACAGCCTCCTGCAGTGGGCTGAAACGCATCTATTAGACCTGTCAGCTCAACACGTGGCGGGAACAGACAATGTGACGGCCGACTATCTCAGCAGGCACAAGATAGACCACGGAGAATGGGAGCTAGCGCAGGAAGTGTTCGACCAAGTGGTGGCCCTTTGGGGGGCGCCGACCATGGACCTCATGGCGCGCTACGAAACGGCCAAAGCAAGCCGGTTCTTCAGTCGAAGAAAGGAAAGGATATCGGAAGGCCTGGATGCCCTGGTCCAGAAGTGGCCTTCGGAAGGTCTCCTGTACGTGTTCCCGCCCTGGGCCCTCATAGGGAGAGTTCTAAGATGAATAGAGGCCCACCCAGGTCTGGTAATCCTCATAGCTCTGGATTGGCCTCGTCGACCATGGTATGCAGACCTGGTGAGACTAACGGCTCTTCGACCCTGGAGGCTCCCCGACAGAAAGGACTTGCTACGGCAGGGTCCAGTACTCATGCCCCACGTGCATCGATTCTCGCTTACGGCTTGGCCATTGAGAGGGCTTGGCTCGTGAAGCGAGGTTATTCGGCTTCGGTAATTTTGACCCTGCTGAACGCTCGTAAACGTTCGACCTGCCTATCCTATGTCAGTATGGCGCATATTCGAGGCGTGGTGCTCAGACCACCATAAGAAACCCTCAGAAGCCTCAGTTCCGGAGGTCTTAGAGTTCCTACAAGCAGGTTTCGAGAGAGGTTTGTCGCACAGCTCGTTACGGGTTCAGCTAGCGGCCATTTCTTGTTATAGAGGAAAGGTTCGGGGCAAGTCTCTAGGGGATCCACACGGATGTGGGCAGATTCCTGAGGGCGGTCAAGCGCTTACAACCGCAACAAAGATCAGTGATCCCACCCTGGGACTTAAACCTAGTTTTGGATGCTCTAACCAGGGAACCCTTTGAGCCTTCAAAGAGTTCCTCCCTAAAAGACTTGACTTTGAAGACGGTATTTTTGGTAGCTATTTGTTCAGCTAGGAGAGTTTCGGAACTCCAAGCTCTCTCGTCTCGGCCTCCCTTCCTGTCGTTTTTCAAGGAAAAGGTCATCTTACGGACGGTTCCTTCCTTCCTACCCAAGGTCACCTCCCCCTTTCATGTGAACCAAACAGTCTCCCTCCCGTCCTTCGCAGGAGAATCTCAGGAAGGAGAGAGAGAGTACCAAACTGCGTCTACTATTTATTTATTTATTTAACTTTCTTATATACCGCGTTCTTCTGCATCAACGCGGTTTACATTAAAACATAACCGTCCAGCACAGATGGTCTGCACTGGCTTCACAATATAACAAGGGGTATATGTACAGGTAATAACAGGGTAACTATGTACACATATATACAGGTAAATTGCAATATACGTTTGGAGAAGAATCAAATGTGTTCCATTAGCTCAAGTGTGTAATAGTTGATGACAGGGTGATAAGAGATGCTATTTGTCGGGGGGATCCGTGTCAGGCACGCTTGGTTCCTGGCTCATATGCTTGTAACTCACATAAAGTGCTGAGACGGTATCTCTCACGCACAGCATCCTTCCGCAAGTCCGAACGGCTCTTCGTTCAATTTGGAGGGCCGCACAAAGGGGAAGCGGCGGCCAAGGCGTCCATTTCTAGGTGGATCAGGGAGACCATTGCCTCTGCCTACATCCTCAAGGGGAGGCAGGTCCCAACGGGTCTTCGTGCGCATTCAACTCGGGCGCAGTCGGCCTCCTGGGCAGAGCATAGCTTGGTTCCACCGATAGACATCTGTAGAGCGGCTACCTGGTCCTCTCTGCATACTTTTTCCAAGCACTACAGACTGGATGTCCAGAGTAGAGCAGACACCAGATTTGCGGGTGCGGTACTTCGGTCCGGGCTGGCGAACCCCACCCAGGTATGAACTGCTCTGTTACATCCCGAGAGTAAAGGGACTGGACTGGAGTTCTGCTAAGGAAAAAGTAATTAGTCCTTACCTGCTAATTAGTGTTCCTGAAGGAACTCCAGTCTAGTCCCTGATCCCGCCCAGGTTCGGTTTTCTAGGGGTCAGAAGAGAATAAAGGACCGAAGTCGAGACACGGAGCGGGGCAGAAGCTGGAAACTCCATGAGAAAGAGCCCAGCGGCGGGGCCAAGAGAGAGGGAGGTTAAGGGAGGAGTGCCCAAAGTTGGGTCGGCCTCGGGGGAGCCTTCTCCCTCCCCCCCCCCCCTCTCCTCCTTACCATTGTCCTGTCAGTCTTAAAAAAAAAAAAAAAAAGGGGTGTTTGTTCCTTGTTTGCCTTCTTGTTTCATTAGTTTGGGTTTGTTTACGCATTATAATTCGGGTACCTATCAGGACTGCTTTTTCATCAGATTACTGGTGCCTGGGGGTGGTGCCAGTGGTATTTATACCACCATCATCAAAACGATGATGGGCTCAGCCTCCAAGCTACTGGAAGGGTTACGCAACCCGAGAGTAAAGGGACTGGACTGGAGTTCCTTCAGGAACACTAATTAGCAGGTAAGGACTAATTACTTTTTATTCTGCTAGGCCGATCCAGATGAATGGATTATGCTCCCTTGCCAGCAGGTGGAGGCAGACTTGAGCATTTTTCAGTGATGTCATCGGAAGTATATCTCAGTGGTTCTCAACCCAGTCCTCTGGGACCCCCAGGCCAGTCAGGTTTTCAGGATATCCACAATAACTATAGGGGAATATTCACCCCCTACAGCTCAACCCAGATTTGCTCATTCTAGTCAATTTCAGTGTTCATATAGATGCTCCTACTCGTCCTAAGGAGAGAGTGTTTCTTGCTGCTGTTTGCTGATTTGTCTCTGCTGCAGCATGTTCGGTTTCCCACACATTGTGCTGATCAAACATTAGACCTCATCATGACATCCACTGCTTCCCACCTGTCTGGCTTATCGAGCACGGCTCTTCCCTGGACTGATCACCGTGCCGTCTATTTTCAGATACCCTGCTCTGTCTGGTACTCCGAATTCTGGGTCCGTTCTCTATTCTAGGTCTCATATCACTGCAGATATGTTACAGGATTTTTCCTCTTTCAACCAGTTAGTCCCTCCCAGTTTTTGACACCTTTATCAGTGGATGAACAGGTGTCCATTCAGAACACTGCTCTCAGAAAGACACTTGACTCACTAGTGCTTGTATGCCATACTCGACCTCTCCATAAACCTTATAGACAGTCCTGGTTTCATTCTGGTCTCTTTGTTCTCTGAAGTCAGATACGTAGAGCAGACTGTATCAGGCATCGCTAGCGTACTCTGTCCTCTTCCATTTCATTCAAACAAGCTCATAATACTTATAGGCAGGCTATTCTTAGTGGCAAAAAGAAGCACTATGATGCTCTTTATAAACCATGCTAGTAATCGACCCAAGCAACTTTCTTCCGTGGTATCACATTTAGTTCACCGCCCGGTATCTACCCCTTCCTCTTCCGGATCTACAGCTGATGATCTGGCTTTTTATTTCTCTGGAAGGTATCTGATCTTCAGGCTCAGTTCTGCTTTCCTCAATCAGAATCTCCAAAATGCTCCTTTTGTGAGTCCTCTATCCTTTCGTCTGTCATGGCACCATGTATGCCAAACCTACCCTTTCCACAATGCTGGAAACATGCCATTATCCGTCGTCTAAAGAATCCTTCCCTTGATCTTTCCCTTCCTTCAAACTTTCGCCCTGTCTCCAATTTACCCTTTCTTTCAAAACTCCTTGAATAAGGAAAAAAAGTTATCGTCCCTCCAGTCCAGTCCCACACCTTCTGGGTAGTGCACCAAGCAGCTAGAGGGAAGGTAGTGAGCCAGGGTGCTGGGCTCACTGAGGAACAATTAGGGAGCATTTGTAGGATAGTGGTGTTCATCTTTTATTTGGGCTAAGGAACATTTTTTTATATCTTTCTTTATTTTCCAAAGAGAACAAAAAAAAAAAAAAGGAATAGAAGAAACAGAACAGTTTTAAATGGAAGGGGGCCCCCCACCCCCCTTGGCTGGTCGGGGTGTTGGGGAGGCCAGTAAGAGCTTTGGGGAATTTGTCAGCTCCTCATCCACCAATCGGGTGAGGAGCTGTCTGATCATCTCAGCACGGCAGTGTGGCAGACTGTCCCCGGAGGCCCCCTCAGTGCTGAAGTTGCGGTTTTTCAGCTGAGCGCTAAAGGGCTGGCAGGAAGACAAACAGCTGGATCTGGCAGTAGGTATTTGGTAAGCCTTGTTAGGGTTGCAGGCGGTGCCAGTGCTCTGTGGATTGCTTGATGAAGGAAAAGTGTGGGCGGGAAACTCTCGAGGCCTGGTTAATGCCGAAGGCCAACAATTGCGTGGCAGACACTCCGGGGCTGCGTGGGAAAGGCAGTGCTTGTGGCAGTATTATTTTTCTCTCACTCTCTCCCGCTTACACTGATTTCATTTGCAGTAGGGGGAATTACCAGCAGTTCCTCCGTTGTGAAGGGAACTTTAATTTAATTTATCAGGTTCTTGGATAGCAGTTTTAAAAAAAAGCCTGGAAGCAGAGTGCTGCTGCTGTTCATTTCTCTCGAGTGTCAGACGGGAACTGTACCTCCACTGACTTAAGGACAGTTTGGAGTCAGGCCAGGTTATAATCCGCGGTTCAACTCATGGTATGCCTGCCAGACCGCAGTGTTTGGTCTGTGGAACCCTAAGGGGTGCGGTTTCAGAAACAGGCATTTGTTAGGGGTGTGCGCAGGAGGCCGCCATGAAGGAGCAGACCCTGCAAGACCGGATAGCACAGGACAGTGCTCCCCCTCCATCTCAGGAGGGACTGGATGTGGCGAGTACTGAGCCGGCTCTGCAGCAGAATTCTCCTGCCCCCCCCCAGCCATTCAGGGACCTTCCACCTCTCAAGCCTTGAGTGAGGTGGGGATCCCTGTTTGTTTTTCTCCCCACAGTTTGTACTCCTTCTCCATGAGGCATTCTCTTTGTGCCAGCCGGGGGCAACGGGAAGTTCCTCTGTGCCAGGATGCAGCTCCAAAAGATTGCTGTATAAACATGAGGGGGAGCTGGGGATAGACCGGCGAAGAGACCCAGGCCTGCGGTGGAGGATCCGGGGCAGTCTTCGTTGTCCGAGCTCCTAGTGGGAGTGAATGACTATCTAGAGATGGAGATGGAGATGGATATGGACGAAGAGTTGAAGGAAGGGAAGATTCTGGAACAAGAGGACCAGGGGTGAATTGTGCGTGTTTTTTGTCGGGAGGAGTTGCTGGCGCTCATTCTGGAATCCTTGAAGGCACTGAATATGCCTGCCAGTCTTCTGGCAGGAGTCCCTAGAGGATCCGCTGTTGCAAGCGATGCGGAAGACGCAGAAAGTTTTTCTGGTCCTTAGAGTAGTAAAACAGATGATTCAGGATGAGTGGGATCTACTGGAGGTTGACTTAAAAGGTGAGAGCCATGGTGCGCCTCTATCCGGTGTCGGTTCAGGATCAGGAGCTCTTTCGGTCCCCGACGGTGGACACAGCAGTATCTGCGGTTACCAAAAAGACAACAATCCCGGTGGGAGGTAGTGCAGCACTTAAAGATGTCCAGGATAGAAAGTTGGACACCTTGTTAAAGCAGGCCTTTGATGTTAATGTCCTTTCGCTTCAGACCTCCATCTGCAGGGCCTGGGTGGCGAGAGCCTTCCTTCACTGGGCTCAGCGGGCATAGCAGCAAGAGGATCCGGATCAGTCAGGGGAAGGCTGCTAGACTAGAGTCAGGGGCAGCTTAACTGGTGACTATCCACTACGACCTCATCAGGGGCCTATCTAAGAGTATGGCCTCTGTAGTGGCGGCTTGCTGCTGGCTTGCTGCTAGCCATGAATGCAGAACTGGGCGACAGATAGTTCCTTATCGAGCCTCCAGCTTAGTCCTCAACGTATGGGTTGTGCACCTCCTCCTGCAGCATGAAGACTGGACCAATCAAACTTCAGCACCACCGGAATCAGCATACCAGGCATCTCTGGAACTCCAGTGTGTCCAGTCTTCATGCAGCAGGAAGACGTTAGTGAACCTAGCTGGGCTCACTAGTTAGTCAGTTTCCTTGTTTTTTTCCCTAGCTAACCTTTTGGGTTCTTTAATTTTTGTCCTCTTAGGACTTATTTTAATTTCTTAAGTTCAGGGGTTCCTGTGTCTTTAAATTTCGGTTTTTCATTTCGGCACTCCGGGGGGGGGGGGGGGGGGCCTGAGGAAGGTCTCTCTCCTGCCCAGCCTAAGCTGCTTCTGTTCCCTTGCCTGTCTGTCTCTGCTAATTAGGATCTCTGCCCCAAGGCTGTTCGGGGCAGAGCTCCTGCGGCGGCTGTACATCCAGCTCCTCTCCAGGGGGTAGAGAGGGTGCTGATTAAGTGCCGGTAAGTGCTGGCGGCTGCTGGCGGTCAGAGCCGGTCCTGTCCCGGTCCTCTGCGCCTCTGCCCAGCCCTTCTGGGGTTCCTTGCTGGTCTAGGGTTTTGATCGGGGGGCCTCCGGGTCGCGGCATTGCGGGGGTGCGGTGGTCGGCGGCGGCAGGACTTTGCTGGCCTCGGGCTGTTTCACGAGTAGCAAAAGCACGCCAAAGTTTTCATTGCTGCCGTGGCCATTTTGTGACTCGCGGTTTGTTTTTCAGCGTGTTTCTCACGCGGCGGTTTTCCTTCCATTTTCTTTGGTTGAGTTCATTTATTTTATTTTCTTTCATTTGCTTTCATTTTCTTTCTTTTATGTTAGTAGTTTGTTTCATTTTTGGTCCCCTTTCCTTCGGGGTGCATAGGTCCCGCGGCTAGGGGGGGGGGGATAGCGTTTGTCCTCTCCTCATCTTTGTTCTTCGCGGGGCTTTCGGTTTCTCATCAGCTATTTCTGTGTTTCCCAGCTATCGGGCACTGTCCTTTGGTGGGCCATCAAAAAAAAAAAAAAAAAAAGAGGCAGGGAACATTTTTCATTAAATCACTTCTATGACTCTGTTGCTAGCGGCTGCCCAGTTCCCTGCTGGTTCTTCTGGGTCAGTGTGCCATTTTTTTTTTCCTTTCAGCATTGAGGAGCTGTTTACGTAGCTTACAAAGCTGCAGCAGGGTGATTCCATGCCCGCGGGGTCCCTTTGTGTGATTTGTGGATCTCGGAGGGGTGCAGCTTCTGAGACGGGCATCTGTCAACGCTGTACCTCGGGGTGTCTCAGTATGGAGCAGCACCTGGAGAGTTCCTTGGCTGCGGCGGCGCAACCCGGTGCCGCAGCGGGGGAGTTGGAGTCGCCCCTGGAGGGGCCCTCGGGGATTCCTTCTGCGGGTTCTTTAGCCTCTGGGGGGCAGTCGGACATCGGGGGTGCCTTGCCCTTGGAGGAGTTTCCCCCCGATTTTATTTTGCTGATGCATCAGGCGTTCTGCCGTAGGCGCCAGAGTATGGGCACTACGCCACTTTCGGCGCCAGGGGTTATTGCCCCGTCCACGCCGGCGGAGAGTCCGTTGTCCAGCGACCGGGCACCTAAGCGACAACGGCTGCACGAACCCTTCCAGTTGGAGGCTGCGTGGCCTGAAGGTGGTGATCCGGATTTCGACCAGGAAGCGGATGGGGAAGTCTTGGAGGAGGGCGAACTCCCTGAGCCAGAGGATCAGGCAAAGATGATTCGGGTGTTCAGACGAGAGGAGTTGCCCGCTCTTGTTTCGGAGGCACTTCAGACACTTGGTTTGGCAGACGGTGCGGACCCCATCATTCAGGCGGTGCGTCACACAAATGTGGTTTTCCCCATTCACAGAGTGATTGATCAGATGATTCAGTCGGAGTGGGATACTCCTGAATCGGGTCTCAAGGGGGTAAAGATCATGCGTAGGCTCTACCCTATGTCGGACGCCGATCTTGAGCGTTTCCGTTCTCCGAAAGTTGATGCAGCTGTGTCGGCGGTGACTAAGAAAACCACGATTCCGGTGGAAGGTAGTGCGGCCTTGCGAGAGCCGCAGGACCGGAAAATGGACGGGCTGTTGAAACAGTCGTTTGAGGCGGACGCAATTGCGTTGCAGGCCTCCGTTTGTGGGGCTTGGGTTGCCCGTGCCTGTCTGCGCTGGGTTCAGCGGCTTCAACAAACGCCCTCCTTGGAGGCCGAAATGTTGGGTGAGCTCCACCGCTTGGAATCTGGATCGGCGTATTTGGCGGATGTCCATTATGATCTCATCAGAGCTCTTTCCAATAGCATGGCGTCCGTGGTGGCCTCCCGCAGAGCCCTTTGGTTGAAAAATTGGGCGGCCGATGGGTCGTCCAAATCGCGGTTAGGCAAATTGCCCTTTAAAGGTAGGCTACTGTTTGGTGAGGATTTGGATAAGTTGGTCAAAGATTTGGGTGAGTCCAAGGGCGGTCGCCTGCCGGAGGATAGACCCAAGCGGGGTCGGTCGCTTCCGGCCGCTCGGGGGCAGTTTCGGGACTTTCGTAGGTTTCGGTCACCCCGTTCTGGTGGCTTCCAGCGTGGCAGATATGTCTCGAGGGCTTCGGGCTTTCGAGGCTTTCGGGGAGCCAGTAGAGGATTCGCGACTACAACTCCGGCGTCCGCTCGCAAGCCCCAATGAAGGGCAGCGGGCCCGGGTGGAGATCCCAGTTATCGGAGGACGTCTTCGACGCTTTCTCTCCGCTTGGGCCCAGATTACTTCCGATCAGTGGGTTCTCGACGACATACGAGACGGGTATGCCCTGGACTTGGCCAGACCCGTGCTCGATTCCTTTGTAGCGTCTCCCTGCCGGGGAGATTGCAAGACAGCTCAGGTTCGGCAAACCCTCAATCGTCTTGTACAGCTGGGGGCGGTAGTTCCCGTTCCGCAGGCGGAGTATGGTCTTGGAAGGTATTCCATTTATTTCGTGGTGCCAAAGAAGGATGGTGCTCTTCGCCCCATTTTGGATCTCAAAGGCGTGAACCGCTGCCTGCGGGTGCCCCACTTTCGGATGGAAACCCTACGGTCAGTGCTGGTCGCCGTCCGCAGGGGCGAGTTCCTCACTTCCCTCGATCTCACAGAGGCTTATCTCCATATCCCTATTCGGGAGGACCAGCAAAAGTATCTCCACTTCGCTCTGCCGTGGGGTCACTTCCAGTTTCAAGCATTGCCTTTCGGTCTTGCGACTGCGCCACGAGTGTTCACCAAAATCATGGTGGTTGTGGCGGCGGCCTTGCGCAAGGAAGGGGTGCTAGTCCATCCCTATCTGGACAATTGGTTGATTCGCGGGAAGTCTCGCGCGGAGAGTATGGCGGCGACTTCCAAGGTCGTGGCGCTCTTGCAGTCTCTCGGCTGGGTGGTCAACCCGCGCAAGAGCCACTTAGTCCCGACGCAGTATCTCGAATATTTGGGGGTGCGGTTCGATACTTGCGGGGGATCGGTCTTCCTTCCCGACCGCAAGGTGTTGGCCCTTCGGTCTCTCGTACGCCGGTTTCGGCAGAGTCCCGCTCCGTCGGCTTGGCACTACCTTCAGTTGCTGGGGACGATGGCGGCTTCCCTGGAGGTGGTTCCTTGGGCTCGCTTTCACATGCGTTCCCTTCAGAGAGCCTTGCTCCGTCGCTGGTCCCACCAGTCCGATTCACTGAACAAATGTCTCCCTTGCCCGCTGGCAGTGCGGAGGGATCTGCGATGGTGGCTGTGACCGTCATCGCTCCGGGCGGGAATGCCCTTGGAGCAGCCGGACTGGATTCCGCTCTTGACGGATGCTTCTGATGGGCTGGGGCGCACACTGCGGCGACCAGTTCGCTCAAGGTCTTTGGTCTCCGGAGGAGAGCACTTGGTCAATCAACCGCTTGGAGCTTCGAGCAGTGCGGTTGGCATTGCAACGCTTCGAGAACCTGATATCATCTCGGGCGGTGCGGGTGCTATCCGACAATGCGGCGGACCGTGGCCTACATAAACCGGCAGGGCGGTACCGGAAGCGTGGGCTTGGAAGCGGAGGCTCGGATGTTGTTCGAGTGGATAGAGCCCCGACTGCAAGCCATATCGGCGGCGCACATTGCCGGGAAAGACAACGTGACTGCGGATTTTCTCAGCAGAGTTCAGGTGGATCCCGGCGAATGGGAACTCAATCCAAGGGTCTTCGCGCAGCTGGTTCAGCGCTGGGGCCAGCCGGTCATGGACCTGATGGCCACGTTGCGCTCAGTGAAGGCAGCTCGGTTCTACAGTCATCGAAGGGAGCCGATGTCAGAAGGCCTGGATGCTCTATTGCAGGTTTGGCCCTCCACGGGTGGTCTTTACGTGTTTCCCCTGTGGCCCCTGCTGGGGCGCGTGATTCAGCGTATCGAGGCCCACCGGGGTCGGGTGCTGTTGATAGCGCCGGATTGGCCTCGACGTCCTTGGGATGCCGATCTAATGAGGTTAGTGGACGGCTCCCCGTGGCGGCTTCCCCTGGATTTGGACCTGTTGTGTCAGGATCCTCTTCGCATGCCGCAAGTGGGGAGATTCTCTTATGGCCTGGCTATTGAAAGGGCACGGCTAAGAAAACGGGGTTATTCCAAGTCTGTCGTGGCGACTCTGTTACAAGCGCGCAAGAGATCCACTTCGCTGGCCTATGTCCGGGTTTGGCGTATTTTTGAGAATTGGTGCTCTCGACGTCAGGTTCGGGCTGCTACGGCCTCTCTTCCGGTGGTTCTTGATTTTTTACAAGACGGTTTTGCTAAAGGTTTGGCCGCCAGTTCCTTGCGCGTACAGTTGGCGGTGCTTTCGTGCTACCGAGGTAAAGTTCACGGCGTATCGCTGGGTGCCCATGCTGATGTCGTTCGCTTCCTGTGGGCCGTTTTCTAGACTGCGCCCGGCCCGCCGGCTTTCGGTGCCTTCATGGGGTCTCAACTTGGTCTTGCGGACCCTCAGTGCGGCTCCATTTAAGCCTCTTTCTCAAAGTTCGGTAAAGGATTTGACTCTCAAGACGGTGTTCTTAGTGGCGATTTGTTCGGCGCGCCGTATTTCCGAGCTCCAGGCTCTGTCTTGCAGGGAGCCTTTCCTGTCTTTCTCGGCTCAAAGTGGTTCTGCGGCCGGTGCCTTCCTTTTTGCCTAAGGTGTCTTCCCCTTTTCACTTGAATCAGGTAGTATCACTCCCGGTGTTTCCGGCGCCGGAGGGAGATGCGTCTGATCGCGGTCTTAGTCGTTTGGACCTCAAGAGGGTTTTACGTCGCTATTTGAAGGTTACCAGCGAATTTCGTAAATCCGATCGCTTGTTTGTGCTATTTGGCGGGCCTCGGAAAGGTGAGGCGGCGGCGAAAGCCTCTATTGCTCGGTGGATTAAGGAGGCAATTGGCTCGGCTTATCTGTTACACGGTCGGGTGCTGCCTGTTGGATTGCGCGCTCATTCTACCAGGGCGCAGGCAGCGTCCTGGGCGGAGTTTAGTTTGGTCTCACCGGTGGAAATCTGTAAGGCGGCAACGTGGTCTTCTTTGCACACTTTCAGTAAGCACCATAGACTTGATGTCTTGGCGGCGGGCGATGCCAGTTTTGGTTCCGCGGTCCTGCGTGCCGGCTGGAAGAATCCCGCCCGTTAGGCTGCTTTGTTACATCCCATACGTTGAGGACTAAGCTGGAGGCTCGATAAGGAAATAGTAATTACACTTACCTGGTAATTGTAGTTCCTTGAGAGACGACAGCTTAGTCCTCCTTCCCTCCCTATAAGATTTTAGTTCGGCACGCCTTGGGTTCAGAAGTCCGTATTCTCAGGTGAGTGTGTCTCTTTCATTTTTCTTTTCGCTCCGCTGGTTTCCTATTGCTCTCGCTCTCTGCTTATGCTGCGGCAGGCGCGGGATATTCTTTTTTTTTTTTTCTTATTTTTATTTATGAAATTTCTTGAATAAGTCACAACATTTAGGCAATACAACTTAATAAACATAATAACTCTCAAGAAGAAAATATAAATCTCATAACCATAACACATCAAGGGAGAGTAATTACCAATTATACGATATGATAAAGAAATCAAGAGTAAAAAAAAAAACCCTACTATAGAGGACCAGAAATCTCACCCCCCTGCTCCTTGACTACCTCCCTCTGCTGTATAAACGATTTAAGTTGGAGTGCCTCCAAAAAAACAAAGGATTGACCTTCATAAGTAATTATACATCTGCAAGGAAATTTTAAATAGAAGCTAGCACCAATAGCTATCACAGATGATTTTAACCCCAGGAACTGCTTGCGCCGGGCCTGAGTAGCCCTGCTAACATCCGGGAAGACCTGCAGCTTTTGGCCGCAGAAGAGGGATTCACGATTCTTAAAATAAGCGCGAAGAACATTAACTTTAATAAGCTCAGAACCAAATGTAGCAATTAAAGTGCTACGTTTGGAAATAATATCAGCGGAGTCTTCTAAAAAAGCAGTTAAGTCCTGACCGGCAGTATCTTCAACAACAGAAAGATCAGCATCCCCCGCCCGGGAGGGAGGGGGAGGCCGTACAGGCAAATAATACAGATACAGGACATCTATGTTTCCTTCCAACTTCAAAACATCCGTAAGATATTTCTTAAGCAAAATAATAGGAGAAAGCAGGTGGGTTACAGGAAAATTTAAAAAACGTAAATTTTTGGCTCTCGACTGATTCTCCATTGTCTCCAATCGGTAATTAAGGGACGATAAGTCCCGAGTTAGGGTAGAACAATTATCCAAGCTGGTTTGGAGTTGAGAATCAGTGTTGGCCATCGAAACAGTTAAATTACTCAGCTGCTTATCAGTAAATTGCATCTTACTAACTACATCAGAGGTAAACATGCATAAAGAGGAAACAGTAGTGGATAAACGTTTATCAATGCCTTGAATGGCTAGCCAAATATCAGTTAAAGTTACTTCACCAGAACTTGGACTCAAACAAATTCCTTCTGACTTCGCTGGAGTAACAGGCTGGGGCATAAGTGGAAGACGCTCCAATAATGAGTCCAAAACAGTTGAGGAGAGAGGCGGAAGAGGGAAAGGGGGAGGTGTCCTGAGGTGAGGACTCAGTGAAGCTCCCTCAGGAGACGATAAAGCAGGCTGCTGGGAGACTAAATGTCTATCCATGGGTCCCACAACTTTTCCTCCAGAAGATTTATCTCCGGATTTGGGCATTTTCACTTTACGTTTGCCCATGGTGAAAACAAAGTCTCGGCTCCTCAGTTGCGCCGAAGGGGCGCCAAAGGGGCGTGTCCTGCCCCTTGTGTCCTGCCCCTTGTGTCACGCCCCTTAGGTCGCGTCACGCAGGCCGCGACACGCGGCCGCGTGGGAAACCGCCAGATGATATAGGGTAGTGAAGGGGGGGTCCTCCGCAGCCAGGGACACCCCTCACACTGCCTGTCCGAAATCGGGCAGGGCCTCCTGGCACCTGCAAGCTGCTTCCGCGGCCCGTAAAGCCGCGACTGGTTCCAAGACAGGTAACTCTCTACTGCACCCTCGGTTTACACCTGTTGATATAGGATAGTGAAGGGGGGGTCCTCCGCAGCCAGGGACCCCCCTCACACTGCCTGTCCGAAATCGGGCAGGGCCTCCTGGCACCTGCAAGCTGCTCCCGCGGCCCGTAAAGCTGCGACTGGTTCCAAGACAGGTAACTCTCCTGGCGCGGGACATTCTGTGTCCGTTGGTTTTGTGCCCTTGGCTACAGTACAAAAAAACAAAAAAAAAAACAAAACAAAGAGGACTTGTTAAAGGTTAGCTATTTCTTTGAGTTTGCTTTGACAATAGTTCACTGAAGTTCCAGAGATGCCTGGTATGCTGATTCCGGTGGTGCTGAAGTTTGATTGGTCCAGTCTTCATGCTGCAGGAGGAGGTGCACAACCCATACGTTGAGGACTAAGCTGTCATCTCTCAAGGAACTACAATTACCAGGTAAGTGTAATTACTATTTCCTCCAAGACCTGACTCAGCAAATTGCCCTTTAGGGGTAGGCTGCTTTTCGGCAACGATCTGGACAAGCTGGTCAAGGACTTGGAAGGCTCCAAGGGAGGATGGCTACCAGAGGATAAGCAAAAACAGGGCCATCCTTCCCCTGCATCCAGACGTCAGCCGTGAGGTTTCAGGAGGTTTCGTATCTCACGCTTTACCCCATTTCAGCATGGACATTTCCCCTCTAGAGGATGGGGGTTTGCTCCATCACGGCCTCGGGGCCTAAGAAATACCAATGAAGCGAGGGGTGCCCAGGTGACGGTGCGGCCCGTAGGTGGTCGACTGCGGGATTTCTACCCTGCCTAGGTCCAGATCACTTCTGACCAATGGGTGTTGGAGGTCATTCACGAGGGCTATGTCCTCTAGTTGGCACGGCCTTTAAGCGACACCTTCGTACAGTCTCCCTGCAAAGCACAATCCAAAACGATGGTGGTAAGAGAAACCTTGACGCGGCTGTTACAGCTAAAGACTCTGGTGCTTATCCCACAAGACCAGTGTGGCTGCGGTCGATACTCCATCTATTTCGTGGTGCTTGAAGATACCACATTTTCACATTGAGATGTTGTGGTCTGTCATAGTGGCGGTAAGAAGTTGAGAGTTTTTAACGTCTCTTGACTTGATGGAAGCATATCTGCATATACCCATATGAGCAGAATATCAGCGGTTCCTCAGTTTTGCAGTACCAACGGGACATTTCCAATTTCAGGCATTGCCGTTTGGTCTGGCAACAGTGCCACGCACATTCACAAAGGTGATGATGGTGGTAGTGGCAGCGCTACGCAAGGAGGGCGTGCTGGTGCACCCATATCTGGACGACTGGCTGATTTGAGCAAAGTCCAGGGAGGAAAGCCATCAGGTAACGGCTCGAGTGGTAGAGTTCCTGCAAAGTCTCGGATGGGTGGTCAACATGACCAAGAGCCCTTTGGACCCGTCTCAGGAGCTTGAGTACTTAGGGGCGTGCTTCAGTACTCAAGTGGGGAGCGTTTATCTACTGGAACAGCGTGCTCGAGGACTTTGGAGTTTAGTGCAGCAGTTCCTGCAAATGGTGGAACAGATGGCATTATCTACAGATCCTTGAGACCATGGCAGCCACGCTTAAGCTCGTCCCGTGGGCAAGAGCACACATGCTCCAGCTCTGATTGCATCAGATCCATCCTTTGTCCCACAAGCTCCCCTGCCCTGAGGTGGCCAAGAGAGCACTCCGGTGGTGGCTTTGTCTGGGAAATCTGGAAAGAGGAATACCCCTCGAGGCACCATCATGCATACCGCTCGGGATAGATGCCAGTTTGTCCGGTTGGGGAGTCCATTGCGAAGGATGCATTGCACAGGGGCATTGGAGCATTCTGGAGTCTCGTTGGTCGATCAACAGGCTGGAGATGCGGGTGGTGACTCTAGCCCTCTGGTGCTTCGAGACCTACCTGCAGGGAAAAGTGTTGTGGGTCCTATCAGACAATGCGACCATGGTAGCTTATATCATTCCACAGGGAAGCATGAGCAGCGCAGCCAGCCTTGGAGGCAGAGGCAGCAGCGCTGCTGAGCTGGGCGGAAAGCCACCTCCAGGCGTTGTCAGTGGCACACGTGGCGGGCATCGACAATGTGACGGCAGACTATCTCAGTCGAGTATACTCAACCAGGTGTTCGATCAGGTAGTGCGCCGGTGGGACACACTAATCATGGATCTGATGGCAGTGTTTGAATCTACCAAAGCGATCTTCTTCAGCAGACGTCTGGAATGGATGTCGGAGGGCCTTGGACACCCTGGTGATGCAGTGGTCTGCGGAGGGACTACTTTGTGTTCCCTCTTTGGGTTCTGATAGGCCAGGTCGTGCAGAGGATTGAGACCGATCGGGGGCTGATTGTTCTGATAGCCCCGGACTGGCCAAGACATCTGTGGTATGCGGACCTCATGCAGATTCTGGTGGATCGCCCCTGGCGTCTCCCGATGCAGGAGAATCTCTTGATGCAGTCTTGAAGGACTAGAAAAGGGGACTGTTACTTCTGGAGAGAGATCTGCAATTGAGTATATACTTCTGGGAATTTTCTGAAAGGCATTCTTTCTATTAAAGCTAATTAATCTGTGAACCCACTATTTTTTGTTAAATCAGTCAGGGCCTAGTAGCAGCAGTATAAGTTTAAATTTAAAACACAGAAGAGAACTTTCTGGTTATATTCCATACCCAACAGAGAGCTTGTAGTTTTAATTTAATAGTCACTCAGGGCCTAGCATCAGCAAAGTACTTTTAGTTTAAATTTAAAACACAGAAGAGAGCTTTCTGGTTAAATTTAGAACCCAGAGGAGAGCTTGTAGTTTAAATTTCATAATAAGTTAGAGCCTAGCAGCAGCAAAGAGCTATAATTTAAATCAAATAAGAATATAGCTTACCTCAGCAGCACAGGACAGGGTACTGTGTAGCAGCCCTCTTTTAATAAGTATTAATCTCCAGGAACAAGCAGGAATGAGTCTTCACATATGGGTACGTCGATACCGACGGAGCCTGCGCAGGGACGCTCCCCAGCGTCCAATCAGAAAGCTTTTGGGAGCATCCCTCAGCGCCTGCGCGCTGCCTTCCCGCCTTTCCAACTGTGTCTCTCAGTTTTCGTTTTTCCGCGGAGCCAGCAGGATGTCGTCCTGTCACCGCAGAAACTTTTTTCTTTAATTTTTTAAATTCTTGTTTTCTTGTGGTCGCGGCTGTTCCTTATCGTCACTCCAGTCCAGTCCCTTCACTTCTGGGTTGCGCAACCCTTCCAGCAGCTTGGAGGCTGAGCCCACCTTTTTGGGGGATGGAGCGGTATAAATACCACTGGGACCATCCACCCACTCCAGTATTCTCAGCCTCCAAGCAGCTGGAGGGTTCCGTAAGCCTGGGGCTTACTGGAGTCCTACTTTAATTTGCTTAGTTTCCTTAAGTTTTAGCTTAATTTGTGTTTAATTTTTACTTTATTTCTCTTGCGATTTTAGGGGCTCTGCTCCTTTAAGAATTGTTTCTCCCTTCCCCCCCCCCCCCCCTCCGGCGCCCGACGCCACCGGTACCGCCGGTGGGTTTTTTTCTTTTCTTTTCTCAAACTGAGGGAGAGTTTTCCCTCAGTTTCTGTCTTACAATTTTTTGGGCCTATAAGGCCTCTCCATCATGGAGCCGCCTTCTCCTAAGAAGTGCCTTCACTGTGGAAATACAGTTTTCTTTTTAGACTCCAATGACTGGTGTCTAACCTGTTTGGGTCCTGACCCTTTTTCCCCTGAACCGTCAGGCTATGATACTGTGAGAAGAGATTCTATCTTTCGAGTTTCCCTCGATACCGTTTTCCCTCCCCATGGCAGGGCACCGGCCATTTCTTCTCTACAGGACCAGGTAACCCACAGTCTGTTAAGACTAGCCAATCCTTGAGTGGTAAGTCTCATGCTAAGCATGCTGACGGCCCCGGCCTTGCCCTCAAGACCCCATTTGGCATTAAAACCCCGGCGGGAGTCTTCGGGCTCCAAAGCATTTCAGGGGTTTCAGGTTGTTCCTGGGGCTCACCCCTCACAGAACATACCTGAGCCATGCTTGGTGGTGGCATCCGCTTCGAGCGGTACGATACCCCGGCATCGGCACCGGTGTTGAGTGATCCGCTCTTCACCAGGGATCATCATCTGGCGTTCTCGGTACCTTCGGGACCGACCGAACCGTCCCAGATTGACTTTCTAATATCGGCAGTACCGCCGATACCACCACCGACATCGGTACCCTCTAGGCATGCATCGATAGACTCGTTTCCTTCGATGCCGAGTCTAGAATCGATTTCTAGTCTAGAGGAATGGGTACCGACGCGTCTCGGAACCGATGTTTACCGATTCCGCATGCACGGTACCGAGGATAATCACCAAGGGTTTTTAGTTACCTCAGTACCGCTTGAGCAGCCTCTGATGACTGCTTCGATGTCGGTTTCGCCTTCGATTCCGGCACAACTACTGGTATCAGTATCGAGGCCGGTACCTGCAGTATCATCGGAACCAGCTCCTTCCATGCTTTTTTCACCTGGATCGCTCCTCTCTATACCTAGTTTGGAGTCGATACCTGGCATGGATGATGCACTACTGACTGTCTCAACTCATAACTGCCAGTTCCAGTGTCCATCCATTACAAATCCTGTTCTGCACCGGCCAGGTTCATCCTCTGGTGCCCAGGCTACCTTTTCAAATTTAGCCTGTCCAGGGATGGTTCCCATCGGAAATCCTTCTTTTCAGAAATTTCTCCTTGACATGGCAACCTTCCTTAATATTCCTATCCCTGGCTATGATTCTTCTCAGGGTTTTTCTGCAGAAAAGGAAAATATAATGCTTCCTTTACATCACTCTTTGCAGAATCTTCTGAGGGTATGGGAAAAACCTTTAAGGGTTTCTTCACCTCCTACAGCAACTGATCTTCTGTATCAGGTGCCCCCCTCTCCAGGATTTCAAAAGCCTCAACTTCCCCATCATTCCATTGTAGTGGAATCAGCAATGAGGAAGGTAAAAAGCAAGAAAAAACATTCTTCTTTCCCGCCAGGGCATGCATCTAGAACACTGGATGCCTTTGGACATCAAACCTTCCAAACATCTATGCTGGCAACAAGGATTCTCTCATATATATTCTATATGAGTCTATCCCTTCAGGAGATCACAAAGAAATTATCTCTTTTGACTCCTTTTCTATCAGAGCCCAAGGCTGCAGACTATTCCTTACTACTTAGTCATAGCCAAAATTATCTCTTGGTTTCTTTTTCGTGCTTCCCTAGACTCTTTTGAGTCTGTTAGCAGGACTTCTGCTATAGCCATAGGAGCACGTCTTAAAGCCTGGCTCCAAGCATCAGACTTGAGTAGATGGGCACAACAAAGACTGAGTAATACTCCTTGTACTGGAGAAAATCTCCTCAATAAGGAGTCTTTACGTCAGGTTGCTCATTGCTCCACTGACTTTCCTGTTTCTGAGGGCCATCCTAAGCCCTCTCCTTCCTCAGCAGGTAGGAAATGCCCTACCAAACCTTCTTTCCCTAAAAGAAAGAGGTTTTCCTCTTCTCCTGCCCATCCTTCAGATGTTCCCAAGCAGGGGAAGTCTTGCCCTGGTCTGAAGAGTCCAAACTCTAGCCAGGCTGAATAACCACAGTAACCATAGGTTTCTGATTAATCTTTTTATAACTACAGTTAATTTCTTTTCGGCAGAAGTTTTTCACTGTTTCTCCATTCAAAACTCTGCTCAGGGATTCCTATTCTCAGGAAATCCATTTATTCTTCAGTATGCTGAACTGTCAAGATATTCATGTCTATAAGTTACAGGATTTTCCACCTCTTCCTGACTAGAAGAGAGGTTAGCAACTATCACATGATAGTTTCTCTGTACCAGCATGAATTTTTTCCTTCCAGGGACTTACCATGTGGTAAGTCCTCCTTCAGCTTCTATCTCTACCCTCTTCGCCAGGGTTTCCCCTGTAAGAGTAGTACCATACCATTGAAAGACTTCCTTGTCTTTCTTTTCACTGTAGAGTTTCTTCTCCTGAGTAAACTCCCTTCTTTATCTGGGCAGCTCTGCAGACAGACAGCTTGCTCTCTTTGTTCAGTCTGTTCTCTCTGTTTGACACAGACCGACTCTCTCTGTTGTCCTATTCAGTAGCTGCCCATGCAGGAGTTCCAATAATTGACTACTGGTACTTTTCCACAAGTCCCAGTCTGGTCTTCCACCACTCCTGTCTGGCCTTAGTAGTGATTCCAAGTCAATTTTCTACATCTTTCTTGGATAATCCTTTTCACTACAGGTTTCTTACACTATCTTCTACCCTTGCCATCTCCAATCTCTGGGTTTGGCAACGTAGTGTATGTGGCTGTCAGTTTTCTCCATCAGCCAGTTCTACATCCCAGTTCTCCTGCATATGCTCTCTGCAATCCTACTGGGAAGCTTTCCACTATGGGCCCTTGCTAGAGAGCATAGCGTTTCTCTAATGGCTATCCATCATGGTTGAAAAAGGCTTCCTCAGTCATCCCCTATGACGGTGAGGGTTCTTCACACCCTACTATCTTCTTTTAAAAAAAAAAAAAAAAAAAGAAGGAGAATAGGACATAAGCCTTCTCCACGTGAGAGTCTAAGAGTTATCCCATTCCTATAGGGAATATACTCTTTTTTTTTTTTTTTTTTTTTTCTTGCAGCTTGTCCTCATGATATCCTAATACTTCAAGGACAGCACATATTACTCTGGAAAACGCCTGATACCTCCTTGTCCCTCACGTAGGTCAACCTGGTATCTCATTCTATACGTTTCTGTCCTTTTATCATGCTGGAGTTCCACAGGACTCCGGACTTGCTGTTTACAGACTGATATTATCCTCTGTTTTTTCACGTAACCATCCTGGTTATTCATTGGATAGCATTCCTTTACCATCTTCTCTGGGGGGAATGGATTCTTTATATATCTTCTCAAGTAGGTTTCACCTCCTTGTCTTAGATGAATCTTTTCCCTTCACATCTCCATGTGAATGTCCTGATATGCATAGCTCTGTCTGCTTAGTTGCAGGCATCTATCTTTAGACCTATATATTCAGGTATATATATCTATATATACCTATCTACATCTCTGTAGATGTATTTGTCTGTCAGCTAAGTGTGCATATGCTGTGCCCTTTAGATCTCCTTATAGATAGATAGATAGATATACCCGTATATCTATCTATCTATCTATCTATATATATCTATATCTATATATCTATATCTATATATATATATATATATATATATATATATATATATATATATATATATATATATATATATATATATATATATATATATATACACATATATCTACATATGTGTGTATCTCTCCAGATACTTATTATAGATAGATATGTATTTCCATACTTATCTCTCTGACTGTCCATGCTCATAAAGGTTTTTACCTTCCTGTATGTTCTGACTGTGGGCTTGCACAGCTTCATACTGTTCCACAGTATGTCTCGCAAATTATGCACACAACCACTGCTGTGGTACTGACAGCCCTACCGTATCCTAGGTTTACGTATCCCTGAAGCTCCATGCCCCAATGTCTTCCTACCTCTCACCAGTTAGGAAAGACATGGTGGGTCTTCAGTGGATTTCAGATTCAATTCCTCAAACATCTGTCCTTTCTGGGGAGTATGGGGTTCTTCTCATGCCCTTTCCTCCCTCAAGGACTAGATCTGTTTGTCCAGATCGGTCAGTCTTCCTCTTTTGCTCCTACCTCTGAATACTTCTGTAGCCAAAAGAGTTTTCAGCTTTCCATGAAGCTTCCCACTGAAGACCTGCCGTGTCTGTACTACCCCAATTGAATCCTGAGGTCTCCCGTCCAGATGTTGACCTCCACCTTCACTCCAGTGAGGTCACCTTGAACATTATTCTACTGGATCCCCAGTAGACTCCGTCAGCCTCTCTACTTCCTGCAATCCAGTAGGTGAGCATCATATGGTGATTGTTCATTTCAACATATCTTGTGATAATGATCATACATACAAGGACTCCTTCCGGGTAGTCCTTTCTTAGGTTAGCTGTCTTTTCAGCAGCTCCTCTCTTCAACTCCTGCCCTCCATCCTCAGGATGCCTGGCCATATGAGGTGTAGCATGTTTTCAATCTTCAACATGTTAGGGCTCCAGGCATCTTAGCTTGGGAGTCCCCATATGTGAAGACTCATTCCTGCTTGTTCCTGGAGATAGCACAGTTACTTACCTGTAACAGGTGATCTCTAGGAACAGCAGGAATAAGTCTTCACAACCCACCCATCTCCCCTAGGAGTTGTATTTCTATATCTATCTTTCCTTTCCTCTTTCTCTCTCTCTTTGTCTCAGCTATGAAACTCAACTGAGGAGAGACAGTTGGAAAGGCGGGAAGGCAGCATGCAGGCGCTGAGGGATGCTCCCAAAAACTTTCTGATTGGACGCTGGGGAGCGTTCCCGCTCAGGCTCCGTCGGTACCGACGTACCCATATGTGAAGACTTATTCGTGCTGTTCCCAGAGATCACCTGTTACAGGTAAGTAACTGTGCTTTATGGGTAATCTGTTAATGCGCATGCAATGTATCCAAGTCAATGGGGTGTGTCAAGGTCAAATAGGCCGGGATGGGGTTGCTATGAATATCAGGAAAAGTGCTGGTCATTGGCAAATGCTAGAGCATGGTGAGGAAGCAATATAATGGCACCTATTAAGATCCTATCCCTCAATGTTAAAGGCATTAACAGCCCTATAAAATTGAAAAAATAATCCAGTATGGCCAGCAGGAAAAGGTAGATATAATGTTGTTACAAGAGACTCATCTAAACATGAGAGTCCTTGAAATTAAACATCAAACCTTTTATGGTGGTAGCATTTTCCGCTGCTGTACAGAAACATAACGGAATGGCGATACTGGTGCGGAGGTCTCTTGCCCTATAGGTGATACAAGCTCAAGCGGATCAGATAGGAAGGTGGGTTAGAGTTCAGCTCCATGTAGGACACATGGAATTAAATGTATTGAACGTATATGCCCCAAACAGTGACAACCCTGATTTTTTTCATGTCCATTGCGCAAGAATTACACAAGGAAACGGCGATCCCGTTCCTTGTTGGTTGTGATTTTAACCTAGTTCTGGACTCCTTAGTAGATAGGAAGCCTAGGTCATGTAAGCCGCCTAGAGCTCACTCAGTGCTGGTCTCGCTCCTTCAGGACGTTGGATTGGTGGATATCTGGAGACTATTGCACCCGTTAGATCAGGAGTTTACGTTTTATTCTCCTCCGCATAAGTCCTTATCTAGAATAGATTTTATATTGCTTTCCAAAACCCTGACGGCTAGTGTCACAAATGCGGAGATACATGCGATACATCTTTCGGATCATGCTGCTGTCTCTCTTATGTTGGAGGACGGGAGGTCAGGGCATGCTCCGACTCAGTGGTGTTTTGATAGAACCCTGTTAGAAAATGGTGACTTCAAGGCCAAAATAAGGTCGGCCATTAAAGATTATTTTCATTTTAATCCATCTCAATTGACATCGGGTTGGGCGAGATGGGAAGGCTTTAAAGCCTCCATCAGGGCTGTTATTACGAGCTTTAGCATTTATCAGGCGAGGCTCCGTAAGGAGCAGCTGGCTGAACTAGATTTGCAGATTAAAGCGGGCGAACGCATTTTGGTTAAGAGACAGGATCCATGTATCCTGCTTCGCTTACAGCACTTGAGGTATAAATATAATCAGTTGCTATCCGATGAGGTAACCCAACATATTAAAACTCAGGAAGGGCTATATTACTGGGAAAATAATAGGGCGGGGCAGCTTTTGGCCAACTCGTTGAAGGCGAGAAAAGAGGCCAGTCGTATAGCGGCCATTAAGGCCGAGGGACATTCGGCTTTGTTGGTTGAGAGGATAAGGACATAGCGGAGGCCTTTCCTGCCTTTTTCGTAAACCTATATTCCTTTGAAAAAAGTTGTTCACGGGAGGCCTTCGCCCGCTTAGTGGACAAAGTGGACAGGCCACTACTGAATGAGGATAGGGGAGACACTTTGAATAGTCCTATTACTCTGGAGGAAATCGAGCAAGCAATTATCTCGCTACAACCTGGTAGGGCGGTCGGCCCGGACGGGCTACCTGCTGAGTTCTTTAAGATGTTTGTCAAGGATCTAGGTATATTTATGCAGGAATATTACTACGCATTAGTGGAGGAAAGCCCTCAGGTGGGCACTTTTGCAGCTGCTAGAATTATAGTTCTGGAAAAACCAGGGAGAGATTCGCAGTTAGCAACTACCGCCCGATATCCCTTTTAAACGTGGATTATAAAATCTTTGCCACGGTATTAGCGCAGAGGATGGCTGCAGTGATCCCCAGTTTAATCCATCCGGATCAATGCGGGTTCATAGAAGGGCGATCTACAGCAGATAATGCCAGGGTACTGTGTCATGTGTTAGCGGGGGCAGAGAGTCTGAATGAGCCGTTGGTTGGTCTCTCCTTAGACGCCGAAAAGGCCTTCGACCGTCTAGAGTGGTCGTTCCTATATTCGATCTTGGAGTGGTTTGGGTTTGGAGAGGGGTTTCTCAAATTACTTAGTCATGTATGAATGTCCCTCCGCTAGTATCTGTGTGAATAATATCCAGTCGGGGGACTTTGCATTGTGTCGAGGTACACGTCAAGGCTGCCCTTTATCGCCCCTTTTGTTTAATCTAGCACTTGAACCGCTGATTCTTCTCCTTAGATAGAATGATAACATTCAGGGCATTAGGCTAGCGGGGGGTGAGATTAAAGCATCCGCTTACGCGGACGATCTCCTGTTATTCACTATTCCAGGTTCTGTGGCACATATTCTAGAACAGATAGAGGAGTATTCCTCATTATCTGGATATAAAATTAACTGGGCTAAATCAGTTGCCTTCCCCTTCAACTTGCGAGTTCATAAAACGGATCTGGCCGGTTTTCCGTTTGTGTGGGAGCCAAACAGAATTAAGTATCTAGGGGCATATTATTGTCACTCCTTGGATGAAATGTTGAAACATAATACAGAGGTAGTTATGGCCACTGTTCAGACCCTGACCACTAAATGGTCTCCGCTGTTGTTATTCTGGTGGGGCAGACTGGAGACAATCAAAATGACCATTGTGCCTAAAATAAATTATATATTAGAAATGGTGCCATTCTATTTCCCTCTGCAATTCTACTGGCAAATTGAGAAACTTCTAGCACGTTTCCTATGGCAGCACAAACCACCCAGGATTGCCCTTAAAAAGCTGAAAGTCCACAAGGAAAGCAGGGGGAGGGTGTAGTGGTGTAGGTTTCCCTGATTTCTTAGTGTATCATCATGCGTTCCTGTTGAAACAAGGTGTTAGATGGAGGGAGCAGCTATCTGAGTTGAGCCCGGTTTGGTTAGCTCTGGAAAAGAGGCTCGTAGCTCCTTTCCCTCTGCATCTCCTTCCTGGAATGGTATTTAGAGAGAACTTCGGGAGGCCCAGGATGATTACAGACACTCAGAGAGCTTTTAGAACATTAGTTAATATGGTGGGGACTGAGGGGAGTAGCGCTCTCTATCTCCCTTTGTGGTACAACCCATCCTTTAAGATCCAGCAAAAGACCTTTGCTTGGAAACCTTGGTATGAAAGGGGCATATGGACCATAGGGCAATTACTGGACAAGAGGGTGTGGAAAAGTTTTGATAAATTGCAGCAGGAATTTCAACTTCCTGGGACGTCATACTTCCAATGGCTCCAATTAAAGCACTGCGTGGCAAAAGCTTTTGCGGGGTGTGAGTTGCTGCAGGATGAATGGGAGGTAGATGCTATGATCATGTGGGCGCAGCAGTCTGGCAAGGCAGCCTCCTTTTTTTACAAGGAGCTGCAAGGTGGGGCGTCCTCACGATTACTTGGGCTGCAGAGAGTGTGGTAACAAGATACAGGAGTCTGCATGACACTGCGTTACTGGCAGAGATTTTGGGCGCACGACAAGTGAGTTGCCAAAGCGGCCTCCATCACGCAGACCCTATTCTTTTTTGCGCACAGGGCATATATAACACCCGTCAAATTAAGTAAATGGGACAGCTCGCATCTTCGCTGTGCTGAACGTGCGGTAAGCACGTGGGTACGCTGAAACATGCGGTGTTTGAATGTCAGGGGGTGCAGGCATTTTGGTTGCAGGTATGGGCAAGAATACGAGAAATATTGGACCTTGAGGCCCCTCTTACCTGGGGGTTGATCGCCTTTCGGTCGGCCCTGCCTATCCCTAGTCTGCGCAAGGAGTATAGGTTCCTATTAGATTTTATGATAGGAGTAGCTATTTGCTTGTTGGTTCACCATTGGAAAAACATAGCAGCGCTACATTTCCAAACTTGGTGGACTCAGGTTTGTGTCTTTAGTAAATATGAGCAAATGCCCCGCAAGGGGGTGACCCACGGCCCTCATAGTCTACAGAAATGGAGCGCCCTGAGGGAATTTGTTGATACTGCACATTGTAGCAAGGTCTAAGTGCTATTGGGAGTATTTGGGGTTACTATAAGTTGTCAGCTGTTTTCACCCATGAACATGGTTGTACTCTTTTTCTGGCTATATAACTGGATTCCAGTGGTGGATGGGAGGGCGGGGGGGGGGGGGGGTGGTGAGGGGAGGGGGGTTGTTTGCTTTGCTTTGGGAGGGGGCTTTATAATCTGTAACTGTTATGTTGGTTGTTTTGGTTTTATTTGTGTGCTGTTTAAAAAAGCTAAATAAAACTATTAAAAACAAAAACAAAAACAGAATTTAGAGGAGAGAGATCAGGATGAAGTGAAGAAGTGTGGTGTAGAAGGACAAAATCGTCAGTGTAATAGAAGGCAGAAATCCCATATTGTTGAACCAGAAGAGCTAAGGGTGTCAAGAAGATATTGAAAAGAAGGGGGGCTAGTACAGACCCCTGGGGGACACCACATGATAAGGGGGAAGGTTCAGAGGAAGTCGTTGGGGTGGTAAGAGAGAGAACAGTGTAGGAGTGGGAGAAAAGATATGAGTGAAACCAGCGGTATACTGTGCTACAGAGTCCAGCTTTCCCGTTAACGTGAAAGAAGGAGAGAGTGGTCAACTAAGTCAAAAGCTGCAGAAAGATCAAGAGAAACCGCCACCGAGAAGTCACCATGCTCATGTGCCACGTGCAGTTCATTAAGAAAGGCAAGAGGGACAAGTCTCTACACCAGGGGTCTCAAACTCAAATTGCTTTGAGGGCCAAATGAGGACTTGTAGAGTAACCCGGGGGCCGCACAAGACGCAGGCCTCATTTGCATAAGGGCATCATTTGCATAAATATTTGCATAATGTTACCATACACTAACTTTTAGTAAACATGCCTCTTAATGAGTGTATGGATAAAGAAAGACTAAAAGATTTCTACATTACTATAAACCAGTGCCAACCGCCAGGCACATTAGGAACTACTAGAAACACTGCTCATTTAGAACCCATAGCAAACCTGCCGTGTCCTAACAGCACTACCAGGACTCACAAAGCACCATACCCTAACTATCAAAAGGCAACACTGCAAATATTAAATCAACACATTTCAGAGAATAACAATACATGACCTACTCGGGAAAGAGAACAAGTGGCAATGTCAAATAGGAATTACATAAACAGAATACCTCAGCTCAGTTACACATGCAGAACATACACCATCACCAAACAAGGAATCACAATTTAGAAACAGGAAGACAATTAAACTGGGAACCCCAAAAGCCAAACTTAGAATGTACAACACTGTAGAAATAAAACTATACATTGATTTCCTCTTGTATTAAATAAAGTGCAGACGTTAAAGATGCACATTTCCAAGAGCTGACATATTTCAGTTAATAAATTCAAAATAAAGAGATATTTTTCTACCTTTTGTGCATTTTTTTTTCAGTTGCAATTGTTCCATTCACTTTCTTCTGGTTTCTTTGTGTCTTCTGCTAACTCTCCATCGTCTGCTGTCCATTTGTCCTTTCTTATTTCCTAGTTTTTTTTCCATTCTCTCTACATCTGCTTTAACATACTAATCATTCTCCTTTTGCTCTTTCCTCATTCCTATTTCATCCACTCAAATTTTACCCCTCCATCCTCAATCCCCACTTACTCTCCCAATACCCGGCCAATTGTAGATTTTTCTTCCCTCCCACACAAAATATATTTCCCCTCTCCATTTCACTCTCCCAGCCCCATCCCATTCTAATCGTCCCCCAACATCAACTCCCTTCTAGCTCCTGCCCCACCCAGCATCCGCTCCCTTCTAGTCCCCGCATCATCAGCCCATTTCCAGTCCTAGCTCCCTCCCCTCACAGCCCATTTCCTTTCCAAGCCCCCCTCCCCATCAGCCCATTTCCATTCCAAGCCCCCTTCCACTCAGCCCATTACCATTCCAAGACCCTGTCCCCATCAGCTATTTGCAGTTCAAGCTCCCCCTTCTACTCGGCCCATTTCCAGTCATAGCACCCCCCCCAGTCCATTACCAGTTCTAGACCCCCCCAGCCCATTATCGGTCCTAAGCCCCCCAACAGCCCACTTCCAGGCCTAACCCTTCCATCGCCCTATCTTCATTCTTAGCCCCCCCATAACCCCATTTCAGTCTTAGCCCCCCAATCAGACCACCTCCAGTCCTAACCCCCATCTGTCCATTACCAGTCCTAACCCCCATCACCCCATTATCAGTAATCCCCCCCCCAGCCACACATCAAGTCCTGCCCCCCCCATCAAGTCCTGCCCCCCCCCCACATCAAGTCCTGCTCCCCCCCCGTCCTGCTCCCCCCATCAAGTCCTGCTCCCTCCCCCCCCCCCGGGAAAATTAAACTTTAAAAAAAACCCAGCTTCTGCTGCTGCTGCCGCCGCTGCCGTGGCCGGCAATAGCAGCAATATCGCAAGTCCCGCGGGCTCCGTTCCCCCCCCCTTCCTTCCTTCCTGCTTGCCTGCCAGTTCTCCGCTTCGGCTTCGGCTTTCAGAGCCGCGAAGGGAGAGCTTCTCCCTCGTGACTCTGTTCAGCCCGCTGGGGCAGATGGGAAATTTCCCATCTGCCCCAGCGGGCTGAACAGAGTCGCGAGGGAGAAGCTCTCCCTTCGCGGCTCTGAAAGGCGAAGCCGAAGCGGAGAACTGGCAGGCAAGCAGGAAGGAAGGGGGGGGGGAGCGGAGCCCGCGGGACTTGCGATATTGCTGCTATTGCCGGCCACGGCAGCGGCGGCAGCAGCAGCAGAAGCCGGGGTGTTTTTTTTTTTCCCCCTATGCATCGCGGGCCGCACAAAGGTCTCTCGCGGGCCGCGTGTTTGAGACCCCTGCTCTACACTATGACCCGGGCAAAAACCTGATTGACGGGGGTGAAGGAAGTGTGTAGAATCCAGGTGGTGGGAAAGCTGAGAGAAAACTGCCTTTTCAAGTATCTTAAAGAGGAAGGAGAGATTAGAGACAGGACGATAGTGTGCAGGGATAAGAGGATCAAGGGAGGGCTTTTTAAATATAGGGCGTACAAGGGCGTGCTTCCAAGAGTGGGGAAAAATGCTGACCGAAAGACTTGTATTAACCATAGTGAGAATGGAGGGGATGAGAGCGAGAGAAGGTGTAAGTAGCCAGGAAGAGGGCATAGGATCAAGAGAACAGCAAGTCGTCTTAGAGGAGGAGATAAGCTGAAGAAGTTCTGAGGTAGTGAGTGGGTAGAATGAACCCCAAGTATGTGAGAGTTGAGAAATAGGTGGTGGGGAGGGAGGAAGGGGAGGAGTGATAGATGAAGGGCAATACGGTAAGGATGTTCTAAGGTCCGAGATCTTATTGCTAAAGAAGGATGCAAGCTGAGAAGGAGGGGGAGCTGACTGCATGGTTGCTGTCATGGAATCTGATTGAAGTGTTGTGAGGGACTTGAGGATGGAATAAAGATGACGTGTTGTGTTTATTTACTTTCCTTAGATATCTATCTTTTGCTCCTTTTTAGTTTAGCCCACTGCAGTTCCACTTCCCTTACCTCCTCCCACCCTGCCAACTCCTCCTTCAGGCACTTGGTCATTTTACTGAAGTTGGCGTTTTTGAAGTCTAGGACTTTGAGCTTGCTGTGATTGAACTCTGCCTTGGCTTTTATCTTAAACCACACCGTGTGATGATCGCTTGTTACTCACATAGGCACCCATCCGGACATTAAACATGCTATCTCCGTTGGTGAGTACTAAATCCAGCAGCGACCTTTGCCTGGTCAGTTCCATCACCATTTGTCTAAGCAGTGCATCTGCATACACTTGTGTGTGTTGTGTTTTTTTTTTTTACTATCCAGATTTGCAGAAGGAATACTTCAATCAACATTGGGTAGATTAAAATCACCTAATCTACCCAATGTGATCACTTTCCCCTTCATGGCTACCTTTTGTAATATCAATAATCAAGTCTCTATCCATTTCTTTGGTTTGAGTTGGAGGCCTGTAGACTAGAGCAGTATAGATGATAGTGCCATCTCCTCTCCAACTCTATCCACAGCGCTGCTTCTTTTCCCCACATCCCCTGCATTTCAGCAGCTTTAATATTGCTTTTGACATATAGGGCTGCTTCTCCTCCTTTTCTGCCTTTTCCCTCTCTCCTAAATAAATTATAGCCAGCTATGGCTATATCCCATTCATGTGACTTGTGAAACCATGTTTCTATAATGACCATAATGTCCAAGTCTGTTTCCACCATTAGGGCTTCCAGGTCAGGAGCTTTGTTGGCTAAGCTTTGAGCATTTGGGCCCATTGTCTTCCAGCATTTGTTGACTGGCTTGCCTCTATTTTGCATGGATTTTGTTCTTCACACCTCTTCCCACTTTCCATTGATGTGTGGGTTCATAGTGTGATTGTTTCCAATGTTATGTTTTTGCTGGAAGTGACGTCCTGAACTTGTTTTTCTCCATCCGTCACCCCCTTTCCCTAGTTTAAATTCCTGTCCATGTAATGCCTGAATTTTTCACTTGGGGTCCTTTTCCCTGCAACAGAGATGTAGTCCATCAGCACAGTATAGCTATTTGTTCCATCTATTTTGATGTGCTAACCGCTTGATGTTTGATGTGCTAACTGCTTTGATTTAATGATAAAGCGGTATATTAAAGCCGACTAAATAAATATTTCCCCAGTCGCCTGTATATCTAATTCCTTCTTGTTTGCACCAGGTTTGGAGCCATGCATTAAAATTGATTATGTGATGCCGTCTTCCTGCCCCCTTACCAATATCAGATAGAATTTCTGAGAATACTATACATTTTAACAATGGGTTTGAGTTTCTCTCCCAGCATCTGTAATCCCTTTGAACTGTAAAGGCACTGTTTCTAGCCAGGTCATTTGTATCCAAGTGGACGATAACATTAATTTTGGAGTGCTCACTTTCTGCATTAACTATGCCAACAATTTGGTTCATATTCCTGCTGGCTAAAGAGCCTGGTGGGGATGGGAGGGGGGGCGCATTTGAACATCATCTCTCCTTTGAACTGTGTTCCTAAGTTGGTGCCTCTAATGATGGAATCTCCAAGTTTCCTATTTTCATTTTTTTTTTCTTCATATTTGGTGCATTATCAGTAAATTGGGCATTAACCTTCTCATTTAAGGGCACTTCCATTTCCACTAATTGGGCACTCTCATTTTCCAGGGCAGAAAAGGCATTACGCAGTGAAATCTCTTGATGGCATGGGCATCTGTGTTACAGGTCGCAACCTTCCAGAGCCCACTTTGATCCATTTGTTCCCAAGCTGTTTTGATTCTTTGTGGGAGTGGTGATGGATTTTTTTCAATTTGTACCCTAGAAGGTGGCATGGTGTGTTTAATTGCAGATAATTCTTCCCTTAATAGAATCAATGATTCTTCTTAGAATGAAGGCACCACAGCTATTGCATTGAATACACGACATGCTGATTAAAACTGTGATAAAGCAGTGCTAGGACAAGGCAAAAAAATGAAAGATCGGTGTTACATCAAATTGGAAGGCAGATGTCAATCTATATGATGACTATATAGGCAATGCAACCCTGGGAGGGGTAGGGTGAGAGATAGGATAGGCATGAATTTAAGTGCCCCTGGCCAATAGACCTTATATGATTGAGGGCACACTCAGATGACTGATTTAAAAAGGCTATGCAAGGAATGTAGGAAAGCTAAAATTTTCCTAAACATAATCAAAAGTTAGGTTGTTTGCCACTAGACTGTAGATCAAGGTGGCTGTGAACAAATAGAAAAGGGACACAGACAGAAAGATAGGAAGAGCAAGGTGTGAGCTTTTCTTTTTTGGTAGAGTCTTGGAATAAACTTGCTCAGGGAATGCTGGTGATGGGTCTGAATGAGCTGGGTGCAGAGGGGTCAAGTGATGGCTTTTTTGGTATTGGTCGAATTGATGCAATCTTCAGAGCAGGTGGCATGTAGCTTTGTGAGAGGGAAATATTAACAATTGTTTGTATTATTTGGGATAATTCAGCTCTGTTTCTAATCCATGATACTGGACATGGATCAAGTGGGGAAATGATAGCTGAGATGGTGCTATCAAGTTCTTCTGTTATGATCATTCTGAAGGTGGTCAGTTTGTGAGTATGGTTTAAGGTTGTAGCAGTGCTGGGGGTATCCATGTTGTTTGATTGGGTTGAGTTGTATTTGACACAGAGTTTGCACCTCAGTGTCAAATACAATTTATTAGGGAGCGGGTGGAGTGTGATCCAGAGAACTTAGTGACTCCCCCGCTAAACACAAAGAAGGGGAATCCGTACCTGCAGGAGGAGAGGGACCCATCTCCTTAGCCCACCAAGTGCTTGTCCATTGTTCCAATAACACCTTCAGATGCAGCAATTGCCACCTTCCTTTTCCCCATGGACAGCGGTCAGTGACTACAGGGGTGCGGTGCTTCAAGGGGCTCCCAAAAAAGCCTATAATGCCCCTTGTATCACACTACAGCCATGCACCAATACTTAGTGCAGAAAGCTCCCTTGATGATGTCTGAAGCGTTCTGTCCATAGCCTGCTTTCTCTGGTACTCCAACTGCAGCTGCCCGATGACTCTCCTCCCGGGAAAGACAAGGCACCAGCTGGCTTTTGAAGGCCCCCGATGACGTCAGAAGGATGTATCCTTGAAGGATGCTAGCAAAGGATTGAAGTTGAGGCATATCGACAGAGGTTCCAATCACTGTTCCCTCTAAGCTGTGCGCGTGTGTGCGCGCACACACCTCGCCAAGCGAGCGCACATACTTTACAACAGAGCGCACAAAAATTACAGCTCTGATTCTGATAGAAAACACAGATGTCTTAAAATTTAAAAGTTATGATTGTAATTACTAGAAATTTCCCACTTCATTTAGTAATCGTCTATTTTCATTTAATTTGATTAAAATCAGTGTGGTGTACATACTGTATTCTGACGTGTAGTCAAATTTTAAAGTATATAACTCTGAGTGTTATGTGGCGCACAAAAATTTAACCTTCTTTCAAAAGCTGCACACAGCTGATATTTTATGCGCACACAGCCTACAGAAAATTAGAGGGAACATTGGTTCCAATGAAGACAAAGATAACCCAAATGCCCTTAAGTACAGTGCAGACAGAGCTTAAAGAAGATTCCAAATTAGCCTTGCCTACCGGTAACCAGATTAATATGAATAAAATAGAGCCTCTAAAATGCTTGTATGCAAATGCTAGAAGTCTAAAAAATAAAATGGGAGAATGTATAGCACTAAATGAGATGTTAGATATGATTGGTATTTCAGAGACATGGTGGAAGGAGGACAACCAGTGGGACACTGCGAGATCTGGGTACAAATTATATCGCAATGATAGAGTAGATGAAATTAGTGGAGAGGTTGTGCTCTGTTAGAGAGGGCATTGAGTCACACAGACTTAAAGTTTTGCATCAAAGAAAGTACACTGTAGAATCTCTATGGATTGAAATTCCATGTAAAAAGGGGCAGGTGATGGCAGTGGGGGTGTACTATCGGCCGCCTGACCAGAATGAACAAATGAATGATGAAATGCTCAAAGAAATCAGGGAAGCTAACAATATTTACAGCACAGTAATAATCTCACATTTTATTTTTTCGACTTCTAGCATTTGCATACAAGCATTTTAGAGGCTCTATTTTATGATTCTACAGTGTACTTTCTTTCATGCAAAACTTTGTCTGTGTGACTCAATGCCCTCTCTATCAGAGCGCAACCCCTCCACCAATTTCATCTGCTCTATCATTGCGATGTAATTTGTACCCAGGTATCGCAGTGTCCCACTGATTGTCCTCCTTCCACCATGTCTCTGAGATACCAGTCATATCTAATATCTCATTTAGTGCTATACATTGGTGATTTCAATTACGCCAGTATTGACAGGGCCAGTGTCACGACAGGACATGCTAAGGAGAGAAAGTTTCTAGATGAAATTAATGACTGCTTCTTGGAGCAGCTGGTTCATGAACTGATAAAAGGAGAAGCCATCTTGGACCTAGTCCTTAATGGTAGAAGGGTGTTGAGGCCACTTGGCAATAGTGGTCATAGCATGATCGAGTTTGATTTAATAAATGGAGGAAGGACGGCAAGGAAATCCACAGTACTATCTTTTAACTTTCAAAAGGGAGAGTATGATAAAATGAGGAAAACAGTTAAGAAAAAAACTAAAAAGAGCAGCTGCAAAAGTTAGATTTGCATCATGCATGGTTGTTTAAAAATACTTTCTTGGAAGCCCAGACCAGCTGTATTCCATGCTTTAAGAAAAGTGGAAGGAAGTCCAAAAAACTGCCAGCATGGTTTAAAGGTGAGGTCAGAGAGTCTGTTGTAGCCAAAAAAGCATCTTTCAGGAAATGGAAAAAGGAGCCAAATGATCAAAATTGGAAACAAAAGCACTGGCAAATTAGATGCAAGGAATTGATAAGGTAGGCAAAGAGAGAATTTGAAAAATAGCTTGCTGTGGAAGCAAAAACACAACTTTTTCAAGGACATTGATAGCAAAAACCCTGTGAGTCAGTTGGACAATTGGATGATAAAGGGGTAAAAGGGACACTAAAAGAGGACAAGGCCATAACAGAAAGACTGAATTAATTCTTTGCTTCAGTCTTATCTGAAGAAGATGTAGGGAAGTTACCCGAGCCTGAAATAGTATTTAAAGTTGCTGCAGCAGAAGAATTGAAAGAAATATCAATAAAGCGGGAAGATGTATTATAATGATAAACTGAAGAGTAGCAAATCACCAGGACAGGATGGTATACTATTACTGAGCATTTGTATAGCGCTACAAGTCATACACAGCGCTGCACAGACATGTAAGAGACAGTCCCTGCTCATCAGAGCTTACAATCTAGTCAAGACAGACAACACAGAGGGTGTATGCAGGGATAAAACAAGGGGGAAAGGAAAAGAAAAAGGAGATCAGGTGAGTCGAGATCAAAGGCAGCAGCGAAGAGGTGAGTTTTCAGCCTGGATTTGAAGAGGGTCAGAGAAGGTGCCTGGCGTACAGATACAGGTAGTTTGTTCCAGGCGTAAGGTGCAGCAGGATGAAAGGAGCGAAGTCTGGAGTTAGCAGTAGAAGAGAAGGGCACAGATAGAAGCAGTTTGCTAGAAGAGCAGAGTTCCCAAGGGGAAGGAGAGATAAGAGAAGAAAGGTAGTGAGGAGCTGCAGAGTGAATGCATTTATAGGTCAGCAGGAGACGTTTGAACTGGATGTGGAAACGGATAGGGAGCCAATGAAATGACTTGAGAAGAGGAGTAATATGGGCATGACAAGGCTGGCGGAAGATCAGCCGCACATCCAAGGGTGTTAAAAGAACTGAAATATGAGATTGCATACTGCTCAGGCAGTATCTGGCTTTTGTTAAAGATAGTTTGTATTTACATAGGCAATGTGAAATATTTGAAATCTGGTCTCACTCTAAAAACTTCAGGTGTTTAAATTTTCCTGTTACTCATTATTTGTCCCCTTTAATTTTATTTTACAAGTATCTGAAAGAGGTTTTGCAGTTCCAGCAACCTGAAGAGTTAAAGGTTGTTAATGTATATTATATTCCTAGGACTAAGAGATTGGCTCAATAGGGGGTGGGGGAGCTAGACCAGTGAGATTCTCCTGATAGTTTGGATGTGTCTGAGTTTTTAGAATCATCTTCAGACAACATTTCTGTTAGAGTGACATTAATGGTAACGTTTGTGTCTGAATTGGACAAAAACTCAGTTCTTAAGGCATAGTTTCCTAAGAAAGATTTTTTTTTGTGGGCAGAAGGCCACTCTTTTTCCCGATGTTTCCTGCACTACCCAGTTTCAACGAAAGGCATTTTTGGAGTTAAAATCTTGCACCCTTGCAATGGGAACTATGTTTTTACTTAAGTTCCCATGCAGGTGTGTGGTTGGGCATCGAGGGAAAAGTTATGTCTTTCTGGATTCAGATCATTAGGTAGATTTCCTTAGTAAGCATGAGTCTTAATTTCTGTTAGAGATGAGTTAGTACTTAGGGTTAGTAAAATAATCTGATGCATTGCCATGTGTGTTCCATAGCTTTTTGCTTTATTTTTCCTTTTTTCTTGGGGTTCCCACTCTTCCTAAATGTGGACTTATATGCATTTTATGTGTTTGGAGAGTATCCAACTTTTTTCTTTGTTTTCCTGCATTTCTTTGACAATGTGTTTGCAGAAAAAAAATGAGAGTGCAGATCTACTATTACTAATCTTTGAACTATCATTAAAATCATCAGTAATACCTGAAGATTGGAGGATGGCCAATGTAACGCCAAGTTTTAGAAAGGGCTCCAAGGGTTATCTGGAAAACTATAGACCGATGAGCCTGACGTCAGTACCAGGAAAAATGGTAGAAACTGAAGAATACCTGTGATCTGGCCACAGTACCATGGCTCTTCGGTCTCTGGTCCCTCAAGCAGTGAGAAATAAGCAGAGAGTAACACAGAACACAATCAAACACACACAAAGTTCTACTTTCTTTGAGCTCAGAGGGAAGGCAACAGAAGGTCCATGGACACAGCACAGTTCCACTTTTGTTGGATTCAAAGTCTTCCTCCCTTGAAAATTACTGAACATGTAGATAGCCATGGTTTAATGTCATTCGTAGAGCTGACAAGGGTGGAGCTATAGTCATCTTGAATCGATTGTATTACCTGTCTGAAACTTTACGGCAATTACAAGATGCCTCCACCTATGAGGTATTGGCAAGAGATCCTTCCCATACCATACAAACCAAGATAAAAGAAAGCACTACTTTAGCATTAGACGCTAAATTAATATCTAAAAAGGAATGGACGTATTTAAATGTGTCTTCGTTTCGAGTAGTCGTTTTTTATACGGTTCCCAAGATTCATAAAGATCTTGTTCATCCTCCAGGAAGACACATTGTCTCCACAAGTGGTTCCCTCCTTGATCCTGTTTCCACTTATGTGGATTCATATTTACGACCTTTATTAACTGACATACCGTCATACATTAAAGATACTACGGATTTCCTCAGATTGTTAGAACGACATCAATCTTGGGCAGCGGATACGGATGTTCTATTAGTTACCCTAGATGTCACTTCTTTATATACCAGCATTCCTCAACCAGCAGCGTTTGAGACAGTTCGACATTTTTTGACATCCAGGGGTGATCTTAGTGAGCAACAGATTGCTTTTGTTCTGCAGTTGGTGCATTTGGCTATTTTTTATAACTACTTTGAATTTGAGGGGGTTCTTTATCATCAGCTCACAGGAGTGGCCATGGGCGCTACATGCGCCCCGTCAATAGCAAATTTGAATATGGCACAGTTTGAGGATCTATGGTTGACCTCCTGTATCTTTAAGGATCACATAATAATGTGGAGCAGATTTATAGATGACATATTCCTGTTATGGAGGGGTTCTCCCGCACAACTTACAGAGTTTTTCCAGTGGTTGAATGGATGTGATCCTAATATAACTTTTACTCATGAATACAGTCATCAGGAAATTACTTACTTGGATGTAAAAGTTATTAAGAGTTCAGAAAAATGGGTTACAACTCTTTTTCGTAAACCAACTGACCGCAACACGTTTTTACATTTCAATAGTGCTCACCCACCGCAATTGAAAACAGGATTACCATTTTCCCAGTTTCTCAGATATCGGAGAAATTGTTCCAACAAACAAGACTATAGGACAGCAGCTCATACCTTAGCCAATAATTTTATAGAACATGGGTATCCGACAAAGGTTATTAAATCAGCGTATACTAGAGCTCTCAATAACAGAGATTTATTGCTGAACCAAGTAGTGCGGACGTCTGCTCCGTTAGATGAAACAAATATTAATCTCATCACTCAATATTCTCCTTTAAGTGGGGCTATTCAAGCTATTCTCCGTAAACATATGAATGTATTAAAAGCAGTTCCGGAGCTTCAGAATAGGCGAATCCGATATGTCTGGCAACGTGGCAGGAATTTGAAAGAGTATTTATGTCCAGCAGTTTTGCGGTCTCTCTCATCAGAATATTTGTCAACTGAGCAGGCAGGTCATAAGAAATGTGGACATTGCAATATTTGTTCTATTACGCTAAATACCACACAGTTTCAATATCATGGCAAGACTTATTACCTTAAGAAGTCCACTATGTGTGATTCAACTCAAGTAGTCTATGTAATCCAATGTCCTTGCAATTTGCTATATGTGGGAAAAACCACCAGAGCTTTTAAAATCCGTATGGGAGAACACCGTAGTCGGATAAAACACAAATTGATTGAAGCCCCAATAGTACAGCACTGCCTGTCGTTTAACCATGGGTTTGAACAGCTTCAATGCTTTTGCATTGATCAAGTAGAGAAAGGAGCAATGGGTGAATCTTTAGATCAATGGCTTCTAACCCGAGAACAGCGATGGATATACACACTTGGATCAGTGACTCCAGGGGGTCTCAATGGATACATCGATTGGAAAGCTTGTTTAAAATGAAGTTATCTTCCCCCGAAGGTCTCAGACTTAACAACACTGAGCTTAATGAATAGGCTCAAGCGTTATAGTAGCATCAATGACCTTCTTGTAATCACCAAATAAGGGGTTATTTAGGCATCTACTCAATAAAACAAAAGGGAGCTGCTTATCTGTAACTCATCAGTGTGATACACTTTCTGGCAAAAACACTTCTTTAATCTTGAAAGGAGCCCAACGCTGTCATGAAGCTTTACTCTCGCGTTTCACATAAATGTTTCATCAGGGGTTCACGGTTGACATCTGGGACACATGATGATACTAGCTGATAAGCCTCGTTTTGTTTGAAAAAGGATAAAGTTATCTAAAATATGAAAAAAAACCTGTTTCAGTACTCCACGATATGGCTCTCAAACAGCACTGCCTAACCTCGTTTAAAATAAACTATATCCCAGTGTACTGACCTTACAACAATGATAACATTCAAAAAATGTGTGCTGCCCAAGCTCCTGGACGAAAAGACAATTCCTCTACTTCGGAACCAAACAGCTGAGAACGCCGCGCATGCGGACTTGCGCTCAAGTGTAGCCTTTATAGAAAAAAGTGGGACCCTCCAATCTACAGCTGCCACGTCATGATGAACCTCTCCATGTTAAATAATTTTAAAAGAATGTTAAAGTGACAGAAGTAAAACTATACGCTCTCAAACACTTTGCAAAAAGTTTCTTTCATGATTGATATAGACCAACAATAATAGGCATTTTTAAGTTATCTATAGTTCCGCATAAACATGTGATATGAGCGGTTTATTAAGATAACTGCCTTTGGTTAGTTGGTGGAGTGTACTTTTATAGTATTAGTATTTCACGCTCTAGACAAAGACCATAAATATAATGGTTTAATGGGAGACAGTCAACATGGATTTAGGCAAGGAAGGTCTTATCTTACTAATCTGTTATATTTTTTGAAGGTGTGAATAAACAGGTAAACAAAGGTGAGTGTGTTATAGTGTATTTGGATTTTCAGAAAGCCTTTGACAAGATTCCTCATGGAACTCTTGACAAAATTAAAAAGTCATGGGATTGGAGGCAATGTACTATTGTGGATCAGGAACTGGTTAAAAGATAGAAAGCAGAGGGTAGGGCTAAATGGCCAATTTTCTCAATGGAGAAAGGTAAATAGTGGAGTACCACAGGGATCTGTGCTGGGTCCCCTGCTTTTTAACTTATTCATAAATGATCTGGAAATGTGAATAATGAGTGAGGTGATCATTTTTGCAGATGACACAAAATTATTCAAAGTTGTTGAAACACAAGAGGATTGTGAAAAATTGCAAGAGGACCTTGATAAATTGGAAGACTGGACATTCAAATGGCAAATGAAATCTAATGTGGACATGTGAAAAGTTATGCACCTAGAAAAGAACAACCCAATTTATGATTACACGATGTAAGGTTCCACATCAGGAACCACCTTTTTTGGAAGTATGGTGCTAATAAGTTACAACTTACATAACAAGCTGTTTTTTTTGTTTAAATAACATCTTTTTCAGTTCAGTAGTTAATTCAGATACAAGTGTTTGAAGAGGTAAATAGTTCAGGAGAATTAACGTTTCCCAGACAAATCAAAAGTACCTGATCATGGTGAAGATATTAGCCAAACACAATGATGTGTTAGCAAAATCAGTTGAATGAACCAGCAACTATAATATCAAAAGAAACCAAGTGACTCACACAGTTAATAACAATTCTATAACAAAAAAAAAGTTGCATGTCATATTAAAACTACTGATCAACTTTAATGTTGCAACTTTAACAATTAGATGTTAATGGCACTAATTTGTATGCAAAGCCATAAAAATATACATTAGTTGCACAGACAGCAGTAATTTAGATTAATGATAGATATTCTAATAAACACATTATTGCACTCTGGGGAAAGTCATTTGCCCTAATATTATCATCAATTAATATTAATGACCAAAACATTCTTTCATTTATGAAAAAAATAAAATTCAGCATTTGTCAATTCAAAAATGATGTGACCAAATATGGTAAACTTTGTTCTTGCCTGCTAATTGCCTTTCCTTGAATCCTGCTAGAGCAGGCCAGACAAGTGGGTTATATCATCCAACCAGCAGATGAATACAGAGAACTACAAACTTCAGTGATGTCACTGCTAGCATAGAGTGGCGCAGTCTGGAACTGTACTATTGTCAAAGCAGATCTAAGAGACACTGAAAATGTATTATCAAAGCTATTTTCACATGTTTGGAATATAACTTCACTGAAACAACTCCAGTGGTAACATTGAGGGCCCAAATGAAACTGCTAGAAGAGAGGAGAGACAACTTAAAGGTCTAGCAGGATTCAAGGGAAGGAAAGTAGCATGTAGGAACAAATTTTGCCTTTCTTATCCTGCTAAACCACTCCATACGAATGGGATATACCAAAGCCTTACGGTACAAGGAGGTAGAAAGACAAGGCCTCCACGGAACACACTTCCCAGTGGGGTAGTCTTTGCAATTCTCCTCCCTAACATGATTGAGCAGAAAGAGAAGATCCTGTATAGGATCTCCATTTAACTCATGCCATACCATCCTGGAACTCTATCAAGGCTACACCTGCCTATAACAAGACAGAAAGCTATGCTCCATAGAACATGTACCTGTAAGCCAATGGAGAGATGGACTCTGCCCCTCTAAACCAGATGACATTCTGTCCCCCCAGGGCACCAAAGCAAGAGGTTCAAAGCACTGTTTCACACCCTCCCACCCCCAATTAGACACTCAAGCAGAAGCATTCAAATCAGGGCCGTACCGAGTGAAGTTCCTTATCGTCACTCCAGTCCAGTCCCTTTACTTCTGGGTTACGCAACCCTTCCAGCAGCTTGGAGGCTGAGCCCAACCTTTTTGGAGGTGGAGCGGTATAAATACCACTGGGACCACCCACTACCTCCAGTATACTCAGCCTCCAAGCAGCTGGAGGGTTCCGTAAGCCTTGGGCTTACTGGAGTCCTACCTTTATTCTTTAATTTACTTAATTCTACTTAATTTTATCTTTAATTTGTTTCACTGATTGCCTTTATTTAATTTCTTTTCTTCAATTCAGGTGCTCTGCTCCTTTAAGTCTTACCTTCCTCCCTCCCCCCCCCCCCCCCCCCCCCGCCGCCCGGATCCGGCACGACTCGCAGAGCAGGGTCGGGATCTGCAGCACTGAGGAGGTGCCCTGCTCTGCCCAGCTCCCAGGCGGTCATTTCTGCCTTCCTCGGGGGCCGAAGCCCGGAAGGTGGCTGAGCGCTAGAGGCTGCAACGCCAGCCGGTTTGAAGCGCCCAGCTCGGCCCGACGCGAGTGACCGCGGAGGCGAACCGCGCGGCTCCCGGCTCAACACACGGTGCGATCAGACGGCGATCGCACACGTGCTACAGTGGGGCTCAGCGCCAGACTCTGGACCGGTTCTCAGACAGGCGCCAGAAGCACTTTCACGGTCCCCCCGGCCAGGCTCCACGTGTGGGGCCTAACACGTGTTGAGCCTCCGGGTGGTGAACGCAGCCTCGGGCCCAGGATCTGCAGGCCCAAACCGCAAGTACCTCCCTCAGGGGATAAAAGAATCTTACCTTATTCCAACAATTTGAGGATTTAATTCTATAATTTTATTAGGTCTATTTTACTGTAACCTTAATTTTAATCTTACTTAATTTTAGGTTTAAATATTAAGTTATTTTTCTCTTGATTTTACGTTCCTATGGTGCTTAACTCCATCTAACTGTCTTACATTTGCTAAGGGGGTTTAAAGGTACGCTTCCTAACAGTAATCGGGCCTTGGCATCAGGGGTTTCACAAGGGCAAGCCACAGCTATTCCCATGGCATCTAAGCCACGCTGCCCCTCTTGTGGAACGCGCAGGGGCACCTCCGCAGAGGCAGGAATCTGCAGGAGCTGCGCTGCTGTAGCTGCATCAGTAGAACAAGAAATTTTGCAGCCCTCCCAGGGATCATCAGACCCTCTAGTAGGTGAGGGAGGGTCCCAGGGTCCATCCTCTACTCCCTCTGAGTTGCCCACGCCTCCCCTTCCCCCCCCCACCCCCACCCTCGAGTGCAGAGGGAGACGCAGAATTTTTCTCCCCTGACTTCATCCTCCTGCTTCATAAGGCCTACTGCCTGCGCAAGCAGGGCCTAGGAACAGAGGAGGTTCCCACTTCAGTAGAGGACAAGTCGGCTAGACTCCTCGGGGCTATCAACCCTGAATCTAGCATCCCCTCCAAGCGCCTCCGTCTGGATGGAGAAGACCTCTCACCGCCTTTCGCCGAGGGGGCTCTGGAGGAGGATAGCTCGTTTAAGGATCTGGACGAGGATGAGGAGGAGCTGGAGGAAGGAGAGATCCCGGAAGAGGATCAATCACGGATAGTTATGGTCTTTCGGCGGGAGGAGCTCCCGGCCTTAATTAACGAATCCTTAAAAGTCCTCAATGTGGCCTCGGACATACCATCACAGGAAGAGGCGTTGGAGGACCCCTTAATACAGGCCATTAGGAGATCACAGAAGGTCTTCCCGGTCCACAGGGTGGTTCGCCAGATGATCCAGGAAGAATGGGACCAGCCAGAATCCAGTTTAAGGGGAGTCAGAACCATGTCTCGTCTATACCCTCTCCCGGAGGCAGATAAGGATCTGCTGAAGTCGCCCAGGGTGGATGCAGCGGTATCAGCAGTTACTAAGAGGACGACTATCCCAGTTGAGGGAAGCTCGGCTCTAAAAGACGCACAAGACAGGAAGTTGGATACGCTCCTGAAACAAGCCTTTGATGTAAGCGCTCTCGCTTTGCAGGCCTCCGTGTCAGGAGCTTGGGTGGCTCGAGCCTGCTTAAGGTGGGCTCAACAGCTTCAGTCAGAGGGCTCTCCGGAGGAGATTCAGGCGAACTCGGCCAGAGTGGAATCCGGCGCAGCCTACTTGGCGGATAGTCAGTATGACCTCATCAGAAGCTTAGCCAAAAACATGGCGTCAGTGGTGGCGGCCAGGCGTTATCTGTGGCTACGTAATTGGGCAGCTGATGCTTCCTCGAAGGCACGCCTAAGTCGGCTCCCCTTTAAAGGGAAACTATTGTTTGGGGAGGATTTAGAGAAGTTGGTTAAAGACCTGGGCGAGTCTAAGGGTGGCAGACTACCAGAAGATAGGCCAAAACCAGGCCGCTCCCCAGCCCCAGGGCGCTCCCAGCCTAGGGAGGCGCGGAGATTTCGCACGGCCAGATCAAATCCCTTTCCCAAGGGTAGGTTTCCATCTAGGGGACAAGGCTTCAGAGGTTTTCGGGGGGCAGGGAGGGGATTTGGAGCTTCGTCCTCCTCCTCCTCCTCCTCCTTCTCGGGCACCAGGAAACAGCAATGAGAGCGCGGGGGTCCAGGGGGAGGGACGACCGATAGGCGGCCGCCTAAGTCTGTTTCTCCCCGCCTGGACCCGGGTCACGTCCGATCGTTGGGTTCTAGAGTTGATCAGAGACGGTTATGCGCTCGAATTTGCAAAACAAATCCCACCAGCATTTGTTCAGTCGCCCTGCGGCGCCCCAGCAAAAAGAGCAGCAATAGACGTAACTCTTGCCCGTCTAATAGCTTTAGGGGCGGTGATTCCAGTACCTCCAGACCAGTGCGGATCGGGTCGGTACTCGATTTACTTCGTAGTACCAAAAAAGGAAGAGTCCTTTCGTCCAATCCTAGATCTAAAACAGGTCAACCGCTGCCTCAGGGTGCCTCACTTCCGGATGGAGACCCTACGTTCAGTCATAGCAGCCGTGAGGGGGGGAGAGTTCCTAACGTCTCTCGACTTGACGGAAGCTTACTTACACATTCCGGTCAGGAAGTCTCATCAACAGTTCCTGAGATTCGCAGTACCAAGAGGTCACTTTCAGTTCCAAGCCCTACCCTTCGGCCTAGCCACGGCTCCCAGAACATTCACCAAGGTAATGGTCGTAGTGGCGGCCTTCCTCCGGAAGGGGGGAATATTAGTACATCCCTACTTGGACGATTGGCTGATCCGGGCAAAGTCGGAACAGGAAAGTCAGGCGGCAACGTCCAGAGTGATCCACGTCCTGGAGGAGTTGGGATGGGTCATCAACCGGGCAAAGAGCAGATTGGCTCCCGCGCAGGAGCTCGAGTACCTCGGAGCAAGGTTCGACACCCTCAAGGGCAGAGTATTCCTGTCTCGATCAAGATCAAGAGAACTAAGAGCTCTAATCACACAGTTTCTAGGCAGACGGAACCCCTCTGCGTGGCATTATCTTCAGGTTCTGGGGACTATGGCGGCGTCGATAGAGGTAGTGCCATGGGCCAGGGCCCACATGCGACCGCTGCAGCGAGCTCTTCTGCGTCGTTGGTCTCCCCAACATCAGCCTCTCTCAATGCAGTTACCTTGCGCTCCGCGGACCAAACATTCTCTCCACTGGTGGAGATGCCCGAAGAATCTGGACCGCGGAATGCCACTCGATCCCCATCAGTGGTTGCTGCTGACGACGGATGCCAGCCTGTCGGGCTGGGGAGCGCACTGCAAAGACCAGTTCGTCCAGGGTCGCTGGTCACAGTTGGAATCACAATGGCCCATCAACAGACTGGAATTGCGGGCTGTCAGCCTGGCTCTCAAGGCTTTCAGGAGCCTAGTGCAAGGAAAGGCGATTCGCGTCCTCTCCGACAATGTCACCGCAGTGGCCTACATCAACCACCAGGGAGGCACCAGCAGTTACGCCCTGGAGAAGGAGGCGGACTCTCTTTTCCAGTGGGCGGAGTCCCGACTACTGGCACTCTCAGCGCAACATGTGGCGGGCGAGGACAACGTCACAGCCGACTTCCTCAGCAGGTGCAAGATAGACCACGGAGAGTGGGAACTAGAACAGGAGACCTTCGACCAGATAGTGGACCTTTGGGGTCGCCCGGTCATGGACCTCATGGCTCGGTTCTCCACAGCCAAGGTGGGCAGATTCTTCAGTCGGAGGAAGGAAAGGATGTCCGAGGGATTAGATGCCCTATCGCAGAAGTGGCCTTCGGAAGGTCTTCTCTATGTATTCCCTCCATGGGCTATGATCGGAAAAGTGCTCCAACGGGTGGAATCTCACCAGGGCTTGGTAATCCTCATAGCTCCGGATTGGCCTCGCCGACCCTGGTATGCCGATCTGATCAGACTACTAGCCGACCGTCCTTGGCGACTTCCTTGCAAGAGAGATCTACTGAGGCAGGGCCCGGTCCGGATGCCCCACGTGGATCGATTCTCGCTTACGGCCTGGCTATTGAAAGGGCGCGGCTCCTAAAACGTGGTTACTCAGGAGCGGTAATCTCGACGCCCTTGAAGGCCAAGAAGCGCTCGACCTGTCTATCTTATGTGAGGGTTTGGCGCATCTTCGAAGCTTGGTGCGTAGTGCATCGGCGAAAGCCCCTTTCGGCCTCGGTCCCAGAGATTTTGGACTTCTTGCAAGCGGGCTTTGATAAAGGTCTGGCTCACAGCTCCTTACGGGTTCAGCTGGCGGCCATCTCTTGTTATAGAGGAAAGATCCGGGGCAAACCACTAGGGGCACACCCGGACGTCTCCAGGTTCCTAAGAGCGGTTAGTCGTCTACGCCCGCAACGGAGATCGGTCATCCCCCCTTGGGACCTTAACCTAGTGCTAAATGCCTTGATCGGGAAACCGTTCGAGCCCGTAAAAAGAGCCTCCTTAAAGGATTTAACACTAAAGACGGTGTTTCTGGTCGCCATCTGCTCGGCCAGAAGGGTCTCGGAACTACAGGCGCTATCTTCACAGCCCCCCTTCCTGTCCTCCTTCAAGGACAAAGTGGTCCTGCGTACGGTGCCGTCCTTTTTACCCAAGGTTATCTCTCCTTTTCATGTGAACCAGACAGTCACCCTGCCAGTCTTAGAGTCCAAAGGACAGGAAAGGGGTAATGACAAGCTGCGCCTCCTGGACGTCCAGAGGGCCTTGAAACGTTACCTCTCTCGCACAGCCCCATTCCGAAGGTCCGACCGACTATTCATCCAATTTGGAGGTCCGCACAAAGGGGAGGCGGCTGCCAAGGCTTCCATCTCCAGGTGGATTAGAGAGACAATTGCCTCCGCCTACATCCTGAAGGGGAAGCAGGTTCTGGTGGGGCTGCGGGCACACTCCACTCGGGCTCAAGCAACCTCATGGGCGGAATTCTCCTTGGTCCCTCCGCTGGACATTTGTAGGGCAGCGACTTGGTCATCACTACATACCTTCTCCAAGCACTATAGGCTGGACTTGCAGAGTGCAGCGGACGCCCGGTTCGGGCTAGCGGTCCTTCAGTCCGGTATGCCGGATCCCACCCAGGGTTGAACTGCTCTGGTACTTCCCAGAAGTAAAGGGACTGGACTGGAGTGACGATAAGGAAATAGTAATTAGATCTTACCTGCTAATTAGTGTTCCTGAAGGAACGACAGTCCAGTCCCTGATCCCACCCGCTTCCGGCAACCGTTCAGACCCTCATGTCCATGACAACGCTTCGGGCCGGGCGTAGCACCGGTACGGCAGGAAGGAGAGCAGGTGGCGGCCGGCTCGGGTAGAAGCAGACATCTCCTCTGGCTGTTCCCAAGCTCCCTCTCCCTTCTCCTTTATTGATGAAAAAAAAAAAAAAAAAAAAAAAAAAAAAGAAAAAAAAAGAGGTAGCAATATTTTGAGATATGCTTGTTGCATACGTTTCAGTTTTCATATCATGTTAGGTTATGGAGTTTTGATCAAAAGTTATTTTGTTCTGCTTTTTCATTCGAATACTGGAGGTAGTGGGTGGTCCCAGTGGTATTTATACCGCTCCACCTCCAAAAAGGTTGGGCTCAGCCTCCAAGCTGCTGGAAGGGTTGCGTAACCCAGAAGTAAAGGGACTGGACTGTCGTTCCTTCAGGAACACTAATTAGCAGGTAAGATCTAATTACTATATCGTGCCCTGTACGACTTGCACATCAGGCGTGTGCCCCCCCCCCCCCCCCCCCCCCCCGGCGGCAGGAGAGAAGAGGCGTGCCCGATGTGCAAGTCGCCGGCATGCTAAGCATTTCTGTCGGAAAGATCTGCTTAGCATGCCAGCGAGAAGGCTTAAGGGGGTGCATTTTAGCAGTCCTGCCATTGCCTGCCGCCGCTGAGAGAAGAAAAAATGGCGGTGGCAGGCAGTGAAAGACAGCTAAAATGCGCCCCTTAAGCCTTTGCTCCCTGTGCGGCCACACCGCTTGCACAGGGCTAGGTACAGTCTTGATTCAATTGACATGAAAAATGTCCAGCATCTACTACCTCCTTGAGAAACCACTGAAAACTAATAGAAACATAGAAATATGACGACAGAAAAAGACCACATGGCCTATCTAGCCTGTCCTTCCATAACAACTACAACAGTCCCCTTTTTACCTTTAGAGATCCTCTGTGTTTGTCCCATGCTTTTTTGAATTCAGTTACTGTCCTCTTCTCTACCACCTCCACTGGGAGACTATTCCACGGATCCACTACTCTTTCTGTAAAGAAATATTTCCACATATCACTCCTGAATCTATCTCCCTTCACCCTCATCCCATGTCCCCTCGTAGCAGAACTTGCTTTCAATTGAAAGAGGCTCTCTCCCTGAACATTTATGCCATGGAGGTATTTAAACATCTCAATCATATCACCTCTATCCCGCCTTTCCTCTAAGGTGTACATATTAAGATCCTTCAGTCTGTCCTCATATGCTTTATAATGAAGACCACTAATCATTTTAGTAGCCACCCTCTGCACCGACTCCATCCTGTTCACATCCTTTTGAAGGTGCGGTCTCCAGAATTGCACACTATACTCCAAATGAGGTCGCACCAAAGACTTATACAGAGGCATTATCACCTCCTTTTTTTTCTGCTAGCCCTTCCTCTCCGTATGCACCCAAGCATCCTTCTAGCTTTTGCCGTTGCCTTTTCTACCTGTTTAATCCTATGCATAACCCAGGGCTGCATGATGAAAACAGTTGAGACAAAGAGAAGGCGGCCTCACATGAAGGGCTGCCACGAGACATACCAAACAGACGATAGCCATGCAGAATCAGATATACCCTTTGTGAAGTTTTATGCCAGGGTGGCCATGACAAACTAAGAGGATCCCAAAAGAAACCTCACCTTGCTGGTACATTGGCCTGATTTTTTTTTTTTCCCCGTCAGGCCACAGTACATTCTATTCTACCCAGTGGCTCCTGATAAAGAAAAATAAACTGACCCCATGCCAGGACAAACATGTTCTCTCCTGAATACAAGAAGCATACAGCATGAGAAGGTCCCCAAGGCCACTGAAGCTCCAGAGCAAACTGTGGAGCATGCTGATCGTCCAGTCAAACCAGACACAAAATGCAGCATGTGCATCCCCCAAAGCAAGCAATATAATGCACCAGAATATAGTAATCTGGGTCAAATACAAGGCACCCAAGTGCTCCACCCCTGGAGCAAGATAGCGGTTCACAGAAGCTGCTGACTGTGCAACAAGGGCCTGGGAAGCACATCTCCGAAGCCAAAGTCAAATGGCACTGAGCCTGCGCAGCCTCCAGGGCAACTTGCAGCACAACCAGAGCATACAGCCTCCAGAGCAAGATGTGGATCGTACAAAGTGTGCAGCCTGCAAAGCATAGCATGAAGTGCACAGAGCGTGCCATCTTCAGTGCAGACCCTGAAATGACCAACACGTATTCCATGACCTCCCTACAGTCCAGTCAAGACTCCTGGGTTGTGTCTTCTTTCCAGAAGATGGAGACTGAGCGTTCTAGCTTTTGGTGATGTCACTGTATAAGGAGCCCGTGCTCCTCCCACCAAGCCTGTATCCTCAGTCTCCAGCAGATGGGACAGAACTCTTAGTCTGGGCTGTATTGGGGTTTCTAGACTGCAGTGAGGGTTTAAAAAAAAAGTGGAAAGTAAGACTGCTTAGGTGCAAAGCCTTGACTGATATTCTGGTGCCAAAGTGCTGGTGCAGGTTAGTGGTCAGGTCAGCAGCTGTGGTAACTAGTTCTGCCCCAAGTGACAAGGCCGTATCTCCAGGAACAAGCAGGAATGAGTCTTCACATATGGGTACGTCGGTACCGACGGAGCCTGCACGGGGATGCTGCCCAGCTTCCAATCAGAAAGCTTTTGGCAGCCTCCCTCGCGCCTGCGCGCTGAGTTCCCGCCCTCTCCAGAGCCTCTCTTCAGTTTTCGTTTTTCCGCGGAGCCGGCAGGACGTCCTCCTGTCACCGCAGAAACTTACTTATTTACTTACTTTAATACTTTAGTTTTGTGGTCGCGGCTGTATTTCCCGCTCCCACCGGTATCGCTGGTGGATTTTTGACTTAATTCTGAGAAACTTTTTCTTCAGTTTTTGCCTTAACTTGTTGGGCCTACCAGGCCTCTTCATTATGGAGCCTTCTTTTCCTAAGAAGTGCATTCGGTGTGGAAACACCTGTTTCTTTTTAGATACCAATGCTTGGTGTCTCAACTGTGTAGGTCCTGACCCTTTTTCCCCTGGCAAGTCGGGGGATATTTCTGTGAAGAAACCTTCAAATTTTAGAATTTCCATCGATACCGTTTTTTCCTCGGCAGTAAGGGTACCAGGTTTCTCTACTTCACAGCATCAGGTAACCCAAAAACAGTCTGTTAAGACTAGTCAATGTTTGAGTGGTATGTCCCATGCCCAGCATGGTGACGGCTCCGTCCTTACCCTCAAGAATCCATTGGCATTACCCCTGCGGGAGTCTATGGGCTCCAAAGCGTTAAAGGGGCTTCAGGTTGTTCCTGGGGCTCACCCCTCACAGAACATACCTGAGCCATGCGCGGAGGTGGTATCCGCTTCGAGGGGTACCGAGCCTCCGGCATCGGCACCGGTGTCGAGTAGCCTACTCTTCACCAAGGATTGTCATCGGGCATCTTCGGTACCTTCGGGCCCGATCGATTCGCACCGCATTGACTTCCTTCAACCTCAGCCATGCTCCGGGCCGGTACCGGCGTCGATCGGTTCCGATACCCTGGCATCGGCATCGAGGTGGACCACCTTTCCCTTTGAAAAAGGTGCTCATCGGGTATCCTCGGTACCATCGGTATCGGTCGATGTGACCCAGTCTGCCTTAGGGGTATCGGCATCGCCGATACTGCCATTGGCGTCGGCGCCTTCACGACACCCATCGATAGTATCACTTACTTCGATGCCGAGTCTTGAGTCCATATCTAGTCTCTGACTCCGTACCGACGTGCCCTGGAACCGACTCAGGTCGATTCCAGATCGGCAGTTTCAAAGATCATAGTCATAACTCTCTCATGATCTCGCTACCACTGCAGCAGTTCCCGATGGCTGCTTCATCTGCTACTCCTGTATCAGTATCGATGCCTCTTCTGGCACCCATGCCTACTTTAGAACCGATACCTGGCATTGGTGTAGTCCCCTGTACCTCCTCTGGAGCTCCGGCTTTTTCTTTAGCTGGGCCAGGGATGGTTCCCATAGGAGATCAGTCTTTTCAGGCTTTTCTCCGGGACATGGTAACCTTTCTCAATATATCTATCCCTGGTGGTGGTCCTACTCAGGGCTCACAGGCACAGATGGAAAATATACAATTTCCTTTACATCCTGCTCTGCAGGATCTCCTTCTCAGGGTCTGGAAATCACCCTTACGACTTCCTCCAGTTTCTACAAACATTGAGGTTCGGTACCGGGTGCCACCCTCTCCAGGGTTCCAGAAGCCTCAACTTTCTCATCGTTCCCTTGTAGTGGAATCGGCTCTGAGAAAAGTTAAGAGCAAGAAGAAGCATTCTTCTTATCCACCGGGTCGTTCTTCAAGAACACTCGATGCTTTTGGTCGTCAGGCCTTCCAAAACTCTGTTGGCCTCCAGAGTTCTCTCATATATTTTTCACATGAGTCTAACACTCCAGGAAGTCACAGAGAAATTGTCTCTTTTGACCCCTTTTTTACCAGAGCCCAAGGCTACTGATTATTCCTTACTCATCAATCACAGCCGGAATATCTTGGTTCCTGTCTCGTGCTTCTATAGACTCTTTTGAGTCTGTTAGCAGATCCTCTGCTATTGCCATAGCAGCACGTCGCAGAGCCTGGCTTGAAGCTTCAGACTTGAGTAGATGGGCACAAACTATACTGGCTCATTCTCCTTGTACAGGAGAGGGTCTCTTCAATAAGGAGGCTTTAAGTCAGGTTGCTCAATGCTTCACTGACTCTCCTTCCACTAAGGACCTTTCTAAGCCACCTTCTTCTTCGAGAGGTAGGAAATGTCCTACCAAACCTTCTTTCCCTAAGAAAAGAAAGTTTCATTCCTCTCCTGCCCATCATTCGGCTGTACCTAAACAGGAGACACCTCAGCCTAGTCTGAACTCCTCCAGCTCTAACCAGTCTCAGCATTCCCAGCAACCATAGGAGCTGGGACTTATACTCTATACTTTCCTTCTAATTCATTAGAAGTTTATACACTGTGTTTCTTTTCAGTGTACTACCTTGTGTCAGACGGTTGCCTGGGTGAGAATCTTCACAATCTTGGCAAGTGCATATCTCTATATGATTTGCAAGGTATTGTGGGCAATGTAGTTCATTCACACCAGACACAGCTGCTGACAATAATTTAGTTGTGCTCTTGGGTAAAGCCAATAAATTTATTTATGGGGTTATTTCTCCCAACACAGATATGCTTGGTAGCACATAAATTAGGTTACTTGCTTTCAGTGTTAACTTGGAAAAACAAAGTTAAAATCAGGAAAACAACAAATGAAAAGCCACAAAGCAAGAAACAAACTGTTCTTTTCAGGTTAACTTCTGATTACTTCCCACATAGATACAGAAGTGATTCTCTCCTAGCTCACAAGCAATTAGGTAAGGCTTAATTGCTAGCAGTTACCAGCTGAAACCCCTTAGCTGGCTTGCTTTCTACTGTGTGGGTCAAATCCTGCTTCAGGAGCTTTTCTGGGTAGATTAAAGAACAAGTTTGTATTTCTTTGTGATGGTTACTGTACTTTATAACAGAAAGTTACCAACGGAGTTTAGATAGAGATCAGTCCATATAAACAGGATCCTCATCTGCTATTATTCCCCCTTGTTCAACAAGCATGGGTTCAATATCAGGGATTGGCACAGATGAATCTCTCAATGGAGCATTTTCAGGAGAATACTTGTTTCCCTGCTGTCTTTCAAGGTTATAGCTAGGGCATAGATCAGTGTTCATACCTGAGCTTCCATTGCTGCTAGAGTTCCTCTCTATATAGCCTGGCCAGTATGTAGTCCAGTTCTTATGTCCAGCCTTCCAATCCAGATCCCTGGACACTGGATCTCTCTTCACATACCTTCTGGCACAGGTCTTAGGGTCCCTTCCACGTGCAGCCGTCTCCCTCACAGGTAGCCTCTGGTGATTCCTAGCTCTGCAGCACCATTCCTCTGGCTTTCCCCAGTCCCAATGGTGTATGCTGGCCCTTGGAATACCTCCCAGTATACGTACTGCTTTGGACTCTTCTAGACCTCTCAAAGGCTTTTCTCTTCCTTCTTCCAAAGGGTCTCTTTCCCTCTCTGTCCGTCCGGTTTGGCTTCTGCTTCTGATGATCCTTCAGATGAAACTGATGATCAAACTCAAGCTGATTCTCAGGATACTGAGGACAATTCTCTGGATATCCAAGGTGATCATGAAGATGGTCATCTGTAGAATAAACTCTACTCTTATTCTGCTTAGATGAGTGCTCCTCCCTAACACAGCGCAACTGTGCTGAATCAGGCCCTGCCCTTTGAGATGAGTTCTTAGGGATTACCTCATAGCCCTCCTGATTGAACACACGTTTCCCCACTTCAGCTCCTCTAATGGCTGTTGGAAACCTGGTGCATTCTGGGACTGGTAGTCTTTTATGGCAAAATTCTGTTTTCTTATTTCTACCCGAACTGACAGGTTGCTTGTTCAGAGTCACTTCACCTTTTCTATAGCTCCTTCCTGAGCTATGATAAGCTTCCTTATCACACTTGTGAAACATTTTATGTTCAGGGACTGCTAACTTCTCCTCTTCTTATTCTCTAGAAGAGCAGTTGCACCTATCCCATGATGGTTTTGTCCCAACTGAACATTCTTCCTTCTGTTGACTTACCTTATGGGTATGTCACCCTCTAATTACTTGCTCTACCCTCTCCAATGGGGTTTTTTCCCTAACGGAGGGGTACCATACTAAATAGTTTTTACCAAGCTTATTCCACAGACAGGGAGAAGTTATATCTCCTCCCTCTTTATCTGTTTTTTCTTTATGGGGCACAGGGCAATCTTTCTCCTGTTTCTGTCAGCTGCTGTGCCTGCAGGAGTTACAGTGATTGTATTACTGGTACTTTTGCCAAGTTCCAGTCTTTTGTTCAATTTCTGTCTAGCCTTAGTAGTGTTTCCAAGCTATTCGTTAGCTACCTTAGATCCTCCTACTCCCTTAGGCTTTCTCACATTATTCTATCCATCTCCTTTCCTAGGATATGGTAACAAACCTGACTTCATCAGTTTATCTCTCCTGCACAATGCTCTCTATAATCTTCAGAGCAGCTTTCTACTATGAGGGCCTGCTATAGAGCATTGACCTTGTCTCTGAAGCTTCGCTATTAGTAGGAAAAAGCTTGTTCACCCTTCCCATGCCTGTGAAGGTTCTCCACACCCTTTAACCTGGGGTGTTAGCACGAGATATATTCTTCTGCGTGAAGATCCAAGGCTGACATTCATGCATGCTACCTCGGGGTCCCTCTAATGGGTCCCTCTGGTATCTTCCCCTGCCATGTCAGTGTTCGGTGGAACTCCCGCCTTGTTCCTTACAGATTCATCTTATAATCTGTTCTCACGCAATCATCACGGTGGTTTTGTTGGATTGCCTTCCTGCATCCCTCAATTCATAGAAATAGATTCTCTCTACATATCCCAAGTGGCTTCACCCTCTGGTAGTATACAGAATCTTTTTCTTTTTTATTTCCCATGTACAATCATGGGGCTGGGTGCTAGACATGTTCTTCAACCTGTCATCTTGTATGTAGCATCTCTATATATGTCTACATACCTATATCATTTCTCTGGTGGTGCAATTCCATGCCCCACAAAGATATCTATATTATATCTATATCTATATCTATATTATATCTATATCTATATCTATATATATATCTCCACCCATATCTATATATATATCTCCACCCATGTCCCGATTTATGCATCTGGACATATCGATTCAGGTTTAGATCCCCCCACATATATATATAAACATCTGTATATATATGTGTCTCTTGGGCGGTTTCTTAAGGGTTCATATCTCTATACTCTCACCCTTACTGTCTATACTAAATGTTACCTCCTAGAGGATTTAGACAGTCCATCGCCCTATTTCGCATACCATATTACCATGCAGAAACTGTTAGACACCACTAACCATTGTGGTGCTAACTTCTCTATTTTTTCTTAAACCCTTGAAGCATCAAGCTTCAATATTTTTTCCTATCTCTCGCCAGTTAGGAAAAACGGTGTACATCTTTATCTTTGAGTACACAGCTCTTCTCCTTGGGAATAGGGATTTTTTCCACTTTCCCTCTCCCTGTCAGGACTGGGCTAGTTCTACAACTCCGTCAGTCTTCTTCCTTAGTCCTCCCTGTTAATAACATTATGACTAAAGGAGTTTTTCAGCTTTTTCTCATAAAGCTTTCCATTGAAGACATGACGTCCCATCCTACCCAGTTGACACCTGGATCGTCTACTACCTCCAGGTCTGGACCTTCATCCTCACTGCTGGGAGGTCCCTTCAAGATTCCGCCACTGCTTCTCCAGCAGACTACATCAGGCGTTCTACTTCCTACAGTGCAGTAGGTAAGTGACCTATCTAATGGTACGTTACATGTGTTTCATCTGACTCCTCATATACACCAAGGACTCCTACAATCTGTACGGCCCTCTAGTCCTTGGCTATGCTGTTCTTCCTCACAGCTCCTTTATTGTCAACTCCTACCCTCCATCCCACATTGGATGCCAGGGATTTCTGGAAACAAAATGCACCCCTGGTCCAGGCTGCTGCATTTTTATGGGATCTCCCCCTGGCATCTCCAGCTAGGGAGTCCCCATATGTGAAGACTCATTCCTGCTTGTTCCTGGAGATAGCACAGTTACTTACCTGTAACAGGTGATCTCTGGGAACAGCAGGAATTCGTCTTCGCAACCCTCCCACCTCCCCTGGGAGTTGCATCTCTTATCTTCTCCTTTCTCTCCTCGCCTTTGTCTCAGCTTTGAAACTCAACTGAAGAGAGGCTCTGGAGAGGGCGGGAACTCAGCGCGCAGGCGCGAGGGAGGCTGCCAAAAGCTTTCTGATTGGAAGCTGGGCAGCATCCCCGTGCAGGCTCAGTCGGTACCAACGTACCCATATGTGAAGACTAATTCCTGCTGTTCCCAGAGATCACCTGTTACAGGTAAGTAACTGTGCTTTAGTCAGCATTAGGTCCTTGGGAGGTGGGGGGCCTGCTTCCTTCCCTTCTATCGGTCTCGGACCTCTTGCCTTCAGCTTTGGTGCTCTTTGGTGGGTAAGAGGCAGTCAGGCTTGCTTCTGCAATTGCAGGGGTATTTTTTTCGATGCGGGGTCCTTCTGTTTAATTGTACTACGGGGTGGGGGTTCCTTCTCAGCGGGATAGGAGGTGGTAGTGTTTAAGAGCGGGATGCTGGCCAGCAGATTGATCTGTCAGATATGCTAGCAGGCGCAGTCATCTCTTTGCAATTGGTCTCTGCTGAGCTTGTGAGGCAGTGGACCACAAAGCGGGAGACACATTGGGGGGAAGCGCCTTCCTGAGAGGAGAGCTCACCATGCACAGAGGCCATAGGAGGGCCTGTCTTGTCAATGCTGTCAGCTGCAGCTCCAGCATTCTTAGTGGGACACGCAGCCATTTTGTCAGCGGTGGACATTTCTCTGCCTCACAGCCGTCTTCAGTACACTCAGAACAAGGACCTCCTCAATTGCAGCAGGCGGATTCCCCCTTGTTACAAACATCGGGTGCCTCTTCTGCGGTTCTGTTTTCGCTGGATTTTGTCCTGTTGCTCCATCAGGCTTACTGTAACAAACAAGGCCTGATGGAGCCTCAGGAAGCAGGGAGCTGGCAGGTGTCTCGGCAAAAGGAGCGGAGGCGTAAAGGGGGGCCGTGGAAAGTTTTGTGGTTGTATTAGGGACTCCAGAGGAGGAACTGGAGTCAGAGCTTTCTTTGGAATCCGATGATCCGTTAGAGGGGCCCTTCTGGTCAGGAGGCCGAAGAAGGATACACAGGCCCTCAGAGATACTTTGCCTGCTGAAATGGACCTCATATAGTAAGGGTTTTCCACAGGGAAAAGCTAGTTGTCTTGATTAGACTCCCTGGCGGCGCTCAGTCTCGCAGTGGAAGCTCCAGCGATGGATCCCCCTTTGGAGGACACGTTGCTTCAAGGGATCCATTCAGCTGAGACAACCTTTCCAGTGCATAGGGCCCTGAAACAGATGATCGAGTTGGAGTGATGCTTCAGAGGCAGGTTTGCAAGAAGCAAGAGCTTTGCAGTGTCTCTGTCCAATTCCGGCGGAGGGACGGGAACATTTTCAGCTGCCCAGGTGGATTCCCTAGTATCGGCAGTCACCAAGCAGACCACTATTCTGGTTGAAGGGGGGGAGGGCCGCATTGAAGGATCCCCAAGTTAAGACTAGAGACTCTCTTAAGCAGACTTTTGAGGTTAATGTGTTGGCCTTTGCAGGCTTCGGTCTGCGGGGCCTATGTAGCATGGGCCTGCATGCGCTGGATGCAGGGCCTGTCGGAGACAGAAGCAAGTCTCATCTCAACTCTTCTGGAGGCGGCTCGGCTTGATTTCGAGATCGTCTGCCTCGCAAATGCCTTCTATGACCTGCTGTGGGCCTCAGCTAAGGATATGTCCTTGGCTGTGGCCACCCGGTTGCTTTGGATGCGGAGTTGGTCTGCAGATGTCTTGTCCAAGCAATGCCTATGTAACCTCCCTTTTTGGGGTAAACCTCTCTTTGGGGAAGTGCTTGAGAAGTTAAGGATTTGGGAGAGTCCAAGCCAGCTAGGTTGCCAGAGGACAAGCCCAAGTCGCAGAAACAGTGTCCGCAGGAAAGGGGTATTCTTGGGATTTCCGTAGATTCAGGGTGGTGAAATTTGCCCCTTATCAGAAGTCCACATATTCTCCAGGACCAAGCAGGAAGTCAGTCCTCACATATGGGTGACGTCGGCTCCGATGGAGCCCTCGTGTGGAGCATTTCCCCAGCTTTCAAGGAAAGCCTTTGGGAATGCAGCGCGTATGCGCGGTCCCCATCTTGCTCAGTCTCTTTTTCCGCGGAGCCCAATGGACGTGAGTTTGTGTCACCCAGGAAAAGTAGATTTTTTTCGGCTATTTTGGCTTTTTCTGATCCGGTTTGCCGCCGGTTCCCCTTCCCGCCTGGGCTTGGTACACCGGTATCAAGTCCGGAGTTTTGATTTTCGTTTTTTGTCCTTCGTGACTAGCGTTCGCGCTCTTTTTGTGTTTTCACTGGCAGCCTGGTCTTTTGACCTTGCAGGGGCCCTTTTTCCCCCGATGGCTGCCAGCGGGTTCAAAAAGTGTGATTGGTGCAAGAAACTTATGTCTCTCACCGACACACATGACTGCTGCCTCCGTTACCTCGGGCCCGAACATAACCCGCTGGCCAGTCAGCATCAACGTGAGAGAATTTTGTCAGAGTCTGCGTCCAGCCGGGCCCGGACTTCGTCAGAGGCCTCGACATCTCAGGAGTCTGACCCCGAGCGCCGTCGGGGTTCCTCTGAGAGAGTGTCTCCCACCCGGGAGCACAAAAGGAAGAAGAAGCTCGCGAGGGTGTCGTTGGTGGAGGCTCCTGGGTCCCCGAGAGCCAGGTCGCTTACCCCGGACCGCCGCTCCAGGCTCTCTGAGTCAGAGAGGCCGTCCTAGTTACCTCGTGTGGAGCCAGAGTCCCCGAGTCACATAAGTGCTGTTGTCCTCTTGGACTCTCCTCTGGGGGAGCTGATGTTGGGCCCGACGCCGTCGGGGGCCCGAGTCGGGGGCTGCTGAGTCTCCTGAGCTTGGACTCAGGTTGACGGCCTTGGAGAGCAGCTTGGCTGCCTTCATGGAACAGCAGTGGGTGCTGATCGCCGGTCTGACCAGTGCATCTGCCCTGACCACCGGGACCTCAACGTCCAAGTCGACCCTGGAGACCGAGCCGATCCTCGAGTCAATGAAGTCTCGAGTTGATCCTTGGTCAAGGTCCCCCCCAAGAATACCCTCGGCGTTGGGGAGGGTGGCACCGAGGCACCCACGGCCTGAGCCGCTCGATTCCTCCTCCTCGGAGTCAGCGTGGGAGACGGAGGACGAGGAGTCCCCGGACACCTTCTGGACCCGGTGCGTCCCTTTGGACTCACTGGAGTCCGAGCCTCGGAGAAGGTCCCCCCAGAGGATACCCAGTTCTTGGACTTCGTGAGGGACATGGCCAAAGCCTTGGCCTTCCCTGCAGACACCGAGGAGGAGCCTTGAGCCGAGGAACTCGATGCCCTCCAGTATGACTTTCCTCCAAAGGAAGCCTTTACTGTACCGGTTCCTCCAATGCTGGAACGGCTGCTCTTCTGTATGTGGGGGGCACCGGCCTCGATGCCGGTTCTTAGCAAACGGGTCAATTCCATTTATCGAGTCCATAAGAGCCCTGGGTTCCAAAAGGCGCAGCTACCGCACAACTCCATGGTTGTGGAATCGGCCATGCACCGCCTGAAGAGTCAGAAGATGCACTCCTTGGTGCCCCCCGGCCGGGTGGCCCAGAACCTGGATGCCCTTGATAGAAAGTGCTTCCAGGGCTCTATGCTATCTTGCCGTGTCCAGACCTACCAGCTGTACATGGGCATGTACCTAAGAGACCTGGCAAAGGAGATTTGCTGGGTTCTCAGCTGGCCTCTCCGAGGAACCTTTGCAGAGGTTCAAGGCTTTGTCAACAGGGATTCGAGAGTGCTCGAAGTTTAGCTCTCGAGCAGCCTATGATGGCTTCGAGGCTTCGGCCCGGGTAGTCGCGGCTGGCATCAGTGCACGCCGTCAGGCCTGGCTACAGTCATCAGACCTGGAGTCATGGGTGCAGGACAAGTTGGTCGATGTCCCCTGTCGAAGTCAAAACCTTTTTGGTAAGCCCATGACTGAAAAGGCTGCGGAAATCGAGAATGAGACTCTCACCAGGACAAGGCTGTCCAGGAAGACCTCTGCCCCTTCTCAGAAAAAGAAGGGCTCAGGAAAGAAGCCCTTTTTCCCGAGGAAGGGAGCTGCCTACAAATGCTACCCTCGGTATCCGGCCTCTCCAGCTCCCCAGCAGGGCCAGCAGGCCAAAGGGCAGGGGCATGGGCCCTGTAGGCAGAAGACCCCCAAGCTGCCAGCTCTGGCTCCTGCACAGCAGGGAGTGGGTTTTGACTCCCACAGCTGGCTCCACTCAGCACAGGAGGTCAGCTAACCCTGTATGCCTACAGGTGGCCAGCCATCACAGGGGATACCTGGGTTCTAAGCATAGTCCAGAAGGGCTACATGCTCCACTTCACCAGCTACCCCCCCTCTACTTTCCAGGGGAGCCTCCAAGACTCCCTCTGCACAGAAACCTCCTCCTTCAGGAGTTGGCAAGTCTTCTAAAGGAACAGGCGGTGGAACCGGTGCTCCACCACCTGGAAGGGGGCAAGGCTTCTACTCCAGGTACTTCCTGGTACCAAAAAGGACAGGAGGCCTCCGGCCTATCCTAGCTTGCGAAACCTAAACAAGTTTCTGGAGAGGGAAAAATTCAAGATGCTTACCCTTGGGATACTGCGGTCCTTCCTCCAGCAGGGAGATTGGCTATGCTCCTTAAACCTAAAGGATGCTTACACTCACATCCTCATCCATCCAGACCACAGACAATATCTCAGATTTGTGGTGGGAGGAAACCATTTTCAGTACAGAGTACTTCCCTTTAGCCTAACCTCCGCCCCCAGGGTTTTCACCAAATGCCTGGCGGTGGTGGCGGCCTGTCTCAGGAATCAGGGAATTTTTGTCTTCCCATACCTGGACGACTGGCTCATCAGGGGCCAGTCTCTCCAGGAGGCCAGACAAGCCACTCTTCGCACTGTGTCTCTCCTTCAGCATCTGGGCTTTGTCATAAACTACGCAAAGTCCACTTTGCTCCCCTCACAGAACCTAGAGTTTATAGGGGCAAGATTGGACACCCTGCAGGCAAGAGTTTACTTGCCCGAGGGCAGGGCCCACAGACTGATGGACTTGGCCAACCAGTTCCAAAGCAATTCTCAGGTCTCCGCCAGGCACTTCCTGCGGCTCCTGGGCCACATGGCATCCACGGTACATGTGACTCCGAATGCCCTTCTGCACATGCGGGCTGCTCAGTGGTGCCTCAGAGCTCAGTGGGCGCAGGCCACAGGCGGCCTCGGAGACAGAGTAAAGGTGTCCAAACCACTTTTGGACTCCTTGCAGTGGTGGCTACATCCCCCAAACCTCCTCAGGGGGTACCTTTCCAGGCCCCAGCACACACAAGGGTGCTGATGACCGATGCTTCCTTAAAGGGCTGGGGTGCACATTGCCAGGGCACATGCACTCAAGGCCTCTGCTCTCCTCGGGAGGCCACACAGCAGATCAGTCTTTTGGAGCTGCGAGCAATCCGCTTGGCTCTACAGACTTTTTCTCATGCCCTCTCTCACCAGTCTGTCTTAGTTCAGACAGACAATCAGGTAGCGATGTTCTATGTGAACAAGCAAGGGGGCACAGGGTCCAGGCTCCTATGTCAGGAGGCGCAGGCCCTTTGCTCCTTTGCAGTCAAACAAGGCATGTTTCTCAAAGCTAAGCAGGATTCTCCAGCCCCACGAATGGCAGTTGAACCCATTAGTGGTCCAGCAGATCTTTCTATGATGGGGACTTCCATCCATCGATCTCTTTGCAAGTCCACTGAATCGTCAGCTGCCCAAGTTGTGCTGCAGACAACTGCATTCCTGGAGAATGGCAGCAGATGCCTTTCTGATATCTTGGTCTGTGGGCCTCCTGTATGCGTTTCCTCCCACGCCCCTGGTGGCCCGAACTCTGTTAAAGATTCTCCGGGACAAGGCCTCGGTGATTCTGGTAGCCCCCAGATGGCCGAGGCAACCCTGGTTTCCACTTCTGCTACAGTTGGCGGTGGAAACTCCTTTCCCTCTGGGGTTGCAACACGATCTGCTGTCTCAAGATCAGGGTTCCCTTCTGCACCCCAATCTCAGGTCCCTCAATCTGATGGCCTGGCTGCTGAAAGAATAGTGCTAGCTCCCTTGCTTCTGCCTAAGGAGGTTGAAGAGGTGGTTTTTGGCCTCTAGGAGGCAGTCCACCAGAAAGTCCTATGCCCTCAAGGGGCGTAGGTTCACAATATGGTGTGCCCAACGCAATGAAGATCGTTTCTCCTGCCTTGTGCCAGTGGTACTGCAGTATCTATTTCACCTGTCAGATCTAGGCCTTAAGTCTAGCTCTGTTCGGGTCCACCTCAGTGCTCTATCAGTGCCCCATCAGTGCCCCATTCACCGGTGGAGGGACAGTCTCTCTCGGGTCACCCCTTGGTTGTCCTGCTTCCTCAGAGGTCTGTTTCTTCTCAAGCTTCCGGTTCGTCCACCGGCGACTGAGTGGGATTTGAACGTGGTCTTGCGGCAACTTACTCGCCCACCGTTTGAGCCGATGGCTGCTTGCCATTTACGCTTCCTTTCTTGGAAAGCGCTCTTCCTGGTAGCTCTTACATCGGCCAGGCGTGTGAGTGAACTACAAACTCTGGTTTCTGATAGGCCGTACACACGGTTCTATAGGAACAGGGTGGTCCTACAGACCCACCCGAAGTTCCTTCCAAAAGTCGTCGTCTTTCTACCTCAACCAGGAGGTGGTTCTTCCGACCTTCTTTCCTGGGCCACATACCAGCCGGGCTGAAACAGTCTTGCATACCCTGGACTGTAAGAGGGTGTTGTCTTTTTACATAGAACGTACGCAGGGGCATCGAAGGGCTATTCAGTTCTTCGTCTCCTTTGATCCTAATAAACTGGGGTTACTGGTCTCCAAGCGTACGTTGTCCACTTGGGTAACAGTTTGTATCGCGTGGGCGTACAAGGCAGCCGACCTCCCCTTGCAGGGTCGAGTCACGGCCCACCGTGTCAGGGCGAAAGCCACGTCAGTAGCTCATCTCCGCTCTGTTCCGTTGGCAGACATCTGCCGGGCTGCTACTTGGTCTTCAAGCCAGACTTTTGCAGCCCACTACTGCCTCTACAGGGAGTCCCGAAGGGACAGTGCTTTCGGATAGGCGGTACTCCGTAATCTCTTTGAGATTTAGGCTACTCCTACCCTCCGGCCCTTGTGTTGGGCTACCGTAGGGGTGCGTTCTCAGAGGATATTCTTATCACGAATGCTGAGGCTCTTGAGAGGGAGCCATTTTTCAGCTTAGGGTTCCCGATAGCCTATAGTTGGGGAGTCCCATATGTGAGGACTGAATTCCTGCTTGGTCCTGGAGAAAGAGTAGTTACTCACCTGTAATAGGTGTTCTCCAGGAGCAGCAGGAATCAGTCCTCACGACCCTCCCTCCTCCCCTGGAGTTGCAGTCATATCATTCATTTTGGTTTTTGCTGTCTTTTAGCTATGTCATCAGACTGAGCAAGATAGCACCCTTGGGCGGGAAGGGGACCGCGCATGCGCGCTGCATTCCCTAAGGCTTTCCTTGAAAGCTGGGGAAATGCTCCACACGGGGGCTCCGTCGGCGCCGACGTCACCCATATTTGAGGACTGATTTGTGCTGCTCCTGGAGAACACCTGTTACAGGTGAGTAACTACTCTTCAAGGTCGGGGACAGTCCTTTCGGGGTGGGAGAGGCTCCGGAAGGGGCTCCTTTGTGGGTGCCGAACTGGCGTCAAAAGAAGCGCAGTGAGATGAGGGGGGGTTCAGGCCGGGTCTCTGCCAATAAAAAGTCGCCTGTGGCACTTTTACCCAGCCTGTGTCCACCTAACACCTGACCAGTGGGTGTTAGAGGTTATTCGCAAGGGCTACGCTCTGGAATTTGCAGTTCCTCTCGCAGAGGCTTTTCTAGTCTCACCCTGTTGGGCGCTGGAAAAAGCACGGTCAGTGAACAAGATGCTCAGTCGGTTGCTTCTTCTGCAAGTGGTCGTGCAAACGGTCATGCCCATACTGCTGGATCAGCAGGGGCAGGGACATTACGTGATCTACTTTGTGATGCCCAAAAAGGAAGGCTCCTCTCAACCATGTAAATCGAGCATTACACGTGCCTCATTTTCGAATGGAAACTTTGCATTGGTGATTGTAGCAGTGCAGCAGGTAGAGTTCCTCTCCTCTCTAGACCTCACGGAGGTGTATCTGCATATCCCGATTTGGGCAGAGCACCAGTGTTTCCTGCATTTTGCAGTGCCATGGGAGCCTTCCAGTTTCAGGCGCTTCCCTTTGGCCTGGCCAAGGCTCCACGAATCTTCACCAAGGTCATGATGGCAGTGGCAGCTCAGTTGCGGGGTGAAGGAGTGCTGGTGTACTCCAACCTGGACAACTGGCTCATTTGGACAAAGTCGTGCCAAGAGTGTAGAGTCCATGTGGCGGGTCTGCGATCTGCTCGAGGAGTTGGGCTGGGCAGTAAATGTAACCAAGAGTCATCTTACACCTTTCCAGAGTCGTCTCTATCTGGGTGTGCAGTTCAACACAAGGCAAGGAATGGTCTTCCTCCTGGACGAGAGGTGCTGGAAGATTCAACAACAGATTTGCCACTTCTTGAGATGGCGATTGCAGGCTGCGTGGTCTTACCCTGCAAATCCTGGGATCCATGGCTTCAACTCTGGATCTCGTGCTGTGGATGTTTGCTCACATGCAACCATTACAGAGGTCCCTTCTTTCTTGTTGGTCACCTCAGAGGCATGTGCAGAAGCATTCTCTCAAACTCAAGGCATACCTCAGGGATCGGCCCTCTCGGCGCTACTTTTCAACATTTACATGCAGCCCCTCTGACGTTTTCAAAAAACATAATATCAACTACCATATTTATGCAGATGATATTATGCTATACACACAACTGGACACCACCGACCCTAAGTATACGCAGCTCGAAACCTACCTGTACGAGATGTTAGCATGGTTGCAGCAAAACATGACAATCAACCATAAGAAAACGGAGGTGATGTGTATATATCCAGTAAAGCAAGCTTTGAACCTCCTCCGACAATCACCCTCTGTAACAACACGTACAACACAAAGAATGAGATCAAATATCTGGGAGTCACACTCGACAGCAAACTAAAGATAGAAAAGCACCTGCGCAAAACCAACAAGGCCATTTTCCACAAACTTAGAGTCCTACAACCCCTGCGGAATTTAATCGAACCCTGTGATTTTCGGTCTGTTGCGCAAGCACTCATTATGCCTCACTTGGACTACTGTAACGCCATCCTACAGGGTCTGCCAAAGAAAACGCTAAATATCCTGCAAATGGCCCAAAATGTGGCAGCAAGGATCATCATGCGAACAAGCATTGCTGAACACATTACACCTGTATTGATTGAGCTACATTGGCTACCCATTGCTGCCAGGATACAATATAAAACTTTGGTAACCACGTTCAAACTCATACATAACCTAGCGCCATCATTCCTCTCAACCCTTATCAACATGCAACCAAGCAATAGAGACAGGAGAACTATCAACTCAGACACACTACAAGTTCCTACTAACATCAGAGTAGTAAAAGCCAGTACTAGCCGCAGAGCATTCGCATTCTCTGCCCCAACCATCTGGAACCAACTACCATACGAACTACGAGCAATCAAAGACATTAGTGCTTTCAGGAAGAAACTAAAAACTCATCTTTTCCAATGTCACTACAACCAGATGTAAATCTCAGTGGAACACCAGATAAAGCAAACGAAACATAAATCTGCTCTGTAGAAATGTTATATGTAAAAATGTAAATATGTAAAGTCTAATCCTTAAGTCCCTAATTCTGTGTGATGTGCCATACCCTCAAACTATGTGTATATTTCCCCAACATTTCTGTCATGATTTGACAACTCCCAAATTTGTAATCAAACCGCTACTGATCGCTGGAAGTAGCGGTATATAAGTGTATACTAAATAAATAAATAAATGTCGGCTTCTGTGCCCATTGGAGGTGCGCGCCAGTCTGGCTTGGTGGTTCTCAGCTACTCACATGACCAGGGGCATGCCATTGGAGGCACTGGAATGGATTCTGGTTACGACGGATGCCAGTCTCTCGGGCTGGGGGGCGCTCTGTGAGGGGCAGATTGCTCAGGGCAGTTGGACTCTGGACCAGACACATTGGTCCATAAATAGGTTTGAGATGCGGGCTGTCAGATTGGCTCTCCGGGAGTTTCAAGAGTTGTTCCAGAACCAAGGCCGTGCGTGTTCTGTCAGACAATGCCTCCACGGTAGCCTACATCAATCGTCGGGGAGGAGCAGGCAGTGTCAGTCTGCCGGAGGAGATTGCCCCACTTCTTCAGTGGGCGATGGCACATCTTTGGCAGCTCTCGGCAGCTCATGTGGCTGGAAAGGACAACCTGCAGGCAGATTACATAAACAGACATCAGCTGAATCCTGGAGAGTAGTCACTGGTGGGCGCAGTGTTCAGGCAGCTGACTTGCCATTGGGGCCAACCAGTTCTAGATCTCATGGCATCAGCAGCAAACGCCAAAGTGCAGCGATTCTTCAGCAGGCGCAAGGAGTGCATGTCAGAGGGGTTCAGTGTTCTGGCTCGAAGCTGGCCAGCGGAGGGTTTGCTTTATGCCTTTCCACCGTGGCTACTCATCGGATAGCTGGTTCACTGCATAGAATCCCATGCTGGTCTGGTGATCTTGATAGCTACGGATTGGCCGCAGAGGTTGTGGTATGTGTATCTGGTGAGACTTCTGGTGGACAAGTCATGGAGGCTACCATTGCAGTCAGATCTGTTGTCGCAGTGACTTATCCTGATGCCTCAGGTGGATCGGTTCTTGCTTACGGCTTGCCTCTTGAGAGGGTGTCCTTGAGGCGTCGGGGTTATTCGCCGGCGGCAGTTGCCACCCTGTTGAAGGCACAGACAGTCGACATCCCTAATATATGTACATGTCTGGAGAGTTTTCGAGGCCTGGTGTGATGGAGAGACAGAGGTGACCCCTCAGGGCTTCGATCTCAGATGTTCTGGCCTTTCTACAGGATGGATTTGAGGAGGGGCTAGCACTGAACTCCCTTAGGGTGCAGGTTGCAGTTGTTAGCTTGCCATCGGGGGGACGAGTCCAGGGGGTCTCCTTGGCAGCTCATCCTGACGTGGTGAGGTTTCTTGGGGCAGTCGAGCAACTGAGGCTGCCCTTGTGACCCTGTGTTCCAGCCTGGGACCTCAACTTGGTTCTTGGGGCTCTTTCAGGGGCACCGTTTGAGCCTCTGGCAGCAGCATACCTTAAGGATCTTACCCTGAAGGTAGTTTTCCTGATGGCCATTTGTTCGGCACGTCTGATTTTGGAACTGCAGGCCCTGTCTTGCAGAGAGCCGTACCTGTTTCTTGCAGAGGATAGGGTGGTCTTGCGCACGGTGCTGGCTCTTTTATTTTATTTATTTATTTTACATTATCTTATATACCGCGCTATTCTGCATCAGTGCGGTTTACATTGAACAAACTGAAATTACATTGAACAGGGCATTATAACTTGGAGATAACTATTTTACAGGGAACATGGGCTATGGAGGGTTAGGTGGCTTGCCCAAGACCACAAGGAGCACCTGTGGGACTAGAAACCCCAGTCCTTCTGGCCCAAGGTTGCTGTCCTCTAGTGGGATTTGAACCCCCGACCTTCCGGCCTGAAGTTTCTTGCCCCAACCACTAGGCCACTCCTCCACACCTCTTTTGCCCAAGGTGGTTTCGGTTTCCCCTTTTCATATCAACCAGACTGTGGTCCTTCTGGTCTTCCCAGGGGCAAGGAGCAGCAGCTCTGCGCGCTCGATGCACGGAGGATGCTCTGTCAATACTTGAAGGTCACAGAGGTCTTTTGAAGGATGGGCCGTCTATTTGTCCTCTTTGGTGGGAGGAGGGGGGTGGCGTCGAAGGCCTCCATTGCAAGATGGTTGAAAGAGGCAATTGAGTCTGCATATCTGTTGCAGGGCTCCTGGCACACTCCACCAGAGTGCAGGTGGAATCCTGGGCTGAGTGCGTTCTAGTTCCGCCAGTGGACATTTTGCAGGGCAGCGACATGGACGTCCTCGCACACCTTTGTGTGCCATTATAAGCTTGATCTGCAGGTGCGTTCAGAGGTGCATTTTGGGGCGTGGGTGCTGGAGGCCGGGTTTGCTGGTCCTGTCTGTGTTTTAGTATTGCTCTGATACATCCCAGGAGTCTGGACTAGACTGTAGGGACACCATGGAAGGTGAAATTAGACTTACCTGCTAATTTTCTTTCCTTTAGGAACTACAGTCCAGAGCCCACCCTTCAGCTAGTGACAAGTCCGGTTAGGAAGGTCAGCATTAGAGTACTGGGTGCTGCTTCAGTGGAGTCGAAGAAGGGGATCCATGGCCGACAGATTTGAATGTCAAGGCCAGGGATCCCGGGGCATAGCCTAGGTCTGTTTGGGCTGCACACAGTCACCCTAGATGGTTTGAGAGTGTGAGTGTATATAGTTGGCCAGTAGTCTATTGTGGTTTCTTAAGTTCTGCTTTGACATCAGAATATGGGCTTGGTGGGAGGAGCGTGGGCTCCTTATACAGTGACATCACCAAAAACTAGAATGCTCAATCTCCATTTGCTGGAAAGGGACACAACCCAAGAGTCTGGACTGGACTGTAGTTCCTAATGGAAAGAAAATTATCAGGTAAGTCTAATTTCACCATAACCAAAGGGCCACAACATGTATTTAAAACCAGGCCATTCTAAGACATACGTGCAACCTAGAGTCACCAAAACAAGTTGACCCCACAGCAAGCAACATAGAAGCCCAAACATGCCCTTTATCAAGCATGCATTAGAGCTTACAACCCTGTCTGAGGTGTCCAAACATGTCAGATACCACTCCCTGGAGAATCCCCAGAGAAATGACCACTTCAAAATCCCAAAACATTTAAGTCCTGAGAGTGCCTATCCCAAGCAACACATGCGGAAGCACAAGGCAAGCAGGCATCTGTGCCATACATCTAGCATACAGCTACGCCACCCTAAGGTGCTGTCTGAAATTCGCATCCATAGAGAGGCTTAGGTCATTTGGCTGTGTGCACTTGCGCACAGACTCCAGCATCCTGGGTCTAAAGCATCAGAAAGTGGAATTCCTAGTGTGCGACTCGAGAGTCATATGCTGAGTTGAGGAGCAAGAAAGGGAAATCAGAGCATGCAAAGCCCCAGAACTCAAAATGGAATGGCTAAGGCACCCTCCCCCCTCCAGAATGTTTGCATGCACACTCAAGGGTCCACCTACTTCAGTATAACCTCTGCCAGTAACGAAAGACTCCAGGATCTCCCATGAAAACACCTTTATTTACATTCTCTTCTATACCGCGCTATTGGACATCAGTGCGGTTTACAATAAACATAAAATTACACATTTCCTTGGGTACTCTGTGTTTACAATGAACAGGAGTTTAAAACTTGGATAACAGGGGGTAACTTTACAATCTTGAAACAAGGTGGGGTTCACATCGTTTTGTCTAGTCGTGTGAGTTTTGTGTTGTACCTGTGGATGGGGCTGATATGGCATTGTTTATCGGGTAACCTTCAATGAAGGCTGGAGAAAACCAAGTGTGCAGACTTATGATTCATGATATACCCAACTCAAGCCATCTTCGGACTGTCTCCCCCCCCCCCACACACACCCCCCTCTCATAGGGAGCTCCAGGCAATAAACTGTGGGATAAGACAAGTACACCAAATCAGTCTCCTGCCATAGGTGGAATGAATCCAACATGCACACCTTAAGGCTCATCCAGATCCCATGCACAACAAATCCAGAGTAGAACACAAAGCTCATCAAGCACTCTGCCCACTGCATGAAACAGAGAATCAGGCCATTCTGCACAACCTCCTTTGGCCCTCTCAAACTAAGCAAAAAACTGCTCTAACACCTACTCATGTAGGGATCACACACTTCTGAGACAAAACAGTGGGGTACCAGATTCTCTGCCCCTCCCCCTTTCTATGCAGCCCCCCCAACTGCATAGAGAAGGGCAGAAAAAAACCCGGGGTATGGATCCTCAAGTGTTCACTATCATCCGATTTATATCTTTCTGCCTAAGATCATAGAGAAAGTGATCTTCCAGCAGTTGTCTGTCTTTTCTTGGGAGAATAAGGTGAAATAGACCTTACCTGCTAATTTACTTTCATGGAGTCCCTCCAGTCTAGTCCAGACAGACAGGTTGTGCTCAGGCACCAGCAGCTGGAAACTGAATTATGCAAATTGTGATGTCAACCTACTTTAGCCCAGGAACTTCCTGATCTCTCCAGTATACTCCTGACAAAGCAAAAGGGCAAAAAATACCTAAACAAAAACCTCGTGGAGCTAGTAGAAACTGTCCTCTTCTGCCCCAGACCAGAATCAATTAAAGCAAAGTCCAATAGGTATGGTCCGGGTTTCTCATAAGCACGCAACGTATGAACAAGCATAAGCTCTTATTCTTTGGTTCTTTTTGGGTTTTTTTTTTGTTTTTATACACAGTTCTTAGACTTTGGCCATCTCTGAGCCCAATGGTTCGTGAAGAAAAACGCTTTATCAACAGGAGCACCCTCCCACTCGAGGGCCAAGGATTGCCTACCGGACCTCATTCCATGTACGGGCTCACAAAACTAACCCAGAATGAAACAGGTGGGTTCTGGACTGGACTGGACTGAAGGGACTCCATAAAAGTAAGTTAGCAGGTAAGGTCTAATTTCACCTTCATCCACATCCCTCCAGTTCAGTCCAGACTGATGGGATGTACCACAGCAGTACATAGAGCCGGGAGGGATCCACAAGCCTGGCCTGCAAAACCCGAGCTCCGAAATGGGCCTCCTGACCTGCCTGCAAATCCAGTCAGTAATGCTTCGTAAAAGTATGCAACAAGGACCAAATTGCTGCCTGACAGATGTTCACTGGAGGCACTAGGCTAAACTCTGCCCAGGATGGCCGCCTGGGCTCTCATTGAATGCATTCTTAGACCCTCAGGAACTGGCCTACGCTTGAGAGATATGCAGATGCAATTGCTTCCTTCACACATTTATTTATTTATTTATTTATGTATATATTTCTATACCGCCCCTTCCATGATATGGTTGAAATTTGCATAATTCAGTCTCAGGCTGCTGGTGCATGAGCACAACCCGTCTGACTGGACTGGAGGGATGTGGGCTAGGGCTATAATACAGAATCAGCCCTATTGGTGATGTTGAATAAAGTATATGTTCATTGTGAGAAGGGCCAGGATGCGCTCTTAATTCAGTTAGATCTCAGTTCAGCATTTGATTTGGTTGACCACCATCTACTGGTTGATAGTCTTCAGTGGGTGGGGGTAACTGACAGTGCTTTGACGGTTTTCATCTTATTTGTCTTCATTTGCTCTGTGGGGTGCTGTAGAGTTCTTTATTTTGGCTCCTTTAATTTCTAATTTGTACTTACCATTATTAGCAGCGATAATTCAGGGTTTTCGTTTTAGTCTGTTTTTGTTTGACAATATTCAGATTTTGATAACCTATTTATCTTGGGATACATCGTTTAGTAGGGTTATTTATCAGGCCTTTCGAGGTATTGTGGCTTGACTTCTTTAGAATAAGTTAATTCTTAATACTTCTAAATCTGAGGCAATATGGCTATCTTGTAATATTGTGCTTCCTGCCTTTCAGCCAGTGATTTTTGATATCCCACTTCCAAAGCAATCATGTAAACGGTCCCTAGGGGTTTTAGATTCTTCACTTTCTTTTTAGTCTCATTTTTCTTTGGTGGGTAAAGGTTCATTTGAGGCCCTACAGCTACTTCGTTTCTGCAGCATTGTCTTGTTTCAAGGGATCTAATTATTGCCCTATGCCCTGATTTTTAGCAAACTGGATTATTGTAATTCTTTATTGATCGGGTCCTCAGCTTATGGTTTAAAATTGTTCTGATTAGTTGAGAATACTGCTGCAAGGATTATATGTATGGCCAAATATATGGATCATATCACCCCCTTGATGAAAGGATTCTCTTGTTGTTAGTCCTTTTAATGTATTAGCTCCTTTAGGGGAGGAGAGTCATCAGGCAGCCGCAGTTGGAGCGCTGGAGGAAGCAGGCTGTGGGTAAGAACATAAGAAATGCCATACTGGGTCAGACCAAGGTCCATCAAGCCCAGTATCCTTTTTCCAGCAGTGGCCAATCTAAGTCGCAAGTACCTAGCATTTTTCCCAGAAGAGACAGATTCCACAATACTTGTATCGGGGCAAGAAGTGGATTTCTCGGGTCCCCTTTAATAATGGTTCCTAAGCGTCCCTCCAGTCCAGTCCGTTTCCTCTGGGTTGTGCCCCCTTCTAGCAGCATGGAGACTGAGCACGTCATCTTTTTGATGATCCTAGGTCTAGGATATACAGGGTGGCCCAAAAAAAGTGAGAACATCTCGTACCATATAAGTTTTTTAAAAATTCAAAAAGACAGATGTAAATGATTGACAAATTTAAAAAAAAAAAAGATGGGCGACCGGAAATTGTTGAAATAAAGACGTTATATAGCTAAAAAAGGTAAATAAGTAAACTATTTAAGCTTTTAATTTACAAGATGTTCTCACTTTTTTGGGCACCCTGTATATAACACTGGCACTTCCTACCAGATCAGTTTTGCTCAGTCTCCAAGCAGCTGTAGGGAGTCAGTAAACCAGAGATCAGGCTTACTGGAGGGACCTAGTTTAGTTGGGTTTTTATTCTTTTGGTTTCATTGAATTTTTTGGTTTTTCCTTCTTCTTTAGTTAATTTTAGCTTCTTCATGCTTCTTTTAGGGCTTCCCCCCCCTCTCTGTGTCTCGGGGGGTTGACGAGAAGGAGGCTTTGTACAGCCCGCTCTGTTAAAGGCAGGGCAAGAGAAGTCTTCTGCAGTGTATCAGCTGAATCAGGGGTTTGCAGAGCCCCTGCCGTCTCTCGCCTTGCCGCCGAAGCCCCCTCGGCTGAGCGTGAGGGCAGGAAGATGCATGGCCTGCATAGGAATTTTTTAAAGTGTTTTCTTTTAGTTTCATTGAAGATTTTTTTTTAGTAAAAAAAAAAAAAAAAAATAGAGGTGGTTACGTCAAGGGCCACTACGGATGCCCCAGGTGGATCGGTTCTCGCTTACGGCCTGGCTATTGAAAGGGCGAGGCTACGGAAGCGGGGATTTTCGGGAGCAGTAATCTCAACATTGTTGAGCGCGTGGAAGCACTCTACCTGTACGTGAGGGTATGGCGTATTTTTGAGGCATAGTGTGCGGGACAAGAGAAGAAGCCCCTCACTGCCAATGTCCTGGAGATCCTGGAGTTTTTGCAAGCAGGATTCGAGAAAGGCCTAGCAGCTAGCTCCTTACAGGTCCAGTTAGCGGCCATTTCTTGTTATAGGGGTAAGGTACATGGGAAGCCCTTGGGGGGACCACGCTGACATTTCTAGATTCCTTCGAGCAGTAGGCGCTTGAAACCCCAGCTGAGGTCGGTGATCCCCCCCCCCCCCCCCCTGGGATCTCAATCTAGTCTTGAATGCCTTAAAGGGGGAACCTTTCAAACCAGGGGGAAAATCCTCTTTGAAGGATCTGACCCTAAAAACAGTTTTTCTAGTTAGCTATCTGCTCAGCTAGGCATATTTCCGAACTTCAGGCACTGTGTCTTCCCTGCTGCCCTTTCTCTCTTTCTTCAAGGAGAAGGTGGTGTTGCGGACATTTCTCCCTTTAATGTGAACCAGGTCGTATCCCTCCCATCCCTGTCTGGTGAAGAGCGGAAGGAGGATGGTGGGAAGCTATGCCTCCTGGATGTGCGCAGTGTATTGAAGCGCTGCCTGTCTTGCACGGCTTCCTTTCGAAAGTCTGAATGATTATTCGTTCATTTCAGAGGGCTGCACAAGGGGGAGGCGGCAGCTAAGGCGTCCATTTCTAGATGGATCAGAGAGACTATTGCGTTGGCTTACCTCCTAAAAGGGAAAAGGGCTCCGGTGGGGCTGCAAGCCTATTCGACTCGAGCCCAGGCGGCTTCATGGGCGGAACATAGCTTGGTTCCTTATCGTCACTCCAGTCCAGTCCCTTTACTTCTGGGTTACGCAACCCTTCCAGCAGCTTGGAGGCTGAGCCCAACCTTTTTGGGGATGGAGCGGTATAAATACCACTGGGACCACCCACCAACTCCAGTATTCTCAGCCTTCAAGCAGCTGGAGGGTTCCGTAAGCCTAGGGCTTACTGGAGTCTTCCTTCTTTAAAACTTTGTTCTTTTAATTTAACTTCTTTAATTTAACTTCTTTAAGTTCTTAAGTTCTTTGATTGGATTTATTGTTTTAATTACCTGCCTAGCGTTTTGCTACTGTGCCTTTAAGTCTAGCCTGCCTGCTTCTTTCCCCCCCCCCCCCCCCCCCGGCCGGGCCGGGTGTCGGAGGTGATCGCTGCCCGCAGCAGCGAGGAGGACCGGTCAGCTCCCCTCCTCGCTGCTGATCCGCTGGATTTCTGCACTCTCTCCTCTCCGCGGAGTCCTGCTCTGCCTCGCGCCGAAGCCCTCCTGTGTGGCTGAGTGCTTGAGGCACGCCGCACCTGAGGTCGTCCTGCCGGTCCCGTCCCAGAGCGGAGGGACGCGCAGTCGAGCTCCGGAGCCCCGATTTTGGCGGTTTTCAACTGCGACGCTCAAGTCTGAGCGGGGGGGCGGCTTACCGCACCGGTCTGCGCTTCTTCCCCAGATCGGAAGCCTGACTCACGACCCTCCGTTTAGGCTCCACGTGGTCTCGGCCTACCACGTGTGAAGCCAACGGCCTGAGGTAGCTGAACCGGGTCTGTGGCAGAAGAAGCTCTCCAAACAGCAAGTATTAGTCTAAATTTGTTCTACTTTGCCTTTATTTTACTTTTAATTTTAACTTTAATTTTAACTTTAATGTTATTTTAGGTTTAAGTTTATTTCTATCCTGTTTTTTTTGCAAGGGATTTCTGTCCTTAACTTGCGGAGGGGAGAGCACTGTTAAACCCTCTTTGCACAGTTATTTTTTCATCTTGCTGGTACAGTTTTATTGCCCAGGCGCTTAAGCATCCCTTTAGTAAGCCTCCTGCAGAGCATGACTGGCAAATCTAGGTGCCCTTCCTGTGGCACGCGGAGGGGCACGGTCTCGGAGGCAGGCGTCTGCAGGGGTTGTGCGGCAGTGGCTACCTCCATGGAGCAAGAACTTAACTTGTCCATGGCCCAGGTCTCCCAGGGGTCCGGGGACTCCCTGGAAGGGGAGGTAGGCTCCCAGTTACCGCCGGCTATTCGCTCAGAGGTACCCCCTCCTCCTCTATCCCTCCTCCCTCTTCCCTCCGGGGAGGGGGGGGGCGGAGATCTCTTCTCCCCTGATTTTGTTCTCTTGCTCCACCAAGCCTGTTGCATGCGCAAACAGGGGCTTGGGGCAGGGGAAGCGGGTCCGTCGGCAGAAAGCAGGTTAGCCAGACCTAGGAGGGTAAGCGGTCAGGATTCAGGGATACTGCTGAAGCGCTCCAGGCTAATGAGTGCAGAAATCCTCCCTTCCCTTTCCCAGGGCACTCCAGAGGAGGAGGGCTCTGAAAAGGATTTGGAGGAGGAAGAGGAGGGGCTAGAAGAGGGCGAGATCCCGGAGGAGGACCATTCTCGGATAGTTAGTTTTTCGTCGGGAGGAGCTCCCGGCCCTAATCAATGAGCCCCTGAAAGCCCTCAACGTAGCATCAGACTCCCCAGCTGAGGATGAGGCATTGGAGGACCCCTTAATCCAGGCCATCAGGAGGTCCCAGAAAGTTTTCCCTGTCCACAGGGTGGTGCGTCAGATGATACAGGAGGAATGGGATCAACCAGAGTCAGGTTTGAGAGGGGTCCGAACCATGGCTCGCCTCTACCCTCTCCCAGAGTCAGACAAAGAGCTGCTGAAGTCCCCCAGGGTGGATACGGCGGTTTCAGCAGTTACTAAGAAGACGACTATCCCGGTTGAGGGCGCCACGGCCTTGAGAGATGCTCAAGACAGGAAATTAGATACGCTCCTGAAGCAAGCCTTTGATGTAAGCGCCCTCGCCTTGCAGGCCTCCATGTCAGGAGCTTGGGTGGCTCGGGCCTGTTTAAGGTGGGCACAACAGATCCAGGCAGCTGAGGGCGCAACGGATGAAACACAGACCAACTCGGCTAGGGTGGAATCCGGAGCAGCCTACTTGGCCAATAGTCAGTATGACCTTATCAGAAGCCTAGCCAAGAACATGGCCTCAGTGGTGGCAGCTAGGCGTTACCTGTGGCTACGGAGCTGGGCAGCTGATGCTTCCTCGAAGGCACGCCTGAGTCGACTTCCCTTTAAGGGGAAGTTGTTATTTGGAGAAGATTTAGAGAAGTTAGTAAAGGACCTGGGCGAGTCTAAGGGAGGCAGACTCCCGGAAGATAGACCAAAACAGGGGCGCTCCTTTCCCCCTTCTCGCTCCCAGCCTAGGGACTCGCGGAGGTTTCGCTCAGCCAGACCAAACCCGTTTCCCAGGGGCCGTTTGCCCTCGAAGGGACAAGGCTTCAGAGGGTTTTGAGGAGCAGGTCGAGGTTTTGGGGCTTCCTCTTTCTCCTCCTTCTCGGCACCCAGAAAACAACAATGAAATGACGGGGGTCCAGGAGGGAGGACAGCCGGTAGGCGGACGCCTGAGGCTGTTTCTTCCCGCCTGGTCCTGAGTCACATCCGATCAATGGGTCCTAGAGGTGATCAGAGAAGGCTATGCTCTCGAATTTGCAAAACAAATACCCCCGGCTTTTGTTCGGTCCCCCTGCGGTTCTTCTGCAAAGGGGGCGGCGATAGAGGCAACTCTCGACCGCCTAATAACGCTCGGAGCGGTGGTCCCAGTTCCTCCAGACCAGTGCGGCTTGGGTCGGTACTAGATTTACTTCGTCGTACCAAAGAAGGGGAAGGGTCCTTTTGACCAATCCTGGATCTAAAACAGGTCAATCGCTGCCTCAGGGTTCCTCATTTCCGGATGGAGACCCTGCGTTCAGTCATAGCAGCCGTGAGGGCCGGGGAATTCATAACGTCCCTCGATTTGACAGAAGCCTACTTGCATATCCCGATCAGGAAGTCCCATCAACGGTTCCTGAGATTCGCAGTACCAAGAGGCCACTTTCAATTTCAGGCCCTGCCCTTCGGTCTAGCTACGGCCCCCAGGACGTTCACCAAGGTAATGGTGGTGGTAGCGGCCTACCTTCGGAAGGAGGGAATATTAGTGCACCCTTACTTAGACGATTGGCTGATCCGGGCAAAGTCAGAAGAAGAAAGTCACTCGACGACGTCCAGAGTGATCCAGGCTCTAGAAGAATTGGGGTGGGTCATCAATCGGGCAAAGAGCAGGTTGACTCCCTCCCAGGAACTCGAGTACCTCGGGGCAAGGTTCGACACCAACAGGGGCAGAGTATTCCTATCACGAACAAGATCAAGGGAGCTAAGGCTCCTAGTCACGCAGTTCCTGAACAGACGAAACCCCTCGGCGTGGCATTATCTCCAGGTTCTGGGAACAATGGCGGCTGCGATAGAGGTAGTACCATGGGCCAGAGCCCACATGCGGCCGTTGCAGCGGTCGCTATTGCGTCGGTGGTCTCCTCAGCTCCATCCTCTGTCACAGCAGTTACCTTGCGCGCCGCGGACCAAACAGGCACTCCACTGGTGGAGGGACCCAAGAAATCTGGATCGCGGAATGCCCCTCGAACCTCCTCAGTGGTTACTATTGACAACGGATGCCAGCCTGTCAGGCTGGGGAGCGCACTGCGAGGACCAGTTCGTCCAGGGACGCTGGACAGCGTTGGAATCGCAATGGCCCATAAACAGGCTGGAATTGCGGGCCGTCTCCCTAGCGCTCAAGGCGCTCGAGACCTTAGTGCAAAGAAGAGCAATTCGCGTTCTCTCCGACAATGTCACCACGGTGGCTTACATCAACCACCAGGGAGGCACCAGCAGCCCCGCCTTGGAAAAGGAGGCAGACGCTCTCTTCCAATGGGCGGAGCCCCGACTGCAGGCGCTGTCAGCTCAGCACGTGGCAGGCACGGACAACGTCACAGCCGATTTCCTCAGCAGGTACAAGATAGACCACGGAGAGTGGGACCTGGAACAGGGGATCTTCGACCAAATAGTAGCCCGCTGGGGTCTCCCGGTCATGGACCTCATGGCAAAGTTCTCATCAGCCAAGGTGAACAGATTCTTCAGTCGGCGGAAGGAAAGAATGTCCGAAGGCCTGGATGCCCTGTCCCAAAAGTGGCCGTCGGAAGGTCTTCTCTATGTATTTCCCCCTTGGGCCCTGATCGGAAAAGTCCTCCAGTGGGTAGAGTCGCACCAAGGGTTGGTAGTCCTCATAGCCCCGGATTGGCCTCGCCGCCCCTGGTATGCGGATCTGGTGAGGATGCTCGCCGACCAACCGTGGCGGCTCCCTTGCCAAAAGGATCTGCTGAGACAGGGCCCGGTGCGCATGCCGCACGTGGATCGATTCTCGCTTACGGCCTGGCTATTGAAAGGGCGCAGCTGCTGAAACGAGGTTACTCAGGAGCAGTAATCTCGACGCTGTTGCATGCTAAGAAGCGCTCGACCTGTCTTTCCTATGTAAGAGTCTGGCGCATTTTCGAAGCCTGGTGTGCGGAGCACCGGCGGAAACCCCTTTCCGCCTCAGTCCCGGAGGTTCTGGAATTCTTGCAGGCAGCATTTGACAAAGGTCTAGCGCACAGCTCCTTACGGGTCCAGCTGGCTGCCATCGCTTGCTATAGGGGCAAGGTCCGTGGAAAACCCCTAGGGGCTCATTTGGACGTCTCCAGATTCCTAAGGGTGGTTAGACGACTACGCCCGCAACGGAGGTCGATCATCCCCCCTTGGGATCTTAACCTAGTGCTGAATGTCTTGATCGGGGCCCCCTTCGAGCCATTAAAGAGGGCCTCCTTAAAGGACTTAACCCTAAAAACAGTTTTTCTGGTCGCCATCTGCTCGGCCAGGAGGGTTTCAGAATTGCAGGCGCTGTCATCTCAGCCCCCCTTTCTGTCCTTCCTCAAGGACAAAGTGGTTCTGCGCACGGTCCCTTCCTTCTTGCCCAAGGTTATCTCTCCCTTTCATGTGAACCAGACGGTTACCCTCCTGGCCTTCTCGGCCGAGGGGCTTGAAGGTAAGGATAGCAAACTTCGTCTCTTGGACGTCCAGAGGGCTCTGAAGCGTTACCTCTCTCGCACAGCGCCCTTCCGGAAGTCCAACCGACTATTCCTTCAGTTCGGAGGCCCGCACAAAGGGGAGGCGGCAGCCAAGGCCTCTATCTCCAGATGGATCAGAGAGGCGATTGCTTCAGCCTACATCCTGAAGGGGAAACAGGTTCCAGCGGGTCTGCGAGCGCACTCCACTCGGGCTTAGGCTACCTCTTGGGCGGAATTCAGCCTAGTTCCTCCACTAGACATTTGTAGGGCAGCGACTTGGTCCTCGCTGCATACCTTCACCAAGCACTGCAGGCTGGACGTGCAGAGTTCAGTGGACGCTCGGTTTGGTATAGCGGTTCTTCAGTCCGGTATGCCGGATCCCACCCAGGAGTGAACTGCTCGGGTACTTCCCAGAAGTAAAGGGACTGGACTGGAGTGACGATAAGGAAATAGTAATTAGATCTTACCTGCTAATTAGTGTTCCTGAAGGAACGACAGTCCAGTCCCTGATCCCACACGGTTCCGGCGAACTTTGAGGCCTATGATTTACAGAAGGGCCTCGGACCGAGCGTAGAGCCGGTTCGGCATGAGGGAGTGCAGGAGAAAGCCGGCTCGGGCAGGCTCTGACAACCCTTCCCCCCCGCCCTTTGCCATTTCTCCTCGCCCTTTTCCTATGCCATAATAAAAAAAAAAAAAAAAAAAAAAAAGAGAAGGGGAGTTGACTGTTTAATTTTGCCTTTGTGGGAATAGGTTATGTACTTAGGTTGTTGTCGGAAGTTCGTTATGTCTGCTTTTTCAGTCGAATACTGGAGTTGGTGGGTGGTCCCAGTGGTATTTATACTGCTCCATCCCCAAAAAGGTTGGGCTCAGCCTCCAAGCTGCTGGAAGGGTTGCGTAACCAGAAGTAAAGGGACTGGACTGTCGTTCCTTCAGGAACACTAATTAGCAGGTAAGATCTAATTACTATTTCCGCCGCTGGAAATTTGCAGAGTGGCCACTTGGTCGTCGCTGCATACCTTTGCCAGACACTGCAGGTTGGATGTCGAGGTGGCAGCGGATGCTGGTTTTGGGTATGCAGTGCTTCGGTCCGGGATGGTGAACCCCTCCTCCAGGCTTGAACTGCTCTGATACATCCCAGAAGAGAGGGACTGGATTGGAGAGACGATAAGGAAGAAGTAATTTATTTTATTTTTATTTTATTTATTTAGAAGGATTTAGTATACCGCCTTATCGTTAAGGCGGTGTGGCACATCAGTCAAAATCAATAATAAAGTGTGGTTTGTAGCATGCAGTGTGAGAACTGAGAAGTGTAGTGTGTGGGGCAGTGCGTTAGATTATATCGGTGAACTGTTTACATAATGAGCTATATACATATATACAAAATGGGGCTGTTTGAGAGGCGTGCTGGGATTGAGATTCTGTAATGTCTTGGAGGTAGGATCGTGATCCTGTAATGTCTTGAGGTAGAAAATTTATGTGAGGTCCTTAAAATGTACTGTAAATAGATCAGTCTTAAGTTTTCTGAAGTCCTTGAGTTCTTGGTTGATCTTATGTGGTCTGGGAGAGAGTTCCATATAGTGGATGCTGCCAGGGAGAGTGCCCTCCTTGATGTGGCCAGCCTTGTTTTAGCAAATTCTTTTGGTGTTCTGATGGTATCTGAGGTTCCTTTTCTTCTTGATCTCCTGTTATCGGTTTTTATGAGAGGGCGTAGGCTGTCTGCTGATAGGTTGTGTATTATTTTAAATATGTGTAGAAGTACTTTGAATTGGATTCTGGAGCTGATTGGGAGCCAGTGTAGGTGGTACAGTATGGGGGTGATGTGATCGTGAATTGTGTGATCTGTCGTGAGTCGTGCGGCTATGTTTTGTGCTAGCTGTAGTGGTTTTATTGTCTTTTTAGGTAGTCCTTGGTAGATGTGATTACAATAGTCTAGGGTTGGAGTGATGGCTTGACAGACTGTTCGGAAGTGTTCATGGGCGAGGATGGGTTTGAGCCTTCTGACTGTCCTCATTTTGATGTAAGCGCTCTTTGTTATTTTTGCAATGTAGGACTGGAGGTTGAGGTTCTTGTCGAGCGTTACTCCCAGGTATTTTATTTCTTGTCTTACCGGTATGATGGTGGTGTTTAGGTTGATGGTGGCCGGTGACCTTACCTGCTAATTAGTGTTCCTGAAGGAACTCCAGTCCAGTCCCTGATCCCACCTGGTTACTTCATTTGCAGGATTCCCCTTTTCCAGAGGAAGAGCACCGGACCGAAGACAGGGAGTGAAGAAGATGGCAGAGAGCTCCTTGCGCAAGTTTTGCTTTGAGGTGGGATGCTATGGCGGAACCGTTGGCTAGTGCAGAGAGCTAACGCGGTTTCAGATATACCTCCTCCTCCTTCCTTCCCTTGCCCCTTCTTTCCGAACAGTTCCTGCAGTGAGGGAGGGGAGAGGGTAATCTACAAGCTTACAGTTTAAAAAAAAGTTGCTTGCTTTCCGATAAGTCTGCTTTTTAAATAGATTACTGGTGCCAGAGGGTGGTGCCAGTGGTACTTATACCAGAGCATCATCAAAGCGATGATAGCTGGAAGGGTTGCACAACCCAGAAGAGAGGGACTGGACTGGAGTTCCTTCAGGAACACTAATTAGCAGGAAAGGTCTAATTGCTTCTTAGCCACTACTCATTTGTTGTTTTCAAAACAAGTGTGATTTTTAAAACAGTCCATTTTGTTTTATTATAGGCTTGATCTTGATGCTCATTTGTGAATGTTGCATTATGCAAATCAAGGTTTCCTTATCGTCACTCCAGTCCAGTCCCTTACTTCTGGGTTGCGTAACCCTTCCAGCAGCTTGGAGGCTGAGTCTATCCTTTTGAGGATGGGACGGGATAAATACCACTGGCACCACCCACTGATCCCAGTATTCTCAGCCTCCAAGCAGCTGGAGGGTTCCGTAAGCCAAGGGCTTACTGGAGTCTCCGTTTTTTCCTTTAATTTAATTTAGTTTATTTTAATTTAATCTAATTTTATTTGATTTCTCTCTCTTAACTTTCAGGTCTTAGCATTTCCTTTGAACTGCTCCTTTAATACTCCGTTTTCCCTCTCCCCCCCCCTCCCGAACAGAAGAGGAATTTTGTGTTCTGTACGGGACAGAGGAGCTTGTGTTCTGTGCGGTACCTGGGCCTACCGACCAGAGGCTTCTCCGACAGCGGTGGGGAGAACCGCAAAGCTGCATCCCCCGGCTGGGGCCTCATTCTCTCCGGAGTCCTGCCTTACCTCGTGCCGAAGACCTCTGGTGGCTGAGCGCTTGAGGCGGCAGCGCGACTTTACCCCACTCCTCCGGCTGGGCCTCGGCAGTTCAGGAGCGTAGGGGTCGTTCGCCACTCCAAAAGCCTGTTCCTGCTGCCGATCAGGCTCTGCGGGCAAGAATAGGAGAGTCCGGCAGAGACGCCGACCGGGTAACGCTCCACGTGGCCGCGGCCTACCACGTGTGAGCCCCCGGAGTGCAGCGGCCTTCCGCGGAGCACCGCGCTGTTGGAATAGTTCAAAATCGCAAGTACTGGGGAAGATTTTTAACGGGGGATAAATTTAATTTAATCTAAATTTAGTCTTTGTTTTGTTTTATTTTCAGTGGTCTCCCTCCCTAGTAGTTTACAGCCAGGGAGGGGATAGGGCGCATTGGGGGGGTTGGCTCCCCTTTCAGATCTTCTACAAACTTTAATTTGTATTTCAATTGAATTGAATTTATTTTATTTTATTTATTAATTCTGTTGCTCTTTGAGTTGCAAAGCCATACATTCGGGTCTGGTCCGGAATAGGACATGACTGGCAAAACGTGTTGCCCATCTTGTGGCATTCGCAGGGGTACTACAGCCGAGTCAGGAGTCTGCAGGGGTTGTGCGGCAGAGGCTGCCTCGGTGGAGCAAGATATTCAATTAGCCATGTCTCAAACGGCACAGGGGTCAGGGGACCCTCTAGAAAGGGAACCCCATTCTCCCCCGCCTTCTAACGGCAACGGAGGAGGGAAGTGCCAATGACCTATTCTCCCCGGACTTCGTCCTCTTACTGCACAAGGCATATTGCATGCGCAAGAAAGGGATTGGGGCTGCGGAGTCAGGCACAGCGCTGGAAAGTCTGGGGACTAGGCCACTGAAGACTAACCACCAGTTCTTTGAGGCCCCTCCCAAGCGCGCAAGGTTGGTGAGTGAGGAGCTTCTCTCGTCCTTTTCCCATGATACGCCTGAGGAAGAGGTCTCGGACAAAGAGCTGGGAGAAGAAGAAGAGGAACTTGAAGAGGGAGAGATTCCAGAAGAGGACCAATCCCACATTGTGAGGGTTTTTCGGCGGGAGGAGCTCCCGGCGCTAATTAACGAGTCCCTCAAGGTGCTCAATATGACCTCCGACGCCCCAGCGGTGGAGGAAGCATTGGAAGATTCTTTGATCCAGGTGGTCAGGAGATCCCAAAAGGTTTTCCCGTTCACAGAGTAGTGCGTCAGATGATCCAGGAAGAGTGGGATCAGCCAGAATCTAGTTTAAGGGGCGTGCGCGCTATGTCACGGCTTTACCCTTTGCCGGAACCGGACAAAGAACTGCTGAGATCGCCCAGGGTGGACGTAGCGGTATCTGCGGTGACAAAGAAGACGATCCCGGTCGAGGGTAGCGCGGCCTTGAAGGATTCTCAGGATAGAAGATTGGACATGCTGCTGAAGCAAGCCTTTGATATCGGTGCTCTCGCCTTAAGACAGGCCTCGGTGTCCGGAGCTTGGGTGTTTGAGATGGACTCAGCAGCTCCAGCTGGCAGAGTGTCCCCCCGGGGAGGCACAGTCAATTTCAGCTAAGATGGAGTCCGGAGCTGCCTACCTAGCGGATAGCCAGTATGACCTCATCAGGAGCCTGGCTAAAAACATGGCATCGGTGGTAGCAGCTAGGCGATACTTATGGCTACGAAATTGGGCAGCCGATACCTCTTCAAAGGCGTGCCTGAGTCGTCTACCATTCAAGGGGAAGTTGTTGTTTGGAGAGGCCTTAGATAAGTTGGTAAAGGACCTTGGCGATTCTAAAGGGGGCAGGCTGTCGGAGGACAGACCGAAGCAAGCTCGTGTACTAGCCCCGGGGCGGAGCCAGCCTAGGGATACCCGGAAGTTTCGTCCAGCAAGAGCGAATCCCTTTCCTAAGGGCCGTTTCTCTCCAAGGGGACAAAGTTTCAGAGGGTTTCGGGGAGCAGGGAGAGGTTTTGGTGCCTCCTCCTCTGCTGGACCTAGAAAACCACAATGAGGAAACGGGGGTCCAGGTGGGGGAGCTGCCGGTGGGGGGCCGTTTAAAGCAGTTCCTTCCCGCCTGGTCCTGGGTCACGTCCGATCAATGGGTCCTAGAAGTGATCCGAGAGGGTTATGCTCTCGAATTTGCAAAGCAAATACGCCCGGCCTTTGTTCAGTCTCCATGCGGTTCTCCAGAAAAGAGAGCGGCGATAGAGGTCACACTTTCAAGACTCAGAGCGCTCGGAGCGGTGTCTCCCGTCCCACCGCACCAATGCGGCTCCGGACGATACTCAATTTATTTCGTAGTACCAAAGAAGGAAGGTTCGTTTCGCCCGATCCTAGATCTAAAGCAAGTCAATCGCTTTCTCAAAGTGCCTCATTTCCGGATGGAAACCCTAAAGTCGGTCATCGTGGCCGTAAGGAGCGGAGAGTTCCTGACGTCCTTGGATTTGACAGAAGCCTACCTGCATATCCTGGTTCGAAACTCACACCAGCAGTTCCTGAGATTTGCGGTACCAAAAGGTCATTTTCAATTCAGGGCACTGCCCTTCGGGCTAGCGACGGCCCCTCGGACCTTCACCAAAATAATGGTAGTGGTGACGGCGTCTCTCAGGAAAGAGGGAATCTTGGTGCACCCCTACCTGGACGATTGGCTGATCCGGGCGAAGTCAGAAGAGGAGAGTCGCTCAACTACTGCCAGAGTGGTGGAAGTCCTGGAGGAGTTAGGATGGGTCATCAATCGGGCAAAGAGCAGGTTGGTGCCCTCTCAAGAGCTCGAGTACCTCGGAGCGAAATTCGACACCAGAATAGGAAGAGTTTTTCTGTCCAAAAAGAGGGCACGGGACCTAAGGATCCTGGTGGAACAATTCCTGGCCAGACGGAACCCCACGGCGTGGCATTACCTCCAATTGCTGGGAACCATGGCGGCAACTATAGAGGTAGTCCCGTGGGCCAGAGCTCACATGCGCCCCCTGCAGTGGGCCCTGTTGCGGCGGTGGTCTCACCAACTTCACCTGTTAGCTATGCGGCTACCTTGTGCTCCTCGCACCAAGAGTGCGCTTCAGTGGTGGCGGTGTCCTCGGAATCTGGATCGCGGGATGCCCCTCGAGCCACTGCACTGACGACGGATGCCAGTCTAGCGGGCTGGGGAGCTCATTGCGATGACCAGTTCGTCCAGGGTCAGTGGACCTTAATGTAGTCTCATTGGTCCATCAACAGGCTGGAGCTGCGAGCGGTAGCCTTGGCGCTAAGGGTTCTCGAGCCCGTAGTCCGTCAGAGGGCAGTTCGCGTCTTCTCAGACAACGTCACCGCGGTGGCTTACATCAACCGCCAGGGAGGCACAAGCAGTCCCTCCTTGGAGAAGGAAGCGCACAGCCTGTTCCGGTGGGCCGAGGGCAAGTTAATGGCTCTTTTGGCCCAGCATATAGCTGGAACGGATAACGCTACGGCCGATTACCTCAGCAGGTTCAGGATCGACCACGGGGAGTGGGAGCTGGACCAGGAGGTTTTCGATCAGGTAGTAGCCCTTTGGGGTCCTCTGGTCATGGATCTCATGGCGCGGTATGCTTCGGCCAAGGCAAGCAGATTTTTCAGCCGAAGGAAGGAAAAGATGTCCGAAGTCTTAGACACTCTAGCCCAGAGGTGGCCTTCGGAGGGTCTTCTGTATATATTCCCCCCTTGGGCCCTCATAGGAAGGCTTCTGCAGCGAGTGGAAGCCCACCGATGTCTGGTAATCCTCATTGCTCCTGACTGACCTCGGCGCCCTTGGTATGCGGACCTAGTGAGATTATCGGTCGACCGCCCCTGGCGTCTCCCCTGCAGAAAGGACCTCTTGAGACAGGGGCCGGTACTGATGCCTCACGTGGATCGATTCTCGCGTACGGCCTGGCTATTGAAAGGGCGCGGCTCCGGAAGCGGGGGTACTCGGGTTCGGTAATTTCTACCTTACTGAGCTCACGAAAGCGATCGACCTGCCTCTCCTACATAAGTTTGGCGCATCTTTGAAGCCTGGTGTGAGGAGCGCCAGAAGAAGCCTCTGTCGGCCTCAGTCCCGGAGGTTCTAGAATTTTTACTAGCAGGATTTGATAAGGGCCTAGCGCCCAGCTCCTTGCGGGTCCAGTTAGCTGCTATCTCTTGTTACAGAGGTAAGGTCCGTGGCAAGTCCTTAGGGGATCACGCGGACGTAGCCAGGTTCCTAAGAGCGGTTAGGCGGCTGCGCCCGCAGCAAAGGTCGGTGATCCCCCCCTTGGGATCTCAATCTGGTGTTAAATGCCCTGACCAGGGAGCCTTTCGAGCCAGCTAAGAGAGCATCCCTAAAGGATTTGACTCTCAAGACGGTCTTTCTCGTCGCCATCTGCTCCGCCAGACGCGTGTCCGAACTGCAAGCGTTGTCTTCGCAGCCCCCATTTCTTTCATTCTTCAGAGATAAGGTGGTCTTGCGGACAGTTCCTTCCTTCTTACCAAAGGTCATCTCGCCTTTCCACGTGAACCAGTCAGTGTCGCTCCTGGCCTTCTCGGCAGATGAGCGAGAGGGTAATGCCGGAAAGCTGCGACTCCTGGACGTTCAGAGAGCGTTGAAGCTTTATCTCGCCCGTATGGCGCCCTTCCGGAGGTCAGAACGTTTATTCATTCTATTTGGAGGGCCGCACAAGGGGGAGGCTGCGGCCAAGGCATCTATCTCTAGGTGGATCAAGGAAACTATTGCGTCTGCCTATATCCTGAAGGGGAAGCAGGTCCCAGGAGGTCTGCGCGCACATTCGACGCGGTCGCAGGCTACCTCTTGGGCGGAGTATAGCTTAGTCCCGCCGCTGGACATTTGCAGAGCGGCTACCTGGTCTTCGCTGCATACCTTCACCAAACACTACAGGCTGGATGTTCAGAGATCAGCTGATGCTCGTTTTGGTGAGGCAATACTTCGGTCCGGGATAGCGAAACCCGCCCAAACGTGAACTGCTCTGTTACATTTATTTTTATTTTATTTATTTTATTTAGACAGTTTTGTATTCCGCCTTATCCTTCAATCAAAGCGGTCACAACACAATTGGGGGATACATTTAACACATGGGGATATGAGACACATACACTAATACTTACAGGGAACATGGGCAATGGAGGGTTAAGTGGCTTGCCCAAGACCACAAGGAGCAACTGTGGGACTAGAAACCCCAGTCCTTCCAGCCCAAGGTTGCTGTCCTCTAGTGGGTTTTGAACCCCCGACCTTCCGGCCTGAAGTACCTTGCCCCAACCACTAGGCTACTCCTCCACATCCCAGAAGTAAGGGACTGGACTGGAGTGACGATAAGGAAGAATTAATTAGACCTTACCTACTAATTAGTGTTCCTGAAGGAACGACAGTCCAGTCCCTGTTCCCTCCCAGTGTCGTCTTGTCTCTGAGTATTTCAGGGGGCAGGTGAAGAGCGGTGGACCGAAGTCAGAGCCGCAGTGCAGCATAAAAGTCCTTGAAGCGGGCCAAGAAGATCATGGAGAAGGAAACTTCGGACAAGGCCTCCTGCTTCCCTTCCACTCCCTTTCTCCCCCTCCTCCCTTTCCTTTCTACCTTCTACAGCTGAAAAAGGGAGGGTTGGGGGTATCCTCCTGGGGTTTTAATAGTTTGCTATATTTCCTAATTTTTTGTTTGATTTGGTTTCTGGTTAAAGCTACTTTTTCATTAGAATACTGGGATCAGTGGGTGGTGCCAGTGGTATTTATCCTGTCCCATCCTCAAAAGGATAGACTCAGCCTCCAAGCTGCTGGAAGGGTTACGCAACCCAGAAGTAAGGGACTGGACTGTCGTTCCTTCAGGAACACTAATTAGCAGGTAAGGTCTAATTAATTCGTCCCTCTCAAGTTTTGTCTTTTAACTTTCTCTTATATCAGCCAGTCCCAATGATAGATTATATTGAGCCTGTTTTATATGCACTTTTTTATGGATAGGAGGAGAATAATCTTCATAAAGTTATAAGTTACAAAGTCTATAAAATATTTAAAAAGTTAAAAATCTTTGTAAAATGAAGGCTTTTGGACAAATGAATGATAAAAGGCCGAAAGCTGAATTTGATCTTTATGTGCTGACATTCTAAAGACTGGCAGGTATTTCTGAGGTTCCTTTTCCCTCAAAAATATAAAACTGTAACATGGTATACAAGGAAGCATCGTTAGCTTCATAATTCTTTCCCTTGTAAACCCTATTATACAGTTTATATGATAATCAATAACAGGGCCGGCCCTAGAGTTTGTCTAAAGTGTTGGAGCCCTAGGTGACCTCAAGCTTTTATACCCCCATCTGGCTATCAGAATCTATTATTTAGCTTTGAATGCTCTGCTTTTGCTGTCTTGCAGAGGTTGCTGCCCTAGACGACCACCTAGTTTTTCTAGTGGTTGGGCCGGCCTTCATCAATAGATGGCAGGGCAGCAGTGCTCAAGATAAACATGTCCTGCTTTTGGCCCCACCATCTGTTCACACGGGCTATAGTACCAGTGTTAAAATCGATTACCAGATGGCAAGTTTCACACATTGGGTACCACTGAACCCTTCATTTCATTTTCTGGAATTTTTAATTACCAGCTCCGTATGTTTTGTACTTCATGCATATCTTCAATAAAAGCATCTGCGTGTTCAAAATAAATTCACTGTAGACATATGCAGTACTTATGTCTACAGTACCTTTGTCAAAGCACGTACAATTATTGGTTTTGTTTTCAGAAGTCTTAATTTTGACTGTCTTGTGTTTTAGTTACTGAGACAGTCCTTAAGTGTTTTTTGAGCTTACTAAAGATAGTTTCAGGAAGCATCTTCAAATGTATTCCTTTCTGGTGCTGATGCTGAGCCCTTAAAGCCTTTGTGCTTGAATGATAGTTTTTATCTATAGCTATTAGGATGGCTTTTTAAGACTAAATTCCCAATCACCAACAACTTCTCAAATCTTTTATCTTGCTAGTCATAATATAGCAGGTGAAGTAATCTAATGTTTATAAACATACTGGATGTTCAGAAGAAATTGTAGAAGTCTACATATAAGATTTCCTAAGGCAAAGTTTATACAAATGAAAATTAGAAGATCAGAAAACAGAGAGAAACATTGTAGATGAGAATTTTATGGTATAGCTACTCATCCTGCTAGTCCAGTCCAGACAAGTGGGTTATACTTCCCACCCAGCAGGTGGAGGCACATTCCTTATTGTTCCTCTAGTTCAGTCCTCTACCTCTGGGTTGTAAACCTCCTCCTGCAGCTTGGAGACTGGCATGTCAGAATCATGACATCACTGGATATAGCCTGCTGATCTCTCTCTTCATTCCCAGTGTGACCGGTCTCCAGGCAGCAGGAGGACATTGAGCCTCAGGGGGGCTCACTAGAGGAACGGATAAGGAGCTTGTAGGCTAGTGTAGTTAGTTATAGTTGGGCAGTGCTGATTTTGGGATACTGTCGTCTATAAAAAAAAAAAAAAAAAAAAAAATAGAGAAGGCATTTCTTTCACCCTCCCTGTCTGTGATCGGTTGTTTAAACGAGAGGCACTTGATCCAGGCGGACGAAGGATCTCTCCCCTGGACTATACGGGGGAGAGCCCCTTTCTCTCCCTCTCTCAGACGAGCGCAATTGCCCGAGCCGTGGGACCTGCCTGGACGCGGTTCCGGTGGAGCAGATTTCGGCGCTGTGCAGGGCCGGAGTGAGTCCGTTGCCGGCTCGTCTCTGCTGGGGCAGGCAGTGTCACAGAGCTCCGAGAGGCAGAGGAGCACTCACAGACCTGGCCGGTAAGCGTTTCACTGGCTTCAGGCTGCGATTAGACGGGGAGATCAGTCAGGACTCGGAGCGCCGGGCTGAAGTTCTTTTTGGTGCCTTTTTTCCCTCGGGGCTTGCGGCGGCCATTTTGAGAGCACGCCGCATGGCCTCAGACCGGTAAACAGACCCGGGGTGCAGAAGCAGTGCAGAAGAGGTATTTGTTAGTTTTAATTTGTTTATTTTGGTTTATTTTGGGATTTGTTGGGACATTTTTGTTTTAGTTTTAGTCTAGAGAGCGTTTTCAGTTGCCGATTCAGCCTCGGAGGGAGGGGGGGGGGGACTTCCCTCGTGGCTCGGGTTGCATTCTCACTGCAAGGAAAGGTACAAGTTAAGTGTTCAGATTCTGAGAAGTTACAGAAAAAAACAAAAAAAAAACAGAGAAAAGGAAAACAAAGTCTAAAAGGAATAAATCCTCCAGTCAGCTCTTACGTGGCTTTCTGGATGGGGACGCGGCCGCAGTGCCTGGTTTGCGGTACATGGAGGGGTACGGTGGCCGACTCCGGAATTTGCCGCGGTTGTGCAACGCTGTCTTCCACAGTGGAGCCGCAGATGGACAGTAGGGAGTCTTCAGAGGAGCAATTAGCACCGGCAGGGGAGGTGGCTGAGGCGTTACACCCTTCGGGGCCAGGCTCCGCATTGGAAGACTCGGCGGGGCCTTCGGGGGCTCTGCCAGGGACGAAATCGGTGGCTCTCAGGGATTTTTGCCCTGATTTTATATTGATGCACCAAGCCTTTTGTTTACGGCATCAGGGTAAGTTGCCAGGAACTTTGCCGCTTTCACCTCCTTCTCAACATAAGGAGGTGGCTGAAGGGGGAGGGGGTTGAGAGTCCCCCGGCGCCTAAGAGGGCAAAGGCCCGGGCTTCGTCGTCAACGGAAGGTGATTGGGAACATCAAGGATACCGACTGGGAACATATCTCCAGGAACAAGCAGGAATGAGTCTTCACATATGGGTATCGTCGGTATCGACGGAGCCTGCGTGGGAACGCTCCCCAGCGTCCAATAGGAACGCTTTTGGGGGCGTGCATCCACGCATGCGCGCTGCCTTCCCGCCTATCTACCTCCCTCTCTTCAGTTCTTTGTTTACCGCGGAGCCGACAGGACGTGAACCCTGTCACTGCAGAAAATTCTACTTTTATTTCTTATTTGTGGTTGCGCCTGCCTCGTTCGACGCCCACCAGTACCACCGGTGCTTTTTCTTTTTTTCTTTCTTTAAAAAACAAAAAACAAAAACAAAACACAGAACTTGTGCTTTTTCAGTCAGGGGTTTTCCCCTGCTTACTGCTTGGCGCCATTTTGGCCACTAGGCCTCTTCTTTCAGCATGGAGAAACCAACTACTGGTTTCAAAAAATGTTCGAAGTGTGCCAGCACAATTTCTGTCACAGACACCCATGACTGGTGTCTTAAATGTTTAGGTCCTAACCATTGCCCAGCGGAGTGCCTCGCCTGCAGGAAGCTGACTAAAAGAAGTCTTCAGAATCGAGCAAATCAACTCGGTGCCCTGTTTGCATCGGACACAATGTCAGTAACATCAGTGTCCTCCAGGGCCTCTACTTCTTCCCAGGGATCTCGGGTAACTAAACATAGGTCTAAATCAAGCCGGTCCTCGAGAGGTAGATCTCCCTCTAAGTATCCGAGATGCCTCTGGCGTTGCCCTCGAGGATCCTGCTCTGGCAAAACAGCCCTGGAGGGAGTCTTTGGGCTCCAAAGCACTATCGGGGCTCCAGGATGTTCTTGAGACTTCGGCCTCGATGGACGTTCCTGTTCCATGCTCGGGGGTTGTGGCCGCTTCTGTCGGTACCAACACCCCGGCATCGGAAATGGTAATGGATAAGACTCCTTGCCATTGAACATAGTCTAGCGAATCTTTTGGCTACTTCGGTATCGCTAAAGTCACTGCAGACAGTTCCACAGGCACTGGTATCGCTGTCGGTACCGGTACCCTCGGTACCTGCTTCGGCAGGCTAACTTCCCCCGATGCCGAGTTTGGAATCACTCTCAAGCATGGGGGATCAAGTACCGACTCGCTTCGGTACCGACCTCGAGCGGTACCGAAGACAACTTTTGAAGGAGAACCCGGTGCTTCCTCCCTTTGAGTCTTCCGATTCCGATGATTCAGATGACTCCACTGGTACCAGAGCTGAACTTTTACAAGATTCAACTCTTTCTCCTCAGCGTAGCATGTCTCCTCCTGAGGACATGTCTTCATGATTTTGTGCATGATATGGCAAGGGCTCTTGCCATTACAGTAGTTCCTGAAAAGGAGCCTAGGGCAGAAAAATTAAGAATTCTACAATACCCCTTGGCTACAAAGGAAGCAGCTATGCTCCCTATACATCAGATCTTGCATGATCTAATATTAAGGATGTGGGAAACTCCTTTAACAGTAACCCCACATTCTAAACGCCTTGACACTATGTATAGAGTGCCACCTTGTCCAGGTTTTCAAAAGAATCGACTAACACACCACTCTATGGTGGTGGAGTCTGCCATGAGGTGCATTAAGAGTACAAAGAGACACTCTTCTAATCCACCAGGTCGTGAATCTAGAACACTGGATGCTTATGGGCGTAGATGTTTTCAGGCCTCCGTGCTTTCAGCAAGGATTAGTTCCTGTATTTTATACATGGGAATGTTTCTTGAGGAGGTTACAAAAAACTTAGAGCTTTTGAACCCCTTCCTTCAAGATGATAAAAGAGCAGACCATTTATCACTAGTCAAACATGCTCAGAATGTCTCTAAATTCATGAATCGTGCTACCTTTGACTGTTTTGAATGCATTAGCAGGACGTCTGCTATAGCTATAGGAGCACAACGAATTGCCTGGCTCCAAGCTTCTGACTTGGAGGAATGGGTTCAGGAAAAGTTGGGAAATATTCCTTGCACTGGAGAAAATCTTTTTGGCAAGGATTGGCAATCTAAGGCTAATCAGATGGACACTGATAATGCCACTTTGAATAGATTGTCAAAGATTTCTGCTAACCCAGCTAAGAAAAAGACCTTTAAGAAAACTTTTTTCTCTAAGAAGAAAGTTCTATCCATCTTCCACTCAACAGGCATATGTTCCCCAAAAAGGGCAACAGACAAGACAAAGAAAACCCAAACCCCAACCGGCTCAGCAGACTCAGCCTCCTCAGGGTTTTTGACTTTTGTCCAGAGAACATACTCACTCTTCCTGTGTTAGGCCCAGAACCTCTAAACATTCTGGGCCGTATCTGCCACTTTGCCAACAGATGGCAACAAATCACATCAGAGGCCTGGACTTTGTCCATAGTGAGTCTGGGGTACAAGCTTCGTTTCCTCAGCTTACCACCACCCACACTGGTGCAACAGTTCAGCTCTCAACCTCTAGGCATAGACCTCTTGCTACAAGAAGTCTCCACTCTTCTAGCTCAAGGAGCTATAGAAGAGGTTCCTTTATGGCAACACGGTACAGGGTTTTATTCCCCCTATTTTCTCATTCCAAAAAAACAGGGGGTTTAAGACCAATCCTGGATCTCAGAGAGCTGAACAAATTTCTAGTCCAGAAGTTCAAAATGCTTTCCCTCGGCTCTCTTCTGCCATACCTTCACAGGCAAGATTGGCTATGTTCTCTAGATTTAAAAGACGCCTACATGCATATCCTTATTCATGTAGATCACAGGAAATTCCTTCGGTTCCTGGTCCAGGGAAGACATTTCCAGTACAGAGTTCTTCCCTTTGGGCTGGCCTCGGCTCCAAGGGACTTCACAAAATGCATGTCGGTAATAGCAGCATTCATGAGGACCCTGGGGATTTTTGTCTTCCCTTACTTGGACGATTGGCTCATCCGAGCGCAGTCATCTCAAGAAGCTCATCAGGCCCTGTTACAAGCAAAACAAATACTCCAGTATTTGGGATTGGTCATAAATCTTCCAAAGTCTCAGCTCGCCCCATCTCAGACCCTCGAGTTTATAGGTGCTCGCTTGGACACACAGCTTGCAAGGGCTTTCCTGCCCCAACCGCGCTGTCTGCGAATCATCGAACTAGCATCTCAAGCAGCGCTGCAGACCTTCCTCACTGCTCGACAGATGCTTCGCCTACTAGGTCACATGGCATCAACCGTCCATGTAATACCTTATGCTCGTCTTCATATGCGAGCGGCCCAGTGGACCTTGGCTTCCCAGTGGTCCCAGGCCTCAGGAGGCCTTTCAGACAAGATCAGGGTTACCACACGCCTGATTCTGTCTCTCCGTTGGTGGCAATCTCTGGAAAACCTTTTAATAGGCGCTCCTTTCCAGCAGCCACAACCTCAGGCTATCCTCAACAGATGCCTCCAAGATGGGTTGGGGAGACCACTTGGACAGTCTATCAACGCAAGGCCTTTGGTCTTCACAGGAGGCTCTTCTTCATAAAAACCTCCTAGAACTCAGAGCCATCTCCAATGCTATTCGAGTCTTTTGCACCCAGCTCGTAAACAAAACAGTTCTGTTGCAAACAGACAATCAATTAGCCATGTTTTACCTCAACAAACAAGGCGGAACAGGCTCTGCATCTATGCAACAAAGCTCTGCAACTATGGGCCTTTGCCAGAGATCTGTGTGTGTACCCCAGGGATCTGTGCTGGGTCCGCTGCTTTTTGACATATTCATAAATGACCTGGAAAGTGGAATAACGAGTGAGGTTATCAAATTTGCAGATGACACAAAACTATTTAAAGTTGTTAAAACCCAAGAGGATTGTGAAAAATTGCAAGAGGATCTTGATAAATTGGAAGACTGGGCATCAAAATGGCAGATGGAATTTAATGTGGACAAGTGCAAGGTTATGCACCTAGGGAGAACAACCCAAACTATGGTTACACGATGCAAGGTTCCACATTAGGAACCACCACCCAGGAAAAATATTTAGGCGTCATTGTGGATACCATGTTAAAACACTCGGCCCAGAGTGCAGCGGCGGCCAAGAGAGCAAATAGAATGCTAGGTATGATAAGGAAAGGAATGGAAAATAAAACAAAAGATATTATAATGCCTCTATATCGTTCCATGGTGAGACCGCACCTTGAATATTGTGTGCAATTCTGGTCGCCGTATTTTAAAAAGGATATAGCGATTTTAGAAAAGGTACAGAGAAGAGCCACCAAAATGGTAAAGGGGATGGAAGGATACTCCTATGAAGAAAGGCTAAAAAGGTTAGGGCTCTTTAACCTGGAAAAGAGACTGCTGAGGGGAGATATGATAGAAGTCTATAAATTAATGAACGGAGTGGAACGGGTAAACGTAGATCGATTGTTTACCTTATCAGAATATAGAAAGACTAGGGGACATGCAATGAAGCTACAGGGTAAACTATTTAAGACTAATAAAAGAAAATATTTTTTCACTCAATGTATAATCAAACTCTGGAATTTGTTACCGGAGGATGTAGTTAAAGGCTGTTAGTGTAGCTGGGTTTAAAAAAGGTTTGGACAAGTTACTGGAGGAAAGGTCCATAAACCATTATTAAGAAGTGACCGAAGATATCAATGCTTGACCCAGTACAAGCATTGTGAAACTTGTGTCTCTTGGGGAAACTGCTAGGTACATATGACCTAGATTGGCCACTGTTGGAAACAGAATACTGGGCTTGATGGACCTTGGTCTGACCCAGTATGGCATATCTTATGTTCTTATGTTCTTATCATCGGATTCATCTGCGGGCAGTCTATCTTCCAGGCGTTCAAAACGTTTGGGCAGACAGACTCAGTCGAGTACTCCACTCTTATCATCTTGCTCGAGTTTTTCATGTCTGGGGAACACCAGACATAGACCTCTTTGCAAGTCCACAGAATGCCAAACTTCTCCGGTTTTGTTCCAGACTTCCAGCACAGAAATGTCAAGCCAGGGATGCATTCCTCCTTCACTGGGGTCAGGATTACCTATATGCATTTCCGCCAATCCCTCTAATCCCCAAAACCTTATTCAAACTCCAGAGGGACAAGGGACGCATGATACTCGTAGCGCCTTCCTGGCCGAAGCAAACATGGTATCCTCTTCTCTTGCAACTCTCTCAAGCCACCCCTCTGGAGTTAGAGAGTGCTCCAGATCTTCTGTCCCAGGACAACGGATCTCTACTGCACCCCAATCCCCAGTCCCCACATCTCAAGGCCTGGTTACTCAAGGCCTAGACTTTCAAGATCTAGACCTGTCTCAACAAGTTAAAGACATTCTTCTGGCCTCCAGGAAACCTTCCACAAGACGTTCTTACGCTTTTAAGTGGAAAAGGTTTTCTTCCTGGTGTAATCCCTCTTTGGTACCAGTAGACTCTCTTCTAGAGTATCTCCTTCATTTGTCGACTTCTGGTCTTCAGACCAAGTCTGTTGGAGTCCATCTTAGTGCTAGTGCTGCATCTCATAAGCTCTTAGATGGACAACCAATTTCCTCTCATTCACTTATTTCTAGATTTATGAGAGGACGACTTCTAACAAAACCTCCCATTAAACCACCTCCGGTGGCATGGGATCTTAACCTTGTTCTAGGTGTGCTCATGGATCTAAAGTTTCTTTCATGGAAAGTTGTTTTCCTGATTGCCATCACTTCTGCTAGACGCATTAGTGAACTTCAAGCTTTAATGGCTGATCAGCCTTATACAAGGTTTCATCATGATAAGGTGGTTCTTAGGACCATCCTCATTTTCTTCCAAAGGTGGTTTCACCTTTTCATCTAAACCAGTCAGTTTATCGTCCCGTTTTCTTTCCTAGGCCTCATTCCTCCTCTGCGGAAAGGAAACTTCAAACTTTGGACTGTAAAAGAGCTTTAGCTTTATCTCCAGGAACAAGCAGGAATGAGTCTTCACATATGGGTACGTCGGTACCGACGGAGCCTGCGCGGGAACGCTCCCCAGCTTCCCAAAAAGGAAAGCTTTTGGGAGCATCCCACAGCACCTGCGTGCTGCCTTCCCGCCTTTCCTAACCGCCTCTCCCCAGTTCTTCTTTTCCGCGGATCCAGCAGGTCGTGTTCCTGTCACCGCTGAAGAAGTTCTTTGTTTTATTTTATTTCTTTGGTCGCGCGTCTGCCTTCTCCGATGTCGGACCGGTACCGCCGGTCTTTCTTTCTTTTCTTAAAAAAACAAAACAAAACATATTTTTCCCTCACTTAGTGTGTTTTTCCTCTTTTGGGCCTTAGGCCTCACGAAAAAGTTTCCTCATGGAAAAACCAGCCTCCGGGTTTAAAAAATGCACTAAGTGCAGCGGTACTATTTCTATTACCGACACCCATGAATGGTGTCTCAAATGTTTGGGTCCTGACCACTCCATTTTGGATTGTTCGTCCTGCTCCTTGATGTCCAAACGAGGTTTACAGAACCGAGCAGCCAAGCTCCATGTTCTGTTTCCCTCTGATGCAGCTTCAGTGGCATCCACGTCTTCCAGGGCTGCTTCTTCCTCCCATGGATCTCAGGTAACCAAACATAAAACCAGCCGGTCCTCGAAGGGTAGATCTCCTTCCAAGCATCGAGATGCCTCCGGGCTTGCCCTCGAGGATCCTGCACCGGCAAAACTACCCCCGGCGGGAAGCTCCGGCTTCCAAAGCTCCACCTATGGGGTTACAGGTTGACATCGATGGCACGGCCTCGACCGATCACCTGTTAGAATGCTCTGGGGTACCGGCACAACCGTCCGGTACCGAATTCCAGGCATTCATGGCGTCGATGGATCAGAATGTTCTATCCATGCAGCAGGCTATCACGGCCTTCATTCAAGCTGCGACGCCGCTGATACCACAACAAACTCCGTTGTCGGTATAGGCCCAGGTACCGGCATCGACATCGGCCATGGTGTTGTCTGCAGCGGTTCCCTGCCTAGGGATGCCCATCGGTACCGAACCGGTACCGATAACGCCCGATGTCGATACGGCTCGGTACGCGTATCGATCTTTGAAAGAGCACCCTGACAGTCGATACTTTGATTCCTCCGAAGATTCTGATGCATCGGAGGCGTCTGCTGAAGTATCCATAGCCCTTCCTGAAGAGCCTTCTTCTCCAAAAAGAAGAATGTCTCCTCCAGAAGACTTGTCCTTTCAAGACTTCATAAGAGAAGTGGCTAAAGGGCTTTCTATTTCAGTAACCTCTGAATCAGAGCCTAGAGCTAAAAAATTAGATATTTTAGGTTATTCTAAGGCTCCTAAGGAGACAGTCACCTTGCCAATTCATGAGATTCTTTATGATCACATGATTGACTTATGGGAGACTCCTCTCACTATCTCTCCTCATTCTCGTAGATTGGACACCATGTACCGTGTCCCTCCTTGTCCTGGGTTTCATAAAACACAGCTTCCTCACCATTCTATTGTGGTGGAGTCAGCTATGAAAAAGATAAAGAGTGCAAAAAGACACTCCTCTGCTCCTCCAGGAAGAATGCAGGACCTTGGATGCTTTTGGTAGGAAAATCTTCCAAGCCAGTATACTCATTGCCAGATTCAACTCCTATAGTCTTTATATGGGAATGTTTCTGAAAGAAGTTGCAGATAAGCTGCACACTTTCCTCCCTTTTCTTCCAGAGGATAAAAGGGAAGAATTACTGATTTGGCTTAAGCATACTCAAGATATCTCAAAGTTTTCCAACCGTGCAGCTTTTGACTCCTTTGAGGGTGCCAGCAGAGCTTCGGCCATTGCCATAGCTGCATGCAGAATTGCTTGGCTTCAAGCTTCTGATCTAGAATCTTGGGTCCAGGATGGCTTGGGAAATCTTCCCTGTACAGGAGAGAACCTGTTTGGCAAAGATTGGCAAATAAAAGCCACTCAAATGGATGCAGAAAATTCTGCTTTGGATAGACTTTCAAAGTCAACCTCCATTCCTGCCAAGAAAAAACCTTTCAAGAAGTCCTTTTTCCTCAAGAAAGGCAGATTCCATCCTGCTTCTGGCCAACAATCATCTACAGGTCGTTTTGCTGCTAAGCGTCAGCAACCTAAACAAGTCAGGCCTAAGCCTACAGGGGCTGCTGCAACTCAGCAGGCCCAGCCCCCTCAGGGCTTTTGACTTGATGCTAGAGAACTTAGCCTTTCTGGCTCTGAAACAGCCAGAGCCTCTCACCATTCCAGGAAGGTTAGCTCATTTTGCTCCCAGATGGGAGCAAATTACAACAGAGCAGTGGACCCTCTCCATCATAAGGGAGGGGTACAAACTTCATTTCTCAAACCTTCCTCCTCACACCATGGTGAGACATTTCAATTCTCCAACATCTCTCCTCGACCTTCTAGGTCAGGAGGTGGCTGCCCTTCTTGCCCAAGGGGCAATAGAAGGAAGTACATCTTCTTCAACAAGGGTCAGGGTTTTACTCCCCCTACTTTCTGATCCCAAAGAAAACAGGGGGCTACAGACCCATATTAGATCTCAGAGAATTGAACAAATTTCTATGCAAGGAGAAATTCAAGATGCTTTCTCTGGGTACTTTCCTTCCATACCTTCAGAGTCAGGATTGGCTTTGTTCTCTAGATCTCAAGGATGTGTACACCCATGTCCTCATCCATCCATCTCACAGAAGGTTCCTCCGTTTCATTTTCCAAGGAAAGCATTACCAATACAGGGTGCTTCCCTTCGGTCTGGCCTCTGCTCCAAGAGTGTTCACCAAATGCATGGCAGTAGTAGCTGCATTTCTACGCACTCTGGGAATATTTGTATTCCCATACCTGGACGACTGGCTCATCCGAGCTCCATCTCAGTCAGAGGCCCAGACTTCCCTGGACTGCACAAGACGCATTCTGCAGTATCTGGGACTTGTGGTAAACCTCCCAAAGTCCCAGCTCACCCCTACTCAGTCCCTAGAGTTTATCGGGGCCTGGCTAGATACTACCACTGCAAGGGCCTATCTTCCTCAGGCCCGTTGCCTACGCCTAGTGCAGTTAGCCTCCCAGATTCAGTCAAAGAGCCATTTAACTGCCCGGGAGATGCTACAACTCCTAGGCCACATGGCATCCACAGTGCATGTGGTCCCCTATGCTCGCCTACACATGAGAGCAGCTCAATGGACTTCATCCACCCAGTGAACTCAAGCATCAGGGGGTCTGTCAGACAAAATAGCAACCTCCAGGCGCCTCTTTTGGTCTCTCCAGTGGTGGAAGTCCACCCAAAATCTGTTGCTGGGGTCCCCCTTCCAACAGTTGTTGTCCCAAGCAACCCTCACCACAGATGCCTCCCCAACAGGTTGGGGAGCTCATCTACAAGACCTCTCCACTCAGGGCACTTGGTCTCCACAGGAGACCTCTCTACATATCAACCACTTGGAGCTCCGAGCAGTTTTTCTAGCTCTCAAGGTCTTCCATACCCTGCTCAGCTACAAGACAGTCCTCATTCATACGGACAATCACGTAGCCATGTTTTACATAAACAAGCAAGGAGGAACTGGCTCTCTGTCGCTTTGCAACAAAGCTTTTAAGATTGTGGGCCTTCGCCAGAGAGCATCAAATCCATCTCCTGGCCATATACCTTCCAGGAATCCAAAACTCTTGGGCAGACAGACTCAGTCGAGTTCTGCTTCCACACGAATGGTCCCTGCACATGGACCAGGTACTCAGAATCTTTCAAGAGTGGGGAACCCCGGACATAGACCTCTTTGCAAGTCCGTGGAATGCCAAACTTCCACGGTTCTGGTCCAGAATTCCGTGTCAGGGAGTTCAGGCCAAGGATGCCTTCCTCCTTCACTGGGGTCAAGACTTCCTGTATGCCTTTCCACCTTCCCTTAATTCCCAAGACTCTGTTCAAGCTCCAGAGGGATCAAGGATCTATGATCCTCATAGCTCCACGCTGGCCATGCCAAGTGTGGTACCCTCTACTTCTGCATCTCTCTCAAGCTCCCTCCCTAGACTTGGGAGCTGCTCCAGACCTCCTGTCCCAGGAGGAGGGGACTTTGTGGCACCCAAACCCCAAGTCCCTTCACCTCAGGGCTTGGTTGCTGAAGGCTTAGACCTTCAAGGTTGGAATCTTTCTCAGCAGGTGAAGGATATCCTCCATGCTTCCAGAAAACCTTCTACTAGACGTTCCTATGCTTTTAAATGGAAAAGGTTTTCCATTTGGTGTGCTGAGAAGGGTCTTGACCCTCTAGCACTACCTTTGAATTCTCTATTGGAATATCTCCTGCATCTCTCCAATGCAGGCTTCAAGACAAATTCAGTAAGAGTGCATTTGAGTGCTATTGCAGCATCCCTTAAGCCTCTCAATGGACAGCCTATTTCCTCTCATCCCCTTATTGCAAGATTCATGAGAGGCCTAACTTTAACTAAACCTCCCATTAGGCCTCCTCCAGTGGCATGGGACTTAAATCTGGTTCTTGGTCAGCTTATGAAGCCGCCTTTTGAACCCTTAGCCACCACCTCCTTGAAATTTCTTCCCTGGAAAGTTATTTTCCTCATTGCAGTCACCTCAGCTCGCCGCATCAGTGAACTGCAGGCCTTAGTGGCTAATCCACCTTATACAAGGTTCCATCATGATAAGGTAGTCCTTAGGACCAATCCACACTTTATGCCTAAAGTGGTCTCACCTTTTCATCTTAATCAGGAGGTGTATTTACCTGTCTTTTTTCCAGGTCCTCATGCATTAAGTGCAGAGAGGAATCTTCATACCCTGGATTGTAAGAGAGCTCTTGCCTTTTACTTAAAAAGGACACAGCAACATAGAAAGTCTTAACTCTTTGTTGCTTTTGATCCCTCTCATTTGGGACTTCCAGTCTCTAAGAGGACACTGTCCAATTGGATTGCTCAGTGTATTTCTTTCGCCTACCAGAGTAAGAACCTGTCTCTGGAGGGCCTTGTCACGACTCGTGAGGGCCATGGCCACCTCTATGGCTCATCTAAATTCTGTGTCCATCGACCAGATCTGTCGAGCGGCCACCTGGGCCTCTGATCATACCTTCACAGCCCATTACTGTTTGGACAAGGACTCCCGCCGGGATGCCTTGTTTGGTCAGGCTGTTCTCAAACACCTGTTCCATGCTTAATCAACTCCTACCCTCCTTCCCTGGATGGATGCCTGAGATCCATAGGAGGAGATAGAGCCCTTCTCAGGGTCTCACAACCTTGGGGATCTCCCAGGCATCTCTAGCTAGGGAGTCCCCATATGTGAAGACTCATTCCTGCTTGTTCCTGGAGATAGCACAGTTACTTACCTGTAACAGGTGATCTCTGGGAACAGCAGGAATAAGTCTTCACAACCCACCCACCTCCCCTAGGAGTTGTATCTATCTATCTTTCCTTTCCTCTCTCTCTTTGTCTCAGCTTTAAAACTCGAACTGGGGAGAGGCGGTTAGGAAAGGCGGGAAGGCAGCGCGCAGGCGCTGTGGGATGCTCCCAAAAGCTTTCCTTTTTGGGAAGCTGGGGAGCGTTCCCGCGCAGGCTCTGTCGGTACCGAAGTACCCATATGTGAAGACTCATTCCTGCTTGTTCCTGGAGATTATTGTGTGCAATTCTGGTCGCCATATCTTAAAAAGGATATAGCGTTATTAGAAAAAGTACGAGAAGAGCCACCAAAATGGTAAAGGGGATGGAAGGATACTCCTATGAAGAAAGGCTAAAAAGGTTAGGGCTCTTTAACCTGGAAAAGAGACGGCTGAGGGGAGATATGATAGAAGTCTATAAATTAATGAACGGAGTGGAACGGGTAAACATAGGTCGATTGTTTACGTTATCAGAATATAGAAAGACTAAGGGACATGCAATGAAGCTACAGGGTAAACTATTTAAGACTAATAAAAGAAAATATTTTTTCGCTCAACATGTAATCAAACTCTGGAATTTGTTAACAGAGGATGTAGTAAAGGCTAATAGTGTAGGTGGGTTTAAAAAAAGGTTTGGACAAGTTCCTGGAGGAAAGGTCCATAAACCATTCTTAAGAAGGGACCCAGGATATCAATGCTTGACCCTGTACAAGCACTGTGGAACCTGTGTCTTTTGGGAAAACTGCTAGGTACGTATGACCTAGATTGGCCACTGTTGGAAACAGGATACTGGGCTTGATGGACCTTGGTCTGACCCAGTATGGCATATCTTATGTTCTTATGATTAGACATCCCAGCATCGAGCCCTGTAGCACTTGCGCCTGAGGGCGTCGATGGCTCTAACATCCCTTCCAGGGAGAACAGAAAAGTAATTCTTCTGGCTCTTGAGCTTCTGCATGGATGACTCGTCAACCATGGAGCTATATGGGAGTTGCTTTGCTTTTGGAAGCATCCCACCATGCCTGCGTGCTGCCTTCCTGCCTTTCCCAAGTGCCTCTCCTCAGTTTTCGTTTTTCCGCGGAGCCGGCAGGACGTCGTCCTGTCACCGCAGAAAATTCTTCTTTTAATTCTTTAGTTTTCTTGTGGTCGCGGCTGTCTTCCCAGACGCCACCGGTACCGCCGGTGTTTCTTTTTCTTTTCTTGTAAAATTTTTCCTTTTAAGGAAATATTTTTTTCTTCTGAGTGTCTTATGGTTTCTAGGCCTCTCCATGTCCTTCATGGAACCGCCAGCCACTTTCTCCAAGAAATGTTCAAGCTGTGGCGGTACAACTTTATTTTTAGACTCCTAAAATTGGTGTCTAACCTGTTTGGGTCCTGACCTTTTTCCTCCGGAGCCCTCGGGCAACAGTATTGTGCGAAGAGGTTTTCAACATCGAGTTTCCCTCGATATGAGATTCCCTTCCAGCTTCAGGGCACCGACGATTTCTTCTTCTACACAGGATCAGGTAACCCACAAACAGTCTGTTAAGACTAGCCAACCCTCGAGTGATATGTCTCATGCACAGCATGTAAACGGCTCCGGTATTCACAGTAGCATCGTGGCCAGCTCCTTCCATGCTTCTTTCAACAGGATCGCTCCCTTCTATACCAAGTTTGGAGTCGATACCTGGCATGGACGATGTGCTCCTGACTGTCGCTGGTCGTGACCTCCAGTACCAGCGTCCATCCGTTAAGGATCCCATACGGCGCCGTGCAGGATCCTATATTCCTATATACTCAGATAGATCCTTCGGTGCCCAAGCTAGTTCCTCAGATCTAACCTGTCCAAGGGAGGTTCTCTTTGGAGATCCTTCTTTTCAGAGTTTCCTCTGGGATATGGCAAGATCACTTGCCATTTCTATCCCTGGACATGATCCTACATAATGCTTCCTTTGCATCATTCCTTGAAGGATCTTCTTCTAAGAATGTGGGAAGCACCTTTAAGGGTACCCCCACCTTCCAGAGCAACTGATCTCCTGTATCAGGTGCCCCCCTCTCCAGGGTTTCAAAGACTCAACTTCCTCATCATTCCATTGTAGTGGAATCAGCGATGAGGCAGGTGAAGAGTAAGAAAAAGCACTCTTCTTATCCGCCAGGTCGTGAGTCTAAGACACTAGATGCCTTTGGACGTCAAACCTTCCAGACATCCATGCTTTCAGCAAGAATTCTCTCATATATTTTTTATATGAGTCTATCTCTTGCGGAGGTCACAAAGAAATTACATCTTTTCACTCCTTTTCTTTCAGAACCCAAGAGTGCAGACTATTCCTCACTGCTTAGTCATATTCAAAATATCTCTTGGTTTCTTACTCGTGCTTCCCTAGACTCATTTGAGTCTGTTAGCAGGACTTCTGCTATAGCTATAGGGGCACGACGTAGAGCCTGACTCCAAGCTTCAGACTTAGACAAATGGGCACAACAAAGACTGGGTAATACTCCTTGCACTGGAGAAAATCTCTTCAATAAGGAGTCTTTACATCAGGTTCCTCAGTGGTCCACTGACTTACCTGTTTCTAAGGGCTGTTCTACGCCGCCTTCTTTCCCATTGGGTAGGAAATGTCCTACCAAACTTTCTTCCCCTAGGGGGAGAAGGTTTTATTCATCTTCTGCCCATCATACAGATGTTCCCAAACAGGGGAAACATCGCCCTGGTCTGAAGAATCCAAACTCTTACCAGGCTCAGCAAACCCAGCATCCGCAGGGTTTCTGATTAATCACATATTTTTTCTGCCTCTTGGGGTTTAGAACCTGCAGTTGGCTTCTCAGTAGAAGCCTTCCACTGCTTTCATTCTAAACTCTAGGCATGGATCTCTTTTCACAAGACATCCATTTTTCTCTGTTATACGAGCTCTTAGAATGTTCATGCCTTATAGGTCACAGCTTTCTCCTCTTCTTCCTGCTAGGGAAAGAGGTTTAACAACTATCAAACGATAGTTTTCTGTACCAGCATGAATTTTTCCTTTCTACAGACTTACCACATTGTAAGTCTCTATTTAGCTCCATCTTCTCTACCCTCTTATCAAGCATTTCCTCTGTAAGAGTGGTGCTATTACATTGGAGGGCTTCTCTTCAGCCCTTCTAGTTTTGTCACTATTCCAGTGTGGAGTTTTCCTCTCTGAGTTAACTCCTTCTTCTTTTTTGCTTTGGGGCAGCTTATCAGACAGGTCCAGAGTTTTTCTTACTCCTGTTCTGTCTGTTTTTAAACAGAAAGATTCTTTCTGCTGTCTTACTAGCAGCTGCCCATGCAGGAGCCCTAGTAATTGGACCACTGGTTCTTCTCCACAAGCATCCAGAGTTGTCCTCCACTACATTCTTTCTGGCCTTAGTAGTGACTCCAAGACAGTGGATTCATCTTTCTTGGCAAATCTTATCACTACAGGCTTCTCGGATTGTTTTCTATTCTTGCCATCTCCTATTCCCTTGGGTTTGGCAGCATAGTCGACGTAGGTACTGGCTTTTCCAGCAGCCAGTTCTGTCTCCTAATTCTCCTGCATTATGCTCTCTGCAATCCTACAGAGAAGCTTTCCACTATGGGCCCTTGCTAGAGAGCATTAGGATTTTCTCAAACAGCTGTCCTAGATGGTTGGAAAAGGCTCCCTCAGTCATGCCCCTCATGATTGGAAGGGTTCTTCCTACCCTACTATCTCCTTTTTAAAACAAAGGACATGGGCCTTCTCTTACATGAAAAGCTTAAAGAGTTGTTCAATTCCCTCGTTTGGTCCTCAGGATTCCCACCGGGAATATGCTCTCTTTTCCTTGCAGCTCGTCCTCATGGTATCCTAATCCTTCATGGACAGCGCATATTTAGCTAAAGAACGCATGATACCCTTTTTGCCCCTCAAGTAGGTCAACATGGTATCTCATTCCTATGCGTCTTTTGTCCATTTACCATGCCAGAGTTCTGGAGGACTCGGGACTTGCTGCCCTCAGACTGATATTATCCTCTGCTTTTCACGTAACCATCCTGGTTATTTCACTGGCTAGCATTCTTGCAGCAATCTAGTCTGTTCCTTGTCAGGGAGATTTTTCCCCTGACTCCTTCCATCATAACCAGGGGGAATAGATTCTCTATATATCTTCTCAAGTAGGTTCCACCTTCTTGTTAGATGAATCTTTCCTCTTCACATCTCCTATGTGAATATACTTTCTATGGGCATATCTCTGCTTAATTGCAGACATTTATATATAGGCCTATATATTCATATCTATATATCTATATCTATCTCTATCTATATATCTCTATCTCTATATATCTATATCTCTATCTATATCTATATATCTATATCTATATATCTATATATATCTGGAACAGCATGGGTATGGGTAGAGCCCAACTGTCATAGATATATATATAGATAGATATAGATATATAGATAGATAGATTTAGATATATCTATCTATATATCTATGACAGTTGGGCTCTACCCATACCCATGCTGTTCCAGCATGTTTGGGGTGCTACACACACAACCACTCCCGTGGTAGTTAACAACTTTTCTACCATAACCTTAAAGGTTAGGTACCCCTGAAGCTCTCCATGTTCCAGTATCTTTCCTAGCTACCACCAGTTCGGAAAGACATTGCGGATCTTCAGTTACTCTGAGGCTCTAATGCTTCAGACACCTGTCCTTTCTTTTTGGGATACAGGGTTTTTTCCATACCCCTTCTTCCCACAAGGACTAGGCCGGTTTGTCCAAATCGGTCAGCCTTTCCTCTTTTTGCTCCTAAGAGTGAACCACTCTGCAGCCAAAAGAGTTTGGGCTTTTTCCATAAAGCCTTCCGCTGAAAGCCTACCGTTTTTGTACTACCCCAGTTAATCCCTGGGGTTACCTCTCACCTTTCAGGATTCTGACCTCCACTGTTTTTTTCCAACAGGTTTATTACCTCCACTTCACAGTGTGAGGTCCTCTTTGAGGTTCCTCTACTGGATCCCCAGTAGTTCTCATGAACCTCCTTACTTTTCTCCAATCCTGTTAGGGGAGGTCCATACTGCAATATTTCATTTTCAATATATTTGATAATTGTCATCCACACAAGGACTTCTTGTCTGCAGTCCTATGCTAGGTTAGCTGTCTTTTACAGCACCTTTCTGTTTCAACTCCTTCCCTCCATCCTGAGGATGCCTGGCCATATGAGGTGTAGCATGTTCCAATCCATAACATGCTGGGACTCCAGGCATCTTAGCTTGGGAGTCCCCATATGTGAAGACTCATTCCTGCTTGTTCCTGGAGATAGCATAGTTACTTACCTGTAACAGGTGATCTCTGGGAACAGCAGGAATAAGTCTTCACAACCCACCCACCTCCCCTAGGAGTTGTATTCTCTATCAATATCTTTCCCTTCTCTCTCTCTCTCTCTCTTTGTCTCAGCTTTAAAACTTAGCTGAGGAGAGGCAGTTGGGAAAGGTGGGAAGGCAGACAATATTCAAGGTGCGGTCTCACCATGGAACGATATAGAGGCGTTATAATATCTTTTGTTTTATTTTCCATTCCTTTCCTTATGATACCTAGCATTCTATTTGCTCTCTTGGCCGCCGCTGCACACTGGGCCGAGGGTTTTAAAATGTTATCCACAATGACGCCTAAATCATTTTCCTGGGTGGTGGTTCCTAATGTGGAACCTTGCATCGTGTAACCATAGTTTGGGTTGTTCTTCCCTAGGTACATAACTTTGCACTTGTCCACATTAAATTTCATCTGCCATTTTGATGCCCAGTCTTCCAATTTATCAAGATCCTCTTGCAATTTTCCACAATCCTCTTGGGTTTTAACAATTTTAAATAGTTTTGTGTCATCTGCAAATTTGATAACCTCACTCGTTATTCCCTTTTCCAGGTCATTTATGAATGTGGGAGGAGTGGCCTAGTGGTTAGGACAAGGTACTTCAGGCCGGAGGGCCGGGGGTTCAAGTCCCAACTGGGGACAGCAATCTCAGGCCGGAGGGACTGGGATTTCTAGTCCTATAGGTACTCCTTGTGGTCTTGGGCAAGCCACTTAACCCTCCATTGCCCATGTTCCCTGTAAGTATTAGCATATGTGTGTCGTATCCCCTCGTGTTAAATGTATCTCCCAATTGACCGCTTTGACCCGGTGAAAAGCGGGATATAAATACAGCTAAATAAATAAATAAATAAATATGTCAAAAAGCAGCGTACCCAGCACAGATCCCTGGGGTACACCACTATCCACCTTTCTCCATTGGGAAAATTGGCCATTTAGCCCTACCCTCTGCTTTCTATCTTTTAGCCAGTTCCTGATCCAAGCCTATGAGTTGTACATAGGCATGTACCTGAAGGTCTTAACCCAGGAGTTGTCTGGGTTCTCAGCGGAGCTGGTTGGGAAACCTTTTCAGTGGTTCCAAGTCCTGACCTCTGGGATCAAGGACTGTTCAAAGTTCCTCTCCCGAGCAGCCTACGATGGATTAGAGTCAGCAGCTTGAGTAGCAGCAGGAGGCATTGAGACTCAATACCAAGCCTGGCTACAGTATGGGACCTCGAGCAATGGGTCCAGGACAAGCTGCTCGAAGTCCCCTGCACTGGGGAGAACCTGTTTGGCAAACTCATGGCCGACAAGGCGGTTGAGATAGAAACTGACGTGGTGACCCGAAAGAGGCTCTCAAAAAAGATCTTTCTTTCCCTGCAAGAAACCCTTGGGGGGAGGGAAAGGGGCACTCCCAGCAGAGTCACCATTACCAGCACTTCTTGGGCCAGCAACAAGGTCCTCACACCAAGGGACAGGCACAGGGAGCTCAGAATCCCCAACTCCAGCCCAGCCAGGGGGGGGGGGGAGCTTTTGACTCCCAGAGCAGGATCTCCCTTCCCCTGGGAGACCTTCACCAGCCCACAGGGGGGGGGGGGGGCTGCCTGGCACTCTTTGCCCACAGATGGGCCGAGATCACTTCAGACCAGTGGGTGCTGCAGGTGGTAAAGGAGGGATACCTCCTCCGCTTACAACAGTTACCACCCAAGTTCTTCCCAGGACAGCCTGTGCAACCTCTCCTTCACCAGAATCTTCTGCTCTTAGAGCTTGCAGGTCTGCTCAGGGATAAGGCAGTGGAGCCTGTACCCAAACACCTATGGGGGAAAGGCTTCTACTCAAGGTACTTCTTGTCCCAAAAAAGACTGGGGGCCTCCGGCCTATACTAGACGTGAGAAACTTAAACAATTTTCTGGTGAGGGAGAGGTTCAAGATGCTCTCCCTTGGAACACTGCTGCCATACCTACACCAGGGAGAGTGGCTGTGCTCCTTGGATCTAAAGGATGCATACACACATAGAGGGAGAAGTGGCCTAGTGGTTGGTGCAAGTTACTTCGGGCTGGAGGGCCAGGGATTTGAATCCCGCTACAGGACAGCAACCTTGGACCAGAAGGACTGGGGTTTCTAGTCCCATAGGCACTTCTTGTAGTCTTGGGCAAGCCACTTAACCCTCCATTGCCTCAGGTACAAAAACATAGATAATCAGCCTTTCAGGGACAAGGGTAAAATATAAAGTATCTGAATGTACACAGCTTTGACTGGTAGAAAAACGGTATATGAGCCTAGTTAAATAAATAAATTAAATAAATCCTAATCCATCCATTCCACAGGGGGAAAGCACTACCATTACAGAGTGCTGCCCTTCGGCCTGGTCTCCTCACCAATGTCTTTATCAAATGCTTGGCAGTTGTAGCTGCCCACCTGTGCCTTCCTCTATCTGGATGACTGGCTAATCAGAGGGGGTTTGGCCTCAGAGGTCTGTCAGGCCGCAGAGCGAACAACCCTCCTACTGCAGCACCTGGGGTTTGTCATCAACTACCCCAAATCCCATCTCTCTCCAGTCCAAAATCTGGAGTTCATAAGTGCTGGACACGTTGCAAGTCAAAGCTGTCCTCCCAATAGAAAAGGGCATACTGCCTCATACAACTGGCAGGGGAGGTACAACACCGCTAGTCAGTACCGGCTCGCCACCACCTCCGCCTTTTGGGCCACATAGCCTCCAGGCACCCGCACCGCAGAGGACCCAGACAACAGACGCCTCCCTCTTGGGTTGAAGGGCACATTGCAGGGACCACCGCACACAAGGCAGGTGGTCCCAAGAAGTCACTCTTGCAGATCAACCTCCTGGAGCTCAGGGCAGTCTTCCTGGCCCTGTGAGTGTTCTGCCACTGCCTGCGGCACCAACCTGTGCTGATCCAGGTGGTCAATCGGATTGCCATGTTTTACATCAACAAGCAGGGCAGCCCTCCTCCCCTCTGCAGCGTGCAACGGCATGCTACTACAAGTGGTGTAACTGCCCACCAGGACAACTGCTTAGCGGACAGGCTGAGCAAAGTCCTTCGCCCACACAAGTGTTATTGAGCCCCAGGGTAATGAAGCAACTCTGACCGCTGGGGCTGGTCTGTGATCGATCTTTTTGTCTCCCTAGACAACGTGCAGCTACCTCACTTTTGCTCGCGTCAACTGCACCTAGGGAGAGTGGCGACAGATGCCTTCTTGATCCCGTGGTCAGAAGGCCTACTTCATGCGTTTCCGCTGATCCCCCCCCCCCCAGTTGCCATGACCCTCTTCAAGGTCCAGAGCGAGAGGGCGTCAGTCATACTGATTGCCCCCAGGTGGCCCAGGCAACCGGGGTTACCTCTGCTACTCTCCCTGTCGGTGGCACACCGTCTCACCTGGCTGGGCCCCCTGACCTCCTATCCCAGGAGGACGACTCCCTCCTGCACCCAAATCTGGGATCGCTAATGCTAATAGCGTAGCTGCTGAAAGGGTAGCGTAGGCCCCTTTCAGTTTTCCTGGGGAAGTCGAGGTGGTTATGCTGGCCTCCCGAAAAGCCTCCACCAGACGGGCATATGCCTTTAAGTGGAGAAGGTTCTCTGTCTGGTGTGTGGAGGAGGAGAAACGCTTCTCTTGCCAGGTGCAATTCGTTCTTCAGTACCTCCTACACTTGTTGCACACCAGGCTAAAATCAAACTCTGTGAGGGTGCATCTGAGCGCCACAGCCACGCACAAGCACCCTGATCTCCAGAAACAAGCAGGAATGTAGTCTTCACATATGGGTATCGTCGGTACCGACGGAGCCTGCGCAGGAATGCTCCCCAGCGTCCAATAGGAACGCTTTTGGGAGCATCCCTCAGCACATGCGCGCTGCCTTCCTGCCTTTCCAACTGTCCCTCTTCAGTTCATTTTCCGCGGAGCCGACAGGACACATTCCCTGTCAGCGCAGAAAATTTCTTCTTTAGACTTGTTTTCTTGTGGTACCCAAGCATCGGCAGCGTCGATAGACCAGAGATTCTTGGCTATTGAACGCAGTCTGGCGGCTCTTCTCACGGCCTCGATGCCCTTGAAAACGCTTCAGACAATTCAACCGGTACCAGCACTGACTCCGGTACCGGTATCGACTGCATCGACATCGGCAGGTATTCTTCCGGGACAGAGTCATGCTTATCCATCCGGCATTGACAAGTCGGTACCGGACCCCTCCGATGCCGACTTCGATCGATACCGGTACCGTGCCTTGCACGATCACCTGGATCGGAAGTACTTTGAATCCTCGGATGAGTCTGAAGACTCTGAAAGCTCTGCCGATACCAGAGTACTTCTTCCTGAGGATTCTTCTTCTCAGCGTAGGATGTCTCCACCAGAGGATATGTCCTTTCAGGATTTTATCCGAGATGTGGCTCGAGGTCTTTCCATCACAGTGGCTCCTGAAAAAGAGCCTAGGGCAAAGGAATTAGAAATCCTACAATACCCTAAAGCTCCCAAGGAGGCAGCTACCTTACCTAATCATGAGATCTTGCATGATCTCATGTTAAGGATGTGGGAAACGCCTCTAACCACATCTCCTCGAACCACCATGTATCGAGTTCCTCCCTGTCCTGGGTTTCAGAAGACTCAGCTACCACACCATTCCATGGTGGTGGAATCAGCTATGAGAAGGCTCAAGTGTGCAAAAAGACATGCATCTAATCCTCCAGGACGTGAGTGTGTAGGACTCTTGACGCCTTTGGACGTCGAACCTTCCAGGCTTCCATGCTTTCTGCTAGGATCAGTTCCTATATTCTATATATGGGAATGTTCCTTAAGGAGGTCACAGGAGATTTAGAGCTTATGAGCCCTCTCCTTCCTGATAAGAGGCAGTATTACCTTGCCCTTGTCAAACATGCTCAGGATGTTTCCAAGTTTGTGAATCGTGCAGCCTTTGACTGCTTTGAGTGCATAAGCAGAACCTCTGCTATTGCCATAGGTGCACGTAGGATTGCCTGGCTCCAGGCATCTGACTTTCAACTTTGGGTACAGGATAAACTAGGAAATATTCCTTGCACAGGAGAGAATCTCTTTGGCAAGATTTGGCAGGAAAAAGCTAATGAGATAGATGCTGACAATATCACCTTGGATAGATTGTCTAAATCTACAGCTGATCCTGCAAGGAAAAGATCCTCTAAGAAACCATTCTTCAGTAAGAAATAGTTTTGTCCCTCCTATACCCAACAGGGACATCGTTTGGGTCAGTCTGCCCAAAAGGGACAGCAGCAACAACCTAGGCAAAGAAAAACAAAAGCTGCTAAGCCTCAGCTGGCTCAGCAGACTCAGCCTCCACAGGGGCTTTGACTCGTATCTAGAGAACTTTGCCTTCCTGACCCTGAACGGTCCAATAGCCTCCACCATTCCAGGAAGGTTATGTCATTTTGCCCCCAGATGGGTTCAGATAACAGCAGAAAATTGGACTCTGTTTATTGTAACAGAGGGGTACAAGCTTCATTTCCTCAGCATGCCCCCTGCTACAATGGTAATACAGTTCACTTCTCAGACCTCTCTCAACAACCAGTTAGGTCAAGAGGTCACTGTGCTTCTTGCCCATGGGGCAATAGAAGAGGTACCCATTCTACAACAGGGTAGAGGGTTCTACTCCCCCTATTTCCTTATTCCAAAGAAAACAGGAGAATTGAACAAATTCTTGTTCAAAGAGAAGTTCAAAATGATTTCTCTAGGAACTCTACTGCCATACCTTCAGAGTCAGGATTGGCTTTGTTCTCTAGATCTCAAGGATGCGTACACTCATGTTCTCATCCATCCAACTCATCGAAAGTTTCTTCGCTTCCTATTTCAAGGGAAGCACTACCAATACAGGGTTCTTCCTTTTGGCCTGGCCTCGGCACCAAGGGTGTTCACAAAATGCATGGCTGTGGTGGCAGCATTTCTTCACACCCTGGGAATATTCGTCTTCCCTTACTTAGACAACTGGCTCATTTGAGCCCCTTTAGAGCCAGAGGCTAGGGTTGCGCTCTCTCGCACAATGCGCATCCTTCAGTATTTGGGACTTGTCATAAACATCCCAAAATCCAACCTTGCTCCCACTCAGTCTCTAGAGTTTATAGGAGCTCTGCTGGATACCAGACAAGGGCCTACCTTCCACAGGCCTGCTGCCTTCGCATTGTGCAGTTGGCTTCCTAAGCAGTGTTAAAAATTCACCTCACTGCTCAAGAAATGTTACAGTTGCTAGGCCACATGGCATCCACCGTGCATGTGGTTCCTTATGCTCGCCTCCATATGAGGGCAGCCCAGTGGACTTTATCCACTCAGTGGGCTCAGGCGTTAGGTTGCCTGTCAGACAAAATGGCAAACTCAAATTGCCTTATTTGTCCTTCCAATGGTGGTCTCCTTTTCAGCAACCCCCACCCCAAGCCACTCTTAAGAACAGATGCTTCACAGGTGAGTTGGGGAGCCCACCTGCAAGGCCTCTCTACCCAGGCTACCTGGACTCCATAGGAGGCCTATCTACACATCAATCTCCTGGAACTCAGAGCAATCTTCCTTGCTCTTCGAGTATTCCACACCCAGCTCAAGACAGTCCTAGTTCAAACGAACAATCAAGTAGCCATGTTCTATGTGAACAAGCAGGGCAGAACAGGTTCTCTGTCACTATGCAACAAAGCTTTGTGACTATGGGCCCTCGCCAGAGAGCATCAGATTCATCTCCTTGCGGTGTATCTTCCAGGCATTCAAAACTCTTGGGCAGACAGACTCAGTCGAGTTCTGCTTCCACACGAGTGGTCTCTCCATGCAGACCAGGTGGCCAAAAGTTTCCAAATTTGGGGAACCCCAGACATAGACCTCTTTACAAGTCCGCTGAATGCCAAACTTCCCCGGTTCTGTTCCAGAATTCCGGCTCAGGGTTGTCAGGCCAGGGATGCTTTCCTCCTCCATTGGGGCCAGAACTTCCTGTATGCTTTTCCACCCATTCCCCTAATTCCCAAAACCCTCTTCAAACTTCAGAGAGACTAGGTCATATGATTCTCATAGCTCCACATTGGCCACGGCAAATGTGGTACCCTCTGCTCCTACATCTCTCTCAAGCTCCGCCTCTGGAGTTAGGATCTGCTCCAGATCTCCTTTCTCAGGAGGACGGGATGCTGTGGCATCCCAATCCCCAGTCTCTGCATCTCAGGGCCTGTTTGCTGAAAGCCTAGAACTTCACGGTCTTAACCTTTCTCAACAGGTAGGATATCCTTTATGCTTCCAGGAAGCCTTCCACAAGACACTCTTATGCTTTCAAGTGGAAAAGGTTTACCATATGGTGCTCGCAGAAGGGTCTTAACCCTCTTGCGATACCTCTGGAATCATTACTAGAATATCTCCTTCATTTGTCTAATGCAGGGCTTAAGACCAATTCAGTGAGAGTTCATTTGAGTGCTATTAAGCTTCTTTCAAGCCTCTAAATGGGCAACCTGTTTCCTCTCATCCTCTCATAGCGAGATTTATGAGAGGCCTTCTTTTAACTAAGCCTCCCATTAAGCCACCACCGGTGGCATGGGACTTAAATTTGGTTCTTGGGCAGCTTATGAAACCGCCTTTTGAACCATTAGCCACTACCTCTTTGAAATTCCTTTCCTGGAAGGTCATCTTATTGCAATCACATCAGCACGTCGCATCAGTGAATTGCAAGCGTTGGTGGCTGATCCTCCTTATACAAGGTTCCATCACGATAAAGTAGTCCTTAGGACTTATCCACATTTTATGCCAAAGGTGGTGTCACCTTTTCATTTAAACCAAGCGGTTTACCTTCCTGTATTCTTCCCAAGGCCTCATGCCTCAAATGCAGAAAGGAATCTTCATACTTTGGATTGTAAAAGGGCTCTGGCCTTTTACTTACAAAGGACACAGCAACATAGGAAGTCCTCTCAACTCTTTGTTGCTTTTGATCCTAGTCATTTGGGAATTCCAGTCTCCAAAAGAACACTGTCCAACTGGATTGCATAGTGTATATCTTTTGCCTATGAGAGTAAAAATCTTCCTCTGGAAGGCCATGTCACGGCTCACAATGTGAGAGCCATGGCAGCCTCTATGGCTCATCTTCACTCTGTGTCTATCGACGACATCTGCCAAGCAGCTACTTGGGCTTTGGTTCATACTTTCACAGCCCATTACTGCTTAGACAAGGACTCCTGCCGGGATGCCTTGTTTGGTCAGGCTGTTCTTCAACATCTGTTCCATACTTAATCAACTCCTACCACCATCCCTGGTAGGATGTCAGAGATCCATGGGGGGACGTGGATCCCTTTCACAAGGGCACACAACTTCTGGGGTCTTCTCCCTGGCATCTGCAGCTAGGGAGTCGCCATATGTGAAGACTACATTTCTGCTTGTTCTTGGAGATAGCATAGTTACTCGCCTGTAACAGGCGATCTCCGGGAACAGCAGGAATTTAGTCTTCACAACCCACCCACCTCCCCTAGGAGTTGTAGCTCTCTTTCTCTCTCTCTCTCTCTCTCTTTGTCCCTCTCTCTTTTGTCTCAGCTTTAAACTCAACTGGAGAGGGACAGTTGCGAAAGGCGGGAAGGCAGCACGCAGGTGCTGTGGGATGCTCCCAAAAGCTTTCCTATTGGATGCTGGGGAGCATTCCCGCATAGGCTCCGTCTGTACAGACGATACTCATATGTGAAGACTAAATTTCTGCTGTTCCCGGAGATCACCTGTTACAGGTGAGTAACTACGCTTTCCTCGCTCTCATCATAAAGAAAAAATGGTATATCTGGACGTGTTAATTTGTAAAAATGACACAGGATGTGTCACTTCAGTTTATCGCAAACCCACGGACAGAAATACGTTCTTACATTATGATAGTTCTCATCCAATAAGACTCAAGGAAGGGTTACCCTTTTTGCAGTTCATCAGATATCGAAGGAACTGTTCAGAAAATGCGGAATTTAAAAAGCAGTCCAAAGTTTTGCCGTCTAATTTTAGGGACAGAGGGTACCCAAATCATGTAGTGAGACAAGCTTATCATATAGCGCTTTTTAATAATAGATCACTTTTGCTGGATTCAGGTAATAGGAAGAAAAGTGAGGAAATGTGAATTTAGTTACAAAATATTCACTGGTCAGTTCCAAGATACAACGAATTATAGCCAGACATGCAAACGTCTTAAGCACAATCCCAGGGCTGGAAAATAAAAAAGTAAGATGTGTATGGCAGCGTAACAAACTTAAAAGAAAAACTGAGTCCAGCAGTTTTACGTTCCCCACTAAGTTCATTCCCAGAGTTAGAGGGAGACATAGGTCATAGAAAGTGTGGGAACTGTGGGATTTGTTCAATAAGTAGTGAAAGCAACAGTTTTGAATACCACGGTATAAAGTTTAGGTTGAAAGAAAAAACCTCATGTGGTACCACGTTTGTGGTTTAATATATGTGGGAAAAACAATTAGACATTTTAGGATACGAGTAGGAGAACATTGAAGCCGATTAAAATATAAAGTACGGGAAGCACCGATGGTACAGCACTGCTTGGATAAAAAACATCAATTCATGAAATTAAGTTGTTTTTGCATAGATATGGTACAAAAAGGATGGGCGGGAAAATCTCAAGAACAGTTTCTGATAATATGAGAACAAAGATGGATTTTTAATTTTCAGACAGTAATTCCAGAGGGACTTAATGCACAAATAGATTGGGGGGCTTGTGTTTTAACATCATAAGTAAGATAAGAAGGGCTACTTCAGAAATAAGATCACTTAAAACAGTAGAAGTCAATTTCTATGAGACAACTAAGGGTAAGTAAAAAGATATACTTTAAATAGTTGGGTTTGAATATATAGATGAGGGTAAGTAAAAGTAGAACGAATCGATGAGTCGGAATTGACAGAAAATATATGGAGAGGCATGAAATAGTTGGATAGTTGGAAGAACGAAGGAATGGTAACATAGTGGAAGTGCCGCCTTTAGAAGAAGAGAAAAAAACGGAAAAGGTCATTGAGAATGAATACGTCATTAATACGTCACCAGGAGGACAGGGTATAATGGGATCCCCGGAAATTTGCATGCGTGGCGTTTTTTGGTAGAGCTGACCGGCCACGACGAACACATCAATGTTTGGAAAAGCATCCGCAGCAGTTACTACATTGGTATGCGCATCTTAAAATAGGGCAAGATAAGATGATCTAGTAGGGACTAGATAATTTATATATAAGGTTTAGGTCAAAGTTAATATGGTATTAAGGGTGATTTGTATAATAAGGTTGTGTATGGTTTTCGTCTACAGTGCTTTCTAAACCCCTGAAGAAGCTTTGTTAAGTGAAACGCAGAAAGAGTGCCGAGGGGAGGCGTTGGGGAAGAAAATGAACTGGCAAGCTAAGCACATTTGTTTGTTAATATTTAAAGAAAATAGTTTGGTCATAAGTTAGCCTGCCTGTATCAAAATGGAGAGAATCTAAAGGATGCTCATTGATGCGAGTAGGCACCAACAAAGACACATCTAAGTGTGAAGTTCAGTGCCGATAAGTCTGAGACCTCCTTTACATAAGTATATATCTGTGCTACTACAGCAATTACTCAAATATGGACTAACCTGCTGTCTGGCAGAGAATATCCTCTGAAGTTAACTATCACTTGTCAATCAGCTTGGGTTATATATATAATCATATGCCCGTGTCCAAAAGTATATGTTGGGTGTTCATGTCGTAGAGTGAAAGTGCGCCTGACTGAGCATAAATCATGTTTAGCCAACCATATAGTTATGGCTCCAATAGTACAACTGTTTGCAATTTGACCATCAGTGGCCTCGGTTGTGTTGGGTAATCATTAATGATATTAAGGACACCGAACAAGGCAATGCAGAACAATTGGTTCACTTAGAGCAGAAATAGATTTTCACATTGAATACTGTGCAGCCAGTGGGGTTGAATGAGATCATTGAGTGGCAGTTAGCGATTTAATCTCGTTGGAGGAGGTTTGCTTAAATGTCTGCCATTTGTCCTGTTTAAATGGCTACCGAGGTGAACTCGTTTGTATTCCTTAAGTTGGGAGACTCCACTGTTTGACATGTCCTGGCAACCCTGTGAATAAAGGAGCGAAACTCAAGTTGACCTAGTGTCTCACAGCCATTCCTTTACTTCTGTAATTGGGAGAGTCATTGATATCAAAGCTAAGTGGTTTTCAGTATCTTCAGGAGCAAGCAGGAATGCAGTCTTCACATATCAGTGACGTCGGTACCAATTGAACCAGTGCGGGAGCACTCTCCATTGTCCAGTTGAAATGCCTTTGGGAGCACTCCACTGCGTCTGCGCATCTGCCTTCTGAACTCCTCACCTCAGTTCTTCATTTTTCAGCAGTTCTTCCTGTCACTGCTGAAAAACGTTCTTTTTAGGTTTTTTATCTGTGCTCTGCCTTTGTCGACGCTTATAATGGCCCCATCATGTTCTTATTTTTTTTTCTACTCTTTTCTTTTCCTTTACTTTTCTTTGTATTACTGTTTACAGCATACTAGTAACATTTTTTTTTGTTGGGCTGAAAACTCCTTACAGGAAGTTCTAAAATAACCCATTTTTATACACGTAATTATAAATATTGTATATTAAGTGGAAGAGTAGCTTATTGAGCACAGCAGCCTGGTGTTCAGAGAACCCAGGGTTCTAATCCCACTGGCACTCCATGTGGCCTTGGTCAATTCACTTAATGCTCTATTGCCTCAGGTGCAAACTTAGATTGTAAGTGCTCTAAGGATAGGGACATACCTATAGTACCTGAATGCAATTTGTCTTCAATCCCACTGGAAAGGTGTGAGCTGAATATATATAAATAAATAATTTGGTTCTGCATTTAAGAAAGTGTGTTATCTTTGTAAAATTTGTAGTGCTGGTTCCAGCATATTAAACTTTGTAGCCAAAGAAGTTGAAGAAAACTGTACTGTAGAAATAATGAAATGCAAAAATGTCTAATTTGTGCTTTCCTTTTAGGGGTCCATTCAGTGTTGTGCGAAGATGTATAAACAGAGAAACTGGACAACAATTTGCAGTGAAAATTGTGGATGTAGCAAAGTTCACTTCAAGCCCAGGACTAAGTACAGAAGGTAATGGATGTCATCTTTATCTATAATTTTGATATGACAAGATTGCATACTAAAGGTTTAATTCAAGTGGTCTTCCACATGATTCAAAGTTGTATGTGATGTTTTCTTTATATGGTTGAACCTACAGGTCTATTTTCTGATTTCTAGTAAGATGAGATCAAGCATTCGCCATCAACCAATAGCATATAATTGGGTACACAAGTAGGTGATGCCATTGCATGACACCAGGATGAAACAGCTCTCCCAAAACTCAGAAATGTGTAAACTTCCAAGCATGCCTGGCTCTTCTTGTGAAGAGAAGACTCCTCTGTCCCCTCAGATTTGTTTTTTGCTCTGTTGAACAGATGTGAAAACAAAGCTGTCCTAGTTTTGAAGAGCTTACTTGCTGGTCTTCCGTCTTCATTTTTCATTAAAAAAACAAAACAAAAAAACCCAAAAACTAAGAATATAAAAACTGCCATACTGATTCATACCAAAGGTCCATCATTTTCAGGTCACAAGTACCTGGCATATCCCAAAAGAAATCAGATTCCATGCTACTTATCCCCAGGGATAAGCAGTGTTTTTTCTCCTGGTCTACTTTAACTGTTTATGGATTTTTCTTCCTTTTGTCCAAATATTTTTTTTCATTCTCATCGTGCTAGACTAGTTCAGATGAGTGGGTTGTGCTGCTCTCAGCAAGCAGGTGGAGACTGACTAGAGTAGCCTTTAGTGTGGACATCACTAGTATATACTCTGGGGCAGCACTGACAGCAGGTAGCAAGATGTATGACTGGTGAAACAGTGCAGATAGGCCTGACTCTCTTCGCCCATATGGTCTTGTGGCCTGTGTGATAGTTTTGGCTCAACATTTGCTCGGAGCTTGGGTACGTCCATTATTTCCTCAAGCAGACAGCTGGCCTGTGTTCAGCAGTGTTACTCATGGGTGCTACCACAGGTGGTCTGGAAAGCGATCAGGAGGACCCCCATGGAGCTCCTGATGGGGGTTAGTAAGTCTTGGCCCAGGCCCCCCCATTCCCTCTCATTGTACTATTTCTGCATGCTATGTCTTTCCTATTGGTTTTCTATTGTTTTAATTGGCTTTCTGTCCTTTCTGCTTGAGTAAAGCAGCTTCAATTAAAAAAAAAAAAAATCTTTCAAGCAACTGGACTTTACCAGGCCTGTGAGGCCCTTCTCTGGTTTCTCTGGCTGGCTTGACAAGTGAAGCTAGAGAACTCTTCTCATTTGGGTTTTTTTTTTAAGGGTGTTTTTTTTTAACCATTTTTGAGCTCTGAAAGCCATGCTTGGTGCACAGAGGTGTGCTACTTGCGGTTCCCACCAGGTGAGCTTTGCAATTGGTGCTTTTTGCCCTGAGGTATGATGGAAAAGCCTTGAGGCACGTTTCTTGGCAATGTTGGGACCTCACATGAGAGGCTCAGGGCCCAGTGCTGGTTTTGCTGTCTCTGCCATATCCTCTCCGATTTTTTTCCTGCAGGAGGGAATAGTGGCCATCTTAGATGACTTCATGGTCCTGGCTGAAGGGAGGGAGTGTGGTGAGATGGCCAAAGCCCTCAAGCTGTCCTTTGGGGCCCCAAGGCCATTCTCAGCTGGCTTTGAGCAGCAGCTTCCAAAACAGCTCACAGGCTATTTTTCAGTCTTTGGTAGCTGCCTGGCAGCCCACCTTGTGGGAATCTGAGATCCTGACTTTCACTAGGTGGGAACTTTGGACCCTTCAAGGTCTCCCAATTAGTCAGTGAGAGGACCAAGCATCCCCAGTATTCCTTTTCACTTGTCCATTCCTCCTGCTTCCTTATCGCTTCTCCGGGCCAGTCCAGGGAAGGTTAGGGTTGTCAATCCCCTTTAGCAGCTGAGGACTGAAAGAAACTTCAAAACTTGCTGACAGGTTAAGCCACTCCCCCTGATGTCAGTGTACCAGTCTTTCAGTCCTCAGCAGCTGAAGAGGATTGATGCTGACAGTCTGCTTCTACAGAATTTCTGTATTTTCTTATTTTCGTCTTTCTCACTTATAGCATTTTAGCTCTAGCGGGGCTGATAAGGCGCTATATTCCACTGTGCTGTTTAAAACCGGTAGAGCCGACAAATTGTAAATTTATATATCTCCAGGAACAAGCAGGAATGAGTCTTCACATATGAGTACGTCGGTACCGACGGAGTCTGCGCGGGAACGCTTCCCAGCATCCAATCAAGAGCTTTTGGAAGCATCCCACCATGCCTGCGTGCTGCCTTCCCGCCTTTCCCAACTGCCTCTCCTCAGTTTTCGTTTTTCCGCGGAGCCGGCAGGACGTCCTCCTGTCACCGCAGAAAATTCTTCTTTTATTTCTTTATTTTTCTTGTGGTCGCGGCTGTCTTCCCGACGCCACTGGTACCGCCGGTGTTTTCTTTTCTTTTCTTGTAAAATTCTCCTTTTTAGGGAATATTTTTCTTCATAGTGTCTCATGGTAATCTTAGGCCTTTAGGCCTCTTCTTTTTCCTTCATGGAACCGCCAGCCACTTTCTCCAAGAAATGTTCAAGCTGTGGCAGTACAACTTTATTTTTAGACCCTCGACGTCGGTGTCTAACCTGCTTGGGTCCTGACAACATTTTGGTGAGAAGAAGTCTTCAATATCGAGGTTCCCTCGATACACGGTTTCCCTCCAGCTTCGGGGCACCGTCCCCTTCTTCTTCTACACAGGATCAGGTAACCCACAAACAGTCTGTTAAGACTAGCCAGCCCTCGAGTGGGTAGGTCTCATGCACAGCATGTAGACGGCTCCGGCCTTGCCCTCGAGGGCCCACTGGCTTCAAAACCCCGGCGGGAGTCTTCGGTCTCCAAAGCGTATAAGGGGCTTCAGGTTGTTCCTGGGGTTCACCCCTCACAGAACATACCTGAGCCGTGTCCGGTGGTGGCATCCGCTTCAAGCGGTACCGATACCCCGACATCGGCACTGGTGTTGGATGAAATACTCCTCACCAGGGATGGTCATCTGGTGTCCTCGGTGCCTTCGGGACCGGTGGATACACTCCAGACTGACCTTCCATTATCGGTACCAGCACCGATACTACCACAGATGTCGGTACCCTCCAGACGTGCATCGATAGCCTCGCTTCCTTCGATGCCGAGTCTGGAATCGATCTCCAGTTTGGAGGACTGGGTACCGACTCGCCTTGGTACCGGCTCCGGGCGGTACCGAAGGCTCGGTTCCGATGACTCTGATCCGCAACTCTCGGTTCCCTCGAGGCCAATTGAGTTGTCACTAGAGGACCTTCACTCACCGGTATCGGACACGTTGCCGAAGTCGGTACCCCTACAGTCGGTGCATTCCATGCTTCGCTTATCGATGCCGAGTTTAGAATCGCTCTCTAGTCTGAAAGACTCGGTACCAGTATATTTTGGTACCGACACCGATCGATACCGGTGGCTCGGTACTGAGGATAGCACCCGGAGGGTTTCGGTTACCTAGGTACCGATTGAACGGTCATCGATGACTGCTCCGATGTCTTTGTCGAGCTCGACTCCGACATTGGTACCGGTATTGGCATCAGTACCGGTATCCACAGTAGCATCGTGCCCAACTCCTACCATGCTTTTTTCAACAGGATCACTCCCTTCTATGCCAAGCTTGGAGTCGATACCTGGCATGGACAATGTGGTAATGACGGTCGCTGCTCCTGACAGCCAGTACCGGCAACCATCCTTTAAGCATTCCACACTGCACTGTGCAGGATCTTCTATTCCTATATACCTGGATAGCTCTGTCGATGCTCAGGCTAGTTCTTCAGATCTAACCTGTCCAAGGGAAAATACTGTTGGGGAACCCTCTTTTCAGAGTTTCCTCCTGGATATAGCAAGATCTCTTGCCATTCCTATCCCAGGACATGATCCTGCACAGGACTCTCTTTCTACCAAAGCAAAGGAAAACATAATGCTTCCTTTGCATCATTCCTTGCAGAATCTCCTTCTAGGAATGTGGGAAACAACTTTAAGGGTACCCCCACCTTCCAGAGCAACTGATCTCTTATATCAGGTGCCCCCCTCTCCAGGGTTTCAAAAGACTCAACTTCCTCATCATTCCATAGTTGTGGAATCAGCAATGAGGCGGGTTAAGAGCAAGAAAAAGCACTCTTCTTATCCGCCAGGTCGTGAGTCTAAGATACTTGATTCCTTTGGACGTCAAACCTTCCAGACATCTATGCTTTCTTTAAGAATTCTCTCATATATTTTCTATATGAGTCTATCTCTTGAGGAGGTCACAAAGCAATTACATCTTTTGACTCCTTCTCTTCCAGAGTCCAGGAGTGCAGACTATTCTTCACTACTCAAGCATCTCCAGAATATCTCTTGGTTTCTTACTCGTGCTTCCCTAGACTCTTTTGAGTCTGTTAGCAGGACTTCTGCTATAACCATAGGGGCACGACGTAGACAAATGGGCTTGGACAAATGGGCACAGCACAGACTGGGACATACTCCTTGCACTGGAGACAATCTTTTTAACAAGGAGTCTTTACGTCAGGTTACTCAGTTTTCCACTGACTTACCTGTTCCTAGGAGCTGTTCTGCACCACCTTCTGTCCCAGTAGGTAGGAAATGTCCTGCCAAACTTTCTTCCTATAGGAGAAGAAGGTTTTATGCATCATCTGCCCATCATACAGATGTTCCCATACAGGGGAAGCATCGTTCTGGTCCACAGAGTTCAACCTCTCACCAGGCTCAGCAAACCCAGCAACCACAGGGTTTCTGATCAATTCATCAGATGCTTGTGACTCGGGATTACAATCTGCAGCTGCTGTCATTCTAAATCTTAAACATGGATCTCTTCCCGAAAGACATCCATTCTTTCTATGTTCTATGAGCTGTTAGGATGTTCATGCTTCTAGGTCACAGGATTTTTCCTCTTTTTCCTTCTAGGGAAAGAGGTCCATCCACTATCAAATGATAGTTTTCCTGTGCCAGCATGTCTTTTTTCCCTCCTATAAACTTACTACTTGTAAGTTTTCTTCAGCTCCATTCTCTTTACCCTCTTACCAGGGCTTTTCCTCTGTAAGAGCAGTATTGCTTCACTGGAGGGCTTTTCTTCAGCCTCTCTAGTTTTCTTACTTTTCCAGTGCGGAGTTCACTTCTCTGAGTTAACTTCTCTTTTTCAATCTTGCTTTGAAACAGTTCATCAGACATATCCAGAGTTTTCTACTCTTGTTTTGTCTGTTCTTACTGTTTTTAAACAGTACCATTCTTATGCTGTCTGGCAAGCAGCTGCCAATGCAGGAGCCTTCATGTTTCAACCACTGGTTCTTGTCCACCAGCAACCAGATTTGTCCTCCACTAACATTCTGTCTGGTCTTAGTAGTGGCTCCAAGTCAGTGCTCTCATCTGTCTTGGAAATTTTTTCACTACAAGCTTGCTGGATTGTCTTCTTTTTCTGCCATCTCCATTCCCCTGGCTTTGGCAGCATAGTTGACATAGCTACTGGCTTTTCTGCAGCCAGTTCTATCTCCTCATTCTCCTGCATCATGCTCTCTGCAATTCTACAAAGAAGCTCTCCACTATGGGCCCTTGCTAGAGAGCATGGTTTTTTTTTTCTCCAACAGCTATACTAGATGGTTGAAAAAGGCTTTTTCAGTCATATCTCCCATGACTAGAGAAGTTCACCTTTTTAATATAAAGCACATAGGCCTACTCTTACGTGAAAGCTTAAGGAGTTGCTAATTCCCTGCTTTGGTCCATAGTATTTCCAATAGGGAATATGTTGTCTCCTTCCAGCTCGTCCTCATGGTAAGAACGCATGATACCTTTTTGCCCTTAAGCAGGTCAGCATGGTATCTCATTCCTATGCGTCTTCTGTTCACTTACCATGATAGAGTTCTAGAATACTCAGGACTTGCGGGCTGCAGACTGATATCATCCTCTGCTTTTCACGTAACCATCCTGGTTATTCTACTACCTAGCATCCCTGTAGCCATAACCAGTGGAAATTGATTCTCTATATGTCTTCTCAAGTAGGTTCCTCCTTGTTCTTAGATGAACCTTTCTCTCCACATTTTTCCTATGTGAATACCTTTTTGTGGGCATATCTCTGTCTGCTTCTTGCAGATTGCCATATAGAGGTGTGTATATCTATCTATCTATCTATCTATCTATCTATATCTATCTATATATATCTATATATATCTATATCTATATATATATATATATATATGTATATGTATATATATATATATATATGTGTGTGTGTGTGTGTATGCGTATATATATGTGTATAGGGGTATAGGTATGTATAGCTGTCAAGATATTCTATCGGTAGATATGTATTCTGCTTTATCTACCTGACTGTCGAGGCTCATATAGCCATATGATTCTGACAGAAAGGTTTTTACCCATACCTATGCTATCCAGCAAGTTTTTGGGGTCCTACACTCTCAACCACTTTGGTGGTAGTTAACACCTACCATAACCCTAAGGTTTAGGTACCTCTGAAGTTCTCCATGTCCAATCTCTCTCCCAGCTGACTTCAGTTAGGAGAGACATTGCAGATCTTCAGCTACTGACAGGCTCTAACACCTCTGGCGTTTGTCCTTCCTTTTGGGATACAACAGGTTCCCATACCCTTTCTCCCCACAAGGACTGGGCCTGTTTGTCCAAATCGGTTAGCCTTTCTCTTTTTGTTCCTAAGAGTAAGCCACTCTTTTGCCAAAAGAGTTGGGCTTTTATCATAAAGCCTTCCACTGAAGGCCCACCGTTTTTTGTACTACCCCAGTTTTTCCTACTGGGGTTCCCTATTACCTTTCAGAATTCTGACCTCCATTGTTTTTCCTACAGGTTTCCTACCTCCACTTACAGTGAGGTCCTTCTCGAGGTTCCTCTACTGGGTTCCCCAGTAGATCCCATGAACCTCCATACTTTTCTGAAGTTCTGTTAGGGGAGGTCCATATTGCAATATTTTTTCTTTGCAATATCATTGATGACAATTATCATCCACACATGGACTCCTTGTCTGCAATCCTGTACTAGGTCAGCTGTTCCACAGCACCTTTCTTCTCAACTCCTACCCTCCATCCTCAGGATGCCTGGTGTTCTGGGGGATAGCATGTTCCAACCTATGACATGCTGGGACTCCAGGCATCTCAGCTTGGGAGTCCCCATATGTGAAGACTCATTCCTGCTTGTTCCTGGAGATAGCACAGTTACTTACCTGTAACAGGTGATCTCTGGGAACAGCAGGAATAAGTCTTCACAACCCACCCACCTCCCCAGGAGTTGTATCTCTATCTATCTTTCCTTTCCTCTCTCTCTCTCTTTGTCTCAGCTTAAAACTTAACTGAGGAGAGGCAGTTGGGAAAGGCGGGAAGGCAGCACGCAGGCGTGGTGGGATGCTTCCAAAAGCTCTTGATTGGACGCTGGGAAGCGTTCCCGCACAGACTCCGTCGGTACCGACGTACCCATATGTGAAGACTTATTCCTGCTGTTCCCAGAGATCACCTGTTACAGGTAAGTAACTGTGCTTTACCCTCCGGAAGACATAGTAGACGGCCCTTGCCTGCTTATTCTCGGCGGCGGCGAAGTGTAGAGCCTGCCTTCTCTAGAGGGTCTCTCTATCGTCGGTAGATTGGTCCTGGGAGCCTCAGTTACCCTCTACCTGGCAAGACAACCTCTTTGCCGCTACTTCCGCTAGTAGCGGGGAAGAGAAGCGGCAAGGCCGTGCTGCGGCGCTCAGGTCAGGTGAGATCTGTGTTTCGGAGGCAAGGCTTGCCTGTCCGGACAGTTTCGCTGCAGCGAGCAGTTCCTTATCGTCACTCCAGTCCAGTCCCTTTACTTCTGGGTTGCGCAACCCTTCCAGCAGCTTGGAGGCTGAGCCCATCCTTTTGAGGATGGTGTGGTATAAATACCACTGGCACCACCCATAGATCCCAGTATTCTCAGCCTCCAAGCAGCTGGAGGGTTCCGTAAGCCAAGGGCTTACTGGAGTCCCTTTAATTCTATTTAATTCTATTTAATTTATTTATCCTTTTGGATCCTTATTTCTTTTGAGTTACCTCTTTAGGGTGCTGTTCCTTTAAGTTTATTCTTCTCCCCCCCCCCCCCCCCCCGTTCTCCTTCCTGCTCAGTTTCGGAGCTTCCAGCCCGGACAAGGAGGCTTACTGGCAGCAGCAGAGACAACCGGGGAAGCCTCCTCACGCGTCCTTGGCCTGCCGACTCCCCGGGATTTTCCCCGTGGGCTTGCCCTGCCTCGCGCCGAAGCCCCCAGGTGGCTGAGCGCTGGAGGCGGCGCGGCGATACTTCCTGCGGCCTTGCGCTGCAGCTCCTGGTGCGTCGGAGCATCGGGGCAGCTCCGGATTCTGCATCCAGCGCTGATTCAGTCGGCGGCCTCCAAAGCAATCCTGCGGTGCGTGCAGAGACGCCAGCCGCCGGTTTCAGACTCCACGTGGCTGCGGCCTAACACGTGCGAGCCAGCAACGGGAGCAGCAACCAGCAACGGGAGCAGCAAACAGCAAGTAAAGGGGAGAAGTTTAAAATAATCTATTTGCTGGTTTGCTTAATTTGAAATTTAATTTGAAATTTAATTCTATTTAATTTGAAATGTGTTATTTTTTAACTTTGATTAACTTAATTTTTATTTCTTAAATTGTTGCTGGGCTGCAATTTAACAATTGGGGGAGGGGAAAGGCCTTTGAACTCCTGAGTGCAATTTATGCTATCTGGGAATTTTAAAGCTGTCAGAAAGGACATGACTGGCAAGCTTCGGTGCCCTTCCTGCGGCATTAGGAAGGGGTACGGCCTCGGAAACGGGGGTCTGCAGAGGTTGTGCGGCCGAGGCTGCTTCTGTGGAGCAGGAAATCCAGGGGTCCATGGCTCAGACTTCCCAAGGGTCTGGAGACCCGATGGTGGAGGAAGGGGGGTCCCGTTCTCCTCCTCCTTCGGCCTCGGTCTTGCCCGTTCCCCCTCTGTCCATCCCCTCTACTTACGGTGGGGAAGAGGGTCCCTGTGATCTCTTCTCTCCTGATTTCGTCCTCTTGCTACACAAGGCCTATTGCTTGCGCAAGCAGGGGTTCGCAGCAGGAGAGTCAAGCAAGGCGAAGGAAGGCGGGGGGAACAGGCCATTGAGGGCAAGCACACAGGACTCAGGGGTACCTCTCAAGCGCGCAAGGCTCTTGAGCGAAGAGCCTCTCATGTCCCTTTCACATGGCTCCCAGGAAGAGGAGGTCTCGGACAAAGAATTAGATGAAGATGAGGTAGAGCTCGAGGAGGGAGAGATCCCGGAGGAGGACCAATTCCGCATAGTGCGAGTGTTTCGCAGAGAGGAGCTTCCATCCTTGATTAATAAGTCCCTGAAGGTGCTCAACGTGGCTTCGGACGCTCCTGCAGAGGAGGAAGCGTTGGAGGACCCTTTGATCCAAGCCGTTAGAAGGTCGCAGAAGGTTTTTCCCGTCCAGAGAGTCGTACGTCAGATGATCCAGGAGGAATGGGATCAACCTGAGTCAAGCTTGAGGGGAGTCCGTTCTATGACTCGTCTCTACCCGTTGCCGGAACCTGACAAAGATTTGCTGAAGTTGCCCAGGGTGGATGCGGCGGTATCAGCAGTGACAAAGAAGGTGACTATCCCGGTCGAGGGTAGTGCGGCTCTGAGGGATTCTCAGGATAGAAAATTGGAGACGCTGCTGAAGCAAGCCTTTGATGTTAGTGCTCTCGCCTTACAGGCCTCGGTGGCGGGAGCTTGGGTGGCTCGGGCCTGCTTGAGATGGTCCCAGCAGCTTCAGCTAGCGAAGGGTACCTCAGAGGACGCGCAGGCTATTACGGCTAGGTTGGAGTCAGGGGCTGCCTACCTTGCAGATAGCCAGTACGACCTCATCAGGAGCCTAGCTAAGAACATGGCCTCGGTACATAAGAACATAAGATATGCCATACTGGGTCAGACCAAGGTCCATCAAGCCCAGTATTCTGTTTCCAACAGTGGCCAATCTAGATCATATGTACCTAGCAGTTTCCCCAAGAGACACAAGTTCCACAATGCTTGTACTGGGTCAAGCATTGATATCTTCGGTCACTTCTTAATAATGCTTTATGGACCTTTCCTCCAGGAACTTGTCCAAACCTTTTTTAAACCCAGCTACAGTAGTTGCAGCCAGGCGTTATTTGTGGCTACGTAATTGGGCAGCCGATGCCTCTTCAAAGGCGCGCCTGAGCCGTCTTCCCTTTAAGGGGAAGCTGCTGTTTGGGGAAGACTTGGATAAGTTGGTGAAGGACCTTGGCGAATCTAAAGGGGGCAGGCTTTCGGAGGACAGTCCTAAACAAGGTCGTTCGCTAGCTCCTGTTCGGAGTCAACCTAGGGATCCCCGGAGATTTCGCCCAGCCAGGTCGAACCCCTTCCCTAGGGGCCGTTTCCCATCGAGGGGTCAGAACTTTAGAGGGTTTCGGGGAGTGGGGAGAGGTTTTGGAGCCTCCTCCTCCTCCGTGGGACCTAGAAAACCGCAATGAGAAAACGGGGGCCCAGGTGGGCGGCCTGCTGGTGGGGGGCCGGCTAAGGCATTTCCTTCCCGCCTGGTCCTGGGTCACGTCCGATCAATGGGTCCTAGAAGTGATTCGAGAGGGTTACGCTCTCGAATTTGCGAAGCAAATACTTCCAGCCCTCATTCAGTCCCCCTGCGGATCTCCGGTAAAAAGGGCGGCGATAGAAGTCACACTGTCAAGGCTCATAGGGCTAGGAGCAGTGATTCCTGTTCCGCCAGACCAATGCGGCACCGGTCGATACTCGATTTATTTTGTAGTACCAAAGAAGGAAGGTTCCTTTCGTCCGATCCTAGATCTAAAGCAAGTCAATCGCTGTCTCAAGGTGCCTCATTTCCGTATGGAAACCCTAAAGTCGGTCATCGTGGCTGTGTTCCTAACTTCCCTGGATTTGATGGAAGCCTATTTGCATATCCCGGTTCGAAGATCCCATCAACAGTTCCTGAGATTCGCAGTACCAAGAGGTCATTTTCAATTCCAAGCTCTGCCCTTCGGGCTAGCTACGGCTCCTCGGACTTTCACCAAGATAATGGTGGTGGTGGCGGCAGCTCTACGAAAAGAGGGAATTCTGGTACATCCCTACCTGGACGATTGGCTGATCCGGGCAAAGTCAGAAGAGGAGAGTCGTTCGGCTACCGCCAGGGTGGTAGAAGTCCTGGAGGAGTTGGGGTGGGTCATCAATCGGTCAAAGAGCAGGTTGATACCCTCTCAAGAGATCGAGTATCTCGGAGCGAGGTTTGACACCGGAAGAGGGAAAGTGTTTCTATCCAAGAAGAGGTCGATGGAACTAAGGGTCCTGGTTTCGCAATTTCTGAACAGGCGAAACCCTACGGCTTGGCATTACCTTCAATTGCTGGGAACCATGGCTGCAGCAATAGAGGTAGTGCCATGGGCCAGGGCTCACATGCGGCCTCTGCAGCGGGCCCTGTTACGTCGGTGGTCTCATCAACATCATCCTTTGTCCATGCAACTGCCCTGTGCCCCTCGAACCAAGAGGGCCCTCCAGTGGTGGCGGTACTCAAGGAACCTGGATTGTGGGATGCCTCTCGAACCCCCGCAGTGGTTACTGCTAACGACGGATGTAAGTCTATCAGGCTGGGGGGCTCATTGCAAGGACCAGTTCGTCCAGGGCCTTTGGACTTCAATGGAGTTGCACTGGTCCATCAACAGATTGGAATTACGAGCGGTAGCCTTAGCGCTCAGGGCACTCGAACCCCTAGTTCGTCAAAGAGCATTTGCGTCCTCTCCGACAATGTCACCGCGGTGGCTTACATCAACCGCCAGGGAGGTACAAGCAGTTCCTCCTTGGAGAAGGAAGCGGACAGCCTGTTCCGGTGGGCCGAAAGCCGGTTGGAGGCTCTTTCAGCCCAACACGTGGCTGGAACGGACAAAGTCACAGCCGATTACCTCAGCAGATTCAAGATCGACCACGGGGAGTGGGAGCTGGAACAGGAGGTCTTCGACCAGATAGTAGCCCGTTGGGGTCCACCAGTCATGGATCTCATGGCACGATATGCCTCAGCCAAGGCAAGTCGATTCTTCAGTCGAAGGAAGGAAAGGATGTCCGAAGGCTTAGACGCTCTGGCCCAAAAGTGGCCGTCGGAAGGACTCCTGTATGTGTTCCCTCCATGGGCTCTCATCGGAAGGGTTCTACAACGGGTGGAAGCCCACCGAGGTTTGGTAATCCTCATAGCTCCGGATTGGCCCCGCCGTCCCTGGTATGCGGATCTGGTGAGGTTGCTCGCCGACCGGCCTTGGCGGCTTCCCTGCAGAAGGGATCTGCTGAGGCAGGGTCCGGTTCGGATGCCTCACGTGGATCGATTCTCGCTTACGGCCTGGCTATTGAAAGGGCACGGCTCCTGAAGCGGGGTTATTCGGGATCGGTGATCTCGACTCTGTTGAGTGCTAGAAAGCGCTCGACCTGTCTCTCCTATGTAAGAGTTTGGCGCATCTTCGAAGCATGGTGTGCGGAGCACCGGAGGAAACCTCTTTCGGCCTCCATTCCGGAGGTTCTTGAATTCTTGCAAGCGGGTTTTGACAAAGGCCTAGCGGCACAGTTCCTTACGAGTCCAGTTGGCAGCCATCTCTTGCTATAGGGGTAAGGTCCGCGGAAAGTCTTTAGGGGTTCACGCGGACGTGGCCAGGTTCCTGAGAGCGGTGAGGCGTCTATGTCCGCAGCAGAGATCGTTCATCCCCCCTTGGGATCTCAACCTGGTGCTAAACGCCTTGACCAAGTCACCCTTTGAGCCGGCAAAGGAAGCCTCTCTAAAGGATCTGACACTGAAGATGGTTTTTCTGGTCGCTATTTGTTCAGCCAGACGTGTCTCCGAACTACAGGCACTGTCCTCCCAGCCCCCCTTTCTTTCATTCTTCAAGGATAAGGTGGTCTTACGGACAGTGCCTTCCTTCCTGCCCAAGGTCATCTCCCCCTTTCATGTAAATCAGACAGTTACGCTCCTGTCGTTTTCAGCGGAGGAGAAAGCAGGGGGGGGGGGGACAGCAAGCTGCGCCTCCTGGACGTTCGAGAAGCCTTGAAGCGTTACCTCTCCCGCACTGCGCCTTTTTGAAAGTCCGACCGTCTGTTCATTCAGTTTGGAGGGCCGCACAAGGGGGAGGCTGCGGCCAAGGCTTCCATCTCCAGGTGGATCAGAGAAACTATTGCTTCCGCCTACATCCTCCAGGGGAAGCAGGTTCCAGGGGGATTGCGCGCTCATTCGACACGGGCGCAGGCTACCTCTTGGGCAGAATATAGTTTAGTTCCGCCGCTGGACATTTGTAGGGCGGCTTCCTGGTCCTCCCTGCATACCTTTACCAGACACTACAGACTGGACGTTCAGAGTTCAGCTGACTCGCGGTTTGGGCACGCGGTGCTTCAGTCCGGCATCACGGATCCCACCCATGCTTGAACTGCTCTGTTACATCCCAGAAGTAAAGGAACTGGACTGGAGTGACGATAAGGAAAAAGTAATTAGACCTTACCTGCTAATTAGTGTTCCTGAAGGAACGACAGTCCAGTCCCTGATCCCACCCGGTTCTTCGATAGGAGTAATGTTCTAGTTGACACGTGAGGATCAGCGGACCGAATTCAGGGCCAGGATAAAGTGGAAGGGCCCCGTGGCGCAGGTCCGGCGGGCCGGTGTGAAGGAGGGCTCGGTCAGTCTCAGGAAAACCACCTCCTTCCCTCCCCCCCCTCCCCACCTCCCCTTTTCCTCCTTAAAAAAAAAAAAAAAATTCAGTTGGGTGGTTGGTGGTGTTTTTACATAGGCTATTGGTTTTTCGTTAAGTCTGCTTTTTCATTAGATTACTGGGATCTATGGGTGGTGCCAGTGGTATTTATACCACACCATCCTCAAAAGGATGGGCTCGGCCTCCAAGCTGCTGGAAGGGTTGCGCAACCCAGAAGTAAAGGGACTGGACTGTCGTTCCTTCAGGAACACTAATTAGCAGGTAAGGTCTAATTACTTTTTCTCCGCGTACGGGCTCTGGTGCGCTGATTTTGTTCTTTTTTGGGGGGGTCAGTTTTTCGATCGGGCTGTGTTTCGTGCCCGAGTGGCCTTGTTTCCCGGCCGGTCTCACATGGAGGGAAAGATCTCTTCAGATTCAGAGAGGCCTTTATTAGCCTCCGAAAAGGCGGGAATGGCGGCCATTTTGAGTGAGCCGTCCGTTTCTCCCGCGGGCCATCATAAGCCAGGGAAGCGCAAGTCAAAGTCTTCTAAGGACACTCCGTCTCTCCCTAAGATGTCGCAGAAGGTTCCTGATGCTCAGGAAGGGCTGTCTGCCTTTTTTTCTCCCGAGTTTATCTTGGCACTCCATAATGCTTTTTTATTGAAAGCCTCTCAGTCAGACTCTCCTGGTTCTGGTTCCTTAGAGCTCAGTCAGCCAGTGCGGGCGGCTGTAGACCCTGGAGAAGGTATTTCCCAGTCGGGGATACAGGCTCAGTCCGGATTGGACCCTTTAGAGCCCCTGGTCACCGACAATCACATTTTAGAGGAAGGAGAGCTCTTCTCTGAACCAAGCTTGGACGTGGGCTCAGGGGAGCTTGAGGAAGGAGAGATCGCTCCTGGCGACGATCCTAATGTTTTTAGGGTATTTCGGAAGGAGGAGCTGGGAGCGCTTATCTCTGTCTTTATCTGCTTTAAATCTTCTTCTTCCTTCTGTCTCTCAGGAACCTCTCGAAGATCCGCTGTTGCAGGGTTTTAAATCTGAACAACGCTGTTTTCCTGTGCACCGCGTCATAAAGCAGATGATTGAATTTGAGTGGGATTGTCCGGAGGCCTCGCTACGGGGTAGTCGCGCCCTGGCTCGTCTTTACCCAGTTCCTCAAGAGGAGAAAGAGCTCTTAAAGATGCCTAATGCTTTAGTGTCCGCAGTCACTAAAAAAAAAACACCATTCCAGTAGAGGGGGCAGCGGCTCTTAAAGATCTACAGGATCGAAAGCTTGAGGTCCTCCTCAAGCAAGCTTTTGACTCCAGCGCCCTTGCTTTGCAGGCTTCCATTTGTAGGGTGTATGTGTCCAGAGCTTCCATCCGTTGGATTCAGGGAGATACCTCTACGGAATTGGCAGCTGCTTCTTCTCCGGAAGGCCAAAATATCACCCCCCCACTCCAGTGAAACAAATTCAAGAAAATGTATACCAGAATCACTTAAAATATCACCTCCCAATATAACAATAAAATTTACTAAACTTTTTGTCGGAGCTATGCCGTAGGAGGGGCCAGAAGGAAACCAGCCCCCCTCTCTTCAGACTGCTAGCTTCTTTTATTTTATTTAAATCTTAAGTTCCTCTACCATGACACTTATCTTAAAAACTTTCGTTGAACTTCCCAGTAGTCGTCGCTCTCACAAAAAGAACTTCAGCACGACGTGCACGTTTCGGGTAGAGATACCCTGTTTCAAGTGCTTCCAAATTAACAGATTATGGGCAACGAAAAATCAATTGTAGACCGCCGTCAGCGCGGCTGAGGTTCTGCTGAATTATTAGGGCCGTTGAAACCAGAAGCATATATATAAGGAACTAGCCAATCAGAGGCGGGAAAACCCCATTGATAGGGGAATCCCTGTCCTAATTGGTTTTCGGAGAAAAATCGTCATATGACACTCATCCATTCAATCTCTTGATTTAGTCCATGTGGTGTGACCGAATTAAGGGTAAATATCCATCGTTGTTCCAACGTTTGCAACCTTGCTGTACGGTCACCACCACGAGGATCAGCAGGGACATGATCGATTATTGACCACTGTAGGGCTTCAAATGTATGGTTGTATTGTAAACAGTGAGGTACGATCGGGGCCGTAAGAATCTTATGACGTAAGCGTGAGGCATGCTCTGATAGGCGAACCTTTGCTGGACGAATGGTCCGGCCCACACGCTTACGTCATAAGATTCTTACGGCCCCGATCGTACCTCACTGTTTACAATACAACCATACATTTGAAGCCCTACAGTGGTCAATCGATCATGTTCCTGCTGATCCTCGTGGTGGTGACCGTACAGCAAGGTTGCAAACGTTGGAACAACGATGGATATTTACCCTTAATTCGGTCACACCACATGGACTAAATCAAGAGATTGAATGGATGAGTGTCATATGACGATTTTTCTCTGAAAACCAATTAGGACAGGGATTCCCCTGTCAGTGGGGTTTTCCCGCCTCTGATTGGCTAGTTCCTTATATATATGCTTCTGGTTTCAACGGCCCAAATAATTCAGCAGAACCTCAGCCGCGCTGACGGCGGTCTACAATTGATTTTTCGTTGCCCATAATCTGTTAATTTGGAAGCACTTGAAACAGGGTATCTCTACCCAAAACGTGCACGTCGTGCTGAAGTTCTTTTTGTGAGAGCGACGACTACTGGGAAGTTCAACGAAAGTTTTTATTTTAAGATAAGTGTCATGGTAGAGGAACTTAAGATTTAAATAAAATAAAAGAAGCTAGCAGTCTGGAGGGGGGCTGGTTTCCTTCTGGCCCCTCCTACGGCGTAGCTCCGACAAAAAGTTTAGTAAATTTTATTGTTATATTGGGAGGTGATATTTTAAGTGATTCTGGTATACATCTTCTCCGGAAGGGGCTAAATTGGAGTCTGCGGCGGCTTATCTAGCAGATGCATTCTATGATTTAGTAAGGATTGCTGCGAAGTCCATGGCCTCGCTGGTGGCGGCCTGGCGTTTTCTTTGGTTGCGTACTTGGGCTGCTGACGTTTCGTCCAAGTCGCGACTCAGCAAACTACCCTATAAGGGAAGGTTGCTGTTTGGAGAGACCTTGGAAAAGATTGTTAAAGACCTCAGGGACTCCAAAGGGGGTCGTTTGCCGGAGGATCGTCCTAAGGCGTTTAGAGGAGGAGCAAGACAACGAGGCCAAGTTAGAGATTTTCGTCGGTTCCGAGGAGTTCGATTTGCTCCCTATTCCAGAAGCCGTTTCGGGTCCCACGGTCAGTCCTTTCGCGGCGCTAGAGGGTTCGGAAGATCCTATTTTACCGCCCAGCAAACCTCTGCGAAGAAACCGCAATGAAGGTTTGCTGGTCCAGGCCCCAGTTCCTGTAGGAGGACGACTACACAACTTTTTATCGGCCTGGACCGCAGTAACCTCAGACAAATGGGTGTTAGAGATCATTCAGAAAGGTTATGCGATGGATTTCGCTCACCACTTGACGGACGCTTTTGTGATGTCTCCTTGTGCTTTCGGTCCGAAGAAAAAAATAGTTGCCGACACACTAGCACGGCTTTTACAGCTGCAGGCGGTGGTTCCGGTTCCTCACGACCAGTACGGCTTCGGTCGGTACTCGATTTATTTTGTGGTGCCCAAAAAGGAAGGATCCTTTCGGCCAATTCTGGATCTCAAGCATGTAAACCGTGCCTTACGAGTTCCGCATTTCCGGATGGAGACTCTGCGGTCCGTTATTTGAGCGGTGCGGCCGGGAGAATTCCTTACGGCCATAGATCTCACGGAAGCTTATCTGCACATACCCATCAGGCCAGATCACCAACAATTTTTAAGATTTGCCCTTCCTATGGGTCATTTCCAGTTTCGGGCGTTGCCATTCGGTCTGGCGACTGCTCCTCGAACCTTCACGAAAGTGATGTTAGTAGTGATGGCGGCCCTGCGGAAGGAAGGGATTCGGGTACATCTGTATCTCGACGATTGGCTGATCAGGGCGGAGTCCCTGTCGGCTTCAGTCGTGGCAACTACTCACGTGGTTCAGCTTCTGGAGCAGCTAGGTTGGGTCATCAACCAAGCGAAGAGTCACTTGCAGCCGATGCAACAACTTACTTATCTCGGAGCCTTCTTCGACATGGTGAGAGGATCGGTTTTTTTACCCGAGAGCAGAGTGCTAAAGATTTTGGAGCAAGTGTGGTTTTTTTTTGCTGATTCCCGCTCCTTCGGCATGGACCTATTTACAACTCTTAGGGTCCATGGCGGCGGCCCTGGATCTTGTCCCGTGGGCCTAGGCACATATGAGACCTCTGCAACAGGCGTTGCTCTCCAGGTGGTCTCCTCCGCTTCATTCTCTCTCCCAGAGGCTGGTCTGTCCGGAGCTGGTATGTCAAAGTCTGGTCTGGTGGATGGATCCCACGCATCTGCGAGCGGGGGTTCCTTTGCAGGATCCAGCATGGGTGCTAGTGACCACAGACGCCAGTCTCTCGGGCTGGGGTGCTCAAAGTCTGTCTCAGATTAAACAGGGGTCATGGTCCGAAGAGGAGAGTTCATGGTCAATCAATCGCTTGGAACTCCAAGCAGTGCAGCTCGTGCTCCTTCATTTCGCACCCTTGGTAGAGGGGACAGCGGTCCGAATTTTTTCCGACAATGCGGTAACGGTCTCCTACATCAATCGGCAGGGGGGCACAAGGTGTGCTCCTTTGCTCGCCGAATGTCAGGAATTAATGATTTGGGCGGAGAATCATCTCGTAGCTTTATCGGCGGCGCACGTGGCAGGCAAGGACAACATGCAAGCCGATTATCTGAGTCGCAATGTCCTCGATCCCGGAGAGTGGGAGTTGAACGCCGCAGTGTTTCACAACCTTACCCTTCGCTGGGGGCAGCCGGTGATAGATCTCATGGCTACTTTCGCCAATGCCAAAGCGACTTGGTTTTTCAGCAGGCGCAGAGAGCGCATGTCGGAAGGTCTAGATGCGTTGGTTCAGCCCTGGCCTGCCGCCGTGCTCCTGTACGTGTTTCCTCCGTGGCCGATGCTGGGTCGGATCATTCAGCGCATAGCCAAGCACCCAGGTGTGGTGATTCTGATTGCGCCAGATTGGCCTCGACGTCCTTGGTATGCCGATTTGGTGTGACTTTTGATAGATTCTCCTTGACAACTTCTGGCCCGGGTCAATCTGTTGAATCAGGGTCTGGTTCTCATGCCTCAGGTTGATCGCTTCTTGCTTACGGCTTGGCTCTTGAAGGGAGTCGCTTGAGACGTAAAGGTTACTCAGATTCCGTGGTGGCTACTCTACTACGTTCCAAATGGTCTGCCACTTCGCTAGCGTACGTTCGAATCTGGCAAGCCTTCGAGGATTGGTGCACGCAGCGAGGCTTTCGGCCAATGTCTACCGCTCTACCACAACTGCTTTTGTTTCTTCAAGAAGGCTTGGATAAGGGATTGGCACCTCGGCACGTTGAAAGTGCACTTGGCTGCCCTCTCTTGCTTCAGAGGGCCGGTGCAGAGTCGCCGTCTCTCAGTGCATCAGGATGTGCAACGTTTTTTTCTTGCGGCCCGGCTCATTTGACCTCCGTTGCGCCACGTGGTGCCGCCTTGGGATTTGAATGTGGTCTTGGAAGCGTTAGCACGTCAGCCGTTTGCCTCGGCTTCTTCGAAGCGTTTGAAGGAATTCTCCTGGAAGACGGCTTTTCTCGTAGCCTTGTGTTTGGCTAGGAGGATTTCTGATTTGCAGGCGCTTTCCTGTCGAGAGCCCTACCTTCAATTCTTGCCGGAAAAGGTGCTCTTGTGTACTGTTCCTTCGTTTCTGCCTAAGGTAGTTTCCTCATTCCATGTTAATCAGTCCATGGCGTTGCCCATTTTCTCTGACCTTTCAGATTCGCCGATGGATTGGGTTCTCCACAGTTTGGTTCTTGGACGTGTCTTGAAGGGTTACTTACGGGTCACTAAATCTTTTCGTAAGTCAGATAGGTTGTTTGTGCTGTTTGCGGGATCAAGAAAGGGGCAAGCGGCTTCGAAGTCCTCCATTGCTCGCTGGGTAAAGCACGCCATCGTGGTGGCTTACGAGGCTGGAGGGAAGGTACTGCCTCCGGGACTCAAAGCCCACTCCACTCGTGCTCAGGCGACTTCCTGGGCGGAGTATGCGTTTGTTCCTCCGGTAGATATTTGCAGAGCGGCAACGTGGTCCTCTCTCCATACCTTTGCCAAACATTACTGGTTGGATGTTCACGCCAGAGAAGATGCGAAGATGGAGGCTTCTGCATTGATAACAGGCCTTGCGGGGCCCTCCCGAGTTTAGGTACTGCTTTGGTACTGCCCTAACCTTCCCTGGACTGGCCCGGAGAAGCGATAAGGAAGGTGAAATTAGGCCTTACCTGCTAATTACCTTTCCTTGAGCTCTCTCCGGGCCAGTCCAGGGCCCACCCTTTACTTTTGTCTTCTCCATCTGTCAGGCTACCTGTGCCTAAGAGTAACAGCGAATCAGCTTGCTGGGTAGGCGTGACTTGGGAGCTCCTTAGACTTCTCCGAGGGAGCATATGTTTCATTCGGTTTTAGTAAATTACAAAAAAATAAAATAAATAGGGGGACTTTCCGTCCGACTGAGCCATGTTTGGCGTTATATTGCGGCGTTCGGTACTAGGGAATGTAGAGTCTTATCACTTCTTAGGTTTCCTTTTTGCTGCTTTGTCAAGAAAAGACTGGTACACTGACATCAGGGGTGGCTTAACCTGTCAGCAAGTTTTGAAGTTTCTTTCAGTCCTCAGCTGCTAAAGGGGATTGACAACCCTAACCTTCCCTGGACTGTCCCGGAGAGAGCTCAAGGAAAGGTAATTAGCAGGTAAGGCCTAATTTCACCATCTTAGCCTTATTCTCCTTGGGGGACGGCTCCTAAACCCCAACCAGCTGCACAGCCACAACCACACCTGTTTTTTTTTTAACAGAATACTGGGCTTGATGGACCTTGGTCTGACCCAGTATGGCATATCTTATGTTCTTATACGGCTGAGGGGAAATATGATAGAAGTCTATAAATTAATGAACAGAGTGGAATGGGTAAATGTAGATCGATTGTTTGTTATCAGAATATAGAAAGACTAGGGGACATGCAATGAAGCTATAGGGTAAACTATTTGACTAATAAAAGAAAATATTTTTTCACTCAACATGTAATCAAACTCTGGAATTTGTTACCGGGGGATGTAGTAAAGGCTGTTAGTGTAGCTGGGTTTAAAAAAGGTTTGGACAAGTTCCTGGAGGAAAGGTCCATAAACCGTTATTAAGAAAGGATCCAGGATATCAATGCTTGACCCAGTACAAGCATTATGGAACTTATGTCTTTTGGGGGAAACTGCTAGGTACGTATGACCTAGATTGGCCACTGTTGGAAACAGTATACTGGGCTTGATGGTCCTTGGTCTGACCCAGTATGGCATATCTTATATTATGTTCTTATGTTCTTTTGACTCCTTCCTGGAGAGCATGGCTATTCTTCCTCAGCAGGGTCCCCAACCCATATACATAGCAAGCACATCATGAAAAATTGGATGTGTGAATAAGAAAACTCCTCCATGCTCATGAAGTAATTTACAAGAATCAATGTATGCCAAGACTGTACATTCCTAAAGCTGAAGGAGGGACTTAAAGAGATTGATTACACTTAAAGAGCTACTATCATAGGCCTCCAAAACTACCTGACAGCCTCTTTGGATCCAAATACGATAAAAGTGCTGAAATATGAAGTTAAACGTTTGCACTCTGTCTCCATCATCAAACTTGGACAAGTGTTCTGATGATTAGAAGGAGTGAGTGAGTATCCACAGGCACACACTGGAAAGGAAGTAACAGAATTTGCAAAACAAGAGAAAAAAACTCTTCAAAGAATTAGATCCGCAGGCGAGGAAAAACAAGTGGCAAATGCACAAATGCAGTGGAATATACAGTGTTACTCCAAGAACCTTTTGTTGATCAAAACGGAGACTTGAATGGTTAAGGAGAGGCGAACAGAAGCCGAAGGATGAAAGATAATTGCAGCCCAGGACAGCAGATTACGGATGAGGTTCTTTACAACGAGCATTGAAAAAACTGGCAAAACACATGTCGATTCTGTAAGAATGAGCTGTAAACAATGACTCATAGCAGACTGTGAAGTTCTGATGGCAGAAATTTCTATACCAAGGAATACCAAAGTAGCATGCCTCCTCCACTGGAAACTCTGTAAACACTACAACATCACCGTCCCTGAAAAGCACTGGGATCATGACCCTAAGAGAATAGCAGAGAATGAAGAGGTTCTGATCACCTGGGACATTCCCATTTTGAGGATAAGAAACTGGATGCAAGGAAACCTGACACAGTGGTAAAAGAACACCAGAATGGCATTGATAATAGAAGTGTCGGTACCAAGTGATTATTCTCTCAATCGTGTGGAGAGGCAGAAGATCCTGAAGTACCAAGAATTGCAGTCAGAGACTAAGAAAATGGGAGCGACAGGCTTGATAAAGAAGAATTTCCAAGCACATCTTGACAAACTTCCCATACTTGTTACATCTTACGAACTCCAGAAGAAAACTCTTTGGCACGATGCAAGTACAACGCCGAGCATTAGCAGTAAATTTGAGAAACTAAGATCACACTCCACATACCCTGGCCTAGAAGTGAGGTTCATGACTATCATAGTATCTGCAAAATTAACCCATTTGGAGAATATGCCCCCCAGGCAGACTCTGTTCCTATGCCAACTGGTGGCACCTCATAACATCAGAGCAGTGGACTCTCAACATCGTCCAAGGGGCGCTCTGCTTCATTTCGACAGCTTACTCCCCCACCTCCTTCATAGGGGGTTATCCCAGAAATCCCCTACAGACATATCTGCTTTCGGAAGAGGTGTCCACCCTGTTAACCTAGGGGGTCATAGAAAAAGTTCCTCTGCTTCAAGAGGACATGGGCTTCTACTCTCTTTATTTACTAATCCCCAAGAAAACAGGAGGGTTCCGGCCCATAGTAGATCTAAGGGACCTAAACAAATTCCTCGTTTGAGAAAAATTCAAGTTGATTTCCCTTGGGTGCACTCCTGCCATACCTTCAGAGGAACGACTGGCTAAGGTCTCTAGACCTCAAGAGGCATACATGCATTTACTGATCCACCCTCAGCATAGACAGTATCTGTGCTTTCAGTTCCAGTAAGACCACTACCAATATCAAGTGTTGTCAGACGGGTGCTTGGGTGAGAATGTTCACAGTCTTGGCAAAGGCATATATCAATATGATTTGCAAGGGATTGTGGGAAATGCAGTCCATTCACACCAGACACAGTCGCTCACAATAATTAGTTGTGCTTGAGTGTAAAGCCAATAAGATATTTATTTATGGGGTTATTTCTCCCAACACAGATATGCTTGGTAGCACATAAAACAGGATACTTGCTTTCAGTGTTAAACTTAGAAAAACAAAATCAGGAAAACAACAGCTGAACTTGTCAGGCAATCAAATCAAAAGAATAAAGACCTGGTTGGTAGCAAACTGGTCTTTTCTGTAGGCTCTAGCTAATATTTTCTTAGCAGTGCATCAAACAAGCAAAACCCACAAAGTAGGGAAAAACTGTTCTTTTCAGGTTAACTTCTTATATCTTCACACATAGACTCAGAAGTGATTTCCTCAGAGCTCACAAGCAATTAGGTAAGGCTCAATTGCTAGCAGTTACCCAGCTGAAACCCCTTAGCTGGCTTACTTTCTACTGCGTGGCTCAAATTCTACTCAGGAGCTTTTCTGAGTAGATTAAAGAACAAGTTTGTATTTCTTTGTGATGGTTGTTGTACTTTGTAACAGAAATTACCAAAGGAGTTTAGACAGAGAGCAATCCATGTATTCACAGCCTGTATCTATAACCGCTCCCCCTTCTTCAACAATCATGGGTTCAATATCATGGATTGGCACAGAGGAATTTCTCAATGGAGCACTCTCAGGAGAATACTTGTTTCCCTGCTGTCTTTCAAGGGTATAGCTAGGGCATAGATCAGTGTTCATACCTGAGCTTCCATTGCTGTTAGTGTTCCTCTCTAAATAGCCTGGCCAGTATGTAGTCCAGTTCTTATGTCCAGCCTTCCAATCCAGATCCCTGGACACTGGATCTCTCTTCACATACCTTCTGGCACGGGTCTTAGGGTCCCTTCCACGTGCAGCTGTCTCCCTCACAGGTACCCTCTGGAGATTCCTAGCTCTGCAGCACCATTCCTCTGGCTTTCCCCAGTCCAATGGTGTATGCTGGCCCTTGGAATACCTTCCAGTATACGTACTGCTCTGGACTCCTTTAGACCTCCCAAATGCTTTTCTCTTCTTCCTTCCAAAGGGTTTCTTGCCCTCTCTGTCCGTCCGCTCTGGCTTCTGCTTCTGATGATCCTCCAGATGATGAAGACCTCCAAGCTGAGGATATCTAAGCTTATTCTGAGGATCTCCCAGATGAAACTGAGGATGAGGATAATTCTCTGTAGAATAAACTCTACCTTTATTCTGCTTTGATGAGTGCTCCACCTTAGCACAGCGCAGCTGTGCTGAATCAGGCCCTGCCCTTTGAGATGAGTGCTTGGGGATTACCTCATAGCCCTCCTGATTGAACACACGTTTCCCCACTTCAGCTCCTCTAATGGCTGTTGGAAACCTGGTGCATTCTGGGACTGGTAGTCTTTTATGGAAAAATTCTGTTTTCTTATTTCTACCAGAACTGACAGGTTGCTTGTTCAGAGTCACTTCACCTTTACTATAGCTCCTTCCTGAGCTATGATAAGCTTCCTTATCACAGTGTTCCCATTCGGCTTAGCCTCTGCACCCCAAGTATTCACAAAATGCATGGCAGTGATTGCGACCTATCTTCGCACTTTGGAGGTCTTTGTCTTCCCTTACTTAGGCAACTGACTAATCAGGGAAGAGGTAAAACTCGCCCTTCATCGCCCTATAACTACTCCAACATCTGGGATTAATCTTAAACTTTCCCAAATGGTACATGGTGCCAACCCAGAGACTCGAGTTCATCAGAGGCATTCAACAGGCCTGAGCTTTCTTTCCCCAGGATTGCTGTATCCACCTCATTGAGCTGACCCACAAACTACAATATCACAGATGGTAACAGCTCGAGAGACGCTATTCCTTTTGGGACGCATGCCTCTACAGTCCATGTAGTCCCCTATTCCTGCCTGCACATGTGACAAGCCCAATGCCTTTTTCATCTCAATGGACCCAAACAATCGGGGGTGTGTCAGACAAAATATGCAACAACCCTCAACTTGTCAACTCTCCTTTGGTGGGTGATGCTCTCAAAACTTACTAGGGTGGGGGGGGGGTCACCTTTACAGATACCTCTACCTTAATGCACACTGATAATGGATCCTCCAAGCTCGGTTGTGGAGCACATCTGAACAGTCTCACCACACAGGGACTGTGGAGGCAACAGGATTCTCCAGGAACAAGCAGGAAGTCAGTCCTCACTTATAGTTGACGTCGGCACCGGCGGAGCCCGTGCGGTGCAATTCTCCAGCTTTCAAAGAAAGCCTTTGGGATTGCTGCCACGCATGAGTGGTCCTTTTCCCGCCCAAGGGTGCCATCTTGCTCAGCCTCCCTTTTTCTGCAGAGCCCTTCGGACGCACGTCCTCGTCCCTCGGGAAAAAGTTTTATTTTTTTCGTGTTAACAGGCTTCTCTATTTTCCGGTTGCACTAGTCCTCTACCCGTCCTTCCCCTGCTCTATTTTTTAGAGCTATCGGGGATACGCCTTTTTTTCTTTCATTTTTCGTTATGGGCTTCGCGCCCTTTTTTTCTTCTCTAACCGTTGGCTGCGTGTGTCTTGGACCTTGAGGGGGCCATTTTTGCCCCCATGGCCACCGGATTCAAAGAATGCGATGGATGCTCTATGAACATGTCGCTTACAGACACTCATGACTGTAGTTTGCGGTACCTCGGAACCGACCATGATCCAGAGCTCTGTTCCCTCTGCAAGAAAATGTCCTTTAAGGCCCTGCTCAGCCGTAAGCAGTAGTCCGAAGACATTTTCTGAAAGGCCGCCTTGGAGTCCCTGGTGGCGCCCTCAGTCGTCTCTCCTACGGAGGGTTCCCCCCCTATGGCCCGCGTTCTTGGTGGCACTCCAATCGGGGGTCCCCCGAGGTGGAGAGGTGCAAAACGAAGGCCTCAAAGTCGCTGTCCGGGGCTCCTGACAAGTGCGAGCTCTCCCGCGCCCGATCGCTTAGGCCCCTTCGGTGTTATCGAGAGTTGGATAAGGAGCGGCCCCGCAAGGAAGCGGAGGCCTCTGCTAAAGGTGCCCAGTCTCCTGAGGGTCATCCCAGTGAGTACCCCTTCTCCTCCTCGATGCCCGATCTGGTGACCCCAATATCGGTGTCGCAGGGCCCCACACCTGCGTGGGAGTCCCCGCATGCTGGCACTGGAATGCAGTATTTCTGCGTTCATTGCTTCCCAGCAGGCGCTCACAACCAGTTTTGCTGACTCGCACTCAGAGACTGCGGGTCCCTCGTTTGAGACACCCAAATCTGTCCAGGAAACCCCCGGGAGGGTCCTCGACGTTGGTCTCGCTCGCCCTCCTGTTCCTGTCCAAGGCCAGCAGCCATTGGACAGGGCAATCTGGAGTGGAGGAGTGGCCTAGTGGTTGGGGCAAGGTACTTCAGGCCGGAAGGTCGGGGTTCAAATCCCACTAGAGGACAGCAACCTTGGGCCGGAAGGACTGGGATTTCTAGTCCCACAGGTGCTCCTTGTGGTCTTGGGCAAGCCACTTAACCCTCCATAGCCCATGTTCCCTGTAAAATAGTTATCTCCAAGTTATAATGCCCTGTTCAATGTAATTTCAGTTTGTTCAATGTAAACCGCACTGATGCAGAATAGCGCGATATATAAGAGAATGTAAATAAATAAATAAAAATAAATCTGCCTGGCTCGGACTCCTCAACCGGAAACCTGTACCCACTGGGATCTTCCGTCGGATTCCTCACCACCCGCATTCCAGGAGCGCTCGCCACCTGAAGACGCCTCCTTCCTGGTATTCATTCGGGACATGGCACGGGCTCTAACCTGGTCACCCAGGCTGAGGAGGACCCTCATGCTGAAGAACTCTACATTCTTCAGTACGAGTCCCCACCCAGGGAATCCCTCACTGTACTTGTACCTCCTATGCTATCTCGGTTGCTGCTCCGCATATGGGAGGCCCCGTCCTCGGTCCCCATCGTAAGCAAGCGCCTTGACACGATGTACAAGGTACAACGTGGGCCAGGCTTCCGAAAGACCCAACTCCCACACACCTCGATGGTGGTGGAATCAGCCATGAGGAAGCAAAAGAGCCCGAAATTACACTTGTCAGTGCCACCCAGCCGAGAGTTAAGAACCCTTAATGCCCTGGGCCGCAAGGCCTACCTAGGCTCCATGCTCTCTTGTTGCATCCAGGCATATCAACTGTATACTGGTATGTTCCTGCGTGATTTGGCTAAGGAACTCGGGGGTTTCTCCGTGGGCCTCGAGGGAGAACCCCTCAATAGGTTCCGCACCCTACTGAAGTCCGTCACGGTCTGCTTTAATTACCTCTCCCGAGTCTCCTATGATGGCTTCAAGACATCAGCTCGGGTGATGGCCACGGGCATTGGGGCCCGCTGCCAGACATGACTCCAATCCTCCAATTTGGAGCAATGGGTGCAGGAGAAGCTCTTGGATGTGCCCTGTCTCGGTGAGCAGCTCTTCGGCAAGCCAATGGAGGAGAAGGCTGCAGAAATTGAGATGGAGTTCATTACCAGAACCCGTCTTTCCCGCAAAGTCCACTCTGCCTCGGAAGAAGCAGCCAACCAAGAAGCCCTCCTTCCCTAGAAAGGGTCTCCAGTATCGGGGCTATCCACCATATCCAGCTACCCCCACATCGACCACTCCGGCACAGGGAAAATCTGGCCAGGGGCATTATAATCCAAAGGGACCAAAGGCCCAAATGCCAGCACCCCCACAACCCACTCAGGAGTTTTGACGCCATAAGCATAGCCCCTCGCCCTCCAGCGACGCAGCAGCCAGTGGGGGGGGGGGGGGGGGACGCCTGTCCCGCTTCGCTCCATCATGGGTTTCCATCACCTCGGACTCTTGGGTCCTCCAAGTTGTCCGAGACGGCTATCGCCTTCACTTCGACAGGCTTCCACCCTCTTTCTCCCCGGTGGAGCCTCCTTGACTCCCCCGCACACCAACTTCTGCTGCAGCAAGAACTACACTCTCTCCTTGACCAACGGGCAGTCGGGAAGGTCCCTCCCCACCTTCGAGGTCGGGGCTTCTATTCCCGGTACTTCCTCGTCCCAAAAAAAAAAAACCAGGGGATCTGCGGCCCATCCTCGACCTCCACAGGCTAAACAAGTTCCTGGTGCGGGAGAAATTCAAGAAGATGTTCTTGGTGTTCTGCTGCCCTTCCTCCGACAGGGCGACTGGCTATGCTCCTTGGATCTAAAGGATGCCACCATCTGCAGCTGCCACCATCTGCAGCTGCCACCATCTGCAGCTGCCACCATCTGCAGCTGCCACCATCAGCAGCTCTCCCCAGTCGGGGGATAGAGCCTCCGGCAGCAGGGAACAGCTCCATCCAATCGGGACTGCCTGCACGGGCATAAAAGTTCGCGCCATTGGGCGCGTGGTCCAGTGAACCCCTGCCACCATCAGCAGCTCTCCCCAGTCGGGGGATAGAGCCTCCGGCAGCAGGGAACAGCTCCATCCAATCGGGACTGCCTGCACGGGCATAAAAGTTCGCGCCATTGGGCGCGTGATCCAGTGAACCCCTGCCACCATCAGCAGCTCTCCCCAGTCGGGGGATAGAGCCTCCGGCAGCAGGGAACAGCTCCATCCAATCGGGACTGCCTGCACGGGCATAAAAGTTCGCGCCATTGGGCGCGTGGTCCAGTGAACCCCTGCCACCATCAGCAGCTCTCCCCAGTCGGGGGATAGAGCCTCCGGCAGCAGGGAACAGCTCCATCCAATCGGGACTGCCTGCACGGGCATAAAAGTTCGCGCCATTGGGCGCGTGGTCCAGTGAACCCCTGCCACCATCAGCAGCTCTCCCCAGTCGGGGGATAGAGCCTCCGGCAGCAGGGAACAGCTCCATCCAATCGGGACTGCCTGCACGGGCATAAAAGTTCACGCCATTGGGCGCGTGGTCCAGTGAACCCCTGCCACCATCAGCAACTCTCCCCAGTCGGGGGATAGAGCCTCCGGCAGCAGGGAACAGCTCCATCCAATCGGGACTGCCTGCACGGGCATAAAAGTTCGCGCCATTGGGCGCGTGGTCCAGTGAACCCCTGCCACCATCAGCAGCTTTCCCCAGTTGGGGGATAGAGCCTCCGGCAGCAGGGAACAGCTCCATCCAATCGGGACTGCCTGCACGGGCATAAAAGTTTGCGCCATCGGGCGCGCCCGCGCCTGATGGGCCCGCGCCTGAGGGCCTCGCCAGAGGGCCCTTTGGCGTGGCCCTTAGGCGGAGGCCCTGGTGGAGGCCTATAGTTAATACAGACCTGACAACCGGGTAACCATCTCACCGTTGCAGAAAACGCTGTGAGTATGAATAGACATATACACCTTATAGCACGGATGGTAAGACTATGCTTGTAACAAAGTAACCTTGTTGTGACTTACTTTAGTGCAGTGAGACATGTGCTCTGAGGCCGCATTATTTAACAGTGTAACCATTGTTGTTGAGTCTCATGATATAGTGAAACAATACTATCTTTACCTATGTATGCAATTTAGTAACGCTGCAGTGAGTAAAATACACTGTTAAAGCATTTTTTAGTACCTCACTTATAACCTCTTCAGTAACGCTAAATAGATTGAATCGGGTAGCATTGAATATCAGTAAAAGGTGTTGCTATCCTCCCTGTAGCGTACACTACCATTCTAAAACTAGCTCACCCACATAGCAGCATATCATACCTCTAGTCTCTCCTAACAGCTTTCTACAGCTCACATTCATACGCACTCACTCACCAATACCCACCATGATGGACATACTCATACCACTGACCATTCTATTTCTCACTTCTGGATTCCCCAGTCATGCACTCAATACATGTGCCACACATATCCCAATCCTCACTAGTCATAGTAGGAGATGGTCAGAGAATCACTACCAAACTGATCATAACACCCCCAGGACAATTTACCAACACCTATTATACATTCCTTTACAAAATATTAAAAAAACCCAACTGTGCAAGAATCAGCAACAACAGTTATTGAAATGTGCACTCATAAATACTAGATCTACACGCCAAAAATGGCCAGCAATCACCGACCTTATAACATCCTATAACCTTGATGTGTTAATTATCACTGAGACTTGGCTATCAGACTGTGATAATGTGATCATCAATCAAATGACACCAACAGGATTTTCGCCATACACTTGCCACAGAGCTAAACAAAAAGGAGGAGGGGTCCTCATCCTTGCAAAAACAGAACTCAAATTTAAATTAGTTGATGCATCCACCTCAGAGCACCTTGACATTATTACTGTATCAAACAACCAATGTACAATCAATGCACTATACAGAGCCCCAACACCTTCCTCCGATGACCTACCAACAATCATCAATCTCGCATGCAACTCAAATAACTCACGATCCTCAAACTGGCTAATGGGGGATTTCAATCTCCCCTCACTGCCTGAAGCACAAGCACGAACCTTCCTCGAAGCGCTCTATGACCTTGACTACAAGCAACTAGTGAACTCCCCAACGCATGAAAAAGGCGGTACCCTCGACCTTATTTTTGCGCCCCAGTCTGTAGTCAACACCTCTCCTCCGCTATTGACCTCCATATCTCCAGTACCGTGGTCTGATCACAAACTCCTAAAATTCCAAATACCTAGCACCTGCTTACCCAATAACAAGGCCAGGACTAATATCCCAGATCATGGAACACCGACGACACGATTCTGCGCACTCAACAAGGAGGATGTACTTGTCAAGCTTCTTCCACAACTGGATGTATCAACCCTTGACCCTGACGAACTTGTAGCAAATTGGAATAATAGCATCAGAACCTTAGCTTGTATCCCATCTGCCAACAAGTTACCCACAAAACGCAAACATGCACCCTGGTACTCATCTGACCTTCGATCATCCCTTTCACAACTACGTAAACTAGAAAGACGATGGCGAAAAAAGCAAACTACCATAGCCCACCAAAACTACAACTCATATCTAGCATTACACAGAGAGAAAATAAGTGAAAAAAGGAAACAATATCACTCAATGATTCTAAAAAGATCACTGAATAAAACACACGACCTATTTAATATAGTAAAATCACTAACAGGTGACCCTTCACCAGCAAGCCCACACATGCCTCAACCACAGGATTATTCGGACTACTTACAATCCAAAATGATACAATCCAACATGACCTCATCTAACTGCAGCTCGTCCAATGTACTTAGTACACCAAAACCTACAATACTTCTTAAATTCTCTGCAGTATCTACTAAAGAAATTGAAGACACCATTGCCTCCATCAATCTCACCACAGCTCCCAATGACCCCCTGTCCAGCAAGTTGGATAAAGGAACTTCGACATGAACTAAGCCATGCATTATGTAAAATAACTAACCAATCACTATCAAGGGGCATCTTCCCCCAAAGTTTAAAACATACATCGATCAGACCCCTGCTAAAGAATTGTCGCCTTGATACATCCAAAGTTGAATCGTACAGACCCATATCAAGCATTCCACTGCTTGCTAAGATCATTGAGAAAATAGTCCAGCGTCAGATCCATCAGCACATCGATGACGAGGCACCCCTCGATCCAGCCCAACATGGCTTCAGGGAATCGCATGGAGTAGATACCATCTTAACTACCCTATTCGACAAGCTAATCACAGGAATTGACAACATACACCAAGGTTTCGTCCTCATCTTTCTTGACATTGCTGCCGCATTTGATTCTGTGAATAATAAGATACTATTACAACGCCTCCAAGAAAAAGGATTACTGGGAACCGCATTACAATGGTGCGAATCATACCTAACTAACAGATGGCAGCAAGTAAAAGCAGGTAACACGTCCTCTGAACCATTCTTACAGAAGCAGGGAGTGCCACAGGGATCATCCCTGTCTGCTCTACTATTTAACATTTATATGCAGCCTATCTGCTCTCTGATACGCTCATTAAATGTAGAATGTCTCGTGTATGCTGATGACATACTACTATACATTCCATTTACCATAGAACAACCTGATTTTTCCCCTATCATCAGATGCTTTGATGCAGTGGCTGAATGGCTTCTCACACAAAACCTGAGGATTAATCATAGCAAAACTGATGTCCTATTTGTCACAAGGAATCAGAAATTCACCCCACCACCCAACCTGCAAGTTAAAAACGCTGAATTAAAGACAAGAGACACAATTCGCTACCTAGGCATCACCCTAGATCAGCGATTGGCTATGACAACCCACGTAAAGACCGTTACCAAAGCAATATACCACAAAATACGAACCCTTCGCCACCTCCGCCCACTACTGGACTTTTCAGACTATCGAACCATATTTCAAGCCCTAGTGATCCCACACCTAGATTTCGCGAACACCATCCTCCATGGTCTTCCACAAGCAACCCTCAACCCACTTCGGCTGGCCATGAACTCAGCTGCTAGGGTTCTTACAGGGACATCAAGATTGGAACATATAACCCCAGTAATGCAAAACCTACACTGGCTGCCACTACAAGCCCGAACTCAATACAAGGTACTGGTCATGACCTTCAAGGCATTGAAGAATCAATCTCCCACACCAATCAGTAAACTGCTCAACAACATACCCAACACCAGAGTCAGAAGACCTACACTACTGAACATGCTAACTGTACCTAAGCTCACCACAAGATGTACAAAGGCAACTACCAATAGAGCTTTTTCAATTTATGCCCCAACAGCCTGGAATGAACTTCCTGCTAGTATTCGATCCATAGCCAGCCTCACCTCCTTCAAAAAGGCAATAAAACACCACCTTTTTCTAATTTACTATCCTGAAACCATGCCCGAAAAACATAAGTCATTTGCACTCACACCACACACTAACTGCCCTATCACTCAACATGAAAATGGCTAGATGCTCCTCTCCTTTAGATCTACACATTCTCCCACCTGACCTATAAATGCCCACGGTTTACTAGAATAAATAACTCTATGTAAATACTTGTATATACCATGTGAATAGTTTTCCCTGTTATCCCAGTTTGTTTATGCCATTGTTCTATGTAAGCACATGTTCTATGTAAGCCATGTTCTATGTAAGCACATCGTGATATTTATGCATTGTTGCTCTGTTCAGTTTTAATGTAAACCGCGCTGATTTCAATAGCGCGGTATATAAAAAATAAAAATAAATAAATAAATAAATGCTTAAGCCCAATTCTTAATCCACCCCCAACACAGGCAGTATCTGCATTTCAGGGTGCAGGGAGAGCACTTCCAGTAAAGGGTGCTCACCTTTGGCCTTGTGTCTGCCCCACGAGTCTTCACAAAGTGCCTCGTCGTGGTCTCCACTTACCTTCGTTGTCTGGGCGTGCTAGTCCTCCCCTACCTCGACGACTGGCTCGTTACGGGGTCCTCGGTCGATGAAGCTCGGCAAGCGATGTCGCACGCTGTCTTTTCTTGGAGAGCTTGGGGTTCTTGGTCAATTACCTGAAGTCTCACCTCGAGCCGGTACAGGCTCTAGAGTTTATTGGGGCACCCCTGGATGCTCAGCAGGCGACCGCCGCCTTGCTGGTGGCTCACGTCCAAAGCACTTCCCAGGTCATCGCTCAGACCATTCTACGTCTCCTGGGCCACATGGCCTTGACCATACATGCGGTTGGCTCAGTGTTTTCTCAGCGCCCAATGGAGCTAGTCCCTCGGACACCTCAGGGACCCCGTCAGGGTTCTTCCCGACCTTCGCTTGTCCCTGAGGTGGTGGCAAAATCCCTGCAACCTCCTGCGGAGATTGCCTTTTCAGGCCCCGCAGCACGATGCGGTGCTGACGACAGACGCTTCCCTGTTAGGCTGGGGAGCCCACTGCGGACCACAGTGTACGCAGGGGCAATGGTTGCCCGAGGAGTCTCAGCAGCAAATAAACCTGCTCGAGCTCCGTGCAATTCGGTTGGCCCTGAGGGCCTTTGAGGAACACCTCAGCGGGAGGTCAGTTCTAGTGCAGACCGACAACCGTGTAGTGATGATCTACATCATCAAGGCGGGAGGTGCGGGATCGCGCTCCCTCTGCCGGGAAGTAGTCCTCATCTGCTCTTTCGCTGTCCGGCAGAGGATGTTCCTCAAGGCAACGTACTTCCTAGGTCAGGAGAATGGCCTGGTGGGCAGACTCAGCAAAATCCTTCACCTCCACGAGTGGCGACTAGATCCCAGAGTAGCAGACTGGCTGTTTCTCTGCTGGGGGACACTGGCGATAGACCTCTTTGCCAGTCCCCAGAACACGCAGCTCCCCTGCTTTGTGGCCCAGTGCTGCACCCATGCAGGGAGGGCCACAATGCATTTCTCCTGGACTGGTCCTCCAGCCTTTTCTATGCATTCCTTCCTATCTCCAGGAACAAGCAGGAGTGAGTCTTCACATATGGGTACGTCGGTACCGACTGAGCCTGCGCGGGAACGCTCCCCAGCTTCCCAAAAAGGAAAGCTTTTGGGAGCATCCCACAGCGCCTGCGCGCTGCCTTCCCGCCTTTCCTAACCGCCTCTTCCCAGTTCTTCTTTTCCACGGAGCCAGCAGGTCGTGTTCCTGTCACTGCTGAAGAAGTTCTTTGTTTTATTTCTTTGGTCGCGCGTCTGCCTTCCCCGATGTTGGACCGGTACCGCCGGTCTTTCTTTCTTTTCTTATAAAAAAAAAAAAAAAGAACATATTTTTCCCTCACTTAGTGTATTTTTCCTCTTTTGGAGACAAAGACAGGAAGCGGCAGATTCGACACCCAATAAATTTATTATAACCAAATAAGTGGCCTAAGCCCAACACAGGCCGTGTTTCGTATATCACTTCCTCAGGGGCTATCAGGACACACTGTGGGTGTGATGTGCATAGACTTCACCAGGCTCAAAAGAGACAATGGAAGTCGCTACTCTCAAAAAAGTTTCTTCACAAAATCCGATGGACACCTTGTACCACGTGATCCACTCCAGGATTCCGGCTTTTCGTGTGTCAGAATCCTGGAGTGGATCACGTGGTACAAGGTGTCCATCGGATTTTGTGAAGAAACTTTTTTGAGAGTAGCGACTTCCATTGTCTCTTTTGAGCCTGGTGAAGTCTATGCACATCACACCCACAGTGTGTCCTGATAGCCCCTGAGGAAGTGATATACGAAACACGGCCTGTGTTGGGCTTAGGCCACTTATTTGGTTATAATAAATTTATTGGGTGTCGAATCTGCCGCTTCCTGTCTGTCTCTGCTCGTTTGAGTGGCTAGCGCTGTTTTTTTGTGGACCCCCTTTTTCCTCTTTTGGGCCTTAGGCCTCACGAGAAATTTTACTCATGGAAAAACCAGCCTCCGGGTTTAAAAAATGCACTAAGTGTAGCGGTACTATTTCTGTCACCGACACCCATGAATGGTGTCTTAAATGTTTGGGTCCTGACCACTCCATTTTGGATTGTTCGTCCTGCTCCTTGATGTCTAAACGAGGTTTACAGAACCGAGCAGCTAAGCTCCATGTGCTGTTTCCCTCTGATGCAGCTTCAGTGGCATCGACGTCTTCCAGGGCTGCTTCTTCCTCCCATGGATCTCAGGTAACCAAACATAAATCCAGCCGGTCCTCAAAGGGTAGATCTCCTTCCAAGCATCGAGATGCCTCCGGGCTTGCCCTCAAGGATCCTGCACTGGCAAAACAACCCCGGCGGGAAGCTCCGGCTTCCAAAGCTCCACCTATGGGGTTACAGGTTGACATTGATGGCACGGCCTCGACCGATCACCTGTTAGAATGCTCTGGGGTACTGGCGCAACCTTCCGGTACCGAATTCCAGGCATTCATGGCGTCGATGGATCAGAATGTTCTATCCATGCAGCAGGCTATCACGGCCTTCATTCAAGCTGCGACGCCGCTGATATCACAACAAACTCCGTTGTCGGTATCAGCTCCGGTACCGGTACCGACTGCATCGACATCGACCAGGATGCCGACTGCAGCGGTTCCATGTCCAGGGATGCCCATCGGTACTAAACCGGTACTGATGACGCCCGATGTCGATACCGCTCGATAAGCGTATCGAGCTTTGGAAGAGCACCCTGACAGTCGATACTTTGATTCCTCCGAAGATTCTGATGCATCGGAGGAGTCTGCTGAAGTATCCATAGCCCTTCCTGTAGAGCCTTCTCCAAAAAGAAGAATGTCTCCTCCAGAGGACTTGTCAAGACTTCATAAGAGAAGTGGCTAAAGGGCTTTCCATTTCAGTAACCTCTGAATCAGAGCCTAAAGGTAAAAAATCCGATATTTTAAGTTATTCTAATTCTCCTAAGGAGGCAGTCACCTTGCCAATTCATGAGATTCTTTATGATCACATGATTGACTTATGGGAGACTCCTCTCACTATCTCTCCTCATTCTCGTAGATTGGACACCATGTACCGTGTCCCTCCTTGTCCTGGGTTTCATAAAACACAGCTTCCTCACCATTCTATTGTGGTGGAGTCAGCTATGAAAAAGATAAAAAGTGCAAAAAGACACTCCTCTGCTCATCCAGGAAGAGAATGCAGGACCATGGATGCTTTTGGTAGGAAAATCTTCCAAGCCATTATGCTCATTGCCAGACTCCTATAGTCTTTATATGGGTATGTTTCTGAAAGAAGTTGCAGATAAACTGCACACTTTCCTCCCTTTTCTTCCAGAGGATAAAAGGGAAGAATTTCTTATTTGGCTTAAGCATACTCAAGATATTTCAAAGTTTTCCAACCGTGCAGCTTTTGACTCCTTTGAGGGTGCCAGCAGAGCTTCGGCCATTGCCATAGCTGCTCGCAGAATTGCTTGGCTCCAGGCTTCTGATCTAGAATCTTGGGTCCAGGATGGCTTGGGAAATCTTCCCTGTACAGGTGAAAACCTGTTTGGCAAAGATTGGCAAATAAAAGCCACTCAAATGGATGCAGAAAATTCTGCTTTGGATAGTCTTTCAAAGTCAACCTCCATTCCTGCCAAGAAAAAACCTTTCAAGAAGTCTTTTTTTCAAGAAAGGCAGATTCCATCCTGCTTCTGGCCAACAATCATCTACAGGTCGTTTTGCTGCTAAACGTCAGCAACCTAAACAGGCCAGGCCTAAGCCTACAGGGGCTGCTGCAACTCAGCAGACCCAGCCTCCTCAGGGTTTTTGACTTGATGCTAGAGAACTTAGCCTTTCTGGCTCTAAAACAGCCAGAGCCTCTCACCATTCCAGGAAGGTTAGCTCATTTTGCTCCCAGATGGGAGCAAATTACAGCAGAGCAGTGGACCCTCTCCATCATAAGAGAGGGCTACAAACTTCATTTCTCAAATCTTCCTCCCCACACCATGGTGAGACATTTCAATTCTCCAACATTTCTCCTCGACCTTCTAGGTCAGGAAGTGGCTACCCTTCTTGCCCAAGGGGCAGTAGAAGAAGTACCTCTTCTTCAACAGGGGTCAGGGTTTTACTCCCCCTACTTTCTGATCCCAAAGAAAACAGGGGGCTACAGACCCATATTAGATCTCAGAGAATTGAACAAATTTCTATGCAAGGAAAAATTCAAGATGCTTTCTCTGGGCACTCTCCATCCATACCTTCAGAGTCAGGATTGGCTTTGTTCTCTAGATCTCAAGGATGCGTACACACATGTCCTCATCCATCCATCTCACAGGAGGTTCCTCCGTTTTCTTTTCCAAGGAAACCATTACCAATACAGGGTGCTTCCTTTTGGTCTGGCCTCTGCTCCAAGAGTGTTCACCAAATGCATGGCAGTAGTAGCTGCATTTCTACGCACTCTGGGGATATTTGTATTCCCATACCTGGACGACTGGCTCATCCGAGCTCCATCTCAGTCAGAGGCCCAGACTTCCCTGGACTGCACAAGGCGCATTCTGCAGTATCTGGGACTTGTGGTAAACCTCCCAAAGTCCCAGCTCACCCCTACTTAGTCCCTAGAGTTCATAGGGGCCTGGCTAGATACTACCACTGCAAGGGCCTATCTTCCTCAGGCCCGTTGCCTACGCCTAGTGCAGTTAGCCTCCCAGATTCAGTCAAAAAGCCATTTAACTGCCCGGGAGACGCTACAACTGCTAGGCATCTACAGTGCATGTGGTCCCCTATGCTCACCTTCACATGAGAGCAGGTCAATGGACTTTGTCCACCCAGTGGACTCAAGCATCAGGGGCTCTGTCAGACAAAATAGCAACCTCCAGGCGCCTCTTTTGGTCTCTCCAGTGGTGCATGTCCACCCAAAATCTGTTGCTGGGGTCCCCCTTCCAACAGTTGTTGCCCCAGGCAACCCTCACAACAGATGCCTCCCAAACAGGTTGGGGAGCTCATCTGCAAGACCTCTCCACTCAGGGCACTTGGTCTCCACAGGAGACCTCTCTACATATCAACCACTTGGAGTTCCGAGCACTTTTTCTAGCTCTCAAGGTCTTCCATACCCTGCTCAGCTACAAGACAGTCCTCATTCATACGGACAATCAGGTAGCCATGTTTTACATAAACAAGCAAGGAGGAACTGGCTCTCTGTCGCTTTGCAACGAAGCTTTAAGATTGTGGGCCTTCGCCAGAGAGCATCAAATCCATCTCCTGGCTGTATACCTTCCAGGAATCCAAAACTCTTGGGCAGACAGACTCGGTCGAGTTCTGCTTCCACACGAATGGTCCCTGCACATGGATCAGGTACTCAGAATCTTTCAAGAGTGGGGAACCCCGGACATAGACCTCTTTGCAAGTCCGTGGAATGCCAAACTTCCACGGTTCTGTTCCAGAATTCCGTGTCAGGGAGTTCAGGCCAAGGATGCCTTCCTCCTTCACTGGGGTCAAGACTTCCTGTATGCCTTTCCACCCATTCCCTTAATTCCCAAGACTCTGTTCAAGCTCCAGAGGGATCAAGGATCTATGATCCTCATAGCTCCATGCTGGCCACGCCAAGTGTGGTACCCTCTACTTCTGCATCTCTCTCAAGCTCCCTCCCTAGACTTGGGAGCTGCTCCAGACCTTCTGTCCCAGGAGGAGGGGACTTTGTGGCACCCAAACCCCAAGTCCCTTCACCTCAGAGCTTGGTTGCTGAAGGCCTAGACCTTCAAGGTTGGAATCTTTCTCAGCAGGTGAAGGATATCCTCCATGCTTCCAGAAAACCTTCTACTAGACGTTCCTATGCTTTTAAATGGAAAAGGTTTGGTGTACTGAGAAGGGTCTTGACCCTCTAGCACTACCTTTGAATTCTCTATTGGAATATCTCCTGCATCTCTCTAATGCAGGCCTTAAGACGAATTCAGTAAGGGTCCATTTGAGTGCTATTGCAGCATCCCTTAAGCCTATCAATGAACAGCCTATTTCCTCTCATCCTCTTATTGCAAGATTCATGAGAGGCCTAATTTTAACTAAACCTCCCATTAGGCCTCCTCCGGTGGCATGGGATTTAAATCTGGTTCTTGGTCAGCTTATGAAGCCACCTTTTGAACCTTTAGCTACCACCTCCTTGAAATTTCTTTCCTGGAAGGTTATTTTCCTCATTGCAGTCACCTCAGCTCGCCGCATCAGTGAACTGCAGGCCTTAGTGGCTAATCCACCTTATACAAGGTTCCATTATGATAAGGTAGTCCTTAGGACCAATCCACACTTTATGCCTAAAGTGGTCTCACCTTTTCATCTTAATCGAGAGGTATATTTACCTGTCTTTTTTCCAGGTCCTCACGCATCAAGTGCAGAGAGGAATCTTCATACCCTAGATTGTAAGAGAGCTCTTGCCTTTTACTTACAAAGGACACAGCAACATAGAAAGTCTTCTCAACTCTTTGTTGCCTTTGATCCCTCTCATTTGGGAGTTCCAGTCTCTAAGAGGACACTGTCCAATTGGATTGCTCAGTGTATTTCTTTCGCCTACCAGAGTAAGAACCTTTCTCTGGAGGGCCATGTCACAGCTCATAATGTGAGGGCCATGGCCACCTCTATGGCTTATCTAAATTCTGTGTCCATCGACCAGATCTGTCGAGCGGCCACCTGGGCCTCTGTTCATACCTTCACAGCCCATTACTGTTTGGACAAGGACTCCCGCCGGGATGCCTTGTTTGGTCAGGCTGTTCTCAAACACCTGTTCCATGCTTAATCAACTCCTGCCCTCCTTCCCTGGATGGATGCCTGAGATCCATAGAAGGAGATAGAGCCCTTCCCAGGGTCTCATAACCTTGGGGATCTCCCGGGCATCTCTAGCTAGGGAGTCCCCATATGTTAAGACTCATTCCTGCTTGTTCCTGGAGATAGCACAGTTACTTACCTGTAACAGGTGATCTCTGGGAACAGCAGTAATAAGTCTTCACAACCCACCCACCTCCCCTAGGAGTTGTATCTCTCTATCAATTTTTCCTTTCCTCTCTCTCTTTGTCTCAGCTTTAAAACTCGAACTGGGGAGAGGCGGTTAGGAAAGGCGGGAAGGCAGCATGCAGGCGCTGTGGGATGCTCCCAAAAGCTTTCCTTTTTGGGAAGCTGGGGAGCGTTCCCACGCAGGCTCCGTCGGTACCGACGTACCCATATGTGAAGACTTATTCCTGCTGTTCCCAGAGATCACCTGTTACAGGTAAGTAACTGTGCTTTCCCCCTCATTGCGAGGACTCTCCAAGGCTCAGCGGGACAGGGCATCGTATATTCTCATGGCCCCCTCATGGTCTCGGCAGCCTTGGTTCCCTCTCCTGCTCCGGCTGTCGACGGAGCCTCTGGTTCCCCATGGTCTGCTGATGCAGGAGGAAGGTCGGGTGCTGCGGCCTGGCTGCTGAACGGGTCTCCCTAGCCTCTCTGGCGCTTCTGGAGGAGGTCGAGGAAGCCGTCCTCGCCTTGAGGAAGGACTCCACTAGGCTAGCCTATGCCTTTAAGTGGAGACGCTTCTCCGTCTGGTGCTTTGAGCGCCAGATCGATCCCTTCTCGAGAGAAGGTCTGAAGTCAAACTCTGTCAGGGTACATTTGAGCGCCATCTCGGCTAATCACCTCCCCATTGAGGGAAAACCCCTCTCAGGGCAGCCGTTAGTTTCCCGCTTCATGCGAGGTCTTCTGCTTTCCAAGCAGCCCATCCGTCGTCCTCCGGCGGAATGGGACCTGAATGTGGTACTCACGCAGTTCACTCATCCGTCCTTCGAGCTAGTGGCACCTATCCTGTCCTGGAAGATGGCCTTCCTGGTGGTGCTGACCTCGGCCCACCGAGTCAGTGAGCTCCAGGCTCTCATGGCTGGTGCCCCTTACACCAGATTTTATCGGAACAGGGTAATTCTCCGTACCCACCCTAAATACCTGCCTAAAGTCGTTTTGGACTTCCATCTCAACCAAGAGATAGTCCTGCCGACCTTCTTCTTGAGACCCCACGCCGACCAGGTGTCGACGGCACACCCTCGACTGCAAACGGGCCCTTGCCTTTTATTTGCAGCGAATCCAGACTCATCGTAAGTCTGACCGGCTTTTCGTGACCTACCATCCCAATAGGCCGGGGCAGGCAGTCATCAAGTGTACCCTCTCGGTTTGGGTGGCGGACTGCATCGCCTTCGCCCTTGTGAAGGCGGGTGTCCCACTAGAAAGTCAAGTTACTGCACACAGGGTCCGGGCCAAAGCGGTCTCTGTGGCCTCGCTGCATTCTGTGCCCCTGATGGACATCTGCCGGGCGGTGACCTGGTCTTCCACGAATACCTTTGCTGCCCACTACTGCCTGGAGAGGGAGTCCCGCCGGGACAGTGCCTTCGGCCAGGCTGTACTTCGTAACCTGTTCAGGGTATAAGCAACTCCTTCCCTCCGATCCTTCTTCATGGCTTCCGAGGGCTTCGTCCTGCGGACCCGAGGACTCTGGCTGCTTTGGAATTTGGCTTCTGCTCACGGCATTGTGGAGGTGTTTTTTGGTTACAGGTTCGGTTGCCTGTAGCTAGGGAGTCCCATAAGTGAGGACTGAATTTCCTGCTTGTTTCTGGAGAAAGCATAGTTACTCACCTGTAATAAGTGTTCTCCAGGATAGCAGGAATCACTCCTCACTGCTTCTCCGCCTCCCCTTCTAAGTTTCTGAATTTTTGTCCTTCCCTTGCCATCTGCTGGGTAGGGCTTGAGCTAAGTGACCTGACTGAATAAGATGGAACCCTTGGGCTGGGAGAGGACCACGCATGCATGGCAGAAATCGCAAAGGCTTTCTTTAAAAGCTGGGGAATTGTCTGCATGTGCTCCGTCAGTGCCAGTGTCACCCATAAGTGAGGACTGATTCCTGCTGTCCCTGGAGAGCACCTGTTGCAGGTGAGTAACTACATTATCTCTACTACAGATAAATCTCCTGGAACTTCGTGCACTTACAAATGCTCTTTGGGTTTTTCATCCCCAACTCTTGGGCCAACAGGTCTTATTCAGAACAGTTAACCACTCTCCGCAGAAGACCACATAGACACCATGATAACTAAGTGGAACACCAGTATTTCAGCTGCCGTTAAAGCACTATCTATGACCCATAAATTCAAATGCCCAAAGACCTCTCCCTGGTACTCCAAAAACCTAAAAACCCAGAAATCCAAATTGCGTTGAGTGGAATACAAGTGGAAAGATTCCAATAACACCAGTACACAAGCATTGTATTTGCATGAACTGAATAAATACTGTGACATCACCTACAAAGCAAAACAAGAATATTACACAAACCTTATCAAGTTCTCTTTTACCAAAGCAAGAGAATTATTCAACATAGCCAACTCGCTCATAAAGAACCCCACATCAACACAAATGAAGCCACCGATAAACCCACACTTGATGACTCAACACCTCCAAGCTAACTACTGGAGCCAGACATGTCATCAATTGAAGCTTCCCTTCCCATTGTTAGACTTGGACCAAGAACACAAACGGCAAAACTTCAACCCTGTCAGCCACAAGCATATAGAAAGTATACTCTGAGCTATCAACCCAATCACCTCCCCACTTGACCCCTGCCCTGTGTCTTGAATTAAGATAGAAAAAAACGCACTTCATACCCTACATATGCAAAATGATAAATGATTCACTAACACATGGAATCTCCAGGAACAAGCAGGAATGAGTCTTCACATATGGGTATCGTTGGTACCGACGGAGCCTGCGCGGGAACGCTCCCCAGCGTCCAGAAGGAAAGCTTTTGGGAGCATCCCACAGCGCCTGCGCGCTGCCTTCCCGCCTTTCCCAACTGCCTCTCTCCAGTTCTTCTTTTCCATGGAGCCAGCAGGTCGTGTTTCCTGTCACCGCTGAAGAATTTATTTTATTTTATTTTTCTTTAGTCGCGTGTCTGCCTTCTCGATTCCGGACCGGTACCACCGGTCTTTTTTCTTTCTTTAAAAAAAACAAACAAAAAAACGTCTACTCTCTTCGGTGCATATTTTCTTCTGGGGCCTTAGGCCTACAGATATATTTTTCCTCATGGAAAAACCCGCCTCCGGGTTTAAAAAGTGCACAAAGTGCAGTAGCACTATTTCTGTCACTGACACCCATGACTGGTGTCTAAAATGTTTAGGTCCTGACCACTCCATTGCGGATTGTGAGTCCTGTTCCATGATGTCTGAGAGGGTTACAGAATCGGGCAGCCAAGCTCAGTACCCTGTTTCCCTCCGATGCAGCTTCTGTGGCATCGACGTCTTCCAGGGCTGCTTCTTCATCCCATGGATCTCAGGTAACCAAACTTAAATCTGGCCGGTCCTCAAAGAGTTAATCTCCCTCTAAGTATCGAGATGCCCCCAGGCTTACTCTTGAGGAACCCACACCGGCAAAATTACCCCGGCGGGAGGCTCCGGCTTCCATAGCACTACCTATGGGGTCACAGGTTGACATCGATGGCTCGGCCTCGACCGATCACCTGTTACAATGTTCTGGGGTACCGGCGGTCGCCACCGGTACCGACATCCAGACATTGGTGGCGTCAATGGATCAGAATATTCTGACCATGCAGCGTGCCATCACGGCATTCATACAAGCTGCAACGCCTACGGTACCGCAACAAACCCCGTTGTCGGTACCTGTACCGATTCCGGTACCGGACCCGATATCTGTCCCGATACCAGTACCGCTTGCATCGACATCAGCATCGACGACAGCGGTACGCTATCCAGTGATGCCCATCAGTACCGACCCGTTACCTATTACTCCTGATGTCGATACCTCCCGGTATGCGTATCGGGCTCTGCGAGAGCATCCAGACAGTCGATACTTCGATTCCTCTGAAGACTCTGATTCTTCAGAGGCCTCAATTGAAGCATCGGGGATCCTTCCTCAGGAACCCTCTTCTCCAAAAAGGAGAATGTCTCCTCCTGAAGAGAGGGAGGTGGCCAAAGGCCTGTCCATCTCAGTGACCTCTGAAACTGAACCTAGAGCCAAAAAATTAGATATCCTACAATATCCTAAGGCTCCTAAAGAGGCAGCCACCTTACCAATACATGAGATTCTTTATGATCACATGTTGGGCATATGGGAGACTCCTCTTTCCACCTCCCCTCATTCCAGAAGGTTGGACACCATGTATCGTGTTCCTCCTTGTCCTGGATTTCATAAGACTCAGCTTCCTCACCACTCCATTGTGGTAGAGTCTGCTATGAAAAAGATCAAGAGTACAAAAAGGCACTCCTCTCCTCCAGGAAGAGAATGCAGAACGCTAGATGCCTTTGGCAGGAAAATCTTCCAGGCCAGTATGCTTGTAGCCAGAATCAACTCCTATAGTCTCTATATGGGGATGTTTCTAAAAAGTTACAGATCATCTGCAAACCTTATCTCCTTTTATGTCAGAAGATAAGAGAGAAGAATATATCACCTGGCATAAACATGCACAGGATGTATCCAAGTTTTCCAACCGTGCAACCTTTGACTCTTTTGAGGGGGCCAGTAGAGCCTCGGCTATTGCCATAGGTGCATGCAGAGTTGCTTGGTTGCAAGCCTCTGATTTGGAATCCTGGGTACAGGATGGTCTAGGTAACCTTCCCTGTACAGGCGAAAACCTGTTTGGCAAAGATTGGCAAGCAAAGGCCAACCAGATGGATGCTGAAAATTCTGCTTTAGATAGACTTTCAAAGTCTACTACTGCTCCTTTTAAAAAGAGTTTGTTCAAAAAGGGATCTTTCCCAAAGAAAGGGAAATTTTCTTCTTATGGTCAGGCCTCTTCTCAAGGTCGTTTTGCTACAAAGAGACAGCAACAACCAAAACAGGCCAAAACTCAGGCTGCGAGGACTGCTATGGCCCAACAGCCTCAGCCTCCTCAGGGCCTTTGACTTTCCACTAGAGAACTTAGCCTTTCTGGCTCTAGAACATCCAGAGCCTCTCACCATCCCAGGAAGGTTAGCTCACTTTGCTCCCAGATGGGAACAAATCACAGCAGAGCAGTGGACCCTCTCCATCATAAGGGAAGGGTACAAACTTCATTTCTTAAACCTTCCTCCTCACACCATGGTGAAACAGTTCAATTCTTCAACATCTCTCCTCAACCTTCTAGGTCAAGAGATTGCTACCCTTCTTGCCCAGGGTGCAATAGAAGAAGTACCCCTTCTTCAAAAGGGCTCAGGGTTCTACTCCCCCTATTTTCTCATTCCAAAGAAAACAGGGGGCTACAGACCCATATTAGATCTCAGAGAATTGAACAAGTTTCTATGCAAGGAGAAATTCAAGATGACTTCTCTCGGAACTCTCCTTCCATACCTTCAGAGTCAGGACTGGCTTTGTTCTCTAGATCTCAAGGATGTGTACACCCATGTTCTCATCCATCCAACACACAGAAGATTCCTTCGGTTCCTTTACCAAGGAAAGCACTAGCAATACAAAGTGCTTCCTTTCGGTCTGGCCTCTGCTCCAAGAGTGTTCACAAAATGCATGGCAGTAGTAGCTGCATTTCTGCGCACTCTAGGAATATTCGTATTCCCATATCTGGACGACTGGCTCATCCGAGCTCCATCCCAGTCAGAGGCCCAGACTTCCCTGGCCTGCACAAGGCGTGTTCTTCAGTATCTGGGACTGGTAATCAACATTCCAAAATCCCATCTCACCCCTACTCAGTCTCTAGAGTTCATAGGGACCTTACTGGATACCACAACTGCAAGGGCCTATCTTCCCCAGGCCCGTTGCCTACGCTTGGTGCAGTTAGCCTCCCAGATTCAGTTAAAATCCCATTTAACTGCTCGAGAGATGTTGCAACTCTTAGGCCACATGGCATCCACAGTGCATGTGGTTCCCTATGCTCGCCTTCACATGAGAGCAGCTCAGTGGACCCTATCTACCCAATGGACCCAGGCATCAATTTGCCTGTCAGACAAAATAGCAACCTCCAGTCGCCTATTTTGGTCCCTCCACTGGTGGAAGTCCACTCAGAATCTGTTGCTGGGGTCCCCCTTTCAACAGGTGTTACCCCAAGCAACCCTTACAACGGATGCCTCTCCAAAGGGTTGGGGGGCTCATCTACAAGATCTCTCGACCCAGGGCATCTGGTCTCCACAAGAGACATCTCTTCATATCAACCTTTTAGAGCTCAGAGCAATCTTTTTGGCTCTCAGTCTTCCACACCCTGCTCAGCTACAAGACAGTCCTCATCCACACGAACAACCAGGTAGCCATGTTCTATGTGAACAAGCAGGGAGGGACTGGCTCTCTGTCGCTTTGCAACGAAGCTCTGAGATTGTGGGCCTTTGCCAGAGAGCTTCAAATCCATCTCATGGCAGTGTATCTTCCAGGGGTTCAAAACTCTTGGGCAGACAGACTCAGTCGAGTTCTGCTTCCGCACGAATGGTCCCTCCATGGGGACCAGATAGCCAGGATTTTTCGGATTTGGGGTACCCCAGACATAGACCTGTTTGCAAGTCCGTGGAATGCCAAACTTCCCCGGTTCTGTTCCAGGATTCCATGTCAGGGAGTTCAGGCCAGGGATGCCTTCCCCCTTCATTGGGGGCAAGACTTCCTCTATGCCTTTCCACCTATTCCCCTCATCCCCAAGACTCTGTTCAAGCTTCAGAGATACAAGGGGTCTATGATCCTCATAGCACCACTTTGGCCACGCCAAGTGTGGTATCCTCTACTTCTGCATCTCTCTCAAGCTCCCTCCCTAGACCTGGGGTCTGCTCCATATCTCCTCTCCCAGGAGGAGGGAACCTTGTGGCACCCAAACCCTCAGTCTCTTCATCTCAGGGCCTGATTGCTGAAGGCCTAGACCTTCAAGATTTACACCTTTCTCAGCAAGTGAAGGATATCCTTCATGCTTCCAGAAAGCCTTCCACCAGACGTTCATATGATTTTAAATATTATTTATTTATTTTATTTATTTATTACAAGCTCTTATATACCGCACTATTTGGGATCAGCGCGGTTTACAGTATAACAAAAGACCAGAACAAGCTGTTTGGTTTTACATTGAACAGGAAAGAGAACTTGGATACTACATGGGAGAATAGTTAAATGAAACTATTTAGAATGTATTTACATGTATATACAACAGTGTTTTCCATTTGGTGTGCAGAGAAGGGTCTCAACCCTCTTGCAATAACTTTGAATTCTTTACTAGACTATTTGCTGCATTTATCCCATGCAGGCCTTAAAACAAATTCAATCAGAGTCCATTTGAGTGCTATTGCAGCATCCCTTAAGCCTCTCAATGGACAACCTATTTTATAGCAAGATTCATGAGAGGCCTTCTTTTGACTAAACCTCCCATTAGACCACCTCCAGTGGCATGGGACTTTGGTTCTTGGCCAGCTTATGAAGCCACCCTTTGAACCCTTAGCCACTACCTCCTTGAAATTCCTTTCCTGGAAGGTTATTTTTCTCATTGCAGTCACCTCAGCTCGCCGTATCAGTGAGTTGCAAGCTTTAGTGGCTAATCCTCCTTATACAAGGTTCCATCATGACAAGGTAGTCCTCAGAACTAATCCACACTTTATGCCTAAAGTGGTCTCACCTTTTCATCTGAACCAGGAGGTGTATTTACCTGTCTCTTTTCCAGGACCTCATGCATCAAGTGCAGAGAGGAATCTTCATACCCTGGATTGTAAAAGAGCACTTGCTTTCTACTTACAAAGGACACAGCAACATAGAAAGTCCTCTCAACTTTTTGTTACTTTTGATCCTTCTCATTTAGGACTTCCAGTCTCTAAGAGAACTCTGTCCAATTGGATTGCTCAGTGTATTTCCTTCGCCTACCAGAGTAAGAACCTTTCTCTGGAAAGCCATGTCACAGCTCACAATGTGAGGTCCATGGCAACCTCTATGGCTCATCTAAACTCTGTGTCCATCGACCAAATCTGTCGAGCGGCCACCTGGGCATCGGTTCATACCTTCACAGCCCTTTACTGCTTGGACAAGGACTCCCGCCGGGATGCCTTGTTTGGTCAGGCTGTTCTCAAACACCTGTTCCATATCTAATCAACTCCTACCCTCCATCCCTGACTGGATGCCTGAGATTCATCGGTGGAGGTGGAGCCCTTCCCAGGGACTCACAATCTGGGTGATCTCCAAGGCATCTCTAGCTGGGGAGTCCCCATATGTGAAGACTCATTCCTGCTTGTTCCTGGAGATAGCACAGTTAATTACCTGTAACAGGTGATCTCTGGGAACAGCAGGAATAAGTCTTCACAACCCACCCACCTCCCCTAGGAGTTGTATATCTCTATCTTTCCTCTCTCTCTCTTTGTCTCAGCTTTAAAACTCAAACTGGAGAGAGGCAGTTGGGAAAGGCGGGAAGGCAGCGCGCAGGCGCTGTGGGATGCTCCCAAAAGCTTTCCTTCTGGACGCTGGGGAGCGTTCCCGCGCAGGCTCCGTCGGTACCGACGTTACCCATATGTGAAGACTTATTCCTGCTGTTCCCAGAGATCACCTGTTACAGGTAAGTAACTGTGCTTTCCTCCCCCTCCCCCCTACAGGAGCTCTCCAGATCAACCAACAGTAAGGATTTAAGGGTTTGTTTTATTATATTAAGTTGTTAGCTCTCTGACTGGGAGCTCTTAAAAGGGTTTTTTGTACATTTTTAAAGCAAGGTTACTTTTTTTGGTGCTTTAGTGGGACTTTCCTTGAGCACAGTAGGTGGTTGAACTCCAATAACCTCCTCAGCTTTGGGAACTGCTAACACCTAATCAGGTGTTAGTTCCCTCCCTACCCATCCCGACTCCCACCCACCCCTAGCGAGTAGTCTTGCTTTATAGGGCACCTCCCCATTTGACAAAGCACAGAGAATTGGACCAGCACATTTTGAATATAATTAAGGAGACTTAACTGCTTTTTCTTTGAAAGGACAGTTGGGAAACCGGCTGGTACTTGGCAGATCTCTCTCTTTTGCTTTAACAGATACCTAAGCTCCACAAACAGAACAATGACTGGGAAAAATTGTATCGCTAAAGCTGTTGCCCCCATTACAGCTTCTGCCTTGGTCCAGACAGAGGTCCTAATGACAGTTGAAGGACCGGTTCCATGTGCAGGGTGCCTGCATGCTGAAGCTCTGAGGAAACAAGTGGAGGAACTCAGAGAGGAGGTGGCGAGGCTGAGGAGCATTCAAGACCGTGAGAAGTACATTGATGAGATGCTTCTTGCAGCAACCAAGCTCTCCAGCAGAGGAGAAGATGGGTGCCAACAGAATGTCAATGGTTGGACACAAGTCACCAGGGCCTGCAAAATCACCAATCCAACTTCTCCAGCCCTTAAATTGAAGAACCATTATGCAGCCCTGGAAGTGGAGGAGGTGAAAGCATCCCTGGAAAGGGAAGAACCAGAGCTCAAGTACCCCAAAGTTGCAGAATCAGTAACCACATGGAAACGAAGGGTAGTGGTGGTTGGAGACTCTCTTCTGAGGGGTACTGATGTGTCCATCTGCTGACCAGACTTGATGTCCAGAGAGGTTTGCTGTCTGTCTGGTGCCAAAATCTAAGATGTTACGGAGAGTTTGTCGAGACTCATCAAGCCCACTGACTATTACCCAATGTTGCTAATCCATGTTGGAACAAATGATACTGCCAGGTATACCTCGGAACGTATCAAAAGTGACTTCATGGCTCTGGGACAGAGGGTGAAGCAGTTAGGTGCACAGGTGGTGTTCTCTTCAGTCCTCCCTGTTGAGGGTAAAGGCCAAGGCAGAGAGGCTCGCATCCTGGAGATGAATGCATGGCTGCGTGGATGGTGTCATTGAGAGCGTTTTGGTTTCCTAGACCATGGGATGCTGTTCCAAGGGTTGCAGAGCAGAGATGGCATCCATCTGTCCAAGAAAGGTCAACGCGTCTTCAGTAGTAGACTGGTTAATCTACTGAAGAGGCCTTTAAACTAGATTCGTTGGGGATGAATGAAGAAAGCCCCCAGGTAAGTGAAAGCCCCCAGGTAGGTGATACATTAAATAACTTTATGGAAATGGGTAACAGGGGTAACATATGGAAAGCAGTGTGTATAAATGCTCGTAGCATGGGAAATAAGATCCCTGATGTTGAAGCTTTGGTGGGAGTGGCTGACTTGGATTTAGTGGCAGTTACAGAAACATGGTTCACAGAAAACCGTGATTGGGATGTAACTATACCTGGCTATACTTTATTCAGAAAGGATAGGGTAGGAAGTAGGGGAGGAGGAGTGGCACTATATGTAAAAACTACTATTAAAGCTTTGGAATTACAGAGCTTAAAAGGGAGAGGGGAGGCATTGTGGGTTAAACTAGAAAGAGGGAAAGAGAAATCTATTTACATTGGTGTGATATACAGACCTCCCTCACAAGAGGAAGAGGTGGACAGAGTTAATTGAAGAAATGTGCAGCATTGCTAGGAAAGGAGAAGTGCTACTGATAGGAGATTTCAATATGCCAGATGTTGATTGGCACATTCCTGCTGCAGTATCATCTAGAAGTAAGGAGATCCTGGATTCTCTACAGGGAGAACTATTCAGGCAATTGGTAACAGACCCCACATGTGAAGGGGCCATACTGGACTTGCTGCTTACCAATGGTGAAAGTGTTTCTGATGTTGTAGTGGGAGATCATTTTGCATCCAGTGATCACCAGATGGTGTGGTTCATTATTAGGACTAGGGCTGTTAGAATCCATTCAGAGGCGAAGATCTTAGACTTTAGGAAGACTAACTTTGCGAAGATGGGCCAATACCCCTCAGGGAGTCATTAGTCGAATGGGAACAGCTGAGGGATGTAGAAAAACAGTGGGAAAAACTGAAAGGGGATATTTTAAGGGCAACCAACCTTTTTGTTAAAATGGTAAATAAAGGTAAAAGGAAAAGGAGACCGCTATGGTTTTCGAAAGAAGTAGCTGAAAAAGTGAAGAAAAAGAGGGAGGCCTTCATGAAATACAAAAGATCATAGAGAGAGCGGAAGACAGGCATCAGTATTTGGAAAAACTTAGAGAAGCTAGCAAAGTAGTCAAGAAGGCAAAGATTCAAAAGGAGGAGGAAATAGCCAATACAATAAAATGGGGTGATAAGACATTTTTCAGATATATTAATGAGAAGAGGAAGGGCAAGAATGGTATTGTCAGACTCAAGGGTGCAGGGGAGGAATTTGTAGAAGCTGATAAGGATAAAGCGGAATTGCTTAACAAATATTTTTGTTCTGTGTTTACAGATGAAGAACCAGGAACAGGACCTCAGAAAACACCCACAAATAGGAACAGAAGCAAAGGACATCTTGAACAGTTTTCAAAAGACTGTGTTCGTGAGAAACTATCTCAACTTAAAGTAGACAAAGTGATGGGACAGCGGATTACAGGATCCGAGGCAGCATGGATTCACCAGAGGCAGGTCTTGTCAGACAAATCTGATTGATTTCTTTGACTGGGTAACCAGGGAGTTGGATGTGGTGTATTTAGATTTCAGTAAAGCCTTTGACACTGTTCCTCACAGGCGACTTATAAACAAACTGAGCACCCTAGGGATGGACCCTAAAGTTACTGCTTGGGTTAGAAATTGGTTGGGTGGGAGGTGACAAAGAGTACAAGTAAATGGAGCTCACTCTCAGGAGAAGGATGCTATCAGTGGTGTGCCCCAGGGTTCTGTCCTTGGTCCGATTCTTTTTAACATCTTTGTTAGTGATATAGCGGAAGGGCTTGCAGGTAAGGTTTGCCTCTTTGCGAATAATACCAAAATCTGCAATAGAGTAGACACCCAGGAAGGGGTAGATAACATGAGGAGGGATCTAGCTAAGCTTGAAGAATGGCCTAGAATTTGGCAGCTGGGATTTATTGTTAAAAAATGTAAGGTCATCCATTTGGGCTGCAGCAATCCAAGGGAGCAATACAGTATAGGAGGTGAAGTACTTTTGTCCACTAAAGAAGAGCGGGACCTAGGCATGGTTGTGTCTGATGATCTTAAAGTAGCTAAACAGGTAGAAAAGGCGATGGCAAAAGCTAGAAGGATGCTTGGGTGCATACGGAGAGGAATGGCTAGCAGAAAAAAGGAGGTGATAATGCCTCTGTATAACTTTGGTGCGACCTTATTTGGAGTATAGTGTGCAATTCTGGAGACCGCACCTTCAAAAGGATGTGAACAGGATGGAGTCGGTGCAGAGGGTGGCTGCTAAAATGATTAGTGGTCTTCATTATAAAGCATATGAGGCCAGACTGAAGGATCTTAATATGTACACCTTAGAGGAAAGGCGGGATAGAGGTGATATGATTGAGATGTTTAAATACCTCCGTGGCATAAATGTTCAGGGAGAGAGCCTCTTTCAATTGAAAGCAAGTTCTGCTACGAGGGGACATGGGATGAGGGTGAAGGGAGATATTCAGGAGTGATATGCGGAAATATTTCTTTACGGAAAGAGTAGTGGATCCGTGGAATAGTCTCCCAGTGGAGGTGGTAGAGATGAGGACAGTAAGTGAATTTAAAAAAGCATGGGACAAACACAGAGGATCTCTAAAGGTAAAAAGGGGACTGTTGTAGTTGTTATGGAAGGACAGACTAGATAGGCCATGTGGTCTCTTTCTGTCGTCATATTTCTATATTTCTATATTTCTATGTTTCTACTCAAGCCTAAAAACGACAAATCTGGATACTGCCTCCACAGCTTCCTACAGGCCTATCACCAGTATCCCTTTCATCGCTAAAATCATAGAAAATGTTGTTCAGGAGCAGCTACAGGATCACTTGGACGAACACTCTCCCCTCGACACTCACCAACTTGGATTCTGCCCACAACATAGTGTAGGAATCCTCGTGATCTCCTTACTCAACACTGATCAGAGGCACTGAAATCATAACCTAAGGATTTATAATCATCTTCCTGCTTTTGACACTGTCTCACATCAACTCCTACTAAACAGACTCCACAACACAGGCATTTGAGGAACTCCACCGAAATGGTTCCACTCCTACTTATCAGACCATATCTCCAGGAACAAGCCGGAATGTATTCTTCACATACGTGTATCGTTGGTTCTCCAGGACCAAGCAGGAAGTCAGTCCTCACATATGGGTGACGTCGGCGCTGACGGAGCCCTCGCGGAGCAATTTCCCCAGCTTTCAAAGAAAGCCTTTGGGAATTGCAGCGCGCATGCGCGGTCCCCTTCCCGCCCAAGGGTGCCATCTTGCTCAGTCTTCTTTTTTCCGCGGAGCCCTACAGATGCTGTTTGTGTTCGCCGCAGAAAAAGTTGATTTTATTTCTTATTCTTTTCTCGGTTCGACGCTAGATCCTTTTCCCGCCCGGACCCGCTATGCCGGTAACGGGTCCGTTCTTTATTTTTCGTTTTTTTTGTCCTTCGTGACAAGCGTTCGCGCCATTTTTTCTTTTTCACTGGCAGCCCTGTCTTTTGACCTCGCAGGGGCCCTTTTTCCCCCGATGGCTGCCACCGGGTTTAAAAAGTGTGATCGGTGTAAAACGTATGTCTCTTACCGACACACACGACTGCTGCCTCCGCTGCCTTGGACCCGATCATGACCTGATGATCTGTGGTCCGTGTAGCATGATGTCCTCAAAAGCGTTGAGGAGTCGGCAGCATCAAAGAGAACGAATCTTCTCTGACTCCGCGTCCGGCCGGGCCCGGACCTCGTCAGAGGCTTCGACGTCCCGGGACTCCGGTCCTGAGCGTCGTCGGAGTTCCTCTGAGCGGGGGTCTCCTGCCCGGGAACATCATAGGAAGAAGAAATCCGCGAGGGTGGCGTCGGTGGATGCTCCTGGTTCCTCGAGGGCCAGGTCGCATAGCCCCGATAGCCGTCCCGGATCCTCGGAGTCGGAGAGGCCTTCGAAACATCCTCGTCTCGAAATGGAGTCGCCTGGACACATGAGTACTGTAGTCCTCCTGGACTCACTTCGAAGGAGCCGACGTCGGGCCCGACGCCGTCGGGGTCCGAGTCGGGGGCTGCTGGGTCTCCTGAGCTCGGACTCAGGTAGACAGCCTTGGAGAGCAGTTTGGCTGCCTTCATGGACCAGCAGCGGGCATTGATCGCTGGCCTCGCCAGTGCATCTGCCCCGGCCACCGGGACGTCGACATCCAAGTTGACCGCGGAGACCGAGCCGATCCTCGAGTCCATGCGAGCTCGAGTCGATCCTCGGTCGCGGTCTCCCGTTCGGGACCGAGGTCGTCAACGCCGACACCCTCGGCGTCGGGGCAGAGGGCATCGGTGCCTGCCCGACCGGAGCCGCCCGATTCCTCCTCTGAGGAGTCAGCCTAGGAAACGGAGGACGAAGAGTCACCTGGTACTTTTCGGACTCGGTGTGTCCCATCGGACTCACCCGAGTCCGAACCTCGGAGACGGTCCCCTCCGGAGGACACCCGGTTCTCGGACTTCATACGGGATATGGCCAAGGCCTTGGCATTCCCCGCAGATCCCGAGGAGGAGCCTCGAGCCGAAGAGCTCGGTGCCCTCCAGTATGACTCTCCCCCAAAGGAGGCCTTTACTGTACCGGTTCCTCCGATGCTGGAACGACTTCTCTTCCGCATGTGGGAGAGCCCGGCGCCGGTGTTAAGCAAGCGGGTCGATTCCATTTATCGAGTCCGCAAGAGCCCCGGGTTCCAAAAGGCACAACTACCGCACCATTCCATGGTGGTGGAATCGGCCATGCATCGACTCAAGAGTCAGAAGATGCACTCCTCGGTGCCTCCCGGCCGGGAGGCCCAGAACCTGAATGGCCTCTGTAGGAAGTGCTTCCAGGCCTCTATGCTTGCTTGTCGAGTCCAGACCTACCAGCTCTATATGGGCATGTATTTCCGAGACCTGGCAAAAGAAATTGCCGGGTTCTCTGCTGGTCTCTCCGAGGAACCTTTGCAGAGGTTCCAGGCCTTGTCCACTGGTATTCGAGAGTGCTCGAAGTTTATCTCTCGAGCAGCCTACGATGGCTTTGAAGCATCGGCTCGAGTAGCCGGAGCCGTCATCGGTGCCCGCCGACAGGCTTGGCTTCAGTCATCCGACCTCGAGCCATGGGTGCAGGACAAGTTGGTCGATGTCCCCTGCAAAGGTGAAAATCTCTTTGGCAAGCCCATGGCTGAAAAGGCTGCACAGCTCGAGACCGAGACTCTGACCAGGACTAGGCTGTCCAGAAAAACCTCTGCCCCTTCTCAGAATAAGAAGGGCTCGGGGAAAAAGCCCTTTTACCCGAGGAAGGCGGCTGCTTATAAACAATACCCTCATTATCAGGCCTCAGCAGCTCCCCAACAGGGTCAGCAGGCCAAGGGACGGGGTAATGGGTCCCGTAGGCAGCCGGCCCCTGCTCAGCAGGGTGGGGTTTTTTGACTCCATCAGCATAGCCTCTTCCCTTCCGCTGGTTTCTCTCAGCACAGGAGGCCGGCTGGTTCACTTTGCCCACAGATGGTCAGCCATCACATCAGATACCTGGGTGCTTCATATAGTTCAAAAAGGCTATCTTCTCCACTTTCACCAGGTACCTCCCTCCTACTTTCCAGGGGAGCCTCCAAGACTCCCTCTGCACAGGGACTTACTCCTTCAGGAGTTAGCAAGTCTTCTTAAGGAACAGGCTGTGGAACCAGTGCCCCAACACCTGAGAGGTCAAGGTTTTTATTCCAGGTACTTTCTGATACCAAAACGTACAGGAGGCCTCAGATCCATCCTGGACTTGCGTAACCTCAACAAGTTCCTTGCCAGGGAAAAGTTCAAGATGCTTACCCTTGGAATCCTGCTGTCCTACCTCCAGCAGGGAGACTGGCTATGCTCCTTAGATCTGAAGGATGCCTATACTCACATCCTTATTCATCCAGACCACAGACAATATCTCAGGTTTGTTGTGGGAGGAAATCATTACCAGTACTGAGTACTGCCCTTTGGCCTATCCTCCGCCCCCAGGGTGTTCACCAAATGCCTAGCAGTGGTGGCGGCCTATCTAAGACTTCAAGGCCTTTTTGTGTTTCCGTACTTGGACGACTGGCTCATCAGGGCCCCGTCTTCCCAAGAGGCCACTCATCGCACTGTGACTCTGCTCCAGTACTTGGACTTTGTCATAAAGTTCGCAAAGTCCACTTTGCTCCCCTCTCAAAACCTCGAATTCATCGGCGCAAGGTTGAGCACGCTTCAGGCGTGGGCCTTCCTGCCTCTAGACAGAGCACACAGGCTCATGGATCTCGCCAGCCACTTTCACAGCAATTCCCTGGTCTCTGCCAGGCAATTTCTGAGACTGCTCGGCCATATGCCTTCCACGGTCCATGTGACCTCCAATGCCCGCCTGAACATGCGACCTGCTCAGTGGTGCCTTCGAACTCAGTGGCATCAAGCCACAGGGAGCCTTGCAGACTCAGTACAGGTATCCGACCTGCTGGTCTCTTCTCTGCGGTGGTGGCTTCATCTGCCAAACCTGCTGCTGGGAGTGGATTTTCAATCTCCTCCGCCTTCTCAGGTGCTAACAACCGATGCTTCTCTCCTGGGTTGGGGAGCACATTGCCAAGGGACATGTACTCAAGGCCTCTGGACTCCTTGGGAGTCTGCTCAGCAGATAAACTTCCTGGAGCTCAGAGCCATCCGCCTAGCTTTAAGGGCCTTCTCCCACCTCACTTCTCACCAGTCTGTACTGGTCCAGACGGACAGTCAAGTTGCAATGTTCTACGTGAACAAACAAGGAGGGACAGGCTCCTTCCTTCTCTGTCAGGAGGCACAAAAACTGTGCTCTTGGGCCATCCACCACGGCATCCTCCTCAAAGCTGTCTATCTCCCAGATCAGGAAAATTACCTGGCAGACAAACTAAGTAGGATCGTCCAACCACACGAGTGGAGATTGGATCCATTGGTGGTTCAGCGGATCTTTCTCAAGTGGGGCCTCCCCACCATGGATCTGTTTGCCAGTCCTCTGAACCGGCAACTTCCCAGATTCTGCTCTCGACAACCGCATCCTCTCAGAGTAGCGGCAGATGCTTTTTTGATTCCATGGTCCAAAGGCCTCTTGTATGCCTTTCCTCCCATGCCGCTGGTGTCTCGGACGCTCTTCAAAGTTCTCAGAGACAAGGCCTCGATGATCCTAGTGGCTCCCCGGTGGCCGAGACAACCTTCTTTCCCGCTTCTAATGCAGCTGGCGGTGGACACTCCTCTTCCTCTGGGGTTTCAACCCGATCTCCTGACACAGGATCAGGGGTCTCTTCTAATGCAGCTGGCGGTGGACACTCCTCTTCCTCTGGGGTTTCAACCCGATCTCCTGACACAGGATCAGGGGTCTCTCCTACACCCCAACCTCCGGTCCCTTCATCTGATGGCCTGGCTGCTGAAAGGGTAGTCCTTGCTCCCCTCCAGCTGCCACGGGAGGTGGAAGAGGTTGTCTTGGCCTCGAGGAGGCCTTCCACCCGGAAGTCCTACGCTCTTAAGTGGCGTCGGTTCTCCATTTGGTGTGCTCAGTAGTCTGAGAATCCCTTCTCCTACTTGGTGGCAGTGGTCTTGCAATAGTTGCTTTACCTCTCCAATCTGGGCCTTAAGTCCAACTCTCTCAGAGTCCACCTCCGTGCTCTCTCTGCACATCACGCACAGGTGGATGGCAGGCCTCTTTCCAACCACCCTTTGGTGGCTCGTTTTCTCCGAGGCCTCCTTCTCCTTAAGCTTCCTTTGCGACCTCCAGCCCCTGAATGGGATCTGAATGTGGTCTTGCAGCGGATTACCTGTCCGCCTTTTGAGCCTATGGCTACCTGCCCTCTTCGTTTTCTTTCCTGGAAAACTTTGTTTTTGGTAGCCCTTACTTCTGCTAGGTGCGTTAGTGAACTGCAGGCCCTAGTGTCTGATCCCCCTTACACTAGGTTCTACAGGAATAGGGTAGTCTTGCAGACTCACCCTAAGTTTCTTCCAAAGGTGGTTTCTCCGTTTCATATGAACCAGGAGGTAGTTCTCCCCACCTTCTTTCCCAGGCCCCACTCCAGCTGAGCTGAGATGGTCCTGCATACCCTGGACTGTAGGAGGGCCTTATCCTTCTACCTTGACCGTACGTGAGAGCATAGGAGAGCTGTTCAGCTCTTCGTTTCTTTTGACCCCAATAAGTTTGGGCTGCCTGTCTCCAAGCGTACTTTGTCCATATGGGTTGCTGACTGTATCGCTTGGGCTTATGGGGCAGCCGGCCTCTCGGAGGGTTGAGTCACGGCTCATCGTGTTAGGGCAAAGGCTGCGTCAGTGACTCATCTCCGCTCTGTTCCATTGGCAGACATCTGCCTGGCCGCTACTTGGTCTTCAAGCCAGACTTTTGCGGCCCATTACTGCCTGGAGAGGGAGTCCCGCAGGGACAGTGCTTTCGGACAGGCAGTCCTCCATAATCTCTTTGAGGTTTAGGCAACTCCTACCCTCCGGCCCTGGTGTTGGGCTACTGGTCGGGGGCGTTTTCAGAGAAGATTCCTTCCTTCTGTGCTACTGAGGTAGAGGGAGCTCATTTTTCCGCTTGAGGTCTCCGGTAGCCTTAAGCTAGGGAGTCCCATATGTGAGGACTGACTTCCTGCTTTTTCCTGGAGAAAGAGTAGTTACTCACCTGTAACAGGTGTTCTCCAGGAGCAGCAGGAATCAGTCCTCACAACCCTCCCTCCTCCCCTTGGAGTTGCAGTCCTATCATTTCGTTTTTGCTAATTTCTTTGCTGTCTTTTAGCTATGTCATCAGACTGAGCAAGATGGCACCCTTGGGCGGGAAGGGGACAGTGCATGCGCGCTGCAATTCCCAAAAGCTTTCTTTGAAAGCTGGGGAAATTGTTCCGCGAGGGCTCCGTCGGCGCCGACGTCACCCATATGTGAGGACTGATTCCTGCTGCTCCTGGAGAACACCTGTTACAGGTGAGTAACTACTCTTACCAACGGAGCCTGCACAGGAGCGCTCCCCAGCGTCCAATAGGAAAGCTTTTGGGAGCATCCTACAGTGCCTGCGTGCTGCCCTCCTGCCTTTCCCAACTGTCCCTCTCCAGTTCTTCGTTTTCCGCGGAGCCGACAGGTCGCACATCCTGTCACTGCAGAAAATAATTACCTTCTATTCTTCTTTTTTGTGGTCGCGTCTGCCTTCCTTCGACGCTACACCGATACCGCTGGTGGTGCTTTCTTTTTTTCAAAAAACCAAACAAAAAACAAACCCCAAAAAACTTTTCTTCTGGAGTCTTTTCCAGGTGCCACGCGCCATTTTGGGCACTAGGCCCAACTTTTCCTTTAAAATGGGAAAAACCCTCTTCGGGTTTTAAAAAGTGTTCCAAGTTTGGTGGTACCATCTCTGTCACCGACACCCATGAGTGGTGCCTCAAATGTTTAGGTCCTGACCACTCTATTTCGGAGTGTGTTGCTTGTGGGATGATGTCGAAGAGGGGCTGGCAGAACCGAGCTGCTAAACTTAGCACCCTTTTTCCCTCTGATGCAACCTCTGTGGCATCGTCTTCAAGGGCTTCGTCTTCCTCCCATGGATCTCAGATAACTAAACATAAATCTAGCCGGTCCTCAAAGGGTAGATCTCCCTCTAAGCATCGAGATGCCTCTGGCATTGCCCTTGAGGGACTTTCACCAGCAAAATTGCCCCGGTGGGAGGCTTCGGCTTCCAAAGCATTATCGGGGCTCCAGGATGTTCTCGAGGCCTCAACTTTGGCAGAACTACTGGTGCCATGCTCTGGGGTACCGGCTGCTTCATCCGGTACCAATACCCAAGCATATAGGCAGTGTCGATAGACCAGAGATTCTTGGCTATTGAAAACAGTCTGGCGGCTCTTCTCACTGCCTTGATGCCCATGAAACCACTTCAGACAATTCAACCAGTACCGGCACCAACTCCGGTACCGATATCGACTGCATCGACATTGGCAGGTATTCTACCGGGACTGAGTCATGCTTATCCATCTAGTATCGACAAGTCGGTACCGGTACAATGCCTTGCACGATCACCCGGCTCAGAGGTACTTTGAATCCTCGGATGAGTCTGAACACTCTGAAAGCTCTGCTGATACCAGAGTACTTCTTCCTGAGGTTTCTTCTTCTCAGCGTAGGATGTCTCCACCAGAGGATATGTCCTTTCAGGATTTTATCCGAGATGTGGCTCGAGGTCTTTCATCACGGTGGCTCCTGAAAAAGAGCCTAGGGCAAAGGAATTAGAAATCCTACAATACCCTAAAGCTCCCAAGGAGGCAGCTACCTTTACTATTCATGAGATCTTGCATGATCTTATGTTAAGGATGTGGGAAACACCTCTAACCACATCTCCTCACTCTCGAAGGCTTGACACCATGTATCGAGTTCCTCCCTGTCCTGGGTTTCAGAAGACTCAGCTACCACACCATTCCATGGTGGTGGAATCAGCTATGAGAAGGATCAAGAGTGCAAAAAAGCATGCATCTAACCCTCCAGGACGTGAGTGTAGGACTCTTGATGCCTTTGGACGTTGAACCTTCCAGGCTTCCATGCTTTCTGCTAGGATCAGTTCCTATATTTTATATATGGGAATGTTCCTTAAGAAGGTCACAGAAGATTTAGAGCTTATGAGCCCTCTCCTTCCTGATGATGAGAGGCAAGATTACCTCGTCCTTGTCAAACATGCTCAGGATGTTTCCAAGTTTGTGAATCGTGCAGCCTTTGACTGCTTTGAGTGCATAAGCAGAACCTCTGCTATTGCCATAGGTGGACGTAGGATTGCCTGGCTCCAGGTATCTGACTTGGAAATTTGGGTACAGGATAAACTAGGGAATATTCCTTGCATAGGAGAGAATCTCTTTGGCAAGAATTGGCAGGAAAAAGCTAATGAGATAGATGCTGACAATATCACTTTGGATAGATTGTCTAAATCTACAGCTGATCCTGCGAGAAAAAACTCCTCTAAGAAACCATTCTTCAGTAAGAAGTAGTTTTATCCCTCCTATACCCAACAGGGGCATCGCTTAGGTCAGTCTGCCCAAAAGGGACAGCAGCAACAACAACCTAGGCAAAGAAAGACAAAAGCAGCTAAGCTTCATCCAGCTCAGCAGATTCAGCCTTCACAGGGGCTTTGACTCCTGTCTAGAGAACTTTGCCTTCCTGGCCCTGAACAGCCCAGAAACCTCCACCATCCCAGGAAGGTTATGCAATTTTGCCCCCAGATGGGGTCAGATAAAAGCAGAAAATTGGACTCTGCTTATTGTAAGAGAGGGGTACAAGCTTCATTTCCTCAGCATGCCCCCTCCTACAATGGTAAGACAGTTCAATTCTCAGACCTTTCTCAATGACCAGTTAGGTCAAGAGGTCACTGTGCTTCTTGCCCAAGGGGAAATAGAAGAGGTACCCATTCCCCAACGGGGTACAGGGTTTTACTCCCCCTATTTCCTTATTCCAAAGAAAACAGGAGGACACAGACCCATTTTAGACCTCAGAGAATTGAACAAATTCGTGTTCAAAGAGAAGTTCAAAATGATTTCTCTAGGAACTCTGCTGCCATACCTTCAGGGTCAGGATTGACTTTGTTCTTTAGAGCTCAAGGATGCATACACTCATGTTCTCATCCATCCAACTCACCGAAAGTTCCTTCGCTTTCTGTTTCAAGGGAAGCACTACCAATAAAGGGTTCTTCATTTTGGCCTGGCCTCTGCACCAAGGGTGTTCACAAAATGCATGGCTGTGGTAGCAGTATTTCTCCGCACCCTAGGAATATTTGTCTTCCCTTACTTTGACGACTGGCTCATTCGAGCCCCTTCAGAGCCAGAGGCCAGGGTTGCCCTCTCTCGCACAATGCGCATCCTTCAGTATTTGGGACTTGTCATAAACTTCCCAAAATCCAACCTTGCTCCCACTCAGTCCCTATAGGAGCTCTGCTGGATACCAGACAGAAAAGGGCCTACCTTCCACAGCCCCGCTGCCTTCGCATTGTGCAGTTAGCTTCCCAAGCAGTGCTAAAAGCTCACCTCACTGCTTGGGAAATGTTGCAATTGCTAGGCCACATGGCATCCACCTCGCATGTGGTTCCTTCTGCTCGCCTCCATATGAGGGCAGCCCAGTGGACTTTATCCACTCAGTGGACTCAGGCATCAGGTTGCCTGTCAGACAAAATATCAAACTCAGATCGCCTTATTTTGTCCCTCCAATGGTGGCAGTCACCCCAAAACGTTTTGGTGGGTTCTCCTTTTCAACAACCCCCACCCCAAGCCACTCTAACAGATGCTTCACAGGTGGGTTGGGGAGCCCACCTGCAAGGCCTCTCTACCAAGGGTACCTGGACTCCACAGGAGGCCTATCTACACATCAATCTCCTGGAACTCAGAGCAATCTTCCTTGCTCTTTTCCACACCCAGCTCAGCTACAAGACAGTCCTAGTTCAAACGGACAATCAAGTAGCCATGTTCTATGTGAACAAGCAGGGCGGAACAGGCTCTCTGTCGCTCTGTAACGAAGCTTTGCAACTATGTTCAGATGTAAATAGTTCAGTGTTATGAACCCAAGTTACTATGTCCTGTTCGATGTAAGCACAAGGCACCTCCCCTGCCTTGTGCAAAATTGTTAACTGTGAACCGCACTGATGTCAAATAGTGCGGTATAGAAAAGCTAGAAATAAATAAATAAATAATGGTCCCTCTCCAGAGAGCATCAGATTCATCTCCCTGCGGTGTATCTTCCAGGCATTCAAAACTCTTGGGCAGACAGACTCGGTCGAGTTCTGATTCCACACGAATGGTCTCTCCATGCAGACCAGGTGGCCAAAGTTTTTCAAATTTGGGGAATCCCGGACATAGACCTCTTTGCAAGTCCGCTGAATGCCAAACCTCCCCGGTTCTGTTCCAGAATTCCGGCTCAGGGTTGTCAGGCCAGGGATGCTTTCCTCTTCCATTGGGGTCAGGACTTCCACCCATTCCCCTAATTCCCAAAACCCTGTTCAAGCTTCAGAGTGACAGAGATCATATGATTCTGATAGCTCCATGTTGGCCACGGCAAATGTGGTACCCTCTGCTCCTACATCTCTCTCAAGCTATGCCTCTGGAGTTAGGATCTGCTCAAAATATCCTTTCTCAAGTGGATGGGATGCTGTGGCATCCCAATCCGCAGTCTCTGCAGCTCATGGTCTGGTTGCTGAAAGCCTAGAACTTCACGGTCTTAACCTTTCTCAGCATAAGAACATAAGATATGCCATACTGGGTCAGACCAAGGTCCATCAAGCCCAATATCCTGTTTCCAACAGTGGCCAATCTAGGCCATACGTACCTAGCAGTTTCCCCAAAAGACACAGGTTCTGCAATGCTTGTACTAGGTCAAGCATTGATATCCTAGGTCCCTTCTTAATAATGGTTTATGGACCTTTCCTCCAGGAACTTGTCCAAACCTTTTTTAAACCCAGCTACACTAACAGCCTTTACTACATCCTCCGGTAACAAACTTCAGAGTTTGATTACACGTTGAGTGAAAAAATATTTTCTTTTATTACTCTTAAATAGTTTACCCTGTAGCTTCATTGCATGTCCCCTAGTCTTTCTATATTCTGATAACGTAAACAGTCGATCTACGTTAACCCGTTCCACTCCGTTCATTAATTTATAGACTTCTATCATATCTCCCCTCAGCCGTCTCTTTTCCAGGTTAAAGAGCTCTAACCTTTTTAGCCTTTCTTCATAGGAGTATCCTTCCATCCCCTTTACTATTTTGGTGGCTCTTCTCTGAACCTTTTCTAATAACGCTATATCCTTTTTAAGATACGGCGACCAGAATTGCATACAATATTCAAGGTGCGGTCTCACCATGGAACGGTATAGAGGCATTATAATATCTTTTGCTTTATTTTCCATTCCTTTCCTTATGATACCTAGCATTCTATTTGCTCTCTTGGCTGCCGCTGCACACTGGGCCGAGGGTTTTAACATGTTATCCACAATGACGCCTAAATCTTTTTCCTGTGTGGTGGTTCCTAATGTGGAACCTTGCATCGTGTAACCATAGTTTGGGTTGTTCTTCCCTAGGTGCATAACTTTGCACTTGTCCACATTAAATTTCATCTGCCATTTTAATGCCCAGTCTTCCAATTTATCAAGATCCTCTTGCAATTTTCCATAATCCTCTTGGGTTTTAACTACTTAAATAGTTTTGTGTCATCTGCAAATTTGATAACCTCACTCGTTATTCCACTTTCCAGGTCATTTATGAATATGTCAAAAAGCAGCGGACCCAGCACAGATCCCAGGTAAAGGGTATCCTTTATGCTTCCAGAAAGCCTTCCACAAGACCCTTTTATGCATTTAAGTGGAAAAGGTTTACCATATGGTGCTCGCAGAAGGGTCTTAACCCTCTTGCGATACCTCTGGAATCATTACTGGAGTATCTCCTTCTTTCAGGCCTCTAAATGGACAACCTATTTCCTCTCATCCTCTTATAGCGAGATTTATGAGAAGCCTTCTTTTAACTAAGCTTCCCATTAAGCCACCACCAGTGGCATGGGACTTAAATTTCGTTCTTGGGCAGCTCATGAAACCGCCCTTTGAACCATTAGCCTCTATCTCTTTGAAATTCCTTTCCTGGAAGGTCATTTTTCTTATTGCAATCACATCAACACGTCGCATCAGTTGGTGGCTGATCCTCCTTATACAAGGTTCCATCATGATAAGGTAGGACTCATCCACACTTTATCCCAAAGGTGGTGTCATCTCTTCATTTAAACCAAGCGGTTTACCTTCCTGTATTGTTCCCTAGGCCTCACGCCTCAAATGCAGAAAGTAATCTTCATACTTTGGACTGTAAAAGGGCTTTGGCCTTTTACTTACAAAGGACACAGCAACATAGAAAGTCCTCCAACTCTTTGTTGCTTTTGATCCTAGTCATTTGGGACTTCCAGTCTCCAAAAGAACACTGTCCAGCTGGATTGCACAGTGTATATCTTTTGCCTATGAGAGTAAAAGCCGTCCTCTTGAAGGCCATGTCACAGCTCACAATGTGAGAGCCATGGCAGCCTCAATGGCTCATCTTCACTTTGTGTCTATCGATGACATCTGTCGAGCAGCTACTTGGGCTTCGGTTCATACCTTCACAGGCCATTACTGCTTAGACAAGGACTCCTGCCGGGGTGCCTTGTTTGGTCAGGCTGTTCTACAACCCCTGTTCCATACTTAATCAACTCCTACCACCATCCCTGGTAGGATGCCAGAGATCCATTGGGGGAAGTGGAGCCCTTTCACAGGGACACACAACTTCTGGGGTTTCTCCCTGGCATCTGTAGCTAGGGAGTCCCCATATGTGAAGACTACATTCCTGCTTGTTCCTGGAGATAGCATAGTTATTCACCTGTAACAGGTGATCTCCGGGAACAGCAGGAATTTAGTCTTCACAATCCACCCACCTCCCCTAGGAGTTGTATCTCTCGATCTCTCTTTCTCTCTTTCCCTCTCTCTTTGTCTCAACTTTAAACTCAACTGGAGAACAGTTGGGAAAGGCAGGAAGGCAGCATGCAGGCGCTGTGGGATGCTCCCCAAAGCTTTCCAATTTAATGCTGTGGAGCGTTCCCGCACAGACTCCGTTAGTACCGACGATACCCCATTTGTGAAGACTAAATTCCTGCTGTTCCTGGAGATCACCTGTTAGAGGTGAGTAACTATGTTTTCTCACATTGTGTGTCTATGGGAAAAATGCTTAGTAAACAGGGCCCTTGGCCTTAGATTAAGAGAGCTAAGATTAGAGTCTTGTTTGTGGCTTCTTTGTTAATATAATTGAACTATGGAAGCAGAAGTGGTGGAGTGCTCATGCGATGTTTATTCAAAAGTTGCTACCACTTCTGCAATGTGCTTTTTGAGTTAATGCTGATTCCTGGTGACCCAGCAGCTCCTGGGTTTTCTCGGCAGTATGACTGAAAGTGGATTGCCAGGGCTTTCTTCTGAGGCAATGGAGGGCTAAGTGACTTGCCCAAGGCCACAAGGAGTGCCAATGGTAAGCAAACCCTGGTCTCTTGGTTATCAAGTCAGTGCTCTAACCACTAGACTACTCGTCCACATCTACCACTTCTACAGGAACATAAAAACAATTTGATGTGTCTGCCAGTTTTACTCCTGATGCCCTGATAATGCAAACAATCTCATTTACTACCTTTGAAGTGGTGTCTAGCTAGCAAATGTAATATAAAGTAAATTGTATTGGAAAGAACATTAATATTTGTGATCTTCATATATTATGTTCCTTGAGTGTGTCTAGTTTTGGAATTCATCAGCTCTGATATGTTCAATTGACACCTTGTTAACCTCTCTCTCTCTCTCTCTATATATATATATATATATATATATATATATTCATATTCTTTTCTAAACACAGTGGAGAAATGGAAAACTCTGGACTATATTAAGCAGTTTAGAAGAACAGGATTTAGAAATATAAACAGGAAATATGGAAAAATATGTGCAGTCATTTTCATACTTGACTTAGAAAAGTACAATAACCTATACAACATGCTGCATGACACAAGATATATAGCTTGCAATGGAATAGAATGTTTGCTTGAAAATTGCACAAAGCCTTTACTGTTCTTATGGCCTTTCAGGCTAATGCCATTTTAGCAGGCTTTGGCCATCTGGAGGGAGTGGCTAACATATAGTGCAGCTGTTGTCCTCTTTCATGAATGTTAGAATTTGCTAACCTCACAGCATACCCGATATTTGCCAGTATAGAACCCATAGATGGGCAACTGGTTCCTAAATCTCCTGTAATCTGAGAGCTTTTTCTCTATGTACTTGCAGTTTTTCAAACATGCATCCAGCACATGATAAACGTTTTCTGGCTGTATCCGATTATAAATTTTGCTGATTGAATGTTATTTCTGCAGTGTGTTTGTTAGCAAATTGTTGCTTCCTTATCCTGCTAGGCCAGTCCAGATGAGTGGGTTATGCTTCCTTGCCAGCAGGTAGAGATAGACGTGAGCAACTTTCACTGATGCCATTAGGAGGTATAACCATTGGTGCAGCACTGAGAAGCTAGTATCATCTACTTCCAGCAGGTGGCAAGGGGGGTGTGAACTGGTGCAGCAGTGTGATAGGCCCAGATCTCCTCGCCCACACTATAATACAGAGGATGTGTTGGGGGGCCCTTCAGCACTGAACAAAGGTATACCTTTGACTGCTTAGCTGACAGCTGCCCAGGATCCTCCAATGCCGCTTCCTTATCGTCCCTGCAGTCCAGTCTCACAGCTCTGGGTAGTCTACCTCTTCTAGCAGCTTGGGGATTGAGCATATCATCTTTTTGATGACACCAGTTTACTTATGCAGCTCGCACCGCCTACCAGCCCCAGTATTTTCTGTTTCCCAGCTGGAGGAGGTAGTGAGCTAGAATGCTGGACTCAATGAAGTGACAACTAAGGAGCATAGGTTTGGTTAGAGTTAGGATTTTGAGTTTTATTTCCCCTGTAAGGTGCAGGTTATTTGTTTTTTAAAGCTACAAAGAAAAAAAAGATACACGTGCAAAAGATTAATTCAGCAAAGGATCTAAGACTTGTAAAGACAACAGGGCAGCAGGGAGGAGGATATTCTTCTCCCCCCTTGGATTCTGGCGGAGTTCTGAGGAGGCCTCCCACAGCACGTGACTTCTGGTGGCTCCTGAACCTGTCATCGGGTGAGGAGCTGCCGCTTGGGCAAGAACTACTTACTGGCAGCCCCTGGTTGCCCCCATCCCCCCTCAGCACCGAAGCCAGGAAGTGAAGGCTGAGCACGAGGGGAAGGAGAACAGAGCGGTATACAAGCCCCCCCCTGGGTAAGATTGACGAGGGAAGGTGCAGCAGGAGCTCCTAGTAACCGCTATGACACGTGGAGGCAGAGAGCAGCCTATAGCTGCGTGTGGGGACCTGCAGCGGTGCAGAAACTCAGGTGCACTTTCTTTTTATACCAGGCCCATGTTTTCTCCTCCTTTACTTCCCGTGGGGTTTTTTGGCGTCCAGGGGAGGTCAGCGTCGCTTTCCCTTGTGGCAGCCAGGGCTCAGAACCAGGACAGTGCAGTTTTCCTCCCTTTTGGGACATTTTTCATTTCTTTTGACTTTCTTTGAGACTTTGTGCCTTAATTTAATTTATTTTGACTTGTTCTTAACAGGGAGAGCCCGGCTAGTTTCAGGTCTTTGCCTGCCGTGCCTTGGGCCCGTGGGGGTGCACAGGGTGAAGAATCCTTCTGTCCTCCCAGGTGCAAATTGGGGGTGCTTTCCAGGGGAGAGCCCACACCACTTCCCACCGTTCTGGCCAGACTGCAGTGCCTGGTGTGCGGGACCTGACAAGGAGCATTCTTTGAGGCAGGCAGTTGCCTAGGCTGCATGCAAGAGGCTAATACTTTGGAGCAGGACCAGCAGGACAACACAAGGCAGAGTTCCTCCCTGTTCCAGGAGGCCCAGGAGGAGGGGGAGCTCCGCGTTGGCTTTGTCAAACCTGGCTTCCGGTCCCTCCGCGATGCCTGTACCATCCACCCACGATGCCTGTACTATCCATCCCTCAGATCTAGGGAGCAGTTGTACTACTGGGTGATTTTTCGCTGGAGTTTTCTTGCTTTTGCACAAGGTGTTTTGCTTATGTCAGCAAGGATTGGCAAGCGGCCCCTTAGTGCTGGAACGCAGGGATAAGAGGGCATCTGATGCAAAGGAGGAAGAGCCGTTGGCATTGTTGACTGAAACCTAGAGGCTCGGAAGAGTGGCAGCAGTCACCATTATCAGAGGGGCTGGATGGAGAAGATCTGGACACAGAACTAGGTCTGCAGGAGGAGTTGGAAGGAGAGATTCCAGAGCAGAAGGATCAGGCCCGGATTGTTTGGGTATTCTGCCGGGAGGAGCTACCAGCGCTTATCTTGGAGTCCTTGAAGGCCCTAAGTATGCTCACTAACCTCCCAGCCGAGGACGAGGTGCTGGAGGATCTGCTGCTCCAGGCGGTGTAGAAATCGCAGAAAGTCTTCCTGGTGCATAGAGTAATCCGGCAGATGATCCAGGATGAGTTGGATCTGCCGGAGGTCAATCTTAGAGGGGTGTGAGCTATGTCACACTTGTACCTGCTCCCTGAACAGGAACGCGAGCTCCTTCGATCACTGAAAGTGGATGCAGCGGTGTCTGTGGTTACCAAAAAGACTACGATCCCAGTTGAAGGCACTGCTGCTCTCAAGGATGTCCAGGATAGGAAGTTGGACACCTTATTGAAGCTGGCCTTTGATAGCAACACCTTTCACTACAGACTTCCATCTGCGGGGCTTGGGTGGCTGGGGCCTGCCTTCTCTGGTCACAAAGAGTTCAGCATCTGAAGGGGACGGAGACAGAACTTTCCAGGGAGGTGGCCAAATTAGAATGAGGGGTGGACTATTTGGCGGCCACCCATTATGATCTCATTAGGGGTCTCTCTAAAAGCACAGCCTCAGTGGTGGTGGTCGCTGCTCCCTGTGACTCTGGAATTGGGCGGCAGATAGCTCCTCCAAGTCCCGCCTTAGTAAGCTCCCCTTTAAGGGAAAGCTGCTTTTTGGGGAGGAGCTGGACAAGTTGGTCAAGGACATGGGGGAGTACAAGGGTGGTCGGCTGTCCGAGGATAAGCAAAGGCAAGCCCATAACCCTCCCTCATCTCAGGGTCTGTCGATGGACTTCAAGCATTTTTGTACTCCCTGCTTTAGCCTGGCTCAGAGGGGCCGGTTTCCCCTCCAGGGAGCAGGGGTTTTGAGGTTTTCGAGGCGCAGGCAGGGCTTTTGGAGCTGCCTCCACCTCGGGACACAAGAAAGCGCAATGAAGCGAGGGGGGGCCCGGGGAGTGGGGAGGGTGCAACCCGTGGGAGGTCAACTGAGGGAGTTTTACCCTGCCTGGGCCCAGATCACGTCTGACCAATGGGTCCTAGAAGTTGTCTGGGAGGCTATGCCCCAAATGGGCTCGTTCAGTCCCCCTGCAAAGCACGGGACAAGGTGGTGGCAGTAGAAGAAACCTTGATTTGTCTCCTACAGCTCAGACCCATGGAGCTGGTTTCCAGAGATCAGTACAGCTGCTGTTGATACTGCATTTATTTCGTGGTGCCCAAAAAGGAAGGCTCCTTTCGTCCGATTCTCGACCTCAAGGGGGTGAACCGCTGTCTGCGGGTACCACATTTCCTCATGGAAATGCTAAGATCAGTCATCGTGGCAGTAAGGAGTGGGGAGTTCTTGATATCTTTCGATCTCACCGAGGCGTATCTGCACATCCCCATCCATCCAGGACATCAGCATTCTCTGCTTTGCTGTGCCAATTGGGCCATTTCCAGTGTCGAGCATTGCCCTTTGGTCTGGCGACTGCCCTTCGTACCTTCACCAAGGTCATGGTGGTGGTGGCGGCAGCGCTTCCCAAGGAAAGAATTTTCATGCACTCGTACCTAGACGATTGGCTGATCCACGCCAAATCCAGGGCGACAGCAAAAGGGCAACAACGTGGGTGATGGAGTTCCTCCGAAGTCTCGGTTGGGTGGTCAACCTGGCCAAGTGTCAGTTATGTCTGGCCCAGGAGCTGGAGTACTTAGGAGCACGCTTTGACATCCGCATAGGCGGGGTTTTCCTGCCAGAACGGGCACATGGGCTGCAAAAGTTGGTTTGGCAGTTCCTGAAGATGGCAAAACCATCAGCATGGCATTATCTGGAGGTTCTAGGAACCATGGCGGCCACTCTCAAATTGGTACCATGGGCAAGGACACACATGCGACTGCTGCAGAGGGCTGTGCTATGTCGGTGGGCCCACCAGAGTCTACCCCTTTCCCAAGTACTCCCTGCCCGTGGAGCATCAAAAGGGCTCTCAGGTGGTGGCTGCATCTGGGGAGCCTGGAGGGGGCATGCCCCTCGAGTTCCCGGTGTGTCTCTTGCTGATTACCGATGCCAGTCTGTCTGGTTGGGGAGCCCACTGCAAAGGGTGCTTTGCTCAGGGTCAGTGCAGTCAGCAGGAGGCCCTTTGGTCGATCAACAGGCTCTGCGCTGCGAAGTTTAGAGCCATGGTTGCACGGGAAAGGTGGTCTGGGTCGTCTTGGACAATGTGACAATGGTGGCTTACATCAATCAGCAAGGAGGCATGGCCAGTGCAGCCCTGGAGGACAAGGCCGAAAAGCTGTTCAAATGAGTAGACACTCATCTCCAGGCATTATCGGCAGTGCATATAGCGGGAGTCAACAGTGTGATGGCAGACTGCCTCAGCCGAGTGTACGTGGATCCCGGAGAGTGACAGCTCAACCAGGGGGTGTTCGAGCAGGTGGTTTGCTGATGGGGCACACTGCTCATGACTCTAATGGCAATGTTAGTCGGCCAAGGCCTGCCGTTTTTTCAGCAGAAGAAGAGAAAAGATGTCTGAGGGCCTATATGCTCTAATTCAGTGGTGGCCCAAGGAGGGTCTTCTCTATTTTTTCCCCCATGGGTGCTCATAGGCCGAGTCGTGCAATGGATAGAGGTGCACCGGGGATTAGTAATTCTGGTGGCACTGGACTGGCTGCGGCACCCATGGTATGCCAACCTGGTTCGGATTCTAGTGAGCCATTCATGGCGGCTTCCAGTTCAAAAAGACCTCTTGACGCGGGGGATCGATATTCGCTTACGGCATGGCTCTTGAAAGGGCAAGTTGAAGAAGAGGATATTTGGGCTCAGTGATAGCGACCTTGCTACAGGCCCAGAGGAGGTGTATGTGCTTGGTGTCTATCCACGTGTGGTGCATCTTTGAGTCATGGTGCAAAGAGAGGCAGGCGCGTCCTTCAACTGCCTCCATCCCAGACATCTTGGCGATTTCCTGTTATTGGGGAAAGGTCCATGGGGTGTCATTAGGTACGCACTCAGATGTAATGAGATTTCTGAGGGCAGTGAACCACCTCTGCCAAGGAGGGCAGTGGTACTATCTTGGGATCTCAATCTGTTGTTGACGGCGCTTGCATATGACAGTCCTTTGAGCCGTTGAGTTAGACTTCCCTAAAGGATTTGACTTTGAAGATGGTTTTCCTTGTGCCAATTTGCTCTGCACGCAGGATTTCAGAGCTTCAGGTCCTACCATGTCAAGAGCCATTCCTTTTGTTCTCCAGGGAGAAGATGGTCCTTTGGCCGATACCTTCATCTTTGCCCAAGGTGGTTTCAGCATTTCATGTGAACCAGGCGGTTTCCTTACCAGCTCTGGTGAGCACGAATGTGAGCTTGGCCACTCCGCAGTTGCGCAGCCTGGATGTTAAAAGAGCCCTGTGGAGATTTTAAGAGGACAGCGTCCTTTTTGAAATCGGAGCATTTGTTCTGTTTGGGGGACCGTGCAGAAGAGGCGGCAGCAAAGGCCTCCATTTCCAGATGGATCAGGGAGGCAATCGCGTCGGCGTACATCTTGAAGGTAAAGTGGTGCCGGCAGGGTTGTGGGCACATTCCACGAGGGCTCGGGCAGTCTCGTGGACAGAGCATAGTTTAGTTCCGCCGGTGGAGATCTGTAGGGCGGCAACATGGTCATCACTTCATACTTTCGCTAAGCATTATAGTCTGGATGTCCAGGCGGCGGGGGATGCTAGCTTTGGATTGCCAGTGCTTCAGGCCAGTTGTGTGGGTCCCTCCTGTTAGTTTAACTGGTCTGATAATCCCAGAGGTGCGGGACTGGACTGGAGGGATGATAAGGAAAGAGAAATTACTTAACTGCTAATTGTGGTTCCTTGAGGAACTCCAGTCCAGTCCCAGATCCCTCCCTGAGTGCGTTTTCTGAGGATCAGGAAGCACCCTGGTCCTGAAGCTGGCTCCCTTGGTAGAGGAAATTGGCAGAAGGGGCTGGGGAGTGGGGTGCGATTGGCATTGTGGGGGGGGGGGGAGACCGGAAGAGTTGTTGGTCTCTTGTTCACCACTGGGTGGAGTTCTGGTGTTAAACAGGTTAGCCTCCTCATCCTGGAGGGGAAGGACAGAGTATCCTTCCCAGGTGTGTGGGAGCCAGTTCATTTAGGTGTAAAGGTGTTTTTGCATGTTTAATTACTTATTTTTGCTCCTGTAAGTCTGCTTTGTCAATAGATTACTTTGGCTGGTAGGCAGTGCCAGCTGCATAAATAGGTGTTATCAAAAAGATGACATGCTCAGTCTCCAAGCTGCTGGAAGAGGTACATTACCCAGAGATGTGGGATTAGACTGGAGTTCCTCAAGGAACCACAATTAGCAGGTAAGTATAATTTCTCTATCCCATGGGTTGCTAGCATCTAGTGAGCTGAGGAGCAGCAGCTGAACCCTATGGGGACTCTGAGGAAGACTGTATAATTGGACAAACTCCTCTTCCCTCTTGCTGTTCCCTTGGTATCCATTGATCCATTTTTTCTGTGTTTTATTTTTACTTTTGACTTTTTGCTCATTTAAGTTTATGGGCTTAATTAGTTGTTTTGTTGCATATAGCTACTTAAAAAAAAAAAAAAAAAAAAGGGCCAAGTAGGATTAAGCCACCAGTGGGGCATTCGCAGCCTGTGGAGGCCGGATTTGGTCTTTCTCAAACAGCCTGGCAGGTCCCTTTTCACCCCCTCCAATTATTTTCAGTTCAATGATTTTTGCTGTGGCTATGATTTTTTTTCATGGTTACACTGTTTTTGGGTGGGATTTTCTCAGCAATCTTTTTTTGTGCTCAGCAGCATGGAGCAGGGCAAGCATGCCACATGCCTGCACCTGTGCTTAGAGTGGCATCCGTGAGGTTAGCTATCCAGTGGACTCCTTTTGCCACCAGTGTGATGGGTATGTAAGAGCCCCAGGTTTCTCAGCATTGGGGCCTAGTGCACAGTGCAGACATTGGTGCCTTCTCTGCTTTGCCTCTTGTGTCCATAGTAAATGCAGAGCAGGCATTACTCATTGGGGACCTATGGGGGGCTTTGCAGTGTGTAAAGGAGGCCCTGGGCTCCAGCCAGAGAGGCATTGAGGGCCGCTCAGGGCCACAGGAGCGCTTCTTATCCAGCAGAGGCCAGCAGCTGTTGAAACAGCTCCTGCTCTGTCTTCAGTCTTGCGTAGCTGCTTAGCAACCCCCTTCAAATGGGTTCAGGGATCAGAGTCCTCAGGTGGTGCTGTCATGGCCATGTCTGAGGCTAAACACTCTCCTCGCCTATTCACCTGGGTGCTTCTCTGAGAGTTTGGCCTTGTTCCCTGAGAGGGTCAGCTGTGCTGTGGAAGAGGATTCCCTTGGATCAAGAGGTGAGTGGGAGGAAGACGGGTAACTCGCCTTTCTGGATGGTGACGACCCATCAGTGGTCCATTTTTGTCTGTGGGGAGGACCTCCTGGTGGTGGTGTGGGATGCCGTGTCAGTCTTTGCTTAGTCTGCTCCTGACCTGCCATCCAAGGGAAGTTCCTTTGGAGGGCATCAAGTACCTTTGGGGTTGTCCTGCTGCTGGAAGCGCTAGAGAAGCTTCTGGTCTCCCAGTAGGAGCACCTGGAATTGACCCTCAAGGGGCCAAAGGCCCTGGCCTGTTTGCACCTCAGGGTAAGCGGGATCAGCTTTTATGGGCTGCCATGGTTAGATGCCCTAGCTGTGGCAGTGAAGAAGCACACCACTATTCCAGTGGAAGGTGGAGCGGTGTCAAGGGAGGCTCAGGATAGGCAGGTGAGGAGACTCCTGAATGTTTCCACAGCTTCAGTGTTGGGCTCCCAGACTGCCCTATGTGCTGGTCTTGTGGCCAGGGCACTTCCGCTATTGATGCAACAGCTACAGGATAGTCCAGAGGTGGTGTGCCTGGAGTTGTGGGCCGAATTTCTGGCTTTGGCTGTGCAGGTGGTCGGTGGGCATGGCTTCCAAGTTGTGGCTCCGCAAGCTCCCCTTTCAGGGGGGTAGTTGGTTTGGCGAGGATCTGAAGAAACTAATAAAGGACCTGGGCAAAGCCCATGCGCTGAGTTTGCCAGAAGAGTGACCACAGGATGCTCGCTTGGTAGCTCAAAGGAATTCTCAGCGGGCATGGAAGTGACACTGGGCTCCTTTTCTTCCTCCTATCGATCTCTGCCCAGAAAGGGCTAGCCCTTTTGGGAGATCCAGCAAGTGCAGGAGTCATCCTCTAATGCTTCTGGATCCTGCAAATCCTCACAATCTGAACAGATGGGTCCTTTCTGAGGGACTGCTGGTGGGTGGATGGCACTGGCATGTTCTGTTGGCATGGACCCAGGTGACTTCAGATCAGTGAGTGCTATGGTCTATTCTATTTACTATATTGCCTTTTCCAGGGTATGCAAAGCGGTTTACAAATTCAAATCAAAAAGAAATAAAGCGGGTGAAAGGACCTCTAATTGATCAGCAGGACAGTAAAAGAGAGAAGCAATCCAAACAGCAGAAAAGAGCGATCACTCTAGAAAGTCAAGCATGCTAGTGCAATCTTTCAGATGGGGTCACCACACTATACCTCTCAATAACCTCTCCTATCCTAGCTAACCTAGAAAGCTGAAATGCTTGTTTAAATAAGTGCGTCTTGAGTTCTGCCTTAAAGCATTTGAGAGAGGGTTGAATGCTAAGCTTGCTAGGGAGGGCATTCCAAAACAAGGGGACAAGGAAGAAAAAGGCAGAATTTTATTTATTTATTTAAGTCATTCTCCAGGACCAAGCAGGAAGTCAGTCCTCACATATGGGTGTCATCGGCGCCGATGAAGCCCCAGCGGAGCATTTCCCCAGCTTTCTATGAAAGCCTTTGGGAATGCAGGCACGCATGCGTGGTTCCCTTCCCGCCTAAAGGTGCCATCTTACCTCAGTCTCTTTTTTTTTTTTTCCGTGAAGCCCGTCGGACGTATGTCCCGTTTTCCCGGTTAAAATCAGATTTTTAGCAATTTTTTGCTCTCTTTTTCTACCGGTTCAACGCCGGTTCCTCTCCCGCTGGGTTTGGTACACCGGTATCGAGCCCGATTCTTCTTTTTCGGTTTTTGCCAGGCCCCTGCTACCACTCAGCAGGGTGGGGGCTTTTGACTCCTTGAGCATAGCCTCTCCTCCACTGCTCTCCCAACCCTGCAAAGGAGGTTGTCTCACCCTCTTTGCCCACCAGTGGCCCCTTATCACCGGGGACAGTTGGGTGCTGGAGATAATCCACAAGGGATATGCCCTCCATTTCCACCAACTGCCACCCCCATATTTTCCAGGGGAGCCTCCAAGGCCTCCTCTGCACACAGACCTTCTCCGTCAGGAACTTCAGGGTCTGTTGGTGGACAGGGCGGTGGAGCCTGTGCCTCCCCACTTGCACGGTCACGGATTCTACTCCAGGTATTTTCTGGTGCCCAAAAGGACCGGTGGTCTTCGTCCCATTCTGGACCTCAGGAACCTCAAGAAGTTCCTAGTGAAAGAAAAGTTCAAGATGCTTACTCTTGGAACCCTTCTGCCCTACCTCCAGCAGGGAGATTGGCTATGCTCCTTAGATCTAAAGGATGCGTACACTCACATCCTCATTCATCCAGACCACAGAAAGTACCTAAGGTTCATCGTGGGAGGAAACCATTATCAGTACAGAGTGCTGCCTTTCGGCCTCACCTCCACCCCCAGAGTCTTTACAAAGTGCTTAGCAGTGGTGGCGGCCTACCTGAGAAATCAGGGAATCTTTGTCTTCCCCTATCTGGACGACTGGCTCATCAGGGGTCAGACAGGTCAGGAGGCCAATCAAGCCACCCTCAGGACCATTGCTCTTCTACAATGCCTGGGGTTTGTCATAAACTTCGCAAAGTCCACTTTGCTCCCTTCCCAGAACTTGGAGTTCATAGGGGCAAGGTTGGACTCTCTCCTGGCAAAGGCATTCTTGCCAGAAAACAGAGCCCGAAGGTTAATGGCCTTGGCAAGTCAGTTTCTCAGCAGGTCCCTGGTCTCCGCCAGACTCTGCCTGCAGCTTCTAGGCCACATGGCTTCGACAGTACATGTGACCCCCAATGCCAGGCTCCATATGAGGCCTGCACAGTGGTGCCTTCGGTCTCAGTGGTCACAGGCCACAGGCAGCCTCAGAGACAGGATAAGAGTGTCCAGACCATTTCTGCACTCCCTCGACTGGTGGCTACACCCACCCAATCTGCTCAAAGGGGTGCCCTTTCAGATTCCAGATTACACAGTGATGCTAAATACAGATGCCTCCCTGCAAGGCTGGGGAGCGCATTGTCTGGGCAAGTGCACCCAGGGCCTCTGGTCTCCCTGGGAAGCTGCACAGCAGATCAATCTCCTCGAACTCAGAGCTATTCGATTAGCACTCAAAGCTTTCACTCCTACCCTGGCTCAACAGTCTGTCCTGATTCAGACAGACAACCAAGTTGCCATGTATTATGTGAACAAACAGGGCGGAACTGGGTCCAAGATCCTTTGTCGGGAAGCTCAGGACCTTTGTTCTTTTGCCCTCAAGCACCACATGCTCCTCAGGGCTGTGTACCTTCCTGGCCAGGACAACTACCTGGCAGACAGATTGAGCAGGATACTGCAGCCCCACGAGTGGCAGCTACATCCTTCAGTAGTTCAGAAGATCTCCCTGAGATGGGGTCTCCCTTTGATGGATCTCTTTGCCAGCCCCATCAACAAGCAACTGCCACAGTTCTGCTCCAGGCAACCACATCCTCTGCGGACAGCAGCGGATGCTTTTCTGATATCTTGGTCTCAGGGCCTCCTCTATGCGCTTCCTCCCATGCCCTTGGTGGCCCGGACTCTATTCAAGATTCTTCAGGACAAGGCCTCGGTCCTGCTGGTAGCTCCCAGGTGGCCGAGACAGCCTTGGTTTCCTCTTCTGCTTCAACTGGCGGTGGATCCTCCACTGCCTCTGGGGTTGCAACCCGACCTTCTCTCACAGGACCAGGGTTCCCTTCTGCACCCCAATCTCAAGTCTCTCAATTTGATGGCCTGGAGGCTGCAAGGGTAGTTTTGGCTCCCTGGGGCCTACCTCAGGAAGTTGAAGAGGTTGTCCTAGCCTCCAGGAAACAATTCACTAGGAAAACCTATGCTCTCAAGTGGAAAAGGTTTTCTGTGTGGTGTCACCTACGTACAGAGGATCCTTTCTCCTGTACTGTGCCAGTAGTTCTTCAGTACTTACTGCACTTATCCAATCAGGGACTTAAGTCCAATTCTGTTTGGGTCCACCTCTCAGCTCTAGCAGCTCACCACTCATTGGTAGAGGGACAATCTTTATCTGGTCACCCCTTGGTGTCCCGCTTTCTCAGGGGCTTGCTTTTGCTCAAGCCTCCCATCTGTCATCCTGCCCCTGAGTGGGAGCTGAATGTGGTCTTGCAGCAACTGACTCGCCCACCTTTTGAGCCGATGGCTACTTGTCCACTACGCTTCCTCTCCTGGAAGACGCTCTTCCTTATAGCCCTTACCTCGGCTAGGCGAGTAAGTGAGCTTCAGGCCCTGGTCTGTGACAGGCCTTACACCAGGATTTACAGGAACAGGGTAGTCCTCAGGACTCATCCAAAGTTCCTCCCTAAGGTTATCTCCTCTTTCCACCTCAATCAGGAGGTGGTTCTTCCAACCTTCCCTAGGCCTCATGCTAGCCAGGCTGAAGCAGTCCTGCATACCCTGGACTGTAGGAGGGCCTTATCCTTCTACCTTGACCGTACGCAGGGGCATAGAAGGGCTACTCAGCTCTTCGTATCTTTTGACCCCAATAAGTTGGGGTTGGCTGTGTCCAAGCGTACCTTGTCCATCTGGGTGGCTGACTGTATCACCTGGGCTTATAAGGCGGCTGACCTTCCTTTGCAGGGTAGGGTAACGGCCCATCGTGCCAGGGCAATGGCTGCCTCAGTGGCTCATCTCCGCTCTGTGCCCTTGGTAGACATCTGCAAGGCTGCAACTTGGTCTTCAAGCCAGACTTTTGCAGCCCATTACTGCCTGGAGAGGGAGTCCTGTAGGGACAGTGCTTTTGGCCAGGCAGTACTCCGGAATCTCTTTGAGGTATAGGCAACTCCTGCCCTCTGTTGGGCTACCGGTGGAGGTTGTGTCTTTGAAAAGCCTTTCTTTGCTGCTGAGACTAGAGGGAGTGTTCTTGTTCATTCTGGGTTCCTCGGTAGCCCAGAGCTGGGGAGTCACCCATATGTGAGGACTGACTTCCTGCTTGGTCCTGGAGAAAGAGTAGTTACTCACCTGTAACAGGTGTTCTCCAGGAGCAGCAGGAATCAGTCCTCACAACCCTCCCTCCTCCCCTTGGAGTTGCAGTTGTACATAGTTTATTTTTCATTTTTGTGTGCTGTTCTTAGCTATGTCATTTGACTGAGGTAAGATGGCACCTTTAGGCGGGAAGGGAACCGCGCATGCGTGCCTGCATTCCCAAAGGCTTTCATAGAAAGCTGGGGAAATGCTCCGCTGGGGCTTCATCGGCGCCGATGACACCCATATGTGAGGACTGATTCCTGCTGCTCCTGGAGAACACCTGTTACAGGTGAGTAACTACTCTTGTTTTTTATACCGCACTTTCCGCATGATCAAACACGCTTTCCACATGATCAAATGCCTCTTGGTTTCGTACCAATCTCTGATTGGTGAAGCTAAGCATAGTCTGTTTCCGTGTTCTGACTGAAGGGACCGTGCTCGGCAATATGGTATTACTAGAGAAGATAAAAAATCTGGAGCTATCTGATGCAAAGCCTTATAGGTCAGGGTAAGAATTTTATACTGAATGTAGCCAATGATGTTGAATGAGTAATGGGGTCATAGATCGTATCTATGGGCATGTGTAGGTATATGAATAGCAGTGTTTTGTACCGTTTGGAGCCTTTTAAGCCCAACAGAAGACAGACCAACACAGACAGTTACAGTAATGTAGTCGAAAACAGCAATTTATGCTGATGCATCAAGATAAAGATAGATTGCCTGGAAATAACACATTCAGGCTGATGCAGAAAGACTAACATGCATTTTACGTGCAGATAACGCACTTATACGCACAAGGTCTGACACGCCAAGTGCAGAAAAGATTGATGCATGCGTAAACAGCAAAACAAAAGCAATCACACACAGTAACGCCAAACATATTTAAATTATATTCAAATAAGCTGCATGTATTAAAATGGCATACTGCTATTGTCTCGATAGAGAAATGCATAGAGGATTACATAACTAGCCGAGATGCCAATCTCTCTATGCCTGGTTTAAACATCTTGCACATGCCCCCCGACAGTATTTTGATGGCATCAGGGGCTTTCCTCGATGCCTGGGTCATTTGAGGTGAAGCGTAAAACTTACCTTCAGATGATCCAGGCATCGGGAAAAGCCCTAGATGCCATCAAAATAACGTTGGGGGGCCGGTGCTCCCGACACAACCCCCCCAAACCAAATCCCTGGTGGTTCAGCAGCTCCGATTCTCCCCCCCCCCCCCCCAAATCCACCCAATAAAAAAAAAAAAAGGTACTCCCGGTACCCTTACAATGAAGTGGGAAGCATTGCCCATGTGCTCACGCCCTTGCGCTGCCATTTTGAAAAATGGTGATGCCTGACAATGCGCTGTGCATCTTTGGATGCACCTGGTGTGGTCAGACTGCCATATTAGGTAGAAAATGCCTTTCCTGATGCCTGGATCATCTGAGGTGACGTGTGAAATGTCCCCTCAGAATGACCCAGTTTCTTTGAGAGAACATGCCAACTTTTGTGTGCATGTTTTTGGCATGCTTTCCCAATTTCATGCTGACATTTGAACCGCAGTTTTAATGTGTGGCTAATTTGCATATGTTCCCCTTTCTACATGCCAGTGCTGAAGTCGTGCACTATTGGCATGCTAAATAGAAGTGCCCTCCAGTATGATTTTCCTCCGAAGGAAGCCTTTACTGTTCCGGTTCCTCCAATGCTGGAACAGTTGCTCTTCTGTATGTGGGAAGCACCGGCCTCGGCTCCGGTTCTTAGCAAGCGGGTCGATTCCATTTATCGAGTCCGTAAGAGCCCTGGGTTCCAAAAAACACAGCTACCGCACAACTCCATGGTTGTGGAATCGGCCATGCACAGGCTGAAAAGTCAAAAGATGCACTCCTCGGAACCTGGATGCCCTTGATAGAAAGTGCTTCCAGGGCTCTATGCTGTCTTGCCGTGTCCAGACAAGATCCTCCGGGACAAGACCTCGGTGATTCTGGTAGCTCCCAGATGGCCGAGGCAGCCGTGGTTTCCACTTCTTCTGCAGTTGATGGTGGAAGCTCTGTTCCCTCTGGGGCTGCAACACTATCTCCTGTCTCAAGAGCAGGGTTTCCTTCTGCACCCCAATCTCAGGTCCCTCAATCTGATGGCCTGGCTGCTGAAAGGATAGTGCTAGCTCCCTTACTTCTACCTAAGGAAGTTGAGGAGGTGGTCTTGGCCTCTAGGAAGCAGTCCACCAGAAAGTCTTATGCCCTCAAGTGGCGTAGGTTTACGATATGGTGTGCTCAGCGCAATGAAGATCCTTTCTCTTGCCTTGTGCCAGTAGTACTGCAGTATCTACTTCACCTTTCAGACCTAGGCCTTAAGTCTAACTCTGTTCGGGTCCACCTCAGTGCTTTGTCAGAGCACCACTCACTGGTAGAAGGACAGTCTGTCGGTTCACCCCTTGGTGTCCAGATTTCTCAGAGGTCTGCTTCTACTCAAGCCTCCAGTTCGTCCACTGGCGACTGAGTGGGATTTGAATGTGGTCTTGCAGCAACTTACTCGCCCACCCTTTGAGCCGACGGCTACTTGCCATTTACGCTTCCTCTCTTGGAAAGTGCTCTTCTTGGTGGCTCTTATCTCGGCCAGACGTGTGAGTGAACTACAAGCTCTGGTTTCTGATAGACTGTACATGCGATTCTATAGGAACAGGGTGGTCCTACGGACCCATCCAAAGTTCCTCCCAAAAGTGGTCTCCTCTTTCCACCTCAATCAGGAGGTGGTTCTTCTGACCTTTTTTTCCAGGCCATATGCCAGCTGGGCTGAAACAGTCTTGCATACCCTGGACTGTAAAAGGGTGTTGTCCTTTTACATAGAACGTACGTGGGAGCATCAAAGGGCTACTCAGCTCTTTGTCTCGTTTGACCCTAATAGGATGGGTTTATCTGTCTCCAAGCGTACGTTGTCCACTTGGGTAGTTGATTGCATCGCCTGGGCATACAGGGAAGCCGACCTCCCTTTGCAGAGTCGGGTCACGGCCCACCGTGTCAGGGCAAAAGCCGCGTCAGTAGCTCATCTCCGCTCTGTTCCGTTGGCAGACATCTGCCGGGCCGCAACTTAGTCTTCAAGCCAGACTTTTGCAGCCCATTATTGCCTGGAGAGAGAGTCCCGGGCGGACTCTGTAATCACTTTGAGGTTTAGGCAACTCCTACCCTCCGGCCTCTTGTGTTGGGCTACCGTACGGGGTGCGTTCTCAGAGAAAGTTCTTATCACGGATGCTGAGGCTCTTGAGAGGGAGCCATTTTTTCAGAATGAAATTGAAGAGTTCTATGAACAAGTACAAGCTGAAATTGACAGAACATGCAAACGGGATATCCTGATAGTCATGGGTGACTGGAATGCAAAAGTTGGCAACAAAAGAAGAAGGCAAAGTAGTTGGAAAATATGGACTTGGCAAAAGAAATGAAGCTGGAGAAAGACTGATAGAATTCTGCAAGACCAATGTTCTATTCATCTCAAACACCTTCTTCCAGCAACACAAGCGGTGACTGTACACATGGACTTCACCCAATGGATTGCATAAAAATCAAATTGACTACATCTGTGGAAGTCAACGATGGAAAAGCTCTAACATCAACAAAGACAAAACCTGGAGCTGACTGTGGTACAGATCATCAACTACTAGTATACAAACTCAAGCTAAAGTTGAAAAAGAGCAAAACCACTCATGAATGCAGCAAAATATGACCTTGCGAGTATACCACTGGAATTTAAAGACTGCCTGCAAAATCGATTTGCTGCTTTAGATACAAATGACAGAGCTCCAGAAGAGTTATGGAATGACATCAAGAAGGTTGTGTTGGAAGAAAGCGAGAAGTCTCTACAAAAGGTGAAAAAGCAAAAACGGCCAAAATGGATGAATGAAGAAACTCTGAAAATTGCCCAGAAACGCAGAGAAGCTAAAGCCAGAGGAGAAAGACAATCGCAGAACTCAACAGAGATTTCTAACGTGCAGCAAGACAGAACAAGGAAAAGTACTACAACGACGCATGCAAGGAAATAGAAGCAGAAACTATTAGAGGAAGAACAAGATCGGCTTTCCTAAAGCTACGAGACTTAAAGAAAAAGTTCCAGCCTCGAATTGGAATGTTACAAGATGCTCAAGGTTGTATGTTGAATGATGCTGAGAAGATCAAGAAAAGGTGGAAGGAATATACAGCGTTTTTATATGATAAAGATCAAGTGGACCAACAGCCGTTTCAACCTGTACCTTATGATTGGGAACCATTGGTGATGAAGGAAGAAGTTGAAGCAGCATTGAAAGCCTTATCAAAGAACAAAGCACCAGGCATTGATAGCATTCCCATAGAAGTATTTCAGCAATCTGATGCAGCTGTTACCGTACTTACAAGGCTCTGCCAAGAAATATGGAAGACAACGTGGCCAACTGACTGGAAAAGATCTGTGTTTATACCAATACTAAAGAAAGGTGATCCAACTGACTGTGGAAATTATCGAACAATCGCTCTGATCCCACATGCCAGCAAGATTCTACTGAAGGTTATTCAAAAGAGACTACAGCCATACCTGGAACAAGAACTACTTGAAGTGCAAGCAGGGTTCAGGAAAGGGCGAGGAACGAGAGACATCATTGCGGATGTGAAATGGATCCTTGAAAAGACTAAAAAATACCAAAAGGATATCTATTTGTGCGTTATCGACTATAGCAAGGCTTTTGACTGTGTAAGTCATGAGAAACTCTGGGCCACATTAAGAAGCATGGGTATACCAGAACACCTGATCGTTCTCTTGCACAATCTGTACATTGATCAAGAAGCAACAGTTCGAACGGAACAAGGAGAAACAGAATGGTTTAAAATAAGCAAAGGTGTAAGACAAGGCTGCATACTTTCCCCCTACCTGTTTAATTTATATGCAGAACAAATCATCAGAGAAGCAGGATTGTATGAAGACAACAGAGGTGTGAAGATTGGTGGAAGACATATCAACAACCTTCGCTATGCTGATGATACTACATTACTGGCTGAAAGTGAAGATGATCTGAAACATTTGCTTCTCACCATCAAAGAACATAGTCTCAAAATGGGCCTGCACCTTAATGTAAAGAAGACAAAGATCATGACAACTGGCATAATCAACAGGTTCATCGTTGAAGGAGAAGAAATTGAAATTGTGAACAACTTTAACCTACTTGGATCAACTATCAATAAAGAAGCAACAAGCAGTCAAGAAATCAAACGACGCATTGCTCTTGGCAGAATGGCTATGAAAGACCTAGATAAGATTCTCAAGAGCAGAGATGTCTCTCTCCATACAAAGATTCGACTTGTTCAAGCCATGGTATTTTCAATAACATCATATGGTTGTGAAAGCTGGACAGTGAAAAAGACAGACAGGAAGAAAATTGATGCCTTTGAATTATGGTGCTGGCGGCGAATACTATGTATACCATGGACTGCCCGAAGAACAAACCAGTCGGTACTAGAGGAGATCAAACCTAAGCTTTCTTTAGAAGCTCAGATGACAAGACTTTGACTGTCATACTTTGGACACATCATGCGAAGAGAGAGATCATTAGAGAAAGACATCATGCTTGGCAAGATAGAAGGTCAACGCAAAAGAGGAAGGCCAGCAATGAGATGGATCGATACAATAACAGCAGCTACGGGTACCAGTCTGTCAACAGTGAGCCGCCTGACTGAAGACCAAACACAATTTAGGATAGCTATCCAGAGGGTCGCCATGAGTCGACTCCGACTCGACGGCACTTAACAACAACAACAGAGCTGGGGAGTCCCATATGTGAGGACGACTTCCTTCTTGGTCCTGGAGAAAGCGTAGTTACTCACCTGTAACAGGTGTTCTCCAGGAGCAGCAGGAATCAGTCCTCATGTCTCTCCCTCCTCCCCTGGATTTGCAGTCCTATCTTTCATTTTGATTTTTGCTGTCTTTTAGCTATGTCATCAGACTGAGCAAGATGGCACCCTTGGGCAGGAAGGGGACCGCACATGCGGGCTGCATTCCCGAAGGCTTTCTTTGAAAGATGGGGAAAGCTCCGCACGAGGGCTCCGTCGGCGCTGACGTCACCCATATGTGAGGACTGATTCGTGCTGCTCCAGGAGAACACCTGTTACAGGTGAGTAACTACGCTATCCTAAGATGGCAATTTTTTTTTCTTTAAAATGTAGTTCCAAAAGTACATAAGTTGGTAATGGTGCATCCAGGCCACCCAACTGTCTGCATGGTATAGCACGAGAACAGTTATCTCGTTTAGACCAGTTTCTGAAGCCATTGGTGCTGTTAACCAAATCGTATATACATGATTCAGCACATTTTCTAAGACACTTGGAATTGGTGAACATCCTTTCTCCCGACATGGTTTTGGTTGCTCTAGACTTGGAGGCGTTGTACATGAATATCCCATAGAGCACGGTGGCAAATATAATATTTCAGCAAGCTCGCCCTTTATCTATTCCCATACCCACTTTTCTTATGTCACTTGCTGATCTGGTATTAGGCCAGAACTGTTTCTTGTATGATAATTGTTTATCTCCAGGAACAAGCAGGAATGAGTCTTCACATATGGGTACGTCGGTACCGACAGAGCCTGTGCGGGAACGCTCCCCAGCGTCCAAAAAGAAAGCTTTTGAGAGCATCTCACGCGCATGCGCGCTGCCTTCCCGCCTTTCCTAACCGCCTCTCCCCAGTTCTTCTTTTCCACGGAGGCAGCAGGTCATGTTCCTGTCACCGCTGAAGAAGTTCTTTGTTTTATTTCTGCCTTCCCGCCCATTTACTTCCCTCTCATCAGTTTTCCATTTTCCGCGGAGCCGGCAGGACGTATTCCTGTCACCGCAGAAAATTCTTCTTTTTATTCTTAGTTTTTTGTGGTCACGTCTGCCTTCCCTCGATGCCACCGGTACCACCGGTGCTTTTCTTTCTTTTTCCTGAAGAATTTCTTCTTTTCTTAGAAATTGTTTTCCTGTTTAGTGCCTGACGGTTTCTAGGCCACTAGACCTCTACCGTTCCATTATGGAAAAGCCAGCCACTATCCTTAAGAAATGCTCAAAGTGTGGCGGTACAGATATTTTTTCAGACACTCATACTTGGTGTCTAAAATGTTTAGGTCCTCACCATTGCCCTCTGGAGTGTCTCTCCTGCTGGAGCTCAAACAGAAGAAGTCTTCAGAATCAAGCACAACTCGATACCCAGTTCACATCGCTCTCGATGTCACCAGCTAGAATATCTTCTTCACAGGATCAGGTAACCAAACAAAAGTCTGTAAAGACTAGCCAGTCCTCGAGTGGTAGATCTCCTTCTCAGCATCGAGATGGCTTTGGCCTTGCCCTCGAGGACATCTTGTTCCAAAGCATTAACGGGGCTCCAGGTTGTTCCCGGGTTTCTTACCTCGATGAACATACCTGGGCCATGCTCGGTGGTTGTGGCCGCTTCGAGCTGTACTGACACCCTCGCATCGGCTATGGTGATGGATGAAACACTCCTCACCGATGAACGTAGTCTAGCACTCTCGGCTACTTCGGTACCGCTAGAGTTGCTGCAGATCGTTCCTCGAGTATCGGTATTGGCTGCGGTACCGGTATCGGCATTGGTGTCGGTATCGTCCATGCTTGCTTCGACAGAATCGCTTCCCTCGATGCCGAGCTTGGAATCGATCTCTAGCATGGAGGATTCGGTACTGACTCGTCTCGGTACCGACCTCGGGTGGTACCGAAGACATCGCCTTAAAGAAAATCTGATGCTTTATCATAAGAACATAAGAACATAAGATATGCCATACTGGGTCAGACCAAGGTCCATCAAGCCCAGTATTCTGTTTCCAACAGTGGCCAATCTAGGTCACATGTACCTAGCAGTTTCCCCAAGAGACAGAAGTTCCACAAAAGTAAGGCCGCGGCGCCATGTTCGCGTGGCCGGTGGTAACCGGGGGGCGGCCGGCCTCGTGCGCCCCCGCGGCGTACAGCGTGGCGCTGTGGGGGCAAGACCAGTGCAACCGGCGATCTCATTGGCTCCCGCGGGTTGGATGAAGGCACGGGAGCCAATGGGAAGAGGTGCAGGAGCATGGTGAGGGGAAGACGAGCATCGGCACCGCGTGGCTGCGGTCTTTTCGGGGCCGGAGCGGGGCTGAAAGGTTGTGCGCGGTGAGTGTTGCTCCATTAGTTCGGGGCTAATTTTTTGGCAGTATTCGTAGTGTGGCGGTATGCAGGAGGTTCACTAGTTAAGTGTGGGGGAGCCGCCAGCCGTCGGTGCCGCTGTTTATCGCCGGGCGGGTGGGGGGGAGAGAGAGGAGATTAGCCTTAGAACTGGGAGCAGCTGCTGGGCCTCTCCGCAGTGTCTAATTAAAAAAAAAAAAAAAAAACCGCCGGTATATTGTTCGCAGTGTAGGAGGTGCATTAGTCTAGTGAGGGGAAGCCTGCAGCTGTCAGTGCCGCGGTTTAACTCCACGGGGGAGAGGGGGATTCGTTTAAAGCTGGTGAGCAGCTGCTGGGCTTCTCAGCAGATTAAAAAAAAAGAAATGAAAAGAAAGCCAGCAAAGTATATTGGAGGAGGGGGTGGAACTGCTATATTTGCATGGGGGATAGTTCTGCAAGATGCCAGCGCAGAAGGGAAAGGGGGGCCCTGAAAGAGCGGCTGAAAAGAGGAAAGGACCGCAGCATGCGGCCAGTAGGGGGAGCCTGGCAACCAATGTGCAGTCTTCTGATCCCGATGACTGGGATGAATCCATCGGTACCAAGGCTGATTTTTCTTCAAGTCTAGCCTTTACCCCTCAGTTTAGAGCAGGGGTCTCAAACACGCGGCCCGCGGGAGAAGGTTGTGCGGCCCGCGACGGCTTCTGCTGCTGCCGTTGCCGCCGTGGCAACGGCAGAATCGACGGTCAATTTTAAAAAAATAAAAAACTGGCTTCTGCTGCTCTGTCCTGCGGCCCGTTCCCCTCTGCGCGAGAGCCCTGAATGTGCTTCCTCTGCGGCGTGCTTTTCAAGCCGCGAAGGGAGTATTTCCCTCTCGCGAGGCTTGAAAAGTGAATAGGCTTAAGCCGCGCGAGAGGGAAATACTCTCTTCGCGGCTTAAAAAGCACGCCGCAGAGGAAGCACACTCAGGGCTCTCGTGCAGAGGGAAAGGGGCCGCGGGACAGCTGATTTTCTGCTGCAGCAGCAGCAGAAGCCAGGTTGTTTTTTTTTATTTACCGGGGGGGGGGGGGGTGGTGTAGGAATGGGAATGGGGTAGTGGCAGGGGGGGGGTGGGTATTACAGGGAATTGGGGGTGGGGATGGGGGGGTGGGGGTGGGGGTATGACTGGACATGGGCTATTGGCAGGGGGGGGGGGGTATGACTGGAAATGGGCTATTGGCAGGGGGGGTGTAGGACTGGAAATGGGCTATTGGCGGGGGGGGGGGAAAAAAAGGAAATGGTCAATTGACGGGGGGGGGGATATTACTGGAAATGCTCAATTGGAGGGGGGGTGTAGGACTGGAAATGGGCTATTGGCGGGGGGGGGGGTTATGACTGGAAATGGGCTATTGGCGGGGGGGTGTAGGACTGGAAATGGGCTATTGGCAGGGGGGGGGTTTATGACTGGAAATGGGCTATGGTGGGGGCTAGGACTGGAAATGGGCAGGTGGGGGTTAGGAAGGACGAGGTGGGCTGATGGGGGGAGTTAGGACTGGTAATGAGCTATGGAGGGGCTGACTGAAATGGGGTAATGGGGGTTAGGGCTGGAAGTGGGCTATTGGCGGGGGGGGGGTTATGACTGGTAATGGGCTATTGGCGGGGGGGGGTGTAGGACTGGAAATGGGCTATTGGCAGGGGGGGGGTTATGACTGGAAATGGGCTATTGGCGGGGGCGTGTAGGACTGGAAATGGGCTATTGGCAGGGGGGGGGTTATGACTGGAAATGGGCAATGGGGGGGGCTAGGACTGGAAATGGGCAGGTGGGGGTTAGGAAGGACGAGGTGGGCTGATGGGGGGAGTTAGGACTGGTAATGAGCTATGGAGGGGCTGAATGAAATGGGGTAATGGGGGTTAGGGCTGGAAGTGGGCTATTGGCAGGGGGGGGGTTATGACTGGTAATGGGCTATGGGGGGGGGGGTAAGACTGAAAATGGGGTGATGGGGGTAAAACTGGAAGTGCGCTATGGGGAGGTTAGGACTGGTAATGGGCTATGGGGGGTCTAGGACTGGTAATGTGCTGGGGGGGTTGCTAGGACTGGAAATGGGCTGAGTGGAAGGGGGCTTGAACTGCAAATGGCTGATGGGGAGGGGGGCTTGGAATGGAAATGGGCTGTGAGGGGAGGGAGCTAGGATTGGAAATGGGCTGATGGGGGGCTAGGATTGGAAATGGGCTGATGGTGAGGCTAGGATAGGACTGGAAATGGACTGATGCAGGGACTAGAAGGGAGCGGATGCTGGGTGGGGCTGGAACTAGAAGGGAGCTGATGTTGGGGGAGGATTAGAATGGGTTGGAGCTGGGAAAGTGAAATGGAGAGGGGAAAAATATTTTGTCTGGGAGAGAAGACAAATCTACAATTGGCCAGGTATTGTGAGAGTAAGTGGGGATTGAGGATGGAGGGGTAAAATTTGAGTGGATGAAATAGGAATGAGGAAAGAGAAAAAGGAGAAAGATTAGTATGTTAAAGCAGATGTAGAGAGAGAATGGGAAAAAAACTAGGAGAGAAGAAAGGGCAAATGGAAGCAGACGATGGAGAGTTAGCAGAAGACATGAAGAAACCAGAAGAAAGTGGCTGGAACAATTGCAACTGAAAAAAATGCACAAAAGGTAGAAAAATATCTCTTTATTTTGAATTTATTAACTGGAATATGTCAGCTCTGGGAAATGTGCATCATTAATGTTTGCGCTTTGTTTAGTACAAGAGGAAATTAATTTATAGTTTTATTTCTACAGTGTTGTTGTACATTCCAAGTTTGGCTTTTGGGGTTCCCAGTTTAATTATTGTCTTCTTGTTTCTAAATCTTTTAGTCTTTCTTTATCCATACTCATTAAAGAGGCATGTTTACTAAAAGTTAGTGTATGGTAACATTATGCAAATATTTATGCAAATGAGGTCCCTTATGCAAATGAGGCCCCGCGTCTTATGCGGCCCCCGGGTTACTTTACAAGTCCTCATTTGGTCCTCAAAGCAATTTGAGTTTGAGACCCCTGGTTTAGAGGGTCCTCCTCGGGGGAGATTTCTTTTCAAGCTTTTCTGCTTGATATGGCAAAGTTACTTGCCATTTCTATACCTGGTAAAGAATCCCTACCGGGGAATTCAGAGACACTACAATTCCCCTGGATTCCAAAGAAGGTGATCATGCTTCCTTTGCATCAGATCTTACAAGATCTACTGTTAAGAATGTGGGAAACTCCTTTAACGGTATCCACACATTCTAAGACACTTGACACTATGTATAAGGTGCCACCTTCTCCAGGTTTTCAAAAGACTCATCTTCCTCATCATTCTATTGTTGTAGAATCAGCAATGAGGTGTATTAAGAGTGCAAAGAAGCACGCTTCTTATCCGCCAGGTCGTGAGTCTAGGACATTAGATGCCTTTGGACGTCGATGCTTCCAGGCATCCATGCTTTCAGCAAGAATTATCTCATATATTTTCTATATGGGATTATCTCTTGAAGAGGTCACAAAGAACTTAGTTTTTGAACCCTTTTCTTCCAGAGCATAAAAGAGCAGACTATTCCTTATTAGTCAAGTCATGCTCAAAATATCTCTAGGTTCCTTAATCATGCTTCCCTGGACTGTTTTGAGTCTATTAGCAGAACCTCTGCTATAGCCATAGGAGCACGACGCATATCCTGGCTCCAAGCTTCAGACTTGGACAGATGGGTTCAGGAAAGGCTGGGAAATACTCCTTGTACTGGTGAAAATCTCTTCAACAAGGAGGCTTTATTTCAAGCTAATCAGTTGAGCACTGATGCTGTTACTTTCAGAGGATTGTCAAAACTTTCCTCTATCCCAGTTTAAAAAAAAAAAAAAAAAATCTCCTAAAAAGCTTTATTTCCCCAAGGGAAAAAAGTTTTATCCATCTTCTACCCATTCTGCAGATGTTTCCAAAGATGGGAAACATCACACCAGGCTAAGAAAATCAAAACCTCAACAGGCTCAGCAAACCCAGCAATCGCAGGGTTTCTGATATTTTATTCACTTTTTCTGTGTGAGGTTTAGAACTTTTGAGCCTACTTCTTTTCAACAGAAGCATCTAAAATTCATCTCATCCATGCTGAGATATCAGTCATACATTGACTCAATCCTCGACTCTGGGCATGAATCTCTTGCTACAAGAGAAATCTATCCTTCTAGCTCTAAGCTATTTATTTTATTTATACAGTTTTGTATACCACCTTATCCTTCAATCAAAGCGGTCACAACACAATTGGGGGATACATTTAACACGCGGGGATATGAGACACATACACTAATACTTACAGGGAACATGGGCAATGGAGGGTTAAGTGGCTTGCCCAAGACCACAAGGAGCATCTGTGGGACTAGAAACCCCAGTCCTTCCGGCCCAAGGTTGCTGTCCTCTAGTGGGATTTGAACCCCGACCTTCCAGCCTGAAGTACCTTGCCCCAACCACTAGGCTACTCCTCCCAAGGACTAAGGATTAAGGGCTATCATACCCTAGAGTTAACAGGTTTCTCCTTTTAAAACAAAAGGAGGACTAACAACTAACAGGGTGAGCTATACCCTTCACCTTGTCAGTTCCCTGTACGAGGATATCTCATACTTTTAACTGCAAGGGGACCCTATCTCTTCAAAGACTTATCAAATTGTAAGTCTTCTCAACTCTGTATTACTTCTATCCCTCTTAGCCCAGACATTCAGTCTCTAAGAGTACTACTAATCAACTGGAGGGCTTATTCTCTAAGCCATAGGATTTTCTTCAATACCTACTCTAGTAAGTAGTTTCCATACAGAGTTTTCTACCCTTTTGCGGTTCATCTTCTCATATTTTTTTTTTTAAGGCAGCTTTTCGGACAGAAATTGGGTATCACTACTCCAAATTATGTCTGTCGGTCCTCTCCAATCTATAGGACCTAACTCTTTATGCTGCCTTAACAGATAATTCCAAAAGAGATCCAGAACTCATTTGGACTATTTATTGTTGCAGGCATCAGGCCTGTCTACTATTCTTAGCCACCTTCAGTTCTCTTTGGCTCCAACAGAATAGATTAGCTTGCACACTGGCAATTCAACAGACAGATCCAAGCAACCTACAACATGCTCTCTGCAATTCTACAACAAAGCTCTGCAACTGTGGACCTTTGCCAGAGAGCCTCAGAGCTACTCCTAATAGGTAGCGGCCAGATAGTTAAGAAGGGTTTCAGCTGGTAGACTCTGCCAGTCATGCTCCTACATGACTGGTTTTTTTCCTACTCTTACCATATTCCTTAAAATTTCCTTTTAAGAAAAGGTAACCAGGGTTTAGACCACGTGAAAGCGTAGAAAATGGCACAATTCCCTGGTTTGTTCCACATCTCACTGGAACTTCCACAACAGGGATGCATTTTTTTCACTGCAGTTGGTCCTTATTCACTACTTTCCTTCTAATTTCCTATACTTCATGGTAGCTTATGTTGAACAAGAGAACGCATGATACTCATATTGCCCTCATAAAGAGGCAAACATGGTATATTGCGTCTTTTTCTCCAGCTACTGTTTGAAATTATAGAAGGATCCAGACTTGCTGTCTTAAGACTAAGGATCTCCTCTGCACTCATTCACTTACGTCTCGAAACCCGGTTATTTCAGGGGCTAGATCTTTTCAAGAAGTCTAGTCCTATCCCTGTAAGTGAAGAACATACCAGCTTCCACGAAACTTTCTCTATAGTTCTTCCATATTTAACCAGACAGATTCTCCATCAATATTCTCAAGTAGGTCTTAATCCTTTTTGTTATTGCGTCAATCTCTATACAACATCTGACTTTGAAAGATTTGTTTACTGTCCATATTAATGCTGCACCAGCATACCATAAAACTCAATGGACAACCAATTTCTATGGTAAATTAGGAAATACCTTCTTTTACCGATACCTTTTAGGTTACGTCACATCAAGCTCTACATGTAAGGTCATCTTCATAAGTGACATCACTTATGAAAGACTTTTACTGATCTTCAAGAAATTGGAGGCTCAACGCCTAGTACAAATGTCTTTGTCTTTCATTGGAATAAAGGGGGTCTTAAAGGCCTATCCCCTTTTTTCTGCAAAGGGTATTTCTGCCTTTTCATCCAAACCAGTCAGATTATCTCCACTCTTTTCTAGGACCTTATTCCGCTGAAGGACAAGAAGTTCAATTTTTTGGACTTTACAGAAGCTTTAGCTATTTCTCAAAAGTCCAACCTCATTGAACTCCCCCAGTACTTTCTTCTGGGGTTAGTTCTGGCCATGAGGGCTTCTCATCTCTTCCTGTATTGCAAAATTTATTTTTTTCCCTCTACTTCACATTGAGGGAATTTCTTTGAGGATAATGTTCTGGCTCTCAACCACAGACCCATATTACCCTCAACAAGTATTTTTGAGTGAGATCCACATTAGAAAATTAGGACTCAATATTTTTCTGATTTATGATTTACACAAGGACTCCCCTCTGGATACCTTGTTTAGTTAAGCTGTTCCACAGCACCTCTTTTTTCTTTTCTAGTTCAACTCCTACCCTCCATCCCTTGGATGCCTGAGGTTTTGAGGGATAAGCATGGCCCATCTTTAGATTTGCAACGTGCTGGGGCCTCATCCAGGCATCTTAGCTTGGGAGTCCCCATATGTGAAGACTCATTCCTGCTTGTTCCTGGAGATAGCACAGTTACTTACCTGTAACAGGTGATCTCTGGGAACAGCAGGAATAAGTCTTCACAACCCATCCACCTCCCCTAGGAGTTGTTCTCTCTCTCTCTCTCTCTTTTTTTCTCTCTAATTTGTCTACTTCCCTCCTTCGGTCTCGGCTACAAACCCAACTGATGAGAGGGAAGTAAATGGGCGGGAAGGCAGCGCGCATGCGCGTGGGATGCTCCCAAAAGCTTTCTTTTTGGACACTGGGGAGCGTTCCTGCGCAGGCTCTGTCGGTACCGACGTACCAATATGTGAAGACTTATTCCTGCTGTTCCCAAAGATCACCTGTTACAGGTAAGTAACTGCTTTATCTACAGATTTATGGCATCATCATGGGTATGGCGGTAGCCCCTAGTGTGGTCAACGTATACGTGGCTAACTTTGAAGATAGATATTTGTATGTTTCCACAATGATTTGTCATCTGGTAAAATGGCTACATTATATATATATATATATATATATATATATATATATATATATATATTTTTTTTTTTTGTCATCTACAATGAAAGAACTAATCTCCAGGAACAAGCAGGAATGCAGTCTTCACATACTGTATGGGTGACGTCTGTACTGACGGAGCCCGCGTGGGAAAGCTTCCAACCATCCAATAGGAAAGCCTTTGGGAGCACGCCGCTGCACCTGCGCATCTGCCTTTCTAACTTCTTTGTTTTCCGTGGAGCCAGCAGGTTGCAAAATCCTGTCACAGCCAAAATACTTCTCGTTTTTGGTATAAAGACTGTGTTCTGCCTTTTCTGTCAACACCAGTCCTGTCAGAATAGACACTGGTCCTGATAACCTCTGCTTTTTTAGTTTTAAAATTTTCTAATTCTTTATTTCTCCAGGAACAAGCAGAAAGTCAGTCCTCACTTATGGGTGACGTCGGCACCGATGGAGCTCGTGCGGAGCAATTCCCCAGCTTTCAAAGAAAGCCTTTGGAATTGCTGCCATGCATGTGTGGTCCTCTTCCAGCCCAAAGGTGCCATCTTGCTCAGTCTCCCTTTTTCCGCGGAGCCCATTGGATGCATGTCCTCGTCCCTCGGAAAAGGTTTTGTTGTTTTGCCTTAACAGGCTCTATTTTCCAGTTGCACCAGTCCTCTACCCATCCTTCCCCTGCTCTACTTTTTTAGAGCTATCGGGGATACTTTTTTCTTCTCATTTTTTCTTTACAGGCTTCACACGCTTTTTCTTCCTCTCACCGCTGGCTGCATGGGTGTTCGACCTTGCAGGGGCCATTTTTGCTGCCATGGCCACTGGCTTCAAAAAATGTGATAGATGTTCTAGGAACATGTCGCTTACAGATACCACAGTTGTTTATGTTTGTTTATTAGTCTTGATATACCGCAGTTCCAAATAGAGCACTGCGGTTTACAAAAGAAAAGTTGTCTGAGGTGCCTCGGAGCCGAGCATGATCCGGAGCTCTCTTCGCTCTGCAAGAAAATGTCCTCTAAGGCCCTGCTCAACCATAAGCAGAAGTCCGAAGATATTTTCCGAAAGGCCACCTCTGAATCCCCGGTGGCACCCTCGGTCATCGCTCCCCCAATGGGGTTTCCCCCCTGCGGCCCCACACTCTCGGCGGCACTCAGACGAGGGATCCCCTGAGGTGGAGCGGCGCAAAAAGAAGGCTTTGAAGTCACTGTCAGGGGCTCCCAACAAGCGCGAGCGCTCCCACGCTCAGTCCCTTAGCCCCCTTCGTCATTCCCGAGAGTCGGACAAGGAGCAGCCCCGCAAGGTACCCCGGACGGAAGCAGAGGCCTCCGGTGAAGGTGCCCGGTCTCCTGAGGGCCGTCCTGGTGAGGACCCCCTCTCCTCCTCGATGCCCAACCCAGTGAACCTGGGATCGGCGTCGCAGGGCCCTACGCCTGCATGGGAGTCCCGCATGCTGGTGCTGGAACCCAGCGTTTCTGCATTCATTGCTTCCCAGCAGGCTCTCACGGCCAGCTTTGCTGACTCATGCCCTGAGACCGTGGGTCCCTCGCGTGGGACACCCAAATCCGTCCAGGAAACCCTCGAGAGCCGTTGGCCTTGTGAGGGTCCTTGATGTCTGTCTCGCTCACCCTCCCCGTTCCTCGGAGCTGAGGTCATCCAGGGCCTCTGGCTTCAAGCGGGCACCGGCCATTGGACAGGGCGATCTGCCTGGCTTGGACTCCTCGACTGATTTCTCGGAGTGGGAGTCTGATGGGGACATCTCCCAGGAAACCTGTACCCACTGGGATCTTCCGTCGGACCCCTCACTGCTCGCATTCCAGTGGTGTTTACCTTCTGAGGATACCTCCTTTCTGGTGTTCATTCGGGATATGGCATGGGCCCTTAATTTGGCCACCCAGGCCGAGGAGGACCCTCGTGCTGAATAATGCGACATTCTTCAGTACGAGTCCCCCGCCCAGGGAATCCTTCACTGTGCCTGTATCTCCTATTCTATCTCGGCTGCTGCTCCACGTGTGGGCGACCTCCGCCTTGGTCCCTGTCGTGAGCAAGGTCCTTGACATGATGTACAAGGTGCAATGTGGGCCAGGCTTCCGAAAGACCCAACTCCCACACACCTCGATGGTGGTGGAATCGGCCATGAGGAAACAAAAGAGCCCGAAATCGCACTCATCGGTTCCACCCGGCAGAGAGTCACGAGCCCTTGATGCCCTGGGCCGCAAGGCCTACCAGGGCTCTGCTCTTTAGTCGCATCCAAGCATACCAACTATACATCGGAATGTTCTTGCGCGATTTGACGAAGGAACTCGTAGGTTTCTCCGCAGGCCTCAAGGGAGAGCCCCTCAATAGATTTGGTGGTTGAAGTCTTCTCCCGAGCCTCCTATAATGGGTTCGAGACATCGGCTCGGTTGATGGCTGTGGGCATTGGGGCCCACCGCCAGGCATGGCTCCAGTCATCGGACTTGGAGCAATGGGTGCAGGAGAAACTCCTGATGTGCCCTGCCCTGGCGAGCAGCTCTTCGGCAAGCCGATGAAGGATAAGGCCGCAGAAATAGAGACTGAGTTAGTCACCAGAGCCCATCTCTCACGCAAAGCCTCCACTCTGCCTTGAAAGAAGCAGCCATCCAAGAAGCTCTTCTTCCCTAGAAAGGGCCTCCAGTACTGGTGCTATCCGCCATATCTGGCTACCCCCACGCCGACCACTCTGGTGCAGGGAAAATCTGGTCAAGGGTATCTGGTCAAGCGGAAGGGGCCGAAGGCCCAGACACGGATTTCCCCCACAACCCACTCAGGGGTTTTGAAGCTATCAGCGTAGCCCCCTCGCCCTCCGGCGACGCAGCAGCCGGTGGGGGGGGGGGGGGGGCATCTGTCCCACTTTGTTCCGTCGTGGGTCTCCATCACCTTGGATACCTGGGGTTCTCCAAGTCATCCAGGAGGGCTATTGCCTTCACTTTGACAGGCTTCCATCTCCTTTCTGCCCGACGGAACCTCCTTTACTCCCCGCGCACCAGCTTCTGCTGCAGCAGGAATTGCATTCTCTCCTTTCCGAATGGGCAGTCGAGAAGGTTCCTCTGCACCTTCAAGGTTGGGGCTTCTATTCTCGGTGCTTCCTCGTCCCAAAAAAGACGGGGGGGGGGGGGGGGGGGAAATGTTTGGCCTATCCTCAACCTCCGCAGGTTAAATAAGTTCCTGATGTGGGAGAAATTCAAGATGCTATCTCTTGGTGTTCTGCTTCCCTTCCTCCAGCAGGGCGACTGGCTATACTCCTTGGATCTAAAGGATGCTTTTGCCCACATCTTAATCCACCTCCAACACAGACAGTACCTGCGCTTCAGGGTGCAGGGAGAGCACTTCCAGTACAAGGTGCTCCCCTTTGGCCTCGCGTCTGCCCCGTGAGTCTTCACAAAGTGCCTCGTCATTGTCGCCGCTCACCTTTGGCGTCAGGGTGTGCCGATCTTTCCCTACCTCGACGACTGGCTTGTTATGGACTCCTCGGTCGAGGAGGCTCGGCGATCATTGTCGCGCACCATCCTCTTCTTGGAGAGTTTGGGGTTCTTGGTCAACTACCCAAAGTCTCATCTCAAGCCGATGCAGGCTCTCTAGTTTATCGGGGCGCGTCTCGATACTCAGCAGGCGACCGCCTTCTTACCGGTGGATCGTGCCACCCGCCTCTGAGCTCTGGCGGCTTGCGTCCAAAGCGCTCCCCAGGTCACTACTCGGACCATGCTACGTCTCCTGGGCCACATAGCCTCGACCATGCATGTGGTCCCCCACGCCCGCCTGCACATGCGGATGGCTCAGTGGCTTAGAGCCAGCCCCTCAGACACCTCAGGGACCCCGTCAAGGTCCTCCCCGTCCTCCGCTTGTCCCTGAGCTGGTGGCAAAACCCCCGCAACCTTCTGCAGGGATTGCCCTTCCAGGCCCCGCAGCACGATGAGTTGCTAATGACAGGTGCTTTCCTGTTAGAGTGGGGAGCCCACTAAGGGCCACTATGCACCCAGGGGCAATGGTTGCCTGAGGAGTCTCAGCAGGAAATAAACTTGCTCGAACTCAAGGCAATTTGGTGTGCCCTGAGGGCCTTCCAGGAACATTTCAGCGGGAGGTCGGTTCTCATGCAGACCGACAACCGTGTGGCGATGTTCTACATCAACAAGGAGGGAGGAACGGGATCGCGCTCCCTCTGCCGGGAAGCGGTCCTCATCTGCTCTTTCGCTGTTCCGAGGATGTCCCTCAAGGCGACCTACCTCCCGGGTCAGGAGTATGGTCTGGTGGACAGACTCAACAGAATCCTCCGCCCCCATGAATGACGGCTGGATCCCAGAGTAGCAGACTGGCTTTTTCTCCGCTGGGGGATGCTGGCGATAGACCTCTTCGCCAGCCTCCAGAACGGTCAGCTCCCCCGCTTTTGTGGGCTGGTGCCGCATCCGAGCAGGGAGACCTCTGATGCATTTCTCCTGGACTGGTCATCCAGCCTACTGTATGCATTCCCTTCCCCCTCATTGCGAGGACCCTTTTCAAGGCTCAGTGGGACAGGGCATCGTTGATTCTCATGGCCTCCTCGTGGCCTCGGCAGCCTTGGTTCCCGCTTCTGCTCCGGCTGTCGACAGAGTCTCCTGATACCCTGGGCTCTGCCCCGGGTCTGCTGACACAGGAAGAGGGTCGCATGCTGCACCCACACCTAACCTCCCTATCCCTCATGGCTTGGCGGCTGAACGGGTCTCCCTAACCTCTCTGGCCCTTCTGGAGGAGGACGAGGAAGTCCTCCTTGCCTCGAGGAAGGACTCCACTAGACGAGCCTATGCCTTTAAGTGGAGACGCTTCTCCGTCTGGTGCTCGGAGTGCCAGATCGACCCCTTCTCGTGCCCCGTTCAATGGGTCCTCCAGTACCTCCTCCATCTCTCGAGGGAAGGGCTGAAGTTGAACTCTGTCAGGGTACACTTGAGCGCCATCTCGGCGAATCACCTCCCCATCGAGGGAAAACGCCTCTCGGAGCAGCCGTTAGTCTCTCGCTTTATGCGGGGTCTCTTGCTTTCCAAGCCACCCATCTGCCCTCCCCCAGCAGAATGGGACCTGAATGTGGTGCTCATGCAGCTCACCCATTCACCTTTCGAGCCAATGGCGAATTGCACGCTCCGGCACCTGCATTTTGTTAGAAATTGTGCTATGGGTCTCTCTTATTTTTGAACATCTATTTTGCGTCCTGTGAAACCCCTCCTCCAACAGTAGGTAAAGAGCAGAACTAGGACATTCACCAAAGAATCCAACATACAAGAAAAAAAGATCCGATTTCAGAGTCATCTTGTTAACAGCCTCTCCAGTACCAAGGAGATTGTAAACTAAGACAAAACCCGACAAAGTCACTGAAGACCTATAATGCAAATCTACCATATCATGGAGTGGAGGAGTAGCCTAGTAGTTAGAGCACTAGATTGGTAACTAAGAGACCAGGGTTTGATTCCCACTAGCACTCTCTGTGGCCTTGGTCAAGTGACTTAACCCTCCATTGCCTCGGAAGAAAAGCCTGGCAATCTACTTCTGGTCACACTGCCAAGAAAACCCAGAAATTGCTGGGTCATCAGGAGTAGGCACTGACTCAAAGGCACACATTGCATACCATATCATAATGACACCAGCTTCTAAAATTAAAACAAGGGGCCTACCCAAAAAGAGTAGCACCATAAATATTGCAATGGACCTTAGAACATTCTTAGACCTAATCAAAAAACTGAACAAGCCAAATTACTACAGATCCTACATAGAAACACCATGCTAACAGAACACTTGGTCTCAGTTACATGTCAGAACCCAGTTGGACTCTTACAGAGTACAGAATAAATAATAACAAATTCAAAGTAGAAATATGTAGAGAAAATTAAATTCAAGCTCCGACAAACCAGGCTCTGCATGCAGTGCAGCACAAAAAATAGAGAAGGCAGGCGACACTTGATTTCACCTTTGAGCAGTAGCATTTATTTATTTAACAATTTTTCTATACCGCCTTATCTTAAAATCAAGGCGGTTTGCAATGAACTTCAATTTACAGAGCACTTTCAATAATAACAAGCTTTATCCCAATATATAAAAACTTCCTTAGCAAACATAGGGAGGGGGAGAACTGGGAATGATAAAGTATAACTTATGTACAATGTGATGTGTATGTAGGAGTTCATGAAGGAGAGCCTCAGGTTTCATTGAAGTGCTCGATGAATAGAAAGGTCTTGAGCTGTTTCTGGAATTTCTTAATGTCTGTGGTGATTCTCATTTTCTCTGGAAGAATGTTCCAGATAGATGGAGCGGCAAGCGAGAGGGCCCTCTTGGATGTGGTTTTGTTTGGCTTTTGCAAACAGGTTGGGTGTTGGTATGGTATTGATGTTGCTGCTTCTCTCAGGTCTGTTAGGTTTGGTACAGATGAGATCGACCTCCATAGCCCCGGAGGGCAGCTAGATGTCTCCCAATAAGCCTGTCATCGTAGAGTCCCTGCCAGAGGTGCCATCACCAGTGGCCAAGGTCGCAATTCTGGCCTCCGTCCCCTCTGAGGTGGCAGTACTGGAGAAATGCCTTAAAGCCCTTGCGGCTCAAATGGTGGTGGTCTTGGCCCTGTGGTATACGGGCTCTTTGAAGTCTTTGGCATAGTCACCGCACTTCGTCCAGCCATGCATTGCCACTCGAGATAGGCGTATCAGGCGGGAGATTGGAATTAACATGGTTTTCCTTGGTGATCTCCTTATCTAGCATATTAGGATCCGATGTTATGGGGCACCCATGCTCCCGCTTGGAGTGCCATGAGTCCCACCGATGCCTGTCCTTTTTGCATGACTGGAGCAGGTGACGGGAGGAAACCCAACACTACCTCAGTTTCCTCTCTGATCCATGTCTGTTTGCTGGGAAACAGAGGAGGACTTTGTGTCCTTGGACAGGAGGTCACTGGATCTCCCCTCTGACTCTGTATCACCCCTTCTGTATCACTCCTCTGTATGAGCTGCGCAATTCATCCCCGGAGGACATGTTCTTCCAGGATTTTTTGCGGGACATGGCCAAGGCCATACTCTTCTCCTTTGGCAGTGGAAGATGAGCCAAGAGTGGAGGAGCTCAAGCTTATATATTGTGGTAACTTGCTGTACCGTGTTCTCCCTTTCTCTGTTCTGTTTGACTGTCTCTGTCCTCTATTCTTTCCTATCATATAAATGGCGTTCTTTTCTTATTTCCTCAAATGATATAGTATTGTAAACCGCTCTAATGCCTTCTGGCCTGAGCGGTATATCAAATTTAAAATAAACATAAATAAACATACCCCTCTGCAGCTGTGCACCACACCCTGCAGTGATTGCTGTTGAGGCTGTGGGAGAACCCCTCATGGTTCCTGCTATCAGCCGGTGGCTGGACTCGATGTACCAGAAGGTGCTGGCCTTTGAGAAGCCCTAGTTATCACACAACTCCACCATGGTAGAATCTGCCTTGAAACATGAAAAGAGCACCAAAATGCATTCCTTGGTGCCCCCAAAGGAGGGAGGTGAGAACCCTGGATTCCTTTGGGAGGAGATGCTACCAGGGGTCCATGCTGGTGGCTAGGATCCTTTCCTACCAGCTGTATATTGGTATATTCCTGAAGGACATCGTTGGACCTGGCAGACTTTGCCTTCCATGTCCCTACTGACTGCCTCGACTCCTTCAGAGCCCTGATAGGCCACTGCAAGAAGTGGTGCGAACCACTTACAATGCCTTAGTCTGCTTGTAGAGTGGCCGTGGTGGGCATTTGTGTTTGGCGGCTGACCTGGCTCCAGTCCTCCGAACTAGAGCAGTGGGACCAGGACAAGCTGGCTAATGTTCCCTGCCGAAGGGAGAATCTCTTCGGGGAAACCAGTCAAGGAGAAAGCAGGGGAGCATGTGACGCTCTCCTTGCTCTCGAGAAAGACCACTGATCCTTCACACAAGAAGTACCAGTGCAAAAAAAGGCTTTCTACCCACATCTGTACCGGTACTTCCTGGGCCCTCAGAGTGCCCCTTGCCAGCAACAGAGGGAAAAGCCTTAAAAGGCCAAGCTAGCCCTGCAACCCAAGCTGGGGGCAGAATTTTGACTGGTTCCTCAGGAGCATAGCCAACTGACCATTGTCCATCAGGGTTCCTCCGCAGGTAGGAGTCGACTCATTCATTTGGTCCATTGGTGGCCCCTTATCACCTCAGGCTCCTGGGTGCTGCAGCAGCTTACCCAGTTGCCGCCTCCTTTCATCCAGGGGCAGAGTACCTGCACCAAAGTCTGCACCGAAGTCTTTTGCAGGAGGAGGTCTCTGCTCTTCTTCTGGCTGACCTCGACATCAAGCCGGTTCCACCGGCTGAGGTTGGTATGAGGTTCTACTCCAGGGACTTCCTGGTCCCCAAAAAGACAGGAGGGTTCTGATCCATTCTTGACCGCTGGATCCTCAACTGTTTTTTGGTGCGCAAACGGTTCATGATGGTCTTGCTGGGGACGCTGCTCCCTTACCTCCTAAATGGTGACTGGCTATGCTCCTTGGATCTCAAGGATGCATGCACACACATCACGATCCGCTCAAGTGACAGAAAATACCTCAGGTTTGTGCTGTGAGATTAGCACTGTCAGTACTGGGTTCTCCCCTTTGGGTTGGTTACAGCACCCTGGGTCTTCATCAAGTGTCTTGCAGTAATGGCCACCTACCTCCAAATCATGAGGATCTTCATCTTCCCCTATATAGACAACTGGCTCTTCAAGGGTCCTACTCTGGATGCTGTCTGACAGTCTGCCCATCTCACCATGCAGGTTATTGAGCAGCTGGGGTTCATTGTCAAATACCCCAAGCTCCATCTTGGCTGGAGTTCATCTGGGCCCTCCTTGATACCACTCGTGCTTGGGAATTCCTGCCAATGGACCACATGCAGCGGCTAACAGAAGTTGTTGATTACATCTGTGCCGCACGATGGCCTGGGGGATGCTGAAAGTGTTTGGCCATATGGCCTCCATGTTGCACATTACCCCCGGTCCATCTTTTTATGCAACAAATGCATTGGACCCTCCGTACGCAATTGAAGCAGGCCATGGGCTGCCTCTGGGGTGGCGGTCACTGCTCCCTCAAATGGTGGTTGGAGCCGCTACACTTTCTTAGGGGCGTCCCATTCTAAGCGCCCCCCCCCCCCACAGGACGTTGACGACCACGTCTAAGCTTGAGTGGGGGGGGCCTATTTGGACAGCCTGCACATGCACATGTAGTCTGAGCAAGAGAACTGGCACCAGATCAACTTTCTCAAGTTGCAGGCCATAGCAAGTGCCCTTTGGGCTTTCTGGGCACTCCTCACGAATCAGGTTATCCTAATCCAAATAGACAACTGGGTGGCGATGTTCTCTGTGAACAAGCAGGGTGACACGGGCTTGTACCACCTCTGCCAGGAAGCAGTCCATTTGTGGAAGTTTGCTCTGGCCGGCAGAATGAACTGTGGGTGACCTATCTCCCCGGCGATCTCAGCTTTCTGGCGGATCAGCTGATCAGAATTCTCCAACTGCACAAGTGGCCCCTCCACAGAGATGTGGTTGACAAGATCTTTCGGGAGTGGGGTATCCCCATGATAAATCTCTTAACAATTCCACAGAATGCCCAGGTGGTTCGGTTCTGGTCCAGGAGGTCATCCAGCAACTAGCTGGCCTCCGATGCCTTTCTCCTCCACTGGGGTGTGGGTCCGCTTTCTGATTTTCCCCCGATCTCACTCGTGGCACAAACTCTGCTGAAACTTCAGGCTGACAGGAGCATCATGATCCTCATTGCCCCATACTAGCCTCGGCAGCCATGGTTCCCCCTCTGCTTCAGCTCTTTCAGAGGGCGCATCTCCACCTGAGCTCTGCCCCAGACCTCATCTCCCAGGATGGCAGGACCCTGCTACATCCCAGTGTCTACTCCTTGGCCCTCGCAGCCTGGATACTGAGTGGGTAGTCATTTCGGATTTCAGTTTGCCTGAGAATGTCATGAACATAGTCCTGGCTTTGCTTTAGGACTCGGTGCTGGCCTTATATGTTCAAGTGGTGGAGGTTCACCACCTGGTGTGCGGAGAGGGCACTGGATCCCTTTTCCTGCAAGGTGAATCAGTTGCTGGAGTATCTCCTGCACCTCTCAGACTCTGGCCTTAAATCAAACTCTCAGTCAATAACACGTGGTAGTTAAATTAAAGGATACTTTTATTCAATAATTCAAAAACCTGAGAGCCCGACACAGGCCGTGTTTCGTTTTTTACTTCCTCAGACAATGGATGGCAGTTTCTTTTGACTAAAGATCTCCTGAAATTTGTGTTTAAAAGGCGTCTATTCGGCTCTCGCAAAGAATCAGTTTTGAGCCGTGTTCATCGAACATACAAACGGCAAACCTGAATCCCCTGAGGAAGTAAAAAACGAAACAAGGCCTGTGTCGGGCTCTCAGGTTTTTGAATTATTGAATAAAAGTATCCTTTCGATTTAACTACCACGTGTTATTGACTGGGTGTCTCTTGAGCAACATGGTGTGGTGCTCTTCTTGGTGGACCTTAAGTCAAACTCTGTCAGAGTTCACCTCAGTGCGATTAGGGCCTACCATTGTAGCTTGGCAGGCAGGCCCATTTCAGCACACGCTCTGGTGGCTCACTTTGTGCGGGGCTTGCTCCTTTCCAAGCCTCCTCTCAGACCCCCTGTGGTAGCTTGGGATTTCAATGTGGTCCTTGGTCAGCTCATGCAGGCTCCTTTTGAGCTGCTTGACTCTTGCCCTCTGAAGTTCTTGACCTTGGAAGGTCCTGTTTCTGGTGGCAGTCACATCTGCAAGCCGCATCAGTGAGTTTCAAGCCTTGGTAGCTCACCTGCCTTATACCAGATTCCACCAGAATAAGGTAGTCTTATGAACACACCCATGTTTTCTGCCAAAGGTGGCCTCCGCATTCCACCTCAATCAATTGTTCTGCCAACATTCTTCCTGAGGCTGCACGCCAACTGGGGTGAGGCGGGGTTGCACACACTGGACTGCAAGCGTGCCTTGCCATTCTATCTTGAGCATATGAAGACTCACCGACGGTCCACCCAGCTCTGTCATTTTTGAGCTCAGTAAGCTGGGTGCTACTCTCAAAATGCACATTAATCCCTGTGGCTAGCTGTCTGCAGTTTTCTGGCACATTCCCAGGCAGGCTTGAGCCTTCATGGTCAAGTTATGGCTCACAGAGTCCGAGCCATGGTCACATCAGTCGCTAACCTGTGCTTGCTCTCAATGGAGGAAATTTTCAAGGCTGTTACATGGTCTTTGGTGTACATGTTCACAGCCCATTACTGCCTGGATGGGGATTCCTGATGGACAGCTACTTTGGGTCCAGCTTCTGCCCACTGGCCCTTCTGTCCATCCAGGCTATCTATAATTGTATGAGTGAACTCGGTACTGCTGTATACTGAGGATGCAGAACCTGTGGAGTCCCTAGAGAGACTACCTATACTGTTCTTTCTGTTCTCCAGTTTTGTTGCTCCTTCTGGGCTTTAACTCCTTGGTTTTTGGTAGCCTGTAGCTTGGGAGTCCCATAATGAGGACTTACTTCCTGATTGTCCAGTGAGAAAGTGTAGTTACTCACTTGTAGCAGGTGTTCTCTGTGGATAGCAGGAATACAGTAAGTCCTCACAACCCTCCTACCTTCCCAAGAGTTGCTTCTTTGGGCTACTGCTTTGAGATCTGTGTTCATTAAACTTGATTAACCGCCCTTCACTGGAGAAGATGTGCTAAGGCAGGCGGGGAAGCAGGCATGCATGCACTGTGCAGCTCCCAAAAGCTTCCAATGGAAGGTAGGGAGTGTTCCACATGGGGCTCCGTTGCTGATGTCATCAATACGTGAGGACTTATTCCTGTTGTCCACGGAGAACATTTGCTACAGGTGAGTAACTATGCTTTAACTTTGCATACAGTTTGTAAAAATGTATATACTCTGGCTCCATTTAGATATGCCATTGAAGTGTCCTGTTGTCTAATTTTATTTGCAGGAGTGATTATCATTAGTTCTTGAAGTTTTTATATAGGTAACATTGAAAACAGTTTTTTTTTTAAATTTGTAGGATGCTAAATTAAAGCTCTTTGTTGAATGTATCTGTTTTTCTGCAGTTTTGTGTCTCTGAATTCTAGGTTTTTATCTAACATGGATTTTAGGCTTCACATTATCTTCAAATAATTTAAGGAGCGTGCATACATTGTTAAAGCTTATTGTAAATATGTTTTAATTGTAAACCGCATAGGTACTTTTATTGGAATGCAGCATGTCAAATAAACTTAACCTTGAAATATGTGCTTTTGTTTTCTGCAAAATCTTCAGATTTTCTGAAACTATGTAAGAAGCAAATGTTGTATACCTTTTGCCATTCCAGGTGGAGGCCTAATTCTTTATTTTATATTACCGCTTCATTTTCTCTTTTTATGCAGATTTAAAGAGAGAAGCAAGTATTTGTCACATGCTGAAGCATCCACACATTGTGGAACTTTTGGAGACCTACAGCTCAGATGGGATGCTTTATATGGTCTTTGAATTGTAAGTTGTATTTCTAATCCTTCAGCATATTTCAGCTGTTAATGAAAAGTAATGTGGTAGATTTGAATATTTCAACTGGTGCTCATGATTTATGCTTGCTGGAGTAGTAAGAAGAAAACTAAGGATGCTGTTTTTAAGGCATTTTCTGTTTTCCGGCATTGATAGGTGACATGGATTCAAATGTATTCTTTTGACACTGCATTCTATAGCTGTGAAAGTTGTTTCTTCCCTTTTCTCCTACCTCTTCCTTTCTTTTTCTCTTGCTTACATTTTGTATTCAGGTTTGAGCAGTTATAAGGGGAGCAAAGTTCCTTGCTCAGATCACTTTGTATTGGCAAACGCAGATTACAGATGACTACCAAAAATCTATCCTCGTTCCCCTGAAAAAAAAGATAGTGTTGCCTTTTTTTGTGACCAGTGCAGTCAAAAAAAAGTTCATCTTGCCTCAGCTGGTCTGCCCTCTTGAGCACACCTAAAATGCAGGTGCATACATATCTAGAAGATATTAGTGTAAGCTGAAGGAAGTGCCTTGAAGTAGCTGTTTTAAACCATATACTCCTATCTAGCTGCAGTGCCTTAGTTCTTAAGTAATATGCCATGAAGTATCAGAGCTAGGTAATTGAGAACAAACTTCTGCAGAGTAGTGACCTCTTGTGGACATCCTGTTACTGTTCTAAGTTAATGTTTAATTTTTGCATACCATAAGTAAGAGTTAGTCCTACATAAAGTAATCATGTGCAGCAGCCAAATAATAAAGCTCTATTTAAAAAAATTATACATTTTCTTTTTTAATAAAGGTCCAGTATTCATGACAAAAAGTTATACATATAAGCTTTTTAAACATGAGGTATCTCGTCATAAAAATAGCATCTGTGTATGTACTTCAGTCTAAAAAGAAAACTGTATGTAAGTCTGTCTGTGCTATTGATATACCACACCAGGACCTTTGAAGAGCAGGATTTTCTTTAGTCTCTTCCAGTTAAGTACAGGGATGTAAAACTGAATTCTCCGTCGACAGGCAGGATAATATTGGGCACACAAGTGGATGATGTCATCAGACAATGTCAAGATGGAATAGCTCTCAGTGCTCCGAAAAACCTGAGCATGCTTGGTGGTTTCCATGCAGATGCTTACTGAGTGAGTCTTATTATTTTTTTCTGTCCACTCTTCAATGGAAATAAATTTGGCTCTCCATCAAGTAGCTGACCTATGGAAAGTAAGGAGACTAAAAGAAGGAAAAGAGATAAAAGGTCACCACCCTCAAGAGAGAGAACTAATCACCTACAAAAAGGTTTTAATTGAAGATAGAAGTAAGAGCACATCCCCTTTGGGAACAGAGTTAAGTAAAGTATGTGTTATGGTGCCAAAGGACCACAGCATCGAAAAGCACAGTGACATTAGCAACCTGTTCCATAGTGCTAATAAGCATTCCATAACATCAGTGCCAAGGCTCCTATGGTACCATTGAATCATGCTGCAAAGGATACTATGAAATAATTAAGACTGTGATCTTCGCCAAAGGGTCAACATGATGTAATAAAAAAAAATCAGATTGAATCTCAACACATGAAAATGTTTAATTTTTGTTGGACACCCTCTTAAATTCACCCAGTAGCTAAAGTCGATAATGCATACTGGGTCACCAAGAGTCCTTTTTACTGAAAACTAATTACATTTAAAAACAGTCCATTTCTCTTCTTTACTCATTAATCTATTGAAAAAAATTTTTTTTTCAAAAAGTATCATTCACATAATTGTTCTTTCAAAAAATTAAAGTAGCCGAACTTGACAGTGCAGCAGGCAAACAATATATCCAATAGGGTGTATCAATTTTGGAGATGTCATAATTGTAAAAAGCACTAGTGAAAAAATGGTAGTTTCATGTGGCAAATCATCTAGTTTTAAATTTTGTGTAATATGTTATTTACCTACCTGTAATTTCTAGGAAATTACGCAAAAATACACAAATTACTGAAATATGTTTAAGTGCTCTAAGATTCATGAGAATATGGATTTCCAAGCATAATCTGAAAGGAAAGAACCTGAAAAACTTAAGAATGATTGTAGAGTTCTGTGTTGGGGTTTACATGGTGAACTGGTTCAGTATAAAAATAAATAGCAATTCCTGATTGTGTCCCCCATCTAGTCCCGGAACCTCTGGGTTGCCCATCTTATCTAGCAGCTTGGAGACTGAGAAACTCCCACTTTTGTGACATCATGAGTATATCTCTCCGGTGTCTGCCTCCAATCATCAGTTACCTCAGTCTCCAAGCAGCTGGATACATGGGAGCCCGGGGGTCCGGGCTCACTAGAGAAACAATTTGAGAATTTGGTCTAGTTATTTGATTTAGTGGGAGTAGTTTAGTTCCAGGATCTCCCTTTGCCTCAGGTCTGTGGCTTTCTTTCTCAGCACAGGTCAGCTTCTTTCTTTCTGGCTCTCTCTACTCGTCCCTCCCTACCCCTCTTCTCTTCTCTATCTCCCTGCTGATTCTTTGGAGAGTGGGGGGTTCCGGCCCATTCAGACACCGGCTGTGAGAGGGCACGGTCTGTCTGCAGCAGCTGCCTAGTCTCTGCTTCACGAACTGCTGCGCACGGAGTTGAGCCGACGCCACACAGAAGTCTTGCCTGCTTGTGCGTCTGGCGGCTCTCTCCGGTGCACGCGGCCGGCGGCTTGATTTCCAGCATCGGGGGTGTCTCTCGGGCCTGCGGCGTCTCGAGCGCTCCTGGTGTCAGTGGTCGCAGCCTTCCTTTCTGCGCACTTCCTCCTCGTGTTTGCAGGCCAGAGGTAAGTGTTGCAGCGGGTTTGCTTCCCCTCAGCGCGTTTTCGCGCGCTTTTGCACCGATCGGCCCTGCTGCGTGGTGGCGGCGTGCCGACCCTTCAGGCCTACAGCACGGGTATTTCGGGGACTTCAGCAGGCGGTTAAGTGCCTCAGCGATTCTCCTCGCATTAAAAAAAAAAAAGTAACAGACACCAAACATTAAAGGGGGGCTATTGCTTTATCTCTGCTTCCCATGTAGGTCAGCTTTAAGGGGGAGTGTACGGCTGATTAGCTTTTGGCAGCCCGTTTGGGAGATCTCTGCCTTTCTGAATTAGAGTTTCTGTTCTAGGCAGTCTCTTTGACAGTGTCCTTACCGTCATGCCTTCCAAGTCCCTGTGCTTAGTGTGTGGGACGCGGAAGACATCTACTGGAGTCTGCAAGTCTTGTATGGGTGACTCCGGGGAGCCGTCTTCGGAACAGGCGCAGCAGGAGTCAGTCCCGGCATCAGCTTCTGACGTTTCCCCCTCAGTGGGGCAGGAAGTTTCCCAATTAGAGTCAGTTGCAGGCCCTTCCACCAGCTCATCCGCTCCCTCTTCTTTGCCGGCGTTGCCTGTAGAGCTGTCCTCTATTTTTTCTCAGCAGTTTGTAGCTCTCCTTCAACAATCAGTCTTTGGAGGCTCTCTGCAGCAGCAGCCGCCAAAGGGCGGCGCACGTAAGCGCCCTCCTTCTCCTCGGGAGGACTGCGCTCCGGTAGGGGGTAAGAAACCTCGGGGAGAAGGTGAGCTGTGTGTGCAGTCGGGGGCTTCAGAGGACCCTCTTTCGGATGAGGAGTCTCAGATTCTACAGTTGGATGAGGAGCTAGAGGAAGGAGAGATCTCGGAGAGGGAGGACCAGTCCCGGATTGTGAGGGTCTTCTGGAGGGATGAGCTTCCAGCCCTCATTGTAGAGACGCTTAAAGCGCTCAATATGCCGGTCCCAGGGACCTCAGCAGATGAGTCCTTGGAAGATCCTTTGTTGCAGGTGTTTCGGAAGACTCAACGAGCGTTCCCAGTACACAGTCTTCCAGGAGATGATTCAGGAGGAGTGGAATCTCCCAGAGGCACCGCTAAAAGGCTCCCGAGTTATGGGGCGTTTGTATCCATTGTTAGACCAGGATAGAGAGGTATTTAAATTACCTAAGGTGGATGCGGCCGTCTCGGCGGTAACCAAGAAAACGACCATTCCCGTAGAAGGCAGTGCGGCCCTTAAAGATGGGCAAGATAGGAAGTTGGATGCTTTATTGCGGCAGGTTTTCGAGGTCAATGCCATTTCGCTCCAGGCGGCTATTTGTGGCGCGTGGGTGGCTAGAGCCTGCCTGCGGTGGTCCCAGCGGGTGCAGGAGGGTCAACCCAGTGCGTTGGCAGAGGAGGCTGCCCGTCTGGAGTCTGGGGCGGCCTACTTGGCGGATGTTCAGTATGATCTCATGCGCGGTCTTTCCAAAAGTATGGCCTCATCTGTCGCAGTGCGCCGCTATTTGTGGCTCCGAAATTGGTTGGCGGATAACTCCTCTAAAGCTAGATTAAGTAAACTTCCCTTTAAGGGTCGTCTACTTTTCGGTGAGGACTTAGAGAAGCTGGTTAAGGACCTCGGTGAGTCCAAAGGTGGACGGTTACCGGAGGATAAGCCTAAGGTGGCCCGTGGGCAATTGCGCGATTCTCGCTGTTTTCGCTCCCAATGATTTTTTTCGAGTCAGCGAGGCCGTTTCCCCAACAGGACACAGGGATTTCGTGGGTTTCGAGGAGCGGGAAGGGGGTTCGGTGCCTCTTCTTCTACCTCGAATACCTTCAAGAAGCAGCAATGAAGCGAGGAGGGCCCAGACTCCCCTCATCCCTGTGGGGGGGCGTTTGCAGGAATTTTATCCTGCCTGGGCCCAAATCACTTCAGATCAGTGGGTCCTGGAGGTCATTCGAGAGGGCTATGCCCTGGAGTTCCTCCGTCCGGTGCGGGACGCTTTTGTTCAGTCTCCAGGTCGGTCCGTGGCGAAACGCGTGGCGCTTCAGGAGACGGTACAAAAGTTACTCGACCTCCGGGCCATCGTCCCAGTACCTTCAGACCAGTGCGGATGCGGTCGTTACTCCATCTATTTCGTGGTTCCGAAAAAGGACAGGGGGAGTGCGTCCCATTCTAGATCTCAAAGGTGTCAACCGCTGTCTTCGGGTGTCTCATTTTCACATGGAAACCCTGCGATCCGTCATTGTGGCGGTTCAGCGCGGAGAGTTCCTCACGTCGCTGGACCTCTCGGAGGCTTATCTGCATATTCCCATCAGACCGGATCATTACCAATTCCTCCGGTTTGCAGTTCCGTTCGGTCATTATCAATTTCAAGCATTGCCCTTCGGGCTTGCCACGGCTCCGAGGGTTTTCACCAAAGTCATGGTAGTGGTGGCGGCGGCTCTGCGCAAGGAGGGGCATCCTCGTTCACCCTTACCTAGACGACTGGCTGATCCGGGCGAAATCTCACGCCGAGAGCGAGAAAGCGACAGCCAGGGTAGTCTCGTTCCTGGAAAGTCTGGGGTGGATAGTCAATGTGGCGAAGAGTCACTTGCGCCCTTCTCAGAACTTGGACTATCTCGGAGCGCGTTTCGACACCCAGTTAGGCAGAGTGTTCCTCACGGCGCAAAGAGCTCAGCACCTACGCGCTCTGGTGGAGAGGTTCCGGCAGCGCAGGGCTCCCTCGGCTTGGCATTACCTGCAAGTGTTGGGCACCATGGCGGCGTCCATCGAGACGGTGCCGTGGGCTCGAGCTCATATGAGACCATTGCAGCGAGCATTGCTACGTCGGTGGTCGCATCAGCGGGATCCTCTGTCCCGGAGACTAGTTTGCCCGGCGGAAGTCCTTCAGGATCTGCTCTGGTGGCTGCTTCCTGAGTCATTGGAGCGGGGAAAGTCCCTGGTGGCGCCGAACTGGGTGGCGGTAATGACGGATGCCAGTCTGTTAGGCTGGGGCGCTCATTGTCAGGGCAGTTTCGTTCAAGGTCGGTGGAATCCCCAGGAAGCAACGTGGCCGATCAACCGACTCGAGCTGAGGGCGGCGAGTCTGGCCCTGCAGGGGTTTCGTCTCTTGATTGCCGGAAAGGAGGTCTGGGTGTTGTCCGACAACGTGATAGCGGTGGCCTATATCAACAAGCAGGGCGGCACCAGCAGTGTCGCATTAGAGTCCGAAGCCGCAGCCCTGTGTGTCTGGGCAGAAATGAATCTCTCCGACTTGTCGGCGGCACATATTGCAGGGGTGGACAATGTGAAAGCCGATTTCCTCAGTCGGGTGCGCGTGGACCCGGGGGAATGGGTCCTTCATCCCGAGGTCTTCAACATGATAGCTCGACGATGGGGCTCCCCGGTCATGGATCTCATGGCGACCTTCGCGTCCGCAAAGGCAAGTCGCTTCTTCAGCAGGCGCCGGGAAAGGATGTCGGAAGGTCTGGATGCTCTGCTCCAGGTTTGGCCGGAGGGACAACTGCTGTATGTCTTCCCCCCTTGGGTCTTGATCGGAAGGGTTCTTCAAAGGATAGAAAAATTCAAGGGTTCCGTGATTTTGATAGCGCCGGATTGGCCGAGGCGTCCTTGGTACGGGGACCTGATGAGACTGTTGGCGGCGAAGCCTTGGCGTCTCTCTTGCCGGGAGGACCTTCTCTCTCAGGCGCCTCTTCTCATGCCGTCCGTGGATCGATTCTCGCTTACGGCTTGGCTCTTGAAAGGGCTCGGTTGACGTCCAGGGGGTACTCTGCGGCGGTAGTTTCTACATTATTGAGGTCCAGGAAGCGCTCTACGTCTCTGGCGTACATTCGCGTCTGGTGAATTTTCGAGGCGTGGTGTGGGGACAGAAAGTGCGTGCCCTTGAAAGTTTCTGTTCCTCAGATTTTGGAGTTTTTGCAGGATGGTTTTGACAAGGGTCTGGCGGCGGCCTCGTTGCGGGTCCAGGTGGCGGCTTTGTCCTGTTTCAGGGGCCTAGTCAATGGTCAGTCCCTTATGTCGCACCGGGATGTGAAGCGTTTTTTTCCGGGCGGTTGCTCTGGTTAGACCTCCTTCAAAGAATGTTTTTCCTAAGTGGCATCTGCCTTTCGTTCTGGATGCTTTAGAGCGGGTCCCTTTCGAGCCATTAGCGAACGCATCTATTAAAGATCTTACTCTGAAGACGGTGTTCTTGGTGGCCATATGTTCAGCGCGTAGGGTATCCGAGCTGCAGGCGCTCTCCTGTAGGGAGCCCTACCTTTCCTTTTTTGCTACTAAGGTGGTCTTGCGCCCGGTCCCGGCTTTCCTCCCGAAAGTAGTTTCGGCATTTCATCTGCACCAGGAAATCGTTTTGCCAGTTTTTTCTAAGGCTGGCCCCGACTCTTCATCGAGGAACCTACATCTGTTGGATGTTCGTAGAGCCTTGAAGAAGTATCTAAGGCGCACGGAGTCTTTCCGGAAGTCAGACAGGCTTTTTGTGCTGTTTGGGGGCCCGAAGAAGGGAGGTGCGGCGTCCAAGGCTACCATTTCCCGATGGATCAAGGAGGCGATTGCTTCAGCGTATGTACTGAAAGGTAGAGTAGTGCCGGAGGGGCTAAGGGCTCACTCCACTAGGGCGCAAGCTGCTTCATGGGCGGAACTTCGCTTGGTGTCGCCGGTTGACATATGTAAGGCGGCTACCTGGTCGTCTTTGAATTCCTTTGTCCAACACTATCGTCTGGATGTGCAGAGGGTGGAGGAGTCCTCCTTTGGAAGGGCGGTTCTTCAGGCTGGTTTGCCGGGTCCCTCCCGTGATTGATTGGTTTTTACTGCTCTGGTACTAACCCAGAGGTTCCGGGACTAGACGGGGGACACTATCAGGAAGATGAAATTAGACTTACCTGCTAATTGTGGTTCCTGGAGTGGAACCCGTCTAGTCCCGGATCCCTCCCCGGATGTGCATGCACACAGAAGCCTGAAGTGTCTCCGAGGATTACGGGTAAGACTTGTGCTTTGGTCTTTTTTCTTGCTTCAGTTTCGTTTAAAACCCCCCCCCCCAAAAAACACAACTAACTACGTGCATGAGTAAAAGGGGATGGGGGGGGGGGGGTTCAGAGGCCTTTCTTTCTGGGGGTTTCTTTCTCTCCTTTTCTCCTTTCTGATAAGATCCTGATCTGTTCAGGAGTTTGTAGTCACAGAGATGACAGGGCTATTTCTTAGTTCCTGATAGTTTTGTCTATTTGACCGTAAGATGTAGTAGGTTTAATAGTATGTTGAGGGGTATATTTTCTTGTTTCTCTGGTGAGTCTGCTTTGTCAATAGGTTACTGATGATTGGAGGCGGACACCGGAGAGATATACTCATGATGTCACAAAAGTGGGAGTTTCTCAGTCTCCAAGCTGCTAGATAAGATGGGCAACCCAGAGGTTCCGGGACTAGACGGGTTCCACTCCAGGAACCACAATTAGCAGGTAAGTCTAATTTCATCTTGGGACACCTGGTGCCAGGCATCCTTTTTCAGCTGCTGCTGTTGAAAGGACAGTATGAAGAGGTAAGGAAGGTAGTCATGCCTACAGTGAGAAGGTCAGCTTGGTATGGTTACAGCGAGTCTGTTCTGCAAGCTTTGTTGTGCAGTGAAGAGGAACAGGAGAGAGCAGATGCAGTGGAGAAGATGAGAATACTCATCTTGGAGACAGCAGTGTGAGACTCAGGAAAACACCATCCATCAACACTGAGGCAACTACACTCAATTACTTGACTGGAGCTCTGTGGAGTCTGAGCCTCCTCTTACCTGTACCATGACAACAGCAGAGATCAAGGCATTTCTGAGCAAACCCATGGTGATTCTAGACTGGTTATCACGCACCCAGTCCATGGGAAGGTGTGTAAAAATGACAACAGACTGCTGGCCATGTGTACAATCAGGAGATGAGAGAACATTATATTAGGGGTCAGATGGTCAGCAGGGAGCTCATGGATTATGTTAAATAACATTAAATTAACTGCATAAATGACATTTCAAAGACAATTATTTGGCTACAGGTGTGCAGACTATTTGTACGTTCAAATAAATATGACTTAATTTCCACATATTTCAACTGTGATTTGATGTGGTAAGACTCACTTTAAGCAGTTTCTGAAGATAGATAGTTTTAGATTCAGCATGCAAAACTGCATAATTTGGTCACTAGTAGTTTGTAAAGTTTGTAAAAATAAAAATCTACTCCTAAAATTGACATGCCCTAATATCCAATGTAACAATCTATATGATAATTACACTTACCTGGTAATTGTAGTTCCTTGAGTGACAACAGTTCAGTCCTCTACTTCTGGGTTGTCAACCTCCTCCTGCAGCTTGGAGACTGGTATGTCAAACATCACTGGATATAGCCTGCTGCTCTCTCTCTTCTCCTCCAGTGTGAACTATTAACAAAGCAGACTCAAAGGAGCCACAAATAAGAAGCAATAACTGCCAACTGCACCTAACGTAGGTAAACTAAAACATTATAACAACCTGTATTTAAGGCGTTTTACGCCCTGCACTGTCACCGAAAATATTAAACACCTTCACATATCTAACAGATGAATGAACTTACCTGTAGAAAATGACCGTGCGGCACCCGGCTGCCCCCCCTCTGAAAAATCTCTGGGCGGGAAGGAGGACTGAACTGTCGTCACTCAAGGAACTACAATTACCAGGTAAGTGTAATTATCATATCTCCAGGAACAAGCAGGAATGAATCCTCACATATGGGTACGTCGGAACCGACGGAGCCTGCGCGGGAAAGCTCCCCAGCTTCCCAGAAAGGAAGCTTTTGGGGCCTTCCACAGCGCATGCGCGCTGCCTTCCCGCCTTCCTGACCAACTCTCTTCAGTTCTTCTTTTTCCGCGGAGCCAGCAGGTCGTGTTCCTGTCACTGCTGAAGAAATTGTTATTTTAATTTGTTTCTTTGACCGCGTGTCTGCCTTCCCCGATTCTGGACCGGTACCGCCGGTCGTTTTTTCGTTTATTTAAAAAAAAAAAAAAAATTACTTTTTCTTCACTTGGTGTATTTTTTCTGTGAGGCCTCTAGGCCTTCTCGGGTCTCCCTCATGGAAAAACCAGCTTCTGGTTTTAAAAAATGCACTAAGTGTACCGGTACTATTTCAGTTACAGATACCCATGAGTGGTGTCTTAAATGTTTGGGGCCTGACCATTCCATTCCGGATTGTCCATCCTGCTCTCTGATGTCCAAAAGGGGCTTACAGAACAGAGCAGCTAAGTTTCATATGCTGTTTTCTACCGATACTCCAGCATCAACATCCTCCAGGTCTTCTCCTGATGGATCTCAGGTAACCAAACATTCTTCAGGCAAGTCCTCAAAAGGCAAATCTCCCTCTAAGCAGCGAGAGGCCCTTGCATTTGACCCTGAGGACCCTGCCCCAGCCAAACAACTCCGGCGGGAAGCTCCAGCTTCCAAAGCTCCTCCTATGGGGTTACAGGTAGACATCGATGGCACGGCCTCGACCGATCTCCTGTTAAACTGCTCTGGGATACCGGCTAACACCGGTACCGACTTCCAGGCAGTTGTGGCGACTATGGGTACTACGGTACAATCCATGCAGCAGGCCTTACTGGCTTTCATTAATGCTGCACCGCCATCGGTACCGCGACAATTGGTTCCGACTCCGATTCCGGTACCGCAACCGATACCGGTACCCAGGGCATCTACTTCCAGTAGCATGCCGGTTCCGGTCTCCAGTTCCGGAGATTTCCTCGATACCGCTCCGATTCCCGGTACGCCCGATGTCGATACCGATCGGTACACGTATCGATCTCTGGAAGCAAATAGACGATACTTTGAATCCACTGAAGATTCTGATACATCAGATGATTCTGCTGACGTCTCTTTTACTCTTCCTGAGGAGCCCTCTTCTCCAAAAAGGAGAATGTCTCCTCCAGAGGATTTGTCCTTTCAAGACTTCATCATTGAAGTAGCTAAAGATATCCTCTGAAAAGGAACCTAGAGCAAAAAATTTGGATATTTTAGGATACTCTAAGGTTCCCAAAGAGGCAGCCACCTTACCCATACATGAAATTCTTCAAGAACACATGATGGACTTGTGGGAGGCTCCTCTCAACCTATCTCCACATTCTCGACGTTTGGACACCATGTATCGGGTTCCTCCTTCTCCTGGTTTTCAAAAGACTCAGCTTCCTCACCACTCTATTGTGGTGAGGTCTGCTATGAAAAAGATAAAGAGTACCAAAAGGCACTCTTCTACCCCTCCAGCAAGAGAATGTAGGACTCTGGATGCTTTTGGGAGAAAAATCTTCCAAGCTAGCATGCTTATTGCCAGAATCTATTCATACAGCCTCTATATGGGCATGTTTTTGAAAGAGATTGCATTAAAGATACATCAGTTTCTCCCCTTTATCCCATAGGATAAGCAAGAGGAGTTCCTTCTTTTGCTAAAGCAAACTCAAGATGTTTCAAAGTTCTCCAACAGAGCAGCCTTTGACTCTTTTGAGGGGGCAAGCAGAGCCTCTGGCATTGCCATAGCTGCTCGCAGACTGGCTTGGCTCCAGGCCTCTGATTTGGAACCCTGGGTACAAGAAGGCTTGGGCAATCTGCCCTGTACAGGTGAAAATCTGTTTGGCAAGGAGTGGCAAATCAAAGCCACTCAAATGGATGCAGAGAATGCTGCTTTAGATGGACTTTCTAAGTCTACCTCTACCCCTGCCAAGAAAAAACCTTTTAAGAAACCTTTCTATAAAAAGACCAGATTTTCCACAAATACTGGCCAGCAATCTTCCCAAGTTCGCTTTGCTCCTAAGCGTCAGCAAACTAAACAGGCCAGAACAAAGTCTACAGGGGCTGCTACAATCCAGCAGTCCCAACCCCCTCAGGGTTTTTGACTTGATTCTAGAGAACTTAACCTTTCTGGCTCTGCAACAACCAGAACCTCTCACCATTCCAGGAAGGTTAGCTCATTTTGCTCCCAGATGGGAACAAATCACATCAGAACCGTGGACCCTCTCTATCATCAAAGAGGGCTACAAACTACATTTCTCCAGCCTTCCTCCCCATTTCATGGTGAGACAATTCAATTCTCCCCCTTCTCTCCTGTACCTGTTGGGCCAAGAGGTGACCACTCTTCTCGCCCAAAAGGCAATAGAAGAGGTACCTCTTCCTCAAGGGTCAGGTTTTTACTCCCCTTATTTTCTCATTCCCAAGAAAACAGGGGGGTACAGACCCATTCTGGATCTCAGAGAATTGAACAAATTCCTATACAAGGAGAAATTCAAGATGCTTTCTCTAGGCACTCTCCTTCCATACCTACAGAGTCAGGACTGGCTTTGTTCTCTAGATCTCAAGGATGCGTACACACATATACTCATCCATCCATCCCACAGAAAATTCCTACGGTTTCTGTTCCAGGGAAAACATTTCCAATACAGAGTCCTTCCCTTCGATCTAGCCTTTGCTCCAAGGGTATTTACCAAATGCATGGCAATAGTAGCTGCATTTCTACGCACTCTGGGAATCTTTGTCTTCCCATACCTGGACGACTGGCTCATCCGAGCTCCATCTCAGTCCGAGGTTCAGACTTCCCTGGACCACACCAGACGCATACTGCAGTATCTGGGACTTGTCATCAATCTGCCAAAGTCTCAACTCACCCCTGCTCAGTCCCTAGAATTCATAGGGGCCTGGCTAGATACCACCACTGCAAGGCCCTATCTTCCTCAGGCCCGTTGCCACCGTCTAGTGCACTTGGCCTCTCAAGTTCAGTCCAAAAGCCACTTGACGGCCAGGGAGATGCTACAACTGCTAGGCCACATGGCATCCACAGTTCATGTGGTGCCTTATGCACGCCTACATATGAGAGCAGCTCAATGGACTCTGTCCACCCAGTGGACACAAGCATCAGGAGCTCTCTCAGACCAAATAGCAACCTCAAAACGTCTTTTTTGGTCTCTCCAATGGTGGATATCCACTCAAAATCTGTTGTTGGGGGCCCCCTTCCAACCTTTGTTACCCCAAGCAACTCTCACTACAGATGCCTCCCAAGCAGGTTGGGGAGCTCATCTCCAAGACCTCTCCACTCAGGGCACTTGGTCTCCACAGGAGACCACCCTTCATATCAACCTTTTGGAACTGCGAGCAATTTTCCTTGCTCTCAAGGTCTTTCATACCCTCCTCATCAACATGACAGTTCTTGTTCACACCGACAATCAAGTAGCCATATTCTACATAAACAAACAAGGAGGGACTGGCTCTCTGTCGCTTTGCAACGAAGCTCTAAAACTGTGGGCCTTCGCCAGAGAGCATCGGATCCATCTCCTGGCAGTGTACCTCCCAGGAATCCAAAACTCTTGGGCAGACAGACTCAGTCGAGTTCTGCTTCCACACGAATGGTCCCTGCACATGGATCAGGTACTCAGAATCTTTCAGGAATGGGGAACCCCGGACATAGACCTCTTTGCAAGTCCGTACAATGCCAAACTTCCCCGGTTCTGTTCCAGGATTCCGTGTCAGGGAGCTCAGGCCAAGGATGCCTTCCTCCTTCATTGGGGTCAGGCCTTCCTATATGCCTTTCCACCCATTCCCTTGATTCCCAAGACTCTATTCAAACTTCACAGGGATCAAGGATCTATGATCCTCATAGCTCCACGCTGGCCACGCCAAGTGTGGTACCCTCTACTTCTGCATCTCTCCCAGGCACCCTCCCTGGATCTGGGAGCTGCTCCAGACTTTCTTTCTCAAGAGGAGGGGACTTTGTGGCACCCAAACCCCAAGTCCCTTCACCTCAGAGCTTGGTTACTGAAGGCCTAGACCTTCCAGACTTGAATCTTTCTCAACAGGTGAAGGATGTCCTCCATGCATATAGGAAACCTTCCACCAGGCGTTCTTATGCTTTTAAATGGAAAAGATTTTCAATTTGGTGTGCTGACAAAGGTCTTAACCCTCTAGCACTACCTTTGAATTCTTTACTCGAATATCTCCTGTATCTTTCCAATGCAGGACTTAAAACCAATTCTGTAAGGGTCCATTTGAGTGCTATTGCAGCATCTCTTCAGCCTATCAATGGACAATCTGTTTCCTCTCATCCTCTTATTGCAAGATTCATGAGAGGTCTAACTTTAACTAAGCCTCCCATTCGGCCTCCTCCGGTGGCATGGGACTTAAACGTGGTTCTTGGTCAGCTTATGAAGCCACCCTTTGAACCCTTAGCCACTACCTCCTTAAAATTCCTTTCCTGGAAAGTCATTTTCCTTATTGCAATCACTTTTGCTCGCCGCATCAGTGAACTGCAGGCTTTAGTGGCTAATCCACCTTATACAAGGTTCCATCATGATAAGGTAATCCTTAGGACAAATCCCCACTTTATGCCTAAAGTGGTCTCACCTTTTCATCTTAATCAAGAGGTATATTTAGCTGTCTTTTTTCCAGCTCCTCATGCATCAAATGCAGAGCGGAACCTTCATACTCTAGACTGTAAAAGAGCTCTTGCCTTTTACCTCCACAGGACATAGCAACATCGAAGGTCTTCTCAACTTTTTGTTGCTTTTGATCCTTCTCATTTAGGACTTCCAGTCTCAGAAAGAACACTGTCCAATTGGATTGCTCAGTGTATTTCTTTTGCTTACCAGAGTAAGAACCTTTCTCTGGAAGGCCATGTCACAGCTCACAATGTCTGAGCCATGGCCACATCTATGGCTCATCTTCATTCTGTATCCATTGATCAGATCTGTCGAGCAGCCACCTGGGCCTCGGTTCATACCTTCACAGCCCATTACTGTTTGGACAAGGACTCCCGCCGGGATGCCTTGTTTGGTCAGGCTGTCCTCAGACACCTGTTCCATTCTTGAACAACTCCTGCCCACCTTCCCTGAATGGATGCCTGAGATCCATAGGAAGATGAGGAACCCTTGGGGGGGGGGATCTCCCCGGCATCTTAGCTAGGGAGTCCCCATATGTGAGGACTCATTCCTGCTTGTTCCTGGAGATAGCACAGTTACTTACCTGTAACAGGTGATCTTTGGGAACAGCAGGAATTAGTCCTCACAACCCACCCACCTCCCCTAGGAGTTGTATCTCTCTCTCTCTCTTTCCTTTCCTCTCTCTATTGTCTCAGCTTTAAACTCGAACTGAAGAGAGTTGGTCAGGAAGGCGGGAAGGCAGCGCGCATGCGCTGTGGGAGGCCCCAAAAGCTTCCTTTCTGGGAAGCTGGGGAGCTTTCCCGCGCAGGCTCCGTCGGTTCCGACGTACCCATATGTGAGGACTAATTCCTGCTGTTCCCAGAGATCACCTGTTACAGGTAAGTAACTGTGCTTTCCTTATCGTTCCTCCAGTTCAGTCCTCTACTTCTGGGATGTACCAGAGCAGTAACTATCGGAAGGAACCCTTCCAGCCGGAGCGTAAGACCGCCGCTCCAAAACAAGCATCTTTGGCCGCTGCGACATCAAGACGGTAATGCTTACTGAACGTATGCAAGGACGACCACGTAGCCGCCCTACAAATCTCACTCGGTGGCACCAGACCATGTTCCGCCCACGACGCTGCCTGCGCCCTGGTGGAATGAGCCCTCAAACCGTCCGGCACAACGTGCCCTTGTAACAAATAAGCGGAAGCTATCGTTTCTCTAATCCAACGGGCGATGGAAGCCTTAGACGCCGCCTCACCCATACGCCTGCCCCCAAACAACAGGAACAGCCGATCCGACTTGCGGAAGGACTTAGTAGACTTCATATACTGCCGCAAAGCTCTCTTAACATCTAAGTGATGGAAACGGTGATCCTCAGAATCTCCTGTTATGGAACCAAGGACAGGCAAACACACCGACTGATTCAAATGGAATGGAGAAACAACCATAGGCAAGAATGACGGTACGGGCCGTAGCACTACTCTTTCCCTCAAGAAGGACAAGAATGGCTCTCTAGAAGACGACGCTTGTAGCTCCGAAATGCGTCGCGCAGAACAGATCGCTACCAAGAAAACCACTTTGAGAGTGAGATCCTTCAGCGACGCAGAATGCAAAGGCTCAAAGGGCGTCTTGACCAACGCCGACAACACCAGATTAAGATCCCAAGACAGAACCGGCATCCTACAGACAGGCCGTAGTCTAGACACTGCCCTCAGAAAACTGACATCCGCATGCGCCCCCAGCGCCAAACCCTGAACGTTGCTGTGATAACAGGACAGCGCCGCCAACTGCACCCGCAATGAGCTGGCTGCCAAACCTTTATCAAAGCCATCTTGAAGAAAGTTCAATACTGAAGGCACAGCGACCGTGGCCGCCCGAATCTGACGTCTCAAACACCAATCTTCTAAAACGCACCATATCCGCACATACACCAAGGAAGTAGAACGTTTTCGCGCCCTCAGCAGCGTAGAAATTGCCGCCGCCGAGTAACCTTTCTTCCTTAACTGAGCACTTTCAATGGCCATACCGTAAGCGAGAATCGATCCACTTGGGGCATGAATAGCGGACCCTGACGCAGCAGATCCGACCGAGCCGGGAGATGCCAGGGTCGGCTGTCTAGGAGCCTCATGAGATCCGCGTACCACGGGCGCCTTGGCCAGTCGGGCGCTACCAGAAGCACCTTCCCCTGATACGCCTCTATCCGTTGCACCACTCGCCCTATCAGTGCCCACGGTGGGAAAACGTACAGAAGACCCGACGTTGCCCACCGCTGCAACAGCGCGTCTATGCCCTCTGACATTCTTTCTCTTCTCCTGCTGTAAAACCGCGGAACCTTGGCCGACTGAAAGGTTGCCATCAAGTCCATTATCGGCGTCTCCCAACGCTGCTCGATCTGTGCAAAGACTTCGGGATGCAGCTCGCACTCCCCTGCATCCACTCGCAACCTGCTGAGGAAATCCGCCATCATGTTGTCTTTTCCCGCAATGTGCGCCGCCGAACGTGCCGTCAACCGACTTTCCACCCAGGCAAACAGCAAGTCCGACTCCTCTTCTCTTCCATCGCTGCACTTCCCGTGCCTCCCTGACGATTGATGTAAGCGACCATCACCGAATTGTCTGACAGAATTCAAACGGAACGCCTGAGCACCATCATCTCGAACGCCTTCAGGGCTCTCGCCACCGCTCGCAACTCCAACCGATTGATCGACCAAGCCAACTCCAGGGGGGACCAGTATCACTGTGCAAACTGGCCTCCGCAGTGGGCTCCCCAGCCCGAGAGTCTGGCATCTGTCATCACTGGAACCCACTCCGGTTGCTCCAGAGGCATTCCGGCCGCCAACGAGGACGGAAGCAACCACCACTGGAGCGACTGGCGGACCTTGAGGGGACAGGGCAACCGCTTGCTCAGGGAATCCACCTGATGCGACCAGCGCCTCAGCAACGCCCTCTGCAGTGGCCGCATATGCACTTTGGCCCATGGCACCGCCTCCAGGGTTGCCGCCATCGTACCGAGGACCCACAGGTAAAACCACGCTGTCGGGGCAGGCGTGGCTCGGAAGGAGCGAACCAGGCTGTGCAGAGCCTGCGCCCTCTTGCTCGGCAGAAAGACCAGTGCTCTGCGAGTGTCAAACTGAACCCCTAGATACTCGAGAACCTGAGCCGGCTGAAGATGGCTTTTGTTTGGATTGACCACCCAGCCAAGGCCCTGTAAAAACTCGACCACCCTGTTGGTCACCTGCCGGCTCTCTGCCTCCGACTTCGCCCGAATTAACCAATCATCGAGATACGGATGCACCAGAATACCTTCCTTGCGCAGCGCCGCCGCCACTACCACCATAATCTTGGTGAAAGTGCGCAGCGCCATCGCCAGGCCGAAGGGTAACACCCTGAACTGATAGTGCCCCCAGGGCAAGGCGAACCTTAAGAGCCTCTGATGAGCCTCCCGGATGGGAATGTGTAGATAAGCCTCCATCAGATCCAAGGACGTCAGAAACTCTCCTTGACGGACCGCGACAATAATCGACCGCAACGTTTCCATACAGAAGTGGGGCACCCTCAGACACCGATTCACACCTTTGAGGTCTAAGATAGGCCGCAGCGCCCCGCCTTTCTTTGGCACCACGAAATATATGGAGTACCGACCCAAGCCGTATTCTTTCCTCGGAACCTCCACTACCGCCCCTAGGCGCTGTAGGCGGTCCAAAGTGTCGCGAACCTCTAGAGTTTTCTTCTGCCCCCTGCAAGGAGACATGACGAATGAATCTCGCACGGGCCTTGCCAGCTCCAGGGCATAACCTTGCTGAATGATCTCTAGGACCCACTGGTCGGAGGTGATGAGGGTCCAAGCGGACAAACTCCCGAAGTCTCCCGCCGATGGGAGCGTCCGCCGCCAGGACCCGCCTCATCTCATTGTGACTTACAAGCTGCTGACACGGAGCCCGAGGTGAAACCCCTAGTCACCCCTCGAAACCCCCGCAATCCTTGACCACGGGCAGAAAACCTGCCCCTCTGAAAGGCGCCATACTGCGACGCCCGAAATCTCAAAGTCACAAAACTGACCTCTAAAACCTTGACCGACCTTTCCCTGTTTCGGTTTATCCTCAGGCAGCCTACCCGCCTTGGATTCCCCCAGGTCCTTCACCAACTTATCCAAGTCTTCGCCGAAGAGCAACTGCCCTTTAAACGGTAGCTTACCTAGCCAAGATTTAGACGAACCATCCACTGCCCAGTTACGCAGCCACACAGATCTGCGTTTGGCCACCACGGAAGCCGTGCTATTGGCCAGGGCTCTAACCAAATCATAATGCGCATCCGCCAAATACGCCGTACCGGATTCCAGACGCCCCAGCTCCTGGATCTCGCCGAGATCCTATTGAGGCGAGCGACACAACCGCTACACCCATCGCAAGCAAGCCCGTGCCACCCAGGCTCCGCAGATGGACGCCTGCAGCGCGAGAGAGTCCGCCTCGAACGTCTGCTTCAAGAGACTATCCACCCTACGGTCCTGTGCATCCTTCAATGCTGCACTTCCCTCTACCGGGATGGTTGGTAACCGCTGATACCACCGCATCAACCCGCAGCATCTTGAACCTTTCCTTATCTTTATCCGCTAACGGATACAGTCTAGCCATGGTGCGCACTCCTCTAAGTCCTGCCTCAGGCTGGTTCCATTCCTCTTGGATCATTTTATCGACCACCTTATGCAGCGGAAACACCACCTGCGTTTGCCGAACCGCTTGAATGACGGGATCCTCTACCTCATCCTCCGTGGATGCCTGGGCTGTCAAATTGAGCATCTGTAGGGACTCAGTGATGAGCGCCGAAAGCTCTTCTCTCCGAAAAAGCCTAATGATCTTAGACTGCTCCTCAGGATCCAGGATCTCACACTCCTCTAGATCCTGTGCCCCTTCTTCATTCTCCCAGTCAGGCTCTTCAGTCTCCGCCCATTCGCTTTCTGTGGGGCCGAGGGACCCTCTAGAACCTTGCCCGCAGCCGCCAGCTGCGTTGCGGACAGCGAACTCAGCCCATCCTCCGCTAAGCGATTCTGGTGCCGCAAGCAAAAGGCTTTGTGCAACATTAAAACAAACTCCGGGCAAAACTCCGCCAAAACCTCCGTCTGCCACTCCAGTGACGAAGCCGAGGGCCCAGCCTGCTCCTCCACAGAGGCTTCCTGCCCTGGGTCTGGAGGAGACGCCGCCAGCCCCGCCAATGGCACCCCCGGCGACTCTGACTCCTCCCTGACGTCCATCATCTGCTCTACCGTGGACGACAGGGAAGCACAGCCACGGCACACTCCAGACTCCGCAACCGTGCCTCTATGGGTGCCACAGACCACACACTGTGGTCGCCCCGCCATAAACCTCCTTCTGTTTACCCCTGGGCCTCCGAACTCACTCAACGAAAGTTATGCCAGTCAGGGGAACCCTAAAACTACAGAGATCTTTGTCTGCCGGGAAATAACCTAGCCGCTAGCCCCAGGCAATTGCAACTGTGAAAGGGGGGCCACCGTCCCCCCCCCCCGCGGTATCCTGCGATTGCGGGAGAAACGAAAGTAAAACAAAAGTAAAACAAAAATAACCCGCTAAGCTAAAGAACACGTTCTACCCCGGAAAGCATGACCCCGAAGTCCAATGCCTTCCTACCTGCTCAGAGAACCCGACGCTTCTCAGCCACGCGGTCTTCCGTTCGAACTAAAATGGCCGCTGGGGAGCCGGCAAGAAATAAAGGTGTCAAAATCCCTCTTTCCCAGTGCTCTGGGATCGAACTGAACTGCCTGCCCTGCCACAGCAGCCTGCTACCGGTTGTGAGCTTACCGGGCAGGTCTGCAATTTCCCCTGATCCGGACAGGAATCGCCGGCACAGGATCGGGGCAGTTTGTGCTTCACAAATGCTAACGCAGTTCTCCTGCTCTCCGGAGCAGCGATCAGCCCGTACTGCGGCCTGGTAGAGTACAGGGATGGCAACGGGAGCGCTCCCCCGTAGTGTCCGGGGGGAGAGATCCGTCGAGCACCACACTCTTCACCAGCAACGTTAGTGCAAGGCTTTTTTTTTTTTTTTTTTTTAAACTGGCTGACAAGCAGGGAGCCATAACGCTAAAAATTCCTCTGCTTATTCTGTGTTCCTTTTTTTTTTTCTTTTTTTTTTAAAAGAAACACTACCCCCAGCAAAAAATGCTGTTATCTATGAGCCAAACTAAACTAATCCTACACTCTCCTTATCCGTTACTCTAGTGAGCCCTCTCCCGGGCTCACAACTTCCTCCTGCTGCATGGAGACTGGTAACACTGGAGGAGAAGAGAGAGAGCAGCAGGCTTATATCCAGTGATGTCATGAGTTTGACATACCAGTCTCCAAGCTTCAGGAGGAGGTTGACAACCCAGAAGTAGAGGACTGAACTGGAGGAACAATAAGGAACCAACTCTTCACTTGTAACAAATCTTTTTGGAGCCCAGTGCTTCAAATATGACCAGTTCTGTTCCCAAAGTAATGCGAACTGAAAAGCATCTGTCATGGTTGCATCAGACACAGGACTCTGTTTCAAACAGGACACCAACTACCCATCCTGCTTCAGGGTTATGACTAAATTCAAAACTTGAAATTCACTTCCATATCGTCCTGCTAGACTAGTCCAGACAAGTGGGTTGTGCCCGCCCCCCCACCAGCAGATGTTGAGTTGGATGAAACATCCAGAGGAGACTTATGACATGCAGGACCAGCCCAAGGGTTTCTGCCACCCTAGACAGAAGCCACGGCCATGCTTCCTTTTCCTGCCGAGCCCTGCCGCCCCACCACTGTGCTGAGCTGCTGCTGATTTCCATCACTGGGAATGGCGCAGTGGCAGCCCCCCCCCCCCCCGACACAACTTCCTGTCATAGGGGAGTCAGAAGTGGCAGGCCATGTGTGCTAAAGCACATAGCCTGCTGTGGGTGCTGTGCTGCTCACAGAGGTCTGCCACCATAGGCGGCCGCATAGCTTGCTAGTGGTTGGGCCGGCCCTGTCGTCATGCCATATCAGCCAAAACCACTAGAAGGGAGCCTTCAGTAATTCTGTCTCCAGTAGATAGTGGATGCAACTTTCACCAGGAACAAACAGGAAGTCAGTCCTTCCTTACATATGGGTGATATCGGCGCCGACGGAGCCTGCTCGGAGCATTTCCCCAGCTTTCCCACCCAAGGGTGCCATCTTGCTCAGTCTCCTTTTTTGTGTGGAGCCCAACGGACACATCTTGTTTCCCTGGAAAAATCCCTGAAAAATTATCCTCTTGAATTTTTCCTGGTTTGCGTACCGGTTCCTCTTCCTGCCTCGAGCTAGCGCTGTCCCAGCTCCATTTCTCTTTTTTCATCAAGGCTTGCCTTGACCGGCATTCGTACCCTTTTTTGCCCAGGGATCATCAACTCCCATCCGAGTGTGATCCACCATGTCTCCCGGTGGTTTTAAAAAGTGTGATCATTGCAGTCATATTATGTCTGTCACAGATACCCACGACTGCTGCTTGCACTGCCTTGGCCCAGACCACGACAGTACTTCCTGCAACCTATGTTACACCATGACCCCTCAGACCAACAAGAAAAGGTTGGAGATGCAGGCGAAGATGTTTCTGCAGTCGGGCTCCACTTCGGTTTCCCCAACGCTGAGCCTGAAGCCAAGCACCTCCCGTGAGGCCTGGGCATCTTCGGAGTCCTGCGGCATTGGTGGCTTCTCTGGAAAGACACCGGACCCCGGCAAGAAAAAGAAAAACATCCTCAAAGCCAGTCTAGGTTCCATCGGAGAAACCTGGTAAGGTCCTGTGGCAGGACTCTGGCGACGCCAAGCAGTGCCCTCCTAAGATCTCTAGGAAGGAGTCCTTGGTGACCGTGCGAGGCTCCTCGAGGCTACCACCCTTGCTAAGGATGTGCTTGCCAGAGCACCGGCATCAGGCCCGAAACCTTGGTGCCTGCGCCGAAAGCTGCGGAGTCTTCTGGCATCGAGGCCAGTATGGCGGTCCTGGAACAGAGTATCCCTGCCATCCTGACCATGCAGCAGGCGATGATGTCTGGTTTGTCCGCATCATCTGCCCCCGACTGCAGTGGCATCCCTAGGTGTCGAGCTGGACCCCAAGCGCTATCTGCCTCGGGCTAGCCCTCGGCACCAATCGAGGTCCCGGTCCTGATCCTCAGGTGTCCGATCCTCCCCAACTAGTTTCTGGGAGTCTGACCTGAGACCAGTTGGGGGATTCTGACCCCTGACGCAGTCCTTAAGGTACCAGAGTTCCGAGCCTCGGACTCCTCGATGCCCTCAAAGTCAGACTGGGAGACAGATGTCAAGGCCTCCCCCAAGGCACCTCTACACAGAGACATCCCCTTGGAGCAGTCTTTCCAGAACTCCGACGCCATTCCCACCTGAGGACGTAGCATTCTATGACTTTGTCCGGGACATGGCCCAAGCCTTCTTGGTCCCCACAGAGTCCGAGGAGGACCCGTGCACTGAAGAGTTGGAGATCCTCCAGTATGAGTCTCCGCCAAAGGAGGCTGTATTGGTGCTGGTGCAACCCATCCTCGAACGGCTGCTTCTACAGATGAAGGAGACCCCGGCCTCGGAGCTGGTGGTCAGCTGACCCTCGACACCATCTACCGCGTCAAGAGGAGTCCGGGGCTTCCAGAAGGCCCAACTTGCCCACAATTCCATGGTGGTGGAGTCTTCGATGCAAAAGTTCAAGAGCCAGAAGACTTATTCTTATGTACCCCCAGTAGAGAGGCCAGAGCCCTTGACGCCCTGGGGCGTGTTTCTAGGTGTCCATGCTGGACTGCAGGATACAACCTATGAGTTCTACATCGGGATGTATCTTAAGAGCCTCATTCAGGAGCTTGCTGGCTTCTCAGCATGGCTCTTCGGGGAACCTCTGCAATGATTCCAGACCTTGGTGGCCACCATCTAGGAGTGCTCCAAGTTCCTGTCCTGGGCCACCTACGATGGGTTCGAGGCTGCAGTCTGGGCAGCAGCTGCAGGCATCGGTGCTTGGCGCCAGGCCTGGCTGCAGAATTTGGACCTCTAGCAATGGGTCTAGGAAAAGCTGCTGCATGTCCCCTGCACTGGGGAGAACCTATTTGGGAAACCTATGATCAACAAGGCGGTCAAGATTGAGGCCAAGGTGGTGACCAGACAGAGGCTCTCAAAGAAGTCCTCTACCCTTTCCGATAAGAAAACCTTGGAGAACCTTTCTCGAGGAAGAAGGGACCTTTCCATCAGAGTCACCACTACCAAGCCTTCTCAAGCCAGCAACACCAGGGACCCCAACCAAAGGCCAGGGACACTGACCCAGGAAGCCAAAGGCTCCCAAGCCGCAGACACCAGATCCAGCTCAACCTAGTGGGAATGTTTGACACCCAGGGCAGGCATCTCTCCCCCTGGGAGACCCTCACCAGCCCACAGGTAGCCGCTTGGCACTCTTTGCTCACAGGTTGCCCAAGTTCACCTTGGACCAGTGGGTGCTCCGGGTGGTGAAGGAGGGTTACCACCTCCATTTCCAGCTGCCACCTCTGGGGCATTTTCCAGTAGAGCCAGTGTGACCTCCTTCACCAGGCCCTCTTACTCTCAGAACTAGCAGGTCTACTAAGGGACAGGGCAGTAGAGCCTGTTCCCCAGCACCCCTGGGGCAAGGGCTTCTACTCAAGGTACTTTTTTGTCCCCAAAAGAACCAGGGGTCTCAGCCCCATCCTTGACCTCCGAGACCTGAACAAATTTCTGCTGAGGGAGAAATTCAAAATGCTCTCCCTTGGGACACTGCTGCCCTACCTCCACCATGGAAAATGGCTTTGCTCCTTGGACTTAAAGGATGCCTACTCCCACATCCTGGTCTACCCATCTCACTGGCAATACCTGAGATTCATGTTAGGGGGAGGCCACTACCAATGCAGGGTACTTTCCTTCGGTCTGGCCTCCTTACCAAGAGTGTTCACAAAATGCCTAGCAGTGGTAGCCGCCCATCTGCCACCTACAAGGGGTATTTTATCTTCCTCTACTTGGACGACTTGCTCTTCAAAGGCGGCACAGTCGCAGAGGCCAGTCAGGGTACAGAACATACCATCCTCCTCCTGTAGCACCTGGGGTTTGTCATAAACTACCCCAAATCACATCTGTTTCCGGTGCAAGACCTATAGTTCATCGTTGCTCAGCTGGACACGGTGTGGACCAGAGCCCTCCACTCTCAGGACAGGGCAGAACACCTCAAACAGCTGGTGGGGGAGGTCCAACACCGCAAAATGGTGCCAGTCTCGCCTTCTCTTCCGCCTGCTGGGACACATGGCCTCCACAGTCCATGTCACGCCCCTAGCCTGCCTGCACATGCCGACAGCCCAGTGGTGCCTGTGCTCTGTGGTCCCAGGCCACAGGCAGACTCCAGGACAGGATCAGGGTCTCTCGCCAGCTGGCGAGATCCCTAGACTGTTGGCAGAACCTGGGCCTCCTTTGGGCAGGAATGCCCTTCCAGGCACCCCCACCACAGAATACCCTGACCACAGATGCCTCTCTTCAGGGCTGGGGAGCTCACTGCAGAGTTCACCGCACTCAGGGTTGCTGATCCAGGAAGGAGTCTCTACTACAGATCAACCTCTTGGAACTCCGGGCGGTATCCCTCGCCCTACGTGCATTCCACTCCCTCTTGCGGAACAGAACTGTGCTGGTCCAGATGGACAACAAGGTTGCAATGTTCTATATAAACAACCTGGGGGGGGGGGGCACGGGTTCCTAATCCCTCTGCCAGGAGGCGGTAGCCCTCCTCTGTTTTACAGTATATAATGGCATGCTTCTTTGAGCAATCTACCTTCCGGGCTAGGACAACTACTTGGCAGACAGATTCAGCAGAGTTCTGCACCCTCACGAGTGGTGTCTCGATCCTTAGTGGTGGTGAAGCTCTTCCACCTTTGTGGTTGGCTCGAGATGGACCTCTTTGCCTCTCCAGACAACGTGCAGCTGGCTCGCTTCTGATCCAGGCAGCCACACCCACAGAGGGTAGTGGCAGATGTGTTCCTAATCTCATGGTCCGAGGGACTGCTTTATTCATTCCCATAGACTCCCCTGGTCACCAAGACTCTGTTCGAAATTCTGGTAATCCTGGTTCCCACTACTGCTCTCGCTGGCAGCAACACTTCCAGTACTTCTGGGTCGAGCCCCAGACCACCTGATTCAGGAGGAGGGCTCCCTTCTGCATGCCAGTGTGGAGTCATTGACTCTAATTGCAAGGCTACTGAGAGAGTAGCCTTGGCCCTGCTGAACCTGTCTCAAGAGATTGAGGAGATTCTGCTAGCCTCTAGGAAGCCCTCCATGAGGAAGGATTATGCCTTTAAGTGGCGCAGGTTTGCCCTGTGGTGCGCAGATAAGGAGAACCCGTTCTCCCACCATATTCAACTGGTACTCCAGTACCAGTACATCTGTCGCGCACAGGGCTGAAATCTAACTCAGTCTTGGTGCATCTGAGCGGCATAGCTGTTCAGCACCATCCAACAGGGGGAAAGCCCTTTTCCAGCCGGCCCCTGGTCTCCCGGTTCCTACGGATCCTTCTGCTTTCCAAGCTCCCTGTCTGCCCTCTGGCGGCAGAATTGGACCTCAATGTGGTGCTCTCCCAGCTGACTAGGCCACCGTTCGAGCCACTTGCCATCTCAGATACCTATCCTGGAAGGTGGCCCTCCTGGTGGCCTTGATTTCAGTTCGCAGTCAGAGAGCTTCAAGTGCTGGTGGAGGACCCCCCCATTCACCAGGTTCTTCAAGAACAGGGTAGTGCTCCGCACTCACCCTAAATTTCTCCTGAAGGTGGTATCCCTGTTTCACCTCAATGAGGAGGTGGTACTCCCTGACCCGCAGCCCATGCCGGCAGGGAGGAGCTCATACTCCTCACACTGGACTGTAAATGGGCCTTGTCCTTCTCTGCAGTGGATCTAGGGCCACTGCATTGCACCTAAGCTTTTCGTGTCCTATGACCCCAGCAGACTCGGGCTCCCTGTAGCCAAACGTACCCTATCCTCTTGGGTGGCAGATTGTATTGCCCTTGCCTTTGAGCGGGTGGGCCTGTCCTTGGAAGACTGGATCAATGTGCATCGTGTGAGGGCGATGGCCACATTGGTGGCCCACCTCAGTTCTGTGCCGATGATGGAAATTTGCAGAGCTGCCACTTGGTCATCCATTCACACGTTTGCAGCACACTACTGCTTGGAAAGCGAATCCCGCAGAGACAGTGTGCCTTTGGTCAGGCAGTGCTGCATAATATTCTTGGAGAGTAGGCAACTTCTGCCCTTTGACCCTCTGTGTTCAGGCTACCAGAGTGATAGTGTTGCTGGATGCTAGGGTCTTGCAGAGCCTCTCAGCGGGGGCTCATCTCTGCAACTCACAGCCACTCAGTTGGTTGCTGTTGGTACTGTCGTGGTTCGGTCCTCGGCAGCCTGGAGCTAGGGAGTTCCATATGTGAGGACTGACTTCCTGCTTGTTCCTGGTCCTCACTACTCTCCCTCCTCCCCTTGGAGTTGCCGTCCTTCTGTTTTTTTGTTTGACTTCCATCTTAGCTATGTCATCTTACTGAGAAAGATGGCACCCTCGGACATAAGCGGACATGGTATCATTCCCAAAGCTTTCTTTGAAAGCTAAGGAAATGCTCTGCGCAGGTTCTGTCGGTGCCGACGTCACCCATATGTGAGGACTGATTCCTGCTGTTCCTGGAGAATGCCTGTTACAGGTGAGTAATTACGCTTTTTCAGCTCTTTGAAAATCTGAGAGAATACAATGAAGATTTGAGAGGAAAGATTGATTTTGCTCATGAGCAGCATTTTTTGATGTTGGATTTCTCACTGGAGCGTGACACAGGGGAGGCTTTACAAGGGTTATTCCATTTCTCTCGTCCTCTGCCCATTGTCAGTTGAAATATACTGTCATATTTGTACATTTTTTATTTGTACATTTTTCTATATCGCCTCTTCCAGAGATCAGAGGCGGTTTACATATAACCAAACGGTAATAAGGAACGTTATTATTTTATAAAGAACAGTTTAGGTAGTTTAACTAAAGGCAATATATAATGAAACAGGTGGCAAAAACGTTCCGATATAATAACAGCAAGTGACATTAAACTATCACCAAAGAACTATTTACGTGTGTGTGGCATTGAGATTCCTGAGGAGTGTGACATATTATAAGCTATTGGTATTTTAACTTGAAGCGTGAACTATTTACAGGGGTATAGTATTGAATAACCATAAGGAGTGAGGAAGAGAATAATAACAGATTTAATAGAAGAGGTGTGAGTGTATGCTATGTCTAGGTAGGATCAGGATAAGGTTGCTGGCTCGTACTACTTTGAATAATCGGAACTTCGTCGGACTGCTGGCTGTAGAAATGCTGGGTAAAAAAGAATGTTTTCAGTTTTTTTTCTAAATGATTGAAGGTCCTTCATCTCTCTCAACTGAATTGGTAGGTTGTTCCACAACGTAGGAGCGTAGAGTGAGAAAGCCGAGTTGCTCGTCTTCTGCTTTGATTGCCGAATGAATTCTGGTACTTGCAACATGTGTAGGTTTTTTCTCCTTCTTGACCTGCTCTTGAGGAGCATGTATTAGAAATGTCAGGAAGGACGGTGCTATGTTAATAAGTTTGAATGTTGTCATGTTATCTTCTCTGTAAACAGTCTTGAATTGAAGAAAGACTGTATATAAAAACTGTTAAATAAAATTGTCAGCCCCACTTCATGGACTGCTCCTTAGTCTGTAAGAACACCTGGTTTTTATCTTTTTCTTCTTCATACCATTTGTTCTCTTATGTTAACTATCCCTGTTCATTGGGGCTGGCACTCCGTAAACCTGTTCCCATGCTCGTCAGGTCATTTTTCTCATTTTACTTCTAATCTACTTTCTTGTCTCTCCCCATCATTGCCTCACTTTGCTCGCTGCTCAACTGCTCCCTCACAGCTTCTGCTCCGTCTAGCCCTCACAAATTGCAGATTCTTGCAGTTTAAGACCCTTCTTACTGAGACCTGGCTGAGGGAGGGTGAAGACCTCCTCCATTGCTGCCTTCCTCTGGGCTACTCTGCGTTCACCACCCCTTGCCTGGGCCAGAGTGTGGACGGTGTGGCCGCCCTCTCGTTCCTCCTTACCTTTGGCTCAGGTCTACTCTTCCACACTTTACTATCCTGAATCACTTCTCCTTCGTCTAAACTCCTCCCTCCTCTTTACTTTCTCCTCGTTTACTCCCTCCCCTTCTATTCGCCCTCATCTGTGGGACGCTCTTTTTACACTCACCAAAATTACTTTTCAGTATCCTCACCTTGTGATATTAGGAGACTTTTACATTTATTTATTTGGTAGTATTTTTATACCGCCCCTTCCAGTGATCGGGGGCGGTTTACATTGAACAATATTAATACATAGAACAAATCAAAACAGTCAGGTTACAATTAAGGATATGATATATTAAAACTATGTACATAGTAAAGGTAACAAATAACTATTTACAGAGGGTGTAGGGCAGTATTATCTTGAGTGCATTATAGATTGCGTTTTGGATAAGTCTAGGGATGTAGCATTATGACCATTACTTTCTCCATAGTATTGTGTGAACAGTAGATGTTTTTAGTTCTTTCCTGAATGTAAGTCTTTAATGGCACGTAAGGAGTCGGGGAAGGCATTCCATAGGATGGGTGCAACAAATGAGAAGGCCCTATTACTTGTGGTTTTGTTTTGTTTTACGAAAGGTGGGGGGGATTATGAGAGTATTCTGGGAGTGTTGCCTTCTGACTCTTGTCAGTGGGGTGGGAGATTAATGTTGAGAGGTAGGAAGGAGCAATGTTGGCTATCTTAAATGTTATCATTAATAGTTTGTATTTGGTTCTGCTTGATATCGGCAAACATTGTAGGTTGTGTAAAAGAGGTGTAATGTGGTCGGAAAGTCGGGCTTTACAAATAATTCTGGCCATTACATTGTGGGCAATTTGAAGACGTTTGAGGTATTTATTAGGCATACCATAGAGAAGTCAAAGTGGTGGGTAATTAGCACCTGGACCACTGATCTGAGATTTTGTGTGTCAAGAAGAGGTCTGAGGTGTTGTAATGTTCTTAGTTTATAATAAATAGATTTGGTTATCTGTTTTATATGTGAATGGAAGGTAAGGGATTGGTCTAACAGTACACCAAGATACCTTACTTCTTTTTTAACTGGCAATGTTGTGTTGCGAATATGGAGAGTTTGGGGTGGGGTAAAATGAAAAGTACTTCCTTTTTTTTAAAATTGATAGGTTACTTGATGATAACCAAGCTTGGGCTTCCAGAATGCATGCTTCTATTGTGTGTTGTGCTGCAATTAGGTTATCTATGGGAAGATATATCATGTCATCTGCATAGATACGGTACTATACTTTGAATTTTTTGAATATTTTGCAGAGCGGTTGCAAATAGGGGTTGAATAATAAGGCCGATAGAGCAGAGCCCTAGGGTTTTCCTTGTTTTGTCTGAATGCAGTTGAGGTTTCTTGTCCTTGTTGAACTTGTTGCATATGGTCAGTGATGTATGATTGAAACCATTGGTAGGTTTTTCTGGAGACCCCAATTTGTGCTAACCTGGCGAGTAAAGTGTTATGACGGACATTATCAAAGGCAACAGTTATATCAAGGAAGATGAGTATGAATGTTTGTTTTTATATCATCTATCCCACGTATAAGTGCGTCCAAGAGAACTAACAAGGGGGATTCAACACCATGGAATGGGTGGAATCCAAATTGTTGTTCAACTAGCAGTGCATTAAGGTCTATATGGTTTTGTAGCTGATTTTGGATGACTTTCTCGATTATTTTAGCTACAAAAAACATATGTTAGCAATAGGTCTATAGGATTGGGATCTTTCCTGTCCAGAGATTTATCTTTTAGCCATCAATATGACTTTCAACCATTCCATGGAGTGGAGACACTCCTTACCATCCTATTTGACCAACTCATTCGAGGAATTGATGATGCCAAGAAAGTGTTCCTGCTCATCTTCCTATTCGTCTCTCCGGGCCAGTCCAGGACATTTGGGTAGTCAGTCCGCTCCAGCAGCTGAGGACTGAAATCTGAAAGTTTTCTTGACAGCATACCCAGCTCCCCCTGGTAGCAGCTAATCAGTCTTTTAGTCCTCAGCAGCTGAACTGGACGTCGTTGGACCCAGCTCCCCAGAGAGAAGAATAGGACGGTGGTAGTATCTTAGATAACTGGTAAAGAGGGACAGAACAGGCTAATCAAAAAAGAACCTTCCTTCCTAGCAGGAAGGAGAAGGAAAATAAATAAATACATAAATTAAAGGGAGATAACGATTTTTTGATCTCCTTCTCGATTGGTGAAAAAAAGAAAAAAATAGAAAAAGAAAGTTAAGGCTGCAGCAGGTTCGATTTGGGGAAGCTCCCCTTATTCTGCTGGCAGTGCGGCTCCAACCTCGAGGGGTAGAGCCTGCCTCCTATCAAAGCGGGGATCGGAGAGGTATAAGCAGGCCTGGGAGCCCCAGGATTCTCTTCATACCTCTGTGTCCCAGCCCTGCACCGGCTTGCCGCTTTCCGCGGTAAAGCGGTGGGGGGGGGGGGGGGGGGTGTGGTGAGACTTCGGGCAGTCCGCTCTGGTAAGACTCCTTAGAGGGGCTGTTTCTCTCCGCAGTGCTGTCTGGTTTTGTGCAGGGAATTTGAGTTTGTTCGCCGGTACGGTAGTGCGTTCTGGAGCTCTATTTTTTTTTTTTTTTTACTTTCGGCTCGGTCGACACGTGTTCGGCGGGTTTCCGAGGGGCCGTTTCTTCGGCGGTTGGAGGAGCTAGATTGCGGCGAAACGCTTATTTCTGGGCTTCTTGCCGATCGGACAGTGCAGGCATGGCAGTTAAGACGCCTGAGGGGATTTCAGCACTAGTGCATAGCTCCGTGGAGAGAGCGGGAATGGCAGCCATTTTAGATGATCAGGCCGTTTCTCCCGCGTTGCACAGCAAACCCCAGAAAAAGAAATCCAAGTCAGTCAAGCCGGGGGAGCCGGTAGAACTGAAGCAACAGCCTATGCCTGGGCTGCAGGAGGCTCTGGGGTCTTATTTCTCTCCGGATTTCATTTTATCGTTACATAGTGCCTATCTCTTGAAGAAGTCTCAATTATCACTCCAGGTCAGCTCTGACAACCTGTTTGGGTCCCAGATTGATGGTCCTTCAGTGGAGGACCTAGGGGAGTCCAGCTCTTCGGTGCGGAGGGGTAGGGACACGAGCGTGGCGGCTAAGGAACCTCCTATATGTCTCCTTCTCAAGGGGCTGAAGAGGGGGAACTTCTCTCAGAGGCAGGGGTGGATGCCTGGCCAGGTGATTTGGAGGAAGGTGAGCTAGGGACCGGAGAGGATCCTAATGTCTTTAGAATGTTCCGTAAAGAGGAGCTAGGAGCGTTGATTTCTCAGGCTCTGGCGGCTCTAAATATAGTCCTTCCATCTGTGCAGCAAGAACCCCTGGAGGATCCCTTATTGCAGGGGTTTAGAGCTGAGCAGAAGTGTTTCCCGGTACATAGGGTTATTAAGCAGATGATAAAATCTGAGTGGGAGTTCCCAGAGGCTTCCCTTAGAGGGAGTCGCTCGATTGCTCGGCTGTACCCTGTCCCTCAGGACGAAAAGGACCTCTTGCGGATGCCCAAGGTGGATGCGTTGGTTTCAGCGGTCACCAAGAAAACTACCATTCCCATTGAAGGGGGTACAGCTCTCAAAGACTTGCAGGATCGTAGATTGGAGTCATTGCTAAAGCAAGCATTTGATTCTATTGCGTTAGCTCTACAGGTTTCTATTTGTGGGGCTTATGTGTCCAGAGCCTCTATCTGCTGGCTGCAAGGGGAGTAGTCGACGGATAGGATAGAAGAAGCTTCAGCGGATGTGCCTAAGCTAGAGTCTGCAGCGGCTTATCAAGCAGACGCCTTTTATGATTTGGTTCGCATTTCGGCCAAAGCCATGGCTTCCGTTATTGCCGCTAGATGTTTCCTATGGCTTAGGAATTGGGCGGCGGATGCATCTTCCAAAGCGCGTCTCAGTAAGCTTCCGTACAAGGGCAAGTTATTGTTTGGAGAGGCGTTAGAGAAGATTGTTAAGGATTTGGGAGACTCCAAAGGGGGTCGGCTACCGGAAGACTGCCCAAGAGCATCAAAGATAGGGGGCCTACCGAGAGGTCACAATCGGGACTTTCACAGGTTCCGCAGTGCGCGTTTCACTCCTTATCAGAGGGGACGTTTTATGGCTAGGGGGCAGTCCTTTCGAGGGGCCAGGGGCTTCAGCAGAGGCTACTTTAATGCTCAGCAAGCCTCCGCTAAAAAGTGCCAATGAAGCGAGGCGGGTCCAGGTGGACATTCCAGTGGGCGGTTGGTTACAGCAGTTCCTATCCACTTGGGCCAGCATCACCACGGGCCGTTGGGTTCTGGAAATTATCAAAGACGGTTATGCATTGGAATTCGTTCAGCTGGTCCCAGAAGCATTTGTTCTGTCCCCGTGTGGTCCGCAGGTAAAGAGAGAAGCGGTGAGAGTAACCCTACAGCGCTTGGTGCGCCTTCATGCCATAGTTCCAGTGCCTGCAGACCAGTGCGGCTTAGGTCGATACTCGATTTATTTTGTAGTTCCCAAGAAGGAAGGTTCTTTTCGCCCTATCCTGGATCTCAAACACGTAAATCGTTGTTTGCGAGTGCCCCATTTTCAGATGGAGACCTTACGGTCAGTGATTCGGTCGGTTCGACAGGGCGAAGTCCTGACATCCATAGATCTCACCGAGGCCTACTTGCATATTCCAATCAGAGTCGAACATCAGAAGTTTCTCCGTTTCGCCGTGCCCATGGGACATTTTCAGTTTCAGGTGTTACCTTTTGGACTGGCTACAGCGCCGCGAACCTTTACCAAGGTGATGGTGGTGGTTGCGGCAGCGCTAAGGAAAGAGGGAATTCAGGTTCATCCCTACCTAGACGATTGGTTGATTCGAGCTCCGTCGCGCAGCGAATCAGTGGTGGCCACAGCGCGAGTGGTGCAGTTCCTGGAGCAGTTAGGTTGGGTCATCAACTATGCGAAAAGCCGTTTGCAGCCAGTCAGACAGTTGACTGACTTAGGAGCGGTGTTCGACATGGAGGTAGGGTCGGTCTTTCTTCCGAACGAGCGAGTGCAGAAGATTCTGAGGCAGGTATCGGCGTTTCTACATGTGAAGGCTCCCACGGCTTGGCGATACCTGCAGCTCTTGAGATCGATGGCGGCGGCCTTAGATCTCATTCCATGGGCCAGAGCGCGGATGCGGCCCCTTCAGAGAGCATTGTTGTCCCGTTGGTCTCCGCAGGATCATCCACTCTCCCTCAGACTGGTCTGTCCAGAGGAGGTGCGTCTCAGTTTGCAGTGGTGGTTGGTTCCAGCCCATCTGTGAGCGGGAGTTCCGCTAGAGATGCCCGACTGGGTACTGCTCACGACGGACGCGAGCCTCTTCGGTTGGGGTGCTCATTGCTTGGATCGAGTGACGCAAGGAACGTGGACGGCGGAGGAGAAGTGCTGGTCGATCAATCGCTTGGAGCTCAGAGCGGTTCGTCTAGCGTTGCTGGAATTTGTCGACGTGCTCGAGGGAAGACCGGTTCGGGTGTTTTCCGACAATCAAGTGACTGTGTCTTACATAAACAGACAGGGCGGCACGGGCAGTGTGGAATTGCTGGAGGAAAGTCAGCACTTGTTTTTCTAAGCGGAAGCCCATCTTTCGGCGATATCGGCGGCGCATGTGACAGGAAAGGACAACATTCAGGCCGATTATCTCAGTCGTCATTGCCTGGATCCGGGGGAGTGGGAACTGGACGAGGCGATATTTCAGGAGATTTCGCTAAGGTGGAGGCAGCCAGTCTTAGATCTCATGGCTACCCAAGCCAATGCCAAGGCAGCGCGGTTTTACAGCAGGCGCAGGGAGCACATGTCCGAGGGGCTAGACGGTCTCGTTCAACCTTGGCCACAGGATCAACTTCTATATGTCTTTCCTCCGTGGCCGCTTATAGGGAGAGTCATTCGAAGAGTGGCGCTCCACAGAGGTCCGGTGATTTTGGTGGCTCCGGATTGGCCAAGGCGGCCCTGGTATGCCGATCTGTTGAGACTTCTCGTAGTTCCTCCCTGGAGGCTGCCAGTTCGTCGCAACCTCTTGAGGCAAGGACCGGTGCTCATACCGCAGGTGGATCGATTCTGTCTTACGGCTTGGCTCTTGAGAGGGGAAGGTTGCGACGCAAGGGATACTCGAACTCCGTGATCTCTACTATGCTACAGTCCAGGAGGAGGTCGACTTCATTGGCGTACATTAGGGTATGGAGAGTGTTTGAAGCATGGTGCGGCGAGCGTCGAATTAGGTCCTGCGGGGCGCCGCTTCCTGAGATCTTGGGGTTTCTTCAGGACGGGTTGGATAAAGGTTTAGCCCTTAGTACATTGCAGGTTCAGTTGGCAGCGCTGTCCTGCTACAGGGGTAGAGTGCAGGGCAGGCAGCTATCTTCTCATCCCGATGTTTTACGTTTTCTGAGAGCCGCTAAAAACATTAGACCTCCGGTGCGGCCGGTTGTTCCTCCTTGGGATTTGAACTTGGTGCTACAGGCGTTGACCGAGCTGCCGTTTGTAGATCGCTCGTCTGAACATCTGCGAGAGTTGTCCTGGAAGACTGTTTTTTTTGGTGGCTCTGTGTTCGGCTCGACGAATTTCAGATCTGCAAGCGGTTTCGTGCAAGGAGCCGTATCTGCAGTTCTCGGCAGAAAAGGTGGTGTTACGGCCGGTGCTGTCTTTTCTGCCCAAGGTGGTTTCTTCTTTTCACCTCAATCAGGTTGTTTCTCTTCCTCCGTTTGGGGCGTTGGGAAGTGCCGAGTTGGATCGGTCGCTGAAACGTTTAGATTTGGGCAGAGTGTTGCGTCGGTATCTTAGAGCAACGGAATCGTTTCGGCAGTCAGACCGGTTATTTGTTCTCTTCGGAGGGGCAGCGAAGGGTAAGGCTGCCACTAAAGCTTCTATCGCTTGCTGGGTAAAGCATGCCATTCGCGCCGCTTATGAAGCAAAGGGTAAACCGGTTCCGCAGGGGCTCCGGGCTCATTCCACTAGAGGTCAGTCAACCTCCTGGGCGGAGTATGCGTTGGTTCCACCAGTGGATATTTGTCGGGCGGCGACGTGGTCTTCCTTACATATGTTTGCAAGACATTATCGGTTGGACGTGCAAGCTAGGGAGGACGCTAGTGTGGGCGCGGCGGCGCTTGTCGCAGGTCTCGCAGGACCCTCCCGTATTTAGGTACTGCTTTGGTACTTCCCAAATGTCCTGGACTGGCCCGGAGAGACGAATAGGAAGAAGAAATTAGACCTTACCTGCTAATTGTCTTTCCTTGAGTTCTCTCCGGGCCAGTCCAGGACCCACCCTAGTTTATCTGCGAGGTTTACAGAGGCGAGATTCAGAGGTTGGTTTGCCGGGGAGTTCCGTTTCTTTCAGTGAAGTGGGATGCTGGGGTTCCCTTAGGAGGCATACAGACATGACAAAAAAAAAAAAAGAAAAGAAAAGGGAAGGCCCATGTTTAAGGCTGCGGCGCCTCTAGGGGGCGTGTGGCTGTCTGGAAGGGTTCTTCTTTTTCTGGTGCGCCTGTTTGTTCTCTGGACATAGTAGTCTGTTTTAGTTAGGTTTTTGGTGTTTTTGTTTTGAGTACAATGGTAGTTTGAGTATTTTCTGCTTTGTTACCGTACAACTGATTAGCTGCTACCAGGGGGAGCTGGGTATGCTGTCAAGAAAACTTTCAGATTTCAGTCCTCAGCTGCTGGAGCGGATTGACTACCCAAATGTCCTGGACTGGCCCGGAGAGAACTCAAGGAAAGACAATTAGCAGGTAAGGTCTAATTTCTTCTTTCTCAATATTTCCGCGGCCTTTGACAGAATAACCCATCAAATCATATGCTACACAGACTCCAACAAATAGGTATAAAAGATACAGTTCTACAATGGTTCTCATCCTACTTGTCCAACAGAACACAAGTAAGAATCGAACACCAAATGTCCAAACAAGGCTTACCACAAGGTTCCGCCCTTTCACCCATACCCTTCAATATATATATACAATCCATTTGCACCATCTTTAAAAAATTCCAGATAAATTATCACTTATACGTGGACGATATAATGTTATATCTCTCGTTTAACATCACAAACCTATCAACCCAAAACTTACTGAATGCTATGCAGAGATAACAGAATGGCTTACAAACCACAATCTTAAGATTAATCTCTCAAACCGAGGCACTGTACATAACAAGAAACCAGAACTTCACCCCTCCAACATCGATCAAAATATAAGATACAAACATATTAGTTAAAAATGAAATAAAATACCTCGGGGTCCTCATCGACCGTACCCTCAACATGACACCCCATATAAAATACACAACAAAAAAGATCTTCTGTAAATTCAAAATACTGAAACTACTCCCGCACACTATTCCACCTCGATGACTTCAAATCCGTAGTCCAAGCAATCATCACCCCCCACTTTCTTTGCCAACACCACCCTCCAGGACATAACAAAACAAACACTAGGACAACTCCAATTAGCTCAACATATTACAGCTAGGATAACTATAAACATTAACCCAACAGAACACACAACCCCAATATTGTACGACCTCCACTGGCTTTCCTATACAAAGCCGCATAACCTACAAAATACTTGTCACCACTTTTAAATTAGTCAATGACATCTCCTCCCCCTCACACCTCTTCACGCTCATTCATAAAGAAAACTCTCCCCGCTCCCAATGAGACTGCAACAAGAATAAAATATCTATACCACTTAATTTCAGGAAAGCAAAGAAGACAAATAACAAAGCATTCTCCCACATTGCCCCTAGCCTATGGAATGCGCTCCCAGACCACACAAGAGAAATAAACAACCTCAAAAGGTTCCAAAAACATCTTAAAATCCACCTATTTACCCTTCACTTCGGCACAAGAAACAAAATGAAAACACATCCCCCCTCCCCTACCAACACCTCACCTCACATCACTCCACCCCATCACGCTCTCAATTGTAAAGGAAATGCAAATCACCTCGACCTGCTGACGACATACCAAAAACAGACATACTGATAACTGTAAACTTCTCAAAACTCGTAAGTAGTTCATTAGAGATGCTTAAAGAGTTTCCCAAGCACTCACCACTATGTTAACAATGTTTCCGTTTTGTATGTATGTATATATGTGTATATATGTGTATATATGTATATATATGTATATATATCCAGGAACAAGCAGGAATGTAGTCATCACTTAATAAACCACATGACCTCTTCGACCTTGTCAAGACTTTATCCAAGGAACCATCCTCTGGACCTCCATTTGAGCTACACCCACAAGATTTTGCAACCTATTTACAATCCAAGATATGTCAGACTAACAAAACCTCTACTATAGCCTCTACCACGGAGCAAAACTGCCAAACAACCCTAACCATGTTTTCCACCCCCTCCAAGAGAGGAATTGAAGAAACTATTGCAGCCCTTAACACTAGTACTGCTCAGACCGATCCATGCCCAGCCTTCTGGATCAAGGAGCTTCGCAGTCACTTCAGCTCAGTACTGGCCAAAATAACGAATCTCTCCTTCTCAACTGGCTCCTTCCCTTCAGCCCTTAAGCACACCTCTATCAGACCTCTGCTAAAAAACTGCAAGCTTGACCCCCAACAGGTGGAATCCTACAGACCCATATCTAGTATTCCACTACTCGCGAAAATCATCGAAAAGGAGGCCCAAAAGCAACTGCAGGACCACATTGACTCCACTGCACCATTAGACCCCTGCCAACATGGTTTTAGGGAATTCCATGGAGTGGAAACCCTCCTTACCACCCTCTTCTGCAAAATAATCACTGGCATCGACGACATCCGTCAAGGATTTGCACTCATCTTTCTGGACATTGCTGCAGCTTTTGACTCAGTAAATCATGAGCTTCTACTAGGACGTCTGACTGACAAAGGCATTAGTGGAAAAGCGCTTGAATGGTGCAGATCCTACCTGTCCGAAAGATGGCAGCATGTTCGTTCTGGAGGCATAAAGTCTGAACCTTTCCACCAAAGCCAAGGAGTTCCTCAAGGATCCTCCCTTTCTGCGCTCCTTTTCAATATTTACATGCAGCCAATTTGTAATATCATCCGGTCTTTCAAGGTTGACTGCATGTTATATGCAGACGATGTCCTGCTTTACATCCCTTTCTCTACCGAGCATCTGGACCTCTCCCCACTGACGAGTTGCTTCAATGCAATATCTGACTGGCTCCTGTCTCAAAACCTCAGAATACAACATAAGAAAACTGAAGTACTCTTCATAACAAGGAATCCCAATTTTACCCCCCCAAAATATCTTAAAGTAAAAGAAGCGGAGTTGCAATCTAAATCCTCAATACGATATTTGGGAGTCACACTAGATCAACGCCTAGACATGAAAGCCCATATAGGTAACATAGTCAGATCAGTTTACTACAAGATCCGCTCACTTAGACACCTACGTTCCATGCTTGATCCAACCGATTTCCGGACAATCTTCCAGGTGTTGGTTATACCCCATTTCGACTATGCCAACGTCATATTACAAGGTCTTCCCCAATCTACATTAAACCCGCTTCAGCTAGCCATGAACGCGGCTGCAAGAGTCATCCATGGAGCCTCCAGGTACGACCACGTTACGCCCCTGCTGATACAGTTGCATTGGCTCCCTATTCAAGCTAGAATAGTTTTCAAGACCTTGATAATTACTTTTAAAGCTGTCAATAATCTCACATCGGCATCCTTATACTCACTCATCCATAGCACATCTCCTAATAGAACAAGGAGATCCATGGCTATAAACTCCCTCAAAATCCCGAAGGAACTTACCACTTGCACTAAATCGACAGCCAACAGAGCCTTCAGTCTCAGTGCCCCAATATGCTGGAACGCACTACCCCCTGATATCCGGGCTATTAGGAGCCTGACACAGTTTAGGAAAGCCCTCAAATGCCACCTCTTCAACAAATATCTTATAGAACCCAATGGCGTCACCTAGAGCCCAATAACACCCACTGATACCAGTCCCAGATAAATCTAGGGTATATCAACAACTCACGAAGTGTGATATTCATTCCTACAGTGGGCTGGTTTTTCTATGTATCTTCTGTGTCTATGATTCCATGTAGTATGTTTTGTAAATAGTTCCCCGGTTATCCAAGTTATTTATACCCTGTTACCTGTAAACTCATACGTGTTATATGTACTGAGCATTTTGTTCCATGTGAACCGCGCTGATGATGAATAGTGCGGTATATAAGAGACTGTAAATAAATAAATAAATAAATAAATCACATATGGGTATCGTCGGTACCGACGGAGCCTGCGTGGGAACGCTCCCCAGCGTACAATTAGAAAGCTTTTGGGAGCATCCCACAGTGCCTGCGTGCTGCCTTCCCGTCTTTCCCAACTGCCTCTCTCCAGTTCTTCGTTTTTCGCGGAGCCAGCAGGTTGTATTCCTGTCACGGCAGAAAATTTTCCTTCTTTTTTGTGGTCGCGTCTACCTTCCTTGACGTTTTACCGGTACCGCCGTTTTTTCTTTCTTTCTTTCTTTTCTTTAAAAAAAAAAATAAATAATAATAATAATAATTCTTAGTACTTTCCCATTTTTTCCAGGTGCATGTGCCATTTTGGGCCTTAGGCCCAAGATTGTTTCCTCCTCGGGTTTTAAAAAGTGCACCAAGTGTGGCGGTACCATCTCCGTCACCGACACCCATGAGTGGTGTCTGTCTGAAATGTTTAGGTCCTGACCATTCCATCTCGGAGTGTATGGCCTGTGCCATGATGTCCAAGAGAGGTCGACAGAACCGAGCTGCCAAGCTCAGTACCCTGTTTCCCTCTGATGCAGCTTCGGTGGCATCAACGTCTTCCAGGGCTTCGTCTTCCTCCCGTGGATCTCAGGTAACTAAACATAAGTCTAGCCGGTCCTCAAAGGGTAGATCTCCTTCTAAGCATCGAGATGCTTCTGGCGTTGCCCTTGAGGATTCTGCACCACCAAAATTGCCCCGGCGGGAGGCTTCGGCTTCCAAAGCATTATTGGGGTTCCAGTATGTTCTCGAGGCCTCGACCTTGGCAGAACTACTGGTGCCATGCTCTGGGGTACCGGCGGTCTTCTCCGGTACCGACATCCAGGCATCGGCAGCGTCAATAGACCAGAGAGTCCTGGCTATTGATCGCAGTCTGAAGGCTCTCCTTGTGGCATCGACGCCCTCGGAACCGCGTCAGACTTTCCAACCGGTACCGGCACAGACTCCGGCACCGGTATAGTTACCGGTACCGATAGCATCGACATCAGTGTCTGCATTGCTGGCACCCAGTCATCCGATGCCTTCTGGTACCGATACTCCGGTACCGATTACTTCCTGTACCGACTTCGGTCAGTACGGGTATCGGGCTCTTCAAGAGCATCCTGACAGAAGGTACTTCAAGTCCTCAGAGGAATCTGAGGATTCTGACAGTTCTGTCGATGTGGGAATACTTCTCCCAGAGGAGCCTTCCTCCCCTAAACGTAGGATGTCTCCTCCAGAAGACATTTCCTTTCAGGATTTCATCAGGGAGGTGCCTCGAGGTCTGTCCATTACTGTGGCACCCGAAACAGAGCCCAGAGCAAAGGAGTTGGAAATTTTGCAATCTCCTAAAAATCCTAAGGAGGCAGCTACCTTGCCCATCCATGAGATCTTGCATGATCTCATGTTGAGAATGTGAGAGACACCTCTTACCACCTCTCCTCATTCTCGTAGACTAGATACTCTGTATCGAGTCCCTCCTTGTCCTGGGTTCCAGAAAACTCAGCTTCCTCACCACTCTATTGTAGTGGAATCAGCTATGAGAAGGATCAAGAGTGCAAAGAGGCATGCCTCTAATCCTCCAGGACGTGAGTGCAGAACTTTGGATGCTTTTGGACGTCGTGTCTTCCAAGCTTCCATGCTTTCTGCCAGGATCAGTTCCTATAGTCTGTATATGGGAATGTTCCTGAAGGAAGTCACAGGTGATTTAGAGGCTTTGAGTCCTCTTCTTCCGGAGGATAGAAGACAGGATTTTCTCACATTGGTCAAACATGCCCAAGATGATTCTAAATTTGTCAACCGTGAAGCTTTTGACTGTTTTGAGTGCATAAGCAGAACCTCTGCCATTGCCATAGGTGCACGTAGAATTGCTTGGCTCCAGGTATCTGATCTGGAGCTCTGGGTACAAGATAAACTGGGAAATATTCCTTGTACTGGTGAGAACCTGTTTGGTAAAGATTGGCAGGAAAAGGCCAATGAGTTGGATGCTGACAACTCCACCTTGGATAGATTGTCCAAGTCCACAGCTGATCCTGCAAGAAAGAAATCTTTTAAGAAACCATTATTTTCTAAAAAGAAAAAGTATTATCCTGCTTGTTCTCAGTGGGGATGTTCTGCAGGTCAGCTTGTCAGGAAAGGTCAGCAACCACCCAAACAAAGAAAAGCAAAAACTGCTAAGCCTCAACCGTCCCAGCAGTCTCAGCCTCCACAAGGCCTTTGACTTTCAGCTAGAGAACTTAGCCTTCCTGGCTCTCATTGGACCAGAGCCTTCCACCATTCCAGGAAGGTTGTGTCACTTTGCCCCCAGATGGGGGCAAATAACAGCAGAGCATTGGACACTCCATCATAAAAGAGGGGTACAAGCTTCATTTTTCAAGCATGCCCCCTCCCACAATGATAAGGCAGTTCAATTCTCCGACCTCTCTCATCAACCTGTTAGGTCAGGAGGTCACTATGCTTCTTGCCCAAGGGGCAATAGAAGAAGTACCCATCCATCAACAGGGTACAGGGTTTTACTCCCCTTATTTCCTTATCCCAAAGAAAACAGGGGGATACAGACCTATCTTGGACCTCAGAAAATTGAACAAATTCCTTGTCAAAGAGAAATTCAAGATGATTTCTCTAGGAACTCTGCTGCCATACCTTCAGAGTCAGGATTGGCTATGTTCTCTAGATCTCAAGGATGCATACACCCATGTTCTCATCCATCCAACTCACAGAAGGTTCCTTCGGTTCCTTTTTCAAGGACAGCACTACCAATACAGGGTGCTTCCTTTCGGCCTGGCCTCAGCTCCAAGGGTGTTCACAAAATGCATGGCTGTGGTAGCAGCATTTCTCCGCACTCTAGGGATATTCGTCTTCCCCTACTTAGACGATTGGCTCATTCGAGCCCCAACAGAGCCAGAGGCCAGGACTTCTCTATCCTGCACGATGCGTATCCTTCAGTATTTGGGTCTGGTAATAAACATCCCAAAATCCAGCCTAACTCCCACTCGGTCTCTAGAGTCCATAGGAGCTTTGCTGGATACCAGAAGGGCAAGGGCCTATCTCCCCCAGGCCCGTTGCCTTCGCATGGTGCAGTTAGCTTCTCAAGCAGTGCTAAAGTCTCATCTCACTGCCCGAGAAATGCTACAACTACTTGGCCACATGGCATCTACCATGCATGTGGTTTCCTATGCTCGCCTCCATATGAGGGCAGCCCAGTGGACTTTATCCACTCAGTGGACCCAGGCATCAGGGTGCCTGTCAGACAAAATAGCAAACACAAGTCGGCTTGTTTTGTCCCTCCAGTGGTGGAGGTCCACTCAAAACCTGTTGCTGGGGTCCCCTTTGCAACTCTCACAACAGATGCTTCTCCGATGGGTTGGGGAGCTCATCTACAAGACCCCTCCACCCAAGGCACCTGGTCTCCACAGGAGACTCATCTACACATCAATCTCCTGGAGCTCAGAGCAGTCTTCCTTGCTGTTCGAGTGTTCCACACCCTGCTCAGCTACAAGACAATCCTCATTCATACGGACAATCAAGTAGCCATGTTCTACGTGAACAAGCAGGGAGGAACAGGCTCTGTCGCTTTGCAACGAAGCTTTGTGACTATGGGCCCTCGCCAGAGAGCATCAGATTCATTTCCTGGCAGTGTATCTTCCAGGCATACAAAACTCTTGGGCAGACAAACTCAGTCGAGTTCTGCTTCCACACGAATGGTCTCTACATGCAGACCAGGTGGCCAGGACTTTTCAAATTTGGGGAACCCCGGACATAGACCTCTTTGCAAGTCCGTGGAATGCCAAACTTCCCCGGTTCTGTTCCAGAATTCCGGCTCAGGGTTCTCAGGCCAGGGATGCCTTCCTCCTTTACTGGGGTCAAGACTTCCTGTATGCCTTTCCACCCATTCCCCTAATTCCCAAAACCCTGTTCAAGCTTCAGAGAGACAGAGGCCGTATGATTCTCATAGCTCCACATTGGCCACGGCAAGTGTGGTACCCTCTGCTTCTACATCTCTCTCAAGCTCCCTCCCTGGAGTTAGGGTCTGTTCCAGATCTCCTATCTCAGGAGGACAGAATGTTATGGCATCCCAATCCCCAGTCTCTGCATCTCAGGGTTTGGTTGCTGAAGGCCTAGATCTCCATGGTCTTAACCTCCCTCAGCAAATAAAGGATATCCTTTATGCTTCCAGGAAGCCTTTCACAAGACGCTCTTATGCTTTCAAGTGGAAAAGGTTTACTGTATGATGTTCGCAGAAGGGTCTTAACCCCCGTGCCATACCTCTGGAATCATTACTGGAGTATCTCCTTCATTTATCCAGTGCAGGACTTAAGACTAACTCAGTGAGAGTCCATTTGAGTGCTATTGCAGCTTCCTTCAAGCCCCTAAATGGACAACCTATCTCCTCCCATCCTCTTATAGCAAGATTTATGAGAGGCCTTCTGCTAACTAAGCCTCCCATAAAGCCACCACCTGTGGCATGGGACTTAAATTTGGTTCTTGGTCAGCTCATGAAGCCACCTTTCGAACCCCTAGCTACTACCTCCTTGAAATTCCTTTCTTGGAAAGTTATCTTTCTCATTGCAGTCACATCAGTACGTCGCATCAGTGAGTTGCAAGCACTAGTAGCTGATCCACCTTATACAAGGTTCCATCAAGACAAGGTAGTCCTTAGGACTCATCCACGCTTTATGCCAAAGGTGGTCTCGCCTTTTCATCTAAACCAAGCGGTCTACCTGCCTGTGTTCTTTCCAAGGCCTCATGCATCAAATGCAGAAAGGAACCTTCATACTTTGGACTGTAAAAGAGCTTTAGCCTTTTACTTACAAAGAACACAGCAACATAGGAAGTCCTCTCAACTCTTTGTTGCTTTTGATCCTAGTCATTTGGCACTTCCAGTCTCCAAGAGAACACTATCTAATTGGATTGCTCAGTGTATAGTCTTTACCTATCAGAGTAAGAATCTTCCTCTGGAGGACCATGTCACAGCTCACAATGTGAGAGCCATGGCAACTTCAATGGCTCATTTACACTCTGTGTCTATCGACGACATCTGTCGAGCAGCCACCTGGGCCTCGTTCATACCTTCACAGCCCATTACTGCTTGGAGAAGGACTCCCGCCGGGATGCCTTGTTTGGTCAGGCTGTTCTCCAACACCTGTTCCATACCTAATCAACTCCTACCCACCATCCCTGGTAGGATGCCAGAGATCCATGGGGGGAAGTGGAGCCCTTTCTCAGGGACACACAACTTCTGGGGTCTCTCCCTGGCATCTAAAGCTATGGAGTCCCCATATGTGATGACTACATTCCTGCTTGTTCCTGGAGATAGCATAGTTACTCACCTGTAACAGGTGATCTCCGGGAACAGCAGGAATTTAGTCCTTACAACCCACTCACCTCCCCATGGAGTTGTATCTCTGTCTATCTCTTTTCCTTTCCCTCTCTCTCTTTGTCTCAGCTTTAAAACTCAACTGGAGAGAGGCAGTTGGGAAAGGCTGGAAGGCAGCACGCAGGCGCTGTGGGATGCTCCCAAAAGCTTTCTAATTGGACGCTGGGGAGCGTTCCCGCGCAGGCTCCGTCGGTACCGACGATACCCATATGTGAGGACTAAATTCCAGCTGTTCCTGGAGATCACCTGTTACAGGTGAGTAACTATGCTATCTATATCTTTATCTATATCTATCTATATCTATCTATCTATATCTATCTATATCTATATCTATATATACATACATACATACATACATGGTGGCCCAAAAAACGTGAGAACATCTCGTAGCATATAAGTTATTTAAAAATTTAAAAAGACAGATGTAAACGATTGACAAATTTAAAAAAAAGAACATCGCGACTGGAAATTGTCAAAATAAAGACGTTAAATAGCTAAAAAAGGTAAATAAGTAGACTATTCAAGCTTTTAATTTACGAGATGTTCTCACTTTTTTGGGCCACCCTGGGTATATGTGTGTGTGTATATATGTGTATATATATATATATATATATATATATATAATATATATACATACACACACACAGTAGTGGCCAAGAAAATTAAGGCAGAGTCTAAAAGATCAGAATTTTATTAGAAAAGTACGTGTTATTGTCACTTTCATGGTCAAAAGCTTTAAGAACCAAATATATATGTCATTTTCAAAGTTTTATTCAGGAAACAATATATGTGTCAATATTTGATAGGGTGTTCATGATTTTTCAGCACAGCCTGGATTCTTGTAGGCATACTGTTAACTAGCGTTTTACAGTATGCCGGAGTGATTTTGTTGACCCATACGTGCTTGAGTATGTCCTTTAAATCCGCTTCTGAAGTTGGACAGTGTGCTGCCACCTTTTTCTTCATAAGATTCCAATAGTTTTCAATTACATTGAGATCCGGAGAGTTTGATGACCAACTTGGTAGCAGTTCGATCTTGTTCACGAACCATTTTTTGACTGTTTTTGCAGTGTGGCACGGTGCCGAGTCCTGCTGAATTATAGTTGTGTCAGAAACATTCATGTGTATTTTAGCTTTACTATTTAGCAGGGATATGTATTTTGCAGCATTTACTCTTTCACCTTTCTCAAAAATGTGCAGGCCACATTGTCCATTCGCCGAGATACCACCCCATACCATGACCGATGGTGGGTGTTTAACAGACTTCGTGTACTTTGGATTTAGTCTCTCGCCTGTTGGTTGACGGACGTAGTTGTAACCACTCCCACGTACTTGTTGAAATGTACTTTCATCTGTGAACATTACCCTCTCCCACAATTCAGCAGATTTGTCTTTCATCTTGCTACAAAACTGTATGCGGGCAGCAATTTGTTTCCTGGTCATCATAGGCTTCTTGGCAGGTCTTCTGGCCACGAGTTTGAATTCATCCACAAGCCATCGTCAGACAGATCTGGCACTTATCTTTATTCCTCGATCATTAGCTAACTGAACCACACGTTGAGATGAAGTATGTGGACTGGATGTAATAATGCTTTTGAGGAATCGGTCTTTTCGTCCAGTAGTTATCCGTCTGCGCCCATATTTCAAACGACGTGTACAGCCACCTGATTTCAGAACATTCTGAACTGCACACCTTGATATATGCAAATGTTTTGCAATAGCACATTGCGAATATCCTTCAGCATGGAGTGTGACAACCTGTCCTTTTACAAAGTCATTAATATCGCACTTTCTACTCATCTTGATTGTATATTTCACATATAACTTTCAATCTTTTCCTAGTTGTAAAAATTCAAAACTTCATCCAAGAAACCTACTACAAGCGTGTAAGTAAACTAAAATGGACGCTAGACGCATGGTGTGACTAATCGCCATGCTGATTAAATAAGTAAGCACGTGTGACATCTCCACAGTACATTATTATCTCCAGGAACAAGCAGGAATGAGTCTTCACATATGGGTATGTCGGTACCGACGGAGTCTGCGCGGGAACGCTTCCCAGCGTCCAATCAAGAGCTTTTGGAAGCATCCCAGCACGCCTGCGTGCTGCCTTCCTGCCTTTCCCAACTGCCTCTCCTCAGTTTTTCGTTTTTCCGCGGAGCCGGCAGGACGTCCTCCTGTCACCGCAGAAAATTCTTGTTTTTATTTCTTAGTTTTCTTGTGGTCGCGGCTGTCTTCCCGACGCCACCAGTACCGCCGGTGTTTTCTTTTCTTTCTTGTAAAATTTTCCTTTTCCACGGGATATTTTTTCTTCATAGTGTCCCACGGTCTCTTAGGCCTTTCAGGCCTCTTCTTTTTCCTTCATGGAACTGCCAGACACTTTCTCCAAGAAATGTCCAGACTGTGGCGGTACAACTTTATTTTTAGATCCTCGAAGTCGGTGTCTAACCTGCTTGGGTCCTGACAACAGTTTGGTAAGAAGACGTTTTCAACATCAAGGCTCCCTCGATACACGGTTGCCCTCCAACTTAGGGGCACCGTCCCTTTCTTCTTCCACACAGGATCAGGTAACCCACAAACAGTCTGTTAAGACTAGCCAGTCCTCGAGTGGTAGGTCTCATGCACAGCATGTAGACGGCTCCGGCCTTGCCCTCGAGGGCCCACTGGCTTCAAAACCCCGGCGGGCGTCTTCGGTCTCCAAAGCCTATAAGGGGTTTCAGGTTGTTCCTGGGGTTCACCCACCACAGAACATACCTAAGCCGTGTACGGTGGTGGCATCTGCTTCGAGCGGTACCGATACCCCGGCATCGGCACTGGTGTTGGATGAAACACTCCTCATCAGGGATAGTCGTCTGGCGTCCTCGGTACCTTCGGGACCGGTGGATACCCTCCAGATTGACTTTCCATTATCGATACCAACACCGATACTCCAACCGACGTCGGTACCCTCCAGATGTGCATCGATAGCCTCTCTTCCTTCGATGCTGAGTCTGGAATCGATCTCCAGTCTGGAGGACTTGGTACCGGCTCTCGGCAGTAACGAAGGCTCGGTTCCGATGATTCGGATCCGCAACTCTCGGTTCCCTCGACGCCGATTGAGTTGCCACTGGTTGCCCTTCACTGGTATCAGACACGGTACCGAGGTCGGTACCGATGTCCTCATTACCTTCAGGGTCGGTGCTTTCCATGCTTCGCTTATCAGGCTCTCTGCCCTCAATGCCGAGTTTGGAATCGATCTCTAGTCTAGAAGACTGGGTACCAATAGATTTTGGTACCGACACCGATCGATACCGGTGCTTCGGTACCGAGGATAGTGGCCGGAGGTTTTCGGTTACCTCGGTACCGATTGGACTGTCACCGATGACTGCTCTGATGTCTTTGTCGAGCTCGACTCCGACATCGGTACCGGTATGGGCATCGGTGCCGGTACCCACAGTAGCATCGTGGCCAACTCCTGCCATGCTTTTTTCAACAGGATCACTCCATTCTATACCAAGCTTGGAGTCGATACCTGGCATGGGCAATGTGGTAAGGACGGTGGCTGCTCCTGACAGCCAGTACCAGCAGCCATCCTTTAAGCATTCCACACTGCACTCTGCATGATCTTCTATTCCTATATATTTGGATAACTCTGTGGATGCTCAGGCTAGTTCTTTAGATCTACCCTGTCCAAGGGAGATTCCTGTCTGTGATCCCTCTTTTCAGAGTTTCCTCCTGGATATAGCAAGATCCCTTGCCATTCCTATTCCAGGACATGATCCTGCACAAGGCTCTGTTTCTACCAAAGCAAAGGACAACATAATGCTTCCTTTGCATCATTCCTTGCAGGATCTCCTTCTAGGAATGTGGGAAACACCTTTAAGGGTACCCCCACCTCCCAGGGCAACTGATCTCTTATATCAGGTGCCCCCCTCTCCAGGGTTTCAAAAGACTCAACTTCCTCATCATTCCATAGTAGTGGAATCAGCAATGAGGCGGATAAAGAGTAAGAAAAAGCACTCCTCTTATCCGCCAGGTCGTGAGTCTAAGACACTAGATGCCTTTGGACGTCAAACCTTCCAGACATCTATGCTTTCTGCAGGAATTCTCTCATATATTTTTATATGAGTCGTTCTCTTGAAGAGGTCACAAAGCAGTTACATCTTTTGACTTCTTTCCTTCCAGATTCTAGGAGTACAGACTATTCCTCACTGCTTAAGCATATCCAGAATATCTCTTGGTTTCTTTCTCGTGCTTCCCTAGACTCTTTTGAGTCTGTTAGCAGAACTTCTGCTATTGCTATAGGGGCACGACGTAGAGCCTGGCTCCAAGCTTCAGACTTGGACAAATGGGCACAACAACGTCTGGGACATACTCCTTGCACGGGAGAAAATCTTTTCAACAAGGAGTCTTTACGTCAGGTTACTCAGTTGTCCACTGATTTACCTGTTTCTAAGGGTTGTTCTACACCTTCTTCTGTCCCAGTAGGTAGGAAATGTCCTACCAAACTTTCTTCCCACAGGAGAAGGTGGTTTTATTCATCACTTGCCCATCATGCAGATGTTCCCCAATAGGGGAGGCATTGTCCTGGTTTGAAGAATCCAACCTCTCACCAGGCTGAACAAACCCAGCACCTGCAGGGTTTCTGATCACTCATCAGATGCTTGTGACTCTTGGGGTTAGATTCTACAGTTGCTTCTTCTCAATAGAGGCAATCCACTGCTTCATTCTAACCCCTACACATGGATCTCTTTCCAAGAGATATCCATTTTTTCTATATTTCTGTGAGCTGTCAGAATGTTCATGCCTATAAGTCACAGGTTTCTCCTCTTTTTCCTGCTAGGGAAAGAGGTCTAACCACTATCAAATGATAGTTCTTGTGCCAGCATGTATTTTTTCCTTTCTATAGACTTACTACTTGGTAAGTCTTCTTCAGCTCCATTCTCTTCACCCTCTTACCAAGCTTTTTCCTCTGTAGGAGCGGAATTATTTACTAGGGGGCTTTTTCTTCAGCCTCTCTAGTTTTGTCACTTTCCAGTGAGGAGTTTCCTCTCTGAGTTACCTCCTCTGTTTCAATCTTACTTTGGGGCAGCTTATCAGACATGTCCAGAGTTTCTACTCCTGTTCTGTCTATTCTTTCTGTTTTTCAACAGTAAGATTCTTTCTGCTCTCTTACTAGCAGCTGCCTATGCAGGAGCCTTAATGTTTGGACCACTGGTTCTTGTCCACAAACAACCAGATTTGTCCTCCACTAACATTCTGTCTAGTCTTAGTAGTGGCTCCAAGTCAGTGCTTCATCTCTCTTGGAGATTATCTCACTACAAGCTTCTGGATTATCTGCTATTTCTGCCATCTCCATTCTCCTGGGTTTGGCAGCATAGTTGGCAGAGATACTGGCTCTCTAACAGCCAATTCTATCATCTCATTCTCCTGCATCATGCTCTCTGCAATTCTACAGAGAAGCTTTCCACTATGGGCCCTTGCTAGAGAGCATGGGTTTTTTTTTCTCCAACAGCTATCCTAGATGGTTGGAAAAGGCTTTTCAGTCATGTCTCCCAGGACTAGAAAGTTCTCCCTTCTTTTACTATCTCCTTTTTGTTCTAAAGGACATAGCCCTTCTCTTACATTTTTTTTTATTTTTTTTTTATATATATATTTATATACCGCATCTTCCAAAGTTCAGTTGCGGTTTACAATGAACAACAATTAACAAAGTAAATTTGTTTTACAGAGAACGTCATATTATAACAGAACATATTTACAAGGAACATCATATTATAAGTAAACAGTCAAACAATGTGAGATAAATACAAAGTGGCACAGATTAACTATATACAGTTTTTATATGTATATATATACATGGATGTGAAAGGATGTAAGCTGAGAGGTCATCGTGGGTGTGTGTTTTTGTTTGTGTTAAAGGCTTTTGCTTAATGTGGACTGAATACCTGTTTAACCTTTGTCTAGTGCAGGCGCTGAGTTATCTATGTTATAGTGTTTGGTGAACAGATAAGTTTTCAATTTTTTACGGAATTCCATGATTTCGGTTAAGATTCGTAAGCTTAAGGAGTTGCCAATTCCCTGCTTTGGTCCATAGCATTCCCAATCGGGGATATGCTCTTTCTCCTTGCAGCTCGTCCTCATGGTAAGAACGCATGATACTTTTTGCCCTTAAGCAGGCCAACATGGTATCTCATCTCTGTGTCTTCTGTCTACTTACCATGCTAGACTCCTGGAAGACTCGAGACTTGCTGGCTGCAGATTGATATCTGTTTTTCACGTACCCTTCCTGGTTATTTCACTAGCTAGCATCCTTGCAGTTCATAACCAGGGGGAATAGATTCTCTGTATATCTTCTCAAGTAGGTTCCACCTCCTTGTTAGATGAATCTTTCCTCTCCACATCTCCTATGTGAATACCGTACTGTAGGCATATCTCTGTTTAATTGCAGACACCCATATTTAGGCCTACATATCCATATTTATCTTTTGTGTGTATTTTATGCCCCTCCATATCTCACTATAGATATATTCTTATATGTCTATCTATATATCTATATGTATATCTATATTTATATATATATATATATATATATATACATATATATGTGTATATATATATATATATATATATATATATATATATATATCTGTCGAGATATTTTATTATAGATAGATATGTATCCACATACTTATCTATCTGACTGTCTAGGCTCATATAGCTATATAATTCTGACAGAGGGGCTTTACCCATACCTATGCTATCCAGCAGGTCTGGGATTCTACGCACACAACCACTCCTGTGGTACTCAACAATTTTTATACCATAACCCAAGGGTTTAGGTACCTCTGAAGCTCTCCGTGCCCAATATCTCTCCTAGCTTACCCCAGTTAGGAGAGACATTGTGGATCTTCAGTTAATCACAGGCTTTAACGCCTCAGGCATTTGTCCTTTTTTTTTGGGGATACAAGGGGTTCCCATACCCTTTCTCCCCACAAGGACTGTGCCTGTTTGTCCAAATCGGTTAGCCTTTCTCTTTTTGCTCCTAAGAGTGAGTCACTCTGCCACCAAAAGAGCTAGGTTTTTTGTCATAAAGCCTTCTGCTGAAGGCCCACCGTTTTTGTACTACCCCAGTTTTCCTACTGGGGTTACCTGTTACCTTTCAGGATTCTGACCTCCACTGTTTTTCCTACAGGGTTATTACCTCCACTTACAGTGAGGTCCTCTTCAAGGTTCCTCTACTGGGTTTCCCAGTAGATCCATGAACCTCCATACTTCTGTGAAATCCTGTCAGGGGAGGTCCATATTGCAATATCCTTTGCAATTTATTTATTTATTTTATTTAACAGCTTTTATATACTGCACTTTTATCATCAGCGCGGTTTACATTTTAACAACTTTGTACTTAAGCATAAAACATATGTCAAGTTTACAGGTAACAGGATATGAAAAACATGGATAACTGGGGTTAAAATAAATAACAGATATTCACAACTATTTACAATAGATTCTCAAATGTTTTGCGTTCTAAAGGTTGGGGTCTGTGAGGTTTTGCCCTGGAATAGGTAGAGAATTCGACTAGCCATGATCATTGGTTTGTGTTGGAGGGGTAAATTGTGAGAAGTGTTGTATGATATAGTGTTGCATCAATATTATTGATGACCATCATCCACACATGGACTCCTTCTCTGCAGTCCTATGCTAGGTTAGCTGTTCCACAGCATCCTTCTTTCTTCAGCTTCTACCCTCCATCCTCAGGATGCCTGGTGTTTTGGGAGATAGCATGTTCCAACCTATGACATGCTGGGACTCCAGGCATCTCAGCTTGGGAGTCCCCATATGTGAAGACTCATTCCTGCTTGTTCCTGGAGATAGCACAGTTACTTACCTGTAACAGGTGATCTCTGGGAACAGCAGGAATAAGTCTTCACAACCCTCCCACCTCCCCAGGAGTTGTATCTCTATCTTTCCTTTCCTCTCTCTCTCTTTGTGTCAGCTTTAAAACTTAACTGAGGAGAGGCAGTTGGGAAAGGCGGGAAGGCAGCACACAGGCGTGCTGGGATGCTTCCGAAAACTCTTGATTGGATGCTGGGAAGCGTTCCCGCGCAGACTCCGTCGGTACCGACGTACCCATATGTGAAGACTTATTCCTGCTGTTCCCAGAGATCACCTGTTACAGGTAGTAACTGTGCTTAACAATAAATTGTAGAAAAAGATACCTGCCTTAATTTTTTGGCCACTACTATGTGTGTGTGTATATATATGTGTATATGTATGTGTGTATATGTGTATATATGTATATATTTATTTTTATTTTATTTTATTTAAACGTTTATATACCGCGCTCTTCGACATCAGCGAGGTTCACAAAGAACAAGAGGTGTATTGTACGGTGTGGGTTAACACCGTATTACATATAACATATATGTGTATATGTGTATGTATATGTGTATATGTATGTATATACAGGGTGGCCCAAAAAAAGTGAGAACATCTCGTAAATTAAAAGCTTAAATAGTTTACTTACTTAGCTTTTTTAGCTATATAACGTCTTTACTTTGACAATTTCTGGTCGCCATCTTTTTTTTAAATTTGTCAATCATTTACATCTGTCTTTTTGGATTTTTAAATAACTTATATGCTACGAGATGTTCTCACTTTTTTGGGCCACCCTGTGTGTGTGTATATATGTATATGTACATCTATATATACATACACACACACAGACACAGTATATATTTGAGAAGAAAATGTTCCCTGTAATTGAATATCTACTTGTTCAGTAATATTCATATTATTGTTCGCTGTAAACCGCTTTTGATTCACTGGAAAAATGCGGTATTGAAATTTATAATAAATAAATAAAATAAAATTAGGATTGGCCGAATTATGATATGTTTAAGTTCGTATGGCATAATACCTTGTTGAAGGGATTGATTTACTTTTTGGAGAAGATGGGGAGCTAGTTCTGTCTTTGATGCTTTGATCCAGGGATCTGGACAGGGATCAAGAGAGGATGTGGTAGTGTTGATTTTGGTAATTATATTCGTTAGTTGTCTTCGATCTAATGGGGTGAAAGGTGTTCCATATGTTGAGATTGGGGGGGGGGGGGGGCAATGATTGAGTGGGTTTTTGTCTTTCTTTTTCAGTTTATCTTGTAAGAAGTTTGCTAATGTTTGGACGTTTATGCTATAAGAAGTTGTCAGTGTGAGTTGTGTGTTTTAAAGCTTTGACAATCTCAAATAGTTCATGTGGATGATTCAGAGAGTTAGTATTTTTGTGTGGTCTTTTTTTTGCCCTATTCTTTGCATGAGCTCAGGGTTAGCATATATATCTGTTTATTTTCTGGTGTTTTATTGCGTCTCCATTTGTATTCACATCTTCTTAATTGTTTTTTTTAAATTAGCATGATCTAGGGTGAACCATGTTTCTGATGCTTTCTTATGGGGTTTTGTATTGTTGTGCTTAATGATTAATGCGTTTAGGATAGTGGTGGTCCAGTTTTTACACATTACATTTATTATCTCCCTATGTCACTTCAGGACAGGATCTTCCTTACTCAACTTCAGGATTTAGAGCTTTCTCAACACATTCTCTGCCCAACACACGCAACTACCCACACTCCGATATGATCTTCACCCCCTTCGGCTTGTCCTTGCTTCCCCTCTCTATTCCACTACCCTGTTACCCTGGACCGACCACTTGTGCATCTCATTCTCCTTGCAGTCTCAGCCAGCCAGCCCTCCCCTCTTCTGCTGTTTTGTCGTCCTCTTCTGCTCCTGTCTGGCTGTCCTGCCGCATCACCCTTACACCCTTGAGCATTTCCCCTCAGATGCACTCTTTCCTGCTGATTTCACTTCCCTGTCCTTTGATGTCCAGGTTGAAACATGTAATTCCACTCTGCTGCCTTTGATCAGCTTGCACATCTTTGTCCATTCACCTCCCACAAACCTAATCACCATACCTGGTACTACCCCGGCCTTTGTTTCCACTGCTCTTATCTCCGCCGGTCAGAGCATATGTGTAGAAACAGCACACATGAATTTTTGCTGCTTTTTTGATGTCTCCACTATCGCGCTCTAATGCACAATGCCAAAAAGTCATACTACACCAGCTGTACTCCGTTCTGAGATCCCTCTCCTCCTCTTCTACTTCAGACCCTGCCCAGCTTGGCAGCTTCTTTCACAACAAAATTCATAAGCTTATAAGGAAAAAAGATATGCCATACTGGGTCAGACCAAGGTCCATCAAGCTCAGTATCCTGTTTCCAACAGTGACTAATACAGGTCTTAAGTTCCCAAAAAGGCGCACAGGTTCCACAGTGCTTGTCCTGGGACAAGCACAGGATTTTGTGCGTTCTCTTTAATAATGTTTATGGACCTTTCCTCTAGGAACTTGTCCAAACCTTTTTTAAACCCAGCTACACTAACAGCAAATTCCAGATTTTGATTATGCGTTGAGTGAAAAAATATTTTCTCTTATTACTCTAAATGGGTTACATTGTAGCTTTATTGCGTGTCCTGTAGTTTTTCTACTTTTTGATGGCATAAAATATACATAGTTATTCCCCTAATGCATATATCAATGTTCATCCAATTTCACTTCCCTGTTTTTAATGTAAATTGTTCTGTTTCAATGTAAGCTGCTTTGTCTGTAGGATAAAGCGGTCTAAAAAAACCTTAAACAATTGATCTACATTTGCCCGTTCCACTCCATTCATTAATTTATAGACCTCTATCATATCTCCCCTCAGCCGTCTCTTTTCCAAGTTAGAGCTCTAACCTTTTAAGCTTTTCCTCATAGGGATATTCTTTCATCCCCTTTATCATTTTGGTGGCTCGTCTCTGTACCTTTCCTAATTCCACTATATACTTTTTAAGATACGGCGACCAGAATTGCACACAATATCCAAGGTGTGGTCGCACCATGGAGCGATACAGAGGCATTATAATATCCTTTGTTTTATTCTCCATTCCTTTTTTTATGATTCCTAGCATTCTATTTGCTTTCTTGGCTGCTGCTGTACATTGGGCAGAGGGTTTCAATATGTTATCCACGTGATGCCTATATCTTTTTTCCTGGGTGGTGGTTCCTAATATGGAACCTTGCATCGTGTAACATAGTAACATAGTAAATGAAGGCAGATAAGGACCAGTATGGTCCATCTAGTCTGCCCAGCAATATGGCAGGAGTAAGTGCACCCCTACCCATGTCTTTGCTTAGTGGTGCACCTATCAGGAGCCAGGTGCACCTCTCCCCATGTCTTCACTTCTTTGTTTGTTTAGTGGTGAACCCCACCGCTCCTCCCCATAGTGTAACCATAGTTTGGGTGGTTCTTTCCTAGGTGCATAACTTTGTACTTGTCCACATTAAATTTCATCTGCCATTTGAATGTCCAGTCTTCCAATATTTCAAGGTCCTCTTGCAACTTTTCATAATCCTCTTGTGTTTTAACAATTCTGAATTATTTAGTGTCGTCTGCAAATTTGATCACCTCACTTGTTCCCATTTCTTGGTCATTTATGAATATGTAAAAAAAAAAAAAAAGCAATGGACCCAGCACATATCCCTGGGGTACTCCACTATTCACCTTTCTCCATTGAGAAAATTGCCCATATAGTCCTACCCTCTTTCTGTCTTTTAACCAGTTTCTGATCCACAATAATGCACTTCCTCCTATCCCATGACTTTTTAATTTTGCCATCTCTCATGAGGGATCTAAATTTCCTCTGTCTCTTGAAGCCACCGCCTTATCTTCTGCCTAGTCTTTCTCTCCTCTCTGTCCTGTCTGCCGATGGTGTTTCTTTCAAATTTTATTTATTTAACCAGTTTTCTATACCGCCTTATCCTTCAATCAAAGCGGTGGGCAACGGAGGGTTAAGTGGCTTGCCCAAGGCCACAAGGAATGCCTATAGGACTAGAAACCCCAGTCCTTCCGGCCTGAGATTGCTGTCCCCAGGTGGGACTTGAACCCCTGGCCCTCCGGCCTGAGGTACCTTCCCCTAACCACTAGGCCACTCCTCCCTCCATGTAGTTTGTCTTTAATTATTAATTAAATGATTAATTATTTAATTATTGTACACCTCCCTGATGCTTTGCCTGGGCAATATATCAAGCAATGAAATAAAGATACACTATATCAACCGGCTCACCTTTGATGACCTGTTTTTTCACACCTTCAGTCCCTCCATTCCACTTTCCCGAATTTCCTGCCTCTGCTCTCTTCTCCCCCTCTTTATTCCCCCTCTCTGCCCCTTCACTCTTTTATGTATGGTCTTCATATTGTCCTATCACCTCTGCAGAACTGCTTAAGACTCCCCCTTCTTCACATAAGACCACGCGCCACTCTGACCCCATCTCTTCTACCTGGTTGCAGGACCCCTCGCTTGCCCTTCTTCCCCCCCATGCTTACCATTCTCAACACCAGCCTTTCCTCAGGTAGATTTCCGTTCCTCTGGAAACGAGCACTGGTCACTGGTTTGTCCCCATCTCAAGAAGCCTTCTTTGGAACCCACTGTCCCTGCACATTACTGTCTTGTTTCAAACTCCCCTTTCTCTCCAAGATTCAGGAAAAGCTCATGTTCGTCCAACTCTCCTCAGATCTCGACAGCTAGCACATTCTTCACCCCCGTCAATTTGGCCTTCGACCCAGGCACAGCACTGAGACTATTCTCCCTTTCCTCAATCTGCACATCTCTCATGATCATGGTTATATGTCTCTTACACCTCTCATCAGCTTTCGATCTCGTCAATCATCCCACTCTCCTTTCTCATCTTCATGACACCTGGTGTCCACAAGTTGTTTTTCCGCTGGTTTTATTCTTTTCTTTCCTCTTGGTCCTTTTTTGTTATCTCAGACCGTCTTCTACACTCATTTTTTCCCCCTATGATGTACCTGAAGGCTTGGTACTAGCTTCACTTCTCTTCAGTGTCTTCCTGGCTCCTCTTACTCTGCTCATTCAGTAACACAGTTTGTCAGCATACTGTTATGCTGTCGACATTCTCCTTCTGTATCACACTAGCCCTCCTGCTCTGGACTTATTACACCTAAACCTCTGTCTTTCAGAGATCGTTAACTGGATGTCCTCTTATTTCTCCAGGAAGAAGCAGGAAGTCAGTCCTCATATATGGGATGTGGGTAACGTTGGCACCGATGAAGCCCGTGCAGATTCACTCCCCAGCTTTCAAAGAAAGGCTTTGGAAGTTAAACCGTGTGTGCATGGTCACCTTCCCATCCAAGGGTGTCAGCTTGCTTCAGTCTTTTTTTTCTGCGAAGCCCTGCAGACATCCAGTCTGTTGTCCCTGGTAAAAGTCAATTTTTGCAATCTTCTACTTGCGTTTTTCGTTCTTCCTTTTGCCAGTCAGTTCCTGATCACCGCCTCACCTCCCGAGTCTGCCCTCACCTCGGTGTCACGTTTTTCTTGAGTCCTTTTCTTTTTTCTTTTTGTGGGGTGGGGTTTTTCCCTTATGCCCTTCCTGACCAAGACGTGTGTGTTTGATCTCACAGGTGCCATCTTCCCTGCTATGTCTTTGGTCAGTGGGTTTAAGCAATGTGGCAAATGCCCCCGCACCATGTCCATCACAGACCACCACAGTTGCTACATCAACTGCCTCATTGCGGACCACGACAACTCCTCTTGCCTGCTCTGCCTTTAGATGTCGGCCAAGAGCCGGAAGAATCATGTACAGTAGTGGAATGAGCTGTTTGGCATGATGACCTCTGCTCCGGGACTGGCATAGAGTATGGAATCGCTGCCCTCAGGAACCACATCTGACAACTTGACATGGTGTGGGCATGCTCGATCCGAGCCCTGATGTCGCGGAGCCTCGGACTGGGTTTCATCCTCTGAGGATCTCCCCTGCATTGTCGGTCCAAACCTGATCCCAGAGCCAGAGATAAGCCCTCTGGTACCCAGCCTCGGAGCCATCAACCTGACGTAGAGGATGTTGGCCAGGAGCGGCCCTCAAAGTTGTCCTGGTAGGAGAAGACTCACTGCATCGGGGGATCAGGCTTGGTCCCCCGATGTGATCACTTTGGTGACTCCCCTTTGAGAGATCCAGTTTTGTGCTCAATGCCCTTAAGACCCAAACCAGTCACTGCAGAGCTTACTGGCATCGAAGCCAGGATGGTGGCCTTGGAACGCAGCCTAGCTGCCTTCCTTGAGGCCCAGCGGGGCCTGACACCCAGAGCTTCTGGGTTATCAGCCATGACCATGGGACCCTCCACTGCAAGGACCTCCCTGGAGGATGTCCAGCCTGTCCTGGAACACTTCGCCTGTTCAGAGCTGCATCAGTCGGCTTTCCGCTCGAGGCGCAACTCCCCCCCCACATACTTCGGAGCCTTGTATTGGGCACCGCGCTCCCCTTTGATGCTGATAACTCATTTATTTGATGACCTGCTGGGACTGGAGGTCTTCTCAGACTTGGTCGGGTTGGGAGACCAATGACGAGTCACCTTATACTATGCCACATAGGGATATGCCCTCCGAGCCATCTCCCCACAGGAGCGCCAGAGGTCCCCGCCAAGTTCCTCACATTCCTTGACTTCGTCCGTGGGATGTTATGGCCCTGGCCTTCATAGTGGAGCTGGAGGATGACCCTCGTGCTGAAGACTTAGAGATCCTCCAGTCCGGAGCCCCTCCAAAGGAGGCACTGACGGTGCCGATTCCCCCCATCCCAGAGTGCTTGCTGTCCAGGATGTGGAAGAGCCTGGTTACGGTGCCAATAGTGAGCCAGTGACTCAATTCCCAGTATCGATTTGGCAAGCGCCCCAGCTTTCAGAAGAGACAGCTGCCTCACAACTCCATGGTTGTGGAGTTGGCCATGTGTTTGATAATGAGTCAGAAGATGTACTCCTCAGTGCCCTCTGGTAAGGAGGCCCATACCATGGACGGGTTTAGCAGAAAGTTCTACCAGGGCTTGATGATTGCGGCCCACATCTAGGCTTACGGGCTGTACATGGGCATGTACCTGAGAGACTTGGCGAAGGAACTCGCCAGGTTCTCAGCTGGGCTGGCAGGTGAATTCTTCAAGCTCTTTCGGACTCTTGTTTGGTCAAGGAATGCTTCAAATTCTAGACTTGAGCAGCCTTTGACTTAGTGGCTTTTGTGGCTGTGGTGGGCATTAGTGCCTGTTTGGCTTGGCTACAGTCCTTGGACTTGAAGCAATGGGTACAAAGCAAACTGGCTGATGCCCCCTGCCAATGGGAGAACCTATTTGGCAAATCCATGACCGACAAGGTGGCTGAGTTCATGACCAGGACTAGGCTGTCCCAGAAAATGGCTGACCCTTCCCATTGGAGGCTTCAGGTAAAAAGCCCTTCCACCTGAAGAGGAAGAATGCTTACGGAAAATACTCTCATTTTCCAGCCTATCAGGCTCCCCAACAGGGTCAGCAGGCCAAGGGCCCAAGGCACGGCCCCCATGAGCAGAAAGCCCCCAAGTCCCAAGCAGCACCCCAGCCGCAGCCCTGAGGGGAGGACTTTAGACTCCCTGGGCATAGCCTATCTTCCCCCAGAAGGCCAGGGCCCAAGGCACATGGGAGGACATCTGGTCCACTTTGCCCACCTCTAGCTGGGCATCTCCACCAATACCTGGGTATTGCAGGTAATGCGTGAAGGTTACCTTCCGCACTTTGACCAGATGCCGCCTCCCTTCTTTCCAGGGGAACTTCCCATGACCTCCCTGCACAGACAGCTCCTGCAGAAGGAACTCAAGTCTCTATTCGAGGATTAGGCAATGGAGCCAGTACCTCAGCCCCTCTGGGTCCCAGAGTAATACTCGCGGTACTTCTTTTTCCCAAAAAAGACAGGTGTCTTTTGGCCCATCCTAAATCTGTGGGACCTCAACCACTTTCTGGTCAAGGAGAAGTTCAAGATGTTTTCCTTTGGAATGTTGCTGACCTACCTTCTCCGGGGAGATTGGCTATGCTTCTTGGATCTCACATCCTGATTCATTCCCGACACTGTCAGTACCTCCACTTTGTCATTGGAGGTTGCCACTACCAGTACAGGATGCTTCTCTTCGGCCTCTCCTTGGCCCTCAGGTTGTTCACTAAGTGCCTGGTGGTTGTTGCCACTTACCTCCACTTACTGGAAGTCTTAGTCTTCCACTATCTGAATGACTGGCTTATAAAGGCAAGCTCGCCAGAGGAGGTATGCCATGCAGCCCACTGCATGATATGGGTGCAGCAACATCTGGGGTTCGTGATCAACTTCTCAGTCACATCTGCTCCCGACACAGCACCTGGAGTTCATACAAGCCCTTCTGGATTCGACCCAGTCCAGATTCTTCCTCCACCTGCTTCGGGCACAGTGTCTGACAACCCTCGCAGGAGAGTTACAGGGTTGCTCATCGGCGTCCACCCATCCTCTGCTGCACCTCTTGGGGCACATGGCCTCAACTGTTAACGTGACTCCACAGGCACATCTCCAGATGTGTGAGGCCCATGGGACCCTCAGCTCTCAGTAGACTCAGGCCACAGGCCGACTGGGTGATCAAGTCAAGATAACCCAACCACCTAGTGGCCTCTCTTGCCTGGTAGTGGAGCGGATAATCTCATGGCCAGCCTACCCTTCCAGGCTCCACTGGCACAACATGTCCTAAACACAGACGCCTTCAAGTTCGGTTAGGGAGCTCACTGCGATGGACTACGGTCACATGGCACTTGGATGTGGGAGGAAAGTACCCTCCAGATCAACCGTCTGGAATGCCGAACGATGACTAACTCCCTTCAGGTGTTCCAGGCCCACTTGGCGGGCCAGGTTGTGCACGTCCAAAGTAGCGATGTTTTACATCAACAAACAGGGGGAACAAGCTCATACCTCCTCTGCCGGGAGGCAGTTCGCCTGAGGAACTTTGCCACAGAGAATGGCATGATCTTCTGGGCAGTCTACCTGCCGGGCTAGAACAATCTGCTCGCAGATCGGCTCAGCAGAGTTCTTCAGCACCACGAGTGGCACCTCAACCCAGCAGTGGCCAACTCCATCTTCTGACATTGGGGGACCCTGATGTTTGATCTCTTTGCCAGCCCCAAGAATGTGTAGCTGCTGCACTTCTGTTCACGGAGATTGTCCTCAAACCGAGTGACGGTGGATGCCTTTCTCTTGCCTTGGTCCAGGAGTCTGCTGTACGTGTACCTGCCTAAGCCACTGGTTCAAAAGACGTTGCTCAAGATTCTGTCTGACCGGGCCTTCATAATCCTCATTGCCCTTGGGTGGCTCAGGTAGCTGTGGTTTCCTCTCCTCCTGCAGCTGTCTCGAGCAGCCCCCATACTGTAGGGCCAGGACCTGGACTTGCTCTCGCAGGAAGACTGGACCTTTCTTCATCCCAACCTCCAGTCCCCTCACCCTGACAGCGTGGATGCTGATTGGCTCGCCATAGCACACCACTGCCTCTCCCGAGAGGTGGAGGACATCCTACTGGCATCGTGCTAGGACTCAACACAGTGCATGTCTGCCATCAAATGGCATAGATTGTCTGTCTGGTGCAGACAGGAATCTTTCTCTTGCTCAGTGCAGGACACCCTGCAGTATCTCCTGCATCTCTCCCAGACTGGTATGAACTCCAATTCTGTCAGGGTGCTCCTCAGCACCCTAGCGGCGCACCATCACCTCATTGATGGATAGCCTGTCCCCTTGCACCCCCTGATGGGCTGCTTCATGAGACTCTTCCTCGCGGCCCCCCATCTGCCCACTGCCGGTAGTGTGAGACTGAATGTTGTCCTCAGGAAGCTGATGGCTCCCTATTTTTTGAGCCTCTGGCTATGTGCCATCTCTAGTTCTTGTCGTGGAAGGTAGCGTTCCTGTTAACGTTCACTTTAGCCAGAAGAGTCAGTGAGCTACAGGCGTTGGTGTCCCATGCTCCCTACACCAGATTCCACAATAACAGGGTCGTCCTCTGGACCAATCTGAAATTCCTGCCTAAGGTAGTGTCTGCTTTTCTCGTGAACCAGGAGGTGGTCCTTCCACATTCTCCCCCAGGCCTCACATCCCGAGCAGAGGCCTCACTTCACACCCTGGATTACAAAAGGGTACTGTCCTCCTACCTTCAGACGACACAGCCCCATCACCGCTCGTCGCAGCTGTTTGTCTCTTATGACATCAGCAATCTTGAGGTTATGGTCTTTAAGCACACCCTGTCTACCTGGGTGGCACACCGCATCTAGTTTACTTACGAGCAGGCTGGTCTTTCCTTGGAGTGTCATGTTATGGTGCATAATGTGTGCATCATGGCGGCCTCTGTAGCTCACCTGTGCTCGGTCCCTCTGTTGGACATCTGTCAGGCTGCCACTTGGTCTTCGGTCCATACCTTTGAAACTCATTACTGCTTGGAGGAGAGCTCGTGGTGCGATAGTGCCTTCGGCCAGGCAATACTCCGGCACCTCTTTGGGGAATAGTGCCACTCCTTCCTTCCGGCACTTTGTTTCTAGACTACTGGAGAGGTGATTCTGTTGTCAAGGTTTGGGCTGCATCACTGGACTTCAAGCTATTCAGCGCTCCTTGCTGCCATCTATGGTTCACCTTTTGGGTTGCCCGTAGCCTTTTACAGGTTTTTCAGTAGCCTGTAGCTGGGGAATCCTGTATGTGATGTCTTATTTCCTGCTTGTTCCTGGAGATAGCAGTTACTCATCTGTAACGGGTGTTCTCCAGAGACAGCAGGAATCAGTCCTCACAACCCTCCCTCCTCCCCATGGAGTTTTTTCTTTTTTATGCATGATTGAGCTATGTTGTCATACTGAGTAAGATAGCACCCTTGGGTGGGAAGGGAACTGTGTATGTGTGGTACATCTCCCAAAGGCTTTCTTTGAAAGCTTGGGAGAGGTTATCGTGTGGGCACCATTGGCACCCATATGTGAGGACTGATTCCTGCTCTCCCCAGAGGAACACCTGTTACTGTTGAGTAACTACTCTTTCTTGCACCCTTAACCCAGTTAAAACAGCAGCAATCTTGTTCACCTTTGGCGGCTCCTGTCCCTTACTGGTCTCCTTTGTCTTGGACTCTCCCATTCCACTATTTCACACTTTTTGCTATTTAGGCATCACTCTCGACACTGCACTGTCCTTCCGGGAACATCTATCCTTGCTTATTCGCCACTTCTTTTACTTCCTTAGGCAAATTTGCTCCGTTCGCCCTTTCCTGTCCTCTTCATCTCTGACCACCACTCCTCTTCCTTGTTGTTTTTCTTATTAACTACTGTAATGTTGCACTTGCTGGCCTCCCTCAATATCAGCTTCACCACCTCCAGCTGAATATTGCTGCCTGGATGATCTCTCATGCTTCATGCACATATCTCGTCTCCCCACCACTCTTCACTGACTTCCCATTAAGTTTCAAATTCATTACAAAATACTCACCCTGATTCACAAGGCCCTCCAAACCAGCACCCCTTTTTACCTGTCCAGTACACTCCATGTCTTACGCAATATTCATGTCAACCGTCTGCATCTTCCCCTGTCACACAAACCCATCTGGAATCTACCTCCTCTTCTGCGTTTTTCTTCCTTTGTTCCGCCCTTTGGAATGCCTTGCCCTCTAACCTACAGTATGTCTTGAACTTTCCTTTAAGATTTAAATCCTTGCTCAAGACACACCTGTTTCAATTAGCCTTTGACCTTTAACCTTCTCACACATAGTTCTCCCTCTGGCTCCTTCCTCCCCTCTCCCTTCCTCCCCTCTCCCTTCCTCCTCCTCTGCCCCTTCTTCCTTACAGTATGAATTCACTACTCTTTCTTGCCTGACTATGGAGTTCTTTTCTCTTCTGTATTTGCAGTCATTGTTACTTTGTAAACCACCCTGCTGCCTATGTGAAGGTGCAGTATATTCAGTCCCGTAATAAAGATAGAACAGGTGCTCTTTTCAGATGCCATAGGAGGAGGGAAATGGGTTCACCTACATACCCTTATCCTTTTAAGGACACTTTGAGCAGCCCAAAGATGGGGAAAGGAATTTTGAATGGATTCTTCAAGCCTCACAGAACCTCTGTGTCCCCTGCTGTCCCCTGATGATTTGAAGAAAGCTCTTCAGAGGTATATAACTGCATGTCTGGCGACAGGGGAGTAGCACTGAGCTTGGCATGATTTTTACCTGCCCAGGGCTCCCTGAGGGGTAAGTAACACAGACTAAACCTGTTTATCTTGTCTGTGGGGGCTTCAATTTTATCCATTGCTGGGGCCCATAAGTCAGGTTTGCGCGCCATTCAGAGCATCCGTTAGCTTGGCACTAGTATTTCTCACCTTGCCTAACTGCCTTGGTGTGTTCTGTGCTTCATGCGCTTTATCATGTCCTTTACTGTGCCCTTTCTGCACCTTCCCTGGTGTGTGTTAGTGAAAGATGGTGACTTTTTGTGTGGTCCTTGTGCACACGGCTGTCCGGTTTCTGCATAGCAGCTCTGGTCTGTGTGGCCCTGGTGCATGTGGGCATTTTGGTTCTGTCTATGCTGTCATGACACATGGTGCAACATGCGGACAGCACACTTTCAGACTGCATTGCCTAGTTGCTAGTGGAGTTTCTTATGCCGCTTTCAAAGAAGCGCTGCCTGGTCTGTGGAAAGCAGAGGGCACTTCTTTGCTGGATTGTGGTATATACTCAACTTGCATGGAGCCTTCAGATGCAGCATTGGAAGGCCCATCTCTACCTTCGCAACAGACACATAAGAGTGCTTCAGCCTTATCTTCTTCTCTGCTGTTGGCATGGACATTGCTCTGAAGAAGGGTGATCATTAGGCCTATTGTCTGTGTTCCCTCCTCTGGACATGCCCCTTTGTGGAAGAGGTCGGCATCTGCTGCTCTCCTGGTAGTTGGGGGCGATCTTGCCAGTGGGGAGCTCTTGGGTTCCAGGTTGTCCTCCCTGGAGGAGTTCTCCTTTCAGCAGCAAGCTTGGACTTTCTGGCATGGCAATGCGGACCCTGGAGCCTCTGGGTCCTCTCAGTCTCTTTCTACCCACTCAGAGGAGGGACAGCAGATGAACTGGAGCCCAGCTTAGCCTCCATCTTCTAAGCGTGCTCGGTGACAGTTGACATCTGGAGATTCAGAGTGATTGTCCTTTTGCACGAGACCTGGCATTCAGTCCCAATGCACTGAGCACTGGTTCTGAGCTGGAGGACGAGTTGTCCTTCAGAAAGACGAGTCTGGCGTTGCTTGCCTGTTCAGGAAGGGATGAATTGGCATTCCTGATTTTTCAGGTGTCATACGCTCTAAATTTGACTGAGACTCCAGTGGCTGAACAAGGGTCACAGAATTTGCTGCCTCTTGCAGGGAATTTGGAAATTGGAAATGGCTTTTCCATTTGCTGAGATTATCAAGAACATGATATGCTCAGTGCAGGACTTGCCTGACTTCCCAGTGAAGGGGCTGAAAGTTTGCAGGAGGCTTTAAGCCTTGCCATAGAAGGAACATGTCAAGTAGCTTAACATGCCAAGAGGTTACAACATTTACAAAGCCAGATTACTATTCTCTGTGAACAAGCAGGAAGTCGGTCCTCACATATGGGTGACATCGGCACCGACTGAGCCCGCATGGTAATCTCTCCCCAGCTTTCAAAGAAAGCCTTTGGGAGATCCACCACACATGCATGGTTGCCTTCCTGCACAAGGGTGCCATCTTGCCTCAGTCTCCTTTTTTACACGGAGCCCATCGGACATTCATCTGCACCCCGGAAAAAAGTCAATTTTTCTATTTTGCTCTTTTTCAATTTTTCCTTCTCTGATATACGTACCGGTGCCTTCTTGCCCTCCTGGGTTTGCTGCCACCTCGGTGCTGTGTTTTTCTCGGGCCTTTTTTATCTTTGGGGTCTTTTTCTTGGTGCACGGGAATTTCTCACACCCATCCTGGCTGGGATGCTTGAGTTTGATCTTGTGGACATCGTTTTCCCTGCTATGTCCTCCGCCAGTGGATTCAAGCAGTGCGACTGCTGTGGGTGCACTATATTTGGCACGGACCCGCACAATTGCTGTCTTTGTTGACTGTGTGGACCACGATGACTCCACCTGTGGACTGTCAGCAGATGACGAACAAAGGATGGAAGAGCCATGCAATGCAGCGATAGTCCATGTCAGGGAAAACCTCTGTCTTGGCCCCAGCATTGCTTGCGGAGTTGGCACCCTCGGGGGCTGTCGCGGGAGCCTCAGCCTCGCATGACAGCTGTTCCCATTCTGAGCCCCAAGGTTATGAGGTGTCGGACAGGGGATCCTCTTGAGGGCCGTTCCCTGAAGATTCAGGCATCGTTGGGAGACTATGCCAGAGCCATAGATAAGTCCCATGGTCATCAGCATTGGAGCCCCCAGCTTGATGTCGAGGGCAATGGCTGGGCGCGGTGCTCCAAGCTGCCTCACTGGGAGAAAGTGCCATTGGCGTCAGGATGACCCTGTTCTCCTGAACCCATCCTCGTTGAGGTCACCCCTTCGATGGAGCCAGCGTTGGGCCCAAAGCCTTCGGTGCCCACGCTGGTGGCTTTGGAGCCTCCTGGCCTTGAGGTTGGAATGGCGGCCCTTGAGCACAGCATTGCTGCCTTCTTGGCCCAGCAGCATGCCACCATAAGGGCATCTCTGGAAGTTGTGGAACCGATCCTCAAGCATCACCAACCTTGAGGCAGTTCTAGGCCCCATTCTTGGTTCCGTTTGGAGCAGAAGACTTCCCTGGCACTTCTGGTTGACTGCAGGGGCTCTGGGAATTTTGAAGCACCGGTAACCTGGCGCAGCCCCAAGGCCCGCAGGACTCTTGAGGTCGTCTCCGACTTGGAGTTGCACTATGAGACCAACGATGAGTCCTCCGACGCCTGCCTATATTTGGATGTCCCTTTGGAACTTTCCCTCCTGGAAGACCGGCGCAGGTCCCCTCCTGAGGACTCCTTCTTTCTGGAGTTTGCCGGGACATGGTGAAGGCCTTGGCCTTCACCATGGAGTCTGAGGGGGAGCCTCGGGCGGAGGACCTTTAGATCTTCCTGTCCAAGGTCCCTCTGAAGGAGGCACTCACTGTGCTGATTCTCCACCCATCCTGGAATGGCTTCTCTTACTTATGTGGGAGACCCTGACCTCGGTGCCGATTGTGAGCAGGTGGCTTGATGCAATGTACCGAGTCCACCGGAGTCCCGGGTTCCAAAAAGCATAGCTACCCCATAACTGTATGGTGGTGGAGTCGGCCATGTGTGGGATTAAAAGCTAAAAGATGCACTCCTTTGTGCCCCACAGCTGGGAGGCCTGCTCCATGGATGCCTTGGGCAGAAAGTGTTACCAGGGCTCGATGCTCATCGGTCAGATCCAGGCCTACCAGCTCTGTTTGGGCATGTACTTACAAGACATGGCGAGGGAGCTCTCTGGATTCTCGGCTGGGCTAGCAGAGGAGTCTCTTCAGCGGTTTCAGACCATGACCTCGACAGTCAAGGAGTGCTCCAAATTAATCACTCGTGTGGCCTATGACTGCTTTGAGTTGGTGGCCAGAATAGCTGCAGTGGGCTCTCCATTCTCCAGGACCAAGCAGGAAGTCAGTCCTCACATATGGGTGACGTCGGCGCCGACGGAGCCCTCGCGGAGCAATTTTCCCCAGCTTTCAAAGAAAGCCTTTGGGAATTGCAGCGCGCATGCGCGGTCTCCTTCCCGCCCAAGGGTGCCATCTTAGCCAGTCTTCTTTTTTCCGCGGAGCCCTACAGACGTACCCGTCGTGTCCCCGCTGAAAAAGTTGATTTTAGTGATTTATTTCTATTTCTTTCTTCGGTTCGACGCCGGTCTTTTTCCTGCCCGGCTCGCGACGCCGTTGCGAGTCCTTCTGTTATTTTTCGGTTTTTCTGAATTTTAGTCAGTTTCGTTTTTCGGTTTTTCGCTGGCAGCCCGGTCCTTTGACCTTGCAGGGGCCCTTTTTACCCTGATGGCTGCCAGTGTTTTCAAGCGGTGTGTTCAGTGTGACAGAAATATGTCACTCACTGACACACATGATAATTGCCTCCGCTGCCTCGGCCCGGATCACGAAGAACTGATCTGTGGGGCCTGCAGCAAAATGTCCTCCAAAGCGTTAAGGAGTCGGCGGCACCAGCGGGAACGAATCTTCGCTGATCCCGGCTGTACCCGGACCTCGTCGGAGGCCTCGGCGTCCAGAGGTTCCAGCTCTGACCATCGCCGGAGTTCCTCCGACAGGGGTTCTCCCTCCGGGGACCATCGACGGAAGGTAAAACCCGCGAGGGCGGCCTCGGTGGACGCTCCTGGCTCCGCAAGGGCCAGGTCGCATAGCCCCGATAGCCGTCCTGGGTCTTTGGAGAAGGAGCACCTCCCGAAGCGACCTCGTCTGGAGTCGGAGTTGCCTGCTCGGGTAAGTCCTGTAGTCCTCCTGGACTCACCTCCGAGGGGTCCGACGTCGGGCCCGACGCCGTCGGGGCCCGAGTCGGGGGCTGCTGGGTCACCTGAGGTCGGACTCAGGTTGACGGCCTTGGAGAGCAGATTATCTGCCTTCATGGACCAGCAGCGGGCACTGATCGCTAGCCTCGCTGGCGCCTCTGCCCCGACCGCCGGGACGTCGACGTCTAAGTCGACCCCAGAGACCGAGCCGATCCTCGAGTCCATGCGAGCTCGAGTCGATCCTCGGTCGAGGTCACCCTCGGCCTCCCGTTCGGGACCGAGGTCGTCGACGCCGACTCCCTCGGTGTCGGGGCAGCCGACGCCTCCGCCTGCCCGAGCCGACCCCACCGATTCCTTCTCGGAGTCGGCCTGGGAGTCTGAAGAGGAAGAGTCACCTGATTCGTTTCGAACTCGGTGTGTCCCCTCGGACTCACCTGAGTCCGAACCTCGGAAGCAGTCCCCTCCGGAGGATGCCCGGTTCTCGGACTTCGTCAGGGATATGGCCAAGGCTTTGGCCTTCCCTGCGGATCCCGAGGAGGAGCCTCGAGCCGAAGAGCTCGACGCCCTTCAGTATGACTCTCCCGCCAGGGAACACTTTACTGTACCGGTTCCTCCCATGCTGGAACGACTACTCTTCCGCATGTGGGAGAGTCCGGCATCGTCGCCGGTCTTAAGCAAGCGGGTCGATTCCATCTATCGAGTCCGCAAGAGTCCCGGCTTCCAAAAAGCACAGCTACCGCACCATTCCATGGTAGTGGAATCGGCCATGCATAGGCTTAAGAGCCAGAAGATGCACTCCTCGGTGCCTCCTGGTAGGGAGGCCCGTAACCTGGATGGCCTCGGTAAGAAGTGTTTCCAGGGCTCTATGCTTGCTTGTCGGGTCCAGACCTACCAGCTCTACATGGGCATGTATCTCAGAGACCTGGCTAAAGAGATAGCCGGATTCTCCGCTGGGCTGTCCGAGGAACCTTTGCGGAGGTTCCTGGCCTTGACAACTGGTATTCGGGAATGCTCCAAATTCATGTCCCGAGCAGCCTATGATGGCTTTGAAGCATCGGCTCGAGTGGCCGCAGCCGGCATCGGTGCCCGCCGACAGGCTTGGCTTCAGTCGTCTGACCTTGAACCCTGGGTGCAGGACAAGTTGGTCGATGTCCCCTGCCGAGGTGAGAACCTCTTTGGCAAGCCCATGGCTGAAAAGGCTGCACAAATCGAGACGGAGACTCTCACCAGAACTAGGCTTTCTAGGAAGACCTCCGCCCCTTCCCAGAAAAAGAAGGGCTCGGGAAAGAAGTCCTTTTACCCGAGAAAGGCAGCTGCCTATAAACACTACCCTCAATATCAGGCCTCCGCAGCTCCCCAACAGGGTCAGCAGGCCAAGGGACGGGGTAACGGGTCCCGTAGGCAGCAAGCCCCCAAGCCTGCACCACCGGCCCCTGCTCCGCAGGGTGGGGGTTTTTGACTTCATCAGCATAGCCTCTCCCCCTCAGCTGGTTCCTCCCAGCACCGGAGGCCGGCTGGTTCACTTCGCCCACAGGTGGTCCAACATCACTTCAGATGCCTGGGTGCTTCAGGTCGTAAGAGAAGGCTATCTTCTCCACTTCCACCAGGTCCCTCCCTCCTATTTCCCGGGAGAACCTCCACGACTCCCTCTGCACAGGGACTTACTCCTTCAGGAGTTAGCAAGTCTTCTTCAGGAACAGGCTGTGGAACCGGTGCCCCACCACCTGAGAGGTCAAGGCTTTTATTCCAGGTATTTCCTGATACCAAAAAGAACAGGAGGCCTCAGACCCATCCTGGACTTGCGCAACCTCAAGTTCCTCGTGAGGGAGAAGTTCAAGATGCTTACCCTTGGAATCCTTCTGCCCTACCTCCAGCAGGGAGATTGGCTATGCTCCTTGGATCTAAAGGATGCCTACACGCACATCCTCATCCACCCAAGCCACCGCCAATACCTAAGGTTTGTGGTGGCAGGAAATCATTACCAGTACAGAGTACTGCCCTTTGGCCTATCCTCCGCACCGCGAGTCTTCACAAAATGTCTCGCGGTGGTGGCGGCTTATCTCCGGCTTCACAGCCTCTATGTCTTTCCGTACCTCGACGACTGGCTCATCAGAGCATCGTCCTCTCCGGAAGTCACCAATGCCACACACCGCACTGTGACTCTTCTGCAGTACTTGGGCTTTGTCATAAACTTCGCAAAGTCCACTTTGCTCCCCTCACAGGATCTCGAGTTCATCGGCGCAAGACTGCACACTCCTCAGGCACGAGCTTTCCTGCCTCTCGACAGGGCTCAACGGCTCATGGACCTAGCCGGCCGTTTTCGCAGCCAGTCCCTGGTCTCAGCCAGGTGCTTCCTGAGACTACTCGGCCATATGGCTTCCACCGTCCACGTGACCCCCAATGCCAGCCTGAATATGCGGCCTGCTGAATGGTGCCTTCGCAAGCAGTGGCAACAAGCCACGGGTGGCCTAGCCGACTTAGTGCGCGTCTCCGGGCCTCTGGCCTCTTCTCTACAGTGGTGGCTTCATCGGCCGAACCTGGTACTCGGAATGCCTTTTCAGTCACCTCAGCCGGCTCAAGTGCTGACGACCGATGCTTCTCTCCTAGGATGGGGAGCGCATTGCCAAGGGGCATGTACTCAAGGTCTCTGGACCACGTGGGAGTCTGCTCAGCAGATCAACTTCCTGGAGCTCAGAGCAATCCGTCTGGCTCTCAAGGCTTTCTCCCACCTGACTTCTCACCAGTCCGTCCTTGTCCAGACAGACAATCAGGTTGCCATTTTCTACGTGAACAAACAGGGAGGCACGGGCTCCTTCCTTCTCTGTCGAGAAGCACAGAAGCTCTGCTCTTGGGCCGTCAGCCACGGCATTCTTTTCAAGGCAGTTTATCTCCCAGGCCAAGAAAATTGCCTGGCCGACAAACTCAGCAGGATCCTCCAGCCGCACGAGTGGCGCCTGGATCCCTTGGTAGTTCAGAAGCTTTTTCTGAAGTGGGGCCTCCCCACGATGGATCTCTTTGCCAGTCCTCTCAACCAGCAACTTCCTCGCTTCTGCTCTCGTCAGCCGCATCCCCTTCGAGTAGCGGCGGATGCTTTTCTGCTCTCATGGTCGAAGAGCCTTCTGTATGCCTTTCCTCCCATCCCGCTAGTCTCTCGAACTCTTTTCAAGGTTCTCCGAGACAAAGCTTCCATGATCCTGATAGCTCCTCGCTGGCCCAGACAGCCGTGGTTTCCACTCCTCCTGCAATTAGCGGTAGAGGATCCGTTCCCCCTGGGGTTTCAACCGGATCTCCTAACACAGGATCAGGGGTCCCTGCTACACCCCAACCTCAGATCTCTACATCTGATGGCCTGGCTGCTGAAAGGGTAGTCCTTGCTCCCCTTCTACTGCCGGCAGAGGTGGAGGAGGTCGTCCTAGCTTCTCGGCGACCTTCTACCCGCAAATGCTACGCCCTTAAATGGTGTCGCTTTTCCGCTTGGTGTGCCCAGCAGTCTCAGGATCCCTTCTCCTGCTCGGTGTCGGTGATCTTGCAGTACTTGCTCTACCTCTCTAATCTGGGACTTAAGTCCAACTCCGTCAAAGTTCACCTCAGTGCTCTTTCAGCACATCATGTGCCGGTGGACAGCAGACCTCTTTCCAGCGACCCTCTCGTAGCGAGGTTTCTCCGAGGTCTCCTTCTGCTTAAACCACCTCTGCGCCCGCCAGCACCTGACTGGGATCTGAATGTGGTTTTACAGCGGATCACCTGTCCGCCTTTTGAACCTATGGCTACCTGTTCTCTCCGTTTTCTTTCTTGGAAAACTTTATTCCTGATAGCCCTCACTTCCGCTAGACGCGTAAGTGAATTGCAGGCCCTCGTGTCTGATCCCCCTTATACTCGGTTCTACAAAAATAGGGTAGTCCTACGGACTCACCCAAAATTTCTTCCAAAAGTGGTCTCCCCTTTTCACATCAATCAGGAGGTGGTACTTCCGACCTTCTTTCCCAGGCCACACTCCAGCCGAGCTGAAATGGTCCTGCATACCCTGGACTGTAGAAGGGCATTGAACTTCTACCTTGACCGTACGCGGGAGGACCGTAAAGCTGCTCAGCTTTTTGTGTCTTTTGACCCCAATAAATTGGGGCTCCCGGTCTCCAAGCGTACTCTGTCCATCTGGGTTGCTGACTGTATCGCTTGGGCTTATGGGGCAGCCGGACTCTCGTTAGAAAGTCGAGTCACGGCTCATTGTGTTCGGGCGAAGGCTACGTCAGTGGCTTACCTCCGCTCTGTTCCGTTGGCAGACATCTGCCGGGCCGCTACTTGGTCTTCGAGCCAGACTTTTGCGGTCCATTACTGCCTCGAGAGGGAGTCCCGCAGGGACAGTGCGTTCGGACAGGCAGTTCTCCGAAATCTCTTCGAGGTTTGAGCAACTCCTACCCTCCATCCCGGATGGGGGCTACCGGTGGGTAATAATTCAGTGAAGATTCCTTCCTTCTGTGCCGCTGAGCTTGAGGGAGCTCATTTTTGTGCTTAGGGTCTCCGGTAGCCTTAAGCTTGGGAGTCCCATATGTGAGGACTGACTTCCTGCTTGGTCCTGGAGAAAGCGTAGTTACTCACCTGTAACAGGTGTTCTCCAGGAGCAGCAGGAATCAGTCCTCACAACCCTCCCTCCTCCCCTTGGAGTTGCAATCATCTGCTTAAGTTTTTTTGCAAATTTTTATGCTGTCTTTTAGCTATGTCATCAGACTGGCTAAGATGGCACCCTTGGGCGGGAAGGAGACCGCGCATGCGCGCTGCAATTCCCAAAGGCTTTCTTTGAAAGCTGGGGAAAATTGCTCCGCGAGGGCTCCGTCGGCGCTGACGTCACCCATATGTGAGGACTGATTCCTGCTGCTCCTGGAGAACACCTGTTACAGGTGAGTAACTACGCTTTATCTACTTGCAACTCCTCTGCAACATCATCCAAACACACTGCATCAACTACCACATCTACGCAGATGACATTATGCTCTACACATCGCAACCTCAATATACCCATCCTACCATGAACTCAGCCATTGTGAGACGTCTGAGAAGCACTGCCGATCTGCAAATCACTTGTCTATAATCTTCAAGAAAACAGAAGCACTATTCGTCACCAAAAATGATTCCTTCACCCTCTCCCCCCTTCTCCATCAACAACACAGAAATCCAAATCAAACCAGAAGTAAAGTACCTAGGAATAACGCTCGACAGCCACCTCACTCTGATCTTGCTGTGATAGTTATTTGAGTCTTCAATCTACTACAGAACCCGCACCGTACAACACCTCAGCTCCACAGGCTCTCACAATACCTCATGCTGACTACTGCAACTCAGTATACCATGGACTCCAAAAGTCAAAGTATCATTCTCTACAAACAGCATGCCACACAACAGCCCGGACCATCACAGGAACATCCAAGCATGAACACATCACCTCCATCCTCAAACACCTCCACTGGCTCCCACTGCAAAGAAGAATACTCTACAAAATCATCCCTCCTGTGCTCAAAGGCGGTCCATCTCTGCACATTCACCAGCGAGAGCGGGATGCTCCTCAGGGCAGTATACAGGACAATGTATTGGTGGACTGATAACTAGGTTCTCTAGCCTCACGAGTAGCACCTCGATCCGCGGGTGGCCAGCTAACTGTTCAGCAGTTGAGGCCTTTGTGGGCTGGATCTCTTTGCCAGCCTGGACAATGCTCAATGGACCCGCTTCTGCTCCAGAATGCCACACCCCTTCTGGGTGGCAGCCGATGCATTTCTCATTCCGTGTACAGAAGGACTCCTTTATGCCTTCCCTACCATGCCACTCATTGCCAAGACCCTCTTCAAGGTCAAGCTTGACCAAACCACCTTGATTCTCATAGCACCCCAGTGGCCCCGGCAGCCGTGGCTCTCGCTGCTCCTCAGCCTGTCCCGGGTGCCCCTAGTCCTCTTGGGGAATGCCCCAGACCTGCTCTTCCAGGAGGCAGGCTCTCTTCTGCACCCCAGCTTGGGGTCCCTGGCCCTGCCAGCCTTACTGCTGAAAGGGTAGCCCTGGCCCAGTTTGACTTGCCCAAAGAGGTAGAGGAATCCTGTTGGCCTCTCGCAAGGACTCCAACCGGTGGGTGTACACCTTCAAGTGGCACCACTTGTCAGTTTGATGTGTGGAAGGAGGTGCCAACCCCATCTCCTGTTCTGTCCAGGTGGTGCTGCAGTAACTGCTGCCCCTGTCTAATGCTGATTTGAAATCTAACTCCTTCAGAGTTAATTTCAGTGTGCTTTTGTTGCACCACCACCTCATTGAGGAGAAGCCCCTCTCTGCCCAGCCTCTCGTGGATTGCTTCCAGAGGGGTCTCCTCTCTCGACCACCCATTTGTCCACCAGTGGTGGTGTGGGACCTCAGTGTGGTCCTCTCAAAGCTCATGGCCCCACCTTTTGAGCTGCTGGCTTCCTGCCACCTCCATTATCTGTCCTGGAAGGTAGTCGTCTCTTCTTGTGGCTGTGCGGCCAAGAGAGCCGCCGTTGTACTCTGGACGGACATCTGTCTAGGGGCAGTGGTCCCAGTTCCCCTGGCAATCTGGGCCAGAGCTGATACTTCATCTATTTTGTGGTGCCAAAGAAAGATGGTTGCTTTCGGTCAATGCTCAACCTCAAAGACAGGCTAGATAGGTCATATAGTCTTTTTCTGCCATTATGTTTCTATGTTCACATGTGCACCCTTCACTTCTATATGGAGATCCTGCAGTTAGTGATTCAGGCAATATGCCGTGGAGAGATCTTCATGTCTCTGGACTTAGCTGAGACTTACTTCCACATCCCTATCTGAGAGGATCAACAATGCTTTCTTCCTTTTGCTATTTTTGGCTGTCATTTTCAGTTTGCCGCTCCCCCTTGGGCCCCTCCATCGCCCCAAGGGTGTTGCACTGAGATGCCAGGAGATCTGTGTACACCTATATCTGGACGATTGGCTCATTTGGGTCAAGTCACAGTCAAAGCATCTCCTGGTTTCAGCCCAGGTGGTGCATTTCCTGGAGAGTATTGGTTGGGTGATTAAGCAAGGAAAGAGCTACTTTGGTGCCTTCCAAATCACTGGAATACCTTGAAGTGTGTTTTGACACTGGGGTAGGCAGAGTCTTCCTGGCTGAAGAGAGTAACAGCTTGTTGGTCCAGTAGCCAGCCTTCCAGTCTCAGCAGGCTCCCAAAGATTGGGATTATTTGCAACTTCTTGGCTTGATAGTGGCAGCGGCTATGGTGCTTTGGATGCAAACTCATATGAGGCTGCTTCAGAGATCCTTTTTTCCTGGTGGTCTCCCAGCTCTCAGGAGTTAGAGGTCCCGCTGCCCCTCCAGCCGATGATGGTGTACAGCCTGCAGTGGTGGGTATGCCATTGGGCAATCACCCGTGGATTCTTCTGTGCATCAGGCGCTTTTTCTGGCCCTTTTCAAATTCAGGCTGAAAACTCTTTGCTGCCGCTTTTGGATCTTGACTCACCTAGTCTCCTTTTTGTTTCCTTACCATTCCCTCTAGATATATCCCGTTGTCTGTCTTGACTAGATTGTAAGCTCTGAACAGAACAGGAAAGTAGGGCTAGAAGTGCAAATAGCAGATTTTTTATCCATGAACTAAGGCCAGTGAACCAGAAGAAAAGATTGCTAAACCAATTGTCAATACAGATTAACTGAGTTCCAAAAACCTAAAAACGCTCCTTTTCTAATAATATTTTGGCTCCATCCCCCATGACAACCCAGATTCAGTGTAACTTGCTTCACTCACCCACTTAATCCTATAAATTCTCCTCCTTATGCACTCCTGCCCCCCCTCCTTTTTACCCCCTTACCCTCCCCCCTTATTCTTACAAAATGTACATAGTTGCCTTTCTGGCAATATACCGTTATTAACTATAGATGAGTTCTCTACTACAAATTTTTGTTCTATGTACTTAAAGGAGGAGATGACGGGGTGGAAGGAGATATAAGGGAAGTGGAATTGCAATGGGCTAAACTAAAGGTGGCAATAAAAGGGGCAACAGATAAATATGTAAGAAAAGTAAATAAAAATAAGAGGGGAAGGAAACCTATTTGGTTTTCCAGAGTGGCTGCTCAAGGAAGGAAACGAAGGGTAGTGGTGGTTGGAGACTCTCTTCTGAGGGGTACTGAGGTGTCCATCTGCCGACCAGACTTGATGTCCAGAGAGGTATGCTGCCTGCCTGGTGCCAAAATCCAAGATGTTACGGAGAGTTTGCCGAGACTCATCAAGCCCACTGACTATTACCCAATGTTGCTGATCCATGTTGGAACAAATGATACTGCCAGGTATACCTCGGAACGTATCAAAAGTGACTTCATAGCTCTGGGACAGAGGGTGAAGCAGTTAGGTGCACATGTGGTGTTCTCTTCAATCCTCCCTGTTGAGGGTAAAGGCCAAGGCAGAGAGGCTCGCATCCTGGAGATGAATGCATGGTTGCATGGTTGGTGTCATCGAGAGCGTTTTGGTTTCCTAGACCATAGGATGCTGTTCCAAGGGTTGCAGAGCAGAGATGGCATCCATCTGTCCAAGAAAGGTCAACGCATCTTTGGTAGTAGACTGGCTAATCTACTGAAGAGGGCTTTAAACTAGATTTGTTGGGGATGGGTGAAGAAAGCCACCAGGTAAATGAAAGCCCCCAGGTAGGTGGTGCATTAAATACCTTTATGGAAATGGGTAACAGGGGTAACATATGGAAAGCAGTGTGTATAAATGCCCGTAGAATGGGAAATAAGATCCCTTTTGTTGAAGCTTTGGTGGGAGTGGCTGACTTGGATTTAGTGGCAGTTACAGAAACATGGTTCACAGAAAACCATGATTGGGATGTAACTATACCTGGCTATACTTTATTCAGAAAGGACAGGGTAGGAAGAAGGGGAGGAGGAGCGGCACTATATGTAAAATCTACTATTAAAGCTTTGGAATTACAGAGCTTAAAAGGGAGAGAGGAGGCATTGTGGGTTAAACTAGAAGGAGGGAAAGAGAAATATATTTGCATTGGTGTGATATACGAAGCCTAGATGCTGGAGAAGAGAAACAGTGCGAAGGGTGGCCTGTGTGGCCTCCTGTGGAGACTGACCCCCTGATGAGCCAGTCGTCCAGGTATGGAAAGACAAAGATGCCCTGGTTTCTGATATAGGCCGCCACCACCGCCAGGCACTTGGTGAAAACCCTGGGGACGGAGGTGAGGCCAAATGGAAATACTCTGCATTGAAAACGACTTCTTCTCACTACAAATCTGATTCCTGTGCAGAGGGAGTCTTGGAGGCTCCCCTGGAAAGTAGGAGGGGGTAACTGGTTGAAGTGGAGCAAATAGCCCTTTTGGACTATGCTCAATACCCAGGTATCCCCTGTTGTGGCTGATCACCTGTGGGCGTACAGTGTCAGCCAGTCTCCTGGGCTGAGAGGAACTAGCTGAGGAGGAGAGGCTATGCAGTGGGAGTCAGAACCCCACTCCCTGCTGTGCAGGAGCCGGAGCTGAAGGCTTTGTTGGTTTTCTGCCTACGGGGCCCATGTCCCTGCCCCTTGGCCTGCTGACACTGATGGGGAGCTGTAGAGGCCTGAAATTGAGGGTAGGATTTGTAGGCAGTAGCCTTCCTTGGGTAAAAGGGCTTTTCCCCCAAGCCCTTCTTCTGAGAAGGGACATAAGTTTTCCTGGACAGCCTTGTCCTGGTGAGAGTCTGACTAGAGTTCTGCAGCCTTTTCAGCCATGGGTTTGCCAAAAAGGTTCTCACCTCGGCAACGGACATCGTCTAACTTGTCCTGTACTCATGGCTCAAGATCCGATGACTGTAGCCAGGCCTGATGGCGTGCACCGATGCCAGCCGCGGCTACTTGGGCCGAAGCCTCGAAGCCATCATAGGCTGCTCGAGAGAGAAACTTTGAGCGCACTCGAATCCTGGATGACAAAGCCTTAAACCTCTGCAAAGGTTCCTCAGAGGCCAGCTGAGAACCCGGCAATCTCCTTTGCCAGGTCTCGGAGGTACATGCCCATGTACAGCTGGTAAGTCTGGACACTGCAAGCCAGCATAGAGCCCTGGAAGCACTTTCTACAGAGGGCATCCAGGTTCCGGGCCATCCGGGGGGGGGGGGGGGGGGGCCCCGAGGAGTGCATCTTCTGACTCTTCAGACGATGCATGGCCGATTCCACAACCATGGAGTGGTGCGGTAGCTGCGCCTTCTGGAACCCAGGGCTCTTACAGACTCGATAAATGGAATCGACCCGTTTGCTGAGAACCGGCGCCGAGGCCGGTGCCTCCCACATGCGGAAGAGCAGCCATTTCTGCATCGGAGGAACCAGTACAGTAAAGGCCTCCGTAGGCGGAGAGTCATACTGGAGGGCCTCGAGCTCTTCGGCTCGAGGCTCCTCGGGATCCGTGGGGAAGGCCAAGGCTTTGGCCATGTCCCGCACGAAATCCGAGAACCGGGTATCCTCCGGTGGGGACCTTCTCCAAGGCTCGGACTCCAGTGAGTCCGATGGGACGCACTGGGTCCGGAAAGTGTACGGGGACTCCTCGTCCTCCGTCTCCCACTCTGACCCCTCCGAGGAGGAATCGAGCAGCTCCGGCCGGGCGGGCACCGATGCCATCCGTCCCGACGCCGAGGGCACCGGCGTCGACCTCGGCCCCGAGCGGGAGGCTGAGGGGGACCTTGGCCGAGGATCGGCTCGGCCTCCGGGGTCGACTTGGACGTCGAGGTCCCGGTGGTCGGGGCAGATGCACCGTTCAAACCGGCGATCAGTACCCGCTGCTGCTCCATGAAGGCAGCCAAGCTGCTCTCCAAGGCCATCAACCTGAGACTCAGCTCAGGAGACTCAGCAGCCCCCGACTCATGCCTCGATGGTGTCGGGCCCAACGTCGGCTGCCCCAGAGGGGAGTCTACGAGGACAACAGCATTCATGTGATTCGGGCACTCCGGCTCCACTCGAGGCAGCTTGGCAGGTCTCTCCGACTCCGAGGACCCAGGACGGCGGTCGGGGCTATGCGACCTGGCCCTCGAGGGGCCAAGAGCGTCCACTGACGCCACCCTCGCGGGTTTCTTCTTCCTTCTGTGTTCCCAAGGAGGAGACCCCCTTTCAGAGGAGCCTCGATGGTGCTCGGGGTCTGACTCCCGAGATGTCGAGGCCTCTGACGAAGTCTGGGCCTGGCCGGACGCGGAATCAGAAAAGAGTCTTTCACGCTGATGCTGACGGCTCCTCAGCGCCTTAGAGGACATTTTGCCACACGGGACACAGGCCACCGGGTCATGGTCGGGCACGAGGCACCGGAGGCAGCAGTCATGTGTGTCGGTGAGAGACATCAGCTTCTTACACCGATCACACTTCTTGAACCCGCTGGCAGCCATTGGGGGGGGGGGGGAGGGAAAGGGCCCCTGCAAGGTTAAAAGACCGGTCTGCCAGTGAAAAAGAGAGAAAAAGCGCAAACGCTAATCATGAAGGACAAAAACCGAAAACCTAGCTCCGGGCTCGATGCCGGTGTACTGGGCCCAGGCGGGAAGGGGAACCGGCATCAAACCGGGCAAAAAACATGAATCCAACGCAGGAAAAATCAACTTTTTACCGGGTGACAACGACACACGTCCGTCGGGCTCAGCGGAAAAAAGACGACTGAGCAAGATGGCACCCTTGGATGGGAAGGGGACCGCGCATGCGCGCTGCATTCCCAAAGGCTTTCTTTGAAAGCTGGGGAAATGCTCCGCACGAGGTTCTTTTTGGCGGGAAGACAGGCATGCATGCATGGTGGACCTCCCAAAAGCTTCCTGTGGAAGCTGGAGATCTTTCCCGTGCAGGCTCAGTCAATGAAGTCACTCGTATGTGAGAACTAATTCCTGCAGTTCCTGGAGAACACCTGCTACAGCTGAGTAACTACGCTTTTTCCATTTCCCAAACACTTTTATCCAAAGCTGTTTGAATCTAGCAGAGAAAACCCCTGCCCCTTACACTGCGAACAAGCTCTCATCTACTTCCTAGAAGAACAGATTCTTTACAGAAGCCTGAGTAACTTTGTCTTTTCACCTACCTACCTACCTACCAGCTTTGCATCTCCCACTCTGTCCTCTCCAGTTTTTTCTCCCCCTCTGTCTTTCACTTATCTCCTAGTCTTCTATTCCCCTCTTGCCTTCACACGTAAATCCCCCATTGCTACCCACTATGCTCACGTGTCCTGCAGTCTGTCTTCCTTCCTCTATCTCTTGGTTCCTTCCCTGTCATTTGCTCACTCCCTTGCCTGCAGCCCTTTTTTTTTCCATCTCTTACTCTCTATTCAGGCTCATATTTCCTCTTTTGCCTGCCTCTCGAGCCCTCTCTCCTGCTGCTCTCAGCTGCTTGTCAAGCTGCTGCTTTTGCTTTCTTCTCAAGTCCCCCTACCACCAGAAGTTCATTGACAGAAAGAGGAGCAGGACTCTGCCTATTCTGCTGGCTTGCCTGTTAAATTCTAGCCCTCATAGATCTCAATACGTTTTGATACTTGCAAGTGGTACTTCCCAATGTTGATCTTATGAGAGAGTTTGAAATTTGTTTCCAGTGGATTTGGAGTCTAATCATTGCTTTCTCTCCAGTACATAACTTCATCGTTTTGGCTTTATTGGTTCCCACCACCTATAATCCTCCATTGCTTATAATGAGATTTGATCTTGCACTTGGTAGGATAATGAGGGGTTAGAGAGGGATAATCTTTTTGCATGTTTTGTAGGATATATGGTGTTCCCTCACTTGGTTTGCAACTTGTCATGCTGTGAGGGCTTGTGTGCATCAGTGATGATGAGGGCTACGCTATTGGTAGCTTAACTACTGGCAGGGTCTCCCAGGATGGACAGGTCTCAGCTGAGGTGCCAGACCAAGACAAACCATCCATCTGGGCAGCTGCAGAATGGATAGTGTTGACAGTGGAGGATGCAATTTGGGGTAAACTGCTACAGACTGTTGGCACTATGTAGGGGATTCCCACCATTTTCTTCATGTGTTAGTAACTTTTTTGCCTATTGGGCACCTGGGGGTTGTACTGTTCTAACGCACGTGCACTCCACCCAGCGTGTGCTTCTTCCCAGCACCTTTAACATGTGTCACATAAAAACGCAGTTAACACACACTTGTGGGCCAGTTCAGCCTTAGCGCAATGTCTTGTGATACTTACACTAACTGTTGTCCAGGAAATGTTGTTTGACCTCTGGCAGGTGAAGAGCTTCATCCTTGGATTCTGGACTCTGCCTTCTGAGTCACCCCTGGAAGGCATGCTTACCCCTCAGCCGAGGGATAGTTAGTCTGCCCTTACCTGCCTCAGAGCAGCAAGTGCAGTATGGTGCTAAGGGTAAAGATGCTCAGCTGGCCGGAAACTTTGGAGACCATGCTGTGAGCTGCTCTTCATCATCTTGGGGGTCTGTGGCTGCTATGCCCCCTGGTGTCGGGGAGGAAAAGGAAATCAAAGTAGCAAGGTGATGAACCACATTGTAGAAGGATCAAAAACCTCTTTTATTAAATGTCCAAGAGTCCCCTTCTACACAGAATGTGTTTTGGCTACTGGAAGCCTTACTTAAAAACATAAAGCAACATATTAAATATAAACCAAAAATATAAAACATATACATATAAATGTGTAATTAAAATCAAAGCATGCTAATAATGTAATAAGCAGTGCAATAAGAAAGAAAGATAAAAACACAAATCCAAATATCAACAAGTATGTCTGAAACAATATCAGATTGCAGTAAAACAAAATGAGAAATAATATTGATGGTGCATAAGGACAAGAAGGTGTAGGACATCAGATACTAAAATAGAATCTCCAGGAACAAGCAGGAATGAGTCTTCACATATGGGTATCGTCGGTACCGACGGAGCCTGAGCGGGAACGCTCCCCAACGTCCAGTAAGAAAGCTTTTGGGAACATCCCACAGCGCCTGCGCGCTGCCTTCCCGCCTTTTCCAACTGCCTCTCTCCAGTTCTTCTTTTCCGTGGAGCCAGCAGGTCGTGTTCCTGTCACCGCAGAAGTTCTTTATTTTTTTCTTTATTTTTCTGTGTCGCGTCAGCCTTCTTCGACGTCAGACCGGTACCGCCGGTCTTTTCTTTTCTTTCTTAAAAAAAAAAAAGAACAACAACAAAAATCTTATCTTTCTTCAACTGTGCATTTTCGGTTTGGGCCTTAGGCCTGAACATTTTCTCCTCATGGAGAAGCCCGCTTCCGGGTTCAAAAAGTGCACAAAATGTGGCGGTACTATTTCTGTCACCGACACCCATGATTGGTGTCTAAAATGTTTGGGTCCTGACCATTCCATCACGGATTGTGTGTCCTGCACCATGATGTCTAAAAGAGATCGGGAGAACTGAGCAGCCAAGCTCAGTACCCTGTTTCCCTCTGATGCAGCCTCGGTGGCATCGACGTCTTCCAGGGCTGCTTCTTCCTCCCATGGATCTCGGGTAACCAAACATAAATCTAGCCGGTCCTCGAAGGGCAAATCTCCCTCTTAGCATCGAGATGCCTCCGGGCTTGTCCTCGAGGATTCCGCACCGGCAAAATTACCCCGGCGGGAAGCTCCGGCTTCCAAAGCATTATCTATGGGGTCACAGGTTGACATCGATGGCTCGGCCTCGACCGATCACCTGTTGCCGTGTTCTGGGGTACCGGTGGCCTCCACTGGTACCGACATCCAGACTCTGGTGGCGTCGATGGATCAGAAGATTCTGTCCATGCAACGCACCCTAACGGCGTTTATGCAGGCTTCGACGCCTCCGGTACCGCAACAATCTCAGTTGCCGGGACCGACTCTGGCACCGGCATCGTTCCCGGTGCCGGTACCGATTGCATCGACATCGGCTTCGGTGTCGACTGCAACGGTACCCTGTCCTATGATGCCCATCGGTACCGAACCGGTACCGCTTACTCCCGATGTCGATCCCACTCGGTACGCGTATCGGGCTTTACAGGAGCATCCAGACAGGCGATATTTCGATTCCTCCGAAGACTCTGATGAGTCGGAGGCTTCTGTCGAGGCACCGGTACTTCTTCCTCAGGAGTCTGCTTCTCCAAAACGAAGAATGTCTCCTCCAGAAGACTTGTCTTTCCAAGACTTCATTAGGGAGGTGGCTAGGGGCCTCTCCCTTACAGTGGACCCTGAGTCAGAGCCTAGAGCCAAGCAATTAGATATTTTGCAATATCCTATGGCTCCTAAAGAAGCAGCTATCTTACCTATTCATGAGATTCTTTATGATCTCATGTTGAGCATGTGGGAGACTCCTCTTACCACCTCTCCTCATTCTCGTAGGTTAGACACCATGTACCGTGTCCCTCCTTGTCCTGGCTTTCATAAGTCTCAGCTTCCTCACCACTCTATTGTGGTGGAGTCTGCCATGAGGAAAATAAAGAGTGCAAAGAGACACTCATCTAATCCTCCAGGACGTGAATGCAGGACCCTTGATGCTTTTGGCCGAAGGGTTTTCCAAGCTAATATGCTTGCTGCCAGAATCAACTCCTATAGTCTCTATATGGGGATGTTTCTAAAAGAAGTCACAGATCATCTGCAGACTTTAGCCCTTTTTATTTCAGAAGATAAAAGGCAGGAATTTCTCACTTGGCTTAAACATGCCCAAGATGTTTCCAAATTTTCCAACCGTGCAGCCTTTGACTCTTTTGAGTGTGTAAGCAGAGCCTCGGCTATTGCCATAGGTGCACGCAGAATTGCTTGGTTACAGGCCTCTGATTTGGAACTCTGGGTCCAAGATGAACTGGGAAATCTTCCCTGTACAGGTGAAAGCCTTTTTGGCAGGGATTGGCAAGCAAAGGCCACTCAGATGGATGCTGAGAACTCTGCTTTGGATCGACTTTCAAAGTCTACCTCTGCTCCTGTTAAGAAAAGATTGTTCAAAAAGACACCTTTTTCTAAAAAGGGAAGATATTATCCTGCTTATGGTCAGCAGGCATCTTCTGCAGGTTGTTTTGCTGCAAAGCGTCAGCAACCACCTAAACAGGCCAAGTCAAAGGCTGCCAGGCCTCCCACAGCCCAGCAGCCTCAGCCTCCTCAGGGCCTTTGACTTGCAACTAGAGAACTTAGCCTTTCTAGCTCTGGAAGAACCAGAGCCCCTCACATTCCAGGAAGGTTAGCTTACTTTGCTCCCAGATGGGAGCAAATCACAGCAGAGCAATGGACCCTCTCCATTATAAGGGAAGGATACAAACTTCACTTCTTAAACCTTCCTCCCCACACCATGGTGAAACAGTTCAATTCTCCAACATCTCTCCTCAACCTTCTGGGTCTGGAGTTTGCTACCCTTCTTGCCGAAGGGGCAATAGAAGAAGTACCCCTTCTTCAACAGGGCTCAGGGTTCTACTCCCCTTATTTTCTTATTCCAAAGAAAACAGGGGGCTACAGACCCATATTAGATCTCAGAGAATTGAACAAGTTTCTATTCAAAGAGAAATTGAAGATGACTTCTCTCGGAACTCTCCTTCCATACCTCCAGAGTCAGGACTGGCTTTGTTCTCTAGATCTCAAGGATGTGTACACCCATGTCCTCATCCATCCAACACACAGAAAGTTCCTTCGGTTCCTTTTTCAAGGAAAGCACTACCAATACAGGGTGCTTCCTTTCGGTCTGGCCTCTGCACCAAGGGTGTTCACGAAATGCATGGCAGTAGTAGCTGCATTTCTGCGCACTCTAGGAATATTCGTTTTCCCATATCTGGACGACTGGCTCATCCAAGCTCCATCCCAGTCAGAGGCCCAGATTTGTCTAACCTGCACAATGCGTGTCCTTCAGTATTTGGGACTGGTAATAAATATCCCAAAATCCCATCTCACCCCTACTCAGTCCGTGGAGTTTATAGGGGCCTTGCTGGATACCACAACTGCAAGGGCCTATCTTCCTCAGGCCCGTTGCCTACGCTTGGTGCAGTTAGCCTCCCAGATGCAGTTAAAGTCCCATTTAACTGCTCGAGAAATGTTACAACTATTAGGCCACATGGCATCCACCGTGCATGTGGTTCCATATGCTCGCCTTCACATGAGGGCAGCTCAATGGACTTAGGCAACCTGATGCCTGAGTCCATTGGGTGGACAATCAGACAAAATAGCAAACTCTAGTCGCCTATTTTGGTCTTTCCAGTGGTGGAAGTCCCCTCCAAATCTGTTGTTGGGGTCCCCTTTTCAGCAGTCGCTACCCCAAGCAACTCTGACAACAGATGCTTCTCCAAGGGGTTGGGGAGCTCATCTGCAGGATCTCTCCACCCAAGGCATCTGGTCTCCACAGGAGACTTGTCTGCATATCAATCTCTTAGAACTCAGAGCAATATTCTTAGCTCTGAGTGTTCCATTCCCTGCTCAGCTACAGGACAGTCCTCATCCATACGGACAACCAAGTAGCCATGTTCTATGTAAACAAGCAGGGCGGGACTGGCTCTCTGTCGCTTTGCAACGAAGCTTTGCGACTGGGCCTTCGCCAGAGAGCATCACATCCATCTTCTGGCAGTATATCTTCCAGGCGTTCAAAACTCTTGGGCGGACAGACTCAGTCGAGTTCTGCTTCCACATGAGTGGTCCCTCCACATGGACCAGGTAGCCAGGATTTTTCGAATTTGGGGAACCCCGGACATAGACCTCTTTGCAAGTCCGTGGAATGCCAAACTTCCCCGGTTCTGTTCCAGAATTCCGTATCAGGGAGTTCAGGCCAAGGATGCCTTCCTCCTTCACTGGGGTCAAGACTTCCTTTATGCCTTTCCACCAATTCCCAAAACACTTTTCAAGCTTCAGAGAGATCAAGGGACCATGATCCTCATAGCACCACATTGGCCACGCCAAGTGTGGTACCCTCTACTTTTGCATCTCTCTCAAGCTCCTTCCCTGGACTTGGGCTCTGCACCAGACCTTCTGTCTCAGGAAGAGGGAACGTTGTGGCACCCAAACCCCCAGTCGCTCCATCTCAGGGCTTGGTTGCTGAGGGCCTAGACCTTCAATATTTTCATCTCTCTCAGCAAGTCAGAGATGTTATTCATGCCTCTAGATAGCCTTCTACTAGACGTTCCTATGCTTTCAAATGGAAGATTTACCATTTGGTGTTCAGAGAAGGGTCTAAACCCTCTTTCAATACCTCTGAATTCTCTACTAGAGTATCTCCTGCATCTATCCCATGCAGGTCTGAAAACAAATTCAGTAAGAGTCCATTTGAGTGCTATTGCAGCGTCCCTCAAGCCTCTCAATGGACAACCTATTTCCTCTCATCCTCTTATAGCAAGATTCATGAGAGGCCTTCTTTTAACTAAACCTCCCATTAGACCACCTCCAGTGGCATGGGACTTAAACCTGGTTCTTGGCCAGCTTATGAAGCCACCCTTTGAACCTTTAGCCACCACCTCCTTGAAATTTCTTTCTTGGAAAGTTGTTTTTCTCATTGCAGTCACCTCAGCACGCCGCATCAGTGAGTTGCAAGCTTTGGTGGCTAATCCACCTTATACAAGGTTCCATCATAAGGTAGTCCTCAGGACCAATCCTCACTTTATGCCTAAGGTGGTCTCGCCTTTTCATCTCATCCAAGAGGTATATTTACCTGTCTTTTTTCCAGGAACTCATGCATCAAGTGCAGAGAGGAATCTTCATACCTTGGATTGTAAGAGAGCTCTCGCTTTTTACTTACAAAGAACACAGCAACATAGAAAGTCTTCTCAACTCTTTGTTGCTTTTGATCCTTCTCATTTAGGACTTCCAGTCTCTAAGAGAACACTGTCCAACTGGATTGCTCGGTGTATTTCGTTCGCCTACCAGAGTAGGAACATTTCTCTGGAGGGCCATGTCACAGCTCACAATGTGAGAGCCATGGCAGCCTCAATGGCTCATCTAAACTCTGTGTCCATCAACCAAATCTGTCGAGCGGCCACCTGGGCCTCGGTTCATACCTTCACAGCCCATTACTGTTTGGACAAAGACTCCCGCTGGGATGCCTCGTTTGGTCAGGCTGTTCTCAAACACCTGTTCCATTCTTAATCAACTCCTACCCACCTACCCTGGTCGGATGCCAAAGATCCATGGGAGGAGGTAGAGTCCTTTTCAAGGACACACAACCTGGGGTTTCTCCCTGGCATCTACAGCTAGGAAGTCCCCATATGTGAAGATTCATTCCTGCTTGTTCCTGGAGATAGCACAGTTACTTACCTGTAACAAGTGATCTCTGGGAACAGCAGAAATAAGTCTTCACAACCCACCCACCTCCCCTAGGAGTTGTATCTCTCTATCTTTCCTTTCCTCTCTCTCTCTCTCTTTGTCTCAGCTTTAAAACTCGAACTGGAGAGAGGCAGTTGGAAAAGGCGGGAAGGCAGCGCGCAGGCGCTGTGGGATGCTCCCAAAAGTTTTCTTACTGGACGCTGGGGAGCGTTCCTGCGCAGGCTCCGTCGGTACCGGCGATACCCATATGTGAAGACTTATTCCTGCTGTTCCCAGAGATCACCTGTTACAGGTAAGTAACTGTGCTTTAAGGTCATCCATGTGAAACATTTATTTATTTAAAACCTAAAACATGCAAGGGGAGTACGTACTTAGCTAAAGTACCACTCAATATGTAAAAAGAGGGGTATTTGCTCAAGATGAGTACGACTGTAATGGGCAAAACACGATACTCTAATAACAGCTGAAAAATGTAGACATGCTAAACATAATAAATATGTCCGTCATGAAAACCATAAAAGTAAAGACATTAATAAAAAGGAAGGCATAAAAATAGGCTACCATACACCATATCATTGCAGTGGGGGGTAAAGTGGATAAGCCTATGAACAGGAATGGTGTGTCCAGAGAAACACATAACTGTAGTGCCGTAGACTATAATGGTATAGAAATAGCATAGTGTAGTCAGTAAGCAGAGGACAGTAAACTGAGGGGGGTAAAAGATCCAAAAAAGGGGGAGAAGCCAATAGTAAAATCATTCTAGAGAAATGAAAGCTTGTATAGAGAGTGCCAACCATAAATACAATTGTATAAAAAGTGCCGTAGAAGCAGAGACAAACAATGAGAGGTGAAGAATCCCCCCCCAAAATTGTTATGGCGGGTTTCACATTGAACAAAAACGAACTTAAATAAAAGCCAGTAAAGGGCTTGATTTGTTGTATGTTTTTAAGGCAATAGTGTTTGCTGTCACCATGGCTTCCACTATTACAACTTTTGGTGGGTTTTCTTCCTTTTAAATGGCTGTTGTGAAAACACTGTCCATGTTTGCTATATTGCAACGAGTGACTGCTTTTTTAGCCACCTGTAAGTATGTGTATCTCAGGAACAACCAGGAAGTCAGTCTTCACATATGGGTGATGTCGATGCTGACTGAGCTTGGCATGGGAACACTCCCCAGCAACCCATTGGAATGCTTTTGGGAGTGTCACTCCACGCATGTGTGTATGCCTTCCTGCTTCCGTACTGGTCATCTCAGTTGTCTTTTTTTTTTTCCCGCAGAGCTGTTGGGACATAGTCCCAGTTTCGCTGCGTGAAGGGACTTCATCTTTTTCTCTGGTACCATTTTGGTACTATTTTTTGCCTTCCTGTCAACCGAATCGACTCTCCGTCGACTCTGATTCCTTATTTACATTTTATTTTCTTTTATTAGTATTCTTTTATTTTTTTTTACTTTAAGCTTTGGGGCCTAGTCCACATCTGGGCACCATTGCCCAAGTTGATTTAGCCTCTCTCCTTTTCTCCAATGACAAACCTCGAAGTAGGTTTAAGAAATGCATCAAGTGCCTGATGAACATGATTAGTGTCTCAAATGCCTAGGCCCAGGCCACAACATGGATTCCTGTGCCCACTGCAAAAAGATGACTTCCAGAGGGGGAAAGAACGGTGAACAAGGTTAAGCTGTTTTAGGCAGGCTCAGCTGCTTCAGTGCACTCCTCGGGGTCATCAACACCATCTAAGTCATCCCATGCTTCTAGGTCGTCTTCTCCAATCAAGCACAAAAAGAAAAATTGCTCGGAGTCCCCAGCACGTAAGGCCACAAAAGCATCGGGCTCTGCTTCAAGAGGTTCTCACACCTCTGCTTCAAGATCAGCTTCTGCATTGGACTCCGAGCACCGGCATCAGCATCGACACACGTCACCTTCTGATGCGGACCATCCAGTCTAACAGCCCCAGCAGGAGATTGCCCCCTTCAAAGCCTCAAAGGGTCTCGGGGATCCCACCACGGCTCTGTCCTCTGTAGAGCCCCTGATTTTGTGCTTGTGAGTTGTGGCCCAGATCTCTGCATCTGGAGCTGCTTCATCCCCTGCACGACCCTCGATGACCGAGTGATGGCTGTTGAGAACAGCCTTGTGGCAATTCTGGCAGCTGTTGCTCTAGCACCCTCGACGCCTCCTGCCACTGTGGTGGAACCTCCACCCTCGATGCCTCAAAGTACCGGGGTAGTCATTAAGACGGTACCATTCCTGGGTACTGAGATCCCTGCTCTGGCGTGCATGGAAGCTCATATCTCATGGTACCCATCTGATCCACCGATACCGATGTACTCGGAACCACCTTGGTTGATACCACTCACATCGAATCGACTTCAAACCCAGGAACATTGGTACCACGGAGCTCAAAAGGATTACTTCGATTTCCTGCCAGGCTCAGACTCTGCCTCGGACATCTCGGAGCTGGAATTGGCTGATTCCGATCCCCAAAAAGAGACATCCTCGGACCTGTTGCCTCCATATGAATGATGCCATTCACCTCCTGACGATATTTTTTATTTATTTTATTTATTTAACAGTATTTCTAAACCGCCTTATCTTAATAATCAAGGTGGTATCACAGCAAACAATCTGGTAAAGTGAGTGTGTTATACATGCAGTGAGGGTGAGATTTAGTTGAGTGTATGTTGTATTGTGTGCTAGATTGGTTTGAGCTATGTACAAGGTGGGCTATATACAGTGGTGCTAAAAACATTTTCCATACATACATTGTTTAGGCGGTATCATGTACTGTTATGCATTCTCTGAGGTTATGTGATGTGTCCATAGTGTTCTATGAACAGCATGGTTTTCAGCTGTTTTCTAAAGTCTTTGAGGTCTGTAGTTACCCTCAAATTGTCCGGTAGTTTGTTCCATATTGTTGGAGCAGCCATGGAGAGTGCTCTGTCTGTTGTGTCCTTGCGTGTGTGTTTGTATTCACTTGGGGTGCTGACTCGGTTGTGTGTTTGTTTTCTTCTAGGACGTGTGCTGGTGTCTGATTGTATGAGGGTGTGCAGGCTGTTGGCTGATGTGTGCTGTTTTATCTTAAATAGGTTTATGATAGTTTTGTATCTGATGCGTGCACCGATTGGGAGCCAGTGTAAGTCCTTTAGGGTTGGTGTGATGTGCTCTTGTCTTGCAGTTCCGGATATGATTCGTGCTGCAGTGTTTTGTGCCAGTTGGAGTGGTTTGAGGGCTTGTTTCGGTAGTCCAAGGTATATCGGATTGCAGATATATCTTTTCAGGGTTTCATTAAGGATATGGCGGCTGCCCTCAATGTCACAATGTCCAACAACTATGTATGGTCTATTCTTTGAGCGATATTTTTGTCAATTATAATATGTATTCACTCAACGTATATCTTAAGAGTATGGATGTACTCGGAGCATTTCTGTTGGCTAAACTCCCATACGTTTCAATTAACAGATTCCTTCGTATCCCAATGAGGAAGGTCTCAGACTCTACGGCACTGGTTTTAGACTTCAAATGTGTCTAACATTGGTGCCTGCTCGCATCAATGACCTTCCCCAATAAATATTTATTCAAATTTTATGTCGTACTTTAAATATTTTATAACGTTATCTCTCAAAATGAATTAAACTTGTTTCAAAGTATGCTTAACTTATTTCCCAACGTCATTCCTCGGTACCTCTTCCACGTTTCACTTTTTCAAGTTTCCTCAGGGGCTTTCATAACACAAAGTTAGAGGGAGGAGTGGCCTAGTGGTTGGGGCAAGGTACCACAGGCCGGAAGGTCGGTGGTTCAAATCCCACTAGAGGACAGCAGCCTTGGGCCGGAAGGACTGGGGTTTCTAGTCCCACAGGTGCTCCTTGTGGTCTTGGGCAAGGCACTTAACCCTCCATTGCCCATGTTCCCTGTAAGTATTAGTGTATGTGTCTCATATCCCCTCATGTTAAATGTATCCCCCAACCGCTTTGACCCGATGAAAATCAGGATATAAATGCAACTTCCTGATCGTGTCCCAGTCCTAGTCCCATAACCTCTGGGTTCCCAATCCAATCCAGCAGCTTGGAGACTGAGAAACTCCACCTTTTTTGTGACATCATCTGTATAAGTCTCCGGTGCCCGCCTCATGCCACCAGTCACCTCAGTCTCCAAGCAGCTGGATAGTTGGGAGCCCGGGGGTCCCGGGCTCACAGGAGAAACAATTGAGACATCTTAGTTTATGGGGTTAATTTAGCAGTTATTTATTTTGCAGTTTATTTCTTTGCAGTCTGTTTCTTTAAATTGGGAGCACTCCAGCTCTTTGGCTCTGAGTCCTCCTCCTCCCCCCGGCTTTCTCTTCGGGGCAGCGCACGATACCGCGGCCGGCTGTTTCAGAGGTCTTGCCTGAGACACAGCAGCGGCCCGGTCAAGCTCCGGAGGGGTAAATCTGTCTTCAGAGAGAGCCGGCGCCACGCGGAAGACTGTGCCTGCTAGCGCATTCGGCTGCTCTCCCCCTCTATCTCTACCGCTGTTCGGGACCTGTACGGTGAGTCTGCCTTGAGGGGGGACGGAGGGTGTTCCTTTGCTGGTCGGGGGCCTCACGGGTAACTGTGGGGCCGTAGACCGGACCGGAGTTTTTTCATTTTTTTTACTGTGCTCGCGTCTACGGCGCGGGCAGAGACCGCGGCTCCGTTTGTGCTTGTCAGCGCGCTTTCGCGCCCTTTTTGCCTCGTGGTGGAGACGCAGTTTCTGCACGGGCCGGATTTTTTGGTTTCCCGGCCTTTTCCACTGTACTGTTCAGCCATTTAAAGGGAGAAATTGCAGCATAACGGTTCAGACATACTTCCCAAGTTCAGAAGCAGAGCAGTTTTCAGCTTTTGGGTTTCTCTGTCTGCCCTCAGCGGTTTTGGTTTGGAGCTGCATTTTTCGGGTGTCCCGGGCCATTCTCTTTTAGCACCCGGGTTACTATAGAGGCAACGGTGTTCAGCATGCCCTCCAAACCCCTTTGCATTGTGTGTGGGACGCGGAAAGGCACAAATGCAGGGGTCTGCAAAGAGTGTGCGGGGGAGGCCCGGGAGCTGGATAACCCCCCCTCGCAGGCAGTTACGGCTCCAGGGCCCATGCCAGAGGCTTCGCCTTCGCGAATACCAGGCCTGGCGCAGGAGGAGCCGCTGCCAGGAACATCTTCAAGTTCGGGCGCTCCGGCTTCTTCCATGGTGTTCCCCAATGAGCTCTCTGCCATCTTTTCTCAACAGTTCGTGGCGCTTCTTCAACATTCTGCTTTTAGTGGTTTGTTGCAGACAGGTTTGCCGAGCGGCTCCAGCGGAGCCGGTAAACGTCCGGCGTCCCCGCGGCTGTCCATTTCCCCGAGTAGGAGCAAGAAGCCTCGGGGGGACGATACTCTAGGGGACCTCTCCGGACTGTCGGAAAGCCCTCTATCAGATGAGGGCGCCCGCAGTGTATGTTTGGATGACGAGTTAGAAGAGGGTGAGATCTCTGAAAAGGAGGATCAGGCCAGGGTAGTGAGAGTGTTTCGGAGAGAAGAGCTGCCATCTCTCATTGTAGAGTCGCTTAAAGCGCTCAACATGCCGGAGCCTGTGGCTGCGGAGGACGAGTCGTTGGAGGATCCGCTGCTGCAGGTGTTCAGGAAAACTCAAAGGGCTTTCCCGGTGCACAGGGTGTTTCAGGAGATGATTCAGGAGGAATGGAATATCCCTGAGGCACCCTTGAAAGGCGCCAGGGTGATGAGCCGTTTGTACCCCTTATTAGACCGGGACAAGGAGGTGTTTCAACCTCCCAGGGTTGGACGCAGCGGTCTCTGCAGTGACCAAGAAGACGACCATTCCTGTAGAGGGTAGCGTGGCGCTCAAGGACGTTCAGGATAGGAAACTGGATGTCTTGCTCAGGCAAGTCTTGGATGTTAATGCTCTCTCCCTACAGGCGGCCATTTGTGGCGCCTGGGTTTCTAGGGCTTGCCTGCGTTGGTCTCAGAAAGTTCAGGAGGGCCAGGAGTCTCATTTGGCGGGAGAAGCGGCACGTCTGGGGTCAGGGGCCGTTTACGTCTCGGATCTCCAGTACGATCTTATGCGGGGGCTGTCCAAGAGTATGGCGTTGGCGGTGGCGGCGCGGCGCTATCTCTGGTTACGTAACTGGTCCGCAGATACTTCGTCCAAGACTCGGTTGAGCAAGTTGCCCTTTAAGGGGCGTCTGCTGTTCGGCGAGGACTTGGACAAGCTGGTCAAGGACCTCGGGGAGTCCAAGGGCGGACTGTTGCCGGAGGACAAGCCCAGAGTCTCTTGGGGGGCATCGAGTTCCCGGGGGCAGTTGCGGGATTTTCATCGCTTTCGTTCCCAAAGAGGTGCTCCAGGACAGAGGGGGCGCTTCCCCTACCGAACCCAGGGTTTCCGGGGGTTTCAGGGGGCGGGCCGAGGTTTCGGTCTTAATGCCTCCTCCTCCTCCTCCCTTAAACTTAAAAAGTCCCAATGAAGTGGGGGGGGGGGCCCCAGTCATCCACCATTCCCGTGGGAGGACGTCTGCGGGAGTTTCTTCCCGCCTGGGCCCACATTACGACAGATCAGTGGGTGTTGGAGGTTGTTCGCGAAGGCTATGCTCTGGAGCTCTTACGTCCCGTGCGGGACTCCTTTGTGCTCTCCCCCGGCAGGACTGTGGCAAAGCGGGCAGCCTTAAGGCAGACAGTACAGCGGTTACTGGACCTCAGAGCGATTGCGCCCATGCCCGTAGATCAGTACGGGTGCGGTCGATACTCCATTAATTTTATTGTCCCAAAGGAGGACGGGGGTATTCGACCGATCCTGGATCTCAAAGGAGTCAACCGCTGTCTCCGTGTGTCTCATTTTCACATGGAAACCCTGCGCTCCGTCATAGTGGCGGTGCGACAGGGGGAGTATCTCACTTCTCTAGACCTGTCTGAAGCTTATCTTCACATTCCCATTCGGCCGGAGCATCACAAGTTCCTCAGGTTTGCAGTCCCGTTCGGACATTTTCAGTTCCAAGCGTTGCCCTTCGGTCTAGCGACCGCCCCGAGGGTCTTTACCAAGGTCATGATGGTGGTGGCGGCGGCTCTGCGACAGGAAGGCATTCTCGTGCATCCTTATCTGGACGATTGGCTGATCCGGGCGAAATCGCACGACGACAGCGTGCGGGCTACGGCACGGGTAGTATGCTTGTTGGAGAGTCTAGGTTGGATTGTCAATATGTCCAAGAGCCATCTACAGCCTTCCCAGAATCTGGAATACCTGGGGGCGCGGTTCGATACGCGGAACGGAAGAGTGTTTCTTACCAACCAAAGGGCCCTAGAATTGCGGAATCGGGTACAGAGGTTCCTCAGGCTCCGGACTCCATCCGCGTGGCATTACCTGCAGTTGTTGGGCACCATGGCAGCGACGATAGAAACGGTCCCATGGGCGAGAGCTCACATGAGGCCCTTACAGAGGGCTCTGCTTCGCCGGTGGTCGCATCAGCGAGACTCCCTCTCACGGAAACTAGCCTGCCCGGAGGATGTTCGTCAGACCTTGCTCTGGTGGTTGCTTCCCCAGTCGCTCGAGAGAGGGAAGTCCCTCGAATCGCTGGCATGGGTGGCAGTGATGACCGATGCCAGTCTGCTGGGCTGGGGAGCCCATTGTCAGGGCATCTTCGCTCAGGGGCTTTGGAGCGCTCAAGAAAGCGCCTGGGCGATAAACCGGTTGGAGCTAAGAGCGGTGTCGCTGGCTTTGCAGGAGTTTCGGACGCTTCTCGACGGGAAAGCGGTCCGGGTACTGTCGGACAATGCGATGGCGGTGGCCTATGTCAACAAGCAGGGCGGCACCAGCAGTGTGTCTCTAGAGTCCGAGGCCGAGGCTCTGTGTGCCTGGGCAGAGGTCCACCTTCTGGACCTGTCGGCAGCCCATGTAGCAGGGGTAGACAACGTGGAGGCCGACTTCCTCAGCCGGGTAAGAGTGGATCCCGGAGAATGGGTCCTGCATCCCGAGGTGTTCGAGATGGTGGTCCGCAGGTGGGGCAGGCCAGTGTTGGATCTCATGGCGACCTTTGCGTCGGCGAAGTGCAACCGTTTCTTCAGCAGGCGCAGGGAACAGATGTCGGAGGGCTTGGATGCTCTCTTGCAGGTCTGGCCGGAGGAGCAGCTTCTGTATGTATTCCCGCCGTGGGTGCTGATCGGCCGGGTTCTACAAAGAGTAGAGGGCTTCCGGGGTCATGTCATCTTGATTGCGCCGGATTGGCCACGGCGTCCTTGGTACGGGGACCTGGTGCGGTTGCTGGTGGCCAAGCCCTGGCGTCTCCCCGACAGAGCGGATCTGTTATCTCAAGGGCCGCTAGTCATGCCTCACGTGGGTCGATTCTCTCTTACGGCCTGGCTCTTGAAAGGGCGCAGTTGACCTCCCGGGGGTATTCTCCGGCGGTTATCTCTACCTTAGTCAAGTCCAGAAGGCGTTCCACTTCGTTGTCCTATGTCCGCATCTGGAGGATTTTTGAGGCCTGGTGTGGTGAGCGGAAGTACCAAGCATTACGGGCTTCTCTCCCGCAGATCCTGGAATTTTTACAACATGGTTTCGAAAAGGGTTTGGCAGCGGCTTCGTTGCGAGTCCAAGTGGCTGCTTTATCTTGTTTCAGAGGCAGGCTGGCGGGTCAGTCGCTGGGCGTCCAGCGGGATGTAAAACGATTTCTCAGAGCGGTTTCTCTTGCTAGGTCTCCGACCCGACAAGTCTTTCCCAAATGGAGTCTTCCCTTCGTTTTGGAGGCCTTAGTGGGGGAGCCTTTTGAGCTGCTGGCTAGGGCGTCACTCAAGGATCTTACTCTGAAGGTGGCCTTTCTTGTGGCAGTGTGCTCGGCTAGGCGTGTTTCCGAATTACAGGCTCTTTCCTGTAGGGAGCCCTATCTTTCTTTCCGTCTAAGGTGGTGTTACGGCCGGTGCCGGCTTTCCTTCCGAAGGTGGTCTCGGCATTTCATGTTATCCAGGAAATTTCCTTGCCGGTATTGCGCAGGGAATAGCGGTGGTTCTTCAGCTACTCGGCTACATCTGTTGGATGTCCGGAGAGCTTTAAGGAAGTATCTCAAACGGACGGAGTCCTTTCGGAAGTCGGACAGACTTTTTGTGCTTTTCGCAGGGCCGAAAAAGGGTGATGCGGCCTCTAAGGCATCTATTGCTCGCTGGATTAGGAAGGCCATTGAGTCGGCTTATGTGTTGAAGGGCAGAGTCGTGCCAAATGGTGTGAAAGCACATTCTACGCGGGCTCAGGCTGCCTCCTGGGCGGAGGCTCGTTTAGTTTCGCCGGTGGAAATCTGCAGGGCGGCGACTTGGTCGTCCCTCAATACTTTTGCTAGGCACTGCCGTCTGAATGTACAGATGGCGGAGGAGACCTCCTTCGGATCAGCGGTTCTTCAGGCTGGTTTGCCAGGTCCCTCCCGTGTTTAAGTGTGTTTCACTGCTCTGGTATGGACCCAGAGGTTATGGGACTAGACTGGGACACGATCAGGAAGGTTAAATTAGACTTACCTGCTAATTGTAGTTCCTGGAGTGGAACAGTCTAGTCCCATATCCCTCCCAGAGTGTCTGGGCAAACACATGTCCGGATTGTCTCGGTTTCACAGGTAAGCTGCGCTTGATTCTTAGTTCTGTTGGGACTGTTCCTTACTTCAAGCAGGGGGTTGGAATGCTCCCACTTTCTCTTAAGCGCTATAATGGGCTGGGAGTTTCTTGCCATCATTTGCTATTTTACTGTTATCAATAATGTTTACTATAGTCTTTTGGCTTACTTGTTTCTCCGGTGAGTCGTCTTTGTCAATAGGTTACTGGTGGCATGAGGCGGGCACCGGAGACTTATACAGATGATGTCACAAAAAAGGTGGAGTTTCTCAGTCTCCAAGCTGCTGGTTTGGATTGGGAACCCAGAGGTTATGGGACTAGACTGTTCCACTCCAGGAACTACAATTAGCAGGCAAGTCTAATTTAACCTAATTTATTTATTTATTTAGCTGTATTTATATTCCGCTTTTTCACCGGGTCAAAGCGGTCAATTGGGGGATACATTTAACACGAGGGGATATGACACACATACGTTAATACTTACAGGGAACATGGGCAATGGAGGGTTAAGTGGCTTGCCCAAGACCACAAGAAGTGCCTATAGGACTAGAAATCCCAGTCCCTCCGGCCTGAGATTGCTGTCCCCAGGTGGGACTTGAACCCCCGGCCCTCCGGCCTGAAGTACCTTGTCCTAAATAAAGAAATAAAATAAGTAAATAAAGCTCTACAAGTACGAAAAGAATATAAAGAACCACTAAAATAACTTGTCACCATCTCCATACTAATGTTACATCTAATGTGACTATATTAAAAAAAAAAATCACCTACCAAAATATGATCGATGCTGCATACGTCCTACTTTCCACGAAAACTCGTCTCTCTCAAACTGCATGTCTTGCAAAGACGCCGCGCATGCGAATTACTTGCAAAATCTCTCTTTAAACCTGTTTACTCATTAGCCAATCAATGTCGTATATCTGATATATGTTACTTATTTGGTTGCGTTGCTCACCTCAAATTCATAGTATGTGTAACTGAAATCCTCCTTTCCAATTTTTCTTACAGATTTCACATATTTTTACGGATGAGTTCTAGACTCGTCCCCTTCCTTTTCAGTTATACACGGACCACCAATCCGTTGTTATGTGAATGTCTCCTGACAATAACTAATTGTCAAAAAATGTATTATCCTAAATTCACAAATACGATTCGTTCAAGCCTTTCTACTTACTCCATAAACATTAACAACTTATTCTTTTATATACAAGATAACCAATCTATTTGTATATTTAAACCACCTGGCTTCACCGATTTTAAATTGAATATCCATCTTTGCTCCCTTATGAGCAAAGATTGCTCTTGTGATTTTCCCGCTATTCCTGATTGTATCCTGTCTATACAGAAGCACCTTAAATCTTCAAACGTATGTTCTTTTTCTCCAGGACCAAGCAGGAAGTCAGTCCTCACTCACTTATGGGTGACGTCGGCGCCGACGGAGCCCTCGCGGAGCAATTTTCCCCAGCTTTCAAAGAAAGCCTTTGGGAATTGCAGCGCGCATGCGCGGTCGTCTTCCCGCCCGAGGGTGCCATCTTAGCCAGTCGTCTTTTTTCCGCGGAGCCCTGCAGACGTCCCCGTCTTGTCCCCGCGAAAAAGTTGATTTTCCTCTTTATTTTATACTTTTTTCTTTCGGTTCGACGCCGATCGTTTTCCCGCCCGGACTCGCGACGCCGGTCTCGAGTCCTCTAGCGTTTTTTCGGTTTTTCTGACTTAGTCAGCTTTCATTTTCGTTTTCCCTGGCAGCCCGGTCCTTTGACCTCGCAGGGGCCCTTTTTCCCCCGATGGCTGCCAGTGGCTTTAAGCGGTGTGGTCGGTGTGACCGAAATATGTCACTAACCGACACACACGACTTTTGCCTCCGCTGCTTGGGCCCGGATCATGAGGAACTGATCTGTGGGCCCTGCAGCAAACTGTCCTCGAAGGCGTTGAGAAGTCGGCGGCATCAGCGCGAGAGAATCTTCGCTGACCCCAGCCGTACCCGGACCTCGTCGGAGGCCTCCGTGTCAAAGGGCTCCAGCTCGGACCGTCGCCGGAGCTCCTCCGACCGGGGTTCTCCCTCCGGGGACCATCGTCGGAAGGAAAAACCCGCGAGGGCGGCGTCGGTGGACGCTCCTGGCTCCGCGAGGGCCAGGTCGCATAGCCCCGACAGCCGCCCCGGGTCCTTGGAGAAGGAACATCTCCCGAAGCGACCTCGCTTGGAGTCGGAGATGCCTGCCCGGGTAAGTCCTGTAGTCCTTCTGGACTCGCCTCCGCGACAGCCGACGTCGGGCCCGACGCCGTCGGGGCCCGAGTCGGGGGCTGCTGGGTCACCTGAGCTCGGACTCAGGTTGACGGCCTTGGAGAGCAGACTGCCTTCATGGACCAGCAGCGGGCACTGCTCGCTGGCCTCGCTGGCGCCGCTGCCCCGACCGCCGGGACGTCGACGTCCAAGTCGACCCCGGAGACCGAGCCGATCCTCGAGTCAATGAGAACTCGAGTCGATCCTCGGTCGAGGTCACCCTCGGCCTCCCGTTCGGGACCGAGGTCGCCGACGCCGACTCCCTCGACGTCGGGGCGGCTGGCGCCGCACCCTGCCCGGGCCGACCCCACCGAGTCCTCGTCGGAGTCGGTCTGGGAGTCTGAGGAGGAAGAGTCACCTGATTCTTTCCGGACTCGGTGTGTCCCATCGGACTCACCGGGGTCCGAGCCTCGGAAGCAGTCCCCCCCGGAGGATGCCCGGTTCTCGGACTTCGTTAGGGATATGGCCAAGGCTTTGGCCTTCCCTGCGGATCCCGAGGAGGAGCCTCGAGCCGAAGAGCTCGACGCCCTCCAGTATGACTCTCCCGCGAGGGAGCACTTTACTGTGCCGGTTCCTCCTATGCTGGAACGACTACTCTTCCGCATGTGGGAGAGTCCGGCCTCCTCGCCGGTCCTGAGCAAGCGGGTCGATTCTATCTATCGGGTCCGCAAGAGCCCTGGCTTTCAGAAGGCACAGCTGCCACACCATTCCATGGTAGTGGAATCGGCCATGCATCGTCTTAAGAGCCAGAAGATGCACTCCTCGGTGCCTCCTGGAAGGGAGGCCCGTAACCTGGATGGCCTTGGCAAGAAGTGCTTCCAGGGCTCTATGCTCGCATGTCGTGTCCAGACTTACCAGCTCTACATGGGCATGTATCTCCGGGATCTGGCTAAAGAGCTAGCCGGATTCTCCGCTGGTCTCTCCGAGGAGCCCTTGCGGAGGTTCCTAGCCTTGTCCACGGGCATTCGGGAATGCTCAAAGTTCATGTCCCGAGCAGCCTATGATGGCTTTGAGGCCTCGGCTAGAGTGGCCGCAGCCGGCATCGGTGCCCGCCGACAGGCTTGGCTTCAGTCGTCGGACCTTGAGCCCTGGGTACAGGACAAGTTGGTCGATGTCCCCTGCCGAGGCGAAAACCTCTTTGGCAAGCCCATGGCGGAAAAGGCTGCACAAATTGAGACTGAGACTCTCACCAGGACCAGGCTTTCTAGGAAGACCTCCGCCCCTTCCCAGAAAAAGAAGGGCTCGGGAAAAAAGTCCTTTTACCCGAGGAAGGCGGCTGCCTACAAACAGTACCCCCATTATCAGGCCCCTGCAGCTCCCCAACAGGGCCAGCAGGCCAAGGGACGGGGTAACGGGTCCCGTAGGCAGCAAGCCCCCAAGCCTGCACCACCAGCCCCTGCTCAGCAGGGTGGGGGTTTTTGACTCGCTCAGCATAGCCTCTCCCCCCCCGCTGGTCCCTCCCAGCACCGGAGGCCGGCTGGTTCACTTCGCCCACAGGTGGTCCAGCATCACCGCAGATGCCTGGGTGCTTCAGGTCGTGCGAGAGGGCTACCTTCTCCACTTCCATCAGGTCCCTCCCTCCTATTTTCCGGGAGAACCTTCGCGCCCCCCTCTGCACAGGGAGTTGCTCCTTCAGGAGTTAGCAGGTCTTCTGCAGGAACAGGCGGTGGAACCGGTGCCCCACCACCTGAGAGGTCAAGGCTTTTATTCAAGGTATTTTCTGATACCAAAGAGAACAGGGGGCCTCAGACCAATGTTCCCTCTAATTTTCTGTAGGCTGTGTGCGCATAAAATATCAGCTGTGCAGCTTTTGAAGGAAGGTTAAATTTTTGTGCGCCACATAACGACACTCGGAGTTATATACTTTAAAATTTGACTACACGTCAGAATACAGAATGTACACCACACTGATTGCACTAGAAAATATTGTAGAACTTGTGAAAACCATAAATACACAACAACTTTTCAATTTTAAGAACATCTGTGTTGTCTGTAATTTTTGTGCGCTCTGTTGTAAAGTATGTGCGCTCACTCGGTGAGGTGTGTGCGCGCGCACACGCGCACAGCTTAGAGGGAACAGTGCCTCAGACCCATCCTGGACTTGCGCAACCTCATCAAGTTCCTTGTGCGGGAGAAGTTCAAAATGCTTACCCTTGGAATCCTTCTGCCCTACCTCCAGCAGGGAGATTGGCTATGCTCCTTGGATCTAAAGGATGCCTACACGCACATCCTCATCCACCCAAGCCACCGCCAATACCTAAGGTTTGTGGTGGCAGGAAATCATTACCAGTACAGAGTACTGCCCTTTGGCCTATCCTCCGCACCGCGAGTCTTTACAAAATGTCTCGCGGTCGTGGCGGCCCATCTCCGGCTTCACGGCCTCTGTCTTTCCGTACCTCGACGACTGGCTCATCAGAGCAGCGTCCGCTCAGGAGGTCACCAACGCCACGTGCCGCACGGTGACTCTGCTGCAGCACTTGGGCTTTGTCATAAACTTCGCAAAGTCCACTTTGCTCCCCTCACAGGATCTCGAGTTCATCGGCGCAAGGCTGCACACTCCTCGGGCACGAGCGTACCTACCGCTCGACAGGGCTCAACGGCTCATGGACCTAGCCGACCGCTTTCGCAGCCAGCCCCTGGTCTCCGCCAGGCGCTTCCTGAGACTGCTCGGCCATATGGCTTCCACCGTCCATGTGACCCCCAATGCCCGCCTGAACATGCGGTCTGCTCAATGGTGTCTCCGCCAGCAGTGGCGACAAGCCACAGGCGGCCTGGCAGACCTAGTGCGCGTCTCCGAGCCGCTGCTCTCGTCTCTCCGGTGGTGGCTCCGGCAGCCGAACCTGATATTCGGAATGCCTTTCCAGTCACCTCAGCCGACCCGGGTGCTGACCACCGATGCATCCCTCCTGGGCTGGGGAGCACATTGCCAAGAGGCACGTACTCAGGGCCTCTGGACCACGTGGGAGTCTGCTCAGCAGATCAACTTCCTGGAGCTCAGGGCGATCCGCCTAGCTCTCAAGGCCTTCTCCCACCTGACTTCCCAACAGTCCGTCCTTGTCCAGACGGACAATCAAGTTGCCATGTTCTACGTGAACAAGCAGGGGGGCACGGGCTCCTTCCTCCTCTGCCGGGAGGCACAGAAGCTCTGCTCTTGGGCCGTCAGTCACGGCATTCTCCTCAAGGCAGTTTATCTCCCGGGCCAAGAAAATTGCCTTGCAGACAAACTCAGCAGGGTCCTCCAGCCGCACGAGTGGCGTCTGGATCCCTTGGTAGTTCAGAAGCTCTTCCTCAAGTGGGGTCTCCCCACGGTGGATCTCTTTGCCAGTCCTCACAACCGGCAGCTTCCTCGCTTCTGCTCTCGTCAGCCACACCCCCTTCGGGTTGCGGCGGACGCCTTTCTGATCTCGTGGTCGGGGAGCCTTCTGTATGCTTTCCCTCCCATCCCGCTGGTCTCTCGGACTCTTTTCAAGGTTCTCCGAGACAAAGCCTTCATGATCCTGGTGGCCCCTCGCTGGCCCAGGCAGCCGTGGTTTCCGCTCCTGCTGCAACTGGCGGTGGAGGGTCCAATCCCTCTGGGGATACAACCGGATCTCCTCACTCAGGATCAGGGGTCCCTTCTGCACCCCAACCTCAGGTCTCTCAACCTTATGGCCTGGCTGCTGAGAGGGTAGTCCTTGCTCCCCTTCTCCTGCCGGCGGAGGTGGAGGAGGTCGTCTTAGCTTCGCGACGGCCTTCTACCCGCAAATGCTACGCCCTTAAATGGCGTCGCTTTGCAGTCTGGTGTACCCAACAGTCTCAGGATCCCTTCTCCTGCCCGGTGTCGGTGATCTTGCAGTACTTGCTGCACCTCTCTAATCTGGGACTTAAGTCCAACTCCGTCAAAGTTCACCTCAGTGCTCTTTCAGCACATCATGTGCCAGTGGACGGCAGACCTCTCTCCAATGACCCTCTCGTAGCGAGGTTTCTCCGAGGTCTCCTTCTACTTAAACCACCTCTGCGCCCGCCAGCGCCTGACTGGGACCTGAATGTGGTTTTGCAGCGGATCACCTGTCCGCCTTTTGAACCTATGGCTACCTGTTCTCTCCGTTTTCTGTCTTGGAAAACACTGTTCTTGATAGCCCTCACTTCCGCTAGGCGCGTAAGTGAATTGCAGGCCCTCGTGTCTGATCCCCCTTACACTAGGTTCTACAAGAATAGGGTAGTCCTACGGACTCACCCAAAATTTCTGCCTAAAGTGGTCTCCCCTTTTCACATCAATCAGGAGGTGGTACTTCCAACCTTCTTTCCCAGACCACACTCCAGCCGAGCTGAAACGGTCCTCCATACCCTGGACTGTAGAAGGGCATTGAACTTCTACCTTGACCGTACGCGGGAGCACCGTAAAGCTGCTCAGCTTTTTGTGTCTTTTGACCCCAATAAATTGGGGCTCCCGGTCTCCAAGCGTACTCTGTCCATCTGGGTTGCGGACTGTATCTCTTGGGCTTATGGGGCAGCCGGACTCTCCTTAGAAAGTCGAGTCACGGCTCATTGCGTTCGGGCAAAGGCCACGTCAGTGGCTTACCTCCGCTCTGTTCCGCTGGCAGACATCTGCCGGGCCGCTACTTGGTCTTCGAGCCAGACTTTTGCGGTCCATTACTGTCTCGAGAGGGAGTCCCGTAGGGACAGTGCTTTCGGACAGGCAGTCCTCCGTAATCTCTTTGAGGTCTGAGCAACTCCTACCCTCCATCCCGGATGTGGGCTACCGGTGGGTGATAATTCAGCGAAGATTCTATCCTTCTGTGCTGCTGAGCTAGAGGGAGCTCATTTTTGTGCTTAGGGTCTCCGGTAGCCTTGAGCTTGGGAGTCCCATAAGTGAGGACTGACTTCCTGCTTGGTCCTGGAGAAAGCGTAGTTACTCACCTGTAACAGGTGTTCTCCAGGAGCAGCAGGAATCAGTCCTCACTACCCTCCCTCCTCCCCTTGGAGTTGCAATCGTCTGCTTATGTTCTTTTTGCAAATTTTTATGCTGTCTTTTTTAGCTATGTCATCTGACTGGCTAAGATGGCACCCTCGGGCGGGAAGACGACCGCGCATGCGCGCTGCAATTCCCAAAGGCTTTCTTTGAAAGCTGGGGAAAATTGCTCCGCGAGGGCTCCGTCGGCGCCGACGTCACCCATAAGTGAGTGAGGACTGATTCCTGCTGCTCCTGGAGAACACCTGTTACAGGTGAGTAACTACGCTTTCCAAGCAATGCTGCACCAATGGTGCCTCTTTTATTTTGCATTTCAGCCGGCTTTTATGTTCTCCCATTCTTATTTTAAAAGATCGAATTGTTTTTCCCATGTAAATTAAATCGCAGGGGCATTGGATTATATATACTACAAAAGTAGAATCGCACGTTTTGTTCTTTTAAGGTATATGTTACCCCTTGATGTCCAAAACTGCTCACCACCTTAGTAATATTACAAATCCCACAGGTACTGCATTTTTTATGCCCTGTTTCAGTTTTTAATAACGTACTTGTATTTAAAGGGGATCTTAAGATTGCTGGGCTGAGTTCTTTCAGATTTTTATTGCATTGCCATACACACCTTATTTTCTTATGTTCAAGCCCAGGAATGTTACTTAAAACATTTGCATGTTTCCTCAATGTGCGTTGTATTCTAGAGCTCAATGGAGAATATTTTGTAATTAGATTTACATTTTCCATACTATTTCTTATCCCTTCTCTAGGTTCCAAAAGCAACCTTCTGTTATTGTATAAAGCCCTGTGATAAGTTCATTTTATGACATGTGGAGGGTATCCTCTCTCCTTGAAATTATCTGATAGCTGTTTTGATAAAGTCTTAAAATCCTGACTGTCGGAACAGTTCCTTCTATATCTCAAAAATTGGGAAAAGGGGGAGACCATCTTTTAAACGTAGAGGGTGTGCACTTTCATAGTGTAGAAATGTATTACGGTCTGTCTGCTTTCGATAGACTGTCACCCAATTCCCATCACTTTTAGTGATAACCACATCTAAAAATGTCAACGTATCACTATGATGTGTATAAGTAAATTGCATATTATCACACCTATTTACCCATTGAAAAAACTGCTCTAGAAGTTCTCTTGGAACTTTCCATAACATCAAAAACATTGTCAATATAACGACACCACAACTTCACATTCAAAATGTACGGGGGACGTGGTTATCCACTTATCTTCATATTTACTCATATACAGATTTGCTATCGAGGGGGCACAAGTAGCCCCCATCGCCACTCCAGAGATTTGCTGGTAAATTATTTTCTCAAATATGAAATAATTATGAAAGATAGTTAAATATGCTAACCGTAATAAGAACTTTATTTGTTCCTCTGATAAATCCCCCCCTTTGTCGTAGGAACCATTCCACTGTTTCATACGCCTCTGGTTGAGGAATGTTTGTGTACAAGGATGTAACAACATCCATTGTTACCAAAATTACATCACCATGACTGGCCCATTGTGAGTGGCTGGCCAAAATTTTAAGAAAATGCGTAGTATCTTTCACATATGAAGGAATATCTATCAATAGTGGACATAAATATGAATTGACAAATGTTGATAACGGTTCTAAAATTGTCCCCCTTGTGGAGACTGTAGGTCTTCCTGGGGGTCGTTCCATATTTTTATGAATTTTAGGAACTATATAGAATTTTGCTATGGTTGGAGTCAGAGTATTCAAATAAGTCCATTCCTTTTGTGAAATCAGTTTATTTTGTAAAGCGTCCGAAGTTACTTAATTTCTAACTGAATGGTTTGCACCGGATCTTCCAACAAGATATGATATATACTTTGATCTGCCAGTTGTCGTGTTGCTTCTTCTAGATAGTACTTACGACTTAGAACTACTATTGCTCCCCCCTTGTCTGCTCTCTGAATTACTATGTCCAGCCAAATGACTGGCTATGCTCTCTGGATCTCAAGGATGCATATACACACATCTTGATCCACCCCAATTACAGAAAATTCCTCAGGTTTGTGTTTCTCAAACACTATTATCAGTATCGAGTCCTTCCCTTTGGAGGCCTCGGGAGCGGTGAGCAGTGACCGGTGCGTTTGGATTGGTGGGAGTTACAACGCAGATGGCCGGAGCCTGCAACGCGTACGCTGCGTGTGTGAGCCACCGCGGGCAGTCAGGTTGTGTTCAGGCCGTTTTGTCGGGGCGCGCCAAGTAGACCGGGTTACCCAACTCTTAGGAACCGCATGGAGGAGATATCAAAGCTACTTGTTCCCTTGAGCAGCCATTTGGGCGCGGGGGAAAAGGCGTGAACGGCGGCCATTTTGGAATCGACAGCCCTTTCTCCTGTGCTTAAACTGAAGTCGGAGAAAAAGAAGGCAAAGACTAAAAAGCTTAGTGCTGATATGCCTCTTGCTCAGATGCCTGGACCAGGGCTTCAGGGGGGCTTGGAGTCTGTTTTCACCGCAGACTTCATCCTCTCACTCCATAAAGCCTATTGTCTGAAGCTTGGGCAGGGGCAGGGCAGAGTTTCTCCCCCTAACCTGTCAGGACCATTGATGGGGGAAGCGACTGCAGTGGACCCAGGTGAAGGAACCTCTAGCAGGGGATTGCTAGGAGAGGCTGCGGCCGATAGCTTCAGTCAGCAGCCTCCTGTGACTCAGGCATTTGAAAAGGGGCAGCTTCTCTCCCAGGAAGGGCTGGATTGGCCAGGAGACCTAGAAGAGGGAGAGATTCCTCCAGGAGAGGACCCCAATGTATTTAGAGTATTTAGAAAGGAGGAGCTGGGGTCTCTTATTGCGTATTCGCTAGTGGCCCTCAATATTGCGATGCCGACGGTGCAAGAGGAACCCTTGGAGGATCCGCTGCTGCAAGGTTTTAAAGCAGAGCAGCGGTGTTTTCCGGTCCATAGGGTAATTAAGCAGATGGTGGAGTTGGAATGGGAATGTCTGGAGGCCACTTTGAGGGGCGCTAGGGCCATTGGTAGAGTTGCTGCGAATGACGAAGGTGGATGCCTTGGTATCAGCAGTGGTAAAGAGAAACTAATAACCACAAACAAATTCCCTATTGCCAGAGTCAGTAATAATCACATTCAAACAAAGACCCGGCTATTGAAAAAACCGACCCCTCAAGATAGGTCCTCGGCTGACAGGATTACGGGGATACTTCCCTTTATGAAGGGTACACCCCTGGTGGCTAAACTACTCCACAAATTTTGGCCGATTTTAGGGGTTCACTCTTGCTTTCGTAATACACGATTGCAAGTGGCTTACTCTCGAAAATCAAATCTTTGTGACCTGGTGGTAAAAACCACTGCGGTGTTGGATCGCCCCTTAAAATCGCATCAAGATCCTGGTCACTTTTCATGCATGTCTTGTAATTACTGTACAAACACATTGATGGGGCCTGAATGGGTGGATGAACACACTTCTAAATCTTACTACTCTAGATGGCATACCACCTGTGCCACTGATTTTGTGATTTATATCATCATATGCTCCTGCAACGTTTACTATGTTGGACGCACTACTAGATCTTTTAAGGTGCGGTTGGGAGGACACGCCTCCCGTCTTCGCACACAGTCTTTGACAGCACCTATGGTTGATCACTGTTGGAAAAGTGCCCATAATTTTGATTCTCTGAGTTGGCGCATTTTGGACCACGTGCCCGTGAACCAGCGGGAGATGATCGGGTTCAAGTTCTGCAACGTTCTGAACAGAGATGGATCTTTTTACTTAACACAGTCCATCCGTTTGGTCTCAACATGCAAGTGGACTGGCACACGATTGTGTAATTCAAAGTACCCCTAAACTTTGGTTCTTCTGAATGGAGGGGGTTTCCTGGTTAGTGGCTCCTCCTCCAATTTTTTCACAGATTGGCTTTTGGGACCTTTGACGTCTTTGATTGGCTGTAGCTGATTGACAGCTGTGCTTACGTATTTGAAGCAAGGACTTTTAAACTGCTGCTCCTCGGACTGTTCACATCATGGCTGATGATTTCCCGCACATTGCCTAACCTGACGTAGGGTGCTTTAGATGTATATACCCGAAACGTGGCACGTCGTAAGAATTGGCGTATGGCGGAGCGATTGAGAACAGCCTAAAATCGAGTCACCTACCAGCTAAGTAAAGCTGCTATGTTTTAGCATTGTTTCACTTTATTAAAATGGAAAAGCCACAGCGGTGTTAGGTATGGTTCCTATTCACTGGGCTGGCACGTCCGACACAAAAATTTAGAAGATCTATCTTGAGGGGTCGGTTTTTTCAATAGCCGGGTCTTTGTTTGAATGTGTTAGTATCAGCAGTGACAAAGAAGACGACAATTCCAGTAGAAGGGGGAGCAGCTCTTAAGGATCTGGAAGATAGAAAATTAAAGTCGCTTCTGAAACAGGCGTTTGATACCAGTGCCCTTTCCCTACAGGCATCCATTTGTGGAGCCTATGTGGCAAGAGCCTCCATTCGCTGGCTCCAAGGCGATTCTACGGCTAAGGGGAGCGAGGGCTCTTCCATGGAAGGTGCGAAGCTGGAATCGGTGGCGGCGTATCTGGCAGATGCCTTCTATGACCTGGTATGGATTTCGGCTAAAACCATGGCATCAGTGATTGCCGCAAGAAGGTTTCTCTGGCTGAGAAGTTGGGCGGCGGATGCCTCTTCCAGAGCCTGTCTTAGTAAGCTCCCGTATAAGGGCAAGCTGCTCTTTGGGGAAGCTCTGGTGAAGATCGTTAAGGATCTGGGGGACTCAAAGGGGGGTCGACTCCCAGAGGACCGTCCTAAAAGCACAAAGCCAGGGGGGCTGCAGAAAGGACCGAGCAGAGAGTTTTTCACAGGTTTAGAGGAGTGCCTTTTGCACCTTATCAGCGCGGTCGTTTTACGACCAGAGGTCAGTCCTTTCGGGGAGCTCAAGGTTTTGGCAGAGGTTATTTCAGTTCCTAGCAGGGCTCCTCCAAAAAGACACAATGAAACGGGGTCGGTCCAGGCGGAAGTTCCAGTAGGAGGCCGCTTACGGGGCTTCCACTCCGTCTGGACCACCATAATGTCGGACCGGTGGGTGCTAGAGATCGTCCGCGATGGTTACGCCTTGGAATTCACGTGTCCATTGTCGGAGGCCTTCGTGGTGTCCCCTTGCGGTTCGCAGGCAAAGAGGGACACAGTTTGCTCTACTCTGCAGCGCCTACTGCCGCTTCAAGCAGTAGTTCCCGTGCCACGGGACCAGTACGGATTAGGTCGATACTCAATTTATTTTGTAGTTCCCAAAAATGAAGGTTCCTTTCGTCCTATCCTGGATCTCAAGCACGTAAACCGCTGTTTAAGGGTGCCGCATTTCTGTATGGAGACTCTACGTTCGGTAATTTCGCTCCATGAGACCGGGTGAGGTGTTGATCGCCATAGACTTGACGGAGGCTTATCTGCACATTCCCATCAGACAGGAGCATCAGAGGTTCCTGCGCTTTGCAGTGCCCATGGGACATTTCCAGTTCCGGGTGCTACCTTTCAGGCTGGCAACGGCACCACGCATTTTCACGAAGGTGATGGTGGTGGTGATGGCGGCAGCATTGCGAAGGAAAGGAGTGCTAGTACATCCTTACCTGGACGACTGGCTGATTCGGGCTCCGTCGGTCCAGGATTACGGCACAAGTGGTTGCGGTCCTGGAACAGCTTGGTTGGGTGGTGAACCAGGCCAAGAGTCACCTGGCTCCCGTGCAACGCCTCGTATACCTCAGGGTGGTGTTCGACACGGCCGTGGGGGCGGTGTTTCTACCGGAGGACCGAGTTCGCAAGATTTTATGGCAGGTGACTGCATTTTTGCGCATGAAAGCTCCAACAGCATGGCGATATTTGCAGCTGCTGGGATCCATGGTGGCGGCATTGGACATGGTCCCTTGGGCCAGGGCGCATATGCGACCTCTACAGCAGGCCTTGCTTTCCAGATGGTCGCCCCAGAATCATCCGCTGAATCAGAGGTTAGACGTTTCAGAGATGGTTTGGGCCAGCTTGCAGTGGTGGTTGGAGACCAGAAATCTTCAAGCAGGGATATCCTTGGATCAGCCAGAGTGGGTTCTGGTGACCAGCCTATCTGGCTGGGGAGCGCATTGTCGGTCGCAAATAGTGCAAGGCTGCTGGCCGCCGGAAGTAAGCGGCTGGTCCATCAACCGCTTGGAGATGAGAGCAGTGTGTATGGCTCTCCAAGAGTTCGAAGGATTGGTAACAGGAAAGGCAGTGCGAGTGTTCTCCGACAATGCGGTGACAGTATCGTACATCAATCGGCAGGGCGGTACAGGCAATGTAGCCCTGTTGGAAGAGAGTCAACTGCTAATGCAGTGGGCAGAGAGTCATTTGATAGCGTTTTCAGTGGCTCATGTGGCAGTTCGGGACAATCGACAGGCCGATTATCTCAGTCGGAATGTGGTAGATCCAGGAGAGTGGGTATGGAACGAGGCCGTATTTCCCGACATTACGTTACGGTGGGGGCGGCCAGTCATGGACCTCATGTCCACCCTCGTCAATGGCAAAGCACCTCTGTTTTACAGCATGGGCAGGGAACCCATGTTGGGAGGGCTCGACGGGTTAGCCCAGCCTTGGCCGTCGAGCGGACTGCTCTATGTGTTTCCTCCGTGGCCGATGATCGGTCGCGTCATCCAGAGGATAGCGTGGCACGACAGCAAGGTGATCCTCATTGCTCCGGATTGGCCAAGTAGACCTTGGTATGCAGATCTGGTTCGTCTTCTAGTGGACACGCCCTGGACGTTGCCCGGCCACAGCAATCTTTTGTACCAGCGTCCAGTTTTAATGCCACAGGTGGAACGCTTCTCTCTTACGGCTTGGCTCTTGAGAGGGACCGGCTGAAGCGTAGAGGTTATTCCGCCGCTGTGGTTTCCACGTTCCTGAAATCCAGAAGGCTGTCTACATCGTTGGTGTGTGGTCGGATTTGGCATATTTTTGAGAGTTGATGCAACAAGTTTAGCATCTGGCCTTTCGCGGCAACGGTACCGGACATCCTTTTGTTCTTGCAGGGCGGTCTGGACAAAGGTCTCGCCCTCAGTACCCTGAAAGTTCAGGTGGCGGCGCTAGCTTCTTTTCGGGGAAAGGTACAAGGTGGCGGATTATCTTTCCACCCAGATGTGCTCAGGTTTCTAAGAGCGGTTAAGAATGTAAGACCTCTAGTGAGGCTGATGGTTCCGGCTTGGGATTTAAACTTGGTCCTGGAGGCATTGACGAAATCGCCATTTGAACCAGCGGTGTCGCTCAAAGTTTTCATGGAAGGCAGCGTTTTTGGTAGCCTTGTGTTCGGCACGTCAGATATCCGATCTGCAGGCTCTGTCTTGTAGGGAGTCCTACATTCAGTTTTCGTCGGAAGAGGTAATGTTGCGACCTGTCCCTTCTTTTCTGCCAAAAGTAGTGTCGAGGTTTCATATGAACCAGCCGATTTTGCTTCCCATGTTTCGGAACTGTAAAGGGGAAAAAATAGGGGGGTCGCTGCGGAAACTGGATTTAGACAGGGTGTTCCAGAAGTATCTGCGAAAAACGGCACAGTTTAGGAAGGCGGACAGGTTGTTCGTGGAGAGGCGACATCCAGGGCCTCGATTGCTCGATGGGTGAAGCAGGCGATCAGGGTAGCTTATCAGACGGCAGGAAGGTCAGTTCCTGAAGGGCTTCGGGCGCATTCCACGTGGGGGCAGGTGGCCTCTTGGGCCGCGTTTGCTTAGATTCCACCAGTGGATATTTGTAGGGCGGCTACGTGGTCGTCCCTTCACACATTTGCGAGACATTACAGGTTGGATGTTCAGACAAAAGGAGATGCAAAGGTGGGGGCCGCAGCCATAGTGGCGGGTTTAGCGGGTCCCTCCCGATATTAAGTACTGCTCTGGTACTTCCCTACAGTTCCTGGACTGGCCCGGAGAGACGAAGAGGAAGAAGAAATTAGACCTTACCTGCTAATTGTCTTACCTTGAGTTCTCTCGGGGCCAGTCCAGGGCCCGCCCATTGCAGAGACAAGCCTTAGGAAAATGACCCGCTACGGTTGCAGGTGCTTCAGGGTGCTATACGTAGTAGAGGAGTCAGTAACGGTGGTACCTGAAGTTTTTTGTGTTAGGATCAGGGAGCAGATTACTGGGCTCCCTGTCTTGTAGGGGAGTACAGTATTGAGGCCGTTTCCAGTTTAAAAAAAAAAAAAAAAGAGAGGAGAAAAGAAGTTGAAATAGGGGGGAAAAACCCAAAACAATCAAAGAAGAAAAGAAAGAAAACACTTCAATATACCAGGGAGGTGGAGAATGTGGATAGTGAGGTGAATTTGGTTTTTGTTATCTTGGTTCAGCTTAGTTGTAGATTTAGGGATACAGACTGCTTTGACAATAGTAGACTGAGTCTCTGACTCCAGGGGGAGATAGTCTGTCAGTAAGACTTTGTGAATTCAGTCCTCAGCTGCTGGAGAGGATTGACTACCCTTCAGTTCCTGGACTGGCCCGGAGAGAACTCAAGGAAAGACAATTAGCAGGTAAGGTCTAATTTCTTCTTTCTGGTTAAATTTAGAACATAGCAGAGTTTCTAGTTTAAATTTTATACTAAGTCAGAGCCTAGCAGCAGCAAAGAGCTTTAATTTAAATCAAATCAGCATATAACTTTAGCATAAAAGGCAAAACAAGGTCAGTATTCTTTGAGCAATAAATAGTCTTCTAGAGACCTTTACAAAGAAACCTTCTACCTAGGGGGCAAGAGACCTGTGAAACGTTTTAAATAGGCGTTAAAGCCAGGTGGAAGGTCAAAAGGCTTTTTTAAAAGACTCCTCCTATCCAAGCAAGGACTGTTAATCACCCAGGAAGTTGGTCATAGCTTACCTTAGAAGCACAGGACAGGGTACTGTGTAGCAGCCCTCTTTAAATAAATCTTATTTCCCTTATTCCCTCCCCAACACCTACCCACTCCTGGGATAATTGTAGCTTTATAGGTGCTTTCACATCTTAAAGGAAAGGAGCTGCTCTCAGGTGCAGCTCTTTATCCAAGTCAGTCATACATTAAGGACCTGAGATGAATTAAGCTTCAGGTGAACAAGGTTTATTAAACGTATTAGGTACACTTTTATTAGTATAAATATCCACAGCAACTCTTAGTAAATAAAAGAACTTAAAGATCTAAACACAAGCTTAAAACTAAGATGCAGACAGCAGTCCAGCAGTGAGATGGGCTTTCCAGTCGTTTGAATTGCGTGTCACATGTATGATTTTCTCCCAGTTGGTGAGAGGTCTTACGTGTGCACTAGGTGCAAAGAGCTCTTTGCTCTCAGGGAACAAGTCCGTTCTCTAGAGGCTAGAGTAGCAGACTTGAAAGATATAAGAAAGACAGAGAGGTACATAGACGAGACCTACAGGGATATAGTCCTGAAGTCCCACCTCCAGTCTGGCAGCATCCCTGTTGCCATTGAGGAGAGAAGTCACGTGACAGGAGAGCATCACCCTGGTGTGGCAGGAAGAGATCCTGTAACTAGGACCTGTCCTCCAGGTGATGTAAAACCCTCTTGCACTGAGGAAGTTTCTCCAGGGCCATGAGCCCATGAGGGAAGGGTTAGGACAGCCGTTATAGTTGGTGATTCGATCATTAGCCATGTAGATAGCTGGGTGGCTGGTGAATGTGAGGATCGCCTGGTAACATGCCTGCCTGGTGTGAAGATAGCGGACCTCACGGGCCATCTAGATAAGGTCTTAGATAGTGCTGGGGAGGAGTCTGCTGTCTTGGTACATGTTGGTACCAATGACATAGGAAAATGTGGTAGGGAGATTCTGGAGGCAAAATTTAGGCTTTTAGGTAGGAAGTTGAAATCCAGAACTTCCAGGGTACATAAGAACATAAGATATGCCATACTGGGTCAGACCAAGGTCCATCAAGCCCAGTATCCTGTTTCCAACAGTGGCCAATGTAGGTCATACGTACCTAGCAGTTTCCCCAAAAGACACAGGTTACACAATGCTTGTACTCGGTCAAGCATTGATATCCTGGGTCCCTTCTTAATAATGGTTTATGGACCTTTCCTCCAGGAACTTGTCCAAACCTTTTTAAAACCCAGCTACACTAACAGCCTTTACTACGTCCTCCGGTAACAAATTTCAGAGTTTGATTACACGTTCAGTGAAAAAATATTTTCTTTTATTAGTCTTAAATAGTTTACCCTGTAGCTTCATTGCATGTCCCCATGTCTTTCTATATTCTGATAACGTAAGCAATTGATCTACGTTTACCCCTTCCACTCCGTTCATTAATTTATAGACTTCTATCATATCTCCCCTCAGCCGTCTCTTTTCCAGGTTAAAGAGCCCTAACCTTTTTAGCCTTTCTTCATAGGAGTATCCTTCCATCCCCTTTACCCTTTTGGTGGCTCTTCTCTGAACCTTTTCTAATAACACTATATCCTTTTTAAGATAGGGCGACCAGAATTGCACACACTATTCAAGGTGCGGTCACACCATGGAACAATATAGAGGCATTATAATATCTTTTGTTTTATTTTCCATTCCTTTCCATATGATACCTAGCATTCTATTTGCTCTCTTGGCCGCCGCTGCACACTGGGCCACAATGACGCCTAAATCTTTTTCCTGGGTGGTGGTTTCTAATGTGGAACCTTGCATCGTGTAAGCATAGTTTGGGTTGTTATTCCCTAGGTGCATAACTTTGCACTTGTCCACATTAAATTTCATCTGCCATTTGGATGCCCAGTCTTCCAGTTTATAAAGATCCTCTTGCAATTTTCCACAATCCTTTTGGGTTTTAACAACTTTAAATAGTTTTGTCTCATCTGCAAATTTGATAACCTCACTCGTTATTCCCTTTTCCAGGTCATCTATGAATATGTCAAAAAGCAGCGGACCCAGAACAGATCCCTTGGGTACACCACTATTCACCTTTTTCCATTGGAAAGTTGGCCATTTAGCCCTACCCTCTGCTTTCTATCTTTTAACCAGTTCCTGATCCACAATAGTACACTGCCTCCTATCCCATGACTCTTTAGTTTTGCCAAAAGTCTCTGATGAGGGACCTTGTCAAAGGCTTTCTGAAAGTCCAGATACACGATATCAACCGACTCACCTTTGTCCACCTGCTTATTCACACCTTCAAAAAAACATAACAGATTAGTAAGACAAGATTTTCCTTGTCTAAAGCCATGTTGGCTGTCTCCCATTAGGCCATGACTATCTACATGCTGAGTAATTTTGTTCTTTATGATGGTTTCTACCATTTTTCCTGGTACTGACGTCAGGCTCACCGGTCTGTAGTTTCCCGGATCACCCCTGGAACCCTTTTTAAAAATGGGCGTTACATTGGTGATCCTCCAATCTTCAGGTATTGCAGATGATTTTAATGATAGTTCACAGATTACTAATAACAGGTCTGCAATATCATATTTCAGTTCTTTCAACACCCTTGGATGTATGCCATCCGGCCCAGGTGATTTGCTATTCTTCAGTTTATCAAATGGTTGTAATACGTCTTCCCGATGTATCGATCTTTCCTTCAATTCTTCCGCACCTTTAAATACCACTTCAGTCATGGGTAACATCTCTACATCTTCCTCAGTAAAGACGGAAGCAAAGAATTCATTCAGTCTCTCCGCTATCGCCTTGTCGCCTCTTAGTGCCCCTTTAACCCCTCTATCAGTTAATCGTGGAACGGGTAGCGTTCTCCGAAATGCTTCCCATTCCACGCGCAGGACCCTAAAGGCAGGCAGAGCTCCGGAGTCTCAATGTGTGGATGAGACGATGGTGCAAGGATGAGGGTTTTGGATTTGTTAGGAACTGGGGAACATTCTGGGGAAAAGGAGGGTCTCTTCCGAAGTAATGGGCTTCACCTTAACCGGGATGGAACCAGGCTGCTGGCATTAACCTTTAAAAAGGAGAGAGAGTAGCTTTTAAACTGAATAGGGGAAAGCCGCCAGTCGCCCGAGAGCACATGGTTCGGAAGAATGTATCCTTGAAGGATACTACCAAAAGTAGAGAGGTTCCAGAAGAGAGTAAAGTAGCCCAAATGCTCTTGAGTATAGAGCAAACAGAGCTTAAAGATTCCAAATTACCCATGCCTACCAATAGCCAGAATAATATGAATAAAATACAGTCTCTAAAAATGCTTGTATGCAAATGCTAGAAGTCTAAAAAATAAGATGGGAGAGTTAGAATATATAGCACTAAATGAGAGGTTAGATATGATTGGAATCTCAGCGACATGGTGGAAGGAGGACAAACAGTGGGACACTGTGATACCTGGGTACAAACTATATCGTAATGATAGAGCTGATCAAATTGGTGGAGTGGTTGCGCTCTACGTTAGAGAGGGCATTGAGTCAGAAAGGATTAAAGTTTTGCAGGAAACAATTTGCTGTAGAATCTCTATGGATGGATTAAAATTCCATGTAAAAAGGGGAAGGCGATGGCGGTGGGGGTGTGCAATCGACCGCCTGGCCAGAATGAAGAAATGGATGATGAAATGCTCAAAGAAATCAAGGAAGCTAATGAACGTTACAGCACAGTAATAATAATGGGTGATTTCAATTACCCAGGTGTCATGGCAGGACATGCTAGGGAGATAGTTTCCAGATGAACTAAATGACTGCTTCTTGGAGCAGCTGGTTCATGAACCGACCAGAGGGGAAGCCATATTGGACCTAGTCCTTAGTGGAACACCAGATCTGGTGCAAGAGATAAGGGTGTTGGGGCCACTTGGTAATAGCGATCATAGCATGATCGCGTTTGATTTAATTAGTGGAGGAGGGATGGTAAGGAAATCCACAGTACTACCTTTTAACTTTCGAAAGGGAGACTATGATAAAATGAGGAAAATAGTTAAGAAAAAACTAAAAGGAGCAGTTGCAAAGGTTAAAGACTTACATCAAGCTTGGGTGTTTAAAAATACTATCTTGGAAGCCCAGACCAGCTGTATTCCGCGCTTTAAGAAAAGTAGAAGGAAGTTCAAAAAACTGCCAGCATGGTTTAAAGGTGAGGTCAGAGAGGCGCTGTTGCCAAAAATGCATCTTTCAGGAAATGGAAAAAAGAGCCAAATGATGAAAACTGGAAACAGCACGAGCACTGGCAAGTTAAATGCAAGGCATTGATAAGGCAGGCAAAGGGAGAATTTGAGAAGAAGCTATGAGAAGCTGAGAGAGAGTCAGTTGGTTCATTAGATGATAGAGGGGTTAAAGGGGCACTAAGAGCCGACAGCGGAGAGACTGAATGAATTCTTTGCTTCGGTGTTTACGGAGGAAGATGTAGGGATGTTACCCATGACTGAAGTGGTATTTAAAGGTGCGGAAGATTTGTAGGAAAGACAGATACATCGGGAAGATGTATTACAACTATTAGATAAACTGAAGAATAGCAAATCACCTGGACCGGATGATATACATTCAAGGGTGTTGAAAGAACTGAAATATGAGATTGCAGACCTGCTATTAGTAATCTGTGAACTATCATTAAAATCGTCTGTAATACCTGAAGATTGGAGGTTGGCGAACGTAATGCCAATTTTTAAAAAGGGTTCCATGCGTGATCTGGGAAACTACAGACCGGTGAGCCTGACGTCGGTACCAGGAAAAATGGTAGAAACTATCATAAAGAACAAAAGTGCTGAACATGTAGCTAGTTATGGCTTAATGGGAGACAGCCAACATGGCTTTAGACAAGGAAGATCTTGTCTTCCTAATCTGTTATGTTTTTTTGAAGGTGTGAATAAACAGGTAGACAAAGGTGAGTCGGTTGATATAGTGTATCTGGACGATCAGAAAGCTTTTGAGAAGGTCCCTCATCAAAGTTTTGGCAAAACTAAAAAGTCATGGGATAGGAGGCAGTGTACTATTGTGGATCAGCAACTGGTTAAAAGATAGAAAGCAGAGGGTAGGGCTAAATGGCCATTTTTCTCAATGGAAAAAGGTGAATAGTGGAGTACCCCAGGGATCTGTGCTGGGTCCACTGCTTTTTGACATATTCATAAATGACCTTGAAAAGAGAATAACGAGTGAGGTTATCAAATTTGCAGATAACACAAAACTATTTAAAGTTGTGAAAACCCAAGAGGATTGTGAAAATTTGCAAGAGAATCTTGATAAATTGGAAGACTGGGCATCCAAATGGCATGTTCTGGTGTCGTGGCCTTCTCTGGTGGTACTGACACCCAGACATTGGCAGGCTGTATGGATCAACGTGTCCTTGCCATCGAGCGCAGCCTTGCGGTTCTCTTAGCAGCCTCGGTGCTGCTAAGGCTGCTCCAGGCGGTTCCGCAGTCATCGATACCAGTACCGACTGCATCTTCTTCAACCGATGTGCCTCGTTCCTTGCTTCCCCCCATGCCGGCCCTTGAATCGGTGTCCGGTATCGAGGGTCTGGTATCGAGACAGTCCGATGTCGACTTCATCAAGCAATGCGAGAACACCCGGCACGTAGATACCTCTTGTCCTCCAATTCCGATGACTCTGAGAACTCCGTTGGTACCGGAGTTATTCTTCCGGAGGATCCCTCTCTTCCTCATCATAGGATGTCTCCTCCAGAGGACATGTCCTTTCAGGATTTCATATGAGATGTAGCACGTGGACTCTTGATCACTGTGACCCCTGAGAAGGAACGGAGAGCAGAAGAATTAGAAATTATTCAGTATCTGGCAGCTCCTAAAGAGGCTGCTACCCTTCCCATTCACCGAATCTAGCATGACCTCAAGCTAAGGATGTGGTAAACACCTTTAACGGTGTCTCCACACTCTCGGAGGCTCAATACCTTGTACCGAGTTCCACAATGCCCTGGTTTTCAGAAAACGCAATTACCACACCATTCAGTGGTAGTGGAATCGGCGATGCATAGGATCAAGAGTGCTAAGATGCATTCTTCCAACCCTCTAGGCCGTGAAGCGCGGACACTCAATGGCTTTTTGCGTCGATGCTTTCAATCCTCGATGCTATCGGCCAGGATCAGCTCTTACATTCTTTATATGGGAATGTTCCTTAAGGAGGTTACAAGAGATCTGGAGCTGATGGCTCCACTTCTCCCCGATGATAAAAGGGACAGACTTCCTCACTCTCAACAAACATGCCCAGAATGTGTCTAAGTTTATGAACTGTGCAACCTTTGATTGCTTTGAGTGCATTAGCAGAACTTCTGCTATTTCCATCGTTGCACGTCACATTGTCTGGTTTCAGGCATCTGATTTAGAACAACAAGACAAGCTGAGGAACATTCCTTGCACAGGAGAAAACCTTTTTTGCAAGGATTGGCAGGATAAAGCTAATCAGCTTGAGTCTGAAAACACCACCTTGAACAGATTATCAAGGACCACAGCCACCCCAGCTAAGAAAAAGACAGTTAAACTTTTTTTTTTTTTTCTCAACAAGAAAAAGAAATTCTACCCAGCTTACACCCAGGCTGTCCACTGCCCAGTTCATGCTCCCCAAAGTGGGGCAACATCAATCCAGACAGCAAGGGAAGGCCCAAGTCCCCAGAGCTCAACCAGCTCAGCAGACTCAGCCTCCTCAGGGGCTTTGACTGCTTCCTAGAGAATTTAGTCATCCTGCCTCTGAAAGTTCCGGAGCCTCTCACCATCCCAGGCAGACTCTGTCATTTTGCCGAAGGATGGCAACAGATAACATCATAGCACTGGACTCTCTCTATTGTAACAGAGGGGTACAAACTCCATTTTCACAGTATGCCCCCTCCCACCATCACAAGACTGTTCAATTCTCAGGGCCCTTTCACTACTCTCTTGTGTCAAGAGGTCACCTCACTATTTGCTCAAAGGGCAATAGAAGAGGTACCCATATCCCAACAGGGCATGGGTTTCTACTCTCCCTACTTCCTCATTCCAAAGAAGACAGGGGAATACCGACCCATACTGGACCTCAGAGAGTTGAACAAGTATCTCTTCCAAGAAAAATTCAAGATCTCCCTCGGAGCACTTCTTCCTTACATTCAGAGTCAGGATTGGCTATGTTCTCTAGATCTAAAGGATGCATAAACACATATTCTCATCTATACAGATCACAGGAGGTTTCTTTGATTCCTCTTTCAAGGAAGACATTACCAGTACAGGGTGTTCTACCCTTTGGAATGGCTTCTTCCCCAAGAGTCTTCACAAAATGCATGGCAGTAGTAGCAGCATTCCTGAGAAATCTGGGGATATTCATCTTCCCCTACTTAGATGACTGGCTCATCCGAGCATCAACAGCTCCAGAAGCCAGCTCCGCTCTCTCCTGCACAGTGCAAATCCTGCAGTACCTGGGACTGGTCATAAACCTCCCAAAATCTCATCTCACCCCTTCTCAATCCCTAGAATTCATTGGGGCTCTTCTGGACACAAGTCAGTCAAAGGCTTTCCTGCCACAACCATGCAGCTATGAAAACTTTGCTAACTGCTTGAGAAATGCTTCAGTTGCTGGGGCACATGGCATCCACTGCCCATGTGGTTCCCTATGCTCGCCTACACATGCGAGCAGCCCAGTGGACCCTAACCTCTCAGTGGACACAGGACTCGGGCCGCCTGAGGAATTAAATCAGAAACTCGACATGTCTCATTTCGTGGCAGTCACTGGAAAACCTTCTAGTAGGGTCCCCTTTCCAGCAGCCATTGCATCAAGCCACCTTGACGACGGATGTGTCCAAGTTAGGCTGGGGGGCTCACTTCGACAATCTCTCCACTCAGGGTCTCTGGACCGAGCAAGAGGCTTATCTTCATATAAACCTCCTGGAACTCAGAGTCATCTTCTATGCTCTTCAAGTATTTCAGGCCCACCTGAGCTACAAGATGGTTCTGGCCCAGACCGATAATCAAGTAGCCATGTTCTGTGTGAACAAGCAGGGTGGGACGGGTTCTCGGGCGTTCTGCAACAAAGCTCTACACCTCTGGGCCTTCGCCAGAGATCTTCAAATCCACCTTCTGGCATTGTATCTACCAGGCACACAAAAATCTCTTGGCAGACAAGCTCAGTCGAATCTTGCTGCCACACGAGTGTTCTCTTCATCCAGAGCAAATTGCTCAAATATTTCAAATCTGGGGAACTCAAGATATAGACCTCTTCGCAAGTTCTCAGAATGCCAAACTTCTCTGGTTCTGTTCCAGAATTCTGGCTCAGAACTGTCAGGCAAAGGATGCCTTTCACCTCCACTGGTGCCCGGACTTCCTCTATGCCTTCCCACCCATTCCCCTCATTCCCAAAACTGTGCTCAAGCTTCAGAGAGACAGGGGCTATATGATCTTCATAACCCCACGCTGGCCACGACAAACATGGTATCCTCTGCTTCTACGTCTCTGTCAAGCTAAGCCTCTGGAGTTGGGATGTGTTCCATATCTTCTTTCCCAGGAGAACAGTACGCTATTGCACCTGAATCCTCAGTCTCTACACCTCAGGGCATGGCTGCTGAGAGCCTAGAATTCCAGGATATCAACCTTTCTCAACAGGTTAAGGATATACTTTTGGCTTCAAGAAAACCTTCCACAAGGCTTCTCTATCTGGTGTTCAAAAAATGACTTTAATCCCTTTTCAGTGCCAGTGGAGGCGTTACTGGAGTATCTCCTCCATTTATCATCCTCTGGTCTTAAGACCAATGCAGTAAGGGTTCACCTTAGTGCCATTGCAGCTTTCCACAAGCCCTCAGATGGACAACCTGTTTCCTCTCATCAACTTGTAGCAAGGTTTATGAGAGGTCTACTCTTGACTAAACCTCCTATTAAGCCACCACCCATGGCATGGGATTTGAATCTTGTCCTTGGGCAGCTCATGAAACCGCCCTTCGAACCCTTAGCCACTACATCTCTAAAGTTTCTTTCTTGGAAAGTAATCTTCCTAATTGCTCTCACTTCTGCAAGACATATCAGTGAGCTCTAAGCTTTAGTGGCTTTAGTGTTGATTTTGCCAGTTGTCATGATCTTTGTCTTCTTTACATTAAGGTGCAAGTACATTTTAAGACTGTTCCTTGATTGTGAGAAGCAAATGTTTCAGATCATCTTCACTTTCAGCCATTAATGTGGTGGTATCTTCCACCAATCTTCACACCTCTGTTTTCTTCATACAGTGCTGCTTCTCTGATGATTTGTTATGCATATAATTTAAACAGATAGGGGGAAAGTTTGCAGCCTTGTCTTACACCTTTGCTTATTTTAAGCCATTCTGTTTCTCCTTGTTCCGTTCGGACTGTTGCTTCTTGATCATTGTATAGATCATTCTCTTGCAGAATCAGGTGTTCTGGTATACCCATGCTTTTTAATGTGGCCCAGAGTTTCTCATGGTTTATACAGTCAAAAGACTTGCTACAGTCGATAAAGCACAAACAGATATCCTTTTGGTATTCTTTAGTCTTTTCAAGGATCCATTTCACATCCACGATGATGTCTCTTGTTCCTTGCCCTTTCCTAAACCCTTCTTGCACTTCAGATAGTTCTTGTTCCAGGTATGGTTGTAGTCTCTGTTGAATGATATTGAGTAGAATCTTGCTGGCATGTGGGATCAGAGCGATTGTGCGATAATTTCCACAATCAGTTGGATCACCTTTCTTTAGTATTGGTATAAACACAGATCTTTTCCAGTCAGTTGGCCATGATGTCTTCCATATTTCTTGGCAGAGCCTTGTAAGTATGGCAACAGCTGCATCAGATTGCTGTAATACTTCTATGGCAGGGGTGGGCAATTTCGGTCCTGGAGGGCCGCAGACCAGTCAGGTTTTTATGATGTGTCCCTAATGAATATTTGAGATCTTTTTGCATCCACTGCCTTCCATTGTATGGAAATAGGTCCATGAATATTCATTAGGGACATCAGGAAAACCTGACTGGTCTGCAGCCCTCCAGGACCAGAATTGCCCACTCCTATCCTATGGGGGTGCCATTAATGCCTGGTGCTTTGTTCTTTGATAAGGCTTTCAATGCTGCTTCAACTTCTTCTTTCATCACCAATGGTTCCCGATCATAAGGTACAGGTTGAAACTGCTATTGGTCCACTTGATCTTTATCATATAAAAACTCTGTATATTCTTTCCACCTTTTCTTGATCTTAGCATCATTCAACATAGAACCTTGAGCATCTTGTAACATTCCAATTCGAGGCTGGAATTTTTTCATTATCTCTCGTAGCTTTAAGAAAGCCGATCTTGTTCTTCCTCTAATAGTTTCTGCTTCTGTTTCCTTGCATGTGTCGTCGTAGTACTATTCTTTGTCCTGTCTTGCTGCACATTGAAAATATGTTGTTCTGCAATGGTCTTTCTTTCTCCTCTGGCTTTAGCTTCTCTGCATTTCTGGGCAATTTTCTGAGTTTCTTCCGTCATTCATTTTTGCTTTTTCACCTTTTGTAGAGACTTCTCGCTTTCTTCCAACACAACCTTCTTGATGTCATTCCATAACTCTTCTGGATCTCTGTCATTTGTATCTAAAGCAGCAAAGCATTTTTGCAGGCAGTCTTTAAATTCCAGTAGTATATTCTCAAGGTCATATTTTGCTGCATTCATGAGTGGTTTGCTCTTTTTCAACTTTAGCTTGAGTTTGCATACTAGTAATTGGTGATCTGTATCACAGTCAGCTCCAGGTTTAGTCTTTGATGTTATAGAGCATTTCCATTGTTGACTTCCACAGATGTAGTCATTTGATTTTTGTACAATCCATTGGGTGAAGTCCATGTGTACAGTCGCTACTTGTGTTGCTGGAAGGAGGAGTTTGAGATGAATAGATCATTGGTCTTGCAGAATTCTATCAGTCTTTCTCACTGCTCTCTATAGAGGAGTAGTTCTTTGGGACCTTCATTGTTGTAGGGGTAGTCCTGGTGAAGCTTGTCACTTTTGACTTCCAGCTGTGGAAGGGCTGGAGCTGAGAGACTCGTGCAGTTGACCCAGGGACTCTACTCTCTTGGGGCCTTTGGTGGACCAGAATGATTGCATTTGACTTTGTGGAAGCTTGTACCTTTTTTAATGGAAGCAGTGTACTGTGTGTTCTCGAATATGGCCCTGGCAGTTGTACATGTCTTCAGCTGCAGTAGAGCTTGCGCATTTACAGCTGGGCTGTTGGGCAGAAGAGCATCTGATTGCCCTAGCTGCAGTGCATATCGCATGCTTCATTTAGCATGCAGTCCAACTGTCTGTGTCAGAACTTAGTGGGTCTAAGCAAAGTGAGATTACAGCCCTCCCATGTGTGATCTCAGTATGCCATTTATTGGCCACTCTGGATGCTAGTTGCAGAGCTATTTCAGATGGAGGGAAATTCTGCAAATGGTAGACTGGGGTGGCTCTTATTTTGGAGTGGCCTAGGAGAAGGATGTTGTGTGGTTTCCTCTCCTACCCCAGGTGAGCCATCCTTTGTGGTCTGGTGATCCTAGGGGTCCTGGCGTGATCTCGTGCAATGTTACATATGGACTCTTGGGCCAATTGATGTGGCTTTTCTCCTCTTCTGTATTGCAGGTCTACAGGAGAGAAACATAGTAGGAGCTGCAGGTAAGGCAGTTTCCTTGCACCTTTTCGCTTAGGGCCCTTGCAGTTACATGCTGGTTGGTTTGAGCTACTTAGTATCCTCCCTCTTGGGACCTGGTGAGTCTCTGTGGCCTTAGCAGATGTTAGAGCCTTTTAGCAGTTTGACCTGGACCACAGCTTGGCCCTGAACCCTCAGGATTCAATTGGCAGGCCTGTTCTGATACAGGAATTGCCTCTAAGGGAATCCTTAGAAGGTATCTTGGTGTGGCCTCATTCAACAGGAGTGAAGAAATTTGTTCAGCTGAGTGTCCTGTTGGGTCTCAGTAGGCTCCTGTGATAGAGGGCCCTGAATCTGAGTGTGATCATAGACAATATGTTGAGATAAGGTGTTTGTGCATAGGGAAATCACTGCTGTGCTGAACTTTTGTCCAGGTCATCATACTTCTTGTAGCAGCACCAAAGTTAGGCCATGCCAAAGAATTTCCTTATGTCTAGGTCTTTTTAATGTAATTTTTACTTAGATTTAAGGAGTCTAGTTACTAAAGTGCACTAAGCATACGTTAATTCACCATTAATTAATTAAACAAAGTTTTGATATACCGCTTTTCTACAAGTCTCAGCAGTTTACAATGAACTGTTTTTTTTACAATGAACAAGTTATGAACAACATTAGAACTTTTGCAGTGAACATTATGTGAAACTGAGAACAAATTAATTTATATACAAGGGCATGAGGAGTTTGTGTGGAGGGGGGCATGTGTGGGGGGTGATGTCGTAGGGGTTTCATGATGGTGGGACAGGGGAAGGATGTGCTTATGTGTATGAGTTTGTTGATTTGCTTTGTTGTTCATTGTCAAAATGCTTCTGGAATAGGTGCATCTTGAGTTATTATGAAAGTCTGTGGAAGACTTGATGGTTTGAATAGCTGGGGGTAGTGCATTCCAGAGGGTGGGAGCCAGTAGTGAGAATGCTTGTGCCGTGGTCTGCTTGTAATTATGAATATGTGGTGGAATATTGAGGAGGTTCTGTGTGTCTTCTTTGCCTATTAGAATTTGTGTTATCAATTAGGGCATGTAGTTGGTCTGCTGATTTCCCGTCAAGAGTTTTGTGGATGAGGGTTAGAACTTTGTTTTGTATTCCTGAATTGATGGGGAGCCAATGGAGGTGTTTGAGAATTGGAGTGATGTGGGTTTTCTGTGAAGCTTGGAAGATGATTCTAGAAATGATTTTTTTGGGCGAAATGGAGTGGATGGATTGCGTGTTTGGGTAGTCCTTGATAAATGGAGTTACAGTAATCTAATAGAGGAGTGATGGTGGCCTGGCAGACTGTATGGAAAGTATTGGTGGATAGGAGGGGGCATAAGTTTCAGATGGTTTTTAGCTTGTAGTAGTCTGCTTTGGTGATGTGAATTTATTCCTCAAAGGTCAGTTGCTGGTCGAGTATGACTCCGAGGTATTTTATATGGGAGCTGACTTGGATTATTATTATTATTATTACAATCTCTTATATACCGCACTATTTACAATCAGCGCGGTTTACATAAAACAAAGGACCATAACACAAGCTGTTTGGTTTTACATAGAACAGGAAAATCAACTTGGATAACATAGGGAAATAAGAACTTGAAAAATTAACATATGTACAGTAAGCTTTGTAAATTAGGATATCTGTGTTGCTAAGATTGACAGATGTGGGAGGTGTGAAGTTGGGGTTCTTTATGTGTAGTAGCTCTGTTTTGCTGAGATTGATGGGAATGGAACCATTTAAGGGGGATGCCGCGGACTCCAATATGATGGAACTTGTTGATGAGTAGCTAGTGGGATACAGTGTCAGAGTTGGCAGAGATGTTCAGGAAGAGCAGAAGGAAGCCGTGGGTGAGTGATTCGATGCCTGTGATAAGTGAGTTTGAGGGAGGCCATGAGAGTTCCCGTGCTGTGATTGGGTCAAAATCCATGTTGCTGTGGGTTTAATGGTGCATGTAGGTCTATATAATCTTGGAGTTGTTTATGTGTCTTTTTTTCAATGATTTTGGAGATAAAGGGTATGCTGGTTATGGGGTCTGTATGAGGCTGGGGGAAGTATGGATCCAGGTTTAGTTTCTTCAGTAGCGGTCTGATTGATGCTTGTTTGAGGGAGGGAGGAAGATATCCTTGTGTGAGGGAGGAGTGGACGATGTCAGATATGAAAGGTAGGAATTGGTCCTTTGACGTTCAGCCAGGAGACTGGACATGGGTCAAGCGAGGAGGTTGTAGTGTTGAGGTTGTTCATGATTTGGTTGAGCTCATGTGAGAGAGTGTTGAAGGTAGTCCAGAGGTGATCTTGGGTAGTTTCATGGTTTGAGGTGGGTCTTTGGTGAGTGATTTGACCATTTCAAAGAAGTCTCTGGGTTGGTTGATGGAGTGCATGAGGAGGTTGTTGTAGAAATCTTGTTTTGTCTGGATGGTGGATTCATGGTATAGTTTATTTTATTTAACAGGTCTTTTATACCGCTTTATCATTTCAATCAAAGCGGTTTACATTGTAACTTAAACTTGACAATGTACATTAAATAGGGACATTGATATCTTGGAATTTTCTGAGGCAATGGAGAGGGTTAAATGACTTGCTCAAGGCCACAAGGAGTGCTATTGGGAATCAACTTCTGGTCTCTTGGTTCCCAAGCCAGTGCTCTAACCATTAGGCTACTCCTCCACTGAGATCCTATAGGTATTGGGATTTGAGTTGTGAACTTTGGGTCTTTCTCCAGAGACATTCAAGACTGCGTAAGCTGTGTTTGTGTTTTTAAGTCTGAGTACTAGGGGGCGTGGGATCATCTGGTTTTAGTGGAGACTTTTGGTGGGCTATGGCGACGGCTGTGATGGTAGAGTTCCATGCGCATACTTTGGTTTCAAGGTCTGTTTGAGCTGGTAAGGAGCTTAAGACTGGAATGGTGTTTTGGATGAAGGCTTGTTTGTTGAATGAGATGAGTTGGTGAGTTGTTGGAGGGGAGCTAAGATGTGTGTGGTTTGTGGGCAAGAGTTGGGTATGATGAATGAGATTAGGTTGTGATCAGAGCAGGGGACTGGAATGTTACTTTAACATATATTTAGTGGGACTTAGTTACTGATGATACATGGTAAGGCTGAATCAGCTCACCTTAATAACTAGACCCCCCTAAGTATTTTGTGAAGAGATTTGCTGGAAAAAGAAATTAGGAGGAGATCTAGACTAACACTAAAATGCAATTGTCTGGCGTTTACCTTGGTTTCTTTTATCCTTTTTTTTAAAATTCAACATCTACATCTGTAAAATTAAGAATACATCTAGAAAGCAGGCATCCAATAATGTTACTGCGAAAAAAAAGTCCAGCATCTTAACCCTTATCACAAGTATAGGAAGTAAGATGGGGATATTCAAAGGTATTTACATGGTTTATAGACCTGAAAACTGTGTAAATGCCACTGAGTGGGATATTCAGTGGCACTAACACATCTGTGGGTTCTGGGGTGCACCCCTCGATAACCAGGCCATGATTATATTGAACTGGTATCCGGTTACCAATGCACAGCGAAAGTCAGGAGCAGTAAAGGCTAGCCTAACTTTTGCCACAAAAGCTAACCAGGCAGTTGCTGAATATTACCAGAGCCATATCCAGCCAACACGGATATTCAATGCCGGGGCCTGGATATGGTCCTGGCATTGAATATCCAGGTTTAGAGTTCAGTGGCAGTGGCTAGCCGCCACCACTGAATATGCCCCCCTTAAGATTTTACATATGAGGTTGAAGTGACAACAGATATTTGAATTAAGTTAGGATTTGCTTCTCCAAAACTGAAACAAACCAAAAACTTAGTCTAATCAAGATGAGAAAATATTGCAAAACTGGAGACTAGAGTATGGTAAGATACACATAAGTAGTGAACGAGAGAGTGAGGGGGCATCAGGATCCCAAAGCAGCCTTAGAGGTTGGTTTTTCTCCAGGAACAAGCAGGAAGTCAGTCCTCGCATATGGGTAACGTCGGTGCCAACAGAGCCCGCACGGAGCATTTCCCCAGCTTTCAAAGAAAGCCTTTGTGAATGCTACCACACATGTGTAGTCCCTTTCCCATCCAAGGGTGCCATCTTGCTCAGTCTCCTTTTTTCTACTGAGCCCAATGGACGTTTGTCCTGTGTCCCCGAGGAAATCTTTTAAAAATTATCTTAAAACTTGTTTCTTTTCCCGTTTCGCATACTGATTCCTCTTCCTGCCTTGAGCGGGTGCCAACCCCCACACCGTCCTCGGCTCTCCCATCTTTTTTGTCAAGGCATGCCTTGACTGGCGTTCGTGCCCTTTTTTGCCCGGGAGTCCTCGACCCTATCTGGGTGTATCCTACCATGTCTCCCGGTGGCTTCAAAAAATGTGACCGCTGCAGTCAAATCACCTCTGTTACGGACAACCACAACTGCTGCTTGCATCACAACAGTACCACCTGTGATCTGTGTTAGGCCTTGACTCTGAGAACCAACAAGAAAAGGTCGTAGTTGCAGTAGATGATGTTCCAGTGGTCTGGCTCGGCCTCTGCTTCCCCGAGCACCTCTTGTGAGGCCTGGGCATTTTCAGAGTCCCACAACGGCAGCTCCTCCGTAAAGACATCAGACCCTTGAAAGAAAAAGAAAAATTCCTCTAAGTCAGTCGAGGTTCCACCGGGCAAACCTGGTAAGGTCCTGCAGCATGACTCGGGTGACTCCGAGCAGTGCCCCCCTTAGGCCTCTAGGAGGGAGTCCCTCAGCCAGTGGTGACCGTGCAAGGCTCCCTGATGCCGTGGTCCTCTTCAAGGATGCCCTTGTGAGAGTGCCGGCGCCAAAGACTGCAGAGCCTTCTGGCATCAAGGCCAGAATGGCAGCCCTGGAACAGAATATCTCTGCCATCCTGGCCATGCAACAGGCAATGATGTCAGGTGTCTGCATCATTTGCCCGCCAACTTCGCCCCCGATTGCGGTGGCATCCCCGAGGGTCAAGTCGGGTCTTGAGCGCCACCGGCCTTGGGCGAGCCCTCGGCACCGATCGAGGTCCCAGTCCCGATCTTCGTGTATCCGGTTGTGAGCTGAGGAAATGGGGAGGAGTATAGTGTTATCAACAGAAATAGAGAAGGCAGGAAGTGGGGAGGGGGTTTTAAGTGGAAAGATAAAGTTCAGTTTTGGCCATGTTTAGTTTCAGACGGCAGTGAGACATCCAGGCAGCAATGTCAGATAAGCAGGCAGAGATCCGGGCCTAGATTTTCAGTCACAGAAAGGTAGATCTGAAAGTTGTCAGCATAAAGATGGTACTGAAAACCATGGGAGGAAATAAGCGGCCCAAGAGACTGAGTGTAGAGACAGAAAAGGAGAGGTCCCAAGACCAGAGCCCTGAGGTACACCAACTGAAAGTGGGATGGTGGTAGAGGAAGATCCATCAGAACATAGACTAAGAGTGTGATGGGAGAAATAAGAAGAAAACCAGGACCTAAACAGAACTCCAAAATCCAACAGAGGACAGGGCATCGAGGAGAAGGTGGTGATCAACAGCGTGAAAGGCAGCAAAAAGGTCAAGAAGGGTGAGAAGCGAGTAGAGGCCTTTAGATATGGCGAGGAACAAGGCACTGGAGATTTTGGCAAGGGCCGTTTCTGTGGAATGTAGAGAATTAAAGCCAGATTGCAGAGAGTCCAGACGGGTTTGAAAGGAAAGAAAGTCAAGACAGTAGCGGTGAACCACTTGTTCAAGTAGCTTTGAAGCAAAGGGGAGGAGAGAGGCCGATAACTGGAAGGACAGGTAGGATCTAGTAAAGCCTTTTTATGGAAAGGTGTAACCACAGCATGTTTGAAGTCCACAAGAATAGCTGCAGAGGAAAGCGATAGGTTAAGAATATGACAGATGGAAGGAATGACTGCAGAAGAGAGGGAGCTTAGTTAGACGGGTGGGAATGGAATCAGAGGAGTAGGTAGTCAGTTTGGAAGAGGAGAGAAGATTTGCAGTTTCCTCCTCAGTGATTTCAGAAAAGGAAGAAAGGGTGCCCGAAGGTGAAGGAAGGATTTGGGATTGGATAGGGAGGAAGATGAGGCGGAGGTAACCCTGCAGAGAATTCAAGGCTAATCTTCTGGACCTTTTCATGGAAGTAGTCAGCTAAAGTCTGGGCAGACAGTGAAGGAGGGATTGTAGGAAGGAGAGACCTTGAGAGTGTTGAGCATAGCAAAGAGATAACGAAGGTCAGAAGCAAGAGAGTTAGTCAAATGAACATAGTGCTCTTGCTTGGCAAATGTTATGGTCGATTGGAAAGAAGTTAGCAAGAATTTGAAATGTAGGTAGTCAGCAAGGGTATGTGATTTAAGCCAAAGGCACTCATCTGAGCGGACACAGAAATGTAGGTATTTATTTTATTTATTTAAAAGTATTTATATTCCGCTTTATCCTTGAATCAAAGCGGATTTCACTGCAAACCAAGTAGGGTAATGTGGGGGTGTCGGCATGCAGTGGTTGTGAAGGTAGTGTTCGTGAGTGTGTGGATAGGTAGATCTTGATTTGGGGTGCAGTATATACAGGTTGAGCTATCTACATTGTGCTATATACGTTTTAATGAGAGTATTTAGGTTGAGCTATCTACATTGGGCTATATGCATTTTAATGAGAGAAGTAGGATGTTTTTATGTTGTGGATGTCATGGCATCCAAGTGGGTCTACCTAGTCTTTTTTGCAGTTATTCACACCATGCATAGGATCACCACACCCATGCACCCTCATGCACTGCCAAGTAACCAAGTTCACTCCGCAGTCACACTGGCTCAAATAAAACTCAACAGGGTTACAGAACCACAAACAAGAAAAGTAAAAACAGGGGACGCTTGGTCTCAATTTGCATGCATAAACCAAACAATGAATGACATGCACGTCCTCAAACTCCCTCGGGCAGCTGTGTGACACTACTAGGCCCAGTCCCTTAGTCCCCATCGGAGCTTAATCAGACCAGCCAAATCATAGACTTTGAGACCACACTCTAGTGCCAATATAATCAAACAAAATATCCCACGATGTAGGCATTATTTGTTTGTTTTAACTGGATTTATATACTGCTCTATTTTGTAGGCAAAATAGTTTACAGAAAACATTACAATAGAAAATTAGTTTCGCAGACACAAACCACTTGAGTCCACAAACCCCAGCAATTCACATTCCAACTCATAAGATTGTTGCCTAGGCCCCTCATCCTCCAGCATAAGGCCCTTAATCAGAAGACAGGAGTTGGTAGCTGCATCAGACACTCCTATGGTGCCGCTCCTCACAAAACTTCTGTGCAGCCTCTGGGGAGTCGAAACTGGTACTGCAGCCTGGCAAGGTTTTGCAAGATGAATCACACTTGACGTTTATTCAGCCCGGAACACAGCGATGAAAAGGCCTTGTGACACTGCAGGCTCTTTGAGGAATAGTCTAGAAAAGTCAAGTTCCATTATGCAGCAATGAGCAATCCTTAGAAGAACCGCTTCCTTGTGTAGAAAGTTCAAGAAACTGGCAATAACTGCATGTGGCCTTCCCCCCCAGGATCTCTATGTGGACTCATCCATTGCATCCCCTCAGTTAGCAACAGGTCCAGGGACTAATCTAATTTCAGGCCAGGTTTCCAAAAAGCCCCCTCTGCTCCGAATTGGCAACGCTTTCTGGTATGCCAATAAAGCTCAGATTCTTGCATCATGAACGGTTTTCCAAATAACGTGCTATGATGTCTTTCAACGTCGCTAGTTCCCTGGGCCATAGCTGCGCGCCATCTTCCAGCTCCTCCACTCATTGCTCAAGTATAACCACATTGTTCTGAAACTCTTCCATAAATGCTGTAAGATCGTTGATCTTCTTGTAGAGTCTTTCAAACGTAGAATCGAGGGCCTGAATAACTGCAGCTGAGACTTTATTGTGGCATGAGCGGGGCTCCCCCCAGGATCAGCCTCTGCCATTTTGGAAACGGAATGCTTGGACTTTTCTATCTCCAGGAACAAGCAGGAATAAGTCCTCACATATGGGTACGTCGGTACCGACGGAGCCTGCTCAGGAATGCAGTCCCAAGCCCCTCAGGGTTTTTGACTAGACACTAGAGAACTTAACCTTTCTGGCTCTACAACAGCCAGAACCTCTCACCATTCCAGGAAGGTTAGCTCATTTTGCTCCTAGATGGGAGCAAATCACATCAGAGCAGTGGACCCTCTCCATCATCAGAGAGGGCTACAAACTTCATTTCTTAGACCTTCCTCCCTACACCATGGTGAGACATTTCAATTCTCCCACATCTCTCCTCGACCTTCTTCAACAAGGGTCAGGGTTTTACTCCCCCTACTTTCTCATTCCAAAGAACACGGGGATACAGACCCATTCTAGATCTCAGAGAATTGAACAAATTTCTATGCAAGGAGAAGTTCAAGATGCTTTCTTTAGGCACTCTCCTTCCATACCTACAGAGTCAGGACTGGCTTTGTTCTCTAGATCTCAAAGATGCGTACACTCATATACTCATCCATCCATCCCACAGAAAATTCCTACGTTTTCTGTTCCAGGGAAAACATTACCAATACAGAGTCCTTCCTTTCGGTCTGGCCTCTGCTCCAAGAGTGTTCACCAAATGCATTGCAATAGTTGCTGCATTCCTACGCACTCTGGGAATCTTTGTCTTCCCATATCTGGACGACTGGCTCATCCGAGCTCCATCTCAGTCAGAAGCCCAAATTTCCCTGGACAGCACCAGGCGCATTCTGCAGTATCTGGGACTTGTGGTAAACCTCCCAAAGTCTCAGCTCACCCCTACTCAGTCCCTAGAATTCATAGGGGCCTGGTTGGACACCACTACTGCAAGAGCCTATCTTCCCCAGGCTCGTTGCCAACATCTAGTGCAGTTAGCCTCCCAGATTCAGTCAAAGAACCACTTAACTGCTCGGGAGATGCTACAACTACTCGGCCACATGGCTTCCACAGTACATGTGGTGCCCTATGCTCGCCTACACATGAGAGCAGCTCAGTGGACTTTGTCCACCCAGTGGACTCAAGCTTCAGGAGCTCTCTCAGACCAAATAGCAAACTCCAAACGTCTCTTTTGGTCTCTCCAATGGTGGATGTCCACTCAAAATCTATTGCTGGGGTCCCCCTTCCAACCTTTGTTACCCCAAGCAATCCTCACAACAGATGCCTCCCAAACAGGCTGGGGAGCTCATCTATAGGACCTATCCACCCAAGGCACATGGTCCCCACAGGAGACCTCCCTTCATATCAACCTCTTGGAACTTCGAGCAGTGTTCCTAGCTCTCAAAGTCTTTCATACCCTCCTCAGCTACCAGACAGTCCTCATTCACATGGACAATCAGGTAACCATGTTTTACATAAACAAGCAAGGAGGAACTGGCTCTCTGTTGCTTTGCAACGAAGCTCTAAGATTATGGGCCTTCGCCAGAGAGCATCAAATCCATCTCCTGGCAGTATACCTCCCAGGAATTCAAAACTCTTGGGCAGACAGACTCAGTCGAGTTCTGCTTCCACACGAATGGTCCCTGCACATGGATCAGGTACTCAGAATCTTCCAGGAATGGGGTACCCCGGACATAGACCTCTTTGCAAGTCCCTGGAATGCCAAACTTCCCCGGTTCTGTTCCAGAATTCCGTGTCAGGGAGTTCAGGCCAAGGATGCCTTCCTCCTTCATTGGGGTCAGGACTTTCTGTATGCCTTTCCACCCATTCCTTTGATTCCCAAGACTCTGTTCAAACTTCAGAGGGATCAAGGATCCATGATCCTCATAGCTCCACGCTGGCCACGCCAGGTGTGGTACCCTCTACTTCTGCATCTCTCCCAAGCCCCCTCCCTGGACTTGGGAGCTGCTCCAGACCTTCTGTCTCAGGAGGAGGGGACTTTGTGGCATCCAAACCCAAAGTCCCTTCACCTCAGATCTTGGTTACTGAAGGCCTAGACCTTCAAGACTTCAATCTTTCGCAGCAAGTGAAGGATATCCTCCATGCTTCCAGGAAACCTTCCACTAGGCGTTCCTATGCTTTTAAATGGAAAAGATTTTCCATTTGGTGTGCTCAAAAGGGTCTTGACCCTCTGGCACTTCCTCTGAATTCTCTATTAGAATATCTCCTGCATCTTTCCAATGCAGGCCTTAAGACAAATTCAGTAAGTGTCCATTTAAGTGCTATTGCAGCATCCGTTAAGCCTATCAATGGACATCCTGTTTCCTCTCATCCTCTTATTGCAAGATTTATGAGAGGCCTAACTTTAACTAAACCTCCCATTCGACCTCCTCCGGTGGCATGGGATTTAAATTTGGTTCTTGGTCAGCTTATGAAGCCATCTTTTGAACCCTTAGCCACTACCTCCTTGAAATTTCTTTCCTGGAAGGTTATTTTCCTTATTGCAGTCACTTCTGCTCGCCGCATCAGTGAACTGCAGGCCTTAGTGGCTAATCCACCTTATACAAGGTTCCATCATAAGGTAGTCCTTAGGACAAATCCTTACTTTATGCCAAAAGTGGTCTCACCTTTTCATCTTAATCAAGAGGTATATTTACCTGTCTTTTTTCCAGCTCCTCATGCATCCACTGCAGAGAGGAACCTCCATACTCTAGATTGTAAAAGAGCACTTGCTTTTTACTTGCACAGGACGCAGCAACATAGAAAGTCTTCCCAGCTTTTTGTTGCTTTTGATCCTTCTCATTTAGGACTTCCAGTCTCTAAAAGAACACTGTCCAATTGGATTGCTCAGTGTATTTCTTTTGCTTACCAGAGTACAAACCTTTCTCTGGATGGCCATGTTACAGCTCACAATGTGAGGGCCATGGCCACCTCTATGGCTCATCTTCATTCTGTGTCCATCAATCAGATCTGTCGAGCAGCCACTTGGTCCTCGGTTCATACCTTCACAGCCCATTACTGTTTGGACAAGGACTCCCGCCGGGATGCCTTGTTTGGTCAGGCTGTCCTCAGACACCTGTTCCATTCTTGAACAACTCCTGCCCTCCTTCCCTGGATGGATGCCTGAGATCCATAGTGTAAGTTTTGGTCAGTTATTCTTCTGTAGGTCCTGGGTTCATTTCACTTCACAGACGCAGGAGGGTTTGTAATAAGACAAGCAAACAGGTGTGGCTTGGAGAAAGGTTTTTATGTAAAAATAGGCTTAATACATAGGTATTGAACAGAGGTATATAGTGACTGGTACAGAGCTGTTTCAGTGTGCATCAATGAATCTGTGTGTGCATGTGTGAAGTGTAAGATAGGCCCGAACATGTGGCTCAGAGCCTCATGGAGAGAGAGAGAGAGAGAGGGGGAGGGGTGAAGGGAATTGATTATCAGAGCCTCCTGTCTTCCATGTCCAAGGGATGGTGAGAGAGAGAGAGAAGCAGGAAGTGTGCTGTCCTTTATAGTGCCTCTCCAGCACTTCCCCTTGAGGTCTGCTATTGTCTTTGGCCACTCCCTTTGAGGTCTGCCCTTCTTGATTTAGCAAGGAGGGGCTGCAGACAGGTCCTAGAGACTGACATCACCAGGGGGTCAGAGTTTAAGTTTTGGAGACTGAATTCACCAGAGTCCACAGCTGCATGAAATGTATGCTGACATCTCCCACACCTTTTTTATTTTTCTTTATTATTTGTGCCTGGAAATGGTGGAAGCAAACCTGTGGTACCTGTCCCAGCTGCCATTACCTGAGAGTAGGCAGCTTGTCTAATACCTCCTGTATTAAATACCTTGCTATGTCTAGCAGGTCCCCTGTCCTGCCCAGTACTGTCTCTAGTACTGTCTCTAGTGTTCTAGAGATAAACAAGTCTCCTTATGAGTCCAAACCTCGTGTCTTAGGTAGAGCAGCCACTACTGGGGGGGGGGGGGGGGGGAAACCCAATATGCCACTTCCGTGCCCGTCTTAGAGAGAGTGAACAGTGCATAAGGTCTGCAGGAATTTTTAAGGAGGCTAAAGCAAAAGGTACCAGGATACTATGAGTGGGGATAGGAAGCAATACTAGACTGCAGCTGACTCTGGTATTCAGTGTAATAGGAAATGCCAAATTAGCAGGCCAAATTAGCCTGGATGTAGGGGTGGATGCTGGAGAAGTTCAGTGTAACTACCTTAAAATGTTGTTGTTCTGTATGACATGCGCTGCAAGGAAATGTACATTTTTTTCATCTTACAGCACAGGAAAATTACAATAATGCATAGCAATATTTGTACAGCAGTTAAAATAATAGGGTGAATAAAAACATTAAAGACATGATCAGCAGTAGGTGAGTAACCGAATAACATTTCCCACACAGACACATGAGCATCTTGTAGCAAGTGTCCAACAATTTGTTGAATGTGTCCATTCTCATAAGCGATGGTGTGATTCACTTCAGTGGATGTTGTTTTAAGGTGATCAATATAGGCATGGAGTTCTGTAAAGTTGAGCAGTTTATGTAGTGTCTCTTCTCCCATGCCAAGTGGTAATGGATGCACAGCATATGAGATAAAGTCTGGAATGTCCATAGAGTCATTGGTAACCAGCGGTGTGGAATAAGTTGTCCCATTAATGGTGAGGGAGACCAGTGGTGTATGACTGCACCAGGTATTGTTTGGTAAATAGTTTGAACTGTACAACAAAGTGTTCTTGGGAAGGCGAATGTCATGCATTCTGGGAGCAATCGAAAAAGAAACATTACAAACTGGGGTCCATCGGCTTGAATGAAGTCCAGGTGTCGTCCAGTGGCTGCACCCATGTGAGATGGTCCACAGGATACATAAGCATATTATCAAACTGCACCCCAATATTAACAATAGGATAAATAACTGTGTGTTGTCCTGACCATGGGATCAAAGTACAGATAGAGCAGCCTTGTGGTGAACAAATGGGAACACTAACTGTCCACCAATCAAGGTGAGCTATAGCAAATTCTGGTATTTTGGTACTAGCCATATGAATGAGAGATGGTGGCCAGTGTCCTAACTTAGCAGTGATCAGAATTTCCTTTAGTATAGTAATAAGCTCGATCGGTACTTGATCACAGGCAAGAGCCCAGGAAATATTCTTTCCCAATCTATATTCTGCATGTGCTAAGGTAACAATTTTCTGTTCTATAATGGGAGATATAAGAGCAAAGGTATCTACAACTACATTGGACAGTTTAGAGGAAGCTTCATTAATAATATGTTGTGAGGTAAAACCATCAGCAGCATGCTGAGCAGTGGATCCCATTTTATTACGGAGCACCTCTATATCAATTACATTAAGGGCACCCAGTGCAGTCCCTGTGCCACCTAAAATTGTATCAATTAATTCACGCTTGTGTCGAAATTACTTAGCTCTGGGTGTTACTGACTGCATATCAAACCAAGTATTGAGCATTTGTATGTGGTTGGCAACAAACTGAGAGCAATTTGGATATTTGTGAGTAACTAGAAACAATTTGGGAAATAGATGCCAAGTAAGAAAATGGTATTCCACATCATATAAAACATCGTGTGGTGTATCATATTTAATCTGAAAGGGATGTCCTTCCTGAAATGGGTGGATATCAGAAAGGTAGAGTACAGGAGGAACAGAAGTGGTGGGAGGGGTGGGATGAGGGGTGGTAGGTAAACAAGATACATCCAAAAGGAATGAAGTCTCAGTGATGTGCTGTTGATCACTCACAACCCATGTATAAGTTATTTTCCAGGTACCTCTGTCCTGACAGGAAATATTGTACAAAATCAAAGCAGGAGGACCTAGAAAGTAACGTTCTGGGCATGCCCTCAATTCTTGTGTCCTTTCTAGAGAAGTGGAAACTGGTGGCTCCCACTGTACTTGAGTGATGTTTAATGAATAGAACACTGGCTTGTCCTGTACCGAACAGAAGCTCAGGATGACCAGATCCCTTTCCTTCCGGGAAAGGTGGGGGTATTTCTTGATAGCGATATACCCCACCTGTGGAGTTCGCCCAGCCAATCGTGCATATTCGGATGATAGTTCCTGTAATGAGACTTGAGTAGAAGAGAGCAGATACAAGAACAACAGGAAACCGAGACATAATAAAACTAACTAGTTTCATTCTACTAGGGAGTAAACTAATGCTCCCCACTTATACTATGTATCAACAAAACAAACAAAAAAACCCTTTACTACTTATTTACATAATTATTAAACACATGTTAACTATACAGCAGAAGTAAATAGTTACCGTCCTCAAGCGACTTTTGTTCAGAAAGCAGCTGTCCGTGCTGTCTTCATAAAGCAGCTGTCCGTGCTGTCTTCAGGTGGTATCTGAAAACAAAGACTGATAAAACACATATTACCCATATGGTTTTAACTGGGTGATGTGTTTCCAGTACTGCTGGTTGTCGTGCATTAGGATCTGGTATAGGCTTGGGCCTAAGGTATCAGTAACTAGGTACGGTCCTTCCCACTGTGCAGTTCCAAAGGGGAGGTTTGGTCTAGGTCTCATCTCTGCAAGCCACTAGTGACAGGGCTTCCTTCATGTATTCATGAAATATTGATGGGGAATCCTTATATCCCTGTGGAAGCACAGTCCATGCATATTGTTTGTTCAGCCACTGAAAGGCTGTTTTGTACTGGCATTCAAGGGCCAGTGGCAGACTCCAAAACCCATTGGATATGTCTAAAACAGAGAAAATTTTATATTTGGGATTCAGTTTAGAGATCATTTCAGGGTATGAGGCTACCACGGGCACTACAGATTTTGAAACTTGATTCAGGGCATGGAAGTCCATAGTGAGCCTGAAGGAACCCCCCGGTTTAACTATCGGCCAGGCTGGTGAATTGCATGTGGAAGAAATAGGTCTAATCAGACCCCTCTCCTCCAGTATCTTCACAATTTTAGTCACTGGTTCTATAGCCTGATGAGGTACTGGGTATTGCTTCTGTGGTGGAGGATCCTCACCTTCCAACAGTATTTCTGTGTGCATTTTCCCACAATCTAACTTGTCTTGAGCCCAGACTGGAATATCAGCCACTTCTGAGGGAATTACACACAGATCATACTGTTGAGCTGCCTTAGTGCACTGAGTTGCTAACTGCATAGGAATGACCTCATGCACTAAAGTTTTAGAAGCACTTGAAGTTCCTGAATAGCCATATCCACCACCAAATTTAACTGGTTGAGAACATCAATTCCAATTATTTCTTTTGGTGTGTTCACTATAGTGGAGGCAGTGGTTTCTAACATTTCCTTATTTTGTTCACTGTGCACAGGGATACCCCATTTAACTGGGATAGCCACACATTTGGAAGCTGTGTCATTAATTCCTTGAATTTCATAAATTTCCATATTTTTCTGATCTGCAGTGGGAGAAGCTCTGTTAGTAAAACTAATTCCAGCCCCTGTGTCAATCAAAGCTAGTTTATCCTGACCCCCTACTCTACTGATAACATTGGGGCGTGCACAAGAGTCCAGTATCAAGGGTGTTACAAGCCTTAAATTGTGTCCTGGGCCTGTATCCATTTCATCATCCAGAGGCTCTGGAATTGAGTCCTCTGCTGAGATAAAGGAGGCAGGCTGGGCTATGAAGGCTTGAGACATTTTGATATCTGAACTCAAGAGGTAAGGACATCCCTATGCACTAGCCTTGTGTTTGTCCTGAGCTGCTTGTAAATCCTGTTTTAATTTATCTATTTCTATCTGCAGTATATGTTTGTCTTGTTCCCATTTAGTTTTCTGCTTTTCTAGCCCATCTCTTTGTGCTTTGAGCTCCTGAAAAGGAATGTAACCTGAGGAGTTTCTAAAAGTACCTTTGCCATGTGCTCTCCAAGGTGTGTGTCCTCTGTCTGTGTTTCTTGTGTACTGAGAGGATCCCTCGGCTTGCCACTTAGGTGTGTGTCCTCTGTCTGTGTTTCTTATGTACTGAGAGGATTCATTGGCTTGCCACTTCCGTGCTTCTGATACTGTAATGACCTGCGTGGGCTGGGTCTTCCAAACAGACCCAATTCTGAGTATTAAAGTATCAAAAGGGGTTGCTTCAGGGTCTTCAGAAAATAACAGAAGGTGTTTTGTAATCTCAGGGGATAGCAATTCTAATAAAAATTCCTTATGCATGCTCTCCCCATAATCTTCTGCCTTGGGCCAGGACTCCTGCTCATTAAGAACTGCTTTTAAAATCCAGGCTCTATATGTAAACTGTTCCAGTGTATCATTTGGTAAAGGTGAAATAATTTTAAATACTTGCATTGGGGAACAGTGAAATAGTTTCTCAGTACCCCTTTTAACCAACTGGTATGGGTGAGTTAGTGAGCCAACTTTAGAAACATAGAAACATGACGACAGAAAAAGACCACAAGGCCCATCTAGTCTGTCCTTCCATAACAACAACTACAACAGTCCACTTTTTACCTTTAGAGATCCTCTGTGTTGGTCCCATGCTTTTTTGAATTCAGTTACTGTCCTCATCTCCATCACCTCCACTGGGAGACTATTCCACGGATCCACCACTCTTTCCGTAAAGAAATATTTCCGCATATCACTCCTGAATCTATCTCCCTTCACCCTCATCCCATGTCCCCTCGTAGCAGAACTTGCTTTCAATTGAAAGAGGCTCTCTCCCTGAACATTTATGCCACGGAGGTATTTAAACATCTCAATCATATCACCTCTATCCCGCCTTTCCTCTAAGGTGTACATATTAAGATCCTTAAGTCTGTCCTCATATGCTTTATAATGAAGCCCATTAATCATTTTAGTAGCAACCCTCTGCACCGACTCCATCCTGTTCACATCCTTTTGAAGGTGCGGTCTCCAGAATTGCACACCATACTCCAAATGAGGTTGCACCAAAGACTTATATAGAGGCATTATCACCTCCTTTTTTCTGCTAGCCATTCCTCTCCGTATGCACCCAAGCATCCTTCTAGCTTTTGCCGTCGCCTTTTCTACCTGTTTAGCTACTTTAAGATCATCAGACACAACCACGCCTAGGTCCCGCTCTTCTTTAGTGGACAAAAGTACTTCACCTCCTATACTGTATTGCTCCCTTGGATTGCTGCAGCCCAAATGCATGACCTTACATTTTTTAACATTAAATCCCAGCTGCCAAATTCTAGACCATTCTTCAAGCTTAGCTAGATCCCTCCTCATGTTATCTACACCTTCCTGGGTGTCTACTCTATTGTTGCAGATTTTGGTATCATCCGCAAAGAGGCAAACCTTACCCGACAGCCCTTCCGCTATATCACTAACAAAGATGTTAAAAAGAATCGGACCAAGGACAGATCCCTGGGGCACACCACTGGTAACATCCTTCTCCTCAGAGTGAGCTCCATTTACTTGTACTCTTTGTCGCCTCCCACCCAACCAATTTCTAACCCAAGCAGTAACTTTAGGGTCCATCCCTAGGGTGCTCAGTTTGTTTATAAGTCGCCTGTGAGGAACAGTGTCAAAGGCTTTACTGAAATCTAAATACACCACATCTAGAGCTCTCCCTCGGTCCAACTCCCTGGTCACCCAGTCAAAGAAATCAATCAGATTTGTCTGACAAGACCTGCCTCTGGTGAATCCATGCTGCCTCGGATCCTGTAATCCGCCGGACTCCAGAAACGTCACTATTTTCTCTTTCAGCAGCGTTTCCAATAATTTACTCACCACTGAAGTTAAACTAACCGGCCTGTAGTTTTCAACCACATCCTTACTTCCGCTTTTGTGTAAAGGCACCACATGAGCCTCTCTCCAGTCCTTTGGCACCACTCCTGACTCCAACGAGGCATTGAAAAGGTCAGTCAGTGGAGTTGCTAGAACGCCCCCAAGTTCCCTCAGTATTCTAGGGTGTATCCCATCCGGTCCCATCGCTTTGTCTACTTTAAGTTGAGCTAGTTTCTCACGAACACAGTCTTCTGAAAATTGTTCAAGATGTCCCTCGCTTCTGTTCCTATTTGTGGGTGTTTTCTGAGGTCCTGCTCCTGGTTCTTCATCTATGAACACAGAACAAAAATATTTGTTAAGCAATTCCGCTTTATCCTTATCAGCTTCTACATATTCCCCCCCTGCACCCTTGAGTCTGACAATACCACTTTTGCCCTTCCTCTTCTCACTAATATATCTGAAAAATGTCTTATCCCCCCATTTTATTGCATTGGCTATTTCCTCCTCCTTTTGAATCTTTGCCTTCTTGACTACTTTGCTAGCTTCTTTAATTTTTTCCAAATACAGATGCCTGTCTTCCTCTCTCTGTGATCTCTTGTATTTCCTGAAGGCCTCCCTCTTTCTTCACTTTTTCAGCTACTTCCTTTGAAAACCATAGCGGTCTCCTGTTCCTTTTGCCTTTATTTACCATTTTAACAAAAAGGTTAGTTGCCTTTAAAATACCCCCTTTCAGTTTTGCCCACTGTTTTTCTACATCCCCCAGCTGTTCCCATCCCACTAACGACTCCCTGAGGTATTGGCCCATCTTTGCAAAGTTAGTCTTCCTAAAGTCTAAGATCTTTACCTTGGAATGGATTCTAACAGCCCTAGTCCTAATACTGAACCACACCATCTGGTGATCACTGGATGCAAAATGATCTCCCACTACAACATCAGAAACACTTTCACCATTGGTAAGCACCAAGACCAGTATGGCCCCTTCACGTGTGGGGTCTGTTACCAATTGCCTGAATAGTTCTCCCTGTAGAGAATCCAGGATCTCCTTACTTCTAGATGATACTGCAGCAGGAATGTGCCAATCAACATCTGGCATATTGAAATTCTCCTAGCAGTAGCACTTCCCCTTTCCTAGCAATGCTGCGTATTTCTTCAATTAACTCTCTGTCCACCTCTTCCTCTTGTGAGGGAGGTCTGTATATCACACCAATGCAAATAGATTTCTCTTTCCCTCTTTCTAGTTTAACCCACAATGCCTCCTCTCTCCCTTTTAAGCTCTGTAATTCCAAAGCTTTAATAGTAGTTTTTACATATAGTGCCACTCCTCCTCCCCTTCTTCCTACCCTGTCCTTTCTGAATAAAGTATAGCCAGGTATAGTTACATTCCAGTCATGGTTTTCTGTGAACCATGTTTCTGTAACTGCCACTAAATCCAAGTCAGCCACTCCCACCAAAGCTTCATCTTCAGGGATCTTATTTCCCATGCTACGGGCATTAATACACACTGCTTTCCATATATTACCCCTGTTACCCATTTCCATAAAGGTATTTAATGTATCACCTACCTGGGGGCTTTCACTTACCTGGGGGCTTTCTTCACCCATCCCCAACGAATCTAGTTTAAAGCCCTCTTCAGTAGATTAGCCAGTCTACTACCAAAGATGCGTTGACCTTTCTTGGACAAATGGATGCCATCTCTGCTCTGCAACCCTTGGAAGAGCATCCCATGGTCTAGGAAACCAAAACGCTCTCGAAGACACCATCCACGCAGCCATGCATTCATCTCCAGGATGCGAGCCTCTCTGCCTTGGCCTTTACCCTCAACAGGGAGGATTGAAGAGAACACCACCTGTTCACTTACCTGCTTCATCCTATGTCCCAGAGCCATGAAGTCACTTTTGATACGTTCCGAGGTATACCCGGCAGTATCATTTGTTCCAACATGGATTAGCAACATTGGGTAATAGTCAGTGGGCTTGATGAGTCTCGGCAAACTCTCTGTAACATCTTGGATCTTGGCACCAGGCAGACAGCATACCTCTCTGGACATCAAGTCTGGTCGGCATATGGACGCCTCAGTACCCCTCAGAAGAGAGTCTCCAACCACCACTACCCTTCGTTTCCTTCTGGTCACTGATTCCGCAACTATGGGGTACTTGAACTCTGGTTCTTCCCTTTCCAGGGATGCTTTCACCTCCTCCACTTCCAGGGCTGCATAATGGTTCTTCAATTCAAGGGCTGGAGAAGTTGGATTGGTGATTTTGCAGGCTCTGGTGACTTTTGTCCAACCATCGACATTCTGTTGGCACCCATCTTCTCCTGTGCTTGAGAGCCTGGTTGCTGCAAGAAGCATCTCATCAATGTACTTCTCACTGTCTTGAATGCTCCTCAGCCTCGCCACCTCCTCTCTGAGTTCCTCCACTTGTTTTCTCAGAGCTTCAGCATGCAGGCACCCTGCACATGGAACCGGTTCTTCAACTGGCATTAGGACCTCTGTCTGGACCGAGGCAGAAGCTGTAACTGGGGCAACAGCTTTAGCAATACGACTTTTCCCAGCCATTGTTCTGTTTGTGGAGCTTAGGTATCTGTTAAAGCAAAAGAGAGAGATCTACCAAGTACCAGCTGGTTTCGCAGCAGTCCTTTCAGAGAAAAAGCAGTTAAATCTCTTTAATTATATTCAAAATGTGCTGGTCCAATTCACTGTGATTTGTTAAAGGGGGAGGTGCCCTATAAAGCAAGACTGCTCACTAGGGGTGGTTGGGAGTCGGGGTGGGTAGGGAGGGGACTAACACCTGATTAGGTGTTAGCAGTTTCTGAACCTGAGGAGGTTACAGAGTTCAGCAACCTTCTGTGTTCAAGTAAAGTTCCCCTAAAACAGCAAAAATGAAAGTAACCTTGCTTTAAAAAATATACACAAAACCCTTTTAAGAGCTCCCAGTCAGAGAGCTAGCAATGTAATAAAAAAACCAAACAAAGAAACCCTCAAATCCTTACCTACTGTTTGATGTGTGGAGCCCTGGTTAGAAAAGCCTCAAAAGTGCAGGGCTCAGGAGCCTTTTATGCAGGCTTCAACTGCACTCAGGAAACAGGCCCACTAACTCTTGATTAGGTGTTAGCAGTTTCTGAACCTGAGGAGGTTACAGAGTTCAGCAACCTTCTGTGCTCAAGTAAAGTTCCCCTACTGTTTGATGTGTGGAGCCCTGGTTAGAAAAGCCTCAGCCCACTTTATAATAGTGTGGGCCCAGAGCCAAATGCATAAGTCTATCAAAGTCTGATTGTTTTCTTCTGTATTTCCCTAGACCCCAGTGAATCAGAATATCAATCGCCCATTTAACCCACTGATTTACATTAAGAGGCATAGTACCAATTTTCTCAACTATTTTTTCAATATCTTTATCTTTTAAATTTTCATGCAACATTACTTTAACTGGTGCTTTGAGTTCAGTACTGGGTGCAATGTCTAAGTCATCTGAATTATGCTCCAGACAGAGATCCTGATTATTGCTGGGATCTGGCTGAGATAAACTATCAGAATTTTCCTGCTGTGATTCATCTGTGTTCTTACCATTCCTAAGTCCAACTATGCATACTTCTGTATTCTTTTGTTGCTGATCAGGTGTGTCATAGGCATAGGGGGTTGAGGGAGGGGTGGGCGTATATTTAGTCTTTTGTTTCTCAAGAGCTTGTATGCATGGCTGATAGGGTGTGTCATAGGCATAGTGGGCTGAGGGAGAAATGGGTGTTGGCTTTCTTGCAGAGGCCAATTGATCTTTAATGTGCCTCAATTCAAGTTTAAGTGCTTCTAATTGTTCACTAACAGTTATAAAAGAATTTGTGGCTTGTATCACTTGAGTTCTTTGTATAGAGATGCAAATTTGTGCCTCCTCAAGGTCTTTGGTCAATTGGGTACACTGAGAAGTCAGTTCAGAGTTTTCTTGTCTCATGCTAATGAGTCCCCTGCACATGCCTTGGATGAAAAGGCATTTTCTTTTATTTGTTTTCTTTTTGAATTCTTGATCATGGTTTAACATTTGTTTTTGAATATTATACCATGATGACTCAGGGAATTCCCCTTCAAATGGACCCCCTTTCCTCTTACAATATGAAATTATAATTTCTTTAAGTTCTTTAAAATCAAAGGCTTCCATATTTGATACTGCAGAGAGGCTGTAATTGGACTCTCTCAACTGTGTAACCTTAGAAGGAGGAATGCTAACTTAAAAAGTGCTTCTCACCTATTTAACAGGGTGGAAGTTTTAGGGTGAAGTTATAGTAAGAAGGGTGTTAGTAGATTAACAGAATTTTGTATCAATTGCAGCCAGTTTTAAGCCTGCTCTCACTAAGAAAGTTACTGACAGGAGACAGAGAAATAAAAGTTAAAAAGGGACAGGAGATTAACAGAATTGTCAGATATTCCTGCTCACACCAAGATATATACTGACAGGAGAGAGAAATAAAAGTTAAACAGACAGGAGGTAAATTAGTGTTACCAGGAAAGATGTATATTGTACTCTATGAGGGAATATTTAACTGTGTAACTCTGTATTTTCTTAGCAGCTCAAATCTTTAGCAAGCCTATACATCAAAATAAGACAATTGCAAGCCACTCTGTGTGATGTCCTTAAAATTCTAGATTCTTACAGAGCCGTTTGACAATAAAATCTCACCTTGTCTAACCCACAAAACAAAATTGTAAATGGTCACATGGACTTTCGATTCTGTCTCACTCTGTCTGAAATGTACTTAATGTATTATACAAAATTATTACTCACCCAACTGGAGATCTGCTGTGAAATCCAAGAGACGAGCCCCCATAAAGATGTAAGTTTTGGTCAGTTATTCTTCTGTAGGTCCTGGGTTCATTTCACTTCACAGATGCAGGAGGGTTTGTAATAAGACAAGCAAACAGGTGTGGCTTGGAGAAAGGTTTTTATGTAAAAATAGGCTTAATACATAGGTATTGAACAGAGCTATATAGTGACTGGTACAGAGCTGTTTCAGTGTGCATCAATGAATCTGTGTGTGCATGTGTGAAGTGTAAGATAGGCCCGAACATGTGGCTCAGAGCCTCATGGAGAGAGAGAGGGGGAGGGGTGAAGGGAATTGATTATCAGAGCCTCCTGTCTTCCATGTCCAAGGGATGGTGAGAGAGAGAGAGAAGCAGGAAGTGTGCTGTCCTTTATAGTGCCTCTCCAGCACTTCCCCTTGAGGTCTGCTATTGTCTTTGGCCACTCCCTTTGAGGTCTGCCCTTCTTGATTTAGCAAGGAGGGGCTGCAGACAGGTCCTAGAGACTGACATCACCAGGGGGTCAGAGTTTAAGTTTTGGAGACTGAATTCACCAGAGTCCACAGCTGCATGAAATGTATGCTGACACATAGGAAGATGAGGAACCCTTCAGGGTCTCATACACTTGGGGATCTCCCAGGCATCTTAGCTAGAGAGTCCCCATATGTGAGGACTTATTCCTGCTTGTTCCTGGAGATAGCACAGTTACTTACCTGTAACAGGTGATCTCTGGGAACAGCAGGAATTAGTCCTCACAACCCACCCACCTCCCCTAGGAGTTGTATCTCTCTCTCTTGTCTTTCTTTTACTCTCTCTCTCTATTGTCTCAGCTTTAAACTTGAACTGAGGAGAGTTGGTAGGAAAGGCGGGAAGGCAGCGTGCATGCGCTGTGGGATGCCCCAAAAGCTTTCATTCTGGGAAGCTGGGGAGCATTCCCGCGCAGGCTCCGTCGGTACCAACGTACCCATATGTGAGGACTAATTCCTGCTGTTCCCATAGATCACCTGTTACAGGTAAGTAACTGTACTTTCTCTTTGCACAGGGGTTTTAACGCCATCCGCTGCTTTACTCAGCTCAGCAGACTACTTGAGAATATAAGAGATGCCATACTGAGTCAGACCAAGGTCCAAGTCCAGCATCCTGTTTCCAACAGTGTCAATCTAGGTCATAAGTACCCGTCAGGTTCCCAAAAAGATACACAGATTCCACAGTGCTTATCCTGGGTAAGCAATGAATTTCCTTGGTCGTCCTCAATAATGGTTTATGGACTTTTCCTCCAGGAACTTGTCCCATTATGTGGGGTAACGATATGGGAAACTTAAGAGGTTCCAGGGACTCCAATTCAGATCAGTTCTGTTTGCATTAGTGGGACATGCCCAGGAGCTCAAGAGAATTCACTTCTTCCCTGGCTCACCATACGTGACCCCCCTTGGTTCTCTGCTGCTTTTAATAAAGCAGATTCAAATTTTAAAAAATAAAAGCATTGTTCGGCAGCTGGGCCTTCTAGGCCTGCATGGGTATCTGGGGCGTATTTACTTGGTCTTCACTGGTCAGCTCAACAGTCCCTATGATTCCCTTTTTGGGACTCCCTTTTCACCATTGCCGTTTCTTTTTTTGGCAGTTTTTTCCAGTCTTTTTTTAAAACTTTGTCACCACAGTGTTCAGCTATGCAGCCTGATGCAGCCTACGTCCACTAGTGTATTCATGTGTATGTGTGGTTTTCTCCCCCCCACCCCCCCCCCCTGGCTGCTGCTTTTGGCTTTCATTATGGCTGCAAAGCCTGCGGCATACCTTTCAGTATTCTGGGACCACCTGTGGCTTCTGTGCTCCTTTTCTTTCTTTTTTTTTCCCCTCCCTGCTGATGGGCATCGCAGCCAGTTCAGATTGTGGCTTGGGCCTGGTGGAGGTGGAATGTGGTAGTGGCCTTATCCGCATGCATGGTGGCCCCTGGGAGCCTCCAGAGCTTCAGGACTCTCCTTTTCAACCAGCTTATGCTGCAGCTCCTTGAAATAGCTCATGTTCTGTATTCACTCTGGCTTGCTGCTTGGCATCCTATGATCCCCTTCTGTCGCATGGTCACAGGTCCTCTCTTCATCCTTGTCTGCTCCGGGAGCCCAACCTTATCACCTATTGGGGGTGTTTGATGGGATCAAGTGGAAATTTCTGTCACCAGAAGGTAAGTCTGAGAAGGATGACCTGGTGGTTTCCCTAGCGGAAGAAAGGCTAGAATCTCCATGATCCACCCTTTTCACTGATGGGCCCTGTCTGGGCTCTTCTAGGATGCTATAGTGACTCTGCAGGTTTCAGAACCTGTTTTTAGATGAAGGTAGTAGGCGGGTCCCCCTTACACTGCAGATCATTGAATATCTGTCAGATATGTGGGGGTTTGAAGGAGGAACCCCCAAACTGTTCCCTCTGAGCTCTAAGGTCCTATCTCTGTTAGCCCCTCCCCAGGGCAAGCAGGATCAACCTTTTGGGCTCTCTGGGTTGGAAGTCCTATTTCAGCTGTGACTAAGCCATGATCGTCCTGATGGAGAGAGGTATTGCGCACAAGGAATCTCATTTTTGGAGAGTCGTGGACCTCCCTAAGAATGTGTCTGCAGTTTATTTTATTTTATTTATTTAAACATTTCTTATATACCGCTCCTTCCATCGATCAGGGGCGGTTTACATTGAACAATCTTCCAGGGTCCTGGTTACAAAGAACATTTCAAACTATAATGCAATAAATTATTTACATTTTACATATCAGTTTGGCACAAATACCGCAGTACCGTGGCAGATAGGTTTAAACTATATACATGCTGTATTGTGCCCTTAGGCTCTCGGGCAGCATTGTGTGCATGCCTGAAGACTAGCCCTTTGATTGATATGTGCGGGTAGCTATGGGGGCTCCAGCCATACGGCTGTGTCCTCTTGTTTCCCATGGTTGCAGGTTTTATCCCAGGTATACCTAACATTTCAATGATGAGTTAGGTCAAATCTCCTTTCCAGATATTAAGACACTTGTAGCAGACTGCCTGGGTGGCTGCTGCTTAAGACTGATTCAGAGTCTCTTCCTAATACATGGTGGCAGTGGTATTGGCCTGTTGCAGTGCTGATACTACCCTTAGTCAACATATACTGACTCCACACTGGCTGAACAGATTCTCTTAAGAGGCGCTTGCTCGTCAGAAGGTAAAGCTTGCCCACAGACTCCTGAAAGATAGACCTAGAGGTACCAAGGTCTATATGCCTGGAACAAGGTGGAATGGATGAAGTCTGGGGAGTCTGTGTCTGTTTTGCTATGTGTAGAGCCTAAAGATGCTCTTGGACTACTGTGTGTCATTTGGTACCTTGGTGGCAGTAGGGGCAGTCCTTTTGGAGGTTTTGGCATGCTTGAGTCTCCTCCATGGCTCCATTGGGTGCCTGCAATACTCCTCCCTGAGTTCTGGTGGCACCTACCAAGGGGAAGTTGGTTGGAGTGTAACTCCAGCAGTTTTCTCTACTAAAGGGACCTCTAGCACTTCATATGGTAGGTCTTTGGGTTCTCAAGTAAGGATGGAGATGTATTAGCTTCTGTAAGATGCCTGCCTTCTGTCCCTAAAGTCTGTGGTTCAGGCCAGCCTGGGAATTATGTAGTACAGTGTTTGAATTACGGCAGTGCTTATAAGGGACTCTCTGGTAGAGTGTCGTTGCAGTTTTCCACTCAAGTTTGTGGTGATTGAGGAAGCTCTTTAGTGCCTCCTGCAATTGAAGGCTATTTTTCCTGTCCCTTCTGTTGCTGGGCCAGGGAAGTTCTGGATTCATAAGAGCCTGGAAAGGAGGAAATGCATTATCTCTTCCTGAAAGAAAAGTGTCTTCCCACCCATTGGTCACCAGTTCAAGGCCATCCCATAACTGTTAAAAGGTTTCTTCCAACATATCCTGGACTTAGAGATTGGTTGCTTCAAACTCAATTTCTCATTTTCTGTATGAGGTCCTTTGGGTTCGTCATTTTTTTTGGGTTAGGAAAGGGGGTGCTCCTAACCTCCCTAGACCTGCTATGGCATATTGTCACTTTCCCATTGGGAGTAGCATTAGCTTTCTCTCTACTTCTTTATTTTAGACTGCCTTTTCCAATTCCAGACCTTGCCTTTTGACTGAGATGTGGCTCTCTGTACCTTTTTCCCAGGTAGGAGAGGTGGTAGCAGCCTTTCTTGGCATGTAAGGAATTTGGGTGGCCCATATCTGAACTTCAAGCTGGCCCAGCAAGTCTTGTTGGAAAAGGCCAGAGATGGCAGACCTGGTAAATCCTGACTGGGAAGACAGGGGGGAGGGGGGTCAGTGTTCAAATTAACCTTATAGCAACCTGATTCTCTCTCAAGATTTTGAATACCTGGCTATCTGTTCCATACTGCCTTGAGCTCTGTTTTTTCAGAGTGGAGAGGTTGTCCATGCTTCAGCCAACTCAAAGATGTGTTGCTCAGTCAGCTCCACAGGCCTGAGTCTTCGAGCCCATGACATAAACCTTAGAGCCCATTCCTTGGACTAGGGTACATATGTGCTCACTGCAGAGGCACCTGCTAGTCTTCTAGATGCCTTATCCTATGTCATTTGATCAGGCCCTATCTCTCCCCTGGGAGATCAAGGAGCAGTTGAGGTGGCTGCAGGGAGCACCGGATGAAGTGCTGGGAGTCCTATTGGCCCAGGGACTCTGACCCCTTCAGGAAGCCTGGAGGATCTTCCACTTGGAGGCCAGAGTGATCAGCTTAACCCTGGTAGGTTGAGGTCTCCTAGTAAGCAAAGTGAGCTGAGTGCTTTCAGACACTGCTCTGGCAGTGGCATGTCCGCAAACATGGAAGAACTCATGATGCTGGGGTGGATTTTGCCTTTGTGGAGCATTGTTGAGAGGAGCCGCCTCTAGTTGCCTTGCCTGCAGCACACATCGCAGGCTTTGATGTTCAGGCTGACGTTTTGTGTTGAAACTCAGTGGGTCCGAGTGAATGAGAGCTCTCTTCTCTGATGTATGACCTGACAATGTGATGAAAGAGCCTTCCAGTACTCTAGTAAAGATGGTGGACTTAGAGACTCTATTTCAGGAGTGGCCTCGAGAAGGGATGCTACATGTCTCCCTTCTTCCCTGGCCCCTGGTGAGCTGTCTTGTGCACAACATTTGGGTCCATCTGGGTCTGTGATCCTAGTGGCCCCAGACTGGCCACTCAGACCGTGATGCATGGATTTTTTGCTCAAGAAGAAGAGATGGGCTTGCTAAGATGGGGGCTTCTGGTAATGGAGGTTCCCATTCCCTTCTTGCCTATGGCATGGCCCTTGTGAAGTGTAGGCTGCCCAAGAAGAATGGATTTGGAATGGTAGTAGCCTCCCTGCTTAGGGTCTGGGGGCGGGAGGAGACACCCCCTACTTTCCTTAGCTTATGTCAGAATCCTTTTGGCAGGCTATCCTGGAAAAGGGCATGACTCATAATTCTGAAGGTTCAGATAGCGGTCCTGTCATGCTGCAGGAATTGTGTACCTAAGGGATTTAATTGACAGAGCTCCTTGGTCCTGCCTGCTTCCTCAGAAGTGAAGCAGTTCTTTCTACCTGTGTGCCCTGTTGGGTCTCTCTGAGGTTGAGGGCACTGAAAGGGCCCCTCTTTGGGCTCATGTGTTAGGTCTCCATCATATGTTGATCTCTTATGGTGACTTCTTGAGCTCTATAGCAGATCCATTTTATCTGTGCCCTTCTCTGCCACTGCCAACTCCAGACTTTGTTCAATCCACCTTAATGCTCCATATGCCTGGAACAGACTACCTTAGGTTGGTGTGTCAGGCTCCTTCTCTGGCCCTATTCAAGTCCAGACTGAAGATCCACCTCTCTGAGGCTACTTTTGGATCCTAATGCTCCTCATTCTCTTGTCCACTACTTATGTGTATCTTGCCATACTCTAGTCCCCAGTTTTGTGGTGGTTTTTCATTTTGATTAGATTGTAAGCTCTGATCAGGGAATGTCTCTTCATTTATATGTACAGCGCTGAATACACTTTTTAGCACTATACAAATGATTAGTAGTAGTCTAGCATCTGCCAGGTAGGTATCTGAGCTGCAGGCCTGGTCTTGCAGGGAATCTTTCCTGGTCTTCTCGACTGTTTCTGTAGGCTTGTGGTCTATGCTGCCTTTCTCTCAAGGAATCATTTTTATCTGGTCCAGTCTACTCTCCTGCCTTTCTTCTCATAGAAAGATCTTTGGAAGGACCCCTTGCTGTGTCTATGGGACATGTAGAGGGTGTTGCTCAAATATATGGCAAATTCTAGGTCTTTCTGCTGGGCACATCTTTTGACCTCTTTGATAGTCGAGAATGAACCAACAGAGGTCATATCCTCTGTCTGCTGGCTTAGGGAAGCTGACTCAGTATACATTCTGGCTTGTAAGTGCATGCTGGAGTGGGCCAGAACTCGCTGCAGCAGGTGCAGGTCTCCTGGCCAGAGTCCACTCTGGTGTCTGCAGAGAACATGGTAAGGCAGCTTCCTGGTCCTCATGAATGATGTGATGTGTGCCTTCAAGTCAATGCTGACTCCTGGTGACCTAGAAGCTCCTGGGTTTTCTTGGCATTGTGACCTTTGTGAAACCCTACAGTTGCTTGTGGCGGTTAGCACAAGTGGCGGTGTGTTTGGTAGGGTAGTCTGTCCTGACCGCCGTCTTCCTCCCACATTGGGTCCTTACTTCTTGAGTATATGTCACTCATCTATACTGGTCTAGCAGAATATGAGGAAGCATACATTTTACGTATCTGATCATTTACATTCCTTGAATTTGCTAGACCACTCCAGGATCCATCCTGTAAGACTTTCTGCAAGTTTGGAGGTTCCGGCTGCCATAAAAGGCCTAGTGAGGCCTGAGGTCCGACACCATTTTCATCATAGTAAAAGTGACAAATACTTGCTCATGCTGTTTGTGGTAAAGTTGTTTGGGTTTAATAGCATTTTCTCCAGGACCAAGCAGGAAGTCAGTCCTCACTTATGAGTGACATCGGTGCCGATGGAGCCCCCGTACGGAGCATTTCCCCAGCTTTCTAAGAAAGCCTTTGGGAATACAGCACGCATGCGCGGTCTCCTTCCCGCCTAAAGGTGCCATCCTGCTCAGTCTCTCTTTTTCCGTGGAGCCCATCGGACGTCTGTCCGAGTCACCCAGAAAAGTTGACATTTCTTTGAAGATTTCTTCGCCTTTTTCTCAGAGTTCGATGCCGGTTCCCCTTCCTACCGGGTTCGATACACCGGTATCTAGCCTGTTTTCTTTTTTTTCGGTTTTTGCCCTTCGTGGCTGGCGTTTGCGCCCTTTTTTCTATTTTTCCCTGGAAGGCCGGTCTTTTGACCTCGCGGGGGCCCTTTTTTCCACGATGGCTTCCAGTGGTTTCAATAAGTGTGATCGGTGTAAGAAACTAATGTCTCTCACCGACACACACGACTGCTGCCTTCGGTGCCTCGGCCCAGATCATGATCCCATGATCTGTGGCCCGTGTGGCAAAATGTCCACCAAGGCATTTCGAAGCTATCAGCACCAGAAGGAAAGGATTTTTTTTGATTCTGCCTCCGGCCGGGCCCAGACCTCATCTGAGGCCTCGACGTCTCAGGAGTCTGATCCCGAGCATCGCAGGGGTTCCTCAGACAGGGGGTCCCCCGACCGGGAACGCAAGAGGAAGAAACGGCTCGTGAGGGCGGCGTCGGAAGAGGTCCCTGGTTCCTTGAGGGCCAGGTCTAAGACCCCCGACCACCGTCCTGGGCCTTTGGAGCAGGAGAAGCCGTCCAAAGTACCTCGTGTAGAGCCGGAGACCGTCGGACATGTAAGTCCTGTAGTCCTCGTGGACTCTCCTCTGAGGGAGACAGCCTTGGAGTGCAGATTGTCTGCCTTTATAGAGCAGCAGCGGGTACTGATGGCCAGCCTCGCTGGTGCATCGGCCCCGACCACTGGGACATCGAAGTCGACCCCGGAGACCGAGCCGATACTCGAGACCATAAAGGCTCGAGTTGTCCTTGGTCAAGGTCTCCCTCGACCTCCCGCTCGGAACCGAGGGCGTCGACGCAGGTGCCTTCGGCGTCGGGGAGGGTGCCACCTCGACCCGCGCGGTCAGAGCCCCTCGACGACTCTTCGGATGAGTCAGCATGGGAGACGGAGGACGAGGAGTCCCCCGACACCTTCCGGACTTGGTGCGTCCCTTCGGACTCACCGCAGTCCGAGCCCCGGAGTAGGTCCCCTTCGGAGGACACCCGGTTCTCGGAGTTCGTGCGGGACATGGCCAAGGCCTTGGCGATTCCCGCGGACCCGAAGGAGGAGCCTCGAGCCGAAGCGCTCGAGGCCCTCCAGTATGACTCTCCTCCGAAGGAGGCCTTTGCTGTTCCGGTTCCTCCGATGCTGGAACGGCTCCTCTTCCGGATGTGAGAGGCACCGGCCTCGGCGCCGGTCTTGAGCAAGCGAGTCGATTCCATTTATCGACTCCGTAAGAGCCCTGACTTCCAAAAGGCGCAGCTGCCGCACCATTCCATGGTGGTGGAATCGGCCATGCATCGTCTGAAGAGCCAGAAGATGCACTCTGCGGTGCTCCCTGGCAGGGAGGCCCGGAACCTGGATGCTTTCGGCAGAAAGTGCTTCCAGGGCTCGATGCTTGCTTGCCATGTCCAGTCATACCAGCTGTACATGGGCATGTACCTCCGAGACCTGGCAAAGTAGCTTGCCGGGTTCTCTGCTGGCCTCTCCGGGGAACCTTTGCAGAGGTTCCAGTCTTTGTCTTCAGGTATCCGGGACTGTTCCAAGTTCATGTCCCGAGTGGCCTACGATGGCTTCGAGGCTTCGGCTCGTGTGGCGGCAGCCGGCATCGGGGCCCGACGCCAGGCATGGCTGCAGTCATCGTACCTCGAGCCTTGGGTACAGGACAAGTTGGTCGATGTCCCTTGCTGAGGTGAAAACCTTTTTTGGCAAACCCATTGCCGAGAAGGCGGCTGAGCTCGAAACCGAGCACCTGACCAGGACAAGGCTGTCCAGGAAGACTTCTGCCCCTTCTCACAAAAAGAAGGGCTCGGGTAAAAAGTCCTTCTACCCGAGAAAGGTGTCTGCCTACAAACCTTTCCCTCAGTACCAGGCCTCCCCAGCTCCCCAACAGGGGCAGCAGGCCAAGGGGCAGGGACATGGGCCCCGTAGGCAGAAGACCCCCAAGCCTTCCGCTCCTGCTCCTACCCAGCAGGGAGGGGGTTTTTGACTCCCAAGGCATAGCTTCTCTGCCCCTGCTGCCCCATCCCTGCACAGGAGGTCGCTTAGCCCTGTTTGCCCACAGGTGGCCACCCATTACAGGGGGCGCTTGGGTCTTAGGCATCATTCACCAGGGTTATCTGCTTCATTTCCAACAGCTACCTCCTGTCTACTTTCCAGGAGAACCTCTGAGGCCTCTCCTGTACACCAACCTCCTCCTCCAAGAACTTCAGGGTCTGCTTCTGGACAAGGTGGAGCCTGTACCTCCTCGCCTACAGGGGCACGGGTTCTACTCCAGGTATTTTCTGGTGTCAAAGAGAACAGGAGGCCTAAGGCCTATCCTAGACCTCAGGAACCTCAACAAGTTCTTGGAGAAAGAGAAGTTCAAGATGCTTACTCTTGGAACACTTCTGCCCTACCTCCAGCAGGGAGATTGACTATGCTCCTTAGATCTAAAGGATGCGTACACTCACATCTTCATTCATCCAGACCACAGAAAGTACCTCAGGTTCGTGGTGGGAGGAAATCATTACCAGTACAGGGTGCTGCCTTTTGGCCTAACTTCCGCCCCACGGGTCTTTACAAAGTGCCTAGCTGTGGTGGCGGCCTACTTGAGGACTCAAGGGGTTTTTGTTTTCCCCTATCTGGACGACTGGCTCATCCGAGGTCAGACTTACCAGGAGGCCAGGCAGGCCACCTTCAGGACTGTCACACTCCTTCAAGACCTAGGCTTTGTCATAAACTTCGCAAAGTCCACTTTGCTCCCCTCCCAGAACCTCGAGTTCATAGGAGCACGGTTGGACTCTCTGCAAGCAAGGGCTTACTTGCCAGAGGACAGAGCTCAAAGGCTTATGGAGTTGGCATCCAGGTTTCTCAGTCTGCCATGGGTTCCTGCCAGGCTCTGTCTGAAACTCCTGGGACACATGGCATCGACTGTGCATGTGACCCCCAATGCCCGCCTCCACATGAGGCCTGCACAGTGGTGCCTCAGAACTCAGTGGAAGCAGGCCACAGGGAGCCTAGCAGACAAAGTAAGGGTATCAAAACCTTTCCTGAATTCTCTTCAGTGGTGGCTGCACCCCCCCCAACTTGCTGCAGGGGGTGCCTTTTCAGGTTCCTGCCCCCACGGTGGTGTTGACAACCGATGCCTCCTTACAGGGCTGGGGTGCACACTGTCAAGAGAAGCCACGCAACAGATCAACTTACTGGAACTACGGGCTGTTCGCTTAGCCCTCAGGGCTTTTTCTCACACCTTGGCTCACCAGTCTGTTCTAGTTCAGATGGACAACCAAGTAGCCATGTTCTATGTGAACAAACAGGGCGGCACTGGGTCCAGGCCTCTATGCCTGCAAGCACAGGCCCTTTGCTCTTTTGCCCTCAGGCACCAGATGTTGCTGAGGGCTGTTTATCTTCCTGGCCAGGAGAACTTTCTGGCAGACCGCTTAAGCAGAATTCTGCAGCCCCACGAATGGCAGCTGCACCCTTTGGTGGTTCAACAGATTTTCCTGAAATGGGGACTTCCATCCATGGATCTCTTTGCAGTCCCCTGAATCACCAACTGCCCAGGTTTTGTTCCAGGCAACCGCATCCCCTAAGGGTAGCGGCGGATGCCTTCCTGATTTCTTGGTCCCAGGGCCTGCTCTATGCGTTTCCTCCCACGCCTCTGGTGGCCCGAACCTTGTTCAAGATTCTCAGGGACAAGGCCTCAGTACTTCTGGTTGCTCCCAGGTGGCCGAGGCAGCCCTGGTTCCCCCTGCTACTTCAGCTGGCAGTGGAGACACCCATGCCTCTGGGATTCCAACCCGACCTTCTCTCTCAGGATCAGGGTTCCCTTCTGCATCCCAATCTCAAATCTCTCCATCTGATGGCATGGAGGCTGCAAGGGTAGTCTTGGCTCCCTAGGGCCTACCTCAGGAAGTGGAAGAGGTGGTCTTGGCCTCTAGAAAGCAATCCACCAGGAAAACACATGCCCTGAAGTTGAGGAGGTTCTCCTTGTGGTGTCAGCAACGCAAGGAAGATCCTTTCGGCTGCACTGTGCCAGTAGTGCTCCAGTACCTTCTGCACTTGTCCAATCAGGGCCTTAAGTCCAATTCTGTTCGGGTCCACCTCTGCCCTAGCAGCTCACCACTCAATGGTGGAGGGACACTCTTTGTCGGTTCACCCTTTGGTGTCCAGGTTTCTCAGAGGCTTACTATTGCTCAAGCCTCCTCTCCGTCCACCGGCCCCTGAGTGGGAGTTGAATGTGGTCTTGCAGCAACTTACTTGCCCACCTTTTGAACCAATGGCTACATGTCCTCTACGCTTCCTATCCTGGAAGACTCTATTTCTAGTGGCCTTGACCTCGGCCAGGCGAGTGAGTGAACTTCAAGCCCTAGTCTGTGACAGGCCATACACTCGCTTCTATAGGAACAGGGTAGTCCTTAGGACTCATCCTAAGTTCCTCCCCAAGGTTGTCTCCTCTTTCCATCTCATCCAGGAGGTGGTCCTTCCAACATTCTTCCCTAGGCCCCATGCCAGCCGGGCTGAGACAGTCCTTCATACCTTGGACTGTAGGAGGGCCTTATCCTTCTACCTTGAGCGTACACAGGGGCATAGGAGGGCTACTCAGCTCTTCGTATCTTTTGACCCCAATAACTTGGGGGTACCTGTGTCCAAGCGTACCTTGTCCATCTGGGTGGCTTACAGTATCACCTGGGCTTACAGGGCAGCTGACCTTCCTTTGCAGGGTCGGATCACGGCCCACCGTGTCAGGGCAATGGCTGCCTCAGTAGCTCATCTCCGCTCTGTACCGTTGGCAGACATCTGCAGGGCTGCAACTTGGTCCTCAAGCCAGACTTTTGCGGCCCGTTACTGCCTGGAGAGGGAGTCCCATAGGGACAGTGCTTTCGGTCAGGCAGTGCTCCGGAATCTCTTTGAGGTTTAGGCAACTCCTACCCTCCAGCCCTCTGGTTGGGCTACTGGTAGAGGCATGTTTCAGTGAAATCCTTTCTCTGTTGCTGAGGCTAGAGGGAGCTCATTTTTCAGCTCTGGGTCCCCGGTATCCTGAAGCTGGGGAGTCCCATAAGTGAGGACTGACTTCCTGCTTGGTCCTGGAGAAAGAGTAGTTACTCACCTGTAACAGGTGTTCTCCAGGAGCAGCAGGAATCAGTCCTCACAACCCTCCCTCCTCCCCTGGGAGTTGCAGTTGTACATAGTTTATTTTTACATTTTTGTGTTCTGTTTTTAGCTATGTCATTTGACTGAGCAAGATGGCACCTTTAGGCGGGAAGGGGACAGCGCATGCGTGTAGTATTCCCAAAGGCTTTCTTAGAAAGCTGGAGAAATGCTCCGCACGGGGGCTCCATCGGTGCCGATGTCACCCATAAGTGAGGACTGATTCCTGCTGCTCCTGGATAACACCTGTTACAGGTGAGTAACTACTGAGTTACTGCTTGGGAAGTTTCATACTGGCTTCTCTCAATACTGCACCAGAGCACATCACTGACATTTGCTCAAGTCTGCCTGCACCTGTTGGCAAGGGAACATAACTCATTCATCTGGACTGCCTAACAGGATACAAGGAAAATAAATTATTAGGTATGTAAAATGTTTTCATCTAACACCCTACTATGTTACTATGTTACCCTGGTGCATAATCAAACATTTACATAAAAATTGTTAAAAGAAAGTGGTTCTAATAGTCAAACTTAAGTTTTAAGTTTAAGCAAAAAAGGAGGGAAGGGGGAACATCCCAAAAACTTCTTCCTCTGAGCTTACTCTTGAAACTTCTGGAAAAAAGACTAATTTTCTGGCCACAAAATAAAACCCCTTTTTTCCCAGATATAAGCCTTGAACCCCTTCTACCAGGTCTGAAATCGCTAGAGTGGCCATGGAGGGATCTTGTCTGATGACGATTCAAGAAATTTACTAAGATCTAAGTTAGATGAATCTCTCCCCATCCTTTGCCACTGCTGTTTCACACTGTAGAATGGGTTTAGAAAGCATTTAACATAAACAATCTGCATCAGGCAGCATCAATATTTGAAATACTTCCTAAGCAGTAAAACAGGAAAAGATGTTGAAATGCGTATACACGCCGAGTGTGAGACAATGGTGTGTTTTCTCAGAATCAGGCAGATGGCGGGGGAGGTAACATAAGAATGTGTATGAGAGTCATGGTGGATATTGGGGGGGGGGGGGGTGCATGTATGTGTGACTTGGGGAGTATCAAGGGTGTGCATGCACAGATGTGTGCATTTGTGTGTCATGCAGGGTGTGGGGACTAGGTGCATGCATGTGTAGATCATGGGGATGTCAGGGGCACATGTTCGCGTGTGTGTCATGGGGGTGTTGGAGGGGATGTATACACATACAGTACAAATCCACAACTTAAAAATTAACTTTAAAAAAACAGAAGTGTTATATGTTACTCGAAACCAAAACTTCACTCCCCCATCAACATTCCACATAAATGACTTTGTACTGACAGTAAAAAATTAAATTAAATATCTTGGAATCATACTAGATCAGTCTCTAAACATGGTCTCTCTTATAAAAGCCATCAGAAAAAACATATACTTCAAACTATGAATGGTGCAACACTTCAGACCCATACTAGACAACTGTGATTTCAGAACGGTCTTACAGGCTCACGTAATGCCCCACCTAGATTAATGCAATAGCATCCTACGAGGTCTGCCCAAGAAAACCATCCAACAGCTGCAGGTAGCGCAAAATCTAGCAGTGCACATAATTCATAAGGCACATTACTTCGACCATATCACACCTCTTCTTCGCGACTTGCACTGATTGCCTATTGCATCCAGAATAAAATATAAATACATAATGGTAATGTTCACATTACACTATAAGATTTATTTATTTATTTAACAATCACTTATATACCGCATCTTCCATACATCAGTTGCGGTTCACAATAAACAACAATCAACAAAGCAGAGTTTGTTTTACATATAACATCATATAACCAAAAGACAATAAAACTTGAAAACAATTGTTAAAGTTAACTAGCACAGAACAGTGCAAAACTATATACATTATATACAGATATACATTGTTTAGGGCTTAAGCATATTGCAAAGTACCGTTACTGCTATGAGAATTTTCATGGGTCATGGGATATCTCATAAGAAAACAGGTTAGCCTTTATCTAGGTCTATTGAGGGATGATCTGTATTATTGTAATGTTTAGTGAATAGATGCGTTTTCAATTTTTTACGAAATTCAATGATATTGGTTAATGTTCTTAGTTCATCTGGGAGAGAGTTCCAAATTGTTGGCGCTGCATGTGAAAAAGCTCTATTGTTTGTTAGTTTATTTGCTTTTATGAAGTCTTTAGGAGTTTTTAGTTTATTTAATTGGTTTTTTCTTTGAGTAGATTTTGATTGTTCTTTACTTATTAGGTTGCTTAGTGTGACTGGGGCCATGTCATTTAGAATTTTAAATGAGGTTATTAATATTTTGTATACTATTCTGCTTTGTATTGGCAGCCAGTGAAGGGATGCTAGAATTGGTGTTGTGTTGATGTGCGTGTACTTTCATTATTATTCTAGCTGCTGCATTCTGTGAAAGTTGAATTCTTTTAATGTTTTGTTTTGTAGTACCTAATAAAATTAAATTAGCAAAGTCAAAGTGAGGGGTTATGGTAGCTTGAATTATATTGATAAAATCTTGTATATATACAAGAGGTCTTAGTTGTTTAAGGATTTTAAGTTTGAAATAAATTTTCTTTGTAGTACAGTCAAACCTCGGTTTTCATGATTAATCCGTTCGAAAAAGTCTGACTAAAACCGAAACGTATGAAAACTGAAGCAATATTTCCCATAAGAAATAATGTAAATCCAATTAATCCGTTCCAGACACCCAAAAATATTCACAAAAAATACATTTTATAGAGAATAACTATATTTTTACATACAGAAAACAATGAGAAATAAATATAAATGACTAATGAAATGGATAAATGAACATTTAACATCACTGAAAGCAAGCTAAGTACAGTACTGTACAGTACAGTATGTTAACATCTGGCCTTAGCCACCCCTGACAAGCTGCTGTGCCCAGCTCTCTTCGGAATCACATTGAATTCAGTCCATTAAAATACCTTTACATTATCTGCTCAATGCTTCAGAATGGCAGAAAATCTTAATGATATAGCTTCAGACGTACCCTGCAAGAGAAAGAACTGCCTCCCACATTCATGCAACATCTCCTGCTTACGTTGACAGCTTTTCTTCCCTGCTACCGGGACAAAATCTCAGTCAAAAGACGTTGAAAACCGAAGCAATGCATGAAAACCGGGACAAAATCTCAGTCAGAAAAGACGTTGAAAACCGAAGCGTATGAAAACCGGGGCAAATGAAAACCGAGGTTTGACTGTATTTCTAATATGGGTGTCCATTGTGAGATGTCTATCTAGAATAACTCCCAAATATCTTACTTCATTTTTTATTTTAATTTCTTGGTTTTGTAGCGTTATGTGTGTTGGGGGAGTGTAAGATTGATTTTTAGTAACTATTAGCACTTCAGTTTTTGAGTGGTTTATTTGTAGATTATGGGCATTTAGCCAGGATGTGATCTCATCGAAGCAATCTGACAGGAGTTTCGTTGGTAAGTTAGGGATCGTGAACGGGATGTACATCATGATATCTGCATATAGATGATAGAGTACACCAAATTTTTTGAAGATATTACAAACTGGTTTTATGTATATATTAAATAGTAAGGCTGATAGCGCTGATCCTTGTGGTAATCCTGTTTCAAGTTTGTATGAAGCCGAGGTTTGATTGCCTATTCTTACATTTTGGGTTCTGTTATTTAGATAGGAGGTGAACCATTTATGAACTGTGGCATTTATACCTAATTGTCTCAGGTTGTTAAGCATTAATGCATGGTGAACACTGTCAAAAGCGGCCGAGATATCAATAAATAATAGGATAAATGCCTGCTTGTGGTTGTCAATTCCTCTTAATAGGGCATCCATTAAAACTGTAAGAAGTGTTTCTACTCCATGTTTGGGCCGAAATCCATATTGTTGATCATCAAGAGGGTAGGATGAATCTAGATATTCCTGTGTCTGTAATTGTACCGTTTTTTCTATTACTTTTGCAAGGAACGGTATACTAGAGATGGGTCTGTATGATTTTGGGGAGGTTTTATCGAGTGTGCTGTTCTTAAGAATTGGTCTGATTTGAACATGTTTAAGTGTGGGTGGGAGGTAATCTTGGAGTAGAGAGAGATTAACAATGGGGAGTAAGAAGGATAGAAGGATTGGAAGTGTGTTTTTTATCCAGATTACTGGACAAGGATCAAGGTAAGAGGTAGTGGTGTTAAGGTTGAGAATGATATTTTTTAATGTTGTTTTGGACATAAGTTGAAATTCAGACCATTCATCCAGGAGATGAGGAGGAATATGAATAGCGTCAAGAGTCATAACTGGTAGTTTTGTTTTGTTTTGGTAGTAATTAGCTAAGGTTTGTGCTGATATGTCAGTAATTTCCTTGCTGGATGTTTGAGAGTTATTAGTCAGATTACTAACAATGGAGAATAGTTCTCTTGGTCTATTAAATGAGTTTGAAAGGATTGTTGCATAGTGATTTTTTCTTTGAACAGTCTAGGGTTTCCTTGTATTTTGTTAGATGGTTATAGTATAAGTCTTTGTGGATAGTGGATTTAGTTTTGCGCCATTTAAGCTCTAGTTTTCTTAGTTCTCTTTTCATTTGTTTTAATGTACTATTGAACCATGGAGTAAAGTTAGTTTTTGAGTAAGTTAGTTTTTTATTGATTTGATTAATCTTGGCTGCATTGTTTATGGTGGTATGCCAATTCTTGACCGCTTCATCTAAGTCTGTTGGAGATGAAGAAAGGTGAGGTATTGTTGAATCCAGAAATTCAGTTTCATTGAATTTCTTGAATTTTATTGTTTGGTCACTTCTTGTTTGTTTTATGGCACAGTTAGTATAATACATGATGTTTAATTTGATAAGGTGATGATCTGACCAGGGTATTTGGGTACATTCTAAAGAGTTTGAATTGAAAAGTTTGATAAGTGAGTAGGGTAGGAGGACAAGGTCAAGAGTGCCTCCTTTAGTGTGAGTTGGTATGTTTATTATTTGATGGAAGTCTAAGTCGGATATGGTTTCCAGAAAAAGGTTGGATTCAGTTATAGGGAGTGAGGGAAGGTTGAAATCTCCTAGCATAATTAGAGGGTTTTGTTCAGATGATGTGTTAAGGAGTTCAATCAGGGAATGCAAACTATCTGCATTTTGGTTAGGAGGTCTATATATTAAGCAGATTCTTAGTGGGCCAATTTTTATTATGAGAGTGTCAATGTTGTTGGAAGTGTTAGATTGTATCATCTTAGCTTTTAGATGTCTATTTGTCATAATTAGTACACCACCTCCTTTTTTGTTGGATCTGTGTGTGTAAGTAATATCATAGTTTGAGTTGTCAAGTTGATTTAGGAAGACAGTATCAGTATCAGAGAGCCATGTCTCTGTAATACATAATATATCTGGTTTAGAGTCGGATAGCAAGTCGTTGATTATTGGAAGTTTATTCTTCAATGAACGTGCGTTTATTAGGATGCACGATAATGATGTAGCATAATGGGGGTTGTTTATCTTGACTGCTTGTGATGAATTAGTCTGTTTTATTTGAATGAGTCTGTGGTAGTTGACTTTAGCTTGGTTACGAGGGTAATAGTGTTCAATATGGGGGTTATTTCGGTTAGGAGTGTATATTATAGGAATTGACATGTGGTTTTTACTGTTGAGGCTTAACATATCTCCATCACACCTCAATTCCCTCATCAGCCTATCCGAAAACACAAGAACCAGAAGAAACCACTCACAAAATACATATACAAAACCTACCCACATTCAAAATACCAATCACACCACCAACACTAGAGCCTATCTCCAGGAACAAGCAGGAATGAGTCTTCACATATGGGTACGTCGGTACCAACGGAGCCTGCACGGGAATGCTGCCCAGCTTTCAATCAGAAAGCTTTTGGCAGCATCTCTCGCGCCTGCGCAGTGACTTCCCGCCTTCTCCACAGCCTCTCTTCAGTTTTCGTTTTTCCGCGGAGCCGGCAAGACGTCCTCCTGTCACCGCAGAAACTTTTCTTCTTAATTGCTTTAATTATTTTAATTTTTTTGTTTTCTTGTGGTCGCGGCTGTTTCTCCCGCTACCACCGGTACCGCCGGTGGTTTTTAGGCTAAAGTCTGTAAAACTTTTCTTCAGTTTTTTTGCCTTAACTTCTTAGGCCTACTAGGCCTTTTTTCATTATGGAGCCTTCTTTTCCTAAGAAGTGCATCCGATGTGGAAACACCTGTTTCTTTTTAGACACCAATAGTTGGTGTCTCAACTGTGTGGGTCCTGACCCTTTTTCCCCTGACTTGTCAGGAGATAATTTGGTGAGAAACCTTCAGTATTTAGAGTTTCCCTCGATACCGTTTTTTCTTCGGCAGTGAGGGTACCCGGTTTCTCTACTTCACAGGATCAGGTAACCCAAAAACAGTCTGTTAAGACTAGTCAATGCTTGAGTGGTATGTCCCATGCCCAGCATGGTGACGGCTCCGGCCTTACCCTCAAGAATCCATTGGCATTACCCCTGCGGGAGTCTTCGGGCTCCAAAGCGTTAAAGGGGTGTCAGGATGTTCCTGGGGCTCACCCCTCACAGAACATGCCTGAGCCATGCGCGGGGGTGGTATCCGCTTCGAGCGGTACCGAGCCTCCGGCATCGGCACCGGTGTCGAGTACTCCACTCTTCACCAGGGATCGTCATCGGGCATCCTCGGTACCTTCGGGACCGATCGATACGCACCTCATTGACTTCCCTCAATCTCAGCCATGCTCCGGGATGGTACCGGCGTCGATCGGTTCCGATACCCTAGCATCGGCATCGGCATGGATGGGTGCTCATCGGGTATCCTCGGTACCGTCGGTATCGATCGATGTCACCCAGGCTGCCTTAGTGGTATCGGCATCGCCGATACTACCACCGGCGTCGGAACTGTCGAGACATGCATCGCTAGTCTCGCTCTCTTCGATGCCGAGTCTTGAGTCGATATCGAGTCTCGAGAACTGCGTACTGACGCGTCCCGGAACCGACTCCTGTCGTTTCCAAATAGGTAGTTCCGCAGATCCTAGCCATAACTCCCTCATGATCTCGGTACCACTACAGCAGTTTCCGATGACTACTTCACTTGCTAGTCCTTTATCAGTAGCAATGTTGATGCCTGTTCTTGCACCGATGCCTAGTTTGGAACCCATACCTGGCATTGGTGCAGTACCTTGTACGTCCTCTGATACTCAGGCTCTTTCTTTAGCCTTACCAGGAATAGTTCCCATAGGAGATCAGTCTTTTCAAGCTTTTCTCCTGGATATGGCAACCTTTCTTAATATTTCTATCCCTGGTTGTGATCCAACCCATGGCTCACCGGCACAAATGCAAAATATACAGTTTCCTTTACATCCTGCTCTGCAGTATCTCCTTCTCAGGGTATGGAAATCACCCTTACGACTTCCTCAAGTTTCTACAGACATTGAGGTTAGGTACCGAGTGCCACCCTCTCCAGGGTTCTAAAAACCTCAACTTTCTCATCGTTCCCTTGTAGTGGAATCAGCACTGAGGAAAGTTAAGAGCAAGAAGAAGCATTCTTCTTTTCCGCCAGGTCGTTCTTCAAGAACACTCGATGCTTTTGGCCATCAGGCTTTCCAAAACTCTATGCTGGCTTCCAGAGTTCTCTCATATATTTTTCACATGAGTCTAACACTCCAGGAAGTCACAGAGAAATTGTCTCTTTTGACCCCTTTTTTACCAGAGCCCAAGGCTACTGATTATTCCTTGCTCATTAATCACAGTCTGAATATATCCTGGTTCCTGTCTCATGCTTCTATAGACTCTTTTGAGTCCGTTAGCAGATCCTCTGCTATTGCCATTGCAGCACGTCGCAGAGCCTGGCTTGAGGCTTCAGACTTGAACAAACGGGCACAAACTATACTAGCTCATTCTCCTTGTACAGGGGAAAGTCTTTTCAATAAGGAGGCTTTACGTCAGGTTGCTCAATGCTCCACTGACTCTTCTTCCACTAGAAACCATTCTAAGCCACCTCCTTCTTCAAAGAGTAGGAAATGTCCTACCAAACCTTCTTTCCCTAAGAAAAGAAAGTTTCATTCATCTCCTGCCCATCATTCGGCTGTACCTAAACAAGGGACGCCTCAACCTAGTCTGCAGTCCTCCAGTTCTGGCCAGTCTCTGCATTCCCATCAACCATAGGGACCGGGAATTGTAACTTACACTTTCCTTCTACATCTTAGAAGTTTTTTCAGTGTACTACCCTGTTAAAAAAAAAAACAAAAAAATTATTTTGTTCAGGTACTACACACTTCTCCTCTTCTTACTCTCTAGAGGAGCAGTTGCAACTATCACCTGATAGTTCCTATCCCAACTGAACATTTTTTCCTTCAGTTGACTTACCCCATGGGTACGTCACCCTCCAACTACTTGGAACTACCATACGGAACTACTTCTCTGGCAAGCTCGTTCCCCAGACAAGAATAGAAGATATCCCCTCTTTTCTTGTCTGTTTTTCTTATTCAGCACAGGACAGTCTTTGCTGTTTCCGTCAGCAGCTCTGCCTGCAGGAGTTACAGTAATTGTATTACTGGGACTTTTTCCAAGTTCCAGTCCCTTGTTCAAAATTTTGTCTAGCCTCAGTAGTGATTCCAAGCTGTCTTGGATCCTCCTACTTGTTTAGACTTTCTCACATTATTCTAACCATCTCCTTTCCTAGGATATGGCAACATACCTGACTTTCAGTCAGTTTATCTCATACCTCTCCTGCACAATGCTCTCTGCAGTCTTCAGAGAAGCTTTCTACTATGGGGGCCTTGCTATAGAGCATTGACCTTGTCTCTGAAGTTCCTCTATTATTAGAGAAAAACTTATAAACCCTTCCTATACCTGAGAGGGTTCTCCGCACCCCCTCTAGATTGGGGTGTTAACACGAGATATCAGTTCTTCTGCGTGAAGATCCAAGGCATCCACCATGTCAGTGTTCTGTGGAACTCCCGCCTTGTTCCTTACAGATTCCTATCTTCATCTGTTCTCACGCGAACATCCCTCAATCCACGAAACTAGATTCTCTATACATATCCCAAGTGGGCTCACCCTCTTGTAGAACGCAGAATCTTTTTCTTTTCTATTCCCCATGTACAATTATGGGGCTGGGTGGTAGACATGTATCTCAATCTGTGTCTGGTATGTAGCATCTCCATATATGTCTACATACTTATATCATTACTCTGGTGGTGCTAAACCATGCCCCACAAATTTACATATATCTAGGTATATCATCTCTCTCTCTCTCTCTCTCTCTCTCTCGAGTATGATATATTTCACCATCCATATCCTAATATACAAATCTGGACATATGTATATTTATATATCTATATGAATATATACATATCTATTCCAGCCACATATATATATCTCCCCATATATATGTGTTTGATGGGGGGCTTCTTAAGGGTTGGTCAATCGTATTCACTATCACCCTTACTGTCTATACTACATGATTTACCTCTTAGAGGTTTTAGACAGTCTGTTGCCCTACGTCCCATACCAAATTATGATACAGGACATGTTAAGCACCAGCAACCACTTTGGTGCTAACATCTTCCATTTTTTCTTTATGTCCTTGAAGCATCCAGCTTCAATATTTTTCCTATCTCTCGCCAGCTAGGAAAAACGGTGTACATCTTTATCTTCGAGTACACAACTATTTTCCGTAGGAATAGGGGTTTTCCATTCCCCCTCTCCTGCCAGGACTGGACTAGTTCTTCAACTCCGTCAGTCTTCTTCCTTTAGTCCTCAATGTTCATGATGCCTAAAGGACTTTTCAGCTTTTCCCATAAAGCTTTCCATTGAAGACCAGACGTCTACTCCTACCCAGTTAACACCTGGATCATCTACTACCTCCAGGTCTGAACCTTCATCCTCACTCTGAGAGGTCACCTTGAAGATTCCACCACTGCTTATCCAGTAGACTCCATCATGCTTTCTACTTCCTACAATACAGTAGGTGAGCTGCATATTTTAAGTGTACATTAAATTTGTTTAATGCTACTTATCATATCTACCAAGGACTCCTGTACTCTGTAGAACCTTCTAGTCCTTGGCTATGCTGTTTCTTTCCTTGCAGCTCCTTTATTATCAACTCCTACCCTCCATCCCACATTGGATGCCGGGGATTCCTGGAGACAAAATGCACCCCTGATCCAGGCACTTGCATTTTTATGGGATCTCCCCCTGGCATCTGCAGCTAGGGAGTCCCCATATGTGAAGACTCATTCCTGCTTGTTCCTGGAGATAGCACAGTTACTTACCTGTAACAGGTGATCTCTGGGAACAGCAGGAATTAGTCTTCACAACCCTCCCACCTCCCCTAGGAGTTGCATCTTTTTTATTTTTTCCTTTTCTCTCCTCGCCTTTGTCTCAGCTCTGAAACTCAACTGAAGAGAGGCTGTGGAGAAGGCAGGAAGTCACTGCACAGGCGCGAGGGATGCTGCCAAAAGCTTTCTGATTGAAAGCTGGGCAGCATTCCCGTGCAGGCTCCGTCGGTACCGACGTACCCATATGTGAAGACTAATTCCTGCTGTTCCCAGAGATCACCTGTTACAGGTAAGTAACTGTGCTTTACATACATTGCTCCAGCACTCTGGAATGAGCTCCCAGACAATTTAAGAGCAATAAATGACTTATAGTCATTCTGAAAAGAGCTCAAAACCCATCTATTTATAGAATATTATGGTGCTTCCTCTGACATTCAACCACACTATTTAACCTAAATAGCTATTCCTTCTCCCCTATCTCCGTCAGCTCGTAGACAAGCGAGACCCATTGCCTTCCCATCACACACCCACGCCCCCTGGCATACCCAATTGTATATTGTTAATGTATTACAGTTATGTTGTAATGTAAACCGCCACTGATCTCTAGAAGAGGCGATATATAAAAGCTTTTTAAATAAATAAATGTGTGTGTGTGTCATAGGGGGTGACAGAGGAATGCATATGTGTGTGAGTTATGGGGGGGGGGGGGGATTGCTTGCACATGTGTCATGGACGTTTCCCATCCTTGCTCTTCAAATACCCTCCTTCCTATACTCTGTCTCCAGCCCTTCACCCAGCAGTGTACTCTTCGCTCCCAACTAACTTTGCATTCTCTCCTTCCCCTGCTTTTCACTTATTACTTGGCCTCTTAATTCTCAGTCCCTTCTCTAATCCTACCCCTCTCCAATGCTCTTCTCCTCTTCCCCCTCCCTGTCTAGCCCCACCCTTTAACCCTCCCTCCTTTAACCCTACCTCTGCTCTCTATGCTCCACCCCCTATCCAACCCTTCCCAGTTTGCAGGCAGCTGGGCCATAGCCCTTCTCTTCACAGTGGCAAGACCAGAAGCCGCCTGTTGGTATCTTCAGGCTGAAGCCCCGCTCTTCACACTAGCAGGACTCCGGGGTAGTCTTCTGGCATCTTTGGCCATAGCCCTGTTCTTCATGCTAGAGGACCTGGGTGGGCTTCACACTTGTATCTTCATGCCAGAACACTGTTCTTCATGCTGGTGGGATCCAGGGCCCTCCCGCCAGCAATTTCTGACCACACGCTCCCCTTTCCCCCCTTCATGCTGGTGGGATCCAGGGCCCTCCCGCCAGCAATTTCTGACCACACGCTCCCCTTTCCCCCCTTCATGCTGGCAGACTAGGGCTTCCACCAGCTCTTCCACTAGCTGCTTTTTACATGTGTAAACAGAGGTGCATACGGACAGAGAAAAACACCAAAACAAAAAAATTTAATCCTCCTCAATAAGCACTATTGCTTATGCCAAATGTGCCTAATAAATGGATCTTTGGAAAATTAAGGAAGCTTAAATTCTTACTTTGTATTGAATTTTCCAAAGACTCCATCTTTCTGTGCAGCAAAAGACTATCTTTAATACTGGAGACCCCAGCTGCCTTCAATGTAGAAAATTGAGAATCAACTTTATCTAATTTTTGTTGCAACTGGAGGAATCTGATATCCTACGTGGCCCCAACATTATGGAATTCCCTCCCTAACGACCTAAGAGCAACAAAGGACCTCCTGAAATTCCAAAAGGATTTAAAAACATACTTTTTCACGGAATATTTTGGTGACCCAAGCAACTGCACTATTTCACAAGGAACATAAAGAACGAGCAAATGCCATTCGTTAACCCAGACTCTTAAAATTATGGAGTATCCTTAGGGTAAATAACGTAAGCAGCCATGTTGTACAAAGTTATCTGTATATAGTTATGGAATGTTTTATGTATATAGTTACATTGTTCATTTTAAAACTTGTTATGATGTTCTATGTAAACCGCCCCTGATCTCAGGAAGGAGCGGTATATAAAACGTTGCTAAATAAATAACTATTCCTGAAACATTTTCATTGAGTGTTGAGAAAATTTTACAGTTTGTTCCACTACTCCTTTAAGTAAATTATTTGATGTAGCACCACCTTAAAAATATCTAACAAGGTAACATTTGAAGTAGGACTAACAGACTCCACCCAGAACAAAATCTTTATCAGGAAACTGAATGGGAACGGGCATTAGATTTGAATGGGAATCTTTGCACTGAGGTCACCATGGGAGGGGAGAATTCCACATCTTGGGTACCCATTAAGGGGAAAACAAGGCTGTCGGTCTCCTGATCCATCTGGAGGATGAGAAGGAGGCAACACCTCTGATTCCAGAGAAGAAAGGCCAGGAGATTTAATATTAGTCTTCAGATTTGCAGAGGTCCTCTTATGCAAAAGATTTTCCATTGGCCCTAATACCAAGTTCTCCAGGAACAAGCAGGAAGTCAGTCCTCACATATGGGTGACGTCAGCACTGACTGAGCCCGCGTGGAGCATTTCCCCAGCTTTCAAAGAAAGCCTTTGGAAATGCCACCACGCTTGCCTGGTCCCCTTCTTGCCCAAGGGTGCCATCTTACTCGGTCTCCCTTTTTCCGTGGAGCCCTTTGGGTGTGCATCTTGTCCCTGGAAAGTTTCTCTAGTCAACCATTTTTTTGCTTTCCGGTCTCTTCCCACCTCTCGAGAACCTCTGCTTCAGCCCTGTTCTAGGGGTTTTTCCTTTTTTCCTTTGTGTTTCACTGTGCTTTGCGCTCTTTTTAACCACTAGCTGCATCGAGGGTCTTCGACCTCACAGGGGTGGTCCCTTTTCCCTCAATGGCCACAGGTTTAAGAAATGTGATAGGTGTTCAAAAAACATGGTGCTCACGGACACCCATGACGCGGAGCTATGTTCCCTCTGTAAGGATGTCCTCCAAGGCCATCCAGAGTCGTAAACAGAAGCTGGATGATCTCTTCCATAAGGCAGGCCCGGTATCCTCAGTAGCCTCCTGCTGTTCAGTCCCACAATCCCTGGAGTCTCCTAAGGCTCCTCTCCGGGCCCAGCGCCACTCTGACCAGGGGTTGTCTGAACACGAGCGGAAGAAGAAGGCCGTGTGGACTCTGTCGGGGGCGCCAGACAAGTATGAGAGGTCATGCGCCCGGTCTCTCAGCCCCCCTCAGCAAACTTTGGAGCCGGAGAGGGAGCAGCCCAGTAAGGTATCTTGAAATGATATGGAGGTCTCCAGTGAAGGCGCCCGGTCTCCCGAGGGGTTGTCCCGATGAGGACCCACTCCAGAGTGGGAGGCCCGAATGCTGGCTTTGGAGCGCAGTGTTTGTGTTCTTCAATGCCCAGCAGGTGTTGGTCCCTGGCCCTGCCGGCACGTGCCTCGAGACTGCAGGGACCTCAACCTCCAGGACTCCCTGGGCTGCCGCAGTGACCCCCAAGAGCCAGAAGGCTCGTGAGGATCCTCAGTGAGGGTCTCTATCTTTGTCCTGGTCCTCGTGCGCGGGCAGGCTTTGGCCTCGGGAGCCCAGCGCAGGTCACCGACCCATCTCGAGCCGCCTGACCTTGAGTCCTCCATGTACTGCTCATAGTGGGACTCCGACGGGGAAACCTCCCCAGAGACTCGGTCCCACCGAGACCTCCCCTCTTATCCCTCTCCACTGACCCAGAGGCGGCAGCCACCTTCCGAGGATACCTTTCATGACATGGCGCGGGTCCTAGAGTGGGAGGAGGAGCCCCATGCGGAGGAGCTTGATATTCTTCAATATGAAGCACCTCTGAAGGAAGCGCTCTCGATACTGGTTCTTCCCATTCTGAACCGACGACTCCTCTGCATGTGGGAGACCCCGGCCTCTGTCCCTATTGTGAGCATGCACTTGGACGCTATGTATAGGGTTCAGCGGGGCTTGGGATTTCAGAAAGCCCAGCTTCCTCACACCTTGGTGGTGGTTGAATCAGCCATGCGGAAGCTAAAGAGCCCGAAGACTCATTCTTTGGTCTCCCCGGGTAGAGATTCTTGTACCGTTGATGCCCTGGAGTGGAGGAGTAGCCTAACGGTTAGAGCTTGGGAATCAAGAGACCAGGGTTTGATTCCCACTAGCACTCCTTGTGGCCTTGGGCAAGTCATTTAATCCTCCATTGCTTCAGAAAAATCCAAGTTATCAATGCCCCTGTTTAATGTACATTACCAAGTTTAAGTTATAATGTAAACCTCTTTGATTGAAATGATAAAGCGATATAAAAAACCTGTTAAGCCTTTATTTATTTATTTATCAGGACTCCATGCTGTCATGTCGCATCCAAGTTTACCAATTAAACATTGGGATGTTACTCTGTGACCTCGCTAGATAGCTTGGAGGCTTTGCGGTGGGCCTTGATGGCAACCATCTCTTGACATTTTCATGCCTCTCGAAGTCCATAGGAGGAAGCTCGAAGCACCTCTCGCGAGCAGCGTATGAAGGATTAGAGTCTTTTTGCATGGGTGGCGGCAGCTGGCATTGGAGCCCGCTGGCAGGCTTGGTTCTAGTCCTTGGACCTGGAGCAGTGGGTATGGGAGAAGCTGCTGGATGTCCCTTGCTTCGGGGAGCAATTATTCAGCAAGCCCATGGAGGATAAGGCAGCGGAGATTGAAACGGAGTACGTGACTCGTACTTGCCTCCCCCCAGAAAACTTCCTCCCTCCCCAGGAAGAAACAGAGCAAGAAGCCTCCCTTCCACCGGAAGGGGCTCCCTTACAGGGGCTACCAGTCCTACCTGCCGGCAACGACCCCCCCCCCCCCCCCCCCCCCCCCCGTTCAAGGTGGTCAGGGTAAGAGCACAGCCCACGGCCCTCATAAGTCGGGGTTTTGATGCTGACAGATCGGCTGTCTGTCAGGGGTCGTCTGTTCGACTTCTCCCACAGGTGGGAGTCCATCTCCACTGATGCCTGGGTCCTCCAGGTCATTCGGGAGGGCTATCTTCTCCATCTGGACCAGCTCCCTCCTCCGTAGTTCCCCAGGGAGCCAAGGTGGTTTCCCCAGCAGCAGGTCCTCCTGAATCAGGAGTTCGCAGGCCTCCTCGAGGACGGGGCGGTAGAACCAGCCCCACCACACCTCAGAAGATGGGGGTTTTACTCCCAATACTTATTTGTCCCAAAGAGAACAGGGGGCCTTTGGCCCATCTTTGACCTGCGGATCCTAAACAAGTTCCTGGTGTGGGAGAAGTTCAAGATGCTCTTTCTTGGAACGTTATTGCCCTACCTCCAGCAGGGCAATTAGCTATGCTCCTTGGACTTAAAGGATGCTTACGCTCACATCCTCGTCCATCCCAAGCACACAAAGTACCTCTGCTTTATGGTTCAGGGAAACCATGACCAGTACAGGGTGCTTCCCTTCAGGCTCGCGTCCGCCCCATGAATCTTCACAAAATGCCTGGCCGTGGCTGCAGGGCACCTTTGTCTGTCCCTATCTAGATGACTGGCTTGTAACAGGGGGCACGGCCTCCGAAGTCTGGCAGGCCATGGACCGTACCATTCACCACTTGGAGCATCAGGAGTTTGTGATCAATTACCCAAAGTCCCACCTCACTCCAGTTCAGTCCCTGGAGTTTATCGGGGCTTACTTGGACACCCTGCGGGACATGGCTTTCCTCCCTCGGACAGGACAGACCAGCTCGTGTCCCTGCCGTCCGAGGTGTGGTGATTCGGTGCCATCTTGGCCCGGATGATGCTTTGCCTTCTCGGTCACATGGCCTCCATGGTCCATGACATACCCAGTGCCCGCCTCAACATGTGGGCGGTGCAGTGGAGCCTCTGAGCGCAGTGGGCACAATCAACTGGCCACCTCTGAGACCCCATCTCTGTCACGCCCGGTGAGGCAGTGTCTCGCGCATGGTGGCTGGAGGTTCGGAACCTGCTTCGAGGCATGCCCTTCCAAGCTTTGACGCATCAGGTGGTCTTGACTACGGATGCCTCCCTGGTGGGCTGGGGAGCCCACTGTGAAGGGCGGCACACTCGGGACCTGGTCCCTCGAGGAGTCCCAGCAGCAGATCAACCTGCTGGAGCTCCTGGACATCCGCCTTGCACTCGAGGCTTTCAAGAACTGCCTACAGCACCAAGCGGTACTTGTCCAGACAGACAACCAGGTCACAATGTTCTATGTGAACAAACAAGGAAGGACGTACAGCCTGTTCTGAGGCAGTGGCCCTATGTTCCTTCGCCACAAGCCAGAGCATGACCATCTGAGCCACCTATCTCCCGGGCCAGGACAATGTATTGGTGGACTGGCTTAGCAGAGTCCTCCAGCCGCACAAGTGGCGTCTGTGTCCTCAGATGGCGAAATGGCTCTTCCAGCATTGAGGGACTCCAGTCCTGGACCTCTTCGCCAGCCCTGCGAATTCACAGCTCCCTTGGTTCTGCAGTCCCCTCCCACACCTGGACAGGATAGCCCCGGACGCCTTCCTCCTTTTGTGGGCAACGGGCCTGCTTCCCCCCCCCCCATGCCCCTCATTGTCCGGGCCCTTCTCAAGGTCCGGCGGGACAAGGCCTCGATGATCCTCATGGCCCAGGTAGCCGTGGTTTCCTCTGCTTCTCCGCCCCTTCGACAAAATCCCTTGTCCTTCTCGGGAACTCATCGGTGCTGCTGACACAGAAGGGGGGGTCTGCTGCTCCACCCCAACTTGAGGTTTCTATCCCTCACAGCATGGCGGTTGAGCGGGTCGCTCTAGCCTCCTACCATCTCCCCATGGAGATGTAGAATATTCTTTTGGCCTCATGAAAGGACTCGACAAAGGCCGCCGGTTCTTGGTGTGGTGCTCAGGACCCATTTTCCTGCCCTTCCAGCTTGATCTTGCAGTACTTATAACACCTCTCACGGGCTGGACCAAAGTCTAACTCTGTCAGGGTTCACCTGAGTGCCATCTCAGCAAACCACACACCCCAACAAGGGTAAACCCCTCTCGGAGCAATCGCTTATTTCCCGCTTCATGCGGGGCCTGTTCTATCCAAGCCCCCCACCCACTCTCCCTGGAGGAATGGGTCCTCAATGTGGTTCTCACGCAGCTGATCAAGCCGCCCTTTGAGCCCATGGCTACTCAGTGTGGCAGCTGTCATGGAAGGTGACCTGCCTGGTGGCTCTCACTTCTGCCTGGAGAGTCAGCGAGCTCCAGGCACTGAGTGAGGCACCATACACGAGGTTCTATCTGAACAGGGTGGTTCTGCGCACGCACCCCAAGTTCCTTCCGAAGGTCAATTCAGACTTCCTCCTCAACCAGGAGATTTTCTGCCTATTTTCTTTCTGAAGCCCCACTCTGACCGGGCGTCGGCGAGTCTCAGTACCCTGGATTGTAAGAGGGCTCTTTCCTTCTACCTGCAGTGGACTCGGGACAACCACAGATCCAGGTAGCTCTTCGTCTCCTATGATGCCAGCCGCCTGGGACTGGGGGTCACCAAGCATATCTTGTCCATCTGGGTGGCGGACTAAATCGCCTTTGCCCAGGCACAGGCCGGGCTTACCCTGGACTCCTGAGTTACAGCTCATAATGTCCTAGTGATGGCAATGTCTGTCGCTAGTCTGCGCTCAGTGCCTCTGTCAGACATCTGCCCGGCTGCTACATGGTGCTCCTCTCACACTTTTGTGGCGCAGTACTGCCTGGAGAGGGAGTCCTGTTGGGATAGTGCCTTCGGCCAGGCCATACTCCGTAATCTGTTCGGGGTTTAAGCAACTCCTGCCCTCCGACCCTTCTTGCTCTGGCTACCCGGAGCGTGGCCATCTATGGACCCGGGGTCCTCGGGCTGCCTTCGGCCTTCACTGGCGACTGCTCACGGCTCTACCGTGCTTTTTCCTACATGTTCTCTGTAGCCTATAGCTGCAGAGTCCCATACGTGAGGACTGACTTCCTACTTGTTCCTGGAGAAAGTGTAATTACTTACCTTTAATAGGTGTTCTCCAGGCACAGTAGGAATCAGTCCTCACAACCCTCCCTCCTCCCCTTGGAGTTGCTGTCCTTTTTTTTTTGCCATTTCTTGAAGGGGCTATAGCTATGGCACCTGACTGAGTAAGATGACACTCTTGGGCGGAAAGGGGACCACACATGCATGGTGGCATTCCCAAAAGCTTTCTTTGAAAGTTGGGGAAATGCTCCTTGTGGGCTCTGTTGGTGCCAATGTCACCTATATATGAGGACTGATTCCTGCTGTCCCTGGAGAACACCTGTTAAAGGTGAATAACTAAGCTTTCAGAGTAGAAGACTGTTTGTCCTTATCCCTTCCATTTCCTTGGACCCTGGGACATCCCGCCAAGTCCCCAGGGCCCTAAGTACCCCTAATTGGCACCAAAGGGGCAAACCACTTTGGTCACTTGCCCGTTCGATCATGCGGCCATGATGCAGCTATGCTGGCTCTTAAAGTTCGTGAGTGCCTTTATATGATTTATTTGTTTATTTACAGTTCTTCTATACCGCGCTTTTCGTATCAGTGCTGTTTACAAATAACGGAAAAAATTGCCACAGACAAAACGGCCATAGGCTTACATTATAACAGGATAGATAACCTGGGAAAGAACCGGGGAACTTTGTACAGTTGCAGTATATAAACTATATACAAGTATCACCGTAGTATTGGGAGATTGTCTGAGAGATGGAACTACTCTCCTGGTGCCAATCTCCTGGGGCACTCCTGTTCACTGATATGCCTCCACTAGGCTGCTGCTTAGCACGCCTTCCCACGATGTCAGCCTGGTAATACCTCCTCTCTTCTCCTTGAGATTTTTAAATTGATCTTTTTGAAAGGCATCACGTTGAGCTGAAGTATTGTGACCCTGTGACAGTTGTAATTCATATTAGCTTCCCAGTTGTGCCCAGCCCAGTGGTTACTGTGTTCTTTTTTCTCCTTTTCTCACAGTATGGATGGAGCAGATCTTTGTTTTGAAATAGTGAAGAGAGCAGATGCTGGTTTTGTGTACAGTGAAGCTGTTGCCAGGTACGTAGTACTTAACAATTCAGAGAATAAAGAAGCAATATGTCTTGAAATTTGCAGCTTATAAGGTTAAGGAAAAAAACCTGACTGGCTAGGGGAGGCCCCAGGACAGGATTGGGAACCCCTGATCTTACATACTGCTTTAGAGCACTATAGCAAAGGTGTCCAAGATTTTTAAATGGTGGGTCACATGGTCAGAAATCTATGTGTATGTGGCCACATGAATATATTAGTATGCTGTACCATGTTTTAAGCTTATCAAAATAGGAGGATCTGAAATATTAATGTCAGCCACCAAATAGTTCTGTAATGCTTCAAAATCATGTGGGCTACTTAATTGAGATATTGAGAATTTTTTTTTAAATAAATGTGCTGTATTCTATGGTCATGCAGACCGCATTTGGCCCATATATCCCAGGTTGCATGCCCCTGCACTACGGAATAGCACAATAGCTGTAACTGTTTTCCAAAGAGGACCCAGTTATGAGTTATTACAAAATCTGAACTGTAATAAACAATAATAATTTTTAGCACAATAACAGACACCTTCAGTGAAACCAGTTTATTTATTATTTAATCTTGCAAGATTGGTGGCCACAATTTGTTATCCGTGAGCACAATTTGTCATATAAACAGTTCCATATTTATTACATTCATTTCTCCTACAAATTCCTCCCCTATTACTCTGTTGGTGCAGGTACTTCTAATCTCCTACCTATTAGTGATCTTTATTCAGGTCATGTGAATCTCTGCCTCGGTTTACTTCTCCTAACTCCTGCCCCTTTTACCCCTCTTCCCTTTTTTTACCTTATTCCTTTTATGGTTATATTACCGGTCTCATGAGTTCTCAGAAATCCTCCCTCCCTTAGTGCCCATGTTCTTAATTTTCATGTTTTGGAAGTTTCTTTCTTCCCTTTCTCCAGGAACAAGCAGGAATGAGTCTTCACACGTGGGAGACGTCGCCGACGGAGCCCGCACGGGAATGCTCCCCAGCATCCAATCAGAAAGCCTTTGGGAGCATCTCCCGCACCTGCGCGGTGGCTTCCCGCCCTTCCTACTGCCTCTCCCCAGTTTTTTGTTTTCCGCGGAGCAGGCAGGACGTCCCTCCTGCCACTGCAGAAATTTTTTCCCTTTGTTCTTGTTTCTGTAGTCGCGGCTTTTTCCCGCCGACGGTGGCACCTCCGTGCCCCTTTCTTTATTTTCTTCTCAATTAATTTTCATTTAAATTTCATTTATTTTTGGTCGCCTGGAGGGACCCTCCCCTCTGGGCGCCGAGGCCTACCGGGCTTACAGCATGGAGCCGCCTTCTCCCCGGAAGTGCCCTCACTGCGGGGACCTAATTTTCCAATTGGACTCCAATGCCTGGTGCCTCTCCTGTTTGGGGCCTGACCCTTCTTTCCCGGATCCCCCGGGCTACAGTGTCGGGAGAAGACCCTCCCTTTTTCGGATAACCCTCGACGACGTCTTCGCGCCCAACGCGCGGTCGTCGGGTTGTTCTTCTCTCCAGGATCAGGTATCCACACAACAGTCTGTTAAGACTAGCCGAGTCTTGAGGGGCGAGTCTCATGCGCGGCATGGCGACAGCTCCAGCCGACCCCTCAAGTCCCCCTTGGCTAATATACCCTGGCGGGAGTCCTCGGGCTCCAAAGCATTTACGGGGTTTCGGGATGTTCTTGAGGTTCGCTCCTCACAGAACATTCCCGAGCCATGCCCGAGGGAGGTACCCGCTTCGAGTGGTGCCGATTCCCCGGCATCGGCATCGAGTGTTCCACTCTTTGCCAGGGATCGTCAGCTGGTGTCCTCGGCGCCTCCGGGGCCGATCGACTCGACCGGGTCTGACCTCCCTACATCCCAGCCATGCTCGGGTGTGGTATCTGCTCCGGGCGGTACTGAGACCCCGGCATCGGCGTCGGTGTCGAGCGTTCCGCTCCTCACCGAGGATCGTCGGCTGCTGTCCTCGGCGCCTCCGGGGCCGATCGACTCGGTCCAGCCTGGCGTTCCTCCATCACTGCCATGCGCGGGGGTGGTACCCGCTACGAGCGGTACCGACCCCTCGACGTCAGCGTCGGTGTCGAGCGTTCTGCTCCTCACCGGGGATTGGCGGCTGCGGTCCTCGGCGCCTCCGGGGCCGACCGACTTGCGCCGGTATGGCGTCCCTACGGGGGTAGTATCCGCTTTGGGCGGTGCCGACCCGTGGGCGTCGAGTAACCCGCTCCCCACCGGGGATCGCCAGCCGCTGCCCTCGGCACCTCTGGGGCCGATCGGCTCGACACAGCCTGGCCCTGCGTTCCGGCCATGCGCGGAGGCGGTACCCGCTTTGAGCGCGCCGGCGTCGATGGTTCCACCCCTCGCCGGGGATGATCTCCTGGCCTCACTCCCCTCGGAGCCGCTCGCTTCGACCCGAGCTGGGTTGCCGGTATCCCAGCCCTGCGCAAGGGTGGTACCGGTTTTGAGCGGCGCCACTCTGCCAGCGACGGCAGGGGCGTCGAGCTCAAGGGACCGCCATCAACCTTCCCCGGGGACCTCGGGTGTGTTGACCAGCACACGGGCGACCCCACGGCATCGACGCGGCCGTCGAGAGCCCCGCCCTTTCCTAGAAAAGGGGCCTCGGGGTCTTTGGTCGCCTCGATCCCACCGCAGGGGCTTGGCACTTCCCCCCCCCCCCCCGCAGGGACTTGTCAGGTGACCTGGGTCCCCTCGGGGACGGGCCGTATGCCCCGGCAGGCTTTCCCTCTGGGTAGGACGAGTTCAAGAGGGGGCCCGGCATCGGGCAGCGCCCGCCGATCGACATCGGCGTCAGATGACCCCCTCTCCACCGAGCTCCGTCCTCGGGGGCCCTTGATGCTCGCGGCACCGGTCGGCGCGGTTCCAATCCACGCTCCGGGATCTCCACCACCGGCGCGGTTGCTCCCGCTGGGGTCCTCAAGGAGGGAGTCGATCTCCTCGCTCGGTTCGATGCCCAGCCTGGAGTCGTTGTCCAGCCTTGAAAGCCTGGCCACTGCACATCTCGGGATCGGCCCCTGTCCCCTCCCGCAACGCAGAGCAGAGACCGCTGGCCCCTGCCCTCCGGCGGCCGTGGATTCGCTCCAGTCACGGGGGGAAGCGCCGCCCCAGGGTTCGGGGCCGAGGCCGATTCCTGCGGCGCCGTCGGTGCCATCGACCCCTTCGATGCCTAGCTTGGAATCAATTCCAGGAGCCGCCATGTTGACTGCCCCGATCCGGGTCGGTTGGTCCCCTCCTCTGCCCAGCGGGCATCGGCCCGAGCGGCCTCTTAGTGGCCTGGCGGCCTCTCCCGCCATAACTCCTCCAGCAGAGCTGCCTTTTCAGGATTTCCTCCTTGACATGGTGGACTTGCTGGCCATCCCTATCCCGGACCCTGCAGAGCAGGCAGCCGTGATGCTTCCTCTGCATCCCTTCCTGCAGGATCTCCTGCTGGGGGCTTGGCGGTCGCCTTTGAGGGTTCCAGCGCCGTCGACTGTGATGCAGGCTCTGTACCGGGTGCCTCCGTCCCCGGGGTTTCAGCAGCACCAGCTTCCACATCGGTCCATTGTGGCGGAATCGGCGCTGAGGAAGGCCGGAAGCAAGGAGAAACATGCTTCTCGCCCTCCAGGCCGCGCCTCGAAGATGCTAGATACTCTAGGACGTCAAGCCTTCCAAACGTCTATGCTGGCGGCCAGAATTATTTCATATATATTTTATATGAGTCTGTCGCTTCGGGAGGTCACTGAGAGGTTATCTCGGTTATCCCCCTTCGTTTCTGCAACCAAGGCCTTTGAATATTCCCTGCTTCTTCATCACTGCAGGAATATCTCCGGATTCCTTTCTCGTGCTTCTCTGGACTCCTTCCGGTCGGTCAGCAGAGCCTCTGCTGTTGCCATTAGAGCACGCCGTACAGCATGGTTGCAGGCGTCCGAGTTGTGTAGACGGGCATAGCACAACCTGGGTAATTCTCCCTGCGACGGAGATCACCTCTTCAATAGCGAAGCCTTACGTCAGGTCGCACAGTGCTTCGCTACCCTTCCCAGAGTTAGCAGCCAGCCTAGGGCCCGGCCCCCCCCCCCCGGCGGTGGTAAACACCTCTCCAGACCCCCCTTCCCTAGGAAGAGGAAATGTCAGCCCTCCGCCCACCCTCCAGGCGCGCCCAAGCAAGGGACCTCTCACCCCGGGTTGATGTCCCCGGGCCCGCGCCAGAACTCTCATACTAAGCATTTTTTTTTGAATATTTTATTTATTAACCATCATAAACATAACATCCAGTAAAAGTACAGACAATAAGCCACAGCAGAGTGGAGTCTTATCTCCGCTGAGGGCATGCAGTATACAGTTATGTCGAAATCCACGTACAATACACAATTGTATCTGTCCATGGTTAAACAGTTTTCCCCCAGTTTTCATAAAACCCCAACCTCCCTTCCCCATCCCCTCCCCCACCCCCAACCCCCGCCCCCCATCATCGCATCCCGAGCTCCACTTCAAACCCAGTACCCCTTCTAATAGTTCGCTGTCCCCTCCTCTCCCCCAATCTCCCGGCTTTTAGTAGCCCACATTTACCACTTCACTCCGGCAGCGGGGGCCTAAACTCTGTATATATGGGTCCCAGATTAACATAAAGGTGGCCCATCGCTTCACTGAGCCCCGAGCCCTCCATCGCTCCATCAGCATCAGTTGATGAAAGCTATTGCGCCACTCCAGGAACGTAGGGGGGTCACCATCTCTCCACTTATGTAGTATCGGGCCCTTCCCCACCAAACATGCTTTCCGTACCAGTAATCTTTCCCATCTCCCTGTGGGTAGAGTTTGATGTAGTTGGTCAAGCGTGACCAGGGATCCGGTCCAGGGGAACCTTTGCTGCAATAATCTCGTAATGTATCTGCGAATATGGGACCAGTATTAATTTATTTATTTAACTGCATTTATATACCGCTTTTCACCGGGTCAAAGCGGTGTAACATATAACATGGGGGGGATAGTATTTTATAGGGTGGGGCCATCACCAGGGACAACAATTAGTGATTTTGGGTGGACATAGACATGTACATTTCTGCTGGGTCTAGGTATTAGATCGTGTGGGTAGGGTGGAAGTTCTGATCAAAGGTGCTCACGGAATAGGATTGTTTTCAGCTGTTTCTTGAATGATGTGATGTCATCGTTGTTTCTAATGTGGTTTGGTAGAGAGTTCCAGAGGGATGGGGCATAGAGTTCGAAGGCTCTGTTGCAGGTCCGTTGTGTGGATTTGGTTCTTTTGTGGGGGACGACAATGGAGTTATTGGAGGATTGTCTGGTTGATCTGTTGTGAGATGGGCGAGGCAGAAGGTGGTGGAGTGAGGTGTTCCGCGTTTGGTGGATAGTCTTGTGGATGAGTAGGATCGCTTTGTATTTTACTCTTGCTGGAATTGGCAGGAAGTGGAGGTCTCTTAGGATCGGGGTGATGTGATCCCGTTTTTTCGCATTCTGAATAATCCTTGCTGTGGTATTTAAGGCAGTTCGGAGGGGGATGGTGTGTGAGGCGGGTAATCCATGGTAGATTATGTTGCAGAAATCCAGATGAGGTAGAGTTACCGCTTGCATTACTGTCCTGAAGTCGTGGGGTTCCAGAAGGGATCGGAGACATTGCACAGTTTTGGCTTTGTAGAATATTGTTCCAGCGGTTTTGCTGATTTGTTATTTAAAGGTGAGTAGGGGAGGATGCGCCTGCACTGCCACCACATATGGGTTAAGGTGGCCAAGGGCTGAGAACACCTAGGGCAAGACCCATCTTGTGTGATATGACTCCGCAACGCTCGTCTCGGCGAGAAATGCACCCGAGTCAGGGCCTTATATTGTATTTCCCTCCATCGCGCTCCCTCTACCAACTCCACTATCCGCCCCACCGCCTTGCATATCGTGCCTGGCAGTACCTCCCGCCCCAGTTCACTACCCCAAGCCGTCTCAACTCTCCCATAGTCCGGCCGAACCCCAAAGCATTCTAGCCGAGTCTTCAGCCCAGCTATCGTCGGAGGTGCATCCCCCCCCAGGTCGAACAATTCGATAATCTGCGCCGACCTGTCCACCCCTAATTCCTCCCTAGGCAACGTAGCAACATAGTGAGAAAGCTGGAGATATGCGTAAGATTGTGTAGGGGGCAGCCGATATTCCTCTTGTAATTCCAAAAACGACTTGCATTTGCCCGAGAGGTCGACGACATGTCCTATATGTCGCATTCCCTGTCTATGCCAGATCTGGAACGCTCTAGAATCAGAACCGGGCAAAAAGTGTACATTGCCACATATGGGAAGCCAGCTGGACACCTGCCAATTGCGTTGCCAGAAGCTATTTATTTGTCGCCATGTACGTCTCAGCGCAGTTAGCATAATATTACGCGTGAGGCGCTCTGGCAGTCGGGTACTGTCCACATGTAGAGCCCCCACCAGGGAGAAAGGCGCCACGAAGGCTGCCTCCAAGTCCCTTGGTGTGTATACATCCGTTCCCCCCAAACAATCCCCAACATGCCGCGCTTGGCATGCCAGGGCGTAGAGTCGTATATCCGGAAGCCCAAGGCCTCCGCTACGCCATTTACCAATCATGCGCGACATTGGGATCCGCGCTCTGGCCCCCTTCCACAGAAACCCTTGAATCTCCCGTTCCATTCGAAGCAGATCCCGTCGCAGTAGCCACACCGGCAAAGTTTGTAGCCAATACAGGATACGAGGTAAAATCACCATTTTAACTGCTGCGATCCTTCCCAACAGTGATAGTGGTAGCGGGTTCCAGGCTCGCAGTTGACACCGCATCCCAGATAGGACATTTTCAAAATTATAGTGATAGAGTTCTTGCGGTAACCTCGTCAAGACAATACCCAAGTATTTAACCCTATGATCTGACCATTTCAGGGGAAAAGTCTCCCCCCAACTATCCCGCAACCGCCCCAAGACATCCAGGGCTATTGATTTAGCCGCGTTGATCCTAAGCCCGGCAAAACTACCGAACTGCCGGAACTCGTCCATCAAATGCGGAAGAGATTCTCGTGGGGCCTGTAAATGCACCAGCAGGTCGTCGGCAAAGGCCGACATCTTGAATCCCTGGTTACCCACCTCAATTCCCCGTATCTGCCTGTCTTGTTCAATACGCCGTATGAGTGGGTCTAAAGACAAAACAAATAATAAGGGGGATAGTGGACAGCCTTGCCTCGTGCCCCTATGTAACGGGAAAGGGGCTGATAAGACCCCATTACAAAGCACTCTGGCTGTCGGAGTATCATATAAACTCTTCACCATGGCACAAAAAGCCTGTCCAAACCCATATAACTGCAACAGATACTCCAAATACTTCCAATCGACTCTATCAAATGCCTTTTCTGCATCGAAACTCACCAGGAGGGACTGCATCTGGTGACCGTGCACCCACTCTAAAGATGTTAGTATGCGTCGGATATTTCGGACTGCATACCGGCCCCGTACAAATCCCACCTGTGATTCGTGTACAACGTCACTCAATAATCCCGCCAGGCGCTTTGCCAAGACTTTCGCCAACAGCTTCGCGTCGAAATTTAACAGAGAGATCGGTCTATAGGAGGCCGCTTGCAGCGGGTCCTTATCTGGCTTAGGTATTAGCGTAATATAGGCCTGATTCTCTCCCCATCTTCTACTGCCTCTCTCTATTCGCTGACGGTAGGTGTCCACTAACAGGGGGCTCAACCAGTCGGACAAGAGTTTGTAAAACTCAGCTCCATAGCCGTCTGGGCCCGGGGCCTTATAACAGCTGGCTCGTGTAATCACGGACTGTACCTCCTGTAGGGTTATCGGTTGCCCCAACTGATCCCGTTGGGTGTCTGTCACCTTTGGGAGTTTCAATCCTTGTAAATAGTCCTCCATATTGGAGGGGTTGTGCTCCTCTGCGGAGTACAGCTTCTGGAAGAAGCCTTTAAATAAAGCACTAATCACCTCCCGATTTTGTTGGAGTTTCCCTCGCTCATCTCGGAGGGCAGCCACCCCCTCCCCCCTCTCGGACCCTTTAAGCAGCGGCCCAATAACTTCCCCGGTTTATCGCCAAAACAATACAATCTAAATTTATAATATTGCATAGATTTCTTAGCTCTCTGGTGAAGCAATTCGTTTAATGCTACCTGAAGTTCCCATAGCCGTTTCCTGTTAGACACTGTAGGTGTATGACCACTAAGCACTCTCGCTCGAGACACTTGTTGCTCCAGCCGAACAATTTGTTCTGCCAACAGTCGTCGCTGCCGAGCCACATACCCGATTATATCTCCTCTCAGCACCACCTTGGCGGTTTCCCACACCAGTTCCGGATCTTCTCTGTGTGCCCCGTGATTAAGCTCAAAGTCACGCCAACGCTGACCCAGAAATTGCCGGAACTGATTATCCTTGTAGAGCTCAATTGGGAATCGCCATACCCGAGATGCGCCAGTTCCACCCCCCCATTGCACCTCAATCCAAGCCATTGCGTGGTCGGAAATCTCTAAAGGGCCTATCTGTGCGTCTTCCACTTGCGCAAAAGTGGTTGTGGAAAGCAGAAGATAATCTATTCTCGCACTAGTCCCAGGCACCCGCGAAACGTGAGTATACTCTCTCCCGGAGGGGTGTAAGAGTCTCCAGGGATCTATCAAGCCTAGTCGCACCCGAAAACGTTGCAATACTTGTGAGCCAAGCACTCTATCTCGCGTCCCTCGGCCGCTGGAGGTGTCTAAACCCACATCTAACACCCCGTTGAGGTCCCCTCCCAGTAGCAGAGGCACATCGGGCAGCTGTTCCACTTTAGCAGCTATGCGATCAAAAAACTCCCGATCCAACAAATTGGGACCATAGACATCTCCCAATATTATCTCCCGATCTTCCAGTAGGCCCTTTAGTAGCAGAAATTTCCCATTGGGGTCCACCACCTGACTTTACATCGTGAAGCGCACCCGTCTATGAATTAAAATGGCCACCCCCCCCTTCTTCCCCAGTGCAGGCGCCCCCCACACCTGACCAACCCAATCCCGACATAGTTTAGCATGTTCTTCAGCTGTTTGGTGTGTTTCCTGGAGCAGCGCAATATCACAACGTTGCCTAGCCAATGCCTTTAATATTTTATATCGCTTTATCGGGCTACCCAACCCACAAACATTCCAAGTTATTACCCTCAGATCAACACGAGATTTTTACGGCACAGCTGCCAGCACATCATGTTTGGAGGGACCCCCCCCAGCCTGGGGCCTTCTCCTATGTTTGCCAACACAGTTTAAATGGTGCCTCTGCATGAAGTTCAGAATGCGATGCCCCCTCCCCCACCCTTCCCGTTGCCCCCTATTCCCACTACCCCTCCCCACCTCTAACCCTTCTCCTATCTCTCCCTACCACAGATCTAACCCTCCCCTTCCCCTTGTCCCCCCTATCCCCCCCTCCAAACTACTCCTCTTCTCCACAGGACTCCCGGCTCCTACCCCTACCCCGGTAGCCCTCCCTAGACCCCTCCGAGCGTGACCCGTCTCCCTGCTCTGTAAGTCACCCACCCTGCCAGTAAACCTACATTTCTCCACTGTTACTCACGGTGGAACGATATCTTCCTCCCAATGCCTGAGGACTACCAAACCCGATGGTCTAGGCCTCGGTGGGGCGTTCTCCCCCCCCCCCCTTCTGCAGGGACCGCTGGCCATGACCTTCCCCCCGTCCGCCTTTTCGCTCACTGTCCCTTCTCCTCCCACTGAGACCCCCTCACACTGTGGGTCCACCTGCCACCATCGGGGCCTGCCTGCCGGTGAGGAGTACGGCCGACCTCTAAATCTCGTAAGGCACAGCTCTACTACCACACCGAGGTCGAGCCCGGCCAACTCCCATACCGGCAATCCCCTCCTCCCCCAGATCTACTCCTACACCCCCACTGCCGGCCAAGCACCACAGCTGCGGCACTCCGCGATGTGTTGGGACCACGTCCCCTCAGAGTGTACCGGCGGGCTGGTCTTAGCGAGCCATAGCCCGCCTCCAGGCCTTCGGGTAAACCCTCCTTCTCTCTCTGCTACGGGCAGCCACCCCATCCCCAACAACAATCGGAGCCATGCTGACTCCCCTTGCCCACTGAAACCTGGGGGTCTATACAGGATATGCCCCTTCAGCAGTGAGATATAAACTCTTTTAACACTAAACCTTGAATTCTGAACAGCAATAACTTATAGAAACAAATTTAAAAGAACAAGTAACTTTGTTACAGTACTATACAAAGAGCGGTTCACTTTGCAGTAAGAGACAAAAAGACACAAAGTTACACCAGGAGGGCAGTGCTTTTAGAATCTCATAAGTAGCTAAATATTATGTCCAGTGTATCACTGCCTTTCCCCAGATTTCTTTCACTTACAAGAGTTCCTCCTAGCAGCATAGCACAACTGGCTCCCGAGGGTTTCATGATGAAGGTGCCGATACAGCCTGCTTTTGGGTGCACAGCCATTGCACATACTCTTCTGCAGTATCCGCCGACTCAAAGGTGCGGTGAGCTCCGTCGCAAAGCACATGCAGCTTGGCCGGATATTGTACTGAAAATCGGATCCCGGCCGCAATAAGCTGTCCACAGAGGGGGGCATATTCCCGCCTTTTCCTGCTTACCGCCATTGAGTAATCTTGAGCCACACGAAGCTTAGTATTATTATAGGACACTTCCCCCTTCTGCCGAGCTGCTTGGAGGATGAGTTCCTTCTGCGGGAAGTGCAGGAACTTAGCTAATACAATGCGAGGGCGAGGGTCGCGCGTTTGCTTAGCGCCTACCCGATGCACCCGCTCAATGTAAACTGTCCCGCCAAGCTCTTCTGCTCCCACAAGCTGCTTGACCAGGTCGCCTAGGTAGCCTCTGAGATCTTTGTCTGCAACAGTTTCAGGGATCCCTAGAAAAGCGCAAGTTGTTTCTCCTTGACCTGTTTTCCAGGTCATCCAACTTGGCTTCTTGCTGAGATAGCCGAGATTTTAGGCCTGCCACCTCTGCAGTTATCGTCCCCACCGTCTCTTCCACCGCTCCCGCACGGTCCTCGGCCTCTCGCAGCCTGTTACCTAGCTGATCTACCGAGGACCGCAGTCCATCCATCTTGTTGTGGAGAGCGTCGAACTGGGGTAGCAGAGCCGTCGCTACTGCCGCGAACATCTCTTCCAGTGTGGTAGGCGACTTGGGTGATGCCGGCATCGAGCCGGGGTCCGCCATCTTACTTTGGCCGGCCCCCCGTTCCCGGTCTCGCCGAAGTGCTTTTACTACCGTCGCCATGCACTTTAGTCTCCCCCACCGCTGTACAAGAGTCCACTGGCACTTCGAAGCAATTTGGGTAACTTCTGGGCAGGTTGGTGCAGTTTGTCACGGTACTAAATCGCCGGTTTTTGGTCGGGGTTTCAGGACACGCTCAGGATGCGACCTTCATCCAGTCCGCATCACGTGGTCTCTACTAAGCATTTTTAGGCTCGGGTGGGCGGCTGCTTGCACTTAACCTCCTTACCAGAAGTTTAAAATCAAGCTTTACTCTGGGGCTCGTTCAGTTGACGAATGGTTCAGGGACTTATCTAGGGGTTCAGGTCTTCTCCTCCGTGGGAAAGGGAGACCACCTTACTCCGTGATAGCTATGGCCCACGGTCACCCTACTTACCCTTCGGTATGTCCCCAAACCCCTCTCAGCCAGTATTCCCTTGCTGATTGCTTCCGTACCGGAATTCCCCTTCCAGCCGCTATAGTCCCCCAATACTTACCAGGGACTATACCCTCATGTCCCCCGATTGTGCGGGGGATGAGTTCTGCGTGCAAGTCCTGGGGACACATATGGGGCCTCCAACCCCTGAGGCGTTCTACCGGACTGATGCTATCCTCTGTCCCCCACGCTACCGCGCTCTTAGCTCGCCGATCTGCTCTTGCCCTCCGGAAAAGATCCCTCCTCTGACGGATCTTGAGGCCACCTCTCCAGGTGGACGTTCTGGGGATTGATGGCAGATCCGCCTTACCAGGGTGCTGTACATGGAGGTAGGCCCCCCGGTGTACCTGCGTTAGTACCGGAGGGGGCGTCCGCATGTCCACCGGCTTAGATATACTAGATATCACCTGCTTGATAGGCGCCTATTGGGGGATGCCCACAGTACCTGTGTTCTACCGCCTTTTCCCCCTATGGTCGGTACCCCCCCCGGGGGTCCGGCCAGTCCGCCTGCCTATTCCTCGATCGGCCCGCGGACTGGCCTACTGCTGTGAAGTCAACAGCTCCTTTTTTCAGTTAGGTCCTCCTCCCGGAGGTCCGGACCCTTGTCTCCCTATCTCTCGCTAGGGCAGACTGTGTACTCCTTCTGCTCCGGGGTACACCTCTACTCTTCTCTGGGATAGGCTCTCTAGTTCGGCCTGTCTTATTTATTTATTTATTTATTTATTTAAAGTCTCTTTTATACCGCGCTATTGACATCAGCGTGGTTTACAGTGAACATTAAACTACACATCTCAGCTTGCTGATTTGTGTTTACAATAAACAGGTATCATAACTTAGGTATACATTAAAACAATTTTTAACAGGGAAAAACATGATAAATATATACAAACCACTTTATGTAGCTATATAAAGGGTTAAATGAACTGTACAAGCATCTCATAGTGGGGGAAGGTTACATGTGTGATTGCGAGTATTCAGTCAAGAGTGTGAGATGCATGTGCTTGGGGAGCTGCGTTGAGGTGTGGAAGTGGGTGGATGTGAGGTGGAGACTGAGGCATCATAGTGAAGGAGAAAAAGGTGATGTTTCAGTGCCTTCTTGAATTGACAGAGATCACTGATAGTTCTGATAGTTGCGGGTAGAGCGTTCCAGCAGGATGGTGCAAAGAAGGCAAAGGCTCTAGAACTGGTAACTTGGGAGCACTTAGTGCTTGCCTTAGGGAGAATGAGGGTATTTGAGGCATTGGATCTCCTTACCCGATTAGGAGGTGTAATTGATACTAGCTCAGAAATGGCAGTGGATGGGTATTTCTTGATGGCCTTATGGGTCATAGTTAGAATCTTAAAAGAGATCCTGGCTTGTATGGGGAGCCAATGCAACTGTTTTAGTATTGGAGTAATGTGGGATCTTCTGGAGGCTCCGTGGAGGAATCTTGCGGCTGAGTTCATTGCAAGTTGTAAGGGGTTGGTCGTACTCTTTGGAAGGCCATGTAATATCGCATTGGCGTAATCAAGGTGGGGCATTATTAGGGCCTGAAAAACAGTTCGAAAGTCTTCAGGTTCTAACAGCTGACGAAGATGGCGAAGGGTCCGAATTTTATGATATACCAATTTTGTTATGTTGTTGATATGAGCCTTCATGTTGAGCTGCTGATCAAGTGTAACTCCCAGGTATCTTACTGAAGCCTTGCATATGAGCTCTGCGTCACGAACTTTGATGGATATGGGTGGAATAAATGCCGGATTCCTGGTGACAAAGAGGGCTTCTGTCTTTTTGAAGTTTAACTTAAGCCTTTGCGCATTTATCCAGTCTGTGACTGCGTCAAAGCATTTGATTAGAGGGGAGAGGTCAAGATGTTCAGTCGAGATTGGCATGTACATCAAGACGTCGTCGGCATAGACAAGGCAGTTGATGTTAAATGAGTGGATAAGGTCACAGATGGGCTGCATGTAAATGTTAAACAGCAAGGCAGATAGGGAGGAGCCTTGTGGAACACCTTTCGTTTGGAGGAAGGGGTCGGATGTGGAGGGGCCAGAACGGACGTGCTGCCAACGATCCGAGAGGTATGACGCGCACCATGATAGCGCTGAACCGTGGACTCCCTTCTCTCGGAGGCGTCGAAGAAGGACTTCATGGTCTACTGTATCGAAGGCAGCGGCAGTGTCCATAAAGATTAGAACAAAGCCTTGTCTGATGTTATCCAGGCCTATGGATAGAGTGTTGAATAGGGTTGTCAGTAGCGTTTCAACACCATGCGCTTCATGAAATCTGTGCTGGCAGGGGTGCAGGGGCGCGTTGGTATCTATGTGATCCTGTAATTGACGTTGAGTGATCTTTTCAATGATTTTCGATAGGAGGGGTATGCTGGAGATAGGCCTGTAGGATTCCATCATTGAGGGGTCCAACTTATTGTTTTTTAGGAGAGGTCTGATGGCGGTCTGTTTCAGGCTTCGAGGGAATGTTCCAGTAGAGAATGATACATCTGTAAGCTTGGATAGGAAAGGGCTGAGCTCAGCACGTAGGGATTTTATCCAGGGAGCTGGACACGGATCAGAGGGTGATGTAGTGGTGTTTATACTTGATATAGTGTCTTGAATGACTCTGTTGGTTGGGGTAGAGAAGGATGTGATGGTGTGTTGGGTCACACTTAAGGAATGATCAAGTGGGGGTTGAGGAGCAGATAAGGGTGGACTAGTTGAGAAGAGGGGCTTAGTAGGTTGAATAAGCAGGTTACTTTTGTTTCGCAAGTAGTAAGCGTATTCCTGGGGGTCTGGGTGAGTCGAGTTTCCTTGAGATGGTTCTTTTGTTAGGGATTTTACATTTTGGAAGAGCTCGTGAGGTTTGTCTTCCACTGTTAGTCCTCTGACTTATGGACTCTACTCCTAAGGGAGTGCTCAGCTTGCATTAAGCCTCCTGGAAGACCTGCTGTCCTCCTCCTGACCCAGCTGACACCTGGATCTCATGGCCTTCCGGATTTGGAACTTCCTCCTCGCTGCAGTGAAGTTTCCTTGATGACCTCGCTACTGTGTCTACAGTGCCTTCATCACAGGACTACTTCCGACTACCCAGTGGGTAAGCTATACAGGGTTCTAAACCATTAATTCTTTAAAACTTAATGGCCGGTAAGCTCTATATGGTACTAGGTCATTTACTCATTAAATGCTTAATGATACTCTTCATGCACCCCTCTGCCTACTCTCCCGTAGCCTGGGGGTTTCTTTTTTTTTTGCTGTATCTTAATGGTACCTGCTCTGCACTCTAAAGACTTTCTTCTGTAGTCTTCAGATCCGCTGTTCCTCTACAGCTTCCTCTATTCAACTCTTGCCCTCCATCCCTCAGGGGATGCCGGGGATTCAGGTTGGGCAAATGCCATCCCGTCCTGGGCTGCGCTTATGGGATCTCCCCGGGCATCCTTAGCTAGGGAGTCCCCACGTGTGAAGACTCATTCCTGCTTGTTCCTGGAGATAGCACAGTTACTTACCTGTAACAGGTGATCTCCGGAACAGCAGGAATTAGTCTTCACAACCCTCCCACCTCCCCTAGGAGTTGTATCTCTATTTTCTCTATTCCTCTCCTCTCCTTCTGGCTCAGCTATGAAACTCAACTGGGGAGAGGCAGTAGGAAGGGCGGGAAGCCACCGCGCAGGCGCGGGGGATGCTCCCAAAGGCTTTCTGATTGGATGCTGGGGAGCATTCCCATGCGGGCTCCGTCGGCGACGTCTCCCACGTGTGAAGACTAATTCCTGCTGTTCCGGAGATCACCTGTTACAGGTAAGTAACTGTGCTTTCTCTGCACCTAACAAATTTTGTATTGGTTTCACAGGGTTCTTTCTTGTCCTTGAGCTTCTAAGTCTCATGTGCAATAGCCTGGAAGCTAAGGGAGGGGTGTTTGAGGGAACCTAGGATTTGCAAGGCCAGGAGAAAAATGTTTTATTCTGTACAGCATAAGAAAATGGAATATGTGAGCCAATGTATTAGAGCTAGCAAATAACATCCTATAGATTTCTACTTCTATTCTGTGATCTGCATATATTTTGTAAAAACAACAAATTAAAACTTTAAAGCATTTCTAACATGAACAAATTCAGATTTCAAATCCCCCCCAAAACAGAGAAATAACACAGGTACACTACCAAAAAACTGCCTCCAGTTTTGCAACTGATTCCTATAGATTTTGGGGTGCTGAATCCAGGAAAAATAGCCAAAATGTTCCATCACGTCACGTTTTCTTGCAAAATTAGATTTCTTACCCATATAAGGAATGTTCACATAATTTCTTTTTAGCCGACTGCAGTTTATTTTCTTGGCCCAAAATAGAGGTTGTAATGGTTAACTAACTAGAAACACTCCCTCATGATATTTTAGTGTTTTGTGTTCATTTTATACATTAACAGGACAATTGGGAGGCGGGGGGCTAAATCCAGTACTCGCGCTGGCGCATGTTCTTTCCTGTTCGCCTCGCCTCGCCTCGCCTCGTTCGCTCGCTCAAACACGGTGGTTGCGACATGAACGTTCCTGTCAAATTTCAGTTTCTTGCAACTTCATCATTACCTTTTGTTTGCTCAGTCGTAATCCAGCTTTATTCCGAAGTGGTTCACTACAGTTGTAGTTTGCAGTGCTGTGTATTTGTGATGGCTCACAGAGCCAGAGGTTGCGTAAACTCTCCGGACAGTTTTTGTTTTTTGTGGGGAATATACCGTGAAAAAGCGGCAGAGGAACATTTCTGCATTTATTAAAAAAGTATATTTCGCCTATTTCGGTTTGAAGTTAGGCGATCAAGACAAACCGTGGGCTCCTCACAAAGTGTGCAAGACATGTGAGGAAGATCTACGCTTATGGATGAAAGGTAAAAAACAAGCATTTCGTTTTGGAATACCTATGATGTGGCGTGAACAAAGAGACCACAGCAGTGACTGCTATTTTTGCTCTTGCATTGTGAAGGGATACAACTTAAAAAATAAGAATGTAATAAGTTACCCCAACCTTCCCTCAGCAATTAGGCCTATGCCTCATAGCAACGAAGTACCTGTGCCTGAACCACCAAAATCTTTGGATCATATTTGTGTGGACGGTTCTGATCTGATGAGACTCATCAGATGGCTTTTCCCGATGAGTCCAGTACTTCCGAGTTTGAAACTGAACCAGATCCGAAACCTGAACTTTTCTCTCAAGCTGAATTGAATGATTTAGTCCGGGATTTAGGACTCCCAAAAGATGCTGCCCAACTGCTAGGTTCTCGGCTTAAACAGAAAAATCTATTGTCACCAGGAACAACTTTTTATTGGTACCGCAACCGCGAGACACAATTTTTGAAGTATTTCAGCAAAGAGGAAGATTTGGTATTTTGCAACGATATATACGGAGTGATGGAAAAGTTTAAACTCAAGTATGATCCTGCTGAATGGCGGCTGTTCATTGATTCGTCAAAAGACAGCATAAAAGGTGTTCTTCATAATGGCAACACATTCGCTTCAGTTCCTATTGCTCACTCTGTTATTCTCCAAGAAAAATACGAGAATTTGGCCCTGATTCTTCAGAAGATTCGTTATGATGAGCATAAGTGGATGATTTGTGGAGACTTTAAAATTCTATCCATGCTATTTAGGGCAGCAATCCGGTTTCACCAAATATCCCTGCTTCCTTTTCTTGTGGGATAGCCGGGCCTGCGACCTACACTGGGGGAAAAAAGACTGGCCAATTCGGGAGTATTTGAGACCCGGTGAGAAAAATGTTCTTCATGAGAGCTTGGTACCTCGTGATAAAATTCTATTACCACCTCTCCACATTAAGTTGGGTCTCATTAAGCAATTCATCAAGTCCCTTCCAAAAGATGGTGAGTGCTTTCGGTACCTTTGCTCAAAGTTCCCCCGACTTTCTGAAGCAAAGCTAAAGGAAGGAGTGTTTGTTGGCCCTGATATAAGGAAACTCATTTCAGATGGAGCATTCGCTGAAACGATGTCTGAGAAGGAAAAAGAAGCCTGGGATTCCTTCAAGGATGTTGTTCTCAAATTCTTGGGGAACAGGCGGGATGAGAACTATAAGGATATTGTTGCCAGGATGCTCAATGCCTTCAAAGAACAAGGCTGTAACATGAGCCTGAAAGTCCATTTCTTGCACTCCCATGTGAACTATTTTCCCGAAAACTTGGGGGCGTACAGTGAAGAACAAGGTGAAAGGTTTCACCAGGACATCAAGGACGCAGAGAGAAGGTACCAAGGAAGATGGAACACCACTATGATGGCTGATTTCTGCTGGTTGTTGCTGCGGGAAACCCCAGATGAAAAATACGCCAAGCAGTGCACCAAGAGAAGCATTCGGGGGAAGAAGAAACGGGCCCACCAGGAGATTGATTGACCCAAGAATGACTTTAAAATCTAAACTGTGTTGACAAATATCGTGTTTTTACTAAACTTTGAAATAAAAATTTGCTAGTTATTACCACAGTGTCGGATCTCATTTATTAGAATTTTATTTTCACACCATCGGGTGTTTGTCTTCATGTATTGCAATGGTGCGGTTTGCGTTTTCTATTCTTACATACATACCTGTACAACATTTTTTGCACATTTCTTTGCTTTGCTTTGTGTCTAACCTCGCTCTTATATGCTCAATGTTTGTGCACATGTATGTGGCTGTTTTAAGTGCAGACAATTTTGCTACCATCACAGTGTGTTTTGTTGACATTACTCTATTCTTATGTGCTGCCTTGTTACAATTTTCTTTATTCTTATTTGAATAACTACTAAACAATTAGTATAAAGAATTCATCCAAGAAACTTTTATCTCGATCGCACTCAATCTGAAACGTTCACCTCAAACTGCTAACCCAATGTAGCAAAAAATCTGTACGTGATGGAGCAAATTGGTTACCAGATTTGGATTCAGCGCACCAAAAAACGTAAAAATCAATCGAAACATTAGAGGCAGTTTAAAAAAATTTTTTTTAGTGTATCTGTGTAATTCATTTGTGATTTGTATAACAGCTTTCATTCACATAGGTTCATAGTGTTTACAGCTTTAATATTTTAGAAGTGAATACAACCATCTACACTACAGTGTAGACAGTTTGACAGATTTCTGATGTTCAGACTTCATGAAAACTTTAAGGGTTGAAAGGAAAAGGAAAGTTGTCATTAATGTGCACCTAGGATTAGGAAAAAACTCATACCCAAAGAGACAGTAATTTGCTCAATATCATAAGAACATAAGAAATGCCATACTGGGTCAGACCAAGGTCCATCAAGCCCAGTATCCTCTTTCTAACAGTGGCCGCTGCAGGTCACAAATACTTGTCAGATTCCCAAAAAGGTACACAAATTCCACAATGCTTATCCTGGGGTGTAAGCAGTGGATTTCCCAGGTCCTCCTTAATAATGGTTTATGCACTTTTCCTCCAAGAACTTGTCCAAACCTCCTTTAAATCCAGCTACACTAACAGTTTTTATCACATACTCTGTTAATGAATTTGAGAGTTTGATTATGCATCGCGTGAAAAAATATTTTCTCGTATTACTCATAAATGGGCTACATTATAGCGTCCCCTAGTCTTTCTAATTTTTGATGGCATAAACAACTGATCTACATTTATCCATTCCACTCCATTCATTAATTTATAGACCTCTGTCATATCTCCCCTCAGCCGTCTCTTTTCCAAGTTGAACAGCCTTAACCTTTTAAGCCTTTCCTCACAATATTCAAGATGCAGTCTCGCAATGAAACGATACAGAGGCATTATAATAGCCTTGGTTTTATCCTCCATTCCTTTTCTTATGATTACTAGCATTCTATTTGCTTTCTTGGCTGCTGCTGCACACTGGACGGAGGGTTTCGAAGTATCCATGATGACGCCTAAATCTTTTGCCTGGATGGTGGTTCCTAATGTGGAACCTTGCGTAATGTAACCATAGTTTGGATTGTTCTTTCCTAGATGCATAACTTTGCACTTGTCCACATTAAATTTCATCTGCCATTTGGACGTTCAGTCTTCCAATTTATCAAGGTCCTCTGGATTTTTTACAATGCTTTTGTGTTTTAACAACTTTGAATAATTTTGTGTCATCTACAAATTGATCACCTCACTCATTATTCCCATTTCCAGGTCATTTATGAAAGTGTTAAAAAGCAGCAGGCCCAGCACAGATCCCTGGGGTACTCCAGCATTCACCTTTCTCCATTGAAAAAATTGGACATTTAGCCCTACTCTCTGCTTTCTATCTTTTAAGCGGTTCCTTTTCCACAGTAGTACACTGCCTCCTATCCCATGACTTGTTCTACATCAAGGATTCCCAGACCTGCCTTCCAACCAATTGGGTTTTCAGGATATCCATGAATATGTCTGAGAGATTTGCATGCACTGTCTCCAATGTATATAAATCTCTCTCATGCATATTTATTGTTGATATCCAGAAAACCCGACTGGCTAGGGAGGTCCCAGGACAGGATTGGGAACCCCTGATCTAAATGTTCAGTATTTTATTTTATCTCCAGGAACAAGCAGGAATGAGTCTTCACATATGGGTACGTCGGTGCCGACGGAGCCTGCGCGGGAACGCTCCCCAGCTTCCCAAAAAGGAAAGCTTTTGGGAGTATCCCACAGCGCCTGCGCGCTGCCTTCCCGCCTTTCCTAACCGCCTCTCCTCAGTTCTTCTTTGGTGCGGAGGCAGCAGGTCGTGTTCCTGTCACCGCTGTTGAAGTTCTTTGTTTTATTTTATTTCTTTGGTCGCGCGTCTGCCCCGACTTCGGACCGGTACCGCCGGTCTTTTCTTTCTTTTCTTATATATATAAAAAAATATATATATATAGTTTTCCCTCACTTAGTGTGTTTTTCTTCTTTGGGCCTTAGGCCTCACAAAGAATTTTTTCCTCATGGAAAAACAAGCCTCCGGGTTTAAAAAATGCACTAAGTGCAGCGGTACTATTTCTGTTACTGACATCCATGAATGGTGTCTTAAATGTTTGAGTCCTTAACACTCCATTCCGGATTGTCCGTCCTGTTCTTTGATGTCTAAACGAGGGTTACAGAACCGAGCAGCCAAGCTCCATATGCTGTGTCCCTCTGATGCAGTTTCAGTGGCATCGATGTCTTCCAGGGCTGCTTCTTCCTCCCATGGATCTCAGGTAACCAAACATGAATCCAGCCGGTCCTCGAAAGGTAGATCTCCTTCCAAGCATCGAGATGCCCCCGGGCTTGCCCTCGAGGATCCTGCACCGGCAAAACAACCCCGGCGGGAAGCTCCGGCTTCCAAAGCTCCACCTATGGGGTTACAGGTTGACATCGATGGCACGGCCTCGACCGATCACCTGTTTGAATGCTCTGGGGTACCGGCGCAACCTTCTGGTACCGAATTCCAGGCATTCATGGCGTCGATGGATCACAATGTTCTATCCATGCAGCAGGCTATCATGGCCTTCATTCAAGCTGCGACGCCGCTGATACCACAACAAACTCCGTTGTCGGTATCGGCTCCGGTACCGGCACCAGCGCCGGTACCGACTGCATCGACATCAACCAGGATGCTGACTGCAGCGGTTCCCTGTCCAGGGATGCTCGTCGGTACCGAACCGGTACCAACGACGCCCGATGTCGATACCGCTCGATACGCGTACCGAGCTTTAGAAGACCACCCTGACAGGCGATATTTTGATTCCTCTGATGATTCTGATACATCAGAGGAGTCTGCTGAAGTATCCATAGCCCTTCCTGAAGAGCCTTCTTCTCCAAAAAGAAGGTCTCCTCCAGAGGACTTATCCTTTCAAGACTTCATAAGAGAAGTGGCTAAAGGACTTTCTATTTCAGTAACCTCTGAATCAGAGCCTAGAGCTAAAAAAATTGGATATTTTAGGTTATTCTAAGGCTCCTAAGGAGGCAGTCACCTTGCCAATTCATGAGATTCTTTATGAGCACATGATTGACTTATGGGAGACTCCTCTTACTATCTCTCCTCATTCTCGAAGATTGGACACTATGTACCGTGTCCCTCCTTGTCCTGAATTTCATAAAACACAGCTTCCCCACCATTCTATTGTGGTGCAGTCAGCTATGAAAAGGATAAAGAGTGCAAAAAGACACTCTTCTGCCCCTCCAGGAAGAGAATGCAGGACCTTGGATGCTTTTGGCAGGAAAATCTTCCAGGCCAGTATGCTCATTGCCAGAATCAATTCCTATAGTCTTTTTACATGGGTATGTTTCTAAAAGAAGTTGCAGATAAACTGCACACTTTCCTCCCTTTTCTTCCAGAGGATAAAAGGGAAGAATTCCTTCTTTGGCTCAAGCATACTCAAGACATTTCAAAGTTTTCCAACTGTGCAGCTTTTGACTCCTTTGAAGGTGCCAGCAGAGCTTCGGCCATTGCCATAGCTGCTCGCAGAATTGCTTGGCTCCAAGCTTCTGATTTAGAACCCTGGGTCCAGGATGGGTTGGGAAATCTCCCCTGTACAGGTGAAAATCTATTTGGCAAAGAGTGGCAAATAAAGGCCACTCAAATGGATGCAGAAAATTCTGCTCTGGATAGACTTTCAAAGTCAACCTCCATTCCTGCCAAGGAAAAACCTTTCAAGAAGTCTTTTTTCAAAAAGGGCAGATTCCCTTCTACTTCTGGCCAACAATCATCTACAGGTCGCTTTGCTACTAAGCGTCAGCAACCTAAACAGGCCAGGCCTAAGTCTACAGGGGCTGTTGCAACTCAGCAGTCCCAACCTCCTCAGGGTTTTTGACTTGATGCTAGAGAACTTAGCCTTTCTGGCTCTAAAACAGCCAGAGCCTCTCACCATTCCAGGAAGGTTAGCTCATTTTGTTCCCAGATGGGAGCAAATTACAACAGAGCAGTGGACCCTCTCCATCATAAGAGAGGGCTACAAGCTTCATTTCTCAAACCTTCCTCCTCACACCATGGTGAGACACTTCAATTCTCCAACATCTCTTCTCGACCTTCTAGGTCAGGAGGTGGCTACCCTTCTTGCCCAAGGGGCAATAGAAGAAGTACCTCTTCAACAAGGGTCAGGGTTTTACTCCCCCTATTTTCTCATCCCAAAGAAGACGGGGGGGCTACAGACCCATATTAGATCTCAGAGAATTGAACAAATTTCTATGCAAGGAGAAATTCAAGATGCTTTCTCTGGGTACTCTCCTTCCATACCTTCAGAGTCAGGATTGTCTTTGTTCTCTAGATCTCAAGGATGCGTACACACATGTCCTCATCCATCCTTCTCACAGAAGGTTCCTCCGTTTCCTTTTCCAAGGAAAGCATTACCAATACAGGGTACTTCCTTTCGGTCTGGCCTCTGCTCCAAGAGTGTTCACCAAATGCATGGCAGTAGTAGCTGCATTTCTACGCACTCTGGGAATTTTTGTATTCCCATACCTGGACAACTGGCTCATCCGAGCTCCATCCCAGTCAGAGGCCCAAACTGCCCTAGACTGCACAAGGCGCATTCTGCAGTATCGGGGACTTGTGGTAAATCTCCCAAAATCCCAGCTCACCCCTACTCAATCCCTAGAGTTCATAGGGGCCTGGCTAGATACTACCAATGCAAGGGCCTATCTTCCTCAGGCCTGTTGCCTACGCCTGGTGCAGTTAGCCTCCCAGATTCAGTCAAAGAGCCATTTAACTGCCCGGGAGATGCTGCAACTGCTAGGCCACATGGCATCCACAGTGCATGTGGTCCCCTATGCTCGCCTTCACATGACAGCAGCTCAATGGAATTTGTCCACCCAGTGGACTCAAGCATCAAGTGCTCTGTCAGACAAAATAGCAACCTCCAGGCGCCTCTTTTGGTCTCTCCAGTGGTGGAAGTCCACCCAAAATCTGTTGTTGGGGTCCCCCTTCCAACAGTTGTTACCCCAAGCAACCCTCACAACAGATGCCTCCCAAACAGGTTGGGGAGCTCATCTGCAAGACCTCTCCACTCAAGGCACTTGGTCTCCACAGGAGATCTATCTCCATATCAACCCCTTGGAGCTCCGAGCAGTTTTTCTAGCTCTCAAGGTCTTCCATACCCTGCTCAGCTACAAGACAGTCCTCATTCATACGGACAATCAGGTAGCCATATTTTACATAAACAAGCAAGGAGGAACTGGCTCTCTGTCGCTTTGCAACGAAGCTTTAAGATTGTGGGCCTTCGCCAGAGAACATCATCTCCTGGCCGTATACCTTCCAGGAATCCAAAACTCTTGGGCAGACAGACTCAGTCGAGTTCTGCTTCCACACGAATGATCCCTGCACATGGACCAAGTACTCAGAATCTTTCAAGAGTGGGGAACCCCAGACATAGACCTCTTTGCAAGTCTGTGGAATGCCAAACTTCCCCAGTTCTGTTCCAGAATTCCGTGTCAGGGAGTTCAGGCCAAGGATGCCTTCCTCCTTCATTGGGGTCAAGACTTCCTGTATGCCTTTCCACTCATTCCTTTAATTCCCAAGACTCTGTTCAAACTCCAGAGGGATCAAGGATCTATGATCCTCATAGCTCCACGCTGGCCACGCCAAGTGTGGTACCCTCTACTTCTACATCTCTCTCAAGCTCCCTCCCTAGACTTGGGAGCTGCTCCAGACCTACTGTCTCAGGAGGAGGGGACTTTGTGGCACCCAAACCCCAAGTCCCTTCACCTCAGAGCTTGGTTGCTGAAGGCCTAGACGTTCAGGATTGGAATCTTTCTCAGCAGGTGAAGGATATCCTTCATGCTTCCAGGAAACATACTAAGAAGGGTCTTGACCCTCTAGCACTACCTTTGAATTCTCTATTGGAATATCTCCTGCATCTTTCCAATGCAGGCCTTAAGACGAATTCAGTAAGGGTCCATTTAAGTGCTATTGCAGCATCCCTTAAGCCTATCAATGGACACCCAATTTCCTCTCATCCTCTTATTGCAAGATTCATGAGAGGCCTAACTTTAACTAAACCTCCCATTAGGCCTCCTCCGGTGGCATGGGACTTAAATCTGGTTCTTGGTCAGCTTATGAAGCCACCTTTCGAACCCTTAGCTACTACCTCCCTGAAATTTCTTTCCTGGAAGGTTATTTTCCTTATTGCAGTCACCTCAGCTCGCCGCATCAGTGAACTGCAGGCCTTAGTGGCTAATCCACCGTATACAAGATTCCATCATGATAAGGTAGTCCTTAGGACCAATCCACACTTTATGCCTAAAGTGGTCTCACCTTTTCATCTTAATCAAGAGGTATATTTACCTGTCTTTTTTCCAGCTTCTCATGCATAAAGTGCAGAGAGGAATCTTCATACTCTGGATTGTAAGAGAGCTCTTGCCTTTTACTTACAAAGGACACAGCAACATAGAAAGTCTTCTCAACTCTTTGTTGCTTTTGATCCCTCTCATTTGGGACTTCCAGTCTCTAAGAGAACACTGTCCAATTGGATTGCTCAGTGTATTTCTTTCGCCTACCAGAGTAAGAATCTTTCTCTGGAGGGCCATGTCACAGCTCATAATGTGAGGGCCATGGCCACCTCTATGGCTCATCTAAATTCTGTGTCCATCGACCAAATCTGTTGAGCGGCCACCTTGGCCTCGGTTCATACCTTCACAGCCCATTACTGCTTGGACACGGACTCCCGCCGGGATGCCTTGTTTGGTCAGGCTGTTCTCAAACACCTGTTCCATTCTTAATCAACTCCTGCCCTTCTTCCCAGGATGGATGCCTGAGGTCCATAGGAGGAGGTAGAGCCCTTCCCAGGGTCTCATAACCTCAGGGATCTCCCAGGCATCTCTAGCTAGGGAGTCCCCATATGTGAAGACTCATTCCTGCTTGTTCCTGGAGATAGCACAGTTACTTACCTGTAACAGTTGATCTCTGGGAACAGCAGGAATAAGTCTTCACAACCCACCCACCTCCCCTAGGAGTTGTATCTCTCTATCTGTCTTTCCTTTCCTCTCTCTCTCTTTGTCTCAGCTTTAAAACCGAACTGAGGAGAGGCGGTTAGGAAAGGCGGGAAGGCAGCGCGCAGGCACTGTGGGATGCTCCCAAAAGCTTTCCTTTTTGGGAAGCTGGGGAGCGTTCCCGCGCAGGCTCTGTCGGTATCGACGTACCCATATGTGAAGACTTATTCCTGCTGTTCCCAGAGATCACCTGTTACAGGTAAGTAACTGTGCTTTATAAAGGTTTTACCATTTTGCCTGGTGCGGATATCAGTTTTTTTGCTACAAATGTGCTTGAAAATGTTTTTATTATGCATTTTTGCTTCCACGGCAATTCCCACTTCCCCCCCCCCCCTCAAATTCTCCTTGCCTGCCTTATCAATGCCCTGCATCTAATTTTTTTTAATTTCCTGAAAGATACATTTTTGGCTGCAACAGCCTCTGACCTCACCTTTAAACCATGCTGGCAGTTTTTTTGCCTTCCTTCCACGTTTCTTAAAGCGTGGAATACATCTGGTCTGGGCTTTCAAGATGATAGTGTTAAACAACGCCCAAACTTGATGGAGATCTTTAACCTTTGCAGCTGTTCCTTTCAGCTTTTTCTTATTTCCCTTATTTTATCATCTCCCTTTTGAAAGTAAAAAAGGTAGCACTGTGGATTTCCTTGCCGTCCTTCCTGCATTTATTAAATGAAATGCGATCATGCTATGATCACTATTGCCAAGTGGTCCCAACACCTTTATCAATTGCACCAGATCCTGTAATCCACTAAAGACTAGGTCCAAAATAGTTTTCCTCTTGTTGGTTCATGAACCAGCTGCTCCAAGAAGCACTCATTTATTTCATCTAGAAATTTTATCTCTCTAGTATGTCCTGTTGTGACACTGACCCAGTCGATACTGGGGTAATTGAAATCACCCATCATTACTGTGTTGTAACTTTTGTTAGCTTCCCTGATTTCTTTTTAGCATTTAATCATCAATCTGTTCATTCTGGCCAGGCAGTCGGTAGTACACCCCCACTGCCATTGCCTTCCCTTTTTTACATGGAATTTCTATCCATAGAGATTCTACAGTGTGTTTTGTTTCCTGCAAAACTTTAATCCTATGTGACTCGATGCCCTCTCTAACAGAGCACAACCCATCCATCAATTTGATCTACCCTATCATTGTGATACAGTTTGTATTCAGTTATCACAGTGTCCCATTGGTTGCCCTCCTTCCACCATGTCTCTGAGATGCCAATTATATCTAACCTTTCATTTAGTGCTATATATTCTAACTCTCCCATTTTATTTTTTAGACTTTTAGCTTTTGCATACAGGCATTTTAGAGGTTGTATTTTATTCATATTAAGCTGGTTATTAGTTGATAGGGGTAATTTGGAATCTTTCAGCTCTGTCTGCTCTGTACTTAAGGGTATCTGGGTTACTTTAATCTTTATTAGGGTATACCAACAGAGAGGTTCCAATTTCCCTCTTTTGCTAGTATTTTTCAAGAATACATCCTTGCGAACCATGTACTCTTGGCGACTGTCAACTTTCCTTTATTATCTAGTTTAAAAGCTGCCATTTTAGAGACTAACTCTAGCCTGAACTTCAGTGTCAACTCGGGGATTTCTTCTCATGTGTTACATGGTCTTGACTAGAGTCACATGAGGACTGCTGTAGAGGGGTATTGAACTTGTATTCCAAGGCTTTTTGTAGTTCAGTGCTCTACTGAGCCATGCCTCTTTCTGAAAGCTCAAATCAGCCTTTCTAATTGTGTCTTAATTTTAGAAATTTTTATTAAACTTTTATGATTCAGCTTAAAACAAATAAAAACACCTCTATATGTATTGTCATCTAGCAGAATAGCACATAATACACACAGACTGACAATGATTGTTGGCTAACTCAGATCACAAGCAAGTATGGTTTTTTTTTCTCATTAACCCCTACTCAACATTTCCTCCCCCTAACTGCAAAATCTAGATCATAGAATGACGATTCACAACTATTTTAACTGCCAAAATGACATTAGTTTTAAACAAGTGGGGAACTCATTCAGAACATGGCTTATAGTATTATCTCCAGGAACAAGCAGGAATGTAGTCTTCACATATGGGTATCGTCGGTACCAACGGAGCCTGCGTGGGAACGCTCCGCAGCGTCCAATAGGAAAGCTTTTGGGAGCATCCCACAGCGCCTGCGTGCTGCCTTCCCACCTTTCCCAACTGTTTCTCTCCAGTTCTTCATTTTCTGCGGAGCCGACAGGTCACACATCCTGTCACCACAGAAAATTCCCTTCTTATACTTCTTTTTTGTGGTCGCGTCTGCCTTCCCTCTGGTGGTTCTCTGCTAAAAATTTTATCACTGGTGGTACCACTGGTGGTTCTCTGCTAAACTTTGTTTCTGGAGTCTCTCTCCAGTAATTTTCTTCTCGAGTGCCACGCGCCATTTGGGCACTAGGCCCAATTTTTTTTTTCTTCCCTCAAAATGGAAAAACCCACTTCGGGTTTTTAAAAGTGTTCGAAGTGTGGCGGTACCATCTCCATCACTGACACCCATGAGTGGTGCCTCAAATGTTTAGGTCCTGACCACTCTATTTCAAAATGTGTTGCTTGTGGGATGATGTCAAAAAGGGGCCGGCAAAACCGAGCTGCTAAGCTTAGCACCCTTTTTCCCTCGGATGCAGCTTCCATGGCATCGACGTCTTCCAGATCTTCATCTTCCTCCCATGGATCTCAGGTAACTAAACATAAATCTAGCCGGTCCTCAAAGGGTAGATCTCCTTCTAAATGTCAAGATGCTTCTGGCGTTGTCCTTGAGGGACTTTCACCGGCAAAATTGCCCCGGCGGGAGGCTTCGGCTTCCAAAGCACTAACGGGGCTCCAGGATGTTCTCGAGGCTTCAACCTCGGCAGAACTACTTGTGCCATGCTCTGGGGTTTCAGCCGCTTTATCCAGCACCGATACCCGAGCATCGGCAGTGTCGATAGACCAGAGATTCTTGGCTATTGAACGCAGTCTGGCGGCTCTTCCCATGGCCTCGATGCCCCTGAAACTGCTTCAGACAATTCAACCGGTACCGGCACCGACTGCATCGACATCGGCAGGTATTCTACTGGGACCGAGTCATGCGTCTCTATCCGGCATCGACAAGTCGGTACCGGACCACTCCGATGCCGACTTCGATCGGTACCGGTACCGTGCCTTGCACGATCACCTGGATCGGAGATACTTCGAATCCTCAGATGAGTCTGAAGACTCTGAAAGCTCTGCCGATACCAGAGTACTTCTTCCCGAGGATTCCTCTTCTCCTCAGCATAGGTTGTCTCCACCAGAGGATATGTCCTTTCAGGATTTTATCCGAGATGTGGCCCGAGGTCGTTCCATCACAGTGGCTCCTGAAAAAGAGCCTAGGGCAAAGGAATTAGAAATCCTACAATACCCTAAAGCTCCCAAGGAGGCAGCTACCTTACCTATTCATGAAATCTTGCATGATCTTATGTTAAGGATGTGAGAAACACCTCTGACCACATCTCCTCATGCTCGAAGACTCGACACCATGTATCGAGTTCCTCCTTGTCCTGGGTTTCAGAAGACTCAATTACCACACCATTCCATGGTGGTGGAATCAGCCATGAGACAGATAAAGAGTGCAAAAAGGGCATACATCTAATCCTCCAGGATGTGAGTGTAGGACTCTTGATGCCTTTGGACGTCGATCCTTCCAGGCTTCCATGCTTTCTGCTAGGATCAGTTCCTATATCTTGTATATGGGAATGTTCCTTAAGGAAGTCACAGGAGATTTAGAGCTTATGAGCCCTCTCCTTCCTGACGATAAAAGGTAAGATTATCTTGCTCTTGTTAAACATGCTCAGGATGCTTCCAAGTTTGTGAATCGTGCAGCCTTTGACTGCTTTGAATGCATAAGCAGAACCTCTGCTATTGCCATAGGTGCACGTAGAATTGCCTGGCTTCAGGCATCTGACTTGGAAATCTGGGTACAGGACAAACTAGGGAATATACCTTGCACAGGAGAGAATCTCTTTGGCAAGAATTGGCAGGAAAAAGCTAATGAGATAGATGCTGCCAATATCACTTTGGATAGATTGTCCAAATCTACAGCTGATCCTACGAGGAAAAGATACTCTGAAAAACCATTCTTCAGCAAGAAGAAAAGGTTTTATCCCTCCTTTACCCAGCAGGGATATCGTCCAGGTCAGTCTACCCAAAAGGGACAGCAGCAACAACCTAGGCAACAAAGGAAGCCAAAAGCAGCTAAGCCTCCACTGGCTCAGCAGACTCAGCCTCTACAGGGGCTTTGACTCCTATCTAGAGAACTTTGCCTCCCTGGCCCTAAACGGCCCAGAACCCTCCACCATCTTGGGAAGGTAATGTCATTTTACTCCCAGATAGTGTCAGATAACAGCAGAAAATTGGACTCTGTCTATTGTACGAGAGGGGTACAAGCTTCATTTCCTCAGCATGCCCCCTCCTACAATAGTAAGACAGTTCAATTCTCAGACCTCTCTCAATGACCGGTAGGGTCAAGAAGTCACTATGCTCCTCGCTCAAGGAGCAATAGAAGAGGTGCCCATTCCCCAACGGGGTACCGGGTTTTACTCCCCCTATTTCCTTATTCCAAAGAAAACAGGAGGATACAGACCCATTCTAGACCTCAGAGAATTGAACAAGTTCCTGTTCAGAGAGAAGTTCAAAATGATTTCTCTAGGAACTCTGCTGTCATACCTTCGGAGTCAGGATTGGCTTTGTTCCCTAGTTCTGAAGGATGCGTGTACACATGTTCTCATCCACCCAACTCACCGAAAGTTCTTTCGATTCCTGTTTCAAGGAAAGCACTTCCAATACAGGGTTCTTCCTTTTGGCCTGGCCTCTGCACCAAGGGTGTTCACAAAATGCATGGCTGTGGTAGCAGCATTTCTCCGCACCCTGGAAATATTCGTCTTCCCCTACTTAGACGACTGGCTCATTCGAGCCCCTTCAGAGCCAGATTGCAGGGTTGCTCTGTCTCGCACAATGCGCATCCTTCAGTATCTGGGACTTGTCATAAACTTCCCAAAGTCCAACCTTGCTCCCACTCAATCTCTAGAGTTTATAGGAGCTCTTCTGGATACCAGACACACAAGGGCCTTCCTTCCACAGCCTCGCTGCCTTCGCATTTTACAGTTAGCTTCCCAAGCAGTGCTAAAACCTCACCTCACTGCTCGGGAAATGTTAGTTACTAGGCCACATGTCATCCACCGTGCATGTGGTTCCTTATGCTCGCCTCCATATGAGGGCAGCCCAGTGGACCTTATCCACTCAGTGGACTCAGGTGTTCAGGTTGCCTGTCTGACAAAATAGCAATCTCAGATCGCCTTATTTTGTCCCTCCAATGGTGGCAGTTACCCAAAAACCTTTTGGTGGGGTCTCCTTTTCAGCAACCCCCACCCCAAGCCACTCTAACAACAGATGCTTTACAGGTGGGTTGGGGAGCCCACCTGCACAGCCTCTCTACCCAGGGTACCTTCATATCAACCTCCTGGAGCTCAGAGCAATCTTCCTTGCTCTCCGAGTATTTCACACCCAGCTCAGCTACAAGACAGTCCTAGTTCAAACGGACAATGAGGTAGCCATGATCTCCAGGAACAAGCAGGAATGAGTCTTCACATATGGGTACGTCGGTACCGACGGAGCCTGCGCGGAAACGCTCCCCAGCGTCCAATCAGAAAGCTTTTGGGAGCATCCCTCAGTGCCTGCGTGCTGCCTTCCCGCCTTTCCAACTGTCTCTCCTCCGTTTTCGTTTTTCCGCGGAGCCGGCAGGACGTCCTCCTGTCACTGCAGAAAATGTTTTCTTTAATTCTTGTTTTTCTTGTGGTCGCGGCTGTTCCCCCGACTCCACCGGTACCGCAGGTGTTTTTTTCTTTTCTTTTTCTTCAACTCAGGGAATTTTTTTCCCTCAGTTTCTGTCTTAAACGTTTTGGGCCTTTAAGGCCTCTCCATTATGGAGCCGCCTTCTCCTAAGAAGTGCCTTAACTGTGGAAGTACAGTTTTCTTTTTAGACTCCAATAACAGGTGTCTAACCTGTTTGGGTCCTGACCTTTTTCCTCCGGAGCCATTAGGCTACAATATTATGAGAAGAGATTTTCCATTTCGAGTTTTCCTTGATTCTGAGTTCCCTTCCAGTGTCAGGGCACCGACCATTTCTTCTCTACAGGATTAGGTAACCCACAAACAGTCTGTTAAGACTAGCCAATCCTTGTGTGGTAGGTCTCATGCCAAGCATGATGACGGCTCCGGCCTTGCCCTCAAGACTCTATTGGCTTCAGAACCCCGGCGGGAGTCCTCGGTCTCCAAAGCCTTTCAGGGGTTTCAGGTTGTTCCTGGGGCTCACCCCTCACAGAACATACCTGAGCCATGCTCGGTGGTGGCATCCGCTTCGAGCGGTACCGATACCCCAGCATCGGCACTGGTGTTGAGCGATTCACTCCTCACCAGGGATCGTCATCTGTCGTTCTCGGAACCTTCGGGACTGATCGATACGTCCTAGATTGACTTTCCAGTATCGGCAGCACCGCCGATACGACCTCCGACGTCGGTACCCTCTAGACATGCATCGATAGACTCGCTTCCTTCGATGCCAAGTCTGGAATCGATATCTAGTCTGGAAGACTGGGTACCGACACGTCTCGGAACCGACGCTTACTGATTCCGGATGCGCAGTACCGAGGGTAATCACCAAGGATTTTCGGTTACCTCGGTATCGCTTGAGCTGCCTCTGATGACTACTTCGATGTTGGTATCGTCTTCGATTCCCGAACAGCTACCGGTATCGGTATTGGTGCCGGTACCTGCAGTAACATCGGGACCAGCTCCTTCCATGCTTTTTTCATGCTTTTTTCACCAGGGTCGCTCCTTTCTATACCTAGTTTGGAGTCTATACCTGGCATGGACGATGCAGTACTGACTGTCTCAGCTCATAACCGCCAGTACCAGTATCCATCCATTAGGGATCCTTTTCTGCACCGGACAAGTACATCCTCCGGTGCCCAGGCTAGTTCTTCAACTCTAGCCTGTCCAGGGATAGTTCCCATTGGAGATCCTTCTTTTCAGAATTTTCTCCTTGACATGGCAACATTCCTTGCTATTCCTATCCCTGGCTATGATCCTACACAAGGCTCTTCTGGAAAAAAGGAAAATGTAATGCTTCCTTTACATCATTCTTTGCAGGATCTTCTTCTGAGAATATGGGAAACACCTTTAAGGGTTTCCTCACCTTCTACAGCAACTGATCTTTTGTATCAGGTGCCCCCCTCTTCAGGGTTTCAAAAGACTCAACTTCCCCATCATTCTATTGTGGTGTAATCAGCAATGAGGAAGGTGAAAAGTAAGAAGAAGCACTCTTCTTACCCACCAGGTCGTGAGTCTAGAACACTAGATGCCTTTGGACGTCAAACCTTCCAGACATCTATGCTGTCAACAAGGATTCTCTCATATATTTTTTATGAGTCTATCCCTTCAGGAGGTCACAAAGAAGTTGTCTCTTCTAACTCCCTTTCTTTCAGAGCCCAAGACTGCAGACTATTCCTTACTACTTAGTCATAGTCAAAATATCTCTTGGTTTCTTACTCGTGCTTCACTAGATTCTTTTGAGTCTTTTAGCAGAACCTCTGCTATAGCCATAGGATCACGACGTAGAGCCTGGCTCCAAGCTTCAGACTTGAACAGATGGGCACAACAAAGACTGGGTAATACTCCTTGTACTGGAGAAAATCTCTTCAATAAGGAGTCTTTACGTCAGGTTGCTCAGTGCTCCACTGACTTCCCTGTTTCTGAGGCTAAGCCTTCTCCTTCCCCAGTAGGTAGGAAATGCCCTACCAAACCTTCTTTTCCTAAACGAAGAAAGTTTTTATTCTTCTTTTGCCCATCATACAGATATTCACAAGCAGGGGAAACCTCGCCCTGGTCTGAGGAATCCAAACTCAAGCCAGGAAAATTAACCCTGCATATAGGGTTCTAATTAATCTCTTTATAACCTACAGTTCACTTCTTCTCAGCAGAAGTTTTTTCACTGTTTTTTCATTTAAAACTCTACACATGGATTCCTGTTTCCAGGACATCCACTTACTCTTAGGTATGCTGGGCTGTCAGGATATTCATGTCTATGGGTCACAGGGTTTTCCTCCTCTTCCTGCCAAGAAGAGAGGTTTACCAACTATCCTATGATAGTTTTTCTGTACCAACATGAATTATTTTCCTTCTACAGACTTACCATATGGCAAGTCACCCTTCAACTCCTATTTTTCTTTACCCTCTTTCCAGGGTTTCCCCTGTAGGAGTGGTACCATACCACTGGAAGGCTTTCTTAGCCTTTCTAGTCTTCCTTTCCTTCCAGTGTGGAGTTTTTTCTCTAGAGTAACCTCCCTTCTTTCATTTGGGCAGCTCATTAGACAGGAACAGGATTCTCTCCTCTTGTTCTGTCTTGTCTCTCTGTTAAAAACAGAAAGATTCTCTCTGCTGTTCTATTCAGCAGCTGCCCATGCAGGAGTTCCAGTGATAGGACTATTGATACTTTTCTTCAAGTTCCAGTCTTGTCTGCCACTATTTTTTGTCTAGCCTTAGTAGTGCTTCCAAGATAGTGCTTCATCTGTCTTGGATAATCCTTATCACTTCTTTTCTGCCATCTCCAAGTCCCTGGAGTTGGCAGCATAGTTGAAGTGGCAGCTGGTTTTCTCCAACAGCCAGTTTTATTTCCCAATTCTCCTGCATAATGCTGTCTGCAATCCTACAGAGAAGCTTTCCACTATGGGCCCTTGCTAGAGAGCATGGGGATTTTTTCTCTAATTACTATCCTATATGGTTGAAAAAGGCTTCCTCAGTCATTCCTCATGACTGTGAGGGTTCTTACACCCTTCTTTTTCCTTTTAATAAAGGACATAAGCCTTCCCTACGTGACAGTCTAAAGAGTTACCCAATTCCTACAGGAAATATGCTCTTTTTCCTTGCAGCTTGTCCTCATGGTATCCTAATCCTTCATGGACAGCACATATTTAACTAAACAACGCATGATACCCCCCCTTGTCCCTCAAGTGGGTCAACCTGGTGTCTCATCCTATGCGTTTTCTGTCCATTCACCATGTTAGAGTTCTACCGAACTCAGGACTTGCTGTTCACAGACTGATATTATCCTCTGTTTTTTCATGCAACCATCCTGGTTATTTCACTGGATAGCATTCCTGCTCCATCTTAACCAGAGGGAACAGACTCTCTATATCTTCTCAAGTAGGTTCCACCTGCTTGTTCTTAGATGAATCGTTCCTCTTCACATCTCCCATGTGAAGGTTCGTATAGACACATCCCTGTCTGCTTAATTGCAGACATTTATCTTTAGACCTATATATTCATATATGTACATATGTCTATATACATTCTTTAGATACATATGTCTGTCAGCCATGTGTGCATATGTTATGCCCCCTGGATCTCGCCATAAACATATGTATATATATACCCTTATATATATATATATCTACACATATCTATATATACATAAATATATGTGTGTCTCTGTCGAGATACTTCCTTATAGGTAGATATGTATTTACATACTTATCTCTCTAACTGTCTGTGCTCATAAAGGGTTTTTCCTTCCTGTATGTTCCAGACAGTGGGCTTGCACATGTTCATTCTATTCCACAGTATGTTTAGACTATTATGCACACAACCACTGCTGTGGTACTGACAGCTCTTACCATAACCCTAGGTTCAGGTATCCCTGAAGCTCCATACTCCAATATCTTCCTACCTCTCATCAGTTAGGAAAGACATGGTGGATCTTCAGTAGATCTGAGGTTTCAACTCTTCAGACATCAGTCCTTTCTTGGGAATACGGGGTTTCTCCCATACCCCTTCTTCCCTCAAGGACTAGGCCAGTTGTCCATATCGGTCAGTCTTCCTCTTTTGCTCCTAACTGTGACTAAATCCATAGCCAAAAGAGTTTTCAGCTTTTTCCATAAAGCTTCCCACTAAAGACCTACCGTTTTTGTACTACCCCAGTTGAATCCTGGGGTCACCTGTTACTCCAGATTTTGACCTTCACCTTCACTTCAGTGAGGTCACCTTGAAGATTCCTCTACTGGATCCTCAGTAGATTCCGTCAGGCTCTCTACTTCCTGCAATCCAGTAGGTGAGATCCATATTGTGATTGTTCATTTCAATATATTTCATGATGATTTTCATACATACAAGGACTCCTTGCCTGTAGTCCTCTCTTAGGTCAGCTGTTTCCTACAGCTCATCTCTTTTCAACCCCTACCCTCCATCCTCAAGATGCCTAGCCATACGAGGTGTAACATGTTTCAATCTCCAACATGCTAGGGCTCCAGTTATCTTAGCTTGGGAGTCCCCATATGTGAAGACTCATTCCTGCTTGTTCCTGGAGATAGCACAGTTACTTACCTGTAACAGGTGATCTCTGGGAACAGCAGGAATAAGTCTTCACAACCCACCCACCTCCCCTAAGAGTTGTATCTCTCTATCTTTCCTTTCCTCTCTCTCTCTTTGTCTCAGCTATAAAACTCAACTGAGGAGAGACAGTTGGAAAGGCGGGAAGGCAGCACGCAGGCGCTGAGGGATGCTCCCAAAAGCTTTCTGATTGGACGCTGGGGAGCGTTCCTGCGCAGGCTCCGTCAGTACCGACGTACCCATATGTGAAGACTTATTCCTGCTGTTCCCAGAGATCACCTGTTACAGGTAAGTAACTGTGCTTTCTATGTGAACAAGCAGGGTGGGACAGGCTCTCTGTCGCTGTGCAACGAAGCTTTGCGACTATGGGCCCTCGCCAGAGAGCATCAGATTCATCTCCTTGTGGTGTATCTTCCAGGCATTCAAAACTCTTGGGCAGACAGACTCAGTCGAGTTCTGCTTCCACACGAATGGTCTCTCCATGCAGACCAGGTGGCCCAAAGTTTTCAAATTTGGGGAACCCCGGACATAGACCTCTTTGCAAGTCCGCTGAATGCCAAACTTCCCCGGTTCTGTTCCAGATTTCCGGCTCGAGGTTGTCAGGCCAGGGATGCTTTCCTCCTTTGGAGTCAGGACTTCCTGTATGCCTTTCCACCCATTCCCCTAATTCCCAAAACCCTGTTCAAGCTTCAGAGAGACAGAGGTCATATGATTGTCATAGCTCCATGTTGGCCACCCTCTGCTTCTACATCTCTCTCAAGCTCTGCCTCTGGAGTTAGGATCTGCTCGAGATCTTCTTTCTCAAGAGGACGGGATGCTGTGGCATCCCAATCCCCAGTCTCTGCATCTCAGGGCCTGGTTGCTGAAAGCCTAGAACTTCACGGTCTTAACCTTTCCCAGCAGGTAAAGGATATCCTTCATGCTTCTAGGAAACCTTCCACAAGATGCTCTTATGCATTTAAGTGGAAAAGGTTTACCATATGGTACTCGCAGAAGGGTCTTAACCCTCTTGCGATACCTCTGGAATCATTACTGGATTACCTCCTTCATTTATCAAATGCAGGGCTTAAGACCAATTCATTGAGAGTCCATTTGAGTGCTATTGCAGCTTCTTTCAAGCCTCTAAGTGGACATCCTATTTCCTCTCATCCTCTCATAGCAAGATTTATGAGAGGCCTTCTTTTAACGAAGCCTCCCATTAAGCCACCACCGGTGACATAGGACTTGAATCTGGTATTTGGGCAGCTCATGAAACCGCCCTTTGAACCATTAGCCACTACCTCTTTGAAATTCCTTTCCTGGAAGGTTATCTTTCTCATTGCAATCACATCAGCACGTCGCATCAGTGAATAGCAAGCATTGGTGGCTGATCCTCCTTATACAAGGTTCCATCATGATAAAGTAGTCCTTAGGACTCATCCACACTTTATGCCAAAGGTGGTTTCGCCCTTTCATTTAAACCAAGCAGTTTATCTTCCTGTATTCTTTTCAAGACCTCACGCCTCAAATGCAGAAAGGAACCTTAATACTTTGGACTGTAAAAGGGCTTTGGCCTTTTACTTGTAAAGGACACAGCAACATAGAAAATCCTCTGAACTCTTTGTTGCTTTTGATCCTAGTCATTTGGGACTTCCAGTCTCCAAAAGGACACTGTCCAACTGGATTGCACAGTGTATATCTTTTGCCTATGAGAGTAAGAACCTTCCTCTTGAAGGCCATGTCACAGCTCACAATGTGAGAGCCATGGCAGCCTCAATGGCTCATATTCACTCTGTGTCTATCGATGACATTTGTCGAACAGCTACTTGGGCTTCGGTACATACCTTCACAGCCCATTACTGCTTAGATAAGGACTCCTGCTGGGATGCCTTGTTTGGTCAGGCTGTTCTTCAACACCTGTTCCATACTTAATCAACTCCTACCCACCATCCTTGGTAGGAGGCCAGAGATCCATGGGGGGAAGAGGAGCCCTTTCACAAGGGCACACAACTTTCTGGGCCATCTCCCTGGCATCTGCAGCTAGGGAGTCCCCCATATGTGAAGACTACATTCCTGCTTGTTCTGGAGATATAGTTACTTACCTGTAACAGGTGATCTCCGGGAACAGCAGGAATTTAGTCTTCACAATCCACCCACCTCCCCTAGGAGTTGTATCTCTCTATCTCTCTCTTTCTCTCTTTCCCTCTTTCTTTTGTCTCAGCTATAAACTCAACTGGGGAGGGACAGTTGGGAAAGGCAGGAAGGCAGCACGCAGGCACACTGGGATGCTCCCAAAAGCTTTCATATTGGACGCTGGGGAGCATTCCTGCGCAGGCTCCGTCGGTACTGATGATACGCATATGTGAAGACTAAATTCCTGCTGTTCCCGGAGATCACCTGTTACATACAGGTGAGTAACTATGCTATAGAGGCATGGGAATGATGTCATTGAAACCTGGGCATTTCATTGGTTCTTTGTCTCCACCAATCTGCTGATATGGGAATACAACTCACTTGTCTGGACTGGTCTAGCAGGACTCAAGGAAAGGACATTATTTGGTAAGTAAAATATCACCTTTACAACCAAGTGGTTATCAACTGCTTTCCCTAATTTTGTTGGAAGACCTACCTTAGGTAGCGATTTTCACTTAATTGATTCATCCTGTTTGTTGATGGCAAAAACTTAGGTGTTTTCTGTAGATGATGGGATACTCAGCAATACATTCCCCTCCCATCTCTCATTTTTGGAGCTGAGGGGGTACTGTGTAATGGTAGCAGAGTGATAAGTCCAGACAGGTTAAATAAAGCCTTTGAAGCAGTGTTGGGTGACCTCACCCCTAGTGTGGGAAATTATATTGTTGCTTATGGAGAACACAATTATAGGTAAGCAACTTAGTTTTATTGAGCGTATGTGAATGACTCTCTTTTTTTGGTTAAAAAAAAAGGTATGATAGGAGGAATGTGGTAAGATCCATTCCATCTTGTTGCACATTGTGAAACCTAATGAGTGTTACATTGGTTTTAAGGTTTTAACACAGGAAGCTGATTTTTTTATGTACTTATTGAAAGTGTTTTTTAAATGATTCTCTTGTTTTTTTACAGCCATTATATGCGGCAGATACTGGAAGCATTGCGCTACTGCCATGATAATAATATAATTCACAGAGATGTAAAGGTAAGACATTTATCATCTCACTCTCTTTATTTTTAAATACATTGTATTTTTTTAAATAGAAAGAATGGAAGAGTGTATAATTAAGGGAGTGCTTAATAGTGATGTTTTGTAGTAACTAAAGAAATTATTTATAAAAAATTGGATTGATTTTTGGAATTGGCTGGAGGAAGGTTTTTAACCTGTAATGTTTATGGTGTTGATGGTCTTATGAATGACAGGTTGGCTATGTACACTGAGGTCTTTTTTCCTTCCAAAATGATTGCCTAAAGTTATGTGATTTGTGATTGAACATTGATTGAATATACCCTTCTCCTCGGAACGTTTTGAATACAAATGTATATTCTCTGGGATCTTTTGCTGAACATTTAAATGAAAAGAGGCAATTACTATGTTTGAAACTTCAAGAGGAAACACTCAGAATTAACATCAGAAAATGTTGCTTCAGGCAAAGATGGGGCTATTTGTGGAATGTGTGGTGGTGGTTGAGATTGTAGAGAGTTAATTTCTGATTTGTGGTCAAACTGAGAATACCTACAGATTGAGTACGGGTGGGGAATGGGTTGCGAATTGCACGTCAGCTCTCTCTTCCATCCCTTGCCCCACTTTCTACTGTTCATCTCCCCCCTTCCCACACCTGCCCTCCAAGGATGATACTAGCATTCCCCACACCTCCTTGTCTGGCCTCAGCACTTTCCCCTTCCATGTTGTCTGTGCTCTTTTCCCCTCATTCTCAGCTACCCTGGCTTTGCCTCCCAGGTGTCATCTCCTTACCATTACTTTCCTTTCAGCTGAGCGCCAAGTCCTGGGATCATAGAAAGCAGTAGGCCGAGCTGTCTGTGGCATTCCCTTCCTGTTTCTCCCCCCAATCTGCTTGTTGGCACAGAATGGGAGAAGGTGAGCCCAGAGTGCAAGTAGATTTGAAAGGTTTTGGTGCCAGTTGTATGCATCAAGTGGAGCTGGTCTTTAAATACCAAGCAGTACAGTCAAAGACTAAGAAAATGTGGCAGAAGGATACAGAAATATTTCCTATGGTATTGGATGCCACAGGCCTGAGGTTGGCTATACATGTTACATCCTATGAACTCCCAAAGGAAGCTCTCTTTGGCACAATGCAAGTACTACAACAAGCATTAGCATATCTTATTTTCTTATGTTCACAGATTCTCTCCCCTCCTTCCTACAGTGATAATGTTAGATAAATTATGGGATACTATTACCACCCCAAATGCCACTCATAACTGTAGTGGGGAAATTTAATGAGGATGTAGCACATGTTAAGGCAGCAGTGAAAGGAGGGTTGCACAGAGGATCAATAAGCAGCCAAAGGTGCCCTAACAGAAGCTTGCCTAGGTGAGTGTCAGGCGCTCAGTAGTGCCCAGATTAAGGATAAATCCTTAGAATATATTGAGAACCAATTTGCAGTTTCCTAATCGCTTCTCCGGGCCAGTCCAGGGAACGTTAGGGTCGTCAATCCTGTCCAGCAGCTGAGGACTGACATACTAGAAGTTTTGCTGACAGCTTAAGCTCCTCCCCCTGAAGCCAGCACTCCAGTCTTTCAGTCCTCAGCAGCTGAACAGGACGACGTGCTGACAGGCTCCTAGTTGTGGAGAAAGATTCGGTTGTTTTTATTTTAAAAGTACAGAAAAGCGGACAGTGAGCAGGCTCTAGCAGGGCTGAAGCTCCTCTATTCCCCTTAGCTGCCTCTTTAATTTCTTCCGGTTCGTTAAATTCCGCAGCGGCACTCTTTTCGGACCAGGTAGGGGCAGCACGAGGAGGCAGAGCCTGCCTTCTCTGGGGGCCTAATATTTAATATTTAATTTTTTTGGGAGCTCTGATCCTGAGAGCCTCGGGAATTACCCTCCACTCAAAACCGCCGCCTTTTCTCTTTACCCGCTAGCAGTGGGAGAGTGGGAGAAACACTGGCGCTCTTGCACTCAGCTCTCCGGGGCCTACGGACGGAGCGTGGCTGTTCAGGTGACTCCGGCGGCTTGCGGGTATCCGAGGGCCTCCGCGGGGGAACGTGGGTACGTTGTTTTAGCACCGCGGGCTTGGGCAAATCGGGCAGTGTCTCGTGCAGGCCTTAGAGTGCATGGAGATCACAACGGCTGAGGCAGAGCGGCCTTCCCTGCCTTCAGAAAAGGCGGGAACGGCCTCCATTTTAGGAGATCCCTCGGGGTCTGCGGCGGGGCCTCAAAAACACAGCAAACGGAAGTCTAAGTCCGCAAAGGAACCGCCACGGGCGGTTCAAACGCAGCAGAAGCCTCCTGAAGCTCAGGAAGGCTTCTCTGCTCTTTTTTCCCCCGAGTTCATTTTAGCTATGCATAAGGCGTTTTTAATGAAGTCTGCGCAGACTGCAGTGGCTCCGGGTTCCTGGCAGGATCTTAAGGAGCAGCCGGAAAGGCCTCATGACGACCCGGGGGAAGGGTCTTCCCAAGGGATGTTCGGTAAGCTTGCTGCAGTGGATCTTAGCACTCCCCTGGCTCGGGAGCCGCATTTAGGGGAGGAGGGTGACCACCTCTCAGACACAGGTCTCGATCCTTGGCTGGGGTTGCTGGAAGAGGGGGAGCTGGCCCCAGGAAAGGATCCTAATGTGTTTCACGTGTTCCGCAAGGAGGAACTCGGGGCGCTTATTTCGCAATCTTTGGCGGCGCTGAATATTCCATTGCCCTCCATGTCTCAAGAGCCGCTCGAAGATCCCTTACTGCAAGGTTTCAAAGCGGAGCAACGCTGTTTTCCGGTTCACTGTGTCATTAAGCAAATGATTGAGTCGGAATGGGAATGTCCCGAGGCTACGTTGAGGGGCAGTCGCGCCTTTGGTCGCCTATACCCGATGCCTCAGGAGGAGAAAGAGTTGCTAAAGATGCCTAAGGTAGATGCCTTAGTTTCCGCAGTGACTAAGAAGACAACGATTCCGGTTGAGGGTGCGACAGCGCTTAAGGATCTACAGGATCGTAAGTTGGAAGTGCTTTTGAAGCAGGTGCTTGATTCCAGTGCGCTAGCGCTGCAGGCTTCCATTTGTGGGGCGTATGTGTCTCGAGCTTCGATTCGCTGGCTCCAGGGGGAAGTCGCGGCCGAGCCTGCAGAGACGTCTTCCGCGGAGGGCGCGAAGCTTGAGTCAGCGGCGGCTTACCTGGCGGACACTTTTTATGATTTGGTGCGCATTTCGGCGAAGTCTATGGCTTCCTTGGTGGCGGCTAGACGTTTTCTCTGGTTAAGAAATTGGGCGGCGGACATGTCCTCTAAATCGCGTCTCAGTAAGCTTCCTTATAAAGGCAAATTACTTTTTGGGGAGGCGTTGGAGAAAATTGTTAAAGATCTTGGTGATTCCAAAGGTGGCCGCTTACCCGAGGATCGCCCCAAACCTCCTAGAGGAGGTTCGGCGCTGCGGGGCCAAGGTAGAAATTCTCGTAGATTTCGAGGGGCTCGTTTTCTGCCTTATCCCAGGGCCCGTTTTGGTTCTCGAGGGCAGTCCTTTCGAGGTGCTAGAGGATTCGCTAGGAGCTACTTCAATTCTCAGCAAGCCGCCGGTAAGAAATCACAATGAAGGTCCGCCGGTCCAGGCCGTGATTCCTGTGGGAGGACACTTGCGGGAATTTCTCCCGGCCTGGACCGCTATAACTTCGGACGCATGGGTGCTGCAGATAATTCGAGAGGGATATGCCCTGGATTTCGCGTGTCCGTTGGCGACCGCCTTCATGGTTTCTCCTTGTGTGTCCGGCCCGAAGAGGCAGGCCGTAGCCGACACGCTCGCCCGATTGATACAACTGCAGGCAGTCGTTCCGGTGCCTCCAGACCAGGGCGGCTTAGGTCGATACTCGATTTATTTTGTGGTTCCCAAAAAAGAGGGTTCTTTTCGGCCCATCCTCGATCTCAAGCGGGTCAATTGCGCTCTGCGGGTTCCGCACTTTCGAATGGAGACGTTGAGATCGGTTATTCGGGCGGTGCGTCCGGGAGAGTTCCTCGCGGCCATAGACCTCACGGAGGCTTATCTACACATTCCCATCCGAGAGGATCATCAGAGGCTTTTGAGATTTGCGCTGCCCATGGGGCATTTCCAGTTCCGGGCGTTGCCTTTCGGTCTCGCGACTGCTCCTCGCACCTTCACGAAGGTGATGGTGGTGGTAGCAGTGGCCCTGCGAAAAGAAGGAGTTCGGGTTCACCCTTATCTGGACGACTGGTTGATCAGAGCTGATTCCCGAGCGGAGGCGGTCGTCGCAATGGCTCGGGTGGTTCAGCTCTTGGAACAACTCGGTTGGGTTATCAACCAGGCGAAGAGTCAGTTGCAGCCAGTGCAACAGCTCTTGTACCTCGGGGCTTTCTTCAGCACGGCCACCGGTTCGGTGTTTCTGCCCAAGAGCAGAGTTCAGAAGCTTCTGCGGCAGGTACAGTGGTTCTTGCGGACTTCGGCTCCTTCGGCGTGGACCTATTTACAGCTCTTAGGGTCCATGGCAGCGGCCCTAGACGTGGTTCCGTGGGCCAGGGCGCACATGCGTCCTCTGCAACAAGCCTTGCTGTCCAGATGGTCGCCACAGCTTCATCCTCTTTCTCAAAAATTGATCTGCCCGGACTCGGTGCGAAGCGACCTGCACTGGTGGCTGGATCCCGGTCATCTGTCGGCGGGGGTGCCCCTGCAGGATCCTCAGTGGGTTCTTCTAACGATGGACGCCAGTCTCTCGGGCTGGGGAGCTCACTGTCAGGCTCAGGTGACGCAGGACTGCTGGTCGCAAGAGGAGAGCTCCTTCTCGATCAACCTCTTAGAGCTCCGGGCCGTTCGGTTGGCGCTTCTTCATTTCGGGTATCTGCTCGAAGGGACGGCGGTCTGGGTGTTTTCCGACAATGCGGTGATGGTCTCCTACATCAATCGCCAGGGCGGCACCAAGAGTCGGCAGTTGCTGGTGGAGAGTCAAGAGTTGTTTGCTTGGGTGGAGACTCATCTCTTGGCGTTATCAGCTGCGCACGTGGCCGGCAAGGACAATATTCAGGCCGATTATCTCAGTCGCCATGTACTCGATCCCGGGGAGTGGGAGCTGAATGCGGCCATATTTCGCGACATCACCATGTGCTGGGGGTGACCGGCAATGGATCTGATGGTTACCTTCCAAAATGCCTAAGCTTCTCGTTTTTACAGCTGGCGCAGGGAGCGCATGTCCGAGGGTCTCGATGCGTTGGTTCAGCCTTGGCCTCCCGACTTCCTGTTGTATGTCTTTCCGCCGTGGCCAATGCTGAGTCGGGTCATTCACCGCATAGCAAAGCACAGGGGGACGGTGATTCTCATAGTGCCGGATTGGCCTCGGCGGCCGTGGTATGCGGACTTAGTGCGTCTGGTGATAGACTCTCCTTGGCAGCTGCCAGCTCGGAGCAACCTGTTAACTCAGGGTCCTGTGTTAATGCCCCAGGTGGATCGCTTCTTGCTTACGGCATGGCTCTTGAGGGCTCGCTTGAGGCGTAAAGGGTATTCAGAGGCGGTGGTTTCCACCCTGTTGCAGTCTAAGAAGTCTTCGACTTACCTAGCGTACGTCTGTGTCTGGCGTGTCTTTGAACGATGGTGTGCGCTTCAGGGCTTGGCGCCCATGTCTACCTCGGTGCCGCAGCTTCTCTTGTTTCTTCAAGAGGGTTTGGATAAGAATTTGACGGTTGGCACTCTCAAGGTGCAGGTTGCGGCCTTAAGTTGTTTTAGGGGGCCGGTGAGTAGGCGTCGTCTCTCTACTCATGCAGATGTGCAGCGCTTCTTTCGGGCGGCTAAGCTCATCAGGCCTCCTATGCGGAACGTCGTTCCTTCTTGGGATTTGAACGTCATGCTGGAGGCCTTGACGCAGGCTCCTTTTGAATCCGCCTCTGGGGTGAATGTGAAGGAGTTTCCCTGGAAGGCGGCCTTCCTAGTTGCGTTGTGTTCGGCTAGGCGAATTTCGGACTTACAGGCGCTATCTTGTCGAGAGCCGTATCTGCAATTTTTCCCGGACAAAGTGCTTTTGCGTCCGGTGCCGTCCTTCTTGCCTAAGGTGGTGTCTTCCTTCTGTGTAAATCAGTCAGTGGCTTTGCCCATTTTCTCGGATCCTTCGGGCTCTCCCATGGACCGGGCTCTTTGGAAATTGGATCTCGGTCGGGTCCTTAGGAAGTATCTCCGAATCACTAGAGATTTTCGCCGGACCGACAGATTGTTTGTGCTGTTTGCGGGTCGGCGTAAGGGTCAGCCGGCTACGAAAGCCTCCATAGCCCGGTGAATTAAACAGGCAATTGTGGCCGCGTACACAGCGGGGGGAAAAGTACCTCCGGAAGGGCTCCGCGCACATTCTACGCGGTCTCAAGCGACCTCTTGGGCAGAGTACACGTTGGTGCCTCCAGTGGATATTTGTAGAGCTGCTACGTGGTCTTCTCTGCATACTTTCACTAAACATTATAGGCTGGATGTTATGGCAAGAGGGGATGCGAAGGTTGGTGCGGCAGCGATAGTAGCTGGGCTCGCGGGTCCCTCCCATGTTTAGGTTCTGCTTTGGTACTGCCCTAATGTTCCCTGGACTGGCCCGGAGAAGCGATTAGGAAGGAGACATTAGGCCTTACCTGCTAATTGTCTTTCCTGGAGTCTTCTCCGGGCCAGTCCAGGGTCCCACCCGGTGTTTTCGGGTCATTGGCTTAGGGGTTCCGCTCGTCGGTTTTGGTCTGGCTGATAGCAAGAGCTTTCCCAGGTCTTCTCTGGCTCTATTCCGCAAACTGGATATTTGAAAGGAAAAAAAAAAAAAATCATCCAGTACAACGTTCGAAAAGAGTTCTGCGGGTGCAGAGAAAATGATAAACGGGGGGGGGGGGGGGAAGGAACAAAACAATGAGTGGTATGTGTAGTGGGGAATATAGACATGCTCAGTTCTGGTTTTTGGTTTGTTTCTGGTTTGTGTTTCGTTATCCTGGTATCTGTCTAGGTTAGCTGCTTTGTTAGTACAAGACTGGAGTGCTGGCTTCAGGGGGAGGAGCTTAAGCTGTCAGCAAAACTTCTAGTATGTCAGTCCTCAGCTGCTGGACAGGATTGACGACCCTAACGTTCCCTGGACTGGCCCGGAGAAGACTCCAGGAAAGACAATTAGCAGGTAAGGCCTAATTTCTCCTTCTCAGTTTTCCTGTCTCTTTTGATACCTCCTTTAGAGATGATGTGGAAGTACATAAGAACATAAGATATGCCATACTGCAGGGCTCAATAAACCCCAGGCGCCAAGGCACCTGAGAAATTGGACCTGATGCCTGGGGCACATGTGGACAGAAGCATATACACACCATGAACACCATGAACACACCATGCCGTTCTTGATATTATTAAGACTCTATTCTTTTCTATGTAATTATCTCATGTATATAGTTTACCCCGGTTCTCCAAGTTTGTACTCCTGTTCGATGTAAACCAAACAGCTTGTTGTTAAGGTCTTTATGTTATAATGTAAACCGCGCTGATGCCGAATAGTGCGGTATATAAGAACTTGTAATAAATAAATATATGGACTGAAGGACTGCAAAAAAATCACTACCAAGACTGACGCCGTCTGCACATGGGGATCCCATCTCACACAGGCATAAATGCAGCAACCATCAGAAGCCTGCAAAACAAAACAAACAAAAGGTTAGAGAAAACAGAGGCTGAAGAAATTTAAAGAGGCTTCAGGTTTGGTTTAACAAAGAATGGTGGGGGTTGGGAGTGGAAGGCAGGGAGTGAGAGCAAGGGAGGAGGGGAGAGAGTATGGGAGCATAAGATATGTGATACAAACCTAGTATCCTTTTTCCAACAGCGACCAATCCAGGTCACAAGTACCTGTCATGTTTCTAAAAAGGCACACCAGTTCCATCCTGCTTATCCCAGGGGTAAACAATGGATTTGCCTTGTCCCCTTTAATAATGGCTTATAGACTTTTCTTCCAGGAACTGTCAAACCTCTTCTAAACCCCAGCTGCACTAACAGCTTTTACTACATCCTCTGGTAGCGAATTCCAGAGTTTGATTACACGTTGAGTAAAAAAAAAATATTTTCTCCGATTAGTCTTAAACATGCTACATTGTAGCTTCATTGCGTGTCTCTTAGTCTTTCTACTTTACAAAGGAGTACACAACTAATCTGTTTACCTGTTCCACTCCATTCGTTATTTTATAGACCTCTTGTCATATCTCCACTCAGCCGTCTTTTTTCCAAGCTAAAGAGCACTAACTTTTTAAGCCTTTCCTCATAGAGGTATCCTTTGATCCCCTTTATCATTTTGGTCACTCTTCTCGGGTACCTTTTCTAGTTCCTCTATATCCTTTTTAAGATATGGTGACCAGAACTGCATGTAATATTCAAGGACCTGGCACACCATGGGGCGATACACCGGCATTATAATATCCTTATTTACTATCTTCAGCAACAAACAGGAATGTAGTCTTCACATATGGGTGATGTCATTACCTGCGGAGCCCACATGGGAACGCTCCCCAGCATCTAATAGGAAAGCCTTTGAGAGCACTCCATTGCGCCTGCGAGGCTGTCTTCCCACCTTCCCAATCCCTTCTGTTCAGTACTTCATTTTCTGCAGAGCCAGCAGGAAGCAAACCATGTCACTGCAGAAAATTCGGTTTTTTGCTTTTTGTGGTTAGCATCTGCCTTCCTGTTGACACAGGCACTGTCTTGACACCGCTGGTTTACTTAATCTTTCTTTTATCTTTTCTTTTACTAGTAAAAAAATTCAGGTGCCTCGACGCCATTTTACGCCTTAAGCATTCCATATTGTTCACCGACAGTATGGAGAAGCCGACCAGTGGTTTCAAAAAATGTTCAAAGTGTGGCAGTACCATCTCGAAAGCTGACACATGTGACTGGTGCATGAAATGCCTCTGGCCCGACCACCAGCCAACAGAATGTTCCCTTTGTAAAAAGATGACAAAGAGAGACCTGCAGAACCAGGCCGCTAAGTTTGGAACTCTTTGCTTTGGACGCTGTATCTTTGGCATTGACGTCACTGAGAGACTCGTCCTCCTCATATGGATCTCTGGTATTGCAAGTGTGCAAGATCAAGTTGTCTTCAAAAACAGAAAATTCTTCGAGAGGTAGATCTCATTCCCAGCATCGAGATGCCGCGAGCCTTGCTCTGGAGGTGAATTGGCCTGTCAAACAGCCCTGGTGGGAGGACCTGCCCTCCAAAGCCATTGAGGGGCTCCAGGATATTTATTTATTACATGCACTTATATACCGCGCTATTTTCCATCAGTGCTGTTTACATAGAACCAGTTAAATACACATCTCAAAACTTTCGATTTGTGTTTACAATTAACAAGCAACAGAACTTGGATAGATAACAAGGGGGTAACTATTTACAACTGTACAGAAAGAGCGGGCTGAACTTCTGTTTGAAGTGGTTAGTTTACTGATGAGGCATTTGAGGTGCTGTCATCTGGGTAATGCTCGAGGAAAAGGTGGTATTTCAGAGCTTTCCTAAACTGCGTTAAATTAGTGATTGCTCGTATACTAGGAGGGAGGCTGTTCCAGCATTTTGGTACTGAGAATTTGAAAGCCCTGTTCACTGTTGTCTGGCAGCACTTGGTTGTTTCTCTTGGGACTATTAGTTTATTGTCCTCAGGGGATCTTCTAGGTCTATTCAGGGGGGTTATCTGAATGAGGTCTGCTAGGGCTGGTGGGGCGAGCTTATTTATGATCTTGAAGGTCAGAATTATGGTTTTGAACGTAATTCTGCCTTTTAGGGGAGCCAGTGGAGTTGTTTAAGGATGGGTATAATGTGTTCCCACTTGGAAGCGCCCTGAAACACTCTTGCAGCAGAGTTTATTGCAAGCTGTAAAGGGTGTAGCGTGGATTGCGGGAGACCGTGGAGTATGGCGTTTGCATAGTCAAGATGCGGTATGATCAAGGCTTGGTATACTGTGCGGAAGTCACCAGGTTCCAGTAAGGTGCGTATGTGTCTAAGTGATTGGATTGCCTATATGGGTCTTCATGTCGAGTCGCTGGTCAAGTGTGACTCCTAGATATCTAATAGAGGGTTTGGTAATTAGTTCTGCATCTAAGACCTTTAAGCACGGTGGTGTGATGAATTTCGGATCTCTGGTGACGAAAAGGACTTCGGTTTTCTTATGTTGGATTCGCAGGTTTTGTGATTGGAGCCAACTGGATACTGCGTTGAAACAGTCCGTGAGCGGTGAGAGTTCGGGGTTCTCCGTTGCAAAAGGCATATATAGGAGCACGTCGTCTGCGTATAACAGGCATTCCACCTTGAAGGACTGGACGATCTCGCAGATCGGTTGCATATAAATATTAAACAGGGCGGATAGAGAGGATCCTTGTGGGACCCCTTGGCTCTGGTAGAAAGGTTCTGATGTTGCTTCATCTGATCTTACATGTTGCCATCTATCCGAGAGATATGACTTGCACCATTCGAGTACTAAGTCACAAATCCCCTCCTCTCTGAGGTGGTGTAAGAGGATGTCATGGGAAACAGAATCAAAGGCCACCGCTATATCCAAGAATATGAGTACGTATCCTCGGCGTATGCTGTCAATTCCTGCAATTATGGTACTGAAGAGGATGGTGAGGAGAGTTTCGACCCCATGTGCGGTTCTGAAGCCGTGTTGACACGGATCAGGATGGTCCCAAGACCTTGAGAGCTACTGGTGCCATGCTCTGGGACGGTGTCACAAGTATTCATCACCGATACCCAAGCATTGAGCAGAGCTTCACAACTCTATTGGCAGCCTCGGTTCCCATCAAACCTTTGCCCTCAGGAGCCGGGCTGTTGATACCTTTACACGTACTGGCACTGACATCTGCACCAGTGCAAGATGTGTCTGGATACATGGCACTATCATCACTGCCACCCATGTCTTCTCTCAAGTCCACTGATACCAGGGTTCAACCCAAATGGTTCCCCGAGCCCGATACTGACACACATCGTTATCGGCGTCTGGCAGAAAGCGAGCACTGTTCCTGCTGATACTTTGAGTCCTCCGATTCCAACTCCCCTGTTTCAGATGAGGAGTCACGCGACGCCCCGGGGCCTGCCTTTGGAGCCCATGTCACCTCCTGAGAACATGTCTTTCCAAGAATTCATTTGTGACCTATCTAGGGGTTTCTCCATAATAGTGACATCTGAGAAAGAGCCCAGGGCAGAGGAATTGGAGATCCTTTAATACCCAGCAGCTCTCAGGGAGGTGGCCACCTTGCCAGTGCAGCACATCCTCTATGACCTGATGCTCCGGATGAGGGAGACTCACCTCAGTTTCCCCTCATATTCGATATCTGATACCATTATATCAAATACCGGAGCGTCTGGCTTCCAAAAACTACAGCTTCCCCACCATTCAATGATGTTGGAATCTGCGATGCACCAAATCAAGACTTCCAAAACTCATTCCTCTAACCCACCGGGTAGAGAATTCAGATCCTTTGATGCCTTTGGGCGTCTGTTTTCAGGTTTCCATGCTTTCAGCCAGGATGAACTCCTATATACTCTACATGGGTATGTTCCTCAAGGAGGTTACCAGGGACCTCGAGTCCATGGCCCCTCTACTCCGAGATGAGAGATATGACTATTTTGCTCTAGTTAGACATACCCAAAATGTATTGGTTTGTCAATAGGGCAGCCTTCGATGCATTTAAATGCACAAGCAGAGCCACAGCAATTGGTATCAGTGCACGCAGAATTGCATGGCTTCAGGCCTCAGATCTTGAGCAATGGGTTCAGGATAAGCTGGGCAACATACCTTGCACAGGGGAGAACCTCTTTGGCAAAGACTGTCAGGATAAGGCTTCTCAGAATCTGAGAACATCTCTCTAAACAGGCTAGAACAGTAGCTAACCTTGCTAGAAAGAAGACAGCTACAAAGAAAGCTTTCTTCAATAATAAGAAGAAATTCTGTTATCTTCCTGCTTCTCAGTACCAGGCTCAAGACCCTCAGAAGAGGCAGCAGCCTCCTAAAGAAGCCACAGGTGACTAAATCTCAGCTGCTACCGCAGCCATAGTCTGCGCCTGGTTTTTGACTTTTTCTAGAGAACATTGCCACTCTGCCTCTGGAGGACCCTCACCCCTCCACATAGCAAGCAGACTGTGTCACTATGTTCAAAGATGGCACCTTATCACTTCAGAACAGTAGACACTAACCATAGTTTGGGAGGGGTACAGACTTCATCTGCAAACTCTACCCCCCCTCAACTTTTGTGGGGAAATATCACACACATCCCCCCCACTCACTGCTCTCCTGCAGGACGAGATGTCCTCTCTTCTGTCTCAGGGCGCCATAGAAGATGTCACAATATCCCAACAGGGAATGGGGTTCTACTGTCCGTACTTTCTCATACCAAAGAAGGCTGGAGGGTACAGGCCCATCCTGGACGTCAGAAACCTCAACAAGTTTCTGGTTAGCAAGAAGTTCACACTGATTTCTCTTGGGACTCTTCTTCTCTACCTCCAGAGTCAGGATTGGCCCTGTTATCTAGATATAAAAGAAGGGTACACACACATCCTCATCCATCCAGGGCACAGGAAATATCTACGCTTCATCTTTCAGGGAAAACATTATCAACACAGAGTCCTTCCCTTCGGACTCTCCTCTACCCCAAGAGTCTTCACAAAGTGCATGGCGGTCGTAGCAGCATATCTAAGATCTCTAGGGATATTTGTCTTCCCTTACTTAGACAACTGGCTCATAAGAGCAGACACTTCCCAGAGGTTCAGCTTTCCTTGCATCATACCATCATAGTACTGCAACACTTGTATTTTGTCATAAACTTTCCAAAATCCCAGCTCGCTTCAGTTCAAAGACTAGAGTTCATAGGAGCTTTCCTGGACACATAGCAGGCCAAGGTGTTTCTGACCCAGCTCCTCTGTGCCTGTCTCATCAAGCTATCCTCTCAAGTGCTACTCCAAGACCATCTGACTGCCAGAGAAATGCTGTAGTTTCTTGGGTACATGGCCTCAACAGTACAGGTCGTCCCATATGCTTACCTACATATGCAGACAGCCCAGCGGATTCTTGCCTCTCAATGGATGCAGGCCTCAGGCCACCTCAGGGGCAAGATCTAAGTCACTGCCCTTCTCACCACATCCCTCCAATAGCGATATTCTGCAGAAAATCTCCTCGTCGGGTCACCTTTTCAGATGCCGCCACATCAGTGCACCCTGATGATGGATGCCTCCAAACTTGGTTGGGGAGCTCACTTGGGCGCTCTCTACAAAGGCCTCTGGACAATACAGGAGTGTCAACTCCAGATCAATCTCCTGGAGCTTCATGCTATCTCAAATGCTCTCAGGGTGTTAAAAGATCACCTCGGGGCACAAAGGGTCCTAGTCAGGACAGACAATCAGATGGCCATGTTCTATGTGAACAAACAGGCTCTTGGCCCCTCTGTGAGGAGACTCTCCATCTGTGGTCCTTTGCCATTTCTCATCAAATACACCTCCAAGCGGTGTATCTCCTAGGGCAGCTCAATGTCTTGGCAGACGAGCTGAGTCGGATCCTTCCCCACGAATGTTTTCTCTATCCGGTCACAACAACCTACATCTTTCAGACCTGGGGAACTCCAGACATAGTTCTATTTGCCACGTTGCAGAATGACAAGCTTCTCCGCTTCTGCACCAGGATTCCGATGTCCAGCAAAGAGCCTTCCACTTGCATTGAGTTTATGGTCTCCTTTATGCATTCCCTCCCATACCCCTCGTTCCCAAGACGCTTTTCAAGCTACAGGCCGACAAGGGCTTCATGATTCTCATAGCCCCTGACTGGCCACGCCAACCATGGTTCCCCTTACTGCTACATCTTACTCAGACTCCGCTTCAGCCTCTGTGATTGGGATCTGTGCCCGATCTCCTCTCCCAGAAAGATGGGACCCTGCTCCATCCTAATCCGCATTCTCTCTGTTTCACAACTTGGCTGCTAAGAGCATAGCATTACAAGACCTTAACCTCACTCAAGAGGTTAAGAAGATCCTGTTGGCTTCCAGGAAGGCCTCCACCAGATGTTCCTATGCTTTCAAGTGGTGTAGATTCTCTGTTTGGTGTTCCCAGAAGAATCTCAATCCCTTCTCTGCTCCCATGGAGGCATTTCTCCAGTATCTCCTCCACCTGTCCTTCACAGGTCTCAAGACCAACTCGGTGAGAGTTCACCTCATTGCCATTGCAGCCTCTCATCTATTGGATGGACAGCCCATCTGCTCACAACCACTAGTAGTGCACTTTGAGGGGGCTCCTGCTGACCAAGATACCCATTAAGCCACCTCTAGTAGCTTGAGGAGTAGCCTAGTGGTTAGAACACTGGCTTGGTAACCAAGCAACCAGGGTTCGATTCCCACTAGCACTCCTTGTGGCCTTGGGCAAGTCACTTAACCCTCCATTGCCTCGGAAGAAAGGCCTGGCAATCTACTTCCAGTGACACTGCCAAGAAAACCCAGGAGCTTCTGGGTCGCCAGGAGTCAGGACTGACTCGAAGGCATGCATTGCATTTAGTAGCTTGGGATCTCATTGTCGTTCTAGTGCAGCTTGTTAAGCCGCCCTTTGAACCATTGGCTATGACCCCACTAAAGTTCCTTTCATAGAAGGTTATCTTTCTTATTGCCCTCACTTCAGCTAAACGCATTGGTCAGGCTTTGGTGGCGGACCCACCCTAATCTAGGTTCCACCATGACAAGGTCATCCTTAGTCCTTAGGACTCAACCCGCATTTCATGCCAAAGGTGGTGCCTCCTTTTCATTTGAATCAGTCAATTTCTCCAGGAACAAGCAGGAAGTCAGTTCTCACTATGGGTGACGTCAGCGCCGATGGAGCCCGCAAGGAGCATTTCTCCAGCTTTCAAAAAAAACCTTTGGGAATGCTACCACGCATGCTTGGTCCCCTTCCCGCCGAAGGGTGCCATCTTGCTCAGTCTCCTTTTTTCCGCGGAGCCCAATAGACGCATGTCCTGTTTCCCCAGAAAAATTCCTTAAAAATTATTCTTATTTGAGTTTTTCCTGGTTTGCATATCGGTTCCTCTTCCTGCTTCGAGCCAGCACTGGCGCCATCCCTGGCACTGTTCTCGGCTCCCTTTCTCTTTTTTCGTCGAGGTCTGCCTTGAGTGACGTTTGTGCCCTTTTTCGCCCAGGGGTCAGCAACTCCGTCCGGATGTGATCCACCATGTTTCCCAGTGGCTTTAAAAAAAAATGTGATCATTGCAGTCAAATTATGTCTGTCACAGACACCCAGGACCTCTGCTTGCACTGCCTTGGCCCAGACCATGACAGTACCTCCTGCAACCTGTGTCAGGCCATTATCCCTTGGACCAACAAGAAAAGGTTGGAGTTGCAGGAGATGATGTTCCCATAGTCCGGCTAAGCCCTGGCTTCCCCGATGCTGAGCCCAAAGTAGAGCACTTCCCGTGAGGCCCGGGCATTTTCTGAGTCCTGTGGTGGCGGCGACTCTAGAAAGACGCAGGACCCTGGCAAGAAAAAGAAAAAAATCGTTGAAGCCAGTCAAGGTTCTACTGGGGAAACCCGGTAAGGTCCTGCGGAGGGACTTGGGCGACTCCGAGCAGCGCCCCCTAAGGTCTCTAGGAAGGAGTGTTCGGCCAGCGGTGACCTCGTGAAGCTCCCCGAGGCCACACTCTAGATCACTGGCACCAGGCCTGAAACCTCTGTGCCTGCGCCGAAAGCTGCGGAGCCTTCTGGCATCGAGGCCAGAATGGTGGTCCTGGAACAGAGTATCTCTGCCATCCTGACCATGTAGTAGATGACAATGTCAGGTTCATCCACATCTGCCCCAACAACCGGACCCCTGACTGCAGTGGCATCTCCAGGCATCGAGCCGGGCCCTGAACGCTTTCGTTTTCAGGCCTGCTCTCGGCACCGATCAAGGTCCTGATCACAATCCTCGGTTGTCCGGTCCTTCTCGGCTAGTTTCCAGGAGTCTGACTTGAGCCTGTTCGGGGTATCCCGGTTCCCCAACACAGGCCTTGTGGCGCGGGAGCTCTAAGCCTCTGGCTCCTGGACACCCTCAGAGTCAGACTGGAAGACTGACGTCAAGGCCTCTCCCAAGACCTCTCGACACACAGATATCCCCTTGGAGCAGTCTCCCCCAGAACTCCGACACCATTCCCAACCTGAGGATGTGACATTCCACAACTTTGGGACATGGCTGAGCCCCCTCTGTCCCGACCGAGTCCGAGGAGGACCCGTGCACCAAAGAACTGGAGATCCTCCAGTATGAGTCTCTGCCAATGGAGGCTCTGTTGGTGCCGATAGAACCCATCCTCGAATGGCTGCTCCTACGGATGTGGGAGACCGTGGCCTCGGTGCCGGTTGTCAGTCAATGCCTTGATGCCATCTACCGTGTCAAGAGGAGTCTGGGCTTCCAGAAGGCCCAACTCCCCCACAGTTCCCTTGTGGTGGAGTCTTCGATGCAAAAGCTCAAGAGCCAGAAGACTTATTCTTCTGTACCCCCAAGGTAGAGAGGGCAGAGCCCTCAATGCCCTAGGGGGCAAGTATTTACAGGGGTCCATGCTGGGCTGCTGAATATAAACCTATGAGCTCTACATAGGGATGTATCTTAAAAGCCTCATTCAAGACCTCGCAGGCTTCTCAGCATGGCTCGCCAGGGAACCCCTGCAGCGGTTCCAGTCTTTGGTAGCCATCATCTGGGACTGCTCTAAGTTCTGTCCCAGGCTGCCTACGATGGGTTCAAGGCGGCAGCAGCTTCAGGTATTGGTGCTTGGCGCCAGGCCTGGCTACAGACCTCTGAACTTGAGAAATGGGTTCAGGAAAAGTTGCTGGATGTCCCCTGCACTGGGAAGAACCTATTTGGGAAACTTATGGCAGACAAGGTGGCTGAGATTGAGGCTGAGGTGGTGACCAAGCAGAGGCTCTCAAAGAAGACATCTACCCTTCCCCATAAGGAAATGTCAGGGAAAAAGGCCAACTTTCTTGAGGAAGAAGGGCCCCTTCCATCAGAGTCACCACTACCAAGCCTTCCCAAGCCAGCAGCAGACGGATCCCAGTCCAAGGGCCAGGGACACTGACCCAGGAAGCCAAAGGCTCCCAAACTGCAGACACCAGCTCAAGCTCAACCTGGTGGGAGCTTTTGACTCCCAGGGCGGCGGCGTCTCCCTCCCCCTGGGAGACCCTCACCAGCCCACAGGGGGCTGACTGACACACTTCGTCCACAGATGGCCCAAGGTTACCTTGGACCAGTGGGCACTCCAGGTGATGAAGGAGGGTTAGCACCTCCGCTTCCAGCTGCCACCTCCGGGGCATTTTCCAGGAGAGCCAGTGCGACTTCTCCTTCCCTAGACCCTCTTGCTCTCAGAGCTAGCAGGTCTGCTAAGGGACAGGGCAGTAGAGCCTGTTCCCCAGCACCTCTGGGGCAAGGGCTTCTAGTCAAGGTACTTTCTTGTCCCCCATAAGAACCGGGGGTCGTGGGCCCATCCTGGACCTCCGAGACCTGAACAAGTTCCTGGTAAGAGAAAAGTTCAAAATTCTCTCCTTTGGGACACTGCTGCCCTACCTCCACCAGGGAGACTGCCTTTGCTCCTTGGACTTAAAGGATTCCTACACCCACATCCTGGTCAACCCATCTCACCGGCAATACCTGAGATTCATGGTAGGTGGAGGCCACTACCAGTACAGGGCACTTCCCTTCGGCCTCAGCTCCTCGCCAAGAATGTTCACAAAGTGCCTTGCAGTGGTAGCCGCCTATCTGCATCTACAGGGGGTGTTCGTTTTCCCCTACCTGGACGACTGACTCATCAGAGGTGGCACAGCCGCAGAGGCCACTAAGGGCACAGAACGTGCTATCCTCATCCTACAGCACCTGGGGTTTGTCATCAACTACCCCAAATCGCATCTCTCTCTGGTGCAAGACTTAGAGTTCATCGGTGCTCAGCTGGACATGGTGCGGGTCAGAGCCCTTCTTCCTCAGGACAGGGCAGAACGCCTCAAACAGCTGGCAGGGGAGGTCCAACACCGAAGAACGGTACCAGCTTGCCGCCGCCTCCACCTGCTGGGACACATGGCCTCTACGGTCCATGTAACACCCCTAGCCTGTCTGCACATGCAGACAGCCCAGTGGTGCCTGCATTTTCAGTGAACCCAGGACACGGATCAATTCCAGGACAGGATCAGGGTCTCCCACCAGCTGGCGAGGTCCCTCGACTGGTGGCAAAACCTGGACCCTCCCAGGTACCCCCACCACAGAGTACCCTGACCACAGATGCTTTTCTCTAGGGCTGGGGAGCTCATGCGAAGTTCACTGCACTCAGGGTTGCTGATCCAGGGAGGAGTCTCTACTACAGATCAACCTCCTGGAACTCTGGGCGGTATCCCTCGCCCTACGTGCATTCCGATCCCTCTTGTGGAACAGACTTGTGCTGGTCCAGATGGACAACCAAATTGCAATATTCTATATAAACAAGCAGGGGGGCATGGATTCGTACTCCCTCTGCCAGGAGGCTGTAGCCCTCCTCTGCTTTGCATTGTGCAGTGGCATGCTTCTGCGAGCAGTCTACCTCCCGGGCCAGGACAACTACCTGATGGACAGACTCAGCAGAGTCATGCGCCCTCACGCATGGCGTCTTGACTCTGCAGTGATGGAGAAGCTCTTCTGCCTTTGGGGCTGGCCTGAGATGGACCTCTTTGCCTCTCTGGACAACGTGCAGCTGACTCGCTTGCTTCTGCTCCAGGCAGCCCACCCACAGAGGATGGCGGTAGATGCGTTCCTGATCTCATGGTCTGAGTGACTGCTGTATGCTTTCCCGCCGACTCCCCTGGTCGCCAAGACTTTGTTCAAAATTCAGAAGGAGAGGGCATTAGTGATGCTGATTGCCCCCAGGTGGCCCAGGCAATCCTGGTTCCCACTACTGCTCTCGCTGACGGCGACACTCCCAGTACCCCTGAGTCAAGCTCCGTACCTGCTGACTCAGGAGTGCTCCCTTCTGCACCCCATTGACTGTTAATAGCCTAGCTGCTTAGAGGGTAGCCTTGGCCCTGCTCAACCTACCATAAGAGGTTGAGGAGACCTGCTAGTCTGCAGGGCTTTAATCTAACTCAGTCCAGGTGCACCTAAGTGCAATAGCCTCTCACCACCACCCAGTAGGGCAGTGGTTCTCAACCTTTTTTGTACCGTGACCCCTTTTACCGTTGGTCAACTTGTGGTGACCCCCGATGATAAAATCAAATGCGTCTCTCTTCCTTTACCGTTAACGCATTGTCGCTGTAATCATTTGTTGAATTATTAATATATTATAGGCCTTTGCAATATGTTTTTATTTATAAAATACTTATTTAAACCACAATAATTAATCACAACAAGTAACAATATTTGATTTCAAAATTATGATGATTTTGTAGTCAAATCACTAATATGAAATAAAATTATTTTTTCTACCTTTGTTTGACCAATTTATTCTCTGATCATGCTGGTCCCGATCTGAGGCTTCTGCTTTCCTGTCTTCTCTTAGTTCTCTTTCTGTGGTCTATGGTCCATCTGCCATTTCTTATCTCTTTCGTTTTCTTCACTTCTTTCCATCAGCCTATTTCCAGTCCCAGTAACCCTCCCCAGTATCAGCCCCTTTCCAGTCCTCACTCCCAGTACCTTCCAATGTCAACTTGCATTCCCATGACTGCCACTGGTGTCCATTCCCTTCCAGTCCCCCTCCTTCCCCACTGACCAGTCCCTTCTAGTACAAATACCATGGCAGCCCCTCTCACATCCACTCCCTTCCAGTTCCATTCTCCCATCCCCTTGTATCAGCCCACTTGTAGCCTTAGCCCCCAGTTTTCTTCCAGGGCCAGCAGCTCTATCCTCCCCTCCCCACAATCAGCACATTCCCAGTCAAAGCCCCCCAATCAGCTCACTTCTAGTGCTAATCCTCCCTCAACCCCATTACCAATACTAGCCTCCCCTAATCAGCCCAATACCAGTCCTACCCCCCCATCAGCTCATTACCAGTCCTAGCCTCCACTAATCAGCTCATTTCCAGTCATAGCCCCCCCGCCCATTCAGCTCATTTCCAATGCTAGCCTCCCATCAGTCCATTACCAGTCCTACCCCACCCAATCAGCCCATTACCAGTCCTAGCCTCCCCTAATCAGCTCATTTCCAGTGCTAGTCCCCCCCTCAACCCCATTACCAGTGCTAGGCTCCCCTAATCAGCCCATTTCCAGTCCTAACCTCACCAATCAGCTCATTTCCAATGCTAGACCCCCATCAGTCCATTACCAGTCCTACCCCCCCTTGATAAGTCCATTCCCAGTCCTAGCCTTCCCTAATCAACCCATTACCAGTCCTAGCCCCCCCCATCTGCCCATTACCAGTGCTAGTTCCCCCATCAGCCCATTATAATCCTAACCCGCACTGTCTCTCGCTTCTGTCCAGCATTTATCCCGTCTGTCCAGTATGTCCCCCGGTCTCTCCCCTTTGTCCTGGCCAGCCCCCTCCCTCCCCCCATGTCAGCCCCCATCCTTCCATCTGTCCATGTCAGCCCCCCTCCCTCCATCCATCCATCCATATCAGCCCCCTCCCTCCATCCATCCATCCATATCAGCCCCCCTCCCTCCATCCATGTCAGCCCCCATCCTTCCATCCATATCAGCCCCCTCCCTCCATGTCAGCCCCCATCCTTCCATCTGTCCATGTCAGCCCCTCCCTCCATCCATCCATATCAGCCCCCTCCCTCCCTCCATCCATATCAGCCCCCCCTCCTCCCTCCATGTCAGCCCCCCTCCTTCCATCCGTCCATGTCGGCCCCCTCCCTCCCTCCATGTCAGCCCCCCTCCTTCCATCCGTCCATGTCAGCCCCCTCCCTCCCTCCATCCATGTCAGCCCCCATCCTTCCATCTGTCCATGTCAGCCCCCGCCCGCCCTCCATGTCAGATCCCATCCTTCCATCTGTCCATGTCAGCCCCCTCCCTCCATCCATCCATCCATCATCAGCCCCTGCCCTCCCTCCCTCCCTCCATGTCAGCCTCATCCTTCCATCTGTCCATGTCAGCCCCCTCCATCCATCCATCCATATCAGCCCCCTCCCTCCCACCATGTCAGCCCCCATCCTTCCATCTGTCCATGTCAGCCCCCCTCCATCCATCCATCCATATCAGCCCCCTCCCTCCCTCCATGTCAGCTCCCATCCTTCCATCTGTCCATGTCAGCCCCCTCCCTCCATCCATCCATCCATCCATCATCAGCCGCTGCCCTCCCTCCCGCCGTCCTGGTCAGCCTCATCCTTCCATCTGTCCAGGTCAGCCCCCTCCCTCCATCCATCCAGATCAGCCCCCTCCCTCCCTCCATGTCAGCCCCCATCCTTCCATCTGTCCATGTCAGCCCCCCTCCATCCTTCCATCTGTCCATGTCAGCCCCCTCCCTCCTTCCATCTGTCCATCATCAGCCCCTGCCCTCCCTCCCTCCCTCCATGTCAGCCTCATCCTTCCATCTGTCCATGTCAGCCCCCCCTCCTCCCTCCATCCATCCATCCATATCAGCCCCTCCCTCCCTCCCTCCATGTCAGCCCCCATCCTTCCATCTGTCCATGTCAGCCCCACTCCCACCCTCCATGACAGCCCCCAACCTTCCATCTGTCCATGTCAGCCCCTCTCCCTCCCTCCATGTCAGCCCCCATCCTTCCATCTGTCCATGTCAGCCCCCCTCCCTCCATCCATATCAGCCCCCTTCCTCCCTCCCTCCATGTCAGCCCCCATCCTTCCATCTGTCCATGTCAGCCCCCTCCCGCCATCCAACCATAGCAGCCCCCTCCCTCCCTCCATGTCAGCCCACATCCTTCCATCTGTCCATGTCAGCCCCATCCTTTCATCTGTCCATGTCAGCCCCCATCCCTCCATAACAGCCCCCTTTCCCTCCCTCCATGTCAGCCCCAATCCTTCCATCTGTCCCTATCAGCCCCCTCCCTCCCTCCATGTCAGCCCCCATCCTTCCATCTGTCCATATCAGCTCCCTCCCTCCCTCCATGTCAGCCCCCCTCTGTCGATGTCAGCCATGTTGCAGATTCCCTGCCCCCTCATCCCCTCTCCCCATGTCTGCCTCCCTTCTAATGCAGCCGCGGCTCCCTGCCTCTTAGGGAACCGCGGCTATACCTGTAAAATCGTTGCGGAGCCCTTCCTGTCTTGACGGGCTCCGTGCAGCATTGTTCCGCCTCCAAAGGAAGTGGTAAACAACTTCCTTTGGAGGCAGGACAATGCTGCACGGAGCCCGTCAAGACAGGAAGGGCTCTGCAACAATTTTAAAGGTACAGCCGTGGTTCCCTAAGAGGCAGGGAGCCGCGGCTGCAGAAGAAGGTGGTGAGTTTGCCGGAGTTTGCCGCTGCCGAGAAGCGGACTCGGCAGCGGCAGCAACTTGTGCGCGTCTTAATTTTTTTTTTTTACTTGGTGGAGGCTAAGCGACCCCCGCTAAATCCTGTGGCGACCCCCGTGGGGATCGCGACCCACAGGTTGAGAACCGCTGCAGTAGGGGGAAAGCCCTTATCCAGCCAGGCCCTGGTTTCTAGGTTCCTACGGGTTCTTCTGCTTTCTGTTGGCAGAATGGGACCTCAACGTAGTGCTCTCCCAACTGACTAGGCAACCATTTTGAGCCACTGGTCACTTCCACCTTGGATAACCTATCCTGGAAGTTAACCTTGTTGGTTGCCCTGACTTTAGCTCACAATCAGCGAGCTTCAAGCGCTGGTGGTGTACCCCCCCCATACACCAGGTTATTCAAGAACAGGGTAGTACTCCCTACTTACCCTAAGTTCCTCCCAAAGTTGATATCCCTGTTTCACCTCAACCAAGAGGTCATACTCCTCACCTTCTACCCGCGGCCCACGCCGGCAGGGAGGAGCTCATACTCCACACACTGGACTGCAAATGGGCCCTGTCCTCCTATCTGCAGCGGACCCATGGCTACTGCAAAGCACCTCAGTTTTTCGTGTCCTATGACCCAGCAGACTGGGGCTCCCTGTAACCAAGCGTACCCTATACTCTTGTGTGGCGGACTGCATTGCCCTCGCCTATGAGCAGGCTGTCCTTTCCCTGGAGCACTGGATCACAGCGCCTTGCGTGAGGGCGATGGCCACGTCGGTAGTCCACCTCTGTTCTGTGCTGGTGACAGAAATTTGCAGAGCTGCCACGTGGTCATTCACACGTTCGCAGCACACCACTGCCTGGAAAGTGAATCCTGCAGGGACAGTGCCCTTGGTTCACTAGTGCTGCGTAATATCCTTGTAGTGTAGGCAACTCCTGCCCTCCGACCCTTCTGTGTTCAGGCTACCGGAATGATAGTGTTGCTGGACGCTTGGATCTTGCAGAGTTTCTCAGCGATGACTCAAGTTCTGAAACTCATGGCCACCTGCCCGGCTGCCGTTGGTACTGTCGTGGTTCAGTCCTCGGCAGCCTGGAGCTAGGGAGTCCCATATGTGAGGACTGACTTCCTGCTTGTTTCTGGAGAAAGTGTAGTTCCTTATCGTCACTCCAGTCCAGTCCCTTTACTTCTGGGTTACGCAACCCTTCCAGCAGCTTGGAGGCTGAGCCCAACCTTTTTGGGGGCGGAGCGGTATAAATACCACTGGGACCACCTCCCCAATCCAGTATACTCAGCCTCCAAGCAGCTGGAGGGTTCCGTAAGCCTGGGGCTTACTGGAGTCCTACCTTAAAAACCTAAAAACTTTTAATTTATTTTAACTTTAATTTTAGTTACTGTTTGCTGTTAATTTTACCTTTATTTTACCCTTTTCCCTTGGTCTCCCGTTCTGGAGCTCTGCTCCTTTAAGGGCTGCCGGCTCTCTCCTTCATCCTCACTACCCCCCCCCCCTCGTTCCCGGCACAGACCTTGAAGCGGCCTCGCTGTTGGCAGCTGTGGGGAGGTGCGCTGCTCTGCCCGACAGTCGGCTCCTTTGTTCCTGTGCTCTTTGGGGGGAGACAGCCTCGCGCCGAAGCCCTTCAGGTGGCTGAGCGCTAGAGGCTGCAACACTAGTCGGCGTCAGCCGCCCGGTCCGTCACAGATTGATAGGACGGCGAGGTGAGCCACGCGGCGCCCGGTCTCTGCACGCTGCAGTAGCGATCTCGGACAGCAGCAGGACTCAGCCCCTGAGCGCTGGTCACACAAGAGAGCAGCGGGACTCGGATCGGAGCACAGTTCGCCGCCACGAATAGGCCCGCGGCTCCCCGTTCAGGCTCCACGTGTAGAGCCGACAGGTGGAGACCGCGGAGTCGGGCCCAGGATCCTCTCAGTCAGCACCAGGAAACCGCAAGTACCACGATAGAGGAGTTTTAAGATATTTAAGCTAATTTAATTTAATTTTAATTTAGTTTAATTTTATTTTATTTCAACTATGCCTTTGTTTTAATTTTCTGGGTGCTTACCAGGCTTATTGCCAATCAACTAGGCCCTGTTCCTGGCTTTCCCTCGGCTACTAATCTAAGGGCCTCTTAGTTTTCCTCTGGGCAAATTATTCTCTAGGATCCGGTGCTTTCAGTGGGATCACCAGTCCTATTCCATGGCATCCAAGCCGCGCTGCCCATCCTGTGGAGTCCACAGGGGCACCTCCGCAGATACAGGAGTCTGCAGGAGCTGTGCTGCAGTGGCCATCTCAGTAGAGCAGGAGATTAGCTTGGCCATGTTACAGCCCTCCCAGGAATCAGGAGACTCTCTAGAAGGGGAAGGGGGGTCCCAGCTCCCTATCACTACTCCTTCGGATCTGCCCACGCCTTCCCTGCCTCTCCCCTCTCCCCCCTCTAGTGCGGGGGGGGGCCGGAGATTTTTTCTTTCCTGACTTTATCCTCCTACTTTACAAGGCCTACTGTCTACGTAAGCAGGGCCCGGGGGCAGTAGGGGCTGCTCCACCAGTGGAGGACAAATCAGCTAGACCTCTTGAGGTTACCATTCCGGAATCCGGTATTCCTTCGAAGCGCCCACGTCTGGGTGGTGAGGAGCTCCTAGCATCCCTCTCTCAGGGTACCCCGGAGGAGGATGGCTCCATTAGGGACTTGGACGAGGATGAAGAGGAGCTGGAGGAAGGAGAGATCCCGGAAGAAGATCAATCACGGATTGTCAGAGTTTTTCGTCGAGAGGAGCTCCCGGCATTAATTAATGAGTCTCTGAAGGTTCTCAATGTGGCCTCCGACACGCCATCACAGGAAGAGGCATTGGAGGATCCCCTAATCCAAGCCATTAGGAAATCGCAGAAGGTTTTCCCGGTCCACAGGGTCGTGCGACAGATGATCCAGGAAGAGTGGGACCAACCAGAATCAAGCTTAAGAGGGACCAGAACCATGTCTCGCCTATACCCCCTGCCAGAGGCAGATAAAGAGCTGCTGAAATCTCCCAGGGTGGATGCGGCGGTATCAGCAGTTACTAAGAAGACGACTATCCCGGTGGAGGGCAGTTCAGCCTTAAAAGACGCGCAAGACAGGAAGTTGGATACGCTCCTGAAACAAGCCTTTGACGTAAGCGCCCTCGCCTTACAGGCCTCCGTGTCAGGTGCCTGGGTGGCGCGGGCCTGTTTAAGGTGGGCCCAGCAGCTCCAGGCAGAGAGCTCAACGGGCGAAATACAGGCCAACTCGGCCAGGGTGGAATCCGGAGCAGCCTTCTTGGCAGACAGTCAGTATGACCTCATCAGAAGCCTAGCCAAAAACATGGCCTCGGTGGTGGCGGCTAGACGTTACCTGTGGCTACGTAATTGGGCTGCTGATGCTTCCTCAAAGTCCCGCCTGAGTCGGCTCCCCTTCAAGGGGAAGCTTTTATTCGGGGAGGACTTAGAGAAGCTAGTTAAGGACCTGGGTGAGTCTAAGGGAGGCAGACTGCCGGAGGATAGGCCAAGGCAAGGACGTCCTCTAGCTCCAGGGCGTACCCAGCCTAGAGACTCGCGGAGATTTCGCCCAGCCAGGTCTATCTCCTTTCCCAGGGGTCGTTTTCCCTCCAAGGGACAAGGTTTCAGAGGTTTCCGAGGAGCAGGTCGAGGATTTGGAGCTGCCTCCTCCTCCTCCTTCTCGGGACCTAGAAAACAACAATGAGATGACGGGGGTCCAGGGGAAGGGCGGCCGTTAGGCGGGCGCCTGGGGCGGTTCCTTCCCGCCTGGTCCCGAGTCACGTCCGATCAGTGGGTCCTAGAGGTGATCAGAGAAGGTTATGCTCTCGAATTTGCAAAACAAATACCTCCAGCCTTTGTTCAGTCCCCCTGCACCTCTTCCGCAAAGAGGGCGGCAATAGAGGCAACTCTTGCCCGTCTAATAACCTTAGGGGCGGTGGTCCCAGTACCACCGGACCAGTGCGGCTCGGGTCGATACTCAATTTACTTCGTAGTACCAAAAAAGGAGGGGTCCTTTCGACCGATCCTGGACCTAAAACAGGTCAACCGCTGCCTCAGGGTCCCACATTTCCGGATGGAGACCCTAAGGTCAGTCATAGCGGCCGTGAGAGGAGGAGAGTTCCTAACGTCCCTAGATCTGACGGAAGCCTACTTGCATATCCCAGTCAGGAAGTCCCATCAGCAGTTCCTGAGATTCGCAGTACCAAGAGGCCACTTTCAGTTCCAGGCCCTACCATTCGGCCTAGCTACGGCCCCCAGAACGTTCACCAAGGTAATGGTGGTGGTTGCGGCCTTCCTCCGGAAAGAGGGAATATTAGTGCACCCCTACTTGGACGATTGGTTGATCCGAGCGAAGTCGGAAGGGGAAAGTCGTTCGGCGACGACCAGAGTGATCCAGGTCCTAGAAGAATTGGGGTGGGTCATCAATCGGGCAAAGAGCAGAATGACTCCCTCACAAGAACTCGAGTACCTCGGAGCCAGATTCGACACCCACAGGGGCAGGGTCTTCCTGTCTCGGGCAAGATCAAGGGAGCTAAGACTTCTCGTCACGCAGTTCTTGGGCAGACGAAACCCCTCGGCGTGGCATTATCTGCAAGTCCTGGGAACTATGGCGGCGACGATAGAGGTAGTGCCATGGGCCAGGGCCCACATGCGACCGCTGCAGCGGGCGCTATTACGTCGATGGTCCCCTCAACAGCAGCCTTTCCGGATGCAGTTACCTTGCGCTCCGCGGACCAAGCAGTCCCTCCAATGGTGGCGTTGCCCAAGGAATCTGGACCGCGGGATGCCCCTCGAACCTCATCAGTGGTTACTCTTGACGACGGATGCCAGCCTGACAGGCTGGGGAGCGCACTGCGAGGACCAGTTCGTCCAGGGCAGCTGGACTCTGCTGGAATCTCATTGGCCCATCAACAGACTGGAATTGAGGGCCGTCACCCTAGCACTCAAGGCGTTCAAGACCTTAGTGCAAGGAAAAGCAATTTGCGTTCTCTCCGACAATGTCACCACGGTGGCCTACATCAACCACCAGGGAGGCACCAGCAGCCCCGCCTTGGAGAAGGAGGCGGACGTGCTTTTCCAGTGGGCGGAGATCTGGCTACTAGCAATTTCAGCTCAACACGTGGCGGGCGAAGACAACGTCACGGCCGACTTCCTCAGCAGGTGCAAGATAGACCACGGAGAGTGGGAACTAGATCAGGAGACCTTCAACCAGATAGTGACCCGGTGGGGTCTCCCAGTCATGGACCTCATGGGGCGGTTCGCCACAACCAAGGTAGACAGATTCTTCAGCCGAAGGAAGGAAAGGATGTCCGAGGGCTTAGACGCCCTGTCACAAAAGTGGCCGTCGGAGGGTCTTCTCTATGTATTCCCTCCGTGGGCCCTGATCGGAAAGGTGCTGCAGCGGGTGGAGTCCCACCAAGGTTTGGTAATCCTCATAGCCCCGGATTGGCCTCGCCGCCCCTGGTACGCCGATCTGGTGAGGTTGATCGCCGACCGGCCTTGGCGGCTTCCTTACAAAAGGGACCTGCTGAGGCAGGGTCCGGTGCGGATGCCTCACGTGGATCGATTCTCGCTTACGGCCTGGCTATTGAAAGGGCGCGCCTCCTAAAACGGGGCTACTCAGGAGCGGTAATCTCGATGCTGCTAAAAGCTAAGAAGCGCTCGACCTGTCTAGCTTATGTGAGGGTTTGGTGCATCTTCGAAGCCTGGTGTGCAGAGCACCATCGGAAGCCCCTTGCGACCTCCGTCCCGGAGGTTCTGGAATTCTTGCAGGCAGGTTTGGATAAGGGACTGGCGCACAGCTCCTTACGGGTTCAACTGGCGGCGATCTCTTGCTATAGGGGCAAGATCCGTGGCAAACCCTTAGGGGCACACCCCGACGTCGCCAGGTTCTTAAGAGCGGTCAGACGGCTTCGCCCTCAAAGGAGGTCTGTCGTCCCCCCTTGGGACCTTAACCTAGTACTGAATGCCTTGATCGGGGAACCCTTTGAGCCGGTAAAGAGAGCCTCCTTAAAGGATTTAACCCTTAAAACAGTCTTCCTGGTCGCCATCTGTTCGGCCAGGAGGGTGTCGGAGTTACAGGCCCTGTCTTCTCAGCCTCCCTTCTTGACCTTCCTCAAAGACAAAGTGGTTCTGCGTACAGTTCCTTCCTTTTTGTCCAAAGTTATCTCCCCCTTTCACCTGAACCAGACAGTTACCCTGCCGGCCTTTTCGGCCAAAGGAGATACTCGGAAGGATGATAAGCTACGTCTCCTAGACGTCCAGAGAATCTTGAAGCGATACCTCTCGCGCACAGCGCCCTTCCGAAAGTCAGGTCGACTGTTCATTCAGTTCGGGGGGCCGCACAAAGGCGAGGCGGCGGCTAAGGCTTCGATCTCCAGGTGGATCAGAGAGGCGATTGCCTCCGCCTACATCCTGAAGGGAAGGCAGGTACCAGTGGGGCTGCGGGCTCACTCCACTCGGGCTCAGGCTACCTCTTGGGCGGAATTCAGCCTGGTTCCTCCGCTAGATATTTGCAGAGCGGCGACATGGTCTTCTCTTCATACCTTCTCCAAGCACTACAGACTGGATGTGCAGAGTGCGACAGACACTCGGTTCGGTGTAGCGGTTCTTCAGTCCAGGATGCCGGATCCCACCCAGGTGTGAACTGCTCTGGTACATCCCAGAAGTAAAGGGACTGGACTGGAGTGACGATAAGGAAATAGTAATTAGATCTTACCTGCTAATTAGTGTTCCTGAAGGAACGACAGTCCAGTCCCTGATCCCACCCAGCTCCGGCGATCGTGAAGACAGCGGGTACATTGAAGAAATTCGGACCGAGCGTACGGTCGGTGAGACAGGAGGGAACACAGGAGGAAGCAGGCTCGGGCAGAAGCAGCCATCTCCCCCGGTCGTGGTCATTCCTTCTATCCTTCCCTCTATTCCTTCTACAAAAAAAAAAAAAAAAAGAAAAAGATCTCTTTGATAGAATTTGGAGGTGTTATGTTTTACTCCATGAGTTAAGGTTTGGTTAGAAGTTCGATATATCTGCTTTTTCATTCGGATACTGGATTGGGGAGGTGGTCCCAGTGGTATTTATACCGCTCCACCCCCAAAAAGGTTGGGCTCAGCCTCCAAGCTGCTGGAAGGGTTGCGTAACCCAGAAGTAAAGGGACTGGACTGTCGTTCCTTCAGGAACACTAATTAGCAGGTAAGATCTAATTACTATTTACTCCCTGTAACAGGTGTTCTCCAGGAACAACAGGAATCGGTCCTCACAACCCTTCCTCCTCCTCTTGAAGTTGCCGTTCTTCTGTTTTTTGTTTGACTGCCGTCTTAGCTATGTCATCAGACTGAGCAAGATGGCACCCTGGGGCGGGAAGGGGACTACGCATGTGTGGTAGATTCCCAAAGGCTTTCTTTGAAAGCTGGGAAATGCTCTGCATGGGCTTGGTCAGCACTGACATTATCCATATGTGAGGACTGATTCTTGCTCTTCCCGGAGAACACCTGTTACAGGTGAGTAACTACACATTACCTTCCTGTATTCTTTCATAGACCAAATGCATCTAGAACTGAAGCAACCTTGCATACACTTGACTGCAAGCGGGTATTGGCTTTTTATCTCTAGAGAACTCGAGATCACCGTAAAGCAGGGGTTCTCAACCCTGTCCTCGGGACCCACCTAGCCAGTCGGGTTTTCAGGATAACCACAATGAATATGTATGAGAGAGATTTGCATACACTGCCTCCATTATATGCAAATCTCTCCCATGCATATTCATTGTGGGTTATCCTGAATACCCGACTGGCTAGGTGGGTCCCGAGGACAGGGTTGAGAACCCCTGCCGTAAAGCCTCGCAGTTCATTTCCTTTGACTTTAGTCGCCTAGGTCTTCCAGTATCAAAACATACGCTCTCCAGATGGATAGCGGACTGCATTTCATTTGCTTATGACAAAACAGGGCTGTCACTTGAAGGGCCTGTCACTGCTCATGTTTGTGCCATAGCTACCTCAATGGCAAACCTACGCTCTGTAGCCCTTGATGAAATTTGCAAGGCAGCAACTTGTTCTCCTTTCCATACTTTCGCTGTTCATTATTGTCTGGACAAGAACTCCCAACGGGATGCCATGTTTGGTAAGGCTGTCCTCCAGCACCTCTTTCAGACTTAGGGGCAACTTCTACCCTCCGTCCCGGACTGTGATGAGACCAGGAGGCTTTCCTAACAGTGGCTCTGCATTTCAAGCCAAGGTAAGAGAGTGTGGCTTTTAAATTACTAGATCTTTGCCTGAGAGCTCTTAAATGTAAAACAGCTATAAATACACTGTTACCTATTGTTCTCGGTAAACCGTTTTGAATTGCAGAAAATGGTATATAAAAAATGTTAAATGGTTTTGGTATATTTTTAAAACAGTTATATTCTTTCTCCAGGAACAAGCAGGAAGTCAGTCCTCACATATGGGTGACGTGGCCACCGACGTACCCCTTGCGGAAGCATCCCCCCAGCTTTCAAAGAAAGCCTTTGGGAGATGCCACCACGCAAGCATGGTCCCCTTTCCGCCCAAGGGTGCCATCTTGCTCAGTCTTCTTTTTTCCACGGAGCCCTTCAGATGTCTGATTTTTTTTTTTTCCCCGAGAAAAAGTTGATATATTGATACCTGAGTTTCAGATTTGACTCCGGTCTTACACCGGTACCCTTCCTGCTACCGTCCTTGGTGCCTCTGCGTCGGGATCTGTTGTGCCCGTCGGCAGGGAGGCCCGCACCTTGGATGCCCTTGGCAGGAAGTGCTACCAGGGCTTGATGCTCATCTGCCGGGTCCAGGCCTACCAGCTGTACATGGCATGTACTTGAGAGACTTGGCGAAGGAACTCGCCGGGTTCTCGGCTGGTCTCTCCGAGGAACCTTTGCAGCGGTTCAGGAGCCTGTCCAAGGCCGTCCGTGAGTACTCCAAATTTGTCTCGAGCAGCCTGTGGCGGGTTCGAGTCAGCAGCCCGGGTAGCCGCAGCAGGCATTGGTGCGCTCCGCCAGGCTTGGCTTCAGTCGTCCGACCTCAAACATTGGGTTCAGGACAAACTGGTTGATGTCCCATGCCAAGGGGAGAACCTCTTCGGCAAACCAATGACTGACGAGGCTGCCGATTTGGAGACTGAGTTTATGATGAGGACCAGGCTCTCCAAGAAGACCACTGCTCCTCCCCGACGGAAGGGCTCGAGTAAATAATCCTTTTACCTGAGGAAGGGAGCTGCTTACCGAAACGACTCACCCTATCAGGCCTCACTAGCTCTCCAACAGGGTTAGCAGTCCAAAGGACATGGGCACGGCCCACATAAGCAGAAGGCTCCAAAACCCCAGGCACCAGCTCCGGCCCATCCAGGGGGGAGCTTTTGACTCCTTCAGCATAGCCTCTCTACCCCAAGGAAATCAGTAGCCCACAGGGGGACGTCTGGACCTCTATGCCCAGAGGTGGGTGTCCATCACCACCGATTCCTGGGTTCTGAGGGTAGTCATCTCCTCCATCTGACTCAGACTCCTCCCCTTATTTCCCAGGAGAGCTCCTCAGGTCTCCCCTGCACCGGGACTTTCTCCTGAAGGATTTGGCAGGTCTTCTTGAGGACAAAGTGGTGGAACCACTGCCCCACCACCTCATGGGGAGAGGGTTCTACTCCAGATACTTCCTCGTCTCAGAGGACAAGGGGCCTAAGGCTGATCCTCCACCTGCGCAATCTCAACAAATTCCTGGTGAGGGAGATGTTCAAGGTGCTCTCCCTTGGAACATTTCTGCTTTACCTCCAGCAGGGTGACTGGCTGTGCTCCTTAGACCTCAAAGATGCTTATACCCACATCCTTATCCACCCCAACCACAGGCAGTACCTACAGTTTGTGGTAGGAGGCAAACACTTTCAATACTGGGTGCTTCCATTCGGCCTAGCCTCTATCCCGAGGGTCTTCACGAAATGCCTGGCAGTCGTGGCTGCCTTCCTCAGACTCCAAGGGGTCTTTGTGTTTCCCTACCTGGACGACTGGCTCATAAGGGGAGGCATAGCAGGCCACTGCAAGCACCATCCAGGTTCTGTAACACTTGGGCTTCGCCATAAATTACCCCAAGTCTCACCTCCTCCAGGCACAATGCCTGGAGTTCATCGGGGGAAAGCTCGACACCCTCCAGTCCAAGACCTTCCTGCCCAAGGACCGGGCAGATCGTCTCAGATCTCTGGCTTGAGACATACAACACCGTCTCTCGTTGCCTGCCCAGTACCTTCTGCGTCTTCTCGGGCACATAGCCTCCACAGTCCACGTCACCCCAGACGCTCGCCTACATAGGGCGGCGCAGTGGTGTCTCAGGCCACAGGCCGCTTATGGGACAGGGTTGCGGTGACCCGCCAGTTGGCGGATTCCCTGGTCTGCTGGCAGTCGCCCCAACATCTAGAAGTGGGCATGCCCTTCCAGACTCACGGACACCTCCCTGCTCAGCTGGGGAGCCCACTCCGGGACCCTCCGCACTTAGGGCACCTGGTCGCCAGATGAGAGCACCCAACAGATCAACCTCCTGGAGCTCCGAGCAATACACCTCGCTCTGAGAGTTTTCTTTCATCATCTGTGCCACCAGCCACTCCTAGTCCAGATGGACAACCAGGTGGCAATGTTCTACGTAAACAAACAAGGGGGCACAGGGTACCATGTCCTTTGCAGGAGGTACTGGGTCTCTGTACACGATCCAACAGGGTATCCTGAGGGCAGTGTATAGGCCAGGACAACCTGCTGGCTGACAGATTCAGCAGGCTTCTCCAGCCACACAAGTGGCAGCTGGACCCCGGGATAGCCAACTGACTTTCCAGCACTGGGGGGAACCCATGATGGACTTGTTCGCCAGTCTGGACAACTTTCAGTTGCCCCGCTTCTGTTCCCGGCAGGCCCACCCCTCCAGGGTGGCAGCAGATGTGTTTCTAATCTCTTGGTCAGAAGGCCTCATGTACGCCTTCCCCCCTCTAACGCCACTGATCACCAAGACCTTGTTCAGGTCTCTCTGTGACAGGGCCTCTCTTATCCTGATAGCTCCCAGGTGGCCCAGGCAGCCGTGGTTCCCTCTGCTGCTTTAGTTGGCAGTGGAAGTCCCCATCACCTTGGGCACTGCCCCGGGGCTCCTATCTCAAGAGGGGGACTCTCTTCTACACCCCAATCCAGGGTCCCTCTCATTGACAGCGTGGCTGCTGAGAGGATGACTCTGGCCCCCTCTATCTTCTGGTTGAGGTTAAAGACATTCTGCTGGCCTCTCACAAGGCCTCTATTAGGTAGGCGTATGCCTTCAAATGGCGTAGGTTCTCTGTTTGCACCATCATGGGGCTGATCCCTTCTGCCCGGTGGATTTGGTGTTGCAGTATCTTCTCTACCTCTCCCAATCCGGGCTCCAGTCTAACTCCGAGTGCACCTTTGTACCCTGGTGGCGCACCATCACCCGGTGGATGGTAATCCCCTCTCGGTCCAACCTTTGGTGACCTGCTTCCTTTGGGGTTTGCTCCTGTCAAAACCCCTGGTTTGCCCTCTGGCGACCGAATGGGACCTTTGGCTACCTGCCACCTTCGCCACCTCTTTTGGAAGGTGGTTTTCCTGGTTGCAGTTACTTCCGCTTGCAGGGTTAGCGAGCTCCAGACCCTCGTAGCAGAGGCGCCCTACACCAGGTTCTACAAGAACAGGATGGTGTTTCACACGCACCCCAAGTTCCTGCCGAAGGTAGTGTCGCCCTTCCATCTTAACCAGGAAGTGGTGTTCCTACCTTCTTCTCAAGACCTCACTCCAGTCGGACGGAGATGGTACTTCACTCATTGGACTGTAAGAGGGTCTTATACTTCTACATCCAAACCACCCAAGGCCCACTGCAGAGCTTCTCAGCTTTTCATCTCCTATGACCCCAGTAGGCTGGGGGAGGTGGTGACCAAGCGCATGCAGTCCACTTGGGTGGCGGACTGTATTGCCTTTGCTTATGGGCAGGTGAAGCTTTCACTGAAAGGCCGCGTCACGGTGCACCGTGTCTGGGCCATGGTGACTTTGGTGGCAAACTTGCTGTCTGTCCTGATGGTGGACACCTGCCGTGCCGCCACCTGGTCTTCAGCTCATACTTTTGCAGCTCACTACTGCCTGGAAAGAGAGCCCTGATGGGACAGTGCCTTCGGCCAGGCTGTGCTCCGTTACCTTTTCAGGGTCTAGGTAGCTCCTATCCTCCGACCCATCTGTTTGTTCAGGCTACCGGAGTGCTGGTTTCAGTGGACATAGGGGTCCTATTGTAGCCTGTGTGCACGGACTAAAATTGCTGCTGCTTGCAGCTCCTCTCGCGGGAGCCTTGTTTTTGCTATGGGTTTTCGGTAGCCTGTAGCTGGGGAGTCCCATATGTGAGGACTGACTGCATGTTCCCGGAGAAAGCATAGTTACTCACCTGTAACAGGTGTTCTCCGGGAACAGCAGGAATCGGTCCTCACAACCCTCCCTCCTCCTCTTGGAATTGCCCCTATACCATCTTTTATTTTTGCCGTCTTTTAGCAATGTCATCTGACTGAGCAAGATGGCACCCTTGGGCGGGAAGGGGACTGCGCATGCGTGGTGGCATCTCCCAAAGGCTTTCTTTGAAAGCTGGGAGGATGCTTCCATGAGGGCTCAGTTGGTGCCAATGTCACCCACATGTGAGGACTTATTCCTACTGTCCCCGGAGAACACCTGTTACAGGTGCTTTAGTTCAAAAGGGGAAATATAGTCTTTAGTGATGTAGGTTTAAAACACTGGTTTTAGTATCTTTATCAGTTCTTTGAAGCTACTGACACCTCATCAGGAGTTAGTTCCCTCCTTAACCCCCCCCACCCAACTCCCATCCACTCCATGTTTGCAGCTTGCTTTATAGGGGGACTTGGAATTAGCACATTTGGAACACACTTAAGAGGTTAACTGCTTTTTCCCTGAAAGGACAGCTGGGAAACAGGTTGGTACTTTGGTAGGTCTCTCTCTCTTTTGCTTCAACAGTCACCTAAGCTCTACCAACTGAACAGTGGCTGGGAAAAATCGTATTGTCAAAGCTGTTGCCCCCATTACAGCTTTTGCCTCTGTCCAGACAGAGATCCTAATGCCAGTTGAAGGAGCAGTTCCATGTGCAGGATGCCTGGACACTGAAACTCTGAGGAAACAAGTGGAGGAGCTCAGAGAAGAGGTGGTGTGGCTGAGGAGCATTCAAGGTAGTGAGAAGTACATTAATTGAGATGCTTCTTGTAACATCCAAGCTCTCCAACAGAGGAGAAGATGGGAGCCTACAGAATGACAAAATTTGGGCAGAAGTCACCAGGGCCTGCAGAATCAGCAATCCAACTCCTCTAGCCCTTGAATTGAAGAATCATTATGCAGCCCTGGAAATGGAGGAGGTGGAAGCGTCCCTGGAAAGGGAAGAACCGGAGCTCAAGCACTTTAAAGTTGCAGAATCAGTGACCACAAGGAAGCAAAGGGTAATGGTGGTTGGTGACTGTCTTCTGAGGGGTACTGAGGCATCCATCTGCTGACCAGACTGGATGTCCAGAGAGGTATGCTGCCTGCCAGGTGCCAAAATCTGAGATGTTATGGAGAGTTTGCCGAGACTCATCAAGCCTATTGACTATTATCCGATGTTGCTCATCCTCATCGGCAAAAAGGATACTGCCAGGTATTCCTCTCAGCTTATCAAAAGTAACTTCATGGCTCTGGACAAAGGGTGAAGCAGATATGGGAGCAGGCAGTGTTCTCTTCAATTCTTATAGTTGAAGGTAAAGGCCAAAGCAGAGAAGCTTGCATCCTGGAGATGAAAGCATGGCCGCGTGGATTTTGTCATCGAGAGCTTTTTGGTTTCCTGGACCATGGAATGCTGTTCCAAGGGTTGCAGAGCAGAGATGGCATCCATCTGTCCAAGAAGGGTCAACATGTCTTCAGTAGCAGACTGGCTAACCTACTGAAGAGGACTTTAAACTAGATTCGTTGGGGATGGGTGAAGAAAGCCCCCACGTAAGTGAAACATAAAATACCTTTATAGAAATACGTAAAAGGGGCAACATCTGGAAGAAAGTGTCTGTAAATGCTCGTAGCATGGGAAATAAGATCCCAGATGTTGAAGCTTTAATGAGAGAGGTTGACTTGGATTTAGTGGCAGTAACAGAGATATGGTTCACGGACAACCATGACTGGGATGTAACTATACCAGGCTATACTTTATTCAGAAAGGACATGGTTGGAAGAAGGGGAGGAGGCGTGGCTCTATATGTAAAAAAATATTAAATCTATGGAAGTACATGGCTTAAAAAGGAGAGAGAGGAAGCATGGTGGTTTAAACTAGAAAGAGGGAAAGAGAAATCTTTTTACCATTGGTATGATATACAGGCCTCCCTCACATATTGGATGGAGAGTTAATTGAAAACACATGCAGCATTGCTAGGAAATGGAAAGTGCTACTGATAGGGTATTTCAATATGCTAGATGTTGATTGGCACATCCCTTCTGCAGTATCATCTTGAAGTAAGGAGATCCTGGATTCTCTACAGGGAGAACTATTCAGGCAACTGGCAACAGAACCCACACGTGAAGGGGCCAAGTGGACTTAGTGCTTACCAGTAGTGAAAATGTTTCTGATGTTATAGTGGGAGATCATTTTGCATCTGGTGATCACCAGATAGTGTGGTTCAATATTAGGACTAGGACTGATAAAATCCTTTCAGAAGTGAGGGTCTTAGACTTTAGGAAAACTAACTTTGCCAAGATGGGCCAATACCTCAGTGTGTCGTTAGTGGGATGGGAACAGCTGGGAGATGTAGAAAAACAGTGGGCAAAATTGAAAGGGGATATTTTAAGGGCAACCAATCTTTTTGTTAAAATGGTAAATAAAGGGAAAAGCAAACCGCTATGGTTTTTCAAAGGAGTAGCTGAAAAGGTGAAGAAAAAGAGGAAGGTTTTCATGAAATACAAGAGATCACAGAGAGAGGCAGATAGGCATCTATATTTGGAAAAACTTAGAGAAGCTCCCAAAGTAGTCAGGAAAGCAAAGATTCAAAAAGAGGAGGAAATAGCCAATGCAATAAAAAGGGGGATAAGATATTTTTAAAATGTGCTAGTGAAAAGAGGCAGTGCAAAAGTGGTATCCTCAGACTCAAGGGTGAGGAGGAGGATTATGTAGAAGCTGATGAGGATAAAGCGGAATTGTTTAACAAATATTTCTGTTCTGTGTTCAGGAGCAGGACCTCAGAAAACACCCACAAATGGAAACCAAAGCGAAGAGTATCTTGAGCAATTTTCAGAAGACTGTGTTCGTCAGTTAACTTAAAGTAGACAAAGCGATGGAACCTGATGGGATACATCCAAGAATACTGAGGGAACATGGGGCCCTTCTAGCAGCTCCACTGACTGAACTTTTCAATGCCTTGGAGTTGGGAGTGGAGCCAGAGGAGTGGAGAGAAGCACATGTGGTCCCTTTACACAAAAGCAGAAGTAAGGAAGTAGTTGAAAACTACAGGCTGGTTAGTTTGACCTTGGTGGTGAGTAAATTATTGGAAGCACTGCTGAAAGAGAAAATAGCGAGGTTTCTGGAGTCCAACGGATTACTGGATTTAAGGCAGCATGGATTCGCGAGAGGCAGGTCTTGTCAGACATATCTGATTGATTTCTTTGACTGGGTGACCAGGAAGTTGGACCGAGGGAAAGCCCTAGATGTGGTGTATTTAGATTTCAATAAAGTCTTTGACACCATTCCTGGCAGGTCACTTATAAACAAACTGAGCACCCTAGGAATGGACCCTGAAGTTACTGCTTGTGTTAGAAATTGGTTGAGTGGGAGGCAACAAAGGGTACAGGTAAACGGAGCTCGTTCTTAGGAGAGGGGAGGTTACCAGTGGTGTGCCGCAGGAATCTGCCCTTGGTGCAATTCTTTTTAACATTTTTGTTAGTGATTTGCGGAAGGGCTGTTGGTAAGGTTTGCCTCTTTGCGGATGATACCAAAATTTACAGTAGAGTATTCACCCAGGAAGGTGTAGATAACATGAGGGGGGATCTAACTAAGCTTGAAGAATGGTCTAGAATTTGGCAGCTGAGATTTAATGTTAAAAAATGCAAGGTCATGCATTTGGGCTGCATCAATCCAAGGAAGTGATATAGTATAGGGGTGAAGTACTTCTGTCCACCAAAGAACGTCGCGACCTAGGCGTGATTGTGTCTGATGATCTTAAAGTAGCTGGAAAAGGAGACAGCTAAAGCTTGAAGGATGCTTGGATTCATAGGGAGATGAATGTCCAGCAGAAGTAAAGGATGTGTTAGTGCCTCTTTATAGATCTTTGGTGCAACCTCATTTGGAGTTTTGTGTGCAATTCTGGAGACTGCACCTTCAAAATGATATAAACAGGATGGAGTTGATACAGAGGGTGGCTACTAAAATAGTGGTCGTTATAAAACATATGAGGAAAGACTTAAGGATCTTAATATGTATATGTTAGAGGAAAGACAGGATAGAGGTGATATGATTGAGACATTTAAATACCTCTGTGGCATAAATGCACAGGAGGAGTGCCTCTTTCGAGTGAAAGCAAGCTCTGCTACGAGGGGACATGGGATGAGGGTGAAATGGGATAGACTCAGGAGTGATATGTGGAAATATTTCTTTACGGAAAGAATGGTAGATGCGTGGAATAGTCTCTCAGTGGAGGTGGTCGAGATGACAACAGTATTGGAATTCAAAAAAGCATAGGATAAAGACAAAGGATCTTTAAAGGGGAAAAGGGGACTGTTGTAGTGGTTGATATGGAAGGGCAGACTAGATAGGCCATGTGGTCTTTTTCTGACGGCATGTTTCTATGTTTCTAGACATCCAAGAGGGATCCATGACCTCTTGAGGCCTACAGAGGCGAACATCCACTGGTTCTGAGGCCACTTCATCTGCCATCTGGGAGCTAGGGAGTCCAATATGTGAAGATTAAATTCCTGCTGTTCCAGGAGATCTCCTATTACAGGTGAATAACTACGCTATCTCTCAGAACAAGCAGGAATGTAGTCTTCACAACTGACTCTCCTCCCCTAAGAGCTGTATGGTTTTCTTCTCTTACTCTCCTTTTTCTCAAGTACAAACTCAGCTGTAGAGAAGGGAGTTGGGAAGGCAGCCACGCTGGCACAGTGGAGTGCTCCCAAAGGCTTTCCTATTGGATGCTGGGGAGCATTCCCACATGGCCTTCGTCAGTACAGATTTCACCCACATGTGACTACTAAATTCCTGCTGTTCCCGGAGATTACCTGTTACAGGTGAGTAACTACGTTTTCTTGGCCACCGCTGCACACTGGGCAGAGGGTTTCAAAGGTACTATCCATGATGATGCTTTGATCCTTTTCCTTGGTGGTGATGTGGAATCTTGCATCGTATAAGAATAGCTTGGGTGGTTGATCGCTAAGTGCATTGCTTTGCACTTGTACTTGCTAAAACCTTTGAAGCTTCCATAGGAAGCACTACCACCTATTATTGCAGGTAAACTATTTCTCATCTGAGACTGTAAAGAGTAAAGGCAAATAAGATGCTACCCAACGAGAGAATTTGTATCTCACTGGTTTTCTGAAAAGCTTGCTTAAAGTAGTGAGCCACTTTGTTTATGCTTTGTTCTTGAACCAGACCAGAACACTGTTTTTTTTGTTATATTTCAAGAATATGCATGAGCGCTTTTTGAGGTCTAAGATTCAAATTATTCCTGATGTATCTCATGACACCCCATAGTGGTGACAGAATCTTTTGGCTGTCCATCCGAGGATTCTGGCTCTTGGTGCCCGTTTGTTGAAGTTTCCATGTAGATGTTTTATTGCATACAAAACTAAAAGCTTTTTTTTTTTTGATCCGAAACAGATACATGATTTTTTTTATGGTTAGAGAAAGTGTCTGAAGGTTAGAAAGTCTTGTACCTAAAAGCTGGCTGCTATGTTAACACCACCTTGTTCTCCTGATATATAATTGTTTTTCTGTTCCTTTCTGTTTAGTATTTCCTTGAGCTCTTTTTCCTTTTTAATTTAGGGGGTTATTTTGGAAGCTCTGTTCATGCTTTGGCCATCTGAAAACGGACATAAAGATGTCTCCAGAACCATTTTAGAAGCCAGGTCTGTGGATATTCCCAGCATGAAGACGCCCAAATCTGAATGGGGGGGTGGCAGAGGTATGCCTGATCTCAGAAACGTCCTGATTGTCTAGAGTCATGCCTAAGGTTGTATCTGCTCCAGGTACCAATGGGCTTCCGAAAAGTGCTCGTTTTGTCAGGCAAACCTCTGAAGGGTGTGGAGAAGGAGTTACACTTATACCCCATTTATTTTACAATATATCAACGAACATTGATGGGGAATGAAGGCTCATGTTTTTTTTTTCCTATGCCGCTGGATGTCCCCTTAATGCTAGTTTACATGAGATGGATGTTCCTGCCTCACACTTTCCTAAGAGGGATGTCCACATCACGGACATCTATGTTCTTGAAAACAGCTGGAGTCATAGACATCCCTGGTGTTTTTCTGCATGTTCCATCCTGGATGATTCCGATTTGGTTTGGACATCCTTTTTACAATGGCACTCTTAATTTGGACTAAATTTTGTTGTGTATTTCTCTTTTTTCATAAGTTCTGGAAGATTTATTTTCCATGTTGCTGTATTCATTATCTTTATGAATACTGTATATTTAAAGATTAAATAAAATTTTTAAAAAATGCATAGGGATCTCACCTCAGCCTTCATTGTATCCAGGATTCTTGATCGAAATGTAAGAGGCTCCTTTATATCAATCAGTTGGAGACGAGGACAATATTATGAGTTATTTGAACACCATTTTCAGACTAGGTCAGGGTTGATCCAAAAAGGTGGCAATGTTCTGTGCCAACAGAGTGATGGGGGAGGAAGTGATGTTACTGGGCTCCATGACCGCATAAGGGAGATGCTCCAGAGCCCGGACCTGCAAAGGTTGAGTAAAGCACTCCTGCGTTGGTCGGAGATAAGGGGGAGCACTGTCGGACTGGAGCATGGCGGCAACGCAACAAAAAACTACCCATTTTAAAGAATTTGAGTTCTGCAAATCTAAAGCACAAGTCCAGGAGAATGGGAAGATGGCACACCTTCAGACCCAGTAAACAGACCCTTGCAAAACGGACTTAGAAATAGAAGGGAGATTAGGAGTGGAGGCAATCGGACAAATTACAAGAGCCGAAATGAGGAGCTGGTTCACTGAGATTAGGCGGGATATTGCAAGGGGGAAAGAAGTAGTAGCTGATATGGTGGTTGGCCTCAGAACAGAGGTGGTAGAGTGGGCCACCGCATGGAAGAGATAGATGGGCACATGGAGGAGACAGAGACAGCAGTAGACAAAATGCACCGGTAGCTGGTCAAGCTGCTGGACGAGAGGCAAGAACTTGCTCTGAAAGTAGAGGATCTGGAAAATAGGTGGAGACAGAATTTAAGAATAAAAAGGGTCCTGGAAGGAGAGGAGCTTGCTGATTGTGCAAAGGTGGCGAAAGCGATATTTGGACAATTAGTGGGCCTTGACCAAGAAGGGGTGAAGGGAGGACATAATTATTGACCGGGTACACAGGGCCGTGGGCCCAGCAAGGAACCGGCTTGTTCGGGATATTGTGGTATGCCTTCATAACTACCGCATTAAAGAGCACATAGCTGCCCAGATGTGTAAGGTGGGAAAATTCTGTTGGAATGGATTGCAGTATTTGTAGACTTGGCATCTGCCACATTGGCCAGGAGGCGAACATTGAGTGGTTACACTGCTATATTGAGGCAGGAAAATGTGAGATATCGATGGCTTTATCCACAAGGGCTGGCCTTTAAAAGGACTGGAATTACAAATAGAGTGGCGACAGAAGAAGAGTTGAGAAAAGCAGTGCCAGACATGGGCTTTAAAAACCTACCACCGAATAATACGAGCCCAGGCCCTCGGAGAAATTGGTGCGATCTACACAATAATGGGAGAGCGCAAAGCGGGAAAAAGAAGGAAAGGACCATGAGGACCGGATGGGTCTTGAATGGGACTTAAGACTGTACCCCAAGTTTACTAATGCTCATAAGAGTAACTATTAAAATAGAAATGTAGCGAGTTTAGGAAGGGGGATGGAGAGGAGAGTGGGCTGTGTGTGGGGGAGTGGATGAATTTTGGGGTATGTTTGAAGGAGTGGATAGGAGGTTTTGGGTGTTGGGGGAAAGGGCGGGATGGGTGAATACAACAGGGAATGAATGTGGGGGTATAAAGATGATGTGGAGTAAAGGGGGGAGAGATGAGAAGAGAGGGGGGAGCAAGAGCCGGGTTGGAGCAGGCCAGTGACTTGGTGAGTCACCCCTTGGGGATGGCAACAGCTGGGACAGTGAAGAGTGGGAAGGGGGGTTTGAAGGGGGGAGGGGGTGGGGAGTAACAGGTTGTGGTTGTTACCTTAAATTTTAAAGGCTTATTTATTTTATTTATTTATTTAACATTTCTTCTATACCACGCTATTAAAATCAGTGCGGTGTACAATAAACAAAACATACTGCAATGCATACAAGCAACATTGAGTTTACAAGGAACAGGGAAAGATAATACATGGGATAACCGGGAAAACTATGTACAGTTAACTTTATACTATATATATATACTTTAATTATATACAATATTCTATACTCGATTTGCCAGGCTTACGTCCTGGCAAAAGCGATGGAGCCTTATTAGGGAGGGAGGGCATTGCAGAGCAGACATAATGCTTATTTAGGAGACACATCTGAGGGCCAATCAGGAAGGGATGCTGTGAACGAAAAAATTCCCCTGGGTTTGCCTGGTGGGAAATGAGTCCAGAAGAGGAGGGGGAGGGTAGAAATAATGTTCTCCAAGAAGCTACAAACTGAGGAAAACAAAGTTATCAGAGGGAACGATTAATGCCAAAGAGGTCACGATAGTGTGTGTCCGTGCAAGGCGCCTTCTATGATAAGGTGTGAGCGAAGGTGGCTGAGGTGGGGGAGGCCATGATCATACTTGGGAGGGATTTTAATATGGCCATAGATCTAAAGATAGATAACTCAGGGGGAGGTGGGGGGGGGGGGAAAGGTCACTTAGGAATGCATTGAAAGGTTGGTGAACTCTTTAGGGCTAGTGGATGTGTGGAGGCAGAGGGTGGGATAAAAAGGGACTATACCCACTATTCGCAAGTGCACTACACATTGTGATAAGGAAGCTTATCGGGACCCAGGAGACAGGGATAAAGAGAAGGAATTCACCCTTATCAAAGGACCTATTTTACAAGGTCAGAGACACAAAACTCCATTTACACCTAGAAAGCAGGTAATTCCTAGCTGCAATAGGTTGCAGAATGCCCCTAGTGGAGAAAAAGAGAGGGAATGCAGGCCCAGGGTAAGGAACCCTTACGTCACTGAATTCCCCAAGTGCTCAGCTGCCACGAGGCAGTTTGATCTCCAACACCTGAGGAGTAGCAATGCATACAGAGGGAGGAGTAGGAATGCTTACTGGAAGAGGAATGGAGCTGGAACAGTAGGAACAGCAGGAACAAGGAACACGGAACACAAGTTGGAGGACAGGACGAGGAAGCTCAGGTGAATGGTGGCCAGAGCATGAGAGAGGAGAAGCTGATACAAGCCTTGACCCAGGTAGGAGCATTAGAAGCTTGTCTAATTTGGAGCACTACAGAGTTGCAAGAGACAGCTTTTGCCCTAACGGGAGGCAGTCAGCTAAGCCCTCTGAGCCAGACCTGAAGGTAGAGCCTATGCAACTGGGTGAACAAGACATAGCTGTAGAAGAAGACTCATACATGGATTGTTCTTTATACCAATCTTCAAATACAGAGGGTTTGGAAGGGAGTCAACCGTAAGGAAAACCTCCAGAGTCTGGTAACCCTGAGAGCCTGTAGATAACTTGTGAAAGTCCTGTATTAAAGGAGAAATACCTTTGCTGAGCAAACTGCAGCTGTCTAATTACAACTTGTTAAACAGCTGCTAGCCAGTGCAGTGCACAGCCTGAAGCCGTGCTGACGGTGAAAGTAAGAAAAGCTTTGATTTTGTTTTCACTATTCCTGAAAGCCTTGCATAGAGAATTGTTTGCCTATGAAGAGTTTAACTTCTTGTTGAAAGTTTTTACTGTGCTTAAGGAGACAAACAGCCGGGAAGTGTTCTGGACTGTGAGAAAAGAAACCTGCTTTAGGAAAAGCTGTTTGTTTTAAAACAGCTCTGCTAGCCATATCTGATAGCATTGGCTGTTGAAAGGACTTTTCTTTATGCTGAAGAACATTATAAGCTGTTTTGTTTTGAGTTCAGTTATATCCTGATGTATTTTTGAAAGAATCCTGGAGAAACAATCCAAAGGTGTTAATTTATGACCCTAGCGTTACCCCATAAATAAATATCTGTCAAAGCCTTACCACTCAAGCCCAACTACAAATGTGTTTTTTTTTACATGAAGCCAAGTACCTCCTGACTGAACTACCTTTCCCATGAGGCATTACAAGGCAGCCAGTCAGGTAAAGGCTAAATGGTGAATCTCTCCTATGACAAGCACGCCCCTCCATACTGTCTGTAAGGGGCTAAGGGCGTGACAACATATAGCTGTATTGCAATGATTTTTTTTGGATGGTACATGCATTCCCCAAGTACAGGAAGTGGAGATAGGTCAGATAGAATGGTCAGACTGTGCCCCGGTCGAGGTATGCATAGACTGGCAGATGAAAACTCAAGGCCTCCAGTTCTGGAGATTTAACAAATCACTCCTTCAGGACAAGGCAGTGGTGGAACAATTGAAGGTAACAAGTAAGCGGTATTTCCAGGAGAATAGTACCCCCATGATGGATTTGGAAATAATATGGGATAGTTATAAAGCATTCATGCAGAGGGAGCTCATAAAGTTAGGGGCACGAAAGAAAAAGGAAAGAGGGAAGGAGAAGCAAAGTTGCGGGCAGAGCTGTTATATTGTTCTAACAGGCATAAACAAGAGTGGGGAAGCAGGTCACTCAAAGAAGTGGAGTGGATTAGAGAAGCCCTTAGGGCTTGGAGTATGGAGGAGTGGGCCTATCAATTAGAGAAACTGAAATTCTATAATTATATGCATAAAAATAAACTAAGGAGCTGTTGGCTATAAAACTGAAGGCCAGGAGGTACAGCAAAGCATTTTAAAGATACGAAATAGGCAGGGAAAAATGGAATATGCCACTAATAAGATTCAGTGAGCGTTTGTGGAATTTTATCAAAAGTTGTTCACTTCGTCAGTGCTGGAAGGGGAAGAGGTGGGACAGGCCTTTTTGCAGAACCTCCAGATAAGAGTTAAGGGAGGAGTATCGGGACATCCTCAGGTAAGTGGTAACAGAAGAGGAAGTGCTGGTAGCTATAAGGGGTTTGAAGACAGGGAAGGCACCTGGATTAGACTGTTTAACAGCCCAATTCTATAAAATCCTAGGAAAGGAGGTAGCTGTATTAATGGCAGAAATGTTTAACAAAGTGGCGCAGGGGGGAAGACTCCCAGAGTGTATGGAAGTGATGGGAATAACTGTCCTGCTGAAGCCAGGGAAGGATGGGACAGTCTGTGGTTCATACCAAGCCATTTCACTAATCAATCGCGATGCAAAAAGCTTTGCCAAGATACTGGTGGGATGGGTGCAGCGTTTTCTTCCCGGGCTTATAGGTGCAGACCAGATGGTGTTTATACTAGAAAGCCACGCGAGAGAGAATGTTCAGAAACTCCTTATATTGGATTTCCAGGCTGCATTATTAAATTGCTACAATTTTTGCTGCATAATAAACATCACTGCAAAGTTTTAAAATAAATTATTTATTTATTTTTTGTTTTATTCACATTTATATACCGCATCTTCCAAGAGTTCAGTTGCGGTTTACAGTTAACAATAATTAACAAATCAAGTTTGTTTTACATGGAACATTGCAATAATACAGAACTTATTTACAAGGAACATCATATAAAGTATAGAACAAACAATGTGGTATAATACCGAACAGTGTGGAAACTATATACAAGTTATATATGAATATATATACATGGATTACATGGGGGAGGTCAGAAGATCATCATTGGAGAGTGCTATCTGTATAGGTTAAAGGTTTATTGCATAGAGCAACCGAATTGTCTATTTAACCTTTGTCTATTGTAGATATTGAGTTATTTATGTTATAATGTTTGGTGAACAGATAGGTTTTCAGTTTCTTGCGTAGTTCTGTGATCTCTGCTAGCTTTCGTAGCTCCTCGGGAAGGGAATTCCAGATAGTAGGGGCTATGTGCGAAAATGCTCTATTGTTTGTTGATTTGTGGGCTTTTGTGAAATCTTTCGGGATTTTTAATCTGCATAGTTGTCCTTTTCTGTGTGTAGGCTTAGCTGGTTCTTTGTGTATTAAGTTACATAACATGGGTGGGGCCAAAGCATATAAGGCTTTGAATGTTATTGTTTTGTAGATTATTCTACTTTGAATTGGTAACCAATGAAGGGAGGCTAGTATTGGTGATATGTGTTGAAGGGAATTGATTTTCAATGTGATTCTAGCTGCAGCATTTTGTGCGAATTGCAATCGTTTTATACTTTGTTTTGTTAAGCCTATTAGGATTAGATTGGCAAAGTCAAAGTGTGGGGTTATTGTAGCTTGTATTATGTTGATAAAGTCCTGTGTGAAAACTAGTGGACGGAGTTGTTTAAGAGTTTTAAGTTTGAAATAGATTTTCTTTATGGTATTGCTGATGTGAGTTTCCATCGTAAGGTGTGTATCTAGCATGACACCTAGATATCTTATTTCCTTTTTTATTTTGATTTCTTGGTTTTGGAGTCTTATGTGTGATGGAGGGATATAGGTTCTGTTCTTGGTTACGATTAGAACTTCGGTTTTAGCGTGATTGATGTGGAGGTTTTGTGTTTTTAGCCAAGTTGTGACTTCATTATAGCAATCCGATAAGAGTTGAAGCGGTAGGTTGGGAATTGTGAATGGAATATAGAGCATAATATCATCTGCGTAGAGATGATATTTACTCCTATGCTTTTGAATATGTTGCAGACTGGTTTTATGTAAATATTGAAAAGTAGAGCTGACAGCGCTGAGCCTTGAGGTAATCCAATTTCTTGCTTGTAGGTGGTGGAGTTTTGATTTCCAATTCTTACATTTTGTGTTCTATCAGATAGGATGAGAACCATTTGTGTACTGTAGAGTTTAATCCTATTTGTTTTAAGTTATTGAGCATTATTGTGTGGTGTACGCTATCGAACGCAGCTGATATGTCGATGAACAGTAGGATAAATGCCTGTTTAGGATTGTCAATCTCTCTTAGGAGTGCATCTATTAAAACTGTGAGGAGTGTTTCCACTCCATGGCAGGGCCGAAAGCCATATTGTTGCTCATCAAGAGGATAGGATGAGTCAAGAAAATCTTGTGTTTGTAATTGAACTACTTTTTCAATTATTTTGGCCAAAAAAGGTATGCTTGATATGGGTCTATATGACGTTGGGGATGTTTTATCCAGTTTGCTGTTTTTGAGGATTGGCCGGATTTGTGCGTGTTTAAGAGATGGTGGGAGGTAGCCTTGGGTAAGTGAGAGGTTTACTATTGAGAGAATGTAGGGCAATAAGATTGGTAGTGTGTTTTTTATCCAAGTTACTGGACATGGATCTAGATAAGACGTTGTGGTGTTGAGGCCAGAGATGATGTTTTTTAGTGTCTCTTTAGTTATAGGATGGAACTCTAACCATTCGTTTGTATGTTGGTGTGACAAGAAGATAGTGTTTATAGGTATTGATGGCAATTTTGCTTTGTTTTGATAATGTTGGGCTAAAGTTTGAACTGAGATGTCTGTGATTTCGCTGTCAGAAGTTTGGGGGTTGGTTAGATTTCTGACAATGGAGAATAACTCTCTTGGTCTGTTATATGATTTTGAGAGTATTTTGGCATAATATTCTTTTTTTGTGCTATCCAAGGTTTCTTTGTATTTAGTGAGTAGATTATTGTATATTTCTTTGTGTATCGTCAATTTGGATTTACGCCAGTTATGTTCTAGTTTTCTAAGGTTCCTTTTCATCTGATTTAGTGTATTCTCCAGGACCAAGCAGGAAGTCAGTCCTCACTTATGGGTGACGTCGGCGCCGACGGAGCCCTCGCGGAGCAATTTTCCCCAGCTTTCAAAGAAAGCCTTTGGGAATTGCAGCGCGCATGCGCGGTCGTCTTCCCGCCCGAGGGTGCCATCTTAGCCAGTCTTCTTTTTTCCGCGGAGCCCTGCAGACGTCCCCGTCTTGTCCCCGCGAAAAAGTTGATTTTCCTCTTTATTTTATACTTTTTTCTTTCGGTTCGACGCCGATCGTTTTCCCGCCCGGACTCGCGACGCCGGTCTCGAGTCCTCTAGCGTTTTTTCGGTTTTTCTGACTTAGTCAGCTTTCATTTTCGTTTTCCCTGGCAGCCCGGTCCTTTGACCTCGCAGGGGCCCTTTTTCCCCCGATGGCTGCCAGTGGCTTTAAGCGGTGTGGTCGGTGTGACCGAAATATGTCACTAACCGACACACACGACTTTTGCCTCCGCTGCTTGGGCCCGGATCATGAGGAACTGATCTGTGGGCCCTGCAGTAAACTGTCCTCGAAGGCGTTGAGAAGTCGGCGGCATCAGCGCGAGAGAATCTTCGCTGACCCCAGCCGTACCCGGACCTCGTCGGAGGCCTCCGTGTCAAAGGGCTCCAGCTCGGACCGTCGCCGGAGCTCCTCCGACCGGGGTTCTCCCTCCGGGGACCATCGTCGGAAGGAAAAACCCGCGAGGGCGGCGTCGGTGGACGCTCCTGGCTCCGCGAGGGCCAGGTCGCATAGCCCCGACAGCCGCCCCGGGTCCTTGGAGAAGGAACATCTCCCGAAGCGACCTCGCCTGGAGTCGGAGATGCCTGCCCGGGTAAGTCCTGTAGTCCTTCTGGACTCGCCTCCGCGACAGCCGACGTCGGGCCCGACGCCGTCGGGGCCCGAGTCGGGGGCTGCTGGGTCACCTGAGCTCGGACTCAGGTTGACGGCCTTGGAGAGCAGACTGTCTGCCTTCATGGACCAGCAGCGGGCACTGCTCGCTGGCCTCGCTGGCGCCGCTGCCCCGACCGCCGGGACGTCGACGTCCAAGTCGACCCCGGAGACCGAGCCGATCCTCGAGTCAATGAGAACTCGAGTCGATCCTCGGTTGAGGTCACCCTCGGCCTCCCGTTCGGGACCGAGGTCGCCGACGCCGACTCCCTCGACGTCGGGGCGGCTGGCGCCGCACCCTGCCCGGGCCGACCCCACCGAGTCCTCGTCGGAGTCGGTCTGGGAGTCTGAGGAGGAAGAGTCACCTGATTCTTTCCGGACTCGGTGTGTCCCATCGGACTCACCGGGGTCCGAGCCTCGGAAGCAGTCCCCCCCGGAGGATGCCCGGTTCTCGGACTTCGTTAGGGATATGGCCAAGGCTTTGGCCTTCCCTGCGGATCCCGAGGAGGAGCCTCGAGCCGAAGAGCTCGACGCCCTCCAGTATGACTCTCCCGCGAGGGAGCACTTTACTGTGCCGGTTCCTCCTATGCTGGAACGACTACTCTTCCGCATGTGGGAGAGTCCGGCCTCCGCGCCGGTCCTGAGCAAGCGGGTCGATTCTATCTATCGGGTCCGCAAGAGCCCTGGCTTTCAGAAGGCACAGCTGCCACACCATTCCATGGTAGTGGAATCGGCCATGCATCGTCTTAAGAGCCAGAAGATGCACTCCTCGGTGCCTCCTGGAAGGGAGGCCCGTAACCTGGATGGCCTTGGCAAGAAGTGCTTCCAGGGCTCTATGCTCGCATGTCGTGTCCAGACTTACCAGCTCTACATGGGCATGTATCTCCGGGATCTGGCTAAAGAGCTAGCCGGATTCTCCGCTGGTCTCTCCGAGGAGCCCTTGCGGAGGTTCCTAGCCTTGTCCACGGGCATTCGGGAATGCTCAAAGTTCATGTCCCGAGCAGCCTATGATGGCTTTGAGGCCTCGGCTAGAGTGGCCGCAGCCGGCATCGGTGCCCGCCGACAGGCTTGGCTTCAGTCGTCGGACCTTGAGCCCTGGGTACAGGACAAGTTGGTCGATGTCCCCTGCCGAGGCGAAAACCTCTTTGGCAAGCCCATGGCGGAAAAGGCTGCACAAATTGAGACTGAGACTCTCACCAGGACCAGGCTTTCTAGGAAGACCTCCGCCCCTTCCCAGAAAAAGAAGGGCTCGGGAAAAAAGTCCTTTTACCCGAGGAAGGCGGCTGCCTACAAACAGTACCCCCATTATCAGGCCCCTGCAGCTCCCCAACAGGGCCAGCAGGCCAAGGGACGGGGTAACGGGTCCCGTAGGCAGCAAGCCCCCAAGCCTGCACCACCAGCCCCTGCTCAGCAGGGAGGGGGTTTTTGACTCGCTCAGCATAGCCTCTCCCCCCCGCTGGTCCCTCCCAGCACCGGAGGCCGGCTGGTTCACTTCGCCCACAGGTGGTCCAGCATCACCGCAGATGCCTGGGTGCTTCAGGTCGTGCGAGAGGGCTACCTTCTCCACTTCCATCAGGTCCCTCCCTCCTATTTTCCGGGAGAACCTTCGCGCCCCCCTCTGCACAGGGAGTTGCTCCTTCAGGAGTTAGCAGGTCTTCTGCAGGAACAGGCGGTGGAACCGGTGCCCCACCACCTGAGAGGTCAAGGCTTTTATTCAAGGTATTTTCTGATACCAAAGAGAACAGGGGGCCTCAGACCCATCCTGGACTTGCGCAACCTCAACAAGTTCCTTGTGCGGGAGAAGTTCAAAATGCTTACCCTTGGAATCCTTCTGCCCTACCTCCAGCAGGGAGATTGGCTATGCTCCTTGGATCTAAAGGATGCCTACACGCACATCCTCATCCACCCAAGCCACCGCCAATACCTAAGGTTTGTGGTGGCAGGAAATCATTACCAGTACAGAGTACTGCCCTTTGGCCTATCCTCCGCACCGCGAGTCTTCACAAAATGTCTCGCGGTCGTGGCGGCCCATCTCCGGCTTCACGGCCTCTGTCTTTCCGTACCTCGACGACTGGCTCATCAGAGCAGCGTCCGCTCAGGAGGTCACCAACGCCACGTGCCGCACGGTGACTCTGCTGCAGCACTTGGGCTTTGTCATAAACTTCGCAAAGTCCACTTTGCTCCCCTCACAGGATCTCGAGTTCATCGGCGCAAGGCTGCACACTCCTCGGGCACGAGCGTACCTACCGCTCGACAGGGCTCAACGGCTCATGGACCTAGCCGACCGCTTTCGCAGCCAGCCCCTGGTCTCCGCCAGGCGCTTCCTGAGACTGCTCGGCCATATGGCTTCCACTGTCCATGTGACCCCCAATGCCCGCCTGAACATGCGGTCTGCTCAATGGTGTCTCCGCCAGCAGTGGCGACAAGCCACAGGCGGCCTGGCAGACCTAGTGCGCGTCTCCGAGCCGCTGCTCTCGTCTCTCCGGTGGTGGCTCCGGCAGCCGAACCTGATATTCGGAATGCCCTTCCAGTCACCTCAGCCGACCCGGGTGCTGACCACCGATGCATCCCTCCTGGGCTGGGGAGCACATTGCCAAGAGGCACGTACTCAGGGCCTCTGGACCACGTGGGAGTCTGCTCAGCAGATCAACTTCCTGGAGCTCAGGGCGATCCGCCTCGCTCTCAAGGCCTTCTCCCACCTGACTTCCCAACAGTCCGTCCTTGTCCAGACGGACAATCAGGTTGCCATGTTCTACGTGAACAAGCAGGGGGGCACGGGCTCCTTCCTCCTCTGCCGGGAGGCACAGAAGCTCTGCTCTTGGGCCGTCAGTCACGGCATTCTCCTCAAGGCAGTTTATCTCCCGGGCCAAGAAAATTGCCTTGCAGACAAACTCAGCAGGGTCCTCCAGCCGCACGAGTGGCGTCTGGATCCCTTGGTAGTTCAGAAGCTCTTCCTCAAGTGGGGTCTCCCCACGGTGGATCTCTTTGCCAGTCCTCACAACCGGCAACTTCCTCGCTTCTGCTCTCGTCAGCCACACCCCCTTCGGGTTGCGGCGGACGCCTTTCTGATCTCGTGGTCGGGGAGCCTTCTGTACGCTTTCCCTCCCATCCCGCTGGTCTCTCGGACTCTTTTCAAGGTTCTCCGAGACAAAGCCTTCATGATCCTGGTGGCCCCTCGCTGGCCCAGGCAGCCGTGGTTTCCACTCCTGCTGCAACTGGCGGTGGAGGGCCCAATCCCTCTGGGGATACAACCGGATCTCCTCACTCAGGATCAGGGGTCCCTTCTGCACCCCAACCTCAGGTCTCTCAACCTTATGGCCTGGCTGCTGAGAGGGTAGTCCTTGCTCCCCTTCTCCTGCCGGCGGAGGTGGAGGAGGTCGTCTTAGCTTCGCGACGGCCTTCTACCCGCAAATGCTACGCCCTTAAATGGCGTCGCTTTGCAGTCTGGTGTACCCAACAGTCTCAGGATCCCTTCTCCTGCCCGGTGTCGGTGATCTTGCAGTACTTGCTGCACCTCTCTAATCTGGGACTTAAGTCCAACTCCGTCAAAGTTCACCTCAGTGCTCTTTCAGCACATCATGTGCCAGTGGACGGCAGACCTCTCTCCAATGACCCTCTCGTAGCGAGGTTTCTCCGAGGTCTCCTTCTACTTAAACCACCTCTGCGCCCGCCAGCGCCTGACTGGGACCTGAATGTGGTTTTGCAGCGGATCACCTGTCCGCCTTTTGAACCTATGGCTACCTGTTCTCTACGTTTTCTGTCTTGGAAAACACTGTTCTTGATAGCCCTCACTTCCGCTAGGCGCGTAAGTGAATTGCAGGCCCTCGTGTCTGATCCCCCTTACACTAGGTTCTACAAGAATAGGGTAGTCCTACGGACTCACCCAAAATTTCTGCCTAAAGTGGTCTCCCCTTTTCACATCAATCAGGAGGTGGTACTTCCAACCTTCTTTCCCAGACCACACTCCAGCCGAGCTGAAACGGTCCTCCATACCCTGGACTGTAGAAGGGCGTTGAACTTCTACCTTGACCGTACGCGGGAGCACCGTAAAGCTGCTCAGCTTTTTGTGTCTTTTGACCCCAATAGATTGGGGCTCCCGGTCTCCAAGCGTACTCTGTCCATCTGGGTTGCGGACTGTATCTCTTGGGCTTATGGGGCAGCCGGACTCTCCTTAGCAAGTCGAGTCACGGCTCATTGCGTTCGGGCAAAGGCCACGTCAGTGGCTTACCTCCGCTCTGTTCCGCTGGCAGACATCTGCCGGGCCGCTACTTGGTCTTCGAGCCAGACTTTTGCGGTCCATTACTGTCTCGAGAGGGAGTCCCGTAGGGACAGTGCTTTCGGACAGGCAGTCCTCCGTAATCTCTTTGAGGTCTGAGCAACTCCTACCCTCCATCCCGGATGTGGGCTACCGGGGGGTGATAATTCAGCGAAGATTCTATCCTTCTGTGCTGCTGAGCTAGAGGGAGCTCATTTTTGTGCTTAGGGTCTCCGGTAGCCTTGAGCTTGGGAGTCCCATAAGTGAGGACTGACTTCCTGCTTGGTCCTGGAGAAAGCGTAGTTACTCACCTGTAACAGGTGTTCTCCAGGAGCAGCAGGAATCAGTCCTCACTACCCTCCCTCCTCCCCTTGGAGTTGCAATCGTCTGCTTATGTTCTTTTTGCAAATTTTTATGCTGTCTTTTTTAGCTATGTCATCTGACTGGCTAAGATGGCACCCTCGGGCGGGAAGACGACCGCGCATGCGCGCTGCAATTCCCAAAGGCTTTCTTTGAAAGCTGGGGAAAATTGCTCCGCGAGGGCTCCGTCGGCGCCGACGTCACCCATAAGTGAGGACTGATTCCTGCTGCTCCTGGAGAACACCTGTTACAGGTGAGTAACTACGCTGTATTGAACCATGGTTTGGCATTGGTGTTAGAGTGGTTACTCTTTTTGTGTATTTGATTAGTTTTGGCGGCATTGTAGATGGTGTCATGCCAGTTTTTGACAGTGTTATCTAAATTCGTCTCTGTTGTGACGAGGTGGGGGATTGTTAAGTCAATAAATTCATCATTGTTAAACTTTTTAAATCTTGTGGTTGTGACATTTCTGATGTAGTTGTTAGTATTAGTGGATGGATATGTAAGGTTTAGTTTAATAATGTGGTGATCTGACCAGGGTATTTGAGTGCATTCAACTGAATTTGGGTTGATTAGTTTGAAGAGTGAGTTAGGGAGAAGGACAAGATCAAGAATTCCACCTTTGTGTGTAGATGTGTTTATTATTTGATGATATTCTATGTCGGAGATAGTATCAAAGAATAGTTTAGATTCCGATGTTGGTAGCGAGGGAAGGTTGAAATCTCCTAGCATCATTATGGGGTGTTCAGTTGAGGAGCTGAGGAGTTCAATGAGAGAGTCAATGCAGTCTGGTTTTTGGTTTGGGGGCCTATATACCAAGCAAAGTTTCATGAAGCCAATATTTATTAATAGTGTGTCTATGTTGTCAGAAATATTGGATTGTATTGCTTTGGCGCATAGTACCTTTTTTGTCATCATTAAAACACCTCCGCCTTTTCTGTTAGTTCTATGTTTATAGAAGGTGTCATAGTCTTCTGTATTAAGTTGGTTTATGTAGACTGAATCGGTATCTGAGAGCCAGGTTTCTGTAACGCATAATATGTCTGGTTTTAAGTCGGATATTAAATCATTAAATATAGGTAGTTTGTTTTTCATCGACCTTGCGTTGATAAGAATACATGAGAGGGAAGGTGTATTATTTATGTGTGTTCCCTTGAGTGTTTGTAGTGTGTTTATTTGTTTTATGTGAATCAGTCTATGTAAATTTGATCTGGGATGGTTATTTTGATAAATGTGTCCAATTTGGTAGTTGTTTCGCATGTGTGTATGAATAATAGTGAAATAATAGTGGTATAAGCTGTTTAGGCTTAGGGTTAAGTCAATGGCTAGTATTGCTAAGACTAAGCCAATATAGAATATTTTCATTTTTTTGATGTTTGAGCGTGGCATTTTTAAAGGGTTGGTGTTGGTGGAGCTAAGGAGTAATATAGTAGGGTAAGTAGATGTGAGCAAGGTATTCCAATGGGGATTTGGAGTATGCAGGAGTTGTAAGTAGAGCTGCTAGAAACAGTATCAATCCTGATTGGTATAAGCTACTGACAACAGTATATTATTGTGATTGTAACTGATAGTAAACCTGGTAGATGATAATATGCTACTGGTAACAGTAATAGATTGATTGAGAGTTACTGGCTGGCTAGTTTCTGACAATGTTTATGATTAATAAGGTATTACTGGCAACAGTAATGAGATATTATACTACTGGGAACAGTAATGACAATAGTAATAACAGCTGACAACAATAATGAGATAATATACCACTAACAACAGTAATAAATTGTTTGAGAGTTTCTAGCTGGTTAGCTGCTGGTAATTGTTTCAATTGATAGAATACTCTTGATAACAGTAATGTGTACTACTGACAATAGAGCTATAAGAAATGACTATTTGTAAGCTGGTTACAGATAACTGACAACAGTACTGACTGTAGATATATTACTGACAACAGTAATAATGTGGAATAATGTTAACTATTTGCAGGTTGTCTACTGACAACGGTGCTGGTTAGATACACTACTGACAACAGTACTAAAAATGATAAGATGCTAATTATTTACAGTCTGACTACTGACAACAGTCCTGGTGGAAGATATGCTGTTGATGATAGTAATAGCGTATGTGTTAGATACTGTGTTGCAAGCTGCTGACTTTATACTGATTGTGGAATTATACTTGCTGTGCTGGGAGAATCTTAGAAGGGCATGAGGTGCTCGCGCTCTGCCGTGCACGGCTTGGGTGATGATTCCTCGTTGAGTGTAGGCGGTCTGGTGGCAGCAAGGCTCAGTCCCTCCAGAGCATGTGACTGGGAAGAGGGCTGCTGGACGTTGGCGCTCGTGCTGGGCTCAACCCTGATCGGGGAGCTTCCAAGATGGCTGCAGATAAGAGTGGCTGATGAGACTGGATAGCGTAGCTTGGTGATAGAGTGGATTGACGAAGGACTTGTGTTATTCTTAGTAGAATGTTCTCTAGGTGTACAATGGTGATTGTAGTGCCCCGCCTAAGGGCCACGCCAAAGGGCCCTCTGGCGAGGTCCTCAGGCGTGGGCCCGACAGGCGCGGGCCTGCCTGTCTGCGATGCTTTAAATATGCGGCCTTTGTTCCTCCCACAGCCCCGATTGGGCCGGAGGACCGAGAGGAGTGCTTGCTGGCCTGCTCGGCGCTTCAACCCCCAATCGGGTCAGCAGTAGATGGTCGCTGGGTTGCAAAAGGCTTTTCCCCGCCGATGGCGGTGCTTTAAATATGCCGCCTTTGTTCCTCCCACAGCCCCGATTGGGCCGGAGGACCGAGAGGAGTGCTTGCTGGCCTGCTCGGCGCTTCAACCCCCGATCGGGTCAGCAGTAGATGGTCGCTGGGTTGCAAAAGGCTTTTCCCGCCGATGGCGGTGCTTTAAATATGCCGCCTTTGTTCCTCCCACAGCCCCGATTGGGCCGGAGGACCGAGAGGAGTGCTTGCTGGCCTGCTCGGTGCTTCAACCCCCGATCGGGTCAGCAGTAGATGGTCGCTGGATTGCAAAATTATATAGCCTGGGAATATGCTTGGGGCAGTCACCTCACCACTGTTACGAGTGATGGGGACCCACTATTCCCTGACTAGAGCCCTGAGTAGGTCCTTGCATTTTAGCTGTGAGGTTGGGGGTGCCAGCTCATTTCTCACCTCACGCCGCAGATTGACTTAAGCCACCCCTCACCGAAGGTTGCGATTGCAGCCAGGACCAACGGTGACTGCTCATGGGATTCTTATCTCCCATGGGCAGAAGTGCTGCTGAAGGCCTCAATTGTAGCTAAGACCTGCAGTGTCTGCCTAGTTTGCAAAAGAAAAAAACAACCCCCCCAAAAAACAAAAGGTAAGAGATGGGGAGGGCAGACAGCTAAAGAAATATCTCCAGGAACAAGCAGGAATGTAGTCATCACATATGGGTATCGTCGCTACCGACGGAGCCTGCGCAGGAACGCTCCCCAGCGTCCAATTAGAAAGTTTTTGGGAGCATCCCACAGCTCCTGCGTGCTGCCTTCCCGCCTTTCCCAACTGCCTCTCTCCAGTTCTTCTTTTTCCACAGAGCCAGCAGGTCGTCGTTCCTGTCACCGCAGAAGAATTCTTTTTTATTTATTTCTTTTTGTGGTTGCGTCTGCCTTCCTCGACGCTTTACCGGTACCACCGGTTTTTTTCTTCTTATTTCTGTCTTTTAAAAAAAATATATATATATATATATTCTACTTTTTTTCTTTTTTCTTCAGGTGCATGTGCCTTTTTGGGCCTTAGGCCCAAAAGCCTTTCCTTACAATGGAGAAACCTGCCTCAGGTTTCAAAAAGTGTACCATTTCCGTCACCGACACCCATGAATGGTGTCTAAAATGTTTAGGTCCTGACCACTCCATCACGGATTGTATGTCCTGCGCCATGATGTCTAAAAGAGGTCGGCAGAACCGAGCTGCTAAGCTCAGTACCCTGTTTCCCTCTGATGCAGTTTCAGTGGCATCGACGTCTTCCAGGGCTGCTGCTTCATCCCGTGGATCTCAGGTAACTAAACATAAGTCCAGCCGGTTCTCAAAGGGTAGATCTCCTTCTAAGCATCGAGATGACTGGCGTTGCCCTTGAGAATTCTGCACTGGCAAAATTGTCCCGGCGGGAGGCTTCGGCTTCCAAAGCATTATCGGGGCTCCAGGATGTTCTCGAGGTCTCGACCTCGGCAGAACTACTGGTGCCATGCTCTGTGGTACCGGCGGTCTCCTCTGGTACCGACATCCAGGCATTGGCAGCGTCGATAGACCAGAGTCCTGGTTATTGAGCGCAGTCTGGTGGCTCTCCTTGCGGCATCGACGCCCTCGGAACCGCGACAGACAATTCGACCGGCCCCGGCATCGGTATCGGTACCGATAGCATCGACATTGGCATCGGTGTCTGCTTTGCCGGTACCCAGTCATCCGATGCCCTCCGGTACCGATACCCCGGTACCGACTTCGGTCGGTAGTGGTATCGGTCTCTTCAAGAGCATCCGGACAGACGGTACTTCAAGTCCTCAGAAGAATCTGAGGATTCTGACAGTTCTGCTGATGCAGGAATGCTTCTCCCAGAGGAGCCCTCCTCCCCTAAGCGCAGGATGTCTCCTCCAGAGGATATTTCCTTCCAGGATTTTATCAGGGAGGTGCTCGGGGTCTGTCCATTACTGTGGCCCCTGAAACAGAGCCAAGAGCCAAGGAGTGGAAATTTTTACAATATCCCAAAACTCCTAAGGAGGCAGCTACCTTGCCCATTCATGAGATTTTATATGATCTCATGTTAAGAATGTGGGAGACAACCCTTACCACCTCTCCTCATTCTCACAGACTGGATACTATGTATCAAATCTCTCCTTGTCCTGGCTTCCAAAAGACTCGGCTTCCTCACCACTCTATTGTAGTGGAATCAGCTATGAGAAGGATCAAGAGTGCAAAGAGGCATGCCTCTAATCCTCCAGGACGTGAGTGCAGAACCCTGGATGCTTTTGGATGTCGGGTCTTCCAAGCTTCCATGCTTTCCGCCAGGATCAGTTCCTATAGTAGTCTCTACATGGGAATGTTCCTGAAGGAGGTCACAGATGATTTAGAAGCTTTAAGTCCTAATCTTCCTGAGGATAGAAGACAGGATTTTCTCACTTTGGTCAAACATGCCCAAGATGTTTCTAAATTTGCCAACCGTGCAGCCTTTGACTGCTTTGAGTGCATAAACAGAACCTCGGCTATTGCTATAGGTGCACGTAGAATTGCTTGGCTCCAGGCATCTGATCTGGAGCTCTGGGTACAAGACAGATTGGGAAACTTCCCTTGTACTGGTGAGAACCTGTTTGGTAGAGATTGGCAGGAAAAGGCCAATGAGATGGATGCTGAAAATTCCACCTTGGATAGATTATCCAAGTCCACTGCTGATCCTGCTAGAAAGAAATTGTTCAAGAAACCATTCTTTTCTAAGAAGAAAATATTTTATCCTGCTTATGTTCAGCAGGGACGTTCTGCAGGTCAGCTTGCCAGGAAAGGTCAGCAACCACCCAAACAGAAGAAAGCAAAGACTGCTAGGCCTCAGCCGGCCCAGCAGGCTCAGCCTCCACAGGGCCTTTGACTCTCATCTAGAGAACTTAGCCTTCCTGGTTCTGGAAGGACCAGAGCCTTCCACCATTCCAGGAAGGTTATGTCATTTTGCCCCCAGATGGGGGCAGATAACAGCAGAGCATTGGACACTCTCCATCATAGAGGAGGGGTACAAACTTCATTTTTCAAGCATGCCTCCTCACACAATAGTAGAGCAGTTCAATTCTCCGACCTCTCTCATCAACCTGCTAGGTCAGGAGGTCGCTGTCCTTCTTGCCCAAGGGGCAATAGAAGAAGTACCCATTCATCAGCAGGGTACAGGGTTCTATTCCCCTTATTTCCTTATCCCAAAGAAAACAGGGGGTTACAGACCTATTTTAGACCTCAGAAAATTGAACAAATTCCTTGTCAAAGAGAAGTTCAAAATGATTTCTCTCGGAGCTCTGTTTCCATACCTTCAGAGTCAGGATTGGCTTTGTTCTCTAGATCTCAAGGATGCATACACTCATATTCTCATCCATCCAACCCACAGAAGATTCCTTCGGTTCCTCTTTTCAAGGAAAGCACTACCAATACAGGGTGCTTCCTTTTGGCCTGGTCTCAGCACCAAGGGTGTTCACGAAATGCATGGCTGTAGTAGCAGCATTTCTCTGCACTCTAGGGATATTCCCTTACTTGCTGACCTCATTTCTGATTATGACCTTGATATATTTTGCCTTACTGAAACCTGGTTCCAGGACTCTGACATGGTCCTAATAAACCTACTATGCCCCAAAGCATACTCAATCTATATATGCAACAGGGCACATGGCAGAGGAGGAGGTGTAGCCATTATATCTAAATCCACCTTACAACTCTCTACTGTTGAGTCCACCTCTACCACAGGCATGGACTCCATTACAGTCTCCAACTCTACGCTATCGCTGCACCTCCTATATCGTGCACTTCAGGCTGACTCATCTGACCTCTCCACGATCCTAGACACAGCTTGCTCCCCCCAACCTACCTCACGCCCTCTTATAATACTAGGTGATTTAAACCTATACTCCATAACCCCATCTCAATCCTTTACCTTCCTCCAAGCAATGAATGCCCTCCATTTCTCCCAAATTCTGGAACACCCTACACATTCCAAAGGAAACATCCTTGACCTTATATTTATCCCACAACACTCTCTAATCGCTGATCAGGTTACACACACCATTCAGCCTGTACCCTGATCTGATCATGCTCTCATCCTCTTCTCCTTCCCCTACTCCACTCACAGAAGTTAACTCCCCTCTCAACCTCAACATACCCGTAGATTTCAACAATTCAACGCAGCCAACTTTCTAGAGCAAACAATCCCACCTCTTGACTTACTAAATGGTTGGAGCCTGAACCAAGAGTCCAACATCTCTAAGTGGAATGAAATCCTATCTGCAGCCTCTCTACTCCCACCTAGTCAATTTCCTCAAAAGCACCGTGGAAGAGCCCCTTGGTTCTCTACAAACCTGAGAAGCCTCAAAAGAGAGCTTAGATGTTTTGAACATAAATGGGTAATTTGGGATCATTGCCTACACATCTAAACTCTCCAAACTTACTGCTCTGAAACTCTCAACCATAAAAAAGAATACAATGAGAAGATTATCCAACGGTCTCTTAACAAACCAAGAGAACTTTTCTCTATTACCAAATCCTTAATAAATGAGCCCTTACAGCAGGACCAGATACAAAAAATATCTGCACAAGCCATAGCCAATCACCTGATTTCCAAATTCCTCCCGCCCTCATCAACTAATAACCCCCAACATCTTGCTGAATACAGCACCCAACCACATGAGCCAACCCCGCAAACTCATGGAATGATTTTGACACCCTTACTTTAGATAACATTTCTAATGTTATAAAAGATTTGAATGCCTCAACCTCTGCTCTTGACACTTGCCCTGTCCCCTGGATCAAATCTACTAGAAATTCTCTCAGCCCATACATTCTACATATTGTACAAACATCCCTCCAGACTGGTTCAGTACCGCCTCTACTTAAGTGTACCACTATCCGTCCTATCCTAAAAGGAACAAAACTAGACCCAACTTCTCCTACTTCCTACATACCCATCTCTAGTATCCCTTTTCTGGCAAAGATAACCGAGAAGCTAGTCCAAACTCAACTTCAGAACTACATTGATGGTCACTCCCCCCTCGACTTATTCCAACATGGTTTAAAAAAAAAACATGGAGTCGAAACCCTTCTTACCTCCCTACTAGATTCATTATACCTCCACACCCAGAACCCTTCCCAAGGATGTCTTCTCATATTCCTTGACTTATCTGCTGCTTTCGACTCCCTTCCCCACCACCAACTCCTAAACAGACTCTATGATATAGGACTGAGAGGCACAACTCTAAGCTGGTTCCATTCCTATTTAGAGGACAGAACCCAACAGGTTTGTATTGGAAACGATACCTCCCTTCCATTTACCCTAAAACAGGGTGTCCCCCAAGGATCCAGTCTATCCACTCTTCTTTTCAATATCTTCCTTCAACCTGTCTGCAAGATTTTCCAAAACTATGGCATTCAATACCAGCTATATGCTGATGACATGATGTGCTTCACCCCATTTAACCTCTCTAACCCTAACTTTTCTAAACTAAGTGAATGCCTAACCAGCCTTAAATCTTGGCTCTCCCAGCACAACCTCATAATCAATCAATCCAAAACTGAGGTTCTTCAGGTATTTTCCAATCCCGCATACACCCCACCTCCCACCCTTTCTATTGGCGATCTCACACTCGCCATAAAAAACCAAGTGAAATATCTTGATATTATCCTTGATCAGTCCCTCTCCTTCACTGAACAAATAAAGAGAACCACCAATACAATATACGCTAAGCTACGTACCCTCCGGAACCTCAAGCCTCTCTTAAACCCTGACTCCTTTCGTACTGTCTGTCAGGCCCTCTCAATCCCTTCTCTTGATTACTGTAACCATATCTATCATGGCCTTCTCAAGAACACTATACAACCACTTCAACTAGCCCGAAATACGTTAGCGTGGCTTATAACCAACAACCCCAGGCGATCCCATATCACACCAGTTCTCTATGATCTCCACTGGCTCCCCGTTCAACACAGAGTTAAATTCAAGGTGATTACTCTCATACATAAAATTATTTCCAATGAATCAGCTCCATGCCTCTTTCCACTCCTTCCCTCCTCCAACAACACAAGAACACGCCGCTCTATTACCAAAAACCTACTCACCATCACTACAACTAAAAGACATTGCAAGCAATTGACTAATAACAGGGCTTTCTCCCTCTATGCTCCATCCTTATGGAATACCCTTCCTCATGAGCTGCGGAACTGTTCAAACCACTCCGAGTTCCGAAAGAAGTTAAAAACCTATCTCGTCCTTGAATATTTTTCCCTTCCACCTTAGTACTTAACCCCTATACACCCTGCTCCCTACATTTGCCCTCTCAAATCCTATTATGCAGCCTTTTGGTCTCCTTGTAAATACCTATGTAAATAGTTAATCACTGTTCATTGTAATTAGTTCTCTTCGTTATACTATGTATCCTGTTACTTTGTTCAATGTAAACAGTTGAAACATACTGCCAAGAAATGTTCTATGTAAACCGTCTTGACTTGTAGAAAGATAGTATACAAATACTGTTAAATAAATAAATAAATAAATATTCGTCTTCCCCTACTTAGACGACTGGCTCATTCGATCCCCAACAGAGTCAGGCCAGGACTTCTCTATCCTGCACAATGTGTATCCTTCAGTATTTAGGGCTGGTAATAAACATCCCAAAATCCATTCTAACTCCCACTCAGTCTTTAGAGTTCATAGGAGCTTTGCTGGATACCAGAAAGGCAAGGGCCTATGTCACCCAGGCCCGTTGCCTTCGCATGGTGCAGTTCGCTTCTCAAGCAGTGCTAAAGCCTCGTCTAACTGCTCGAGAAATGTTACAACTACTAGGCCACATGGCATCTACTGTGCATGTGGTTCCCTATGCTCGCCTCCATATGAAGGCAGCTCAGTGGACTTTATCCACCCAATGGACCCAGGCATCCGGATGCCTGTCGGACAAAATAGCAAACACAAGTCGCTTTATTTTGTCCCTCCAGTGGTGGAAGTCCACTCAAAACCTGTTGCTGGGGTCCCCTTTTCAACAACCCTTACCCGAAGCAACTCTCACAACAGATGCTTCTCCAATGGGTTGGGGAGCTCATCTGCAAGACCTCTCCACCCAAGGCACCTGGTCTCCACAGGAGAGTCATCTACATATCAATCTCTTGGAGCTCAGAGCAATCTTCCTTGCTCTGCAAGTGTTCCACACCCTGCTCAGCTGCAAGACAGTCCTCATTCATACGGACAATCAAGTAGCCATGTTCTATGTGAACAAGCAGGGGGGAACAGGCTCTCTGTAGTTTTGCAACGAAGCTTTGCGACTATGGGCCCTTGCCAGGGAGCATCAGATTCATCTCCTGGCAGTGTATCTTCCAGGCATACAAAACTCTTGGGCAGACAGACTCGGTCGAGTTCTGCTTCCACACGAATGGTCTCTGCATGCAGACCAGGTAACCAAGATTTTTCAACTTTGGGGAACCCCGGACATAGACCTCTTTGCAAGTCCGTGGAATGCCAAACTTCCCCGGTTCTGTTCCAGAATTCTGGCTCAGAAGGCTCAGGCCAGGGATGCTTTCCTCCTTCATTGGGGTCAAGACTTCCTGTATGCCTTTGCACCCATTCCCCTAATTCCCAAAACCCTGTTCAAGCTTCAGAGAGACAGAGGCCATATGATTCTCATAGCTCCACGTTGGCCATGGCAAGTGTGGTACCCTCTGCTTCTACATCTCTGTCAAGCTCCCTCCCTGCTCCAGATCTCCTATCTCAGGAGGACGTAATGTTATGGCATCCCAATCCCCAGTCTCTGCATCTCAGGGCTTGGTTGCTGAAGGCCTAGATCTCCCTCAGCAAGTAAAAGATATTCTTTTTGCTTCCAGGAAACCTTCCACAAGACGCTCTTATGCTTTTAAGTGGAAAAGGTTTACCATATGGTGTTCGCAGAAGGGTCTTAACCCCCTTGCGATACCGCTGGAGTAACTCCTTCATTTATCCAATGCATTACTTAAGACTGACTCAGTAAGAGTCCATTTGAGTGCTATTGCAGCTTCCTTTAAGCCTCTAAATGGACAGCCTATTTCCTCTCATCCTCTTATAGCAAGATTTATGAGAGGCCTTCTTCTAACTAAGCCTCCCATTAGGCCACCACCTGTGGCATGGGACTTAAACTTGGTTCTTGACAGCTCATGAAGCCACCCTTTGAACCTTTAGCTACTACCTCCTTGAAATTCCTTTCTTGGAAGGTTATCTTTCTCATTGCAATCACATCAGCACGCCACATTAGTGAGTTGCAAGCACTAGTAGCTGATCCATCTTATACAAGGTTCCATCATGACAAGGTAGTCCTTAGGACTCATCCACACTTTATGCCAAAGGTGGTCTCGCCTTTTCATCTAAACCAAGCGGTCTACCTACCTGTGTTTTTTCCAAGGTCTCATGCATCAAATGCAGAGAGGAATCTTCATACCTTGGACTGTAAAAGAGCTTTAGCCTTTTACTTACAAAGAACACAGCAACAGAGAAAGTTCTCTCAAGTCTTTGTTGCTTTTGATCCTTCTCATTTGGGACTTCCAGTCTCCAAGAGAACACTGTCTAACTGGATTGCTCAGTGTATTTCCTTCGCCTATCAGAGTAAGAACCTATCTCCAGGAACTAGCAGGAATCTAGTCATCACATATGGGGTATCGTCGGTACCGACGGAGCCTGCGCGGGAACGCTCCCCAACGTCCAATCAGAAAGCTTTTGGGAGTATCCCACAGTGCCTGCGTGCTGCCTTCCCGCCTTTCCCAACTGCCTCTCTCCAGTTCTTCTTTTTCCGCAGAGCCAGCAGATCGTGTTCCTGTCACCGCAGAAGAATTTTCTTATTTCTTTATTTCTTTTTGTGGTCGCGTATGCCTTCCCCGACGCTCTACCGGTACCGCCGGTCTTTCTTTTCTATTCTTATTAAAAAAAATATATATATATGTTTTTTTCCTTTCTTCAGGTGCACCCACCTTTTTGGGCCTTAGGCCCAAAAATTTTCCTTAACATGGAAAAACCTGCCTCAGGTTTTAAAAAGTACACAAAATGTGGCGGTACCATTTCCGTCACCGACACTCATGAATGGTGGTTGAAATGTTTAGGTCCTGACCATTCCACCACAGATTGTGTGTCCTGGGCTATGATGTCTAAAAGAGGTCGACAGAACCGAGCTGCCAAGCTCAGTACCCTGTTTCCTTCTGATGCAGCTTCGGTGGCATCGACGTCTTCCAGGGCTTCCTCTTCTTCCCGTGGATCTCAGGTAACTAAACATAAATCCAGTCAGTCCTCGAAGGGTAGATCTCCTCCTTCTAAGCATCGAGATGCCTCTGGCGTTGCCCTTGAGGATTCTGTACTGGCAAAATTACCCTGGTGGGAGGCTTCAGCTTCCAAAGCACCATCATCGGGGTTCCAGGATGTTCTCGATGGCTTGGCCTCGACAGATCTCCTGGTGCCATGCTCTGGGGTACCGGCGGTTTCCACCGGTACCGACTTCCAGGCATTGGCAGCATCTATGGACCAGAGAATTCTCTCCATAAAATGCAGTCTAGCGGCTTTCCTTGTGGCATCGACGCCGTTGGTACCGCGACAGACAACTGCATCGGTACCTGCATTGGCACTGGCGTCGGTATCGGTATCAGCACTGGTACCGATAGCATCGACATCGGCATCGTTGTCTGCTATGCCGGTACCCTGTCCTCCAATGCTCGCCGGTTCCGATTCCCCGGTACCGGTTATTCCCGATACCGATTTCGTTCAGTACGGGTATCGGGCTCTGCAGGAGCATCTGGACAGACGATACTTCGATTCCTCAGAAGAATCTGAGGATTCTGAAAGTTCTGTCGATGCAGCGATGCTTCTTCCACAGGAGTCCTCCTCCCCTAAACGTAGGATGTCTCCTCCAGAGGATATGTCTTTCCAAGACTTCATTCGAGAGGTGGTTCGGGGCCTGTCTATCACTGTGGCCCCTGAGACAGAGCCTAGGGCCAAGGAGTTGGATATTTTACATTATCCCAAAACTCCTAAGGAGGCAGCTACCCTACCCATTCATGAGATTCCCACATCCTCAACATGAGATCATATAGAAACACCTCTTACCACCTCTCCTCATTCTCGTAGGTTAGATACTATGTATCGTGTACTTTCTTGTCCTGGCTTCCATAAAACTCAGCTTCCTCACCACTCTATTGTGGTGGAATCTGCTATGAGAAGGATTAGAAGTGCAAAAAGACATGCCTCCAATCCTCCAGGACGTGAATGCAGAACTCTGGATGCTTTTAGACGTAGAGTCTTTCAAGCTTCCATTCTTGCTGCAAGAATCAGTTCCTAGTGTGTCTACATGGGGATGTTCCTAAAGGAAGTTACTGATCCATCTACAGACTTTAAGTCCTTTCATCTCTGAGGTTAAAAGGCAGGAATTTCTCACTTGGCTCAAACATGCCCAAGATGTCTCTAAATTCTCCAACGGTGCAGCCTTCGACTGCATTGAATGTATAAGCAGAACCTCGGCTATAGCCATAGGTGCACGTAGAATGGCTCCAAGCATCTGATTTAGAGCTCTGGGTACAAGATAAATTGGGAAATATCCCTTGTACTGGTGAGAACCTGTTTGGTAAAGATTGGCAGGAAAAAGCCAATGAAATGGATGCTGAAAATTCCACTTTGGATAGACTATCCAAGTCTACTGCTGATCCTGTTAGGAAAAAGTTGTTCAAGAAAACACCTTTTTCTAAAAAGAAAAGATTTTATCCTGCTTATGGTCAGCAGGCTTCTTCTACAGGTCAGTTTTCAACCAAACATCAGCAACCACCCAAACAGAAGAAAGCAAAGGCTGCTAGGCCTCAACCGGCCCAGCAGCCTCAGCCTCCTCAGGGCCTTTGACTTTCAGCTAGAGAACTTAGCCTTTCTGGCTCTGGAAGGACCAGAACCATCCACCATTCCAGGAAGGTTATGTCATTTTGCCCCCAGATGGGGGCAAATAACAGCAGAGCGTTGGACACTCTCCATCATAAAAGAGGGGTACAGACTTCATTTTTCAAGCATGCCCCCTCCCACGATAGTGAAGCAGTTCAATTCTCCGACCTCTCTCATCGACCTGTTAGGTCAGGAGGTTACCATCCTTCTTGCCCAAGGGGCAATAGAAGAGGTGCCTCCTCATCAACAGGGCACAGGGATCTATTCCCCTTATTTTCTTATCCCAAAGAAAACAGGGGGATACAGACCTATCCTAGATCTCAGAGAATTGAACAAATTCCTTGTCAAAGAGAAGTTCAAAATGATTTCTCTCGGAGCTCTGTTTCCATACCTTCAGAGTCAGGATTGACTTTGTTCTCTAGATCTCAAGGATGCGTACACTCATGTTCTCATCCATCCAACCCACAGAAGGTTCCTTCGGTTTCTCTTTCAAGGAAAGCACTACCAATACAGGGTGCTTCCTTTTGATCTGGCCTTTGCACCAAGGGTGTTCACGAAATGCATGGCTGTGGTAGCAGCATTTCTACGCACTCTGGGAATATTCGTCTTCCCTTACTTGGACAACTGGCTCATTCAAGCTCCAACACAGTCAGAGGCCAAGACCTCTCTATCCTGTACAATGCGTATCCTTCAGTATTTAGGGCTGGTAATAAACATCCCAAAATCCAGTCTAACTCCTACTCAGTTCCTTAAGGAACAACAATTAGCAGGTAAGCCTAATTTCACCTTTTATTAGTATAAGTATCCCTAGCAACCCTTAGTAAGTAAAGAACTTAAATACCTAAACACAACCTTAAAATAAAATGCAGACAGCAGTCCAGCGAGATGGGGGTTTTCCAGTCTTTTGCATCGAGTGTCACATGTATGATTTTCTCCTAGTTTGGTGAGGGATCTTACGTGTGTACTAGGTGCAAGGAGCTCTTTGCTCTCAGGGAATGAGTCCTATTTCTGGAGGCTAGAGTAGCACACTTGGAGAAGACAGACAGGGACATAAACGAGACCTACAGGGATATAGTACTGATGTCCCACCTCCAGTTTGGCAGCATCCCTGTTGCCATGGAGGAAAGAGGTCACGTGGCAGGAGACCATCACCCTGGTGTGGCAAGAAGTGACCCTGTAGCTAGAACCTGTCCTCCAGGTGATGGAAAATACTCTAACACTGAGGAGGTTTCTCCAGGGCCATGTGCCCATGAGGGAAGGGTTAGGACAGCTGTTATAGTTGGTGATTCGAGCATTAGGCATGTGGATCCCCATCCCGCTGCTGGACAGCAGTCCAGCAGCGGGATGGGGGCTTTCCAGTCTTTTGCATTGAGTGTCACATGTATGATTTTCTTCCAGTTGGTGAGAGGTCTTATGTGTGCAGTAGGTGCAAGGAGCTCTTTGCTCTCAGGGAACGAGTCCGTTCTCTAGAGGCTAAAGTAGCAGACTTGGAAAGCATATGACAGACAGAGAGGTACATAGACGAGACCTACAGGGATATAGTCCTGAAGTCCCACCTCCAGTCTGACAGCATCCCTGTTGCCATGGAGGAGAGAGGTCACGAGATAGGAGAGCATTACCCTGGTGTGGCAGGAAGTGATCCTGTAACTAGGACCTGTCCTCCAGGTGATGTAAAACCCTCTCGAACCGAGGAAGTTTCTCCAGGGCCATGTGCCCATGAGAGAAGGGTTAGGACAGCCGTTATAATTGGTGATTCGATCATTAGGCATGTAGATAGCTGGGTGGCTGGTGGACGTGAGGATCGCCTGGTAACATGCCTGCCTGGTGCGAAGGTAGCGGACCTCACGCGCCACCTAGATAAGGTCTTAGATAGTGCTGGGGAGGAGTCTGCTGTCTTGGTACATGTCAGTACCAATGACATAGGAAAATGTGGTGGGGAGGTTCTGGAGGCTAAATTTAGGCTTTTAGGTAGGAAGTTGAAATCCAGAACTTCCAGGGTAGCATTCTCCGAAATGCTTCCTGTTCCACGCGCAGGACCCAAAAGGCAGGCAGAGCTCCGGAGTCTCAATGCGTGGATGAGACAATGGTGCAGACATGAGAGTTTTGGATTTGTTAGGAACTGGGGAACATTCTGGGGAAAGGAGGGGCTCTTCCGAAGGGATGGGCTTCACCTTAACCGGGATGGAACCAGGCTGCTGACATTAACCTTTAAAAAGGAGATAGAGCAGTTTTTAAACTAGATATTAGGGGAAAGCCGACAGTCGCCCAAGAGCGGATGGTTCGGAAGAATGTATCTTTGAAGGATACTACCAAAAGCAGAGAGGTTCCACAAAAGAGTAAAGTAGCCCAAATGCCCTCAAGTATGGAGCAGCAGAGCTTAAAGATCCCAAATTACCCATGTCTAACAATAGCCAAATTAATATGAATAAAATACATTCTCTAAAATGCTTGTATGCAAATGCTAGAAGTCTAAAAAATAAGATGGGAGAGTTAGAATATATAGCACTAAATGAAAGGTTAGATATGATTGGAATATCAGAGACATGGTGGAAGGAGGACAACCAGTGGGACACTGTGATACCTGGGTACAAACTATATCGTAATGATAGAGCTGATCAAATTGGTGGAGGGGTTGCTCTCTATGTTAGAGAGGTCATTGAGTCCGAAAGGATTAAAGTTTTGCAGGAAATCTGCTGTAGAATCTATATGGATTGAAATTCCATGTAAAAGGGGGGAAGGCAATGGCAGTGGGGGTGTACTATCGAGCGCCTGGCCAGAATGACCAAATGGATGATAAAATGCTTAAAGAAATCAAGGAAGCTAACAAATGTTACAGCACAGTAATAATATTGGGTGATTTCAACTACCCCGGTATCGACTGGGTCAGTGTCACGTCAGGACATGCTAGGGAGATAAAGTTCCTAGATGAAATAAATGACTGCTTCTTGGAGCAGCTGGTTCATGAACCGGCCAGAGGGGAAGCCATATTAGACCTAGTCCTTAGTGGAACACCAGATCTAGTGCAAGAGATAAGGTTGTTGGGGCCACTTGGCAATAGTGATCATAGCATGATCGCCTTTGATTTAATTAGTGGAGGAGGGATAGTAAGGAAATCCACAGTACTACCTTTTAACTTTCGAAAGGGAGACTATGATAAAATGAGGAAAACAGTTAAGAAAAAACTAAAAGGAGCAGTTGCAAAGGTTAAAGACGTACATCAGGCTTGGCTGTTGTTGAAAAATACTATCTTGGAAGCCCAGACCAGCTGTATTCCACGCTTTAAGAAAAGTGGAAAGAAGCCCAAAAAACTGGCAGCATGGTTTAAAGGTGAGGTCAGAGAGGCTGTTGCCAAAAAAGCATCTTTCAGGAAATGGAAAAAAGAGCCAAACGACGAAACCTGGAAACAGCACAAGCACTGGCAAGTCAAATGCAAGGCATTGATAAGGCAGGCAAAGGGAGAATTTGAGAAGAAACTTGCTGCGGAAGCAAAAACGCGAATTAAAGACCTTTTCAAGTACATTCGTAGCAAAAAACCTGTGAGAGTCAGTTGGTCCATTAGATGATAAAGGGGTTAAAGGAGCACTAAGAGGCGACAAGGCGATAGCGGAGAGACTGAATGAATTCTTTGCTTCAGTCTTTACTGAGGAAGATGTAGGGATGTTACCCATGACTGAAGTGGTATTTAAAGGTGCGGAAGAATTGAAGGAAATATCGATACATCGGGAAGATGTATTACAACTATTAGATAAACTGAAGAGTAGCAAATCACCTGGGCCGGATGGTATACATCCAAGGGTGTTGAAAGAACTGAAATACGAGATTGCAGACTTGCTATCAGTAATCTGTGAACTATCATTAAAATCATCTCTAATACCTGAAGATTGGAGGATCGCCAATGTAACATCAATTTTTAAAAAGGGTTCCAGGGGTGATCCGGGAAACTACAGACCGGTGAGCCTGACATCAGTACCGGGAAAAATGGTAGAAACCATCATAAAGAATAAAATTACTCAGCATGTAGATAGTCATGACCTAATACGAGACAGCCAACATGGCTTTAGACAAGGAAGATCTTGTCTTACTAATCTGTTATGTTTTTTTGAAGGAGTGAATAATCAGGTGGACAAAGGTGAGTAGGTTGATATTGTGTATCTGGACTTTCAGAAAGCCTTTGACAAGGTCCCTCATGAGAGACTTTCGGCAAAACTAAAGAGTCATGGGATAGGAGGCAGTATACTGTTGTGGATCAGGAACTGGTTAAAAGATAGAAAGCAGAGGGTAGGGCTAAATGGCCAATTTTCCCAATGGAGAAAGGTGAATAGTGGTGTACCCCAGGGATCTGTGCTGGGTCCGCTGCTTTTTGGCATATTCATAAATGACCTGACCAGGTCATCAAATTTGCAGATGACACAAAACTATTTAAAGTTGTTAAAACCCAAGAGGATTGTGGAAAATTGCAAGAGGATCTTGATAAATTGGAAGACTGGGCATCAAAATGGCAGACAAAATTTAATGTGGACAAGTGCAAGGTTATGCACCTAGGGAAGAACAACCCAAACTATGGTTACACAATGCAAGGTTCCACATTAGGAGCCACCACCCAGGAAAAAGATTTAGGCGTCATTGTGGATACCATGTTAAAACCCTTGGCCCAGTGTGCAGCAGCGGCCAAGAGAGCAAATAGAATGCTAGGTATGATAAGGAAAGGAATGGAAAATAAAACAAAAGATATTATAATGCCTCTATACTGTTCCATGGTGAGACTGCACCTTGAATATTGTGTGCAGTTCTGGTCGCCGTATCTTAAAAAGGATATAGCGATTTTAGAAAAGGTTCAGAGAAGAGCCACCAAAATGGTAAAGGTGATGGAAGGATACTCCTATGAAGAAAGGCTAAAAAGGTTAGGGCTCTTTAACCTGGAAAAGAGACGGCTGAGGGGAGATATGATAGAAGTCTATAAATTAATGAACGGAGTGGAACGGGTAAACGTAGATCGATTGTTTATCTTATCAGAATATAGAAAGACTAGGGGACATGCAATGAAGCTACAGGGTAAACTATTTAAGACTAATAAAAGAAAATATTTTTTTCACTCAACGTGTAATCAAACTCTGGAATTTGTTACCGGAGGATGTAGTAAAGGCTGTTAGTGTAGCTGGGTTTAAAAAAGGGTTGGACAAGTTCCTGGAGGACAGGTCCATAAACCATTATTAAGAAGGGACCCAGGATATCAATGCTTGAACCAATACAAGCATTGTGGAACCTGTGTCCCTTGGGGAAACTGCTAGGTACATATGACCTAGATTGGCCACTGTTGGAAACAGAATACTGGGCTTGATGGACCTTGGTCTGACCCAGTATGGCCTATCTTAATTCCCTAATTCCCAAAACCCTTTTCAAGCTTCAGAGAGACAGAGGCCACATAATTCTCATAGCACCACATTGGTCACGGCAAGTGTGGTACCCTCTGCTTCTACATCTCTCTCAATCTCCCTCTCTGGAGTTAGGGTCTGCTCCAGATCTCCTATCCCAGGAGAACGGAATGTTATGGCATCCCAGTCCCCAGTCTGCATCTCAGGGCTTGATTGCTGAAGGCCTAGATCTCCAAGATCTTCATCTTTCTCAGCAAGTGAAAGATGTTCTTTATGCTTCCAGAAAACCTTCCACTAAACGTTCTTATGCTTTCAAGTGGAAGAGGTTTAATATTTGGTGTTCTGAAAAGTGTCTTAACCCCCTTGCCATATCTCTGGAATCTTTGTTGGAGTATCTCCTCCATTTGTCTAATGCAGGCCTAAAAACAAATTCAGTAAGAGTCCATTTGAGTGCTATTGCAGCTTCCCTTAAGCCTCTAAATGGACAGCCTATTTCCTCTCATCCTCTTATAGCGAGATTCATGAGAGGCCTCCTTCTAACTAAGCCTACCATTAGACCACCTCCGGTGGCATGGGATTTGAACCTGGTTCTTGGGCAGCTCATGAAGCCACCCTTTGAACCCCTGGCTACCACCTCCTTGAAATTCCTCTTTTGGAAGGTTATCTTTCTCATTGCAATCACATCAGCACACTGCTTTAGTGAATTGCAAGCACTAGTAGCTAATCCACCTTATACAAGGTTCCATCATGACAAGGTAGTTCTTAGGACTCATCCACACTTTATGCCTAAAGTGGTTTCGCCTTTTCACCTCAACCAAGAGGTCTACCTGTCTTTTTTTCCAGGACCTCATGCATCAAATGCAGAGAGGAATCTTCATACCTTGCATTGTAAAAGAGCTCTAGCTTTTTACTTGCAAAGAACACAGCAGTATAGAAAGTCCTCTCAACTCTTTGTTGCTTTTGATCCTTCTCATTTGGGACTTCCAGTCTCCAAGAGAACACTATCTAACTGGATTGCTCATTGTATTTCTTTTGCCTGTCAGAGTAAGAACCTTTCTCTGGAGGGCCATATCACAGCTCACAATGTGGAAGCCATGGCAGCCTCAATGGCTCATCTGCACTCTGTGTCTATCAACGACATCTGTCGAGCAACCACATGGGCCTCGGTTCATATCTTCACAGCCCATTACTGTTTGGACAAGGACTCCCGCCGAGATGCTTTGTTTGGTCAGGCTGTTCTCAAACACCTGTTCCATACCTAATGAACTCCTACCAGCCATCCCTGGTAGGATGCCAGAGATCCATGGGGGAAGTGGAGCGCTGTTTAGGGACACACAACTTCTGGGGTCTCTCCCTGGCACCTAAAGCTAGGGAGTCCCCATATTTGATGACTACATTCCTGCTTGTTCCTGGAGATAGCATAGTTACTCACCTGTAATGGGTGATCTCCGGGAACAGCAGAAATTTAGTCCTCACAACCCACCCACCTCCCCTAGGAGTTGTATCTCTCTATCTATCCCTTTCCTTTCCCTCTCTCCCTCTTTGTCTCAGCTTTAGAACTCAACTGGAGAGAGGCAGTTGGGAAAGGCGGGAAGGCAGCATGCAGGCGCTGTGGGATGCTCCTAAAAGCTTTCTAATTGGACGCTGGGGAGCATTCCCACGCAGGCTCCGTTGGTACCGACGATACTCATATGTGAGGACTAAATTCCTGCTGTTCCCGGAGATCACCTGTTACAGGTGAGTAACTGCTTTATAGGGATAGTAGTATTTTATCAAATAGTAAATGGTGGGGGGAAGGGAAACTGGGAGTGAGAAAAGAGATGGAGTATGGGGGGAAGTGTAGAATGCAGGGGGCTGGATATTGAAGTAAAGGACACAATGTGTAAGTGCAAAAGGTGTAACACACACACAGACACACACAGACACACACACACAGACACACACACACAGACACACACACACAGACACACACACACACACACACACACACACACCCTATCTCTGCACCACAAACACACACACACACACACACACACCCTACCTCTGCACCACAAACACACACACCCACACACACCCCTACCTCTGCACCACAAACACACACACACACACCCCCCACCCCCCAGCTCTGCACCACACACACACACACACACACACACACCCCACACACCCCCACCTCTGCACCACAAACACACACACACAGGTGTAACTTATAGGATCAGTGGGGGTAGTAGTAGTAGGAGGAGGAGTGGGACCACTGCCTTCTGTTGGTACTTTGCAGAAAATGGGGAAAATAATCTTAGTAAATCAGACCCTAAAACTTAAAAATGTAACTGATACACCTTTTTGGGGGGTGGAGGGTGCACTGTGACCTAGGCTTCGACAGCCGGCTCCTAGTTTTCAAGAAAATTTGTCAAGGCCTGGCTTATACTACAGATCTCCGCAGTTGCTGCAGACTTTGAGAGAGGCAACTGAGTGACAGGAGATGCTGGACACCTGGATGAGAAAATGCTAAATAGCTGGTTGGTTCATAGTGATGGGAAAGGGAGATAGTGGACACCTGGAGGTTGGAGGAAGGGGATAAGAAGGGAAGAGAAGTTGAAATACTAGATAGGAAGAAGGAAAGAGAAAGGAAAATGCTGGACACGAAAAAGGGATATGGAAAGAAGTTAGAGGGTAGGGAAGGAGGGAGATAGATGGGGAATGGGAGGACTGGGGTGAGGAAGATGGAAACTGTAGGTAGATGCTGTAAAAAACCAAAACATATAAAAGACTGAGGACTGATTGAGGGGGGGGGGGGCAAAATCAGAATGGACAGAAGAAAAATAAAAGGAAGAAAGCGGAAAGATCAATGTCAGATGGATATATGAAAGGAAGTGAAGGCAGGAGGTGAGAAAAGATATAACAAATGGACAGGACACCCTGGGAACAGCATTGATCAGGAAGACACTCCCAACCAGAACAAGAAAAGGAGCAGACGACATCCTTGAGACCCCACTAAATTTCAGAAAAGCAAACCAATCCACCTGCAATACAGCCTTCTCCCTGTATGCACCCCAGCTGTGGAATGATCTCCCCACCTCAACAACCTAGTGGACTTTAGGAAAACAATAAAAACTCACCTTTTCCTAGAATACTTTGGAAAAATTGTCAAGGCTAAAAACTATGATCCATGACCCCAGAAGATTATGATCCATGATGAAACGGACCTCTAAACACTGCAGCAGTTCTTTGTATATAGTTAGCAAATGTTAATTGCTTGATCTCCAGGAACAAGCAGGAATGAGTCTTCACATATGGGTATGTCGGTACCGACGGAGCCTGCTCGGGAGCGCTCCCCAGCGTCCAAAAAGAAAGCTTTTGGGAGCATCCCACGCACATGCGCGCTGCCTTCCCACCCATTCACTTCCCTCTCATCAGTTTTCCGCGGAGCCGGCAGGACGTATTCCTGTCACCGCAGAAAATTCTTCTTTTTATTCTTAGTTTTTTGTGGTCGCGTCTGCCTTCCCTCGACGCCACCGGTACCGCCGGTGTTTTTCTTTCTTTTTTCTAAAGAATTTCTTCTTTTTCTTCAAAACTTTTCCTGTTTTAGTGTCTGACACTTTTTAGGCCACTAGGCCTCTATCTTTCCATCATGGAAAAGCCAGCCACTACCCTTAAGGAATGCACAAAGTGTGGCGGTACAGATATGTTTTCAGACACCCATATTTGGTGTCTAAAATGTTTGGGTCCTGACCATTGCCCACTGGAGTGTCTTTCCTGCTGGAGCTCAAACAGAAGAAGTCTTCAGAATCGAGCACAACTCGATACCCGGTTCACATCACACTCAATGTCACCAGCTAGAATATCAAGGGGTCCAACACAACAAGCACGGGTCCACGTGCAACAACCAACCCAGTAAGAAGCGGGGACTGCAAACAAGTGGACGTGTGCAAATAAAAACCTTTATTAAATAAATCCACTACAGCCACTGCCCCTATTAAATAAATCCACTTCATCCACTGGCCCTATTAAATAAATCCACTTCAGCCACTGGCCAGTGGCTGAAGTGGATTTATTTAATAAAGGTTTTTATTTCCACACGTCCGCTTGTTTGCAGTCCACGCTTCTTACTGGGTTACCAGGTAGAATATCTCCACAGGATCAGGTAACCAAACAAAAGTCTGTAAAGACTAGCCAGTCCTCGAGTGGTAGATCTCCTTCCCAGTATCGAGATGGCTCTGGCCTTGCCCTTGAGGACATATTGGCAATAAAGCCCCGGCAGGAGTCTTCGGGCTCCAAAGCATTAACGGGGCTTCAGGTTGTTCCCGGAGTTCTTACCTCGATGAACATACCTGCGCCATGCTCGGTGGTTGTGGCCGCTTCGTGCGGTACCGACACCCCGGCATCGGCTATGGTGATGGATGAAACACTCCTCACCGATGATCGCAGTCTAGCTCTCTTGGTTACTTCGGTACCGCTAGAGTTGCTGCAGACCGATCTTCCAGTATCGGTATCGGCTTCGGTACCGGTATCGACATGGGCATAGGTGTCGGTACCGTCCATGCTTACTTCGACAGACTCGCTTCCTTCGATGCTGAGCCTGGAATCGATCTCTAGCATGGATGATTTGGTACCGACTCATCTCGGTACCGACCTCGGGCGGTACTGAAGACATTACTTTAAGGAAAATCTGATGCTCCACCCTTTCAGATCTTCCGATCCCGATGACTGGGATGAATCCATCGGTACCAAGGCTGAATCTTCAACAAGTCTAGCCTTTACCCCTCATTTTAGAGGGTCCCCTTCAGGGGAGATTTCTTTTCAAGCTTTTCTGCTTCATATGGCAAAATTACTTGCCATTTCTATACCTGGTAAAGAATCCTTCCCAGGGGATTCAGAGATCCTGCAATCCCCCTGGATTCCAGAGGAGGCCATCATGCTTCCTTTGCATCAGGAGGGCTTACCTTTTAAGCCATAGGATTGTCCTCAATACCTACTCCAGTAAGTAATTTCCATACAGAGTTTCTCCCCTCTGCAATCTTTCAAATATTTCTTTTAAGACAGCTTATCAGACCATAATTGAGAGTTAGTCACTTCTAATTCTGTCTGTCGGTCCTTGTCCAATCTATAGGACCTATCCTTTTTTGCTGCCTTAATAACACAATTCCAAGAGAGATTCCAATAACCTACTTGGACAATTTATTGTTGCAGGCAACCAGCCTGTCTGCTATTCTTAGCCATCTTCAATTCTTTGGCTCCCACAGAATAGATTAGGTTGCATACTGGTAGTTAAACAACCAGATCTCACCTGGGCAACCTACAACATGCTCTCTGCAATTCTACAAAAAGCTCTGCAACTATGGGCCCTTGCCAGAGAGCGTCAGAGCCATTCCTGGTGGGTAGCTTCCAGATGGTTCAAAGGCTTGCCCAGTCATGCTCCCACATGACCGGTTTTTTCCTACCTTTACCATCTTCCTTAAAATTTCCTTTTAGGGAAAATGAACCAGGGCTTAGATCACGTGAAAGCATAAAGAATGGCTTAATTCCCTGAGTTGTTCCACATCTCCAGTGGAACTTCTCCAACAGGGATGCATTTCTTTTCACTGCAGTCGGTCCTTCTCTACCACATTCCTTCTATTCCCAATACTTCATTGGAGCTTATGCTGAACAAAGACCGCATTATACTCATATTGCCCTCATAGATGGTTAAATATGGTATTCCCTTTTATTGCGTCTTTTTCTCCACACTGAAGTTATAGAAGGATCCAGACTTCTCGTCTTAAGACTAAGGTTTTCTCTGCACCCCTTCACGTAGATCTCCTTTTCTGGTTATTCAAAGTCTAGAATTGTAAAGAGATCTAGACCTATCCTCCTGACTAGGAAAATTCCACTGGTTTCCATGTAACCTTCTTTATGGTTCTCCACGTATAACCAGTAAGGGATTCTCTATCTATATTTTCAAGCAGATCTTACTCCTTGTTATTAAGTGAGTCTTTCTTTATATATATATATATATATACACACACACATCTCACTCTGAAAGATTTGTTACTGTCCATATTAATGCTGTTCCAGCATGCCATAAGGTTTAAATGGACAACCAATTTCTATGGTAATCACAAACTACCTTCTTTTACTGTAACCTCTCTGGTTACGTTGCATCTGAAGCTCTCCATGTAAAGTCATCCTAGGTGACATCACTTGGGGAAGACCTTCCTGATCTTCAAGAAATTGGAGGCTACACCGCCCACTACGAATGTTTCTTCCTTTCATTTGGATAGAGGGGTCTCAAAGACCCATCCTTTTTCTGCAAACCGGTCAGATTTATCTCCTCTTTTTCCTAGAGTTTTTTTCTGCTCTAAGGACAAAGAGCTTCAAATGTTGGCCTACAGAAGCTTTAGCTTCTCATCCAAGGTCCAACCCCATTAAACTCTCCCAGTTTTTTCTTCTGGGATTAGTTCTAGCCATTTAGGCTTCTGACCTCTGCCTGTATTGCGAAATTTATTATCTCTGCTTCACAGTAAGGTATTTCTTTGAGGATAATGTACTGGTTTCTAGCACCAGACCATTACTCTCAACAAATACTTTCACAATATTTTTGACTAAGGTCCACATTAGAAATTGGAATCCAATTTTCACTAACATTTCTGATCTACACAAGGACTCCTCTCCAGACGCCTTGTTTAGTCAAGCTGTTCCACAGCATACCCTTTTCACTTCAACTCCTACCCTCCATCCCTTGGATGCCTCATGTTCTGGGAGATAGCATGGCCCATCGACTAGATTTGCAACATGCTGGGACCTCCTCCAGGCATCTTAGCTTGGGAGTCCCCATATGTGAAGACTCATTCCTGCTTGTTCCTGGAGATAGCACAGTTACTTACCTGTAACATGTGATCTCTGGGAACAGCAGAAATAAGTCTTCACAACCCACCCACCTCCCCTAGGAGTTGTTTCTCTCTCTCTCTCGCTATCTAATTTGTCTACTTACCTCCTTCGGTCTCAACTACAAACCCAACTGATGAGAGGGAAGTGAATGGGCGGGAAGGCAGCGCGCATGCGCGTGGGATGCTCCCAAAAGCTTTCTTTTTGGACGCTGGGGAGCGTTCCCGCGCAGGCTCCGTCGGTACCGACGTACCCATATCTGAAGACTTATTCCTGCTGTTCCCAGAGATCACATGTTACTGATAAGTAACTGTGCTTTATACCTCAGCTAACCTCCAAGTTGTAGACCCCTGTTCTATGTAAAGCTTGTTGCTGTAACTGTTCCATGTAAACTGCTTTGAATGTATGATAAGGCGGTGTAGAAAACCTGTTAAATAAATAAATAAATAAAATTAAGGGAAGACAGAAAAAAGCAAAAACCAGAGACTGGAAACGAGATGAGGAAAAAATGGCCAGACAGGTAGAAAAATAATTTTTCAGTTTAATGTTTGGAATATATTAGTTTTAAGAATTTACAGCTGCAACGTCTATATTTTGCATAGTACTGTCGGGAAATGCATCACTGTTTCTATTTCTTTGGTGTTTCGTTTACTTGAAAGCGATATTGTTGCTGTCCTGAGATAGATGGGGAGCTCTTCCCTCCCTCACCCCTTATTGTGAAATCCTGGAATTAATTTTCCCCTTTTCCTGATGTTGGATGAGTGACTCAGATTTGCCTCCAAAAACTCTGGTAAGCCTTAATTAAGTATCCTTCATTTCAGCTCATGACCTTAGATGGGCATGTCAGGGCTCTGGTTATATCTATGGTCCATCGAATGTTGGCCTCTTTTAAAAGAGTTACATAGTTGTGATGTGGGCTTCAGGCTACTCATTTGCATCCCATTATTGCTTAGATACTGAATCCAGATGTAACAGGCTGGGCAGGCCTTTTTTCAGTGAGTGGGTTTTTTGGTCTTTTTTTTTTTTTTTTTTTTTTGAGGATTAGAATTCGACTCTATCTCCACAAATTCCCATTATAATATTTTTGGGTTGCATCTTCAATAAAAACAAATAGAAAGAAAAATAGAAAATAAAAATTGTTTTTTGTTCTCTTGTTTAAACAAATCTAACCTCGAAACTTCTACATGGGTGAGAAGTGATTTCACCTGACTTTAGAAGAAAGCCTAGCATGCTCTGAAGACAGTGAATTACCAATTACCCACGCCCTCCATCTCTCCCTTTTAGAGTTCAGTTTATTAGCATAATTTAAAGGCTCATCACTCATTTCCAAGAGAGGTCGTCAAATTCCTTGAAAGCTTCTGAAAATATAGTGTTGAGCAGTGACTTTTTTTTTTTTTTTTTTTTTTTAGTGCCATCAAATCAATGTTGACTCATAGCGAACCAGCTACCTCTGAGTTTTCTTGGCAGTGTATCACTGGAAGTAGATTGCCAGCCTTTTCTTCCGAGGCAATGGAGGGTAAAGTGACTTGCCCAAGGTCACAAGTGATCTTCTGGATACTAGGCAGTTGCTCTAACCATTAGGCTACTCCTCCAGAGCAGTAACATAGTAAATGACGGCAGATAAAAACCAATCTCCAGGAACAAGCAGGAATGTAGTCATCACATATGGGTATCATCGGTACTGACGGAGCCTGTGCGGGAACGCTCCCCAGCGTCCAATTAGAAAGCCTTTCCCAACTGCCTCTCTCCAGTTCTTTGTTTTCCGCGGAGCCAGCAGGTTGTGTTCCTGTCACTGCAGAAAATTTTCCTTCTTTTTTGTGGTCGCGTCTGCCTTCCTCGACGCTTTACCAGTACCGCCGTTTTTTCTTTCTTTCTTAATTTTCTTTAAAAAAATAAAAAAATTCTTAGTATTTTTTCCATTTTTTTTTCCAGGTGCACGCGCCTTTTTGGGCCTTAGGCCCAAGATTTTTTCCACAATGGAAAAACCCTCTTTGGGTTTTAAAAAGTGCACCAAGTGTGGCGGTACCATCTCCGTCACCGACACCCATGAATGGTGTCTGAAATGTTTAGGTCCTGACCATTCCATCTCGGAATGTATGGACTGTGCCATGATGTCCAAGAGAGGTCGACAGAACCGAGCTGCCAAGCTCAGTACCATGTTTCCCTCTGATGCATCAACGTCTTCCAGGGCTTTGTGTTCCTCCCGTGGCTCTCAGGTAACTAAACACAAGTCTAGCCGGTCCTCAAAGGGTATATCTCCTTCTGAGCATCGAGATGCCTCTGGCATTGCCCTTGAGGATTCTGTACCGGCAAAATTGCCCCGGAGGGAGGCTTCGGCTTCCAAAGCATTATCGGGGCTCCAGGATGTTCTCGAGGCCTCAACCTCAGCAGAACTACTGGTGCCATGCTCTGGGGTACCGGCAATCTTCTCCAGTACCAACATCCAGGCATCGGCAGCGTCGATAGACCAGAGAGTCCTGGCTATTGAGCGCAGTCTGGCAGCTCTCCTTGCGGCATCGACGCCCTCGGAACCGCGTCAGACATTCAATCGGTACCGACTCCGGCACCGGTACCGATGGCATCGACATCAGTGTCCGCATTGCTGGCACCCAGTCATCCGATTACTCCCGGTACCGACTTTGGTCGGTACGGGTATCCGGGCTCTTCAAGAACATCTGGACAGGCGATACTTTGAGTTCTCAGAAGAATCTGAGGATTCTGATAGTTCTGTCGATGCAGGAATGCTTCTCCCGGAGGAGCCCTCCTCCCCTAAGCGCAGGATGTCTCCTCCAGAAGACATTTCCTTTCAGGATTTCATTAGGGAGGTGGCTCGGGGTCTGTCCATTACTGTGGCCCCTGAAACAGAGCCCAGAGCAAAGGAGTTGGAAATTTTATAATATCCTAAAACTCCTAAGGAGGCAGCTACCTTGCCCATCCATGAGATCTTGCATGATCTCATGCTAAGAATGTGGGAGACACCTCTTACGACCTCTCCTCATTCTCTTAGACTGGATACTCTGTATCGAGTCCCTCCTTGTCCTGGTTTCCAGAAAACTCAGCTTCCTCACCACTCTATTGTAGTGGAATCAGCTATGAGAAGGATCAAGAGTGCAAAGAGGCATGCCTCTAATCCTCCAGGACGTGAGTGCAGAACTTTGGATGCTTTTGGACGTCGTGTCTTCCAAGCTTCCATGCTTTCTGCCAGGATCAGTTCCTATAGTCTACATATGGGAATGTTCCTGAAGGAAGTCACAGGTGATTTAGAGGCTTTGAGTCCTATTCTTCCTGAGGATAGAAGGCAGAATTTTCTCACATTGGTCTAACATGCCCAAGATGTTTCTAAATTTGTCAACCGTGCAGCTTTTGACTGTTTTGAGTGCATAAGCAGAACCTCTGCCATTGCCATAGGTGCACGTAGAATTGCTTGGCTCCAGGCATCTGATCTGGAGCTCTGGGTACAAGACAAACTATTTTATTTATTTATTTACATTTTCTTATATACCGCGCTAATTTCCATCAGTGAGGTTTACATGGAGCATTTTACATACACATTTCAAATGACTTGATTTGTTTACAAATAACAGGAATAGGAACTTGGAAAGAAACAGGGAAATATTCCTTGTACTGGTGAGAACCTGTTTGGTAAAGATTGGCAGGAAAAGGCCAATGAGTTGGATGCTGAAAACTCCACCTTGGATAGATTATCCAAGTCCACAGCTGATCCTGCAAGAAAGAAATCTTTCAAGAAACCATTCTTTTCTAAAAAGAAAAGATATTATCCTGCTTATTCTCAGCAGGGACGGTCTGCAGGTCGGCTTGTCAGGAAAGGGCAGCAACCTCCCAAACAAAGAAAAGCAAAGACTGCTAAGCCTCAGCCATCCCAGCAGTCTCAGCCTCCACAAGGCTTTTGACTTTCAGCTAGAGAACTTAGCCTTCCTGGCTCTCGTTGGACCAGAGCCTTCCACCATTCCAGGAAGGTTGTCGCTTTGCCCCCAGATGGCAGGTAACAGCAGAGCATTGGACACTCTCCATCATAAAAGAGGGGTACAAGCTTCATTTTACAAGCACGCCCCCTCCCACAATGATAAGGCAGTTCAATTCTCTGACCTCTTATCAACCTGTTAGGTCAGGAGGTCACTATGCTTCTTGCCCAAGGGGCAATAGAAGTACCCATCCATCAGCAGGGTACAGGGTTTTACTCCCCCTATTTCCTTATCCCAAAGCAAACAGGGGGATACAGACCTATTTTGGACCTCAGAGAATTGAACAAATTCCTTGTCAAAGAGAAATTCAAGATGATTTCTCTAGGAACTCTGCTGCCATACCTTCAGAGTCAGGATTGGCTTTGTTCTCTAAATCTCAAGGATGCGTACACCCATGTTCTCATCCTTCCAACTCACAGAAGGTTCCTTCGGTTCCTTTTTCAAGGGAAGCACTACCAATACAGGGTGCTTCCTTTTGGCCTGGCCTCAGCACCAAGGGTGTTCATGAAATGCTTGGCTGTGGTAGCAGCATATCTCCGCACTAGGGATATTCGTCTTCCCCTACTTAGACGACTGGTTCATTCAAGTCCCAACAGAGTCAGAGGCGAGGACTTCTTTATCCTGCACAATGCGAATCCTTCAGTATTTGGGTCTGGTAATAAACATCTCAAAATCCAGTCTAACTCCCACTCAGTCTTTAGAGTTCATAGGAGCTTTGCTGGATACCAGAAAGGCAAGGGCCTATCTCCCCCAGGCCCGTTGCCTTCGCATGGTGCAGTTAGCTTCTCAAGCAGTGCTAAAGCCTCATCTCACTGCCCGAGAAATGCTACAACTGCTAGGCGACATGGCATCTACTGTATATGTGGTTCCCTATGCTCGCCTCCATATGAGGGCAGTCCAGTGGACTTTATCCACTCAATGGACCCAGGCATCAGGAAGCCTGTCAGACAAAATAGCAAACACAAGTCGCCTTATTTTGTTCCTCCAGTGGTGGAAGTCCACTCAAAACCTGTTGCTGGGGTCTCCTTTTCTTCTACGGAAGCATTTTATACATCAAATGGAACTCCTGGCTATTGAGGTCTCAGATACCATAGGCTGCCACTGTTTTCATGAAAGGTCCAGTGGACTAATGCCTAAACATACATCAATGACCTCTTACTTAAACCTTTAGCCATATAGGTGTTCTCCTGAGAAAGTTTTTAGATGTGAATTATTCTTCAATACTTCAATACTTTAATCGAACATACTACTTAGTATCAAATAATTAACCAGTGCTTAGCTGTGCGCCTATATGGCTAAAGGTTTAAGTAAGAGGTCATTGATGTATGTTTAGGCATTAGTCCACTGGACCTTTCATGAAAACAGTGACAGCCTATGGTATCTGAGACCTCAATAGCCAGTTCCATTTGATTTATAAAATGCTTCCGTAGATGAATTACAGAGAAACACTATTATCTGCATTTCAGACTCTGTGATATATAACCACATCAACAGGGGTCTCCTTTTCAACAACCCTTACTCCAGGCAACTGTCACAACAGATGCTTCTCCAATGGGTTGGGGAGCTCATCTGCAAGACCTCTCCACCCAAGGCACCTGGTCTCCACAGGAGACTCATCTACATATCAATCTCTTGGAGCTCAGAGCAATCTTCCTTGCTCTTCGAGTGTTCCACACCCTGCTCAGCTACAAGACAGGCCATGTTCTACGTGAACAAGCAGGGGGGAACAGGCTCTCTGTCGCTTTGCAACGAAGCTTTGCGACTATAGGCCCTCGCCAGAGAGCATCAGATTCATCTCCTGGCAGGGTATCTTCCAGGCATACAAAACTCTTTGGCAGACGGACTCAGTCGAGTTCTACTTCCACACGAATTGTCTCTGCATGCCGACCAGGTGGCCAAGATTTTTCAACTTTGGGGAACCCCGGACATAGACCTCTTTGCAAGTCCGTGGAATGCCAAACTTCCCCGGTTGTGTTCCAGAATTCCGGCTCAGGGGGCTCAGGCCAAGGATGCTTTCCTCCTTTACTGGGGTCAAGACTTCCTGTATGCCTTTCCACCCATTCCCCTAATTCCCAAAACCCTGTTCAAGCTTCAGAGAGACAGAGGCCGTATGATTCTCATAGCTCCACATTGGCCACGGCAACTGTGGTACCCTCTACTTCTACATCTCTCTCAAGCTCCCTCCCTGGAGTTAGGGTCTGCTCCAGATCTCCTATCTCAGGAGGATGGAATGTTATGGCATCCCAATCCCCACTCTCTACATCTGAGGGCTTGGTTGCTGAAGGCTTAGATCTCCATGATCTTAACCTCCCTCAGCAAATAAAGGATATCCTTTATGCTTCCAGGAAGCCTTCCACAAGACGCTCTTATGCTTTCAAGTGGAAAAGGTTTACCATATGGTGTTCGCAGAAGGGTCTTAACCCCATTGCCATACCTCTGGAATCATTACTGTGGTATCTCCATTTATCCAATGCAGGACTTAAGACTAGCTCAGTGAGGGTCCATTTAAGTGCTATTGCAGCTTCCTTCAAGCCCCTAAATGGACAACCTATTTCCTCCCATCCTCTTATAGCAAGATTTATGGGACTTAAATTTGGTTCTTTGTCAGCTCATGAAGCCACCTTTTGCACCCTTAGCTACTATCTCCTTGAAATTCCTTTCTTGGAAGGTTATCTTTCTCATTGCAATCACATCAGCACGTCGCATCAGTGAATTGCAAGCACTAGTAGCTGATCCACCTTATACAAGGTTCCATCATGACAAGGTAGTCCTTAGGACTCATCCACGCTTTATGCCAAAGGTGGTCTCGCCCTTTCATCTAAACCAAGCGGTCTACCTACCTGTGTTCTTTCCAAGGCCTCATGCATCAAATGGAGAAAGGAACCTTCCTACTTTTGACTGTAAGAGAGCTTTAGCCTTTTACTTACGAAGAACACAGCAACATAGAAAGTCCTCTCAACTCTTTGTTGCTTTTGATCCTTCTTATTTGGGACTTCCAGTCTCCAAGAGAACATTATCTAACTGGATGACTCAGTGTAATTCTTTTGCCTATCAGAGTAAGAATCTTCCTTTGGAGGGCCATGTCACAGCTCACAATGTGAGAGCCATGGCAGCTTCAATGGCTCATCTGCACTCTGTGTCTGTCAACGACATCTGTCGAGCAGCCACCTGGGCCTTGGTTCATACCTTCACAGCCCATTACTGCTTAGACAAGGACTCCCGCCGGTTGCCTTGTTTGCTCAGGCTGTTCTCCAACACCTGTTCCATACCTAATCAACTCCTACCCACCATCCCTGGTAGGATGCCAGAGATCCATGGGGGTAGGTGGAGCCCTTCTCAGGGACACACAACTTCTTGGGTCTCTCCCTGTCATCTGCAGCTAGGGAGTCCCCATATGTGAAGACTACATTCCTGCTTGTTCCTGGAGATAGCATAGTTACTCACCTGTAACAGGTGATCTCCGGGAACAGCAGGAATTTAGTCTTCACAACCCACCCACCTCCCCTAGGAGTTGTATCTCTCTATCTCTTTCCCTTTCCCTCTCTCTCTCTTTGTCTCAGCTTTAAAACTCAACTGGAGAGAGGCAGTTGGGAAAGGCGGGAAGGCAGCACGCAGGCGCTGTGGGATGCTCCCAAAGGCTTTCTAATTGGACGCTGGGGATCATTCCCGCGCAGGCTCCGTCGGTACCGACGATACCCATATGTGAGGACTAAATTCCTACTGTTTCCGGAGATCACCTGTTACAGGTGAGTAACTATGCTGTATGGTCGATCTACAGTAGTCTTCCCAGCAAGGTGGCAAGAGTAGGTGTACCTGTCGCTCCGTGCAGGTCACCCCTCCCCATGTCATTGTTTAGGGGTGAACCCACCGCTCCATGTAGGGCACCCCTGTTTGTTTAGAAATTAGATAGTTACGTTTATTTTGATTTTATCCTGGTATAGAGGTATCCACTGTGTCTGTCCCATGCCATTTTGAATTCTGTCACTGTATTTGCCCCCACCACTTCCATCAGGAGGGCATTCCAAGCATCTACCACCCTTTCAGTGAAAACGCATTTCTTGACATTGCCATTCAATTTACCCCCTTGCAGCTTCATGTTATACCCTCTAGTTTTAAAGCTTCCCTGTCTTTGAAAGAGGCTTGTTTGTTCATTAATACTCTTTAAGTATTTAAAGGTCTGAATCACATCTTCCCTGTCCCTCCTCTCCTCCAGAGTGTACATATTTAGGTCTTCAAGTCTTTTCTCATAAGGCTTCTGACGCAGGCTCGAAATCATTTTGGTCACCTTCCTCTGAACCGTTTCCAGTCATGTTACATCCTTTGCGAGATATGGTCTCCAAAACTGAACACAGTATTCCAAGTGAGGCCTCACCAGTGACTTATACAGTGGCATTAGTATCTCTTGCTTTCTGCTGGTAATTCCTCTTTGTATGCAACCCCAAGTTACTACAACCATGTAATTAATTATCATACCATGTATATAGTTCCCCCAGTTATCTCCATGTTAGTTTACCCTGTTCATTGTAAAAAACCAATGTTGCCTTTACATTGTGTTTGTTTTTTTGTTCATATGTACACTGCACTGATTAAAAGAGCGTGGTATATAAGAAATGAAAATAAATAAATAAATAAACCCAACATCCTCCTGGCTTTTGCCACTGCCTTGTCGCACTGTTTTACCACCTTGAGATCCTCAGAAATAATCACACCAAGGTCCTTCTCTTGGTCCGAGCACACCAACCTACTGCATACATTTCCCTTGGATTTCTGCTTCCCAAGTGCATGACACTGCATTTCTTCGCATTAAATCTTAACTGCCAAGCATTAGACCATTCTTCCAGCTTTTGTAGATTTTTCCTCATGTTATCCATTCCCTCAGGGGAGTCCACTTTGTTGCAAATTTTCATGTCATCTGCAAAAAGACTTTTCCATTCAGTCCTTCAGCAATATCACTCACAAGTACTTTGAAGAGTGCCGGTCCCAGGACCGAACCCTTGGGCACCCCTCTAATCATCCTCCTTTCATCTGAGTGAGCTCCATTTACCATTATCTTCTGATGTCTGTCAGTCAACCAATTTCTGTTCAAGTTTATCACCTTGGGACCCATCCCCAAGCTATTGAGTTTGAGAAGCCTCCTATGAGGAACAGTATCAAAGGCTTTGTGAAATCCAGGTAGATGACATCCATCGCATGCCCTTGATCTAGTTCTCTGGTTACCCAGTCAAAGAACTCAATCAGGTTTGTTTGGCAAGATCACCCATGTTGTCTTGGATCATGCAACCTGTTGGTTTTGAGAAAGTCCACTATTGGCTCTTTCAGGAGTGCCTCCATTAATTTTCCTGCCCCCAAGTTAAGGCTCACTGGCCTGTAGTTTGTCACTTCTTCCCTGTCATCACTTTTGTGAAGAGGTACCACATCAGCCTTCCTCCAGTCCTGAGGAACTTCTCCTGTTTCCAAGGAACTGTTAAAAACATCCTTTAATGGCCCTGCAAGAACCTCTCTATGCACGGTTCCACATTGGAATCCACCACTCAGTAAAAAGATAAGCCCTCTGCCCAGTGCGCCGCGGCGGCCAAGAGAACAAATAGAATGTTAGGTATCATAAGGAAAGGAATGGAAAATAAAACAAAGGATATTATAATGCCTCTGTATTGTTACATGGTGCGACCGCACCTTGAATATTGTGAGCCGTATCTTAAAAAGGATATAGCGTTATTAGAAAAGGTACAGAGAAGAGCCACCAAAATGGTAAAGGGGATGGAAGGATACTTCTATGAAGAGAGGCTAAAAAGGTTAGGGCTCTTCAACCTGGAAAAGAGACGGCTGAGGAGCGATATGATAGAGGTTTATAAATTAATGAATGGAGTGGAACAGGTAAACGTAGATCGATTATTTACATCATCAGAATATAGAAAGATTAGGGGACATGCAATTAAGCTACAGATAACCTATTTAAGACTAATAAGAGAAAATATTTATCTCCAGGAACAAGGAAGAATGTAGTCTTCACATATGGGTATCGTCGGCACCGACGGAGCCCGCGTGGGAATGCTCCCCAGCTTTTTATAAGGAAAGCTTTTGGGAGCATCCCACTGTGCCTGCGCTGCTGCTGCCTTCCCGCCTTTCCAACTCTCCCTCTTCAGTATTCAGCAAACCCTGTCACCGCAGAAAATTTTATTTTTTGTGGTTGCGTCTGCCTTTCTGTCGACGCTTATACTGGTGTACCGCCAGTGTCGTCTTTATCTTTATTCTTTATTATCTTTATTTGCACAGTTTGATATACCACCCATACCGGAGTGTCAGGGCAGTGTACAATAAAAATATATATAGACTGCCAGAAACAAAAGAAGGAAAAGAACGCCATTAACTTAAAGGAAAGCAAATAGAAAAGGCAGAGAGAAGGATAGCAAAGGACAGACATTGACATGTAACGCCATTGACAATGGACAAGACAGGGAGGGGAGAGGGGGCTGTGGCAAGCGCAAGCTATTACTTCATGGAGTCATAACAGGTAGGGGGTCCGACTGGGAGAGGGTGGAATGATCAGACGCGGCAGGGAGATCATAGGTCTGACAATAAAGATGTGTCTTGAGAAGTGTTTTGAACCGGAGGAAAGATAACTTAGTACAGAGGGAGTGAGGGAGTGAATCCCAAAGAGCAGGGCTTAAAAAGAAAAACGCGGAATGACAAGTGAGTTTGAGACGGGCTTGAGAGGGAAGTGGAAGGAAGAGACGATTGCCAATTGCAGAGCGGAGTAGACGGGGGGTGGGCTGGAGGTGGATGATGTCAGCCAGATACTGGGGGTGCCAGTGTGAAGAACTTCTGAGTGCCAGTGAGAAGCTTGTAAATAAATCTAACTTTGATGGGAAGCCAATGGAGGGTGAGAAGACAGGGAGTAACGTGGTCATGAGGGGAGGAATGTATAAGACGACGAGTGGCTGTATTTTGAACTAACTGGAGGCGTCAAAGCTTTTTCTTGAGGGTCTGTCCCCTCTTGGTGCTTCGGCACCATTTTGGGCTGTAGGCCCTATTTTCTTCCAAAATGGAGAAACCAACTAGTGGTTTCAAAAAATGTTCAAAATGTGGCAGTACCATTTCTGCTACTGACACCCATGACTGGTGTCTTGAATGTTTGGGCCCTGACCATTCGCCATCGGAGTGTCTTCTTTGCAGAAAGATGACTAAGGGGGGGCCTGCAGAATAGAGCTGTGAAACTCAGCACCCTTTTTGCCTCAGATGCAATGTCCGTTGCATCGACATCATCCAGGGCTTCATATTCCTCCCATGGATCTCAGGTAACCAAACCCAGGTCTTCCTCCAAGACTGGCCAGTTCTCAAAGGGTAGATCTTCTTCTAAACATCGAGATGCTGCTAGTGTTGCCCTCAAGGAGAATACACCGACCAAACAACCCTGGCCGGAAGGCCCTTGCCTCGAAAGCATTAACGGGGTCCCAGGATGTTCCTGAGGCTTCCACCTCCATAGAACTCTTGGTGCCATGTTCTGGGGTCATGGCCCACTCTGCTGGTACCGACACCCAGACATCAGCAGGCTCCATGGATCAATGTATCCTAGCTATTGAGTGCAGTCTTGCGGCCTTGTTAGCAGCCTCGGTACCGCTAAAGCCGCTACAATCGGTTCCGCTGCCCTCGGTACCGATACCGGTATTGGATGTATCTGCATCTACCATTGCGCCACTCTCCATGCTTCCACCCATGCCAGGCCTAGAATAGGTGTCCAGCATAGAGGGTCCGGTATCGAGGCATTCTGATGCCGACTTAGATCGATACCGTCGACAGGCAGTGTGAGAGCACCCGGCCCGTAGATACTTTGAGTCTTCCGATTCAGATGATTCCGATGACTCTTTCGGTACCGGAGTGGTTCTCCCTGAAGATCCCTCTCCTTCGCTGCAACGTCGGTTGTCTCCTATGGAGGACATGTCTTTTCAAGATTTTATACGGGATGTAGCTCGGGGCCTCTCGATCACCGTGACCCCCGAGAAAGAACTGAGAGCTGAAAATCTAGAAATTCTTCAGTATCCAGCAGCCCCTAAGGAGGCCGCAACCCTTCCCATACACTGGATTTTGCATGATCTCATGCTTAGGATGTGGGAAACACCTTTAACGGTGTCTCCACATTCTTGAAGGTTCGATACAGTGTACTGGGTACCACAGTGTCCCGGGTTCCAAAAAATGGAGTTACCACACCATTCCATGGTGGTGGAATCTGCGATGCGCCAAATCAAAAGTGCCAAGACACATTCCTCTAATCCTCCGGGCCATGAAGCGAGGACTCTCGATGCCTTTGGTCGTCGATGTTTTCAGCCGTCAATGTTTTCAGCCCTCTATGTTATCGGCCAGAATAAGTTCTTACTTACTTTACATGGGTATGTTTCTTCAAGAGGTTGCTAAATATTTGGAACTCATGGCTCCTCTTCTCCCCGATGACAAGAGGGCCGATTTCCTTATTCTTGTTAAGCATGTCCAGAATGTTTCAAAGTTCATGAATAGGGCAACCTTTGATTGTTTCGAATGCATTAGCAGAAGCTCTGCTATTTCTATCGGTGCACGTCGGATTGCTTGGTTACAAGCATCCGATTTAGAGCAGTGGGTGCAAGATAAGCTGGGAAATATTCCTTGCATGGGAAAAAACCTCTTTGGCAAGGATTGGCAGGATAAAGCTTCTCAGCTTAAGTCCGAGAACACTACCTTGAATAGACTATCCAGGACCACTGCAAACCCAGCTAAGAAAAAGGCAGTTAAACGGTTTTACAACAAGAAAAAGAAATTCTATCTGTCTTACACACAAACTGTCCAAAAGGGGCAGCAGCAGCCGAAACAACAAAGAAAGGCTCAAGTCCCCCAGAGCTCAACCAGCTCAGCAGCAACAGCCTCCACAAGATCTTTGACTCCTTCCTAGGGAACCTAGTCATCCCACCTCTAAAAGGTCCAGAGCCTCTCAGCATTCCAGGCAGACTGTGCCATTTTGCCAGGAGGTGGTAACAGATAACATCAGAGCAGTAGACTCTCTCCATAGTGACAGAGGGGTACAAACTCCACTTCCACAGTATGCCCCCTCTCCCTATCTTTATCTTTATCTTTATTTAGGAACTTAATATACCGCTCATTTCAATAGCGTCTGAGCGGTTCACAATTTGCATAAAAAGTTGCTTAGAAAAAGAAAAGAACGCCAAATTTGTTACAGGACAGGCAGGAGAGGATGTAAGAACAAGAAAAAGAAACGAGAGACAATCAGATAGAAGGGGAATCTCCAGGAACAAGAAGGAATGAGTCTTCACATATGGGTACGTCGGTACGGACGGAGCCTGTGTGGGAATGCTCCCCAGCATCCAATCAGAAAGCTTTGGGGAGCATCCCTCAGCGCCTGTGTGCTGCCTTCCCGCCTTTCCAACTGTCTCTCCTCTGTTGTTCTTTTTCCGCGGAGCCAGCAGGTCATGTTCCTATCACCGCAGAAGAATTTCATTATTTTTTCTTTATTTCTTTTCTGTCGCGTCTGCCTTCTTCGACGCTGTACCGGTACCGCCGGTTGTTCTTTTCTTTTTAAAAAAAACAAAACAAAAAAAATCTTTTTCCATTTATTTTCTTCAGGTGCACTTCAGCTTTGGGCCTTAGGCCCAAAACCTTTTTCCTTAAATATGGAAAAGCCTGCCTCAGGATTTAAGAAGTGCACAAATGTGGCGGTACTATCTCCGTCACCGACACCCATGACTGGTGTCTCAAATGTTTAGGCCCTGACCATTCCATTACAGATTGTGTATCCTGTTCTATGATGTCTAAGAGAGGTCGACAGAACCGAGCTGCCAAGCTCAGTACCCTGTTTCCCTCTGATGCGGCTTCGGTAGCATCGAGGTCTTCCAGGGCTGCTTCTTCCTCACATGGATCTCAGGTAACTAAACATAAATCCAGCCGGTCCTCGAAGGGTAAATCTCCTTCTAAGCATCGAGATGCCCCTGGCCTTGCGCTCGAGGATTCTGCACCGGCAAAATTACCCCGGCGGGAGGCTTCAGCCTCTAAAGCATCATCGGGGTTCCAGGATGATCTCGATGGCGTGGCCTTGACAGATCTCCTGGTGCCATGCTCTGGGGTACCGGTACCGACTTCCAGGCATTGGCGGCGTCGATGGATCAGAGAATTCTCCAGGACCAAGCAGAAAGTCAGTCCTCACATATGGGTGACGTCGGCGCCGACGGAGCCCCCGTGCGGAGCATTTCCCCAGCTTTCAAAGAAAGCCTTTGGAAATTGCAGCGCGCATGCGTGGTCCCCTTCCCGCCCAAGGGTGCCATCTTGCTCAGTCGTCTTTTTTCCGCGGAGCCCGACGGACGTAGTTCGTTTTTCGCCGAGGAAAAAGTTTATTTCCCTGTTTTTTTGTTCTTCTCCTTCGGATCGACGCCGGATCCTTTTCTCGCCTGGGCCCGATACGCCGGTATCGAGCCCACTCTCTCTTTTTCGGTTTTTGACCTTTGTGACTAGCGTTCGCGCCATTTTTCTTTTTTCACTGGCAGCCCTGTCTTTTGACCTCGCAGGGTCCCTTTTTCCCCCGATGGCTGCTAGCGGGTTTAAAAAGTGTGATCGGTGTAAGAAACTTATGTCTCTTACCGACACACATGACTGCTGCCTCCGCTGCCTCGGACCCGATCATGACCCGATCTGTGGTCCGTGTGGCAAAATGTCCTCGAAGGCGTTGAGGAGTCGGCAGCACCAGAAGGATAGGATCTTTTCTGACTCAGCATCTGGACGGGCCCGGACCTCGTCAGAGGCCTCGACGTCTAGGGACTCCGGCCCCGAGCAGCGTCGGGGTTCCTCTGAGTGGGGGTCTCCTTCGCAGGAACAGCGCAGGAAGAAGAAACCCGTGAGGGCGGCGTCGGTGGACGCTCCTGGTTCCTCGAGGGCCAGGTCGCATAGCCCCGATAGCCGTCCCGGGTCTTCGGAGTCAGAGAGGCCTGCCAAGCAACCTCGTATCGAGATGGAGTCTCCTGGACATGTGTATGCTGTAGTCCTCGTGGACTCTCCTCCAAGGGAGCCGATGTCGGGGCCCGAGTCGGGGGCTGCTGGGTCTCCTGAGCTCGGACTCAGGTTGACGGCCTTGGAGAGCAGCCTCGCTGCCTTCATGGAACAGCAGCGGGCATTGATCGTCGGTCTCACCGGTGCATCTGCCCCGACCACCGGGACATCGACGTCCAAGTCGACCCCGGAGGCCGATCCTCGAGTCCATGCAGGCTCGAGTCGATCCTCGGCCACGGTCTCCCTTGGCCTCCCATTCGGGACCGAGGTTGTCGATGCCGGTACCCTCGGCGTCGGGGCGGAGGGCATCGGTGCCCGCCCGACCGGAGCCGCTCGATACCTCCTCTGAGGAGTCGGGCTGGGAGACGGAGGATGAAGAGTCACCCGACACCTATCGGACTCGGTGTGTCCCATCGGACTCGATGGAGTCCGAACCTCGGAGACGATCCCCACCGGAGGATACCCGGTTCTCGGACTTCGTGCGGGATATGGCCAAGGCCTTGGCATTCCCCGCGGAGCCCGAGGAGGAGCCTCGAGCCGAGGAGCTCGAGGCCCTCCAGTATGACTCTCCCCCGAAGGAGGTCTTTACTGTACCGGTTACTCCGATGCTGGAGAGACCCCGGCCTTGACGCCGGTGTTAAGCAAGCAGGTCGATTCCATCTATCGAGTCCACAAGAGCCCCGGGTTCCAAAAGGCACAATTACCGCACCACTCCATGGTTGTGGAATTGGCCATGCATCGACTGAAAAGTCAGAAGATGCACTCCTTGGTGCCTCCCGGCCGGGAGGCCCGGAACCTGGATGCCCTCAGTAAGAAGTGCTTCCAGGGCTCTATGCTTGCTTGCCGTGTTCAGACATACCAGCTCTACATGGGCATGTATCTCCGAGACCTGGCAAAGGAGATTGCCGGGTTCTCTGCTGGTCTCTCCGAGGAACCTTTGCAGAGGTTCCAGGCCTTGTCCACTGGTATTCGAGAGTGCTCGAAGTTTCTCTCTCGAGCAGCCTACGATGGCTTTGAGGCTTCGACCCGAGTAGCCGGGGCCGGCATCGGTGCCCGCCGACAGGGTACAGGACAGGGGTACAGGACAGGGGTACAGCCATGGGTACAGGACCTCTTTGGCAAGCCCATGGCTGAAAAGGCTGTAGAACTCGAGACCGAGACTCTGACCCGGACTAGGCTATCCAGAAAAACCTCTGCCCCTTCTCAGAAAAAGAAGGGCTCGGGGAAAAAGACCTTTTACCCGAGGAAGTCATCTGCCTATAAACAATACCCTCATTATCAGGCCTCTGCAGCTCCCCAACAGGGTCAGCAGGCCAAGGGGCAGGGTCATGGACCCCGTAGGCAGAACGCCCCCAAGCCACCAACACCGGCCCCTGCTCAGCAGAGTGGGGGTTTTTGACTCAGAAGGCATAGCCTCTTCTCAGCTGGCTCACATCAGCATAGGAGGCCGGCTGGCCCACTTTGCCCACAGGTGGTCAGCCGTCACATCAGATACCTGGGTGCTCCATATAGTCCAAAAGGGCTATCTTCTCCATTTTCACCAGGTACCTCCATCCTATTTTCCAGGGGAGCCTCCAAGACTCCCTCTACACAGGGACCTACTCCTTCAGGAGTTAGCAAGTCTGCTAAAGGAACAGGCTGTGGAACCGGTGCCCCACCACCTGAGAGGTCACGGCTTTTATTCCAGGTACTTTCTGGTACCAAAAAGAACAGGAGGCCTCAGACCCATCCTAGACTTGTGCAACCTCAACAAGTTCCTGGAGAGGGAAAAGTTCAAGATGCTTACCCTTGGAATCCTGCTGCCCTACTTCCAGCAGGGAGATTGGCTATGCTCCTTAGATCTAAAGGATGCTTATACTCACATCCTTATTCACCCAGACCACAGACAATATCTCAGATTTGTTGTGGGGGGAAACCACTACCAGTACAGAGTACTACCCTTTGGCCTAACCTCCGCTCCCAGGGTGTTCACCAAGTGCCTGGCAGGGGGTGATGGCCTACCTAAGGCTTCAAGGTCTTTATGTGTTTCCATACCTGGACGACTGGCTCATAAGGGGCCAGTCTTCCCAGGAGGCCAGTCAAGCCACCCTTCGCACTGTGGCTCTGCTTCAGCACTTGGGGTTTGTCATAAACTTCGCAAAGTCCACCTTGCTCCCGTCCCAAAACTTAGAATTCATAGGAGCAAGGCTGGACACTCTTCAGGCAAAGGCTTTTCTGCCTGTGGACAGAGCCTACAGGTTGATGGATCTAGCCAGGCAGTTTCACAACAATTCCCTGGTCTCCGCCAGGCAATTCCTGAGACTTCTCGGCCATATGACTTCCACGGTTCATGTTACCCCCAATGCCCGCCTGCACATGCAGCCTGCTCAGTGGAGCCTTCGAACTCAGTGGCATCAAGCCACAGGGAGCCTTGCAGACTCAGTCAGAATATCCACCCTGCTCGTCTCCTCTCTGCAATGGTGGCTTCATCTTCCGAATCTGGTACTCGGAGTGGTTTTTCAATCCCTTCCGCATTCTCAAGTGCTGACGACGGATGCTTCTCTTCTAGGTTGGGGAGCACATTGCCAAGGGGCTTGTACTCGGGGTCTCTGGACCCCTTGGGAGGCTGCTCAGCAGATAAACCTCCTGGAGCTACTGGCGATACGCCTAGCTCTGAGAGCCTTCTCCCACCTCACATCTCACCAGTCTGTACTGGTCCAGACGGACAATCAAGGTGCCATGTTCTACGTGAACAAACAAGGAGGCACAAGCTTCTTCCTTCTCTGTCAGGAGGCACAACGGCTGTGCTCTTGAGCCGTCAATCACGGAATCCTCCTCAAGGCTGTCTACCTCCCAGGTCAAGACAATTACCTAGCTGACAGACTGAGCAGGATCCTGCAACCACACGAATGGAGATTGAATCCGTTGGTGGTTCAGCAGATCTTTCTCAGGTGGGGCCTCCCCACCATGGATCTTTTCGCCAGTCCTCTGAACCGGCAACTCCCGAGATTCTGTTCCAGACAACTGCATCCTCTCAGAGTAGCAGCGGATGCATTTCTGATTCCGTAGTCCCAAGTCCTACTGTATGCGTTTCCTCCCACGCCACTAGTGTCCCGAACACTGTTCAAAGTCCTCAAGGGCGGGGCCTCAATGATTCTGATAGCCCCCAGGTGGCCGAGGCAGCCGTGGTTCCCACTTCTGCTGCAACTGGCGGACACTCCTCTTCCTCTGGGAATTCAACACGATCTCCTGTCTCAGGAACAGGGATCTCTCTTGCACCCCAACCTCCAGTCCCTTCATCTGATGGCCTGGCTGCTGAAAGGGTAGTCCTGGCTCCCCTACTACTGCCTGGAGAGGTGGAAGACGTAGTCTTAGCCTCTAGACAGCAATCCACCAGGAAATCCTACCCTCTTAAGTGGCGTAGATTCTCCGCATGGTGTGCTCAGCACAGCGAGAATCCCGTCTCGTGCTTGGTAGCAGTAGTATTGCAATATTTGCTTTACCTCTCCAATCTAGGTCTTAAGTCCAACTCTGTCAGGGTTCACCTCAGTGCTCTCTCAGCGCACCACTCGCCGGTGGACGGAAGGCCTCTTTCCAACCACCCTTTGGTGGCTCGTTTTCTCAGAGGCCTCCTCCTGCTTAAGCCTCCTTTACGTCCACCAGCCCCTGAGTGGGATCTGAATGTGGTCTTACAGCGGATTACCTGTCCGCCATTTGAACCTATGGCTACCTGCCCTCTCCGTTTTCTCTCCTGGAAAACCTTGTTTCTGGTAGCTCTTACCTCTGCTAGGCGAGTAAGTGAACTTCAGGCACTAGTCCGATCCCCCTTACACTACGTTCTACAGGAATAGGGTAATCTTACGGACTCACCCGAAGTTTCTCCCTAAGGTTGTCTCCCCTTTTCACCTCAATCAGGAGGTGGTTCTTCCAACCTTCTTTCCCAGGCAGCATGCCAACCGGGCTGAGATGGTCCTGCATACCCTGGACTGTAGGAGGGTGTTATCCTTCTACCTTGACCGTACACGGGAGCATCGGAGGGCTGTTCAGCTCTTCATTTCTTTTGACCCCAATAAGTTGGGGTAACCTGTCTCCAAGCGTACTTTGTCCATATGGGTTGCTGACTGTATTGCCTGGGCTTATGGGGCAGCCAGCCTCTCGTTGGAGGGTCGAGTCACGGCTCATCGTGTCAGTGCGAAGGCTGCGTCAGTGGCTCATCTCCGCTCTATTCCGTTGGCAGACATCTGCCGGGCCGCTACTTGGTCTTCAAGCCAGACTTTTGCGGCCCATTCCTGCCTTGAGAGGGAGTCCCGCAGGGACAGTGCTTTCGGACAGGCAGTACTCCATAATCTCTTTGGGGTTTAGGCAACTCCTACCCTCCGGCCCTGGTGTTGGGCTACCGGTCGGAGGCGTTCTCAGAGAAGATTCCTTCCTTACATACTGACGAGCTTGAGGTCTCCGGTAGCCTTAAGCTGGGGAGTCCCATATGTGAGGACTGACTTCCTGCTTGGTCCTGGAGAAAGAGTAGTTACTCACCTGTAACAGGTGTTCTCCAGGAGCAGCAGGAATCAGTCCTCACAACACTCCCTCCTCCCATTGTAGTTGCAGTCATATGATTTATTTTTGCTAATTTTTTGCTGTCTTTTAGCTATGTCATCAGACTGAACAAGATGGCACCCTTGGTTGGGAAGGGGACCGCGCATGTGCACTGCAATTCCCAAAGGCTTTCTTTGAAAGCTGGGGAAATGCTCCGCACGGGTGCTCCGTCGGCGCCGACGTCACCCATATGTGAGGACTGATTCCTGCTGCTCCTGGAGAACACCTGTTACAGGTGAGTAACTACTCTGTCCATCGAATGCAGTCTGGTGGCTTTCCTTGTGGCATCGACGCCCGTGGTACCGCAACAGACTACTCAGCCAGTACCGGCTCTGGCATCGCCATCGGCACCGGTACCGGTGGCATCGGCATCGGTGTCTGCTATGCCGGTACTCTGCCCTCTGCAGCCCTCCGGTACCGATACCCTGGTACTGGTGATTCCTGATACCGATCCCAGTCGGTACGCGTATCGGGCTTTGCAAGAGCATCCCAACAGATGATACTTCGATTCCTCTGAGGATTCTGAATAGTCTGTCGATGCAGTGATGCTTCTTCCACCGAAGGAGTCCTCTCCTAAACGAAGGATGTCTCCTCCAGAGGACTTGTCTTTTCAAGACTTTATCAGAGGTGGCTCGGGGCCTCTCTATTACAGTGGCCCCAGAGTCAGAGCCTAGAGCTAAGGAGTTAGATATTTTACAATATCCTAAAACTCCTAAGGAGGCAGCTACCTTACCTATTCATGAAATTCTGTATGATCTCATGTTAAGGATGTGGGAAGCACCTCTAACCACCTCTCCTCATTCTCGCAGGTTGGACACCATGTATCGTGTCCCTCCTTGTCCTGGTTTCCATAAAACTCAGCTTCCTCACCACTCTATTGTGGTTGAGTCTGCAATGAGAAAGATTAGAAGTGCCAAGAGACATGCCTCTAATCCTCCAGGACGTGAATGTAGAACCCTGGATGCTTTTGGTAGAAGAGTCTTCCAAACTTCCATGCTTGCTTTGAGAATTAATTCTTATAGTCTCTACATGGGAATGTTCTTGAAAGAAGTCACTGACCATTTGCAGACTTTAAGTCCTTTTATGTCTGACAATAAAAGGCAAGAATTTCTTACTGGGCTCAAACATGCCCAGGATATCTCCAAATTCTCCAACCGTGCAGCTTTCGACTCCTTTGAATGCGTAAGCAGAGCCTCAGCTATAGCTATTGTTGCACGTAGGATTGCTTGGCTTCAAGCATCTGATTTGGAGATCTGGGTTCAAGATGAATTGGGAAATATCCCTTGTACAGATGAGAATCTGTTTGGTAAGGATTGGCAAGCAAAAGCCAATCAAATGGATGCTGAAAATTCTGCTTTGGATAGACTATCCAAATCTACAGCTGCTCCTGCTAAGAAAAGGTTGTTCAAGAAAACACCTTTTCTAAAAAGAGAAGATCCTATCCTGCTTATAGTCAGCATCTTCTGCAGCTCAGTTCCCTTCCAAACGTCAGCAATCCTCCAAACAGGCTAAGGCAAAGGCTGCGAGGCCTGCTCCAGCCCAGCAATCTCAGCCCCCTCAGGGCCTTTGACTTTCTGCTAGAGAACTTAGCCTTCCTGGCTCTAGAAGGACCAGAGCCCTCCACCATTCCAGGAAGGTTATGTCACTTTGTTCCCAGATGGGGGCAAATCACAGCAGAGCATTAGACACTCTCCATCATAAGAGAGGGGTACAAACTTCATTTTTCCAGCTTGCCCCCTCTCACAAGAGTGCACCAGTTCAATTCTCCAACCTCCCTCCTCAGCCTATTAGAGCAGGAGGTTGCCACTCTTCTAGCCCAAGGGGCAATAGAGGAAGTGCCTTCTCAACAACAGGGCACAGGGTTCTACTCTTCCTATTTTCTTATCCCAAAGAAAACAGGGGACTTCAGACCCATTTTAGATCTCAGAGTTGAACAGATTCCTAGTCAAAGAAAAATTCAAGATGATTTCTCTAGAAACTCTGCTGCCATACCTTCAGAGTCAGGATTGGCTTTGTTCTCTAGATCTCAAGGATGCGTACACTCATGTTCTCATCCATCCAACAGAAGGATACCATTGTATATAGTTAAATAAATCATATGTACAAAGTTTTCCCCTAAGTTGTATCCTGTTAGACTTCCTGTTACATGTAAACTCACGACAGCCTGTTGCTATCTGTGAGTACTTTAAGTTTACTGTAAACAGCGCTGATGATAAAAAGTGCGGTATATAAGAGCGTTAAATAAATAAATAAAATAAATAACTCACAGAAGGTTCCTTCGGTTCCTTTTCCAGGAGAAGCACTATCAATACCAGAGTGCTCCCCTTTGGCCTGGCCTCTGCACCAAGGGTGTTCACGAAATGCATGGCAGTGGTTTCTGCTTTTCTGCGCACCCTGGGAATATTTGTCTTCCCTTATCTGGACGACTGGCTCATTCGAGCTCCCACTCAATCAGAGGCCAAGACTGCTCTAACCTGCACAATGCGTATCCTTCAATATTTAGGGCTGGTAATAAACATCCCAAAATCCAATTTGATCCCTACTCAGTCCCTGGAGTTTATAGGGGCGTTGCTGGATACCACAAAGGCAAGGACCTATCTTCCTCAGGCCCGCTGCCTTCGCTTGATGCAGTTAGCTTCTCAAGCAGAGTCAAAACCCCTGCTAACTGCTCGAGAAATGTTACAGTTGCTAGGCCACATGGCATCCACCGTTCATGTGGTACCATATGCTCGCCTTCACATGAGAGCAGCTCAGTGGACTTTATCCATCCAATGGACCCAGGCATTAGGCTGCCTGTCAGACAAAATAGCAAACACAAGTCGCCTTATTTTGTCCCCCCAGTGGTGGAAGCCCCCTCAAAACCTGTTGCTGGGGTCTCCCTTTCAACAGCCTCTACCCCAGGCAACTCTTACAACAGATGCTTCTCCAGTGGGTTGGGGAGCTCATCTGCAGGACCTCTCCACCCAGGGCATCTGGTCCCCACAGGAGACTTGTCTACATATCAATCTCTTGGAACTCAGAGCAATCTTCCTTGCTCTGTGAGTTTTCCACACCCTGCTCAGTCACAAGACAGTCCTTGTCCACACGGACAATCAGGTAGCCATGTTCTATATAAAAAGCAGGGGGGAACTGGCTCTCTGTCGCTTTGCAATGAAGCTCTGCGACTGTGGGCCCTCACCAGAGAGCATCACATTCATCTTCTGGCATTCTATCTTCCAGGTGTTCAAAACTCTTGGGCAGACAGACTCAGTCGAGTTCTGCTTCCACATGAGTGGTCCCTATATATGGACCAGGTATCCAAGATTTTTCAAATTTGGGGAACCCCGGACATAGACCTCTTTGCAAGTCCGTGGAATGCCAAACTTCCCCGGTTCTGTTCCAGAACTCCGGCTCATTGGGCTCAGGCAAGGGATGCTTTCCTCCTTCATTGGGGTCAAGACTTTCTGTATGCCTTTCCACCCATTCCCCTAATTCCCAAAACCCTGTTCAAGCTTCAGAGAGACAGAGGCCACATGATTCTCATAGCTCCACATTGGCCAAGGCAAGTGTGGTACCCTCTGCTTCTACATCTCTCTCAAGTTCCCTCCCTAGAGTTAGGGTCTGCTCCAGACCTCCTCTCAGGAGGACGGAAAGTTGTGGCATCCCAATCCCCAGTCTCTGCATCTCAGGACTTGGTTGCTGAAGGCCTAGATCTCCAGGATCTTCATCTTTCTCAACAAGTAAAAGATGTTCTTTATGCTTCCAGAAAACCTTCCACTAGACGTTCTTACGCCTTCAAGTGGAAAAGGTTTACCATGTGGTGTTCTGAAAATGGTCTTAACCCCTGTGCCATACCTCTGGAATCGTTGCTGGAGTATCTCATTCATCTGTCTAATGCAGGCCTTAAGACAAATTCAGTAAGAGTCCATCTGAGTGCTATTGCAGCTTCCCTCAAGCCTCTAAATGGACAACCTGTTTCCTCTCATCCCCTTGTAGCAAGGTTCATGAGAGGCCTCCTTTTAACAATGCCTCCCATTAGACCACCTCCGGTGGCATGGGACTTAAATTTGGTTCTTGGTCAGCTTATGAAGCCGCCTTTTGAACCTTTAGCTACTAGATCCTTGAAATACCTTTCTTGGAAGGTTATCTTTCTCATTGCAATCACATCAGCATGCCGCATCAGTGAATTGCAAGCACTAGTAGCTAATCCACCTTATTCAAGGTTCCATCATGACAAGGTGGTCCTTAGGACTAATCCACACTTTATGCCTAAGGTGGTCTCGCCTTTTCACCTCAACCAAGAGGTCTACCTACCTACCTGTCTTTTTTCCAGGACCTAATGCGTCAAGTGCAGAGAGGAATCTTCATACCCTGGATTGTAAAAGAGCTCTAGCTTTTTACTTACAGAGGACACAACATAGAAAGTCTTCTCAACTCTTTGTTGCTTTTGATCCTTCTCATTTGGGACAACCAGTCTCCAAGAGAACACTTTCCAACTGGATTGCCCAATGTATTTCTTTCGCCTATCAGAGCAAGAACATTTCTCTGGAGGGCCATGTCACAGCTCACAATGTGAGAGCCATGGCAGCCTCAATGGCTCATCTGCACTCTGTGTATCGATGACATCTGTCGAGCAGCCACTTGGGCCTCAGTTCATACCTTCACAGCCCATTACTGCTTGGACAAGGACTCCCGCCGGGATGCCTCGTTTGTTCAGGCTGTTCTCAAACACCTGTTCCATTCTTAATCAACTCCTACCCACCATCCCTCATGGGATGCCAGAGATCCAGGTGGGGAAGTGCAGCCCTGTCCCAGGGACACACAACTTATGCGCTCACTCACTGGCATCAAAAGCTAGGGAGTCCCCATATGTGAAGACTCATTCCTGCTTGTTCCTGGAGATAGCACAGTTACTTACCTGTAACAGGTGATCTCTTGGAACAGCAGGAATAAGTCTTCACAATCCACCTCCCTCCCCTAGGAGTTCTCTCTCTCTCTCTCTCTCTCTCTCTCTCTCTCTCTCTCTCTCTCTCTCTATCTCTCTTCCTTTCCCTCTCTCTCCCTCTTTGTCTCAGCTATAAAACTCAACTGAGGAGAGACAGTTGGAAAGGCGGGAAGGCAGTACCCAGGCGCTGTGGGATGCTCCCAAAAGCTTTCTGATTGGACGCTGGGGAGCGTTTCCGCGTGGGCTCCGTCAGTACCGACGTATCCATATGTGAAGACTTATTCCTGCTGTTCCAAGAGATCACCTGTTACAGGTAAGTAACTGTGCTTTACTGGAGGGGCGGAGGAAGATCAAAAGCTGAGCAGAAAAGGTGAGTCTTTAAGAGGGCTTTATAGGTTTTGAAGGAGGGGTCCAGGTGGGCTTGAGAGGGGGAAGGCAGGATCAGGCGATTTACATGGATTAAGCGGAGGGAGCGCTGAGGAGTGTGAAGGTGGATCAAATCGGCAAGGTAGAGGGGAGTGCCGGAATAAATGGATTTGTGGACGAACGTGAGAAACTTAAATTGTACCCGAAACGGGATCGGAAGCCAATGTAGATGTATGAGAAGGGGTGTAATGTGGTCAAAACGGGAAGAGCAGGTAAGGATACGGGCTGCGGTGTGGTGGACTCTCTGTAGGCGTTGCAATTGGGATTGGGGAAGACCAGCCAGGGAAACATTACAATAGTTGAGGCGGGTGACAACGAGAGAAAGGAGAAGGATGGTCATAGATGAGAAAGAAAGAAAGGGACGGACAGAACGAAGCTGTCTTAGGGTGGAGAAACAACGAGAAAGTTCAGTTCTTGGCCCCCCCTCACCACTCTCTTGTGTCAAGAGGTCACCTCTCTCCTTGCTCAGGGTGCAATAGAGGAGGTACCTGTTTCTCAAGAGAGCTTGGGCTTTTACTCCCCCTACTTCCTCATACTTCCCCCTACTTCCTCATACCAAAGAAAACAGGAGAGTACAGGCCCATTTTGTATCTGTTCCGAGAAAAATTAAAAATGATCTCTCTCAGAACACTTCTCCTTTACATTCAGAGTCAGGATTGACTATGTTCTCTAGACCTAAAAGACGCCTATACACATATCATTAATCTCCAGGAACAAGCAGGAATGTAGTCTTCACATATGGGTATCGTCGGTACCGACGGAGCCTGCACGGGAACGCTCCGCAGCGTCCAATAGGAAAGCTTTTGGGAGCATCCCACAGCATCTGCGTGCTGCCTTCCCACCTTTCCCAATTGTCCCTCTCCAGTTCTTCGTTTTCCGCGGAGCCTACAGGTCGCACATCCTGTCACCGCAGAAAAAAAAATCCCTTCTATTCTTCTTTTTTGTGGTCGCGTCTGCCTTCCCTCGACGCTATACCGGTACCGCCGTTGTTTCTTTCTTTAAAAAAAAAAAAAAAAAAATTTCTTCTGGAGTCTTTCCAGTAATTTTCTCTTCAGGTGCCACGTGCCATTTTGGGCACTAGGCCCAACTTTTCCTTCAGAATGGAAAAACCCGCTTCGGGTTTTAAAAAGTGTTCTAAGTGTGGCGGTACCATCTCCGTCACCGACACCCATAAGTGGTGCCTCAAATGTTTAGGTCCTGACCACTCTATTTCTGAGTGTGTTGCCTGTGGGATGATGTCGAAAAGGGGCTGACAGAACCGAGCTGCTAAACTTAGCACCCTTTTTCCCTCCGATGCAGCCTCTGTGGCATCGACGTCTTCCAGGGCTTCGTCTTCCTCCCATGGATCTGAGGTAACTAAACAAATCTAGCCGGTCTTCAAATGGTAGATCTCCTTCTAGAAAGCGAGATGCCTCTGGCGTTGCCCTTGAGGGACTTTCACTGGCAAAATTGCCCTGGTGTGAGGCTTCGGCTTCCAAAGCATTAACGGGGCTCCAGGGTGTTATCTAGGCTTCAGCCTCGGCAGAACTACTGGTGCCATGCTCTGGGGTACCAGCCGCTTCATCTGGTACCGATACCCAAGCATTGGCAGCGTCGATAAACCAGAGATTCTTGGCTATTGAGTGCAGTCTGGCGGCTCTTCTCACGGCCTCGCTGCCCCTGAAACCGCTTTAGACAATTCAACCGGTACCGGCACTGACTCCGGTGCTGGCATCGACTGCATCGACATCGGCAGCTATTCTACCGGAACCGAGTCATGCGTATCCATATTGTATTGACAAGTCGGTACCGGACCACTCCGATGCCGACTTCAATCTGTACCAGTACCGTGCCTTGCACGATCACCCGGATCGGAGATACTTCGAATCCTCGGATTTGTCTGAAGACTCTGAAAGCTCTGCCGATACCAGAGTACTTCTTCCTGAGGATTCTTCTTCTCCTCAGCATAGGATGTCTCCACCAGAGGATATGTTCTTTCAGGATTTTATCCGAAATGTAGCTTGAGGTCTTTCCATCACAGTGGCTCCTGAAAAAGAGCCTAGGGCAAAGGAATTAGAAATCCTGCAATACCCTAAAGCTCCCAAGGAGACAGCTACCTTACCTATTCATGAGATCTTGCATGACCTTATGTTAAGGATGTGGGAAACACCTCTAACCACATCTCCTCACTCTCCAAGACTCGACACCATGTATTGAGTTCCTCCTTGTCCTGGGTTTCAGAAGACTGTTACCACACCATTCCATGGTGGTGGAATCAGCTATGAGAAGGATAAAGAGTGCAAAAGGGCATGCATCTAATCCTCCAGGATGTGAGTGTAGGACTCTTGACGCCTTTGGACATCGAACCTTCCAGGTTTCCATGCTTTCTGCTAGGATCTGTTCGTATATCTTATATATGGGAATGTTCCTTAAGGAGGTCACAGGAGATTTAGAGCTGATGAGTCCTTTCCTTCCTGATAAGAGGCAAGATTACCTCGCCCTTGTCAAACATGCTCAGGATGTTTCCAAGTTTGTGAATTGGGCAGCTTTTGACTGCTTTGAGTGCATAAGCAGAACCTCCGCTATTGCCATAGGTGCACGTAAGCTTGACTGGTTCCAGGCATCTGACTTAGAAATTTGGGTACAGGATAAACTAGAGAATATTCCTTGCACAGGAGAGAATCTCTTTGGCAAGAATTGGCAGGAAAAAGCTAATGAGATAAATGCTGACAATATCACTTTGGATAAATTTGTCTAAATCTACAGCTGATTCTGCGAGGAAAAAATCCTCTAAGAAACCATTCTTCAGTAAGAAGAAGTTTTATCCCTCCTATACTCAACAGGGGCATCGCTTAGGTCAGTCTGCCCAAAAGGGACAGCAGCAACAACCTAAGCAAAGAAAGACAAAAGCAGTTAAGTCTCAACCGGCTCAGCAGATTCAGCCTCCACAGGGGCTTTGACTCCTGTCTAGAGAACTTTGCCTTCCTGGCCCTGAATGGCTCAGAACCCTCCACCATCCCAGGAGGTTATGTCATTTTGCCCCCAGGTGGGGTCAGATAACAGCAGAAAATTGGACTCTGTCTATTGTAAGAGAGGGGTACAAGCTTCATTTCCTCAGCATGCCCCCTCCTACAGTGGTAAGACAGTTCAATTCTCAGACCTCTCAACAACCAGTTAGGTCAAGAGGTCACTATGCTTCTTGCCCAAGGGGCAATAGAAGAGGTACCCATTCCCCAACGGGGTACAGGGTTTTACTCACCCTATTACCTTATTCCAAAGAAAATAAGAGGACACAGACCCATTTTAGACCTCAGAGAATTGAACAAATTCCTGTTCAAAGAGAAATTCAAATTTATTTCTCTAGGAACTCTGCTGCCATACCTTCAGAGTCAGGATTGGCATTGTTCTCTAGATCTCAAGGATGCGTAAACTCATGTTCTCATCCATCCAACTCACCAAAAGTTCCTTTGCTTTCTGTGTCAAGGGAAGCACTACCAATACAGGGTTCTTCATTTTGGCCTGGCCTCTGCACCAAGGGTGTTCACAAAATGCATGGCTGTGGTGGCAGTATTTCTCCGCACCCTAGAAATATTCGTCTTCCCTTACTTAGACGGCTAGCTCATTCGAGCCCCTTCAGAGCCAGAGGCCAGGGTTGCTCTCTCTTGCACAATGCACATCCTTCAGTATTTGGGACTTGTCATAAACTTCCCAAAATCCAACCTTGCTCCCACTTAGTCCCTAGAGTTTATAGGAGATCTGCTGAATACCAGACAGACAAGGGCCTACCTTCCACAGCCCTGCTGCCTTCACATTGTGCAGTTAGCTTCCCAAGCAGTGTTAAAACCTCACCTCACTGCTCGGGAAATGTTACAATTTCTAGGCCACATGGCATCCACCATGCATGTGGTTCCTTATGCTCGCCTCCATATGAGGGCAGCCCAGTGGACTTTATCCACTCAATGGACTCAGGCGTCAGGTTGCCTTTCAGACAAAATATCTATCTCAGATTGCCTTATTTTGTCCCTCCAATGGTGGCAGTCACTCCAAAACCTTTTAGTGGGATCTCCTTTTCAGCAACCCCCACCCCAAGCCACTCTAACAACAGACGCTTCACAGGTGGGTTGGGGAGCCCACCTGCAAGGCCTCTCTACCCAGGGTACCTGGACTCCACAGGAGGCCTATCCACTCATCAGTCTCCTGGAACTCAGAGCAATCTTCCATGCTCTTCGCGTATTCCACACCCAGCTCAGATTGTCCTATTTTGTTCTGCACTAAATTCTTTTGTGTTGGGAATAAATTCCTTGTCATTTTTGCCTTACTACTCGTCTCACAACTACTCTTTATCAGACGACATAATGGCAGCTCCAACCCTCTAAGCCCTAGGCGGTGGGCTGGCGTTATGACAAGGAATTTATTCCCAACACAAAAGAATTCAGTGCAGAACAAAATAGGACAATCTTCAGGTGTTTGATCAGAGTTATTTACAGAAATTAAAGCAACTGCATTTCTCACATTCTCTGCTCCAAACATGTGTAGTGCATATCCCATGTAATCAAAAACAGCCTAACAAAAACAGCTTCTGCTTCCAAAGAAAAATACTACTTTTCCTTTGCTTTCACTCAGCTCTTTTATACGGGTTTTTAGTGCAGGGACTCAATATCATCTGCCACACAAAACGTGCAATCCATAGGAACTTCCCCTAGGTCAATATCATTACTGTCCCATTGCATTTCTTCAAACTCAGGGCTTACTGAGTTTGGCTTTAAATTGTTATAGCAGGGTTTCTGGTAACCTCCCTCTGCTAACTCCGGTACTTCCCCTGGACACAATTCTGCGCAGTAAGGTTTAGAAATACCTTGGGCTGTGGAGACGACTCTGGGGCTTCCAGCTAGCTCTCTCCAGCTGTAAGGAATTACTTTCTGCTGTCTGCACTGCCTGTCGAGAGCACTGCCCTGGCCCTCTGCTCCTGGGTGAGTTTTTCAAACTCATGGCTTTAGAGCTGGGTTCCCACCTAGGCAAGCTCTGAAGCCTTTCATCCAACCCTGAGGACTGAAGGGTTCTCTGCTCTTTCTCCCTCAGTAGGTTCCTGACAACAGGCTGTACCTTCTCTCCTTCTGTTCTGCTGGCTTCAATTTCAGACCTGCAGATAGGTTCCCTACAAGGTCTCCAACTTGGGGAAGTTTCTGAGCCTCTCCAACCACGTCTCCTCCAATCTAGAGCGCTTGGCCTTTTCTCAGAAGCTTTTTCTCTCTTCCTCCCTTCGGAAGCTCTGCCTCTTCCCCTGCTCTCCTCCCAAGCTTCTAGCTGGGGTTTAAATTTCTGTTCCCTGAGACTTGGCTCTGCCTTCCTGCACGGGTGTGAGTAATCAAGATCCAAGCTTGCTGCTACGTCAGAGCTTGGGTGTGTCAGCTCAGCTCTTGTCTCCCTCTGCTTTCCTCTCTCTTGCCCATACTGAGACGTGTGTGCTGGCTGACTATCAGTATCTTTAAAGGTAAAATCCTTCTTTCCTTTTATTTCCATAGGCTCTGCCTGTGCTTCTACATCACAATATCCATAATGAATATGTATGAGATAGATCTGCATACAATGGAAGCAGTGCATGCAAATCTATCTCATGCATATTCATTGTGAATATCTGAAAACCTGACTGGCCTGGGAGTCCTAGAGGACTAGGTTGAGAACCACTGGTCTAAAGGTTATGTACTCTCAATGCAGCAAAAAGGTTATGCAGCAACACCACACAGACTTTGTTGTAATGAGAGTCCCAGGGATGCTTTCAGGTCAGGGGAGAAGTACACACTGATAATATTTTCAAATCTTTGTGTTTACTTTGCAAGCTGTGAAGCCCCATTTTACAGATGATATCTACGTAGGAATTGGAATGTCTAAGTTGGGACGTTCCCAGTGCCCTCACTATTTTACTGAAGGCTCTGCTGAATTTGGAAGTTTTTGTAAAATACATTCAAGGACACTGGTGCCATCATATACAGCAGGATCATCATTTTCACAAAATTATAGTATTATTTGGCATCTTTTACACATGTATGCATTAGTGAATACTCGTACACAGGTAAGTGCTGAGTTTGCAACATTCTGGCTAACAGACTTGTAGATGCTGGATTTCACAAAATTATACGTACAACGGAAGCAGAACAAAATAACATTTTTTGAGGCTTTGTTAGACATCACAAAGATAAGCATGGTTGCTCACTCAGTCATAATAATTTTCTGAATCAGAGAGACTCATAATACTATTACAATGGAACTTTCCTCATTTCCCTCTAAACAATAGTATAAAAATGCAAGCTTTGTATGTAAAATTCCTTGGCAGTGAAATGCTGGGTTACTGTTCCATTTATTCCTTGCCAAGTACAAGTACTAAACGATTCCTGTATGCTATAGGGATCATTTTAAAAGTCTTAGTAGTGATTTGGATGTCCAAAGACATGCATATGGTTGTCCAAATCATGGTGACTTCCCCAGAGTCATTTTACAAATGACTTCTAACGACATCTCTGTTGCATGGACATCCAAGTAGGCAGGGGGCATGGCAGAAGCGTTGCTGGGGAGGTGCAATGAACTTTGATATCCCCACAAGATTTTAGAAATATTAGGGACCCTATCCACGTTTAGACCTGCTCCAGGCAAGAATAGGCTTCAGGAAAGTGCTTGTTTTGGCCTTAAAATATACATAAGGTATGGAGAGTTAAGTGACTAGCCTAAGATCACAAGGAGCAGCGCTGGGATTTGTACCTTGGAGACCATGGTCCTAACCCACTGCTCTAGCTATTAGGCATCCCTATTCTGAAATACTACTATTGAGGGAGGAGTGGCCTAGTGGTTGGGGCAAGTTACTTCAGGCCGGAGGGCCAGGGGTTTGAAACGTGCTAGAGGACAGCAACATTGGGCCAGAAGGACTAGGGTTTCTAGTCCCACAAGTGCTCCTTGTGGCCTTGGGCAAGCCACTTGCTTCAGGTACAAACACAAGGATTGTGAGCCCTTCGGGGATGAGGGAAAAATATATATACAGTACCTAAAGTACACTGCTTTGCCTGGTAGAAAAGCAGTATATAAGCCTAGTTAAATAAAATAAATAAAATATGTAGATATCCCCATAGATGTTCATATTGGGCATACCCATGTTTGTGAAATTGTGCCTGAATCTGCTGTTTTCAGACATTCTGACTTGTACGTCCTTTGTAAAATGTGTCTTCATGTGTCCTTCAGAATACTGAACTGATTATTCATGAATACAAGTAAATAACATACAGCTAGATTAGTATATAGAAATGGTCATTTTATTTTGATAAGCATTTTGGTAAATTTGTTTTTGACTAGTAACAGTAGTAGAGTAGATGATTTCAAACAGACAGATTGGCCTATTCAGTCTGCCAAGTATTTTCTGTACATGCTGCCAGTGATACATACCCTAGTCCTAGCTATAGATCATAACTTTATTTTATTTTTTATTTAACAGGTTTTTTTTAATACTGCTTTATCATTTAGTCAAAGTAGTTTACATTGTAACTTAAACTTGTTAATGTACATTAAACAGGGACTTTAATAACTTGGATTCTTCTGAGGCAATGGAGGGTTAAGTGGCTTGCCCAACTTTAGGATATGAGTGTTTTTCCAAGACCATTTTTGTCATCTTCCTCATTTATACACCACTGTCTCGGGTAAACAAACATGCAAGATTTCATTTTTAGTTTATACCCCCATGTCTAACAAAGCCCCACAATAAACCCGACTGTCACAAACACCAATGGAGTTGCTGGAACATCTGACCACCTAGATCTGTGTGGTTTTTGGAGATGGTATCCTGCTATCACTAACTTGGTTAATCCAAGAAGCACATGGCTTAACTGATTGGTAGTTATAGAAAAGCATTTTTCCAGGGAAATGATGGAAGAAAGCATATGTATCTTATGACTATGCATTTTTATTTTCTCTCTCTAATGCCAGCAGAATTAAGAGTAAGTCTGACTTCATCAACATGAATCATAAAAAATCAGAAAATTTTAAAAAAGTCAGTGGTTCTGTCATAGTTCTTCCATCAATGCTTTCAGTATTCCCCGGTAAATAGAACAGTTGATTGCAGTTTCTGGCTTAAACTGGGGGAAGAGGAGGCGGGGTGGCGCGCGGCGGTAGTGGCTTCTTTTGATTAGTCTGACTGACTAATACTGTTAAAACAGACAGCTTGAATAGGTGTAGCACTACTTTGCCCATCTATTGGAGAATGTCCGTATGCAAATTCTGAAGTATGACTTTCACTTACATCTGTCTCACAGTGGCCTTTACAAAGAAAGTGGAATACAGTCTTGCGCATGCTGCTGGATAGGAAGAAATACATAAGTGGGTCTAAGCAGCTGTTGCAGGCTGAGAGCACAAGCATGATCTCATTGCTTTTGTGAATTATTTCCTTCCAGTAGCAGGATGTATTTTGCAGCTGAGATGTAATATAGATAAATCGGAAAGTGTGATAAGGAACAAAACATATGGTAAAGATGAGGAGTACAATGAAGGATTTCTGAGCTGTGGTGCTATACTTTCTAGAGTTAGGAAAATTTGATCTTTTCTTGGAGATTTTCAAAAGATTCTTGGCAATTTTAACATAGAAAAGGATTAGCAAAATGAAAACTATCCAAAAGACAATTACAAGAAAATAGTTAAAACTTGCTTCCCATTTTGCTTTCTGTCTGCCTCGGTATTGGAAGCATAAATTAGAGTAATCATTTTCTTTCCCAAGATATTGACTAATCATTATTATGACTGTGATAATTGCTATTGCCCACAATGTGCAACAAATATAAATGCTCCACTTGGCTTTTGTTACTCTCTTTTGTTGATAGCGTGTGATCTTTGTATAACGATCCATGCTTATTAGTCCTAGCAGTATTATACTGAGGTACATATTCATATAAAATACATTTCCAACAACTTTGCAGAAGATTGGGTGCAGTAGCCACTTGTTTTGGGCAATATGATACATGACTCTGAAAGGAAGACAGAAGATGAGCAAAAGGTCTGCAATGGCTACGTTCAACAAATAAACTTGGATGGAATTCAGTTTGTCGTTTATGCATAGAAACACATACAGTGCTAGCACATTACCCATCAGTCCAATGATAAAAATAATGGAGTATGACACGGCTAATACTCCAGTCAGTGAGTCTTCATTTATAGAGCATGCAGTTTCATTGAAGGTTTTTGGAGAAGTAGTTCCAGTTAATTCGCTGTTTCTTGTGATTGTGAGGTCATTTCTGTATCCCAATATAGATGTTAAGGAGTTGGGAGAAGTAGGATCCATGTCTTGTTGGATTTTTCCTCCTGAGTTCTGTAATGGTAGTAATAGAGAAGTGACATTTTCAGATGTTTGTAAGAATGCGACTATGGGGTCAATATTCAAAAGGGTTTAACCACTTAGCTAAATCCCAGCAATCCCAATATTCAGTGGCACTGTCTAAATAGTGCCACTCAGTATCCCCACAAACCACAGGAAAGACGCGGTCGCGGCAGCTATCTGGTCAGTGGTGATGAAATTCAGCCACTAAACGGATAGCTAAACCACATAAAAGGACAGGTCAATGGCTGTCCTAACTTTATGCAGTTTAGCTATCCAGTTGGTGGCTGAATATCGCCACTGACCAGATAGCTGGTGAAACTGGATATTCAGTGCAAGATGCCAAACAGGCTCTGGCTGAAATACCTAGTTTTAATTTTAGCAGTGGCTGCTGAATGCTGTAAAAGTGGTGACCACTGAATACTGACCCCATGTTCTCTTTTGCATTTTAAGCAATGAAACATTCATATCTGTTTAATCAACTGAGTTTCTCCGCTCAGTGATTGACAGAGGATCTTCAAGACTTGGGTAACCACCCAGTGTTGTTGATATTGAATATGCTAAATAATGAATCCATGCACAGATTTTTGTGTAGACCATGAAGTTGCAGCGTACCCATAAACTTTGTAGCTAATTTTCAAGGAAAACTGGCTGGGTAGTTTCTCTTTGAAAGTCTACTTATATATTTTAAGTTAGCTAAAGAATAATGAGATATACCACAAACAACTTAAAATGTATAAGGAAGCAATAGACAATGCTAAGAAAAATTACCATGCATCTATCCTAACAAACTCATTAAACAGACCAAGAGAATTATTCTCAATTGTACAAAAACTAACGAGTAACGCTAACAACTCCAGCAGTGACATTACTGAAATCACCCCACAGATCCTAGCTAATTACTACATAAATAAAACTAAGCTCCACCCACTTTTACCTAACTCCACACACACATATCAAAACCTCTATATAGACGAATGGTCTGAATTCAACCCCATAACCAAGGACATTCTCAAGAACACTGTTTTAAATCTAAACACAACATCCAACCTAGATCCATGCCCAGTATCTTGGTTAAAGAACACTCTCCCAATTTTATCTTCCTTCATACTCCCTATAGTCAACTTATCCCTTAAAACTGGATATTTACCCCCTTCACTAAAACATGCTCTGATCCGCCCAATACTCAAAAATGCCACCCTTGACAAAACATTGCCTAATTCCTACAGACCTATATCTAGTATTCCTTTCATGGCAAAACTAATTGAGAAAGTTGTACAAATTCAGACTCAAGAACACATTGACACTTCAGTCCCACTCGATGAATAACAATATGGGTTTTGCCCACGCCATGGTGTCGAGACACTCTTAACCACTGTTCCCTCTAAGCTGTGCGCGTGCGCGCGCGCACACACTTCACCGAGCGAGCGCACATACTTTATAACAGAGCGCACAAAAATTACGGTTCTGATTCTGATAGAAAACAACACAGACGTCTTCAAATTTAAAAGTTGTTGTGTATTTACGGTTTTCACAAGTTCTACAATATTTTCTAGTGCAATGAATGTGGTTTACATACTGTATTCTGACGTGTAGTCAAATTTTAAAGTATATAACTGAGTGTCGTTATGTGGCGCACAAAAATGTAACCTTCCTTCAAAAGTTGCACAGCTGATATTTTATGTGCACAAAGCCTATAGAAAATTAGAGGGAACATTGACTCTTAACAGTACTCATAGACACACTTGTAAAAGGAATAGACAATCCCAAGCAAGCCTTTTTACTCCTATTCATCGATATCTCTGCAGCATTTGACAGCGTAAGCCATTCTTTAATGCTCAAGAAACTCAAACAAATAGGAATAAAATCAACTGTACTTAATTGGTTCACCTCTTATCTAAGCAATAGAACACAAACAGTACAAATCGGTAACCTTACATCCAAGACGTACAACCAGGAACTAGGTCTCCCTCAGGGATCGGCACTGTCAGCCCTCCTATTTAATATCTACATAAAGCATGTCAGTAATATATTTAAAAAATTCAACGTTTACTATCACTTATATGCAGACGATATAATGATGTACATCCCATTTACAATTCCCAATTTACCAATTCAATTACTCAGTGTTTTAATGAACTAACCACCTGGCTAAATGAAAATAACCTCTACATCAATCATGCAAAAACAGAAGCCCTAATTGTAACAAAAAACCTCTCATACTCACCCCCCACACACATCACTCTACAAAACCAAGAAATCAAACTAAAAAATGAAGTACGACATCTAGGTGTAATACTTGACACACATCTCAACATGGAAACACATATAAGAAATACAACAAAGAAAGTATACTTCAGACTTAAAATCCTAAAGCAACTACGCCCACTAATGCACCTACAAGACTTCCAGCGAATAATACAAGCCATAATTACACCTCATTTCGACTTTGCAAATCTAATACTTCTAGGCACAACAAAACAAAACTTGAAAAGACTTCAAATTGCACAAAATGCAGCAGCCAGGACCATTATGAAGGTCCCCCCATTTCAACATATCACTCTGATTCTGGAGAACTTACACTGGCTACCGATACAAAGCCGAATAGTATATAAAACTCTAACTACCTTCAAAACTCTAAACAACATGGCACCACCTACCCTATTCAATCTCATCACTAAAGAACCTGCTAAAAACTTACACAGGAGAGATCATACAAACAAATTAAGGACTCCGAAAGAATTTATAAAAGCCAGAAAGATAACAAACAAAAAAGCATTCTCACATGCTGCCCCCATTCTATGGAAAGCCCTTCGAGATGAAATGAGATCACTTTTAGAGATCAAAGAATTCCGCAAAAAACCGCGCCTGTTCACATCACACTACGGATCTTTGCCAAACACACCTTTGCCAAACACACCTCCCCAGCTAGAAAATGGATAATACCATGTCAGTTTTCCATAAACCAAACTGGATTTGACATATGATGTGAAACCCCAAATGCTTATGATCCTTAAATGTCACATTCCAACACTGTATCTATTACTCATTTTGTTCCCTGTAAATAGTTCTTGTATGTTCCATGTAATGTAATATAGTTGTTATGGTTTTAAGTTGTTCACTGTAAAAACAGACGCCTATCTGTTATGATGTTTTTTTCCATGTAAACCGCATTTGATCTCTGGAAGATGCGGTATATAAGAAACTGTTAATTAAAATTAAATTAAATTACATGCATGCTGTTTGTCTGGATGGACAATTAGGGCAAAAATCACACATATATTTGAAAATTGAATGTATGCACACATTCTCCTCCTGACCCAAACACTCCCCCAGAACACCCTTTTCTCAAAGGACAAGCCCTATAGCAGTTCTCAGAGATGGGTGATATCATCTGACGGAACCCAGGGTCAGAGCATTGCTTGCAAAACTGTAGTTTCATAGAGGTCTTCACTGCACATGCGCAGGAGTTCCCATCTCTGTATTGCACAGGGCAACCTCAATTCTACTTTTATTGCACAGTTTGTCCACAGTTCAAGTAAAAAGTATTTTTCATGTTTCTCCATCGTTTTACCACCTCATCAAGCTTGTTTTCCTCCAACACAATCCCCCCGGGTTGTGTTTTTTTTTTGTTTTTAAATCAAATTTCTAAGTTTTCATGATTTTATTTATTTCTTTACACAACTGCAGCCTACATTAGTATAGGTGCATTGAGAAGCATCGGACATTCCCTTTTTCAACATAAATTTTGATTTGGCAGTAGTTATTTTTCTTCTAGAATCCTAGAAAGAATAGAGGGCCTGTGGCTTCAAAAAGTGCACCTGACTCACCAACACTATGTTGAACACTGACACTCATGATATATGTTTGTCTTCTCTGGGGCCTAAGCCTGGTATCTGCCAGCAGATGACAGCTAGAGGTCTTCATGGCTGTAAAGGGCATATGGAGAGGCCCCTCTACTCTCCAAAGTCAGATCCAGGTCCATTAACAACAACAGGCAAGGGCCCCAAAGCTGCACTGGATGCTGATGATGTATCACCATCAAGGAAGCATTGCTCTACTTTAACCAGGGCAGAATTAAAACATATGCAAACTAAGTATATGCCTAGGACCCAAAGGTATAAAGGCCCTGTCAGATATATATTAATCTGGACCTGCCCAGGCCCCAAGAAAGAAACAGATAATTTCAGCAGTTATGGCTGTTACCACTTCTAGCCCTATATGGCTATCACCAGTTACCCTTGTTATCGGCTGGCTCTGTGCATTGGCCCCCTCCCACCCCGCTTCCCCCTCCGCCTGAGTCATTAGGTTAGTGCTGAAGAAGAGGTAGCATCATTAGCTGCTGCCAGCAGGCATTCCCCCCACCCAGTTTCTTAAGCTGCACATTGGCCCACTGTAGACTTCAAACACTGAAGCAAACTCACAGCATTCAAAAAGCACCAGAAGTAGTGAACAGCCAAACAGATGCCAGGAGTTTGAGATTGCAGGGAGAATGCTTGCAAGATTCTGGAAATATTTTTATATTTTTAAATGTGACTTAATTAGATGTAGAAACTAATGTGCTGGTGTTTACACATTTGTGGGAGTATAAAATGTATTTATGGTGAGGGACCCACAAAAAGAGTGCTAATAGGCTCTTGAAAAATGGGATTTATTCTTGGGAGAATTCTGTGCAACTGTGGCAGCACAGAATTTACGCAGAATCTTGCACTTGCTATGCAAAATTCTGTGCAGGCACCGGCATTAGTGAGCAGTAAGGTAGGCTCAGAGTGCACAGACTTTGAGCACCTGAGCCTACCTCACTATTTGCTGTAGCACAGCTGCTAGAGCATTTCCCTTTGCTCCCATGGCTGTGCTACACTTCCAACTTTGCCATCACTGTGTTGTAAGATCAGCAGAAGCGCGTCCTATCCCTAGCAAGAAAAGGAAGCGCTGCTTTCTACTTTAATACGTGGTGATGCCAGTGTCAGAAGCGTAGCACAGCCATAGGAATGAAGGAAAATGCTTAAATTCCATGATCAGGCAGAGGAAGTTAGTGGCTGCGACTGGAAACTGGTGAAAGGTTGGAGATGAGCTAATGGTGAGTTGAGGGGGCTGGTGGCAGGATATGGACTAATGAGGTGGGAGATGACATGACTGGGAACTAGAGAGGACTGATGGTGAGTCGAGGGGGTGACTTGGAATTGAAGAGGACTGATGGTGATTCCAGGAGGTGACTGGGGGCTGGAGAGGGACTGATGGTGAGTCTAGGGGGGATGGAGCTGGGTTGATGGTGAATCTGGGGAGGGGGTTGAGTGGGGGCTGGAAATGGTTGTATGCCTGGGGTGGTTGGGAGAAAGAAAGGTGGAGGTATGAGCTGGGGGGGGGGGGAGGAGAGGTAAGGTAGAGATAAAGTTTGGCACATGAGGGGGGAGAGAGGAGATGAGCTGGAGGTTGGTGCATGATGGTAGAACTTAGACAGACAGCAGTGTGGATCTTCCTAGAAGTTAGAGGGAGAGAGAAGGGGGGAGGGGTCAGGAAAACTTAGCTGTGGGGGAGAGAGCTATGATTGGAGCGAGAGAGCAGAGGAGGGAAAAGACAATGGAAATTTCTGATCTAGAGGAGGAGTTAGACTTTATAATGGAGGAATTCTGTACAAAAATGTACTAATAAAACATGTTGAATTTTAAAATAATGTGCACAAAATTTTCTAGGTATTTTGCAGAATTTTACATTTTTATGCACAGAATTCCCCCAGATGTAGGGATTGTCTGGAGATCTCACCTGATGCATATAAAGAATTCCACTGCATTGGCATTGAAGAATACCAATGCAGTGCATCAGATGAAGGAAAACAAACAGTTATATGTTCTCATCAGTGCATGAGTCTGGGAGCCAAGAAATCTTGCACTCTGCAATACCACCTCACAAGTGCTCTTGCTAAAAGAACTGCTCATCCTCCTCCATATCTTAATGCATGCAACATTTTTCAGGGAGTGCAGGTTGCAACCATTTATATATCTCAGGTGATACAGAAGGATGTCACCACTTCTGCTGGTTCCTGTGCAGCTTCAGTACTGGCACTATTTTATATGGAGTTGGAGAGGAAGATTTAGGAGATGTTGAGCCACTATCTAGCAAGCATTGTTGCATTGGTAGATTTAACATATGTGCCACCAAAGCAGTGGTCTGCATTGAGGCCTAAACTCTAGGAATCAAGGAGAACCCTCTCTGAGGGCAAGATTGCTAGTCAAGCAACATACCCTGACCACTTTACCAGAACACTTTTCTGAATCAGAATCTTGAGTGCTCCTGAGGTTACAAATATAGATCTGAAAACTCATATAGACCTATTTCTAGTCTGCCCTTAACGAAGATAAAGAGTAGTACAGCAGCAGCTCTAACAATGCACATGCCCCATTGGATCAACAACAGCATGGCTTATCTTGGGGATTTTGGTGGACTAAGGCTGTTATTTTGTACCCCAAAGATAAGTTGTAGACCTCGCACTACTCCAATCAGACTCGTACACTCGGTCAGTAAGGAAATGAGATCGTTATTATGCCCGATCAGTCACAATCTTAGCCAGATAGCAAAATCAGCATTATTTTCTTAGCAATACAGCTTGCCTGAGTCAGATGGGCTAAGAGACAAAGAAGTACAGAAGCCGAGCAACTTATTAGCCATAGACTCTCTGTATGCCCTGTTTGTCCCCTCTCCTGCGAATGATACCAAATGCTGTCCTTATATACATTTCTTATCACGTATACATATGCTTCTGTGCTAACAAGTGCTTGCACATCATATTTTCCAACTTGTTCCACACCTGGTGATAACCATTCTTAGACTTTGCTAATCTTATGTTTCTCCATCAGTTCCCCTGTCTGTGGTGGGTATATTTCCTGTTTCTGCATGCCCTGTACTTGACCCACTGCCACAAGCTGCTCTGCAGAATCTGTGCTGCTGTTTCAGCAATGTAGATGGGCTTGGCTTCTGCTACAGGACTGCTTCGGGTCACACTATTATCAGGACAGGCCACAAGGACTGCTTCGGGACATGATATGAAGTGGGCTTCAACCTCCTTTATACCAACACTTCAGACCATACCACAGGGTAGGACCACTCCTAACATCACTCATGGACAAATTCATAAGAGGTATCAAAAAACCTAAACAAGATTTTATACTAATAATCTTGGATATAGCAGCTGCTTTCGACCCCATGTGTCATAATATCCTGCTATCAAGACTACAAGCAATTGGAATCGAAAATACAACACTGAACTGGTTCCAGTCATACCTATCAGACCATAAACAAGTGAAAATAGGACCAAACAAATGCTTCTGTGAAGGCTTTGGGCATCCCTGCATTCGGGGTGGGGAAATTTTAAAATGTCCTACAATTGTTCTCTGTAAAAATAATAATAGCTTGCTATTAACGTTTTGTTACCTGTAAACCGCCTTTGATCTCTGGAAGAGGCGGTATAGAAAAATGTATAAATAAATAAATAAATAAAATAAGAGTCACAGCTTGGGCAGCAATATGTCGTTGAGCTCGGTTGGCTGTCTTACCCCTCCCGTGCCTGGTTTGATCAGTGCTGCTACGTTGGCATTGAATGGAGATGCTGTTTTTCCTGGGAATTCGGTGGCAGTAGATGTAGTGTTGCTGGCTGAAGGATCCCTGACATCGGGTCTCCAGGTGGGTGCAGCTTCGCGAGGGGGTATGGTTACCCCGGAGTCCAGTGCTGTCTTTCAATTGTCGTTTCCTTCATTACTGCGGCTGCAGGAAGTGACTTTGGACTTAATGTGGTTTGCCCTGCAATCTGTGTACCAGGTATGTGCAGGGGGCTTTCCAGGTCTTGACCCCACTCTCGACACATTTGGAGAGCGTGGAGAAGAATATGGAAGCCCAGCAAGTTGTGGTTTCTGGGCTCGAAGATAAAGTACAGCAGGTTCAAGATCAGCAAGGTGTTTTATCTCAGGATAGATTGCTGTTTCTCCATAAGCTCAAAAACTTGGAGGATGCTCAGAGGTCCCTGAATTTGAGGATTTTGAACTTTCCGCATTTGGCTGGCTCTCCGGTTAGGGACCTATTTCACAGGTTCCTTAAAGAAAATTTTAGCTGTCCTGAGGCTGGTTTCCCTCCTCACCAGAAGATCTACTATCTCCCTTCTGGACTTACTAAGGATGCTTCTGCCTTGGCCACTGCTCCCAGAGCTGATATATCCTCTGATTCTTTAGACTTGGGGAACCTGTCTGAATTATTGGAGCGGTCAACTGAGGTGGCGGTGACCAGAGCGACATTATTAGCTTCCTTTGTGCTTTTTCAGGATAAGGAAGCATTATTACATCTGTTTCTTAAGAAAACTGATATTGTCTTTGGGGGGAGGGGGGGGGGGTAGGATACAGATTTTTCCAGATGTGTCCCATTGGACACAGGTTAGGAGGAAGAAGTTTTTGGAGCTTCGTATGGAGGCGGTGGCCTTGGGTGCAAAGTTCCAACTTAGATTTCCTTTTAATGTGTACTATCATTTCTTTGAGCCTTCTCAATTACGTTTCTTTCTGGATTCAAAGAAATTGCGGGCTGATCTCGGGGGATAAGTAGGGACCTTTATTTATATATATGCTTCGCTGTTTTGTCCTGTTCTATTCCTAGGATGTGTTTTTCTTTTTTATTCCAGCGTCTCATGGTTGTGACAATTTTGGATCTTTTAATTTGTGTTCTATAACATTTGGTTAGTGTTGGGTCATGTAAAAGGGATAATATACTGTTTTCTTTTGCCTTTTCCATTTTGAGTAGACTGACTGTTTTTCCTAGTTCCAAGGTTGACTTGGTGTAGTTTGTAAACTTTTGATAAATAGAAAATAAAAATAGAAAATAGGACCAAACAAATCTGAACCATACAAAAAACAGTAAAGAAATCTACAAGGCTCAGCCTTATTCTCCTTACTATTCAACATATACTTACAGCCAATTTGCAATATCATGATCTCTGTAGTATTCCGAGTCATGCTGTGTCTTGGTAAGTGGAACCGATGTTCCAGCCATCATGCTGTGACTTTCTTCAGGGTGAAGTGGTTATGCAGTGAATGTTTCTTATATATAGTGGTTTTTAAAACTGGATTGGTGGGTTTGAAGCAGGAAATTGTATTTTGATGGGAAAATTAGTTGAAGAAAAGGCAGGAAATTTGATTTTGGAGGAAAAGTTTGTTGGAAAAATGAAGTTTTGACATTCTAATTTTGGCGGGAAGGTTAGTTGGAGTAAAGGCAGCAAAAGGGCAAGTAAGAATCCTGGAGAGGAGGGAATTTGGATTTTAGCAGGAAGATTGTTGCGACAATTTCAGATTCTGGAAGGTGGAAAAAATTGTCTTTGACAACACATCTTCTAGCACTAAACCTTCTGTGGAAGAGGTGTTGCCATGCTTTGTTGATGTTAAGCCCATTGTCTCCATTGAAGTGTCATGGTTGTCTTACTATCTCTACCACCTCTTTGATCCTCCTTGGCCACCAACATTCTTTTTCCAGGATTCTTGTATCGTCAGTTTGATTGTATGGACAATTTCCATCATGTGGAGGGCTACAGCAGATTTATATGTTGCAGAGTTTATAATGCTTTTCATGCTCTTGTAGTCTGCCTTCAATGGTGGGGCCAGTTTCACCTATAAACAATTGGCCACAGCTGCATGGAATTCTCTGCGAACAAGCAGGAAGTCGGTCCTCACATATGGGTGACATTGGCACTGACGGAGCCCTCGTGGAAGCATCCTGCAAGCTTTCAAAGAAGGCCTTTGGGAGAGATGCCACCATGCATGCATGGTCCCCTTCACGCCCAAGGGTGTCATCTTGTTCAGTCTCCTTTTTTCCGCAGAGCCCTTCAGACGTTCATCCTGCTTGTCCCTGGAAAAAGTTGATTTTTCTCTCCGAGTTTCATACTCTAATCCGGTATCGCACCAGTACTCATCCCACCTACTGACCTTTTTGCCTCGGTCTATTTTTGTACTTTTCGTTCTTTCTTTTCCTGGCGTCTTCGCACCTTTTTTCTTCCACAGCCTGGAGAGTCTTCATCCTTGCAGGGATACTTTTTTCTCCCATGACTACCAGTGGCTTTAAGAAGTGTGATTGGTGCTCCAAAATTATGTCTTTGACTGACACACACGACTGCTGTCTGCTCTGCCTTGGGCCAGACCATGAACTGGCAGCCTGCAGCCTTTGCAAGAGGAAGTACAGTAAGGCCCTCAAGCCGCCAGCAGCAGCATAAGTTTTTTTTTCCCTGAGTCCTCAGTGCCTCGTCTGAGAATCTGACATCTCGGGCAGAGCCTTCACGGTGTCCTTGGATGGTTCTGACTGGCCGGGTGCTCCTCAGACCTGGTGTCGCAGTCTGACACGTTCGTCCGAGGCGTCGGAGAAGGAGCGGCCTGTGAAGGTCCCCCAGAAGGATCCGACTGCGGGACCGGCCTCTGTCCCCCAAACACTATCCTTGTCAAGGATTCCCCTTCAGGGGAGCTGGCATTGGGCCCAAGTCCCTCTGTGCCTGCGCTGAAAGCTGCGGAGCCTTCTGGTCTGGAGTCCAGAATGGTGGCCCTGGAGTGCAGTTTGTCTTCATTGAACAGCAGCGAGCGCTGTTGTCCAGCACGACCGGTTCATCTGTCCCGACCATTGGGCCTTCGACGTCCAAGATGTCTCCGGAGGCTGAGCCGATCCTCGAGATCCTTTGGCCTCAAGTTGATCCTCTGCTGAAAAGTCACAATCTGAGTACCGCTTGACGAGACCACAGTCATCCCCGGCAAGTTTACCGGGCACCGGCCACAGAGCATCGGGGGCCCCGAGGCCCGCAGAGCAGCCCTCCTTTGAGGAATCCCCTGATACCTGTTGCCACCGCAATGTGCCATCTGTTCTCCCATCTTGGAACCTCGACGGCGGTCTCCACCTGAGGATATTGGTTTCCTTGATTTTGTCAAGGACATGTTTAAGGCCCTGGCATTCCTGATCAAGTCAGTGGAGGACCCTCGGGTGGATGAATTGGAAATCCTCCAATACGAGGCCCCTCTGCTGGAATCGCTCATGGTGCCTATCCCTCCCATCCTGGAACGGCTGATGCTCCAAATGTGGGAGACACCGGTTTTGGTACCGATGATGAGCAAGCGGCTCGACTTGATGTATCGAGTCGGCTGGAGCCCGGGCTTCCAAAAGTTACAGCTGCTGCATAACTCCATGGTGGTGGAGTTGGCCATGCATCGGCTGAAAAGTCAGAAGACGCACTCCTTAGTGCCCCCTGGCAGGGAGACCCGTACCCTGGATGCCCTTGCAGAAAGTGCTACCAGGGCTCGATGCTCATGGGCCGCATCCAGGCCTACAAGCTGTACATGGGCATGTACCTGAGAGACCTGGCGAAGGAACTCGCCAGGATCCCCACTGGTCTCTTCAAGGAACCTTTGCAGCGGTTCAAGAACCTGGTCTCAGCAGTCCGTGAATGCTCCAAATTCATGTCTTGGGCACCCTGTGATGGGTTCGAGTCGGCGGCTTGAGTAGCGGCAGCTGGTATCGGTGCATGCCACCAAGCTTGGCTACAGTTGTCTGACCTCAAGCAGTGGGTTCAGGACAAATTGGTCAATGTCCCCTGCCAAGGAGAGAACCTCTTCAGCAAACCCATGACCGACAAGGCTGCCGAGTTGCAGACCGAGTTCATGACAAGGACCAGGCTCTCTAAAATGACCGCTGCCCCTCCCTGATGGAAGGGCTCGGGTAAAAAGCCCTTCTACCCAAGGAAGAGAGCTGCTTGCCAAAATTATCCACCTTATCAGGCCTCCCCAGCTTCCCAACAGAGTCAGCAGGCCAAGGGACATGGGCATGGCCCGCATAAGCAGAAGGCTCCAAAAGCCCAGGCACCGGCTCTGGCCCAGCCAGGGGAGCGTTTTTGACTCCTTCAGTATAGCCTCTCTACCCCAAAGAGATGAGTAGCCCACAAGGGGATGTCTGTCTCTTTATGGCCAGAGGCGGGGACCATCACCACCAATTCCTGGGCATTAAGGGTATTCGGGGAGGGTTACCTCCTGCACCTGACTCAGACACCTCCCCTTTATTTCCCAGGAGAACTCTTCAGTTCTCCCCTCCACCGGGATCTTCTTCTGAAGGAGTTGGCAGATCTTCTCGAGGACAAAGCAGTGGAGCTAGGGTTCTACTCCAGGTACTTCCTCGTTCCAAAGAAGACAGGTGGCCTAAGGCCATCCTCAACTTCCGCAACCTCAACAAATTCCTGGTGAGGGAGAAGTTCAAGATGCTGTCCCTTGGAACATTGCTGCCATACCTCCAGCAGGGAGGCTGGCTATGCTCCTTAGACCTCAAGGATGCTTATACCCACATCCTCATCCACCACAACCACAGGCAGTACATGATGTTCATAGTGGGGGCAGGCACTTTCAATACAGGGTGCTGCCCTTTGGCTTGGCCTCAGCCTTAAGAGTTTTCACAAAATGTCTGGCAGTCGTGGCCACTTTCCTTCGGCTCCAGGGGGTCTTTATCTTTCCCTACCTGGATGACTAGCTCATAAAGGGAGGCACAGCCTCAGAGGTGCAGCAGGCCACCGCATGCACCATCCAGGTTCTGCAACACTTGGGCTTTGCCATGAACTACCCCAAGTCTCACCTCCTCCCGACACAGTGCCTGGAGTTCATTGGGACAAAGATTGACACTCTCCAGTCAAAGGCTTTCTTGCCAAGGACCGAACTGATCATCTCAGGTCCCTAGCTCGGCTTGTAGAGTACCGTCCCTCGGTGCCCGCCTGGTTTCTCCTGCGCCCCCTCGGGCACATGGCCTCTACAGTCCATGTCACCGCAGACGCTTGCTTCCACATGAGGGCGGTGCAGTGATGTCTCGGGGACCAGTGGTCTTAGGCCACAGGCCGCTTCCGAGACGGTGTTTCTGTGACCCACCAGTTGGTGGTCTCCCTGATCTGGTGGCGGTCGCCCCGGCATCTCGAGGAAGGCATGCTCTCAGGCCCTAAGCCACTCGAGGGTCCTCATCACGGATGCTTCCCTGCTCGGCTGGGGAGCCCACTGCAGAGATCTCCACACTCAGGGCAACCGGGCAACCGAATGGAACACCCTCCCACCTAGCATCCGGGCAATCCCTGACTTAGCCCAGTTTAGGAAAGCGTTAAAACATCACCTCTTCCTCTTGTATTACCCAGAAGAATGTACCACCACAGCCCCAGCAACTAGCTAGCCGACACAGTACCATGAATCCTCTGTATTAGTTTGTCAAGATGTAAATAGTTACCCAATATGTAGTTACCCAGGTTTGACCCAAGTTCATGTTCCGGTTCATTGTAAACACAGCTACAGAAATGTGTAAGTTTTGATGTTCTATGTAAACCGCACTGATGCGGAATAGCGTGGTATATAAGAGAATGTAAATAAATAAATAAGAGCACCCAGCAGATCAAACTCCTGGAGCTCCAAGCCATACATCTAGCCCTCAAGGTCTTCAGTCACCACCTGCGTCACCAGCCAGTGCTGGTCTAGATGTACAATCAAGTGGCGATGTTCTATGTGAACAAACAGGGGGGCATGGAGTCTCGTACCCTTTGTCAGGAGGCACTGGTCCTCTGCTCGTATGCAATCCAACAGGGTATCCTCCTGCAAGCAGTATACCTGCCAGGCCAGAACAAACCTGCTAGCCAACAGACTTAGCAGAGTTCTCCAGTGCTGGACTTTGCTAAGTGGCAGCTTGACCCCAGGATAGCTAGTTGACGTTTCTGGATCTGGGGATAACCAGTGATAGACCTATTCGCCAGCCCGGACAACTTTCAGTTGCCCTTCCTCTGCTCCCGGCAGGTCCACCTCCCCAGGGTGGCAGCGGACGCGTTCCTGGTCTCATGGTCGGAAGGCCTCATGTATGACTTCCCTCTGATGCTGCTGATCACCAAGACCTTGTTCAAGACCCTCCGCAACTGTGCCTCGCTTATTCTGATACCTCCTCAGTGGCCCAGGCAACCGTGAGTCTCGCTTTTTCCACAGTTGACGGTGGAGGCCCCCATCCCCTGGGGACTGCCCCGAATTCCTATCTCAGGATGGGGCCTCTGTCCTGCACCCCAACCTGGGTACTCTGTCGCTGACAGCGTGGCTGTTCAGAAGGTGGCTCTGGCCCCTTTCAACCTTCCGGTTGAGGTGGAGGACATTCTTCTGGCCTCTAACAAGGTCTCTACTGGGAAGGCTTATGCCCTTAAATGGCACAGGTTCTCTGTTTGGTGTGCCAAACACGGAGCTGATCCTTTTTCCTGCCCTGGGGCTTTGGTGTTATAGTATTGTCTCCACCTCTCTCTTTCTGGGCTCAAGTTTAACTCTGTCCGAGTGCACCTTAGTGCCCTGCCGGCGTGCCACCATCCAGTTGATGGTAAGCCCCTCTTGGTCCAACCGTTGCTGACCCGTTTCCTTCAGGGCCCACTCTTATCGAAGCCCCCGATTCACCCTCCGGCAACCGAATGGGACCTCAACGTAGTGTTGGGGCAGCTCACTCTCCCACCCTTCGAGCCTCTGGCTACCTGCCACCTTCGCTACCTCTCTTGAAAGGTGGCTTTCCTGGTTGCGCTCAACTCCGCTCACAGAATTAGCGAGCTTCAGGCCTTTGTGGCAGAGGCATCTTATACCAGGTTCTACAAGAACAGAGTGGTGCTTCACACGCACCCCAAATTCCTGCCGAAGTTAGTGTTGCCTTCCATCTCAACCATGAAGTGGTTCTCCTTACCTTCTTTCCAAGACCTCACTCCAGTCGGGTGGAGATGGTCCTTCACACCTTGGACTCTAAGAGGGCCTTGTCCTTCTATATCCAATGCACTCCGGGCCACCGCAAAGCTTCTCAGCTTTTCATCTCCTACGACCCCAGTAGGCTGGGGGAGGCGGTAACCAAACATACGTTGTCCACCTGGGTGGCGGACTGAATTGCCCTTGCTTATGAGCCTGCAAAGCCCCTCCACAGGAAGGCCACATCATGGTGCACCATGTCAGGGCTATGGCGGCTTCGGTGGCAAATTTGTGCTCTGTCCCGATGGTGGACAACTGCTGGGCTGCCACCTGGTCTTCAGTCCATACCTTCGCAGCTCTTTTTGGAATGGAAAGAGTCTGAACTGGAGAGTGCCTTTGGCCTGGCTGTGCTTCGTAACCTTTTCGGGGTTTAGGCAACTCCTACTTTCCGACCCTTCTGTTTTTAGGCTAGCGGAGTGCTGGTTGCATCGGACACGGGTCCTACTGTGGTCTGTGCACACAGACTAAATTGCTGTTGCTTGCGGCTCCCCATGAGGGAGCCCCTATTTTTGCTATGGTTTTTTGGTAGCCTGTAGCTGGGGAGTCCCATATGTGAGGACTGACTTCCTGCTTGTTCCCAGAGAAAGCATAGTTACTCACCTGTAACAGGTGTTCTCCAAGGACAGCAGGAATCTTTCCTCACAACCCTCCCTCCTCCCCTTGGACTGGAAAAGATCCGTGTTTATACCAATGCTAAAGAAAGGTGATCCAACTGATTGTGGAAATTATTGCACAATCACTCTGATCCCACATGCCAGCAAGATTCTACTCAAGATTATTCAGCAGAGACTACAACCATACCTGGAACGAGAACTGTCTGAAGTGCAAGCAGGATTCAGGAAAGGGCAAGGAATGAGAGACTTCGGCAGAAAAAAGACCATACAGCCTATCCAGTCTGCCCTACAATATCAACTACTATAGTCCCTTATGCTGGCTGAACAGGTGGGGGTCAATCTTTGATGGATCTCATGGAGATGCAGGCCATTTTCAGTGTGAAGTTTCTTCAGCCACTGCAAGGAGGCACAATTCCAGGGCATGGATGCCTTGGTTCAACTTTGGCCAGAGCAGGCTTTGTTGTACAGTATGTATTTCCTCCATGGCCTCTCGTAGAATGGGTGCTTCACTGTGTCTAGCACCTTCAGGGGCTAGTGCTGCTGGTGGCACGGATCTGGCCAATGAAACTGGTATTCGGATCTTTTGTGCCTCTGGCAGGGGCTCCCTCTACGGCTCCCATTGGTGCAGGGGTCCTGAGGCAAGGGCCGATTCTGCTTTATCATCTAGCTTCTCACGGCCTGTCTCTTGAGAGGTAATGCTTAGCCCATAAGAGCTACTCTCCTGCTGTGTTCTCTAAAAGTGAGGTGAGGATCGACTTGACTCGCCTATGTGTGCGTTTGGCATCTATTTGAGCACTGGTGCTAGGAGTGCCTAGTGCTGCGGGAATGCCGGTCCTTCTCTGTTTCCTCTAGAATGGTCATGACAAGGACCTGTCTCTGTTTGCTGAGAGTTCAGGTGGTAGCCTTGGCTTTGCTTCCTGGCCTTGCACCTGGACGTGGGCAGGTTTTGGCGAGGAGTCGAGCATTTGCATCGTCCTCTGTGTTCAGTGATTTCTTCTTGGGATCTCCATTTGGTTCTTCAAGGCTAGGTGGCCATACCATTTGAGCCCTTCAGGAGGGCTATACTCAGGATTTGTCCCTTAAGACTGCCTTTTTGTTCACAATCTGTTTGGCAAGATGTGTCTGAGTTGCAGGCTTTGTTGTACTGAGATTCCTTTCTGTCCTTTTCCGAGGAGACATTGCATTTATAGCCCATTCCTCCTTTGTTACCTAAGATGATGATGGCCTTGCACGTCAACCAGGTTGTGGTTGTCAGCGTTTTCTAAGGAACAATGCCAGAGGAAGGATAAGAACCTTCACCTGATAAACATTAGGAAGGTGCTTCTCTGGTACCTGTAGGTTACTAACTCCTATAAGTCAGATAGGCTTTTCGTCCTTTTTGCAGGTCCATCTAATGGTGAAGTGGCCATGAAGTCTACCTTGGCCTCTGGATAAAGGAGACAACATCCGTGGCCTATCTGTTTGGAAGCCAGCCGATCCTGGAGGGTTTGTGTGTGCATTGCACATGGGCTCAGGTTTCTCCCTTGGAAGAGTGTAGTTCGATCACTTCCATAAACATCTGTTGGGTGGCAGCGTGTTCATAGCTTTCCACTTTTGTCAAGCATTAACTCTTGGATATCCATGCTCTGTTGGACATCACCTTGAGATCTTGAAGTCTACCATTTTTTCTTCCTGCCCAATGGAGGTGTAGCTTTGGTATGCCCACTTGTCAAGCAGGACAATATGGAATGTGACATTTTTTTACCACATAATGTCCTTTTCTTGAGTCCTGTAGTGCTTGTCCAGAACCCACTCCCCGGGATATGTTATGGTCTGGTATGACCTGCTGTGATCTGTGATGATTGACTATTTTCTGTGGTTTAGCCCAGTGGGCTACATTCCTCTTGGTTGACCTTTGGCACTCATGGACTATATATCTGATCTTGTACTGTTAGTCCTTGTTACCTTCATTGGGGATTTTGCAGCCAGGGGTTCATATCCCTGGCTTGGGTGTGAATATTGAGGTTGTGTGCTCTAGCTATTCCTAATATAGTTACAGGATGAGGTCATCAGAAGACTGGATATTTTTCTCTTTCTCCACCTCTGCAGGAAGGGGAACACAACCCACTTGTCTGAACTGGCCTAGCAGGACTCGAGGGAAGGCCATTATCTGGTGAGTACAATGTCATCTTTTCAAAGATGGAGAAGCTATAGAACTAGCAGGCATGAAATGAAGTTGCATGGAGGGTAACATACATAGTAACATAGTATATTAAGGTAGATAAAGACCAGAGTGGTCCAACTAGTCTGCCCTATAAGGTGGCGGTATCTGTCACTTCATGCAGGTCACTCCTCCTCTATGCCTTTGTTTAGGGTTGACCCATTGCCTCATACAGCCAGGGCTAGCCCAACTCTAAGGCAAACTAGGCAGTCGCCTAGGGTTGCAGCTTCTTTTGGTAGGCGGGCAGCCAAGAGCAGGGCATTCAGAGCTAAACAATAGATTTTGACAGTCATGGGGTGTGTATGTAAAGCTTAAGATTTGCCTAGGGCACCAGCACTTTGAACCGACTCTGGGACCAGCCCTGTGTCCTGGTCACCCCCTCTATTTGTTGAATAAACCTAAATGTAATGTCAAGAAATACTTTTTCATGGAAAGGGTGGTGGATGCCCTCCCAGTGGAGGTAGTGGGAGCAAAAATGACAAAAGAATTCAGAAAGGCATGGGACAGACACAGGGAAACTCTTCATAACAAGAAGATGGAATCAAAGTAAACTTATTAACTTACATTTCAAAAATAGGGGGGGGGGGTTAAATCTGCACAGATGGTACAGTAGGTACAATTCTAAAGGCATAAAGGAGACTCACTGCTCTTGAGAACTGTGCACAACTCTAGCCACCTCACTGGGCAGACTAGATGGACCATACTGTTCTTTCAATACACTCTGGGTAATATATTGAATATTTTCAATAAAGGAGAAAAAGTACATCTGTGTATCAGCCAAGCTTATAACGAGATATCTGGCACTCATTGGTCCAGAAAAAACTCCTTTATATTAATTCTTAAACAGGACTCAAAAGTGCTGGGAACGGACTCGTGAAAAGTAACATTGAAAAAGCGAAATTGCTAAACAAATACTTCTGCTATGTTTTTACTAAAGAAAATCCTGGAGAAGGACCACCTGTGACTCCCAAATATAAAAATGGGAATGGAGTAGATACCACACCATTCACAGAAGATGATGTGTTAGAACAACTTGCAAAACTGAAAGTGGACAAGGCCATGGGACTGGATGGGATACATCCCAGGATACTGAAAGAGCTCAGAGAGGTTCTTGCAGGGCCATTAAAGGATGTTTTCAACAGATCCTTAGAAACAGGAGAAGTTCCTCAGGACTGGAGAATGGCTGATGTGGTACCTCTACACGAAAGTGGTGATGGAAGAAGTGACAAACTACAGGCCTGTGAGCCTTACCTTGGTGGCAGGAAAAGTAATGGAGGTGCTCCTGAAAGAGCGAATAGTGGACTTTCTCAAAACCAACAGGTTGCAAGATCCAAGGCAACATGGTTATCTCCAGGAACAAGCAGGAATGAGTCTTCACATATGGGTACATCAGTACCGACGGAGTCTAAGCGGGAACGCTCCCCAGCGTCCAATCAGAACGCTTTTGGAAGCATCCCAACACGCCTGCGTGCTGCCTTCCCGTCTCTCCTCGGTTTTCGTTTTTCTGTGGAGCCGGCAGGACGTCCTCCTGTCACCGCAGAAAATTCTTCCTTTATTTTTGTTTTTTCTTGTGGTCGCGTCTACCTTCCCTCGACGCACCGGTACCGCCGGTGTTTCTTTTTCTTTTCTTTTTTTCTGCAAATATTTCCTCTTGTGGGAACTTTTGTTCCTGTTAGTGCCTGACAGGTTTCGGCCTGCTAGGCCTCTTCACTTTCCCTCAGGGAAATGCTAGCCACTAGAATGTGTATTAATTGTGGCACTTACAAATTAGTTTTAGACACCCATAATTGGTGCCTTCAATGTTTGGGACCTGAACACCATCCGCTGGAGTGTCCCTCCTGCACTTCGAGCTCAACTCGATAACGCCGTTCCCCTCAGACCTGAGGGTACCAACTACATCTTCTTTTTCGCAGGATCAGGTAACCAAACAAATGTCTCTACAGACTAGCCAGTCCTCGGGTGGTAGATCTCATGTACTTCATGGAGATGCCTTTGGGCTTGCCCCCGAGGACATTTTGGCTTTAAAACCCCAGCGGGAGGCTTCTACCTCCAAAGCACTAATGGGGTTTCAGGCTGTTCCCGGGGTTTTCACCTCGGTGAACATGCCTGAGCCATGCCTGGTGGTGGTATCCGCTTTGAGCAGTGCCGGTACCCCGGCATCGGCAATGGTGCTAGATGAAACATTCCACACCGATGATCGCAGTTGAGCGCTCTTGGTATCCTCGGTGCCGTTAGAGCCGCTACCCGACCGGTCTTCCCACATCGGTCCCGGTACCGATGCTGGTATCCATGCCGGTACCCTCCAGGTATGCATCGATAGACTTGCTTCTTTCGATGCCGAGTCTAGAATCGATCTCTAGTCTGGATGATTGGGTACCGACCCGTCTCGGTACCGACTGCAGACGGTACCGTAGACATTCCACCGATGATCAACGTCTGCCACATTCGGTTTCCACGGTACCGATAGTGCCATTACAGACTGATCTTCATATATCGGTGTCACCGACGGTACCGATCCCGGTACCGGTATTGACATCGGTGTTAGTACCTCCCATGCTCCTTTCAACCGGCTCGCTTCCCTCCATACTGAGTTTGGAATCGATCCCTAGCATGGACGATTTGCTACCGACCAGTTGCGGTACCGCTTTTCAGCGGTACCGACAACTATCTTTCAAAGATAATCCGATGCTCCACCCCTCCAGATCTTCTATTCTACAGAATCTGAATAAACCGGTGGATGCTAGAACTAGTTCTTCAACAGATCTAGTTCTTCCTCGAACTCCCCTCTGGGGAGATTTCTTTCCTGCTTGATATGGCCAAGTCTCTGGCCATTTCCATACCTGGTCAAGACCCTGCACCAGGGGATCCACAACCTACACAGATCCCCTGTAATCCACAGGAAGTCATTATGTTTCCTTTGCATCAAACCTTGCAGGATCTTTTATTTAGAACGTGGGAAACTCCTCTAATGGTATCCCCACCTTCTAGGGCAACTGATCTCCTATACAGGGTACCCCCTTCTCCAGGTTTTCAAAAGCCTCAGCTCCCTCATCGTTCTCTTGTTGTAGAATCAGCAATGAGGCGTGTTAAGAGTACTAAGAAGCACTCTTCTTATCCGCCAGGTCGTGAGGCTAAGACTTTAGATGCCTTTGGACGTCAAACTTTCCAGGCATCTATGCTTTCTGCAAGAATCCTTTCATATATTTTCTATATGGGATTATCTCTTGAGGAGGTCACAAAAGATTTATTACTTTTGACCCCTTTCCTCCAAGAGCCTAAAAACAGATTTTTCTATGTTAGTCAATCATGCTCAAAATATTTCTAAGTTCCTTACTTGTGCTTCCCTAGACTCTTTTGAGTCTATTAGCAGAACCTCTGCTATAGCCATAGGAGCACGACGTAGAGCCTGGCTCCAAGCTTCAGACTTGGACAAATCTGTACAAGATAAACTGGGAGATGCTCCTTGCACTGGAGAGAATCTCTTTAATAAAGAGACTTTACTCCAGGCTGTTCAGTTAACCACTGACACTATTGCTTTCAGAGGCTTGTCTATGCCTTCCTCTATGCCAGTTTGTACAAAGTCTACTAATAAGCTTTGTTCCCTTAATGGGAGAAGGTTTTATCCATCTTCTACCCATCATACAGATCCTCCCAGGCAAGGGAAACAATCAACCAGGCTCAGGAAATCACAACCTCAACGGGTTCAGCAAACCCAGCAGCCGCAGGCTTTCTAATAGACTCTTCCCTGAATCCTTTTTCTTGTTTGAGGTTTGGATCCTGTAGTTTGCTTCCTACCACTACAAGCATCTACATCAATTCCATCCTAACTTTACATATGTCTTTCTTAGGGGGACATCCTAACTATCAGCTCCATGAGCTTCTTAAGTTGATTATGCTTTACAGGTTATACAGTTACTCCTCATCCTCTGGACTACTCAGAGGAGTAACAGCTGTCAATAAGGTTTGCCTTTACCTTTGACTTTTTCTCCTGTATCCGCATATTTATTTATTTATTTATTTATTTAACAGTTGCTTATATACCGCTACCTTCCACAGATCAGGTGCGGTTTACAATGAACAAGAATGAACAGATTTACAAGTCTGTTTTACATGGAACATTTGTTAACTAGGTACAAAGTAGCTGTTTTACATAGAACATTTGTTAACTTGGTACAAATTTGCAATATACATTAATCATGAATGACTGAATATGGTAAAACTTGTTAAAACAAACGAACTTATTTACATATTTTGATTTATTACATATATTTATATACAGGATTTACAAGTAGTTATTTATTCGATTTTAATTGTAATTGTAGTTTGCTAGGAGAATTAGAGTTGGTGTACCCTAGGTTGTTATTAACCATTACCTGTCGGAGGTAAGGTGTTTTCAAGTGTGCCAAAATGGGAGGTGAATAGATAAGTTTTTAATTTCTTGCGGAGTTCCTTTGCATCATTTAATGCTCTTATTTCTTCAGGGAGGGAGTTCCATAGGGTGGGAGCTGCATGTGAGAACGCTTTCCTATTAGTAGTCTTTTTAGCAGTTGTGAATTCTTTCGGGATCCTAATTCTGTTCGTGTGGCCTCTCCGGAGCGAAGTTTGGGATGTGTCTTTGGTGATAAGTTTTGTCAAGGGGACTGGGGCCATTGTGTTTAAAGTCTTAAATGTGGTGATAATCAATTTGTGATTTATTCTGGATTGAATTGGGAGCCAGTGAAGGTTTGCTAGTATAGGGGTAATGTGTTCAAATGGTGGGACCTTCATTACAATTCTTGCTGCTGCATTTTGGGCAAGTTGGAGTCTTTTAATGTTTTGTTTTGTTGTTCCTAGTAGGGTGAGATTTGCAAAATCAAAGTGTGGTGTGATGATGGCCTGTACAATGCTCAGAAAATCATGTAGAAGTACAAGAGGACGTACTTGTTTTAAAATTTTGAGTTTAAAGTAGATCTTCTTAGTGATGTTACGAATATGTGTGTCCATACTAAGGTGTGAGTCAAGAGTGACACCCAGGTATTTCACTTCATTTTTTATAGTAATGTTGTGATTTTGGAGAGTGATGTGTGTTGGAGGTATGTAGGATTGGTTTTTGGTTACTATTAATATATCCGTTTTAGAATGATTGATATGGAGATTGTGTTCTTTTAGCCAGGTTGTTAATTCAGAGAAGCATTCTGTTAACAGTTGTAGTGGGAGTGTTGGGATTGTGAATGGAATGTACATCATCATGTCGTCTGCATATATGTGGTAGTGGACTTTAAATTTCTTGAAGATGTCACATACCGGTTGGATATATATATTAAATAGGAGGGCAGAGAGGGCGGAGCCTTGTGGGAGACCAATTTCCTGTTTGTATGTTTTAGAAGTTTCAGTGTTAGTTCGGACGGTTTGTGTTCGATCAGTTAGATATGAGGTGAACCAATTTTGTACAGTTGAGTGGGTTCCTATTTGTTCTAGTCTGTTAAGCATTAGAGCATGGTGTACACTGTCAAACGCTGCAGAGATGTCTAGAAAGAGGAGAATGAAAGCTTGTTTATGGTTATCAATGCCTCTTATTAATGTATCGAGGAGTACTGTTAATAGGGTGTCTACACCATGGTAAGGGCGAAAGCCATATTGTTGATCATCAAGTGGGGCTGAGGTTTCTATATGATCTTGTGTTTGAGTTTGGACGATCTTTTCAATCAGTTTAGCCATAAATGGGATACTAGAGATAGGTCTGTAGGAGTTGGGTGATGTTTTGTCAAGGGTGTTATTTTTAATTATTGGATGGATTTGTGCATGTTTGAGGGAAGGTGGTAAGTATCCTTGGCGCAGCGACAGGTTAACTATGGGAAGGATAAAGGGGGATAGTGTAGTAAGGGTATGCTTGATCCAGTTTACCGGACATGGATCAAGTTGAGAGGTCGTAGTGTTAAGGTTTGAAATAGTAGTCTTGATAGTGTCTTTGGTTATAGGGTGAAAGTTGGACCATTTTTCAGATTGGTGTTGGTGGGAAAGGGATAGAGGGTTTGGTGTGAAAGCAAATGATTTTGCTTTATTCATATAGTGGTTTGCTAGAGTCTGGGCAGAGATATCAATATTATCGTTGCTGGTCCCATATGTGTTATTGGTTAAGTTTTGGACGATACTAAAAAGTTCTCTTGGTCTATTAATGGATTTGTTTAGTATGTTTGAGTGGTAATTTTTCTTTGCGCTATCTGAAGCTTCTTTGTACATTTTAAGGTGGCTGTGATACGCATTGTAATAAGGGATGGATTTGGTTTTGCGCCATTTAGATTCAATATTTCTCAATTCTCTCTTCATATGTCTTAAGGTATTGTTGAACCAGGGGGCATCTCCTATTCTAGAGTAGTTTTTCTTTTTGATGGATTGTTTATAAGCAGCTGCATTGTTAATTGTTTTGTGCCAAGTTGTGACAGCTTCATCTAGGTCAGTTGGTACAAGGGTGAGATGGGGTATAGTTAGATTGATAAATTCATCAGCGTTAAATTTTGTAAATCTAGGTGGAGGGGTAATTTGTGGATTATTTTTATTATTTCTTACAGTGTAGGCTAAGGTGAATTTGATCAGGTGGTGGTCTGACCAAGGAACAGGTGTACACTCAAGCGATGACTGGTTGAAATGTTTTTGGAAAGCATCTGGTAAAAAGACTAGATCAAGGGTTCCTCCTTTGTTATGAGTCTTTGTATTGATTATTTGGAGGAAACCCATATCTGCAATTGATTCCAAGAAAAGGGCTGAGTGTGAAGGTGGCAAGGATGGGAGGTTAAAGTCTCCTAGTGCTATAATAGGGTTGGAGGCTGTGGATGAGCTGAGGAGTTCTATTAGGGCATCTAAGTTTTCAGATTTTTGGTCCGGTGGCCTGTATAATAAGCAAATTTTGAAGTGATCTATTTTTAAAATGATGGTGTCAATGTTATTTGGGAGATCATATGGATGTGGTTTAGCCTTTAGTTCTTTTTTGTCATTATAAGAACACCACCTCCTTTTTTAGAGTTTCTGTGTGTGTGAGATATGTCATAGATGTTGGTGTTAAGTTGGTTTAGGTAAACAACATCAGAGTCGGTTAGCCAAGTTTCGGTAACACATAGGATGTCTGGTTTTTGATCATTTAGTAAGTCAGTGAAGATGGGTAATTTATTTTTCATAGATCTTGCATTTATTAATATACAAGACAATGTTTGGGTGGTTGTTGGCAGGGTGTGAAGATGGGTGAATGTGGTAGGTTTTATATGTATTAGTCTGTGATGATTTATTTTTATGTTGATGTCGATATGTATTTGAGATGAAGGGGGATCTGGGCGGGCGCTTCTCTGAATTATTGGGATTAGTTTGTAATTATTGTTATTTTGACTATTTGTCAGTGTGATAAGTGTCAGGATTATTAAACTGCTGCTTATTAGTTTTAGCCAGAAGGTGTTTGAGCAATACATTTTGGAAATGGTATATCAACAGTATATCTTTTTCTACTGGCAACAGTATATTTTCAAGTGGCAGTAGTATATCCTTTTCAACTAGCAACAGTATATCCTTTTCTACTGGCAACAGTATATCCTTTTCTACTGGCAACAAAATATCTATTTCTATTGGCAGCGGTAATTGTTATGAGATTACAGTTTTCAAGTTAGCTTTTTCTACTGGCAACAGTATATTCTTTTCTATTGGCAGTCGTGTAACCTTTTCTACTAGCAACAGTTAAATTAGGTAGACTATTGGCAAAAGTACCAGAGGAACAATGGTGGGGAAAATTTAAAGCTACTAGCAATAGTATATGTATATGCTTAGCTGTTAGAGTCTGTAGTTAAAGGGTGGGTGGGATTAATGATTAATGATTAATGTTACTATCAATGTTGGGTACTTTCAACAATACGAGTAGGTATGTTGGTACGTCAAAACAGGTTAAACAAATAGATGAGATATACTTGCTGTATCAGCTGAGTGTCCGGATGAGGCTGGATATGAGCGAGTTCAGTCTTGCAGGAGCTCTAGCTTAATGCCTAAGCTGATTTTCTTTAGTTGTTGGAGAGCGTCTCTAGTCCTTTATTGGACCACGCCAAAGGGTCCTCCAGCGCGTGGCCTGGCAGGCGCGTGTAAGCCAGCCGGTGTAATCTTTACAGTTGCACGTCACGTGCCCCGATGGTCAGAGGAGGCTCCGTGGATGTTCCCGCTGTTGGAAGGTCAATCCCCCGACTGGGGAGAGTTGGGGTGGCCTGGAGTTTCCGACCCTTTCGATCACGCTGTTGGAGTGGAGTTGGTGTTTTCCTGTCGTGCCACCGCCTAAGGGCCACGCCAAAGGGCCCTCTTGCGAGGCCCTCAGGCGCGGGCCCGCAAGGCGCGGGCGCGCTTGCCTGCGGCTGCCTTTAAGGAAGGCAGCTGGGTCCTCCCACGGCCCGGATTGGGCCGGAGTTGCTGGAGCGGGAAACGCTCACCTCCGTCGCTCTACCCCGACCGGGGAGCACCTGGAGCCAGTTGCTGAGGCTGAAAAGGCCGATTCCTGCCTGCGGCTGCCTTTAAGGAAGGCAGCTGGGTCCTCCCACGGCCCGGATTGGGCCGGAGTTGCTGGAGCGGGAAACGCTCACCTCCGTCGCTCTACCCCGACCGGGGAGCACCTGGAGCCAGTTGCTGAGGCTGAAAAGGCCGATTCCTGCCTGCGGCTGCCTTTAAGGAAGGCAGCTGGGTCCTCCCACGGCCCGGATTGGGCCGGAGTTGCTGGAGCGGGAAACGCTCACCTCCGTCGCTCTACCCCGACCGGGGAGCACCTGGAGCCAGTTGCTGAGGCTGAAAAGGCCGATTCCTGCCTGCATATCTCATATTACTTCAAAGATTTACTCCACCGTAAGTCGTCTTTTCAACTCTGCCACTCTTACTAAGACATTTCGTCTGTAAGAGTGATGCCACTTGACTGAGGGCTTCTCCTTAAGCCGTAGGTTTTTTTTCAGAGTTGTCTCCCCCATGCATTCTTAATTTTTCTGGCAGCTCTCAGACAATAGTGGAGTCTTACCACTCCTACTTATGTCTGTATTTCTTTCCCAATGTTGGGACATAAGATTTCTACTGCTGCCCTATCAATAGTTAGAACTGCAAGGGTTCTTACTGGCTAGACCACTGACTTGCTGACCAAGCCACCAGGGCTTGTTCTCCAATTCCAATGGTTCTGGCCTTACCTCTAGGTCCCAGAAGGTTTTAAAACCTTTTCTGGCTATTGTTGCTGACACATTACCTTATCTTCTATCCTTAGCCTTCCCCAATCCTTGGGCTTGGCGGAATAGTTCATGATACCTACTGGCTCTTAAACACCAGTTTTTCTTCTAATTAACCTGCAACATGCTCTCTGCATCTCTTCAGAGCAGCTCTATACTATGGGGCCTTGTTAGAGAGCACATGATGTCAGATGGTTAGGAAGGGCTTTACCTAGTCATGCCTGCTGGGTTCTCCCTGCCCTTACCATTTTCCATTAAAGGCTTCTTAAATAAACGCAAGCCTTTAATTAAGAGAATACCTAAAGAATTATCCAATTCCCTGGGTTGCTTCACATCTCCAGGGGACCCCTTCACCAGAGATGGTTTTTTCTATCAGTATAGACAATCCTTGTCTTGTCTTTTCCTTCCATCCTCAACTCTTCATGGCGTAATCCATGTTGAGCACAATAATGCACCATACCCCTTTTTACCCTCATCAGGGGTACATATGGTATTTTTATTGCATCTTTTCTCCAGCTACCTGCTGGAGTTATGGAAGGATTCAGACTTACTATCTGCAGATTTACAACATCCTCTGCATTTTCCAGGTAGGTCTCCATTCCTGGTTGTCCCTGAACTAGAGTTCTTAGAGGACTTTAGACTTCTCTTGCCAGTGAGAGAACTCCCTGGGCTTCCTATCCATTCCCAGGAAATACAGATTCTCTAACTATCTTCCCAAGCAGGTACCTCCCTTCTTGTGGTTAGATAAATCTTTCTCTCTCCACATACCCTATGTGCGGACATGGGTATGTATACATATATATATTTGCATGTATATGGACATCTGCATGTCTATGCTCATATATATCTATATATATTTTTTATATACATATATGAGGGATGTATCTCTATTTCCCTATCTATATCTATATCTCTATATTTATTTATTTAGCTGTATTTATATCCCGCTTTTCACTGGGTCAAAGCGGTCAATTGGGGGATACAATTAACATGAGGGGATATGAGACACATATGCTAATACTTACAGGGAACATGGGCAATGGAGGGTTAAGTGGCTTGCCCAAGACCACAAGGAGTGCCTATAGGACTAGAAATCCCAGTCCCTCTGGCCTGAGATTGCTGTCCCCAGGTGGGACTTGAACCCCCGACCTGAAGTACCTTGTCCTAACCACTAGACCACTCCTTCCTCCATATATATATATTTCGCAATATATGATAGTGGGTAGATACATCTCTATATACTATTTCCATCTGTCTGCCTAGATATATATATACTTATACATATTTATTTTATTTTTTTATTTATTTACATTCTCTTATATACCGCGCTATTCTGCATCAGTGCGGTTTACATTGAACAAACTGAAATTACATTGAACAGGGCATTATAACTTGGAGATAACTATTTTACAGGGAACATGGGCTATGGAGGGTTAAGTGGCTTGCCCAAGACCACAAGGAGCACCTGTGGGACTAGAAACCCCAGTCCTTCCGGCCCAAGGTTGCTGTCCTCTAGTGGGATTTGAACCCCTGACCTTCCAGCCTGAAGTACCTTGCCCCAACCACTAGGCCACTCCTCCACTCCATATTTATACATATATATATATTATATATACATATACATATATACATATACATATATATATATTCCCCTACGGACTCGACAGATACTCTCTATCCTTTTCCATGCTGTCCCAGCATACTTAGGGTTCTCCATAATCAACCACTTCCTTTAGTAGTTGAGGAGTTTTTTGTACCATGCCTTTCAGTTTAGGTACACCTGAAGCCCTCCATATACTTCCTTTCCAATTAGGAGGGACTTTCTGACTCTTCAGAAGATGAGAGGCTACACTGCCTCATTACTCCTATCCTTCTTTGTTATCGGATATAGGGATCTTTAAAGCTCCCTTCTCCTATAAGAACTTTGTCCCTTTAAAGTCAAAAGAGCTTCAGTTTTTATCTAATGGGGACTTCCGCGTTTTCCGCAAAGTCCTACCTCATTGAACTACCCCAGTTCCACTGGGTTTGTTTCTTCTCACCCTAAGGGTTCTAACCTCAACCTGTTTTTTTGTACAGTTATCTACCTCTCCTTGCATTGAGGTACTCCCTGGGGATATTCTGTTGGTTCATATCCACAAATCCACATGAACCTCCATATACTCCTTTACAATATCACCAGGTGAGGTCCAGGTTGGTTTATTGCTCCCAATATTACCACTAAGTATCACCTGCACAGACACTCCTATCTAGGCATCCTGTTTGGTCCTGCTGTTCCACAGCACATCTTTTTAGTTCAACTCCTACCCTCCATCCCTAGGATGCCTGGGGTTTCGGTAAAATAGCATGGCTTTCAAATTCGCAACATGCTGGGAATCCTCCAGGCATCTCAGCTTGGGAGTCCCCATATGTGAAGACTCATTCCTGCTTGTTCCTGGAGATAGCACAGTTACTTACCTGTAACAGGTGATCTCTGGGAACAGCAGGAATAAGTCTTCACAACCCACCCACCTCCCCTAGGAGTTGCATTTTTCTATCTCTGTTTTTCCCTTTCTCTCTCTCTCTCGTTGTCTCAGCTTTAAAACTTAACTGAGGAGAGACGGTTGGGGAAGGCAGCATGCAGGCGTGTTGGGATGCTTCCAAAAGTGTTCTGATTGGATGCTGGGGAGCGTTCCCGCGCAGACTCAGTCGGTACCGACATACCCATATGTGAAGACTTATTCCTGCTGTTCCCAGAGATCACCTGTTAAAGGTAAGTAACTGTGCTTTACCGAAGGATGATCTTGCCAAACAAATCTGATTGAGGTCTTTGACTGGGTGAGCAGAGAACTAGATCAGGGGCATGCGATGGATGTCGTCTACCTGGATTTCAGCAAAGCCTTTGATACTGTTCCTCATAGGAGGCTTATCAATAAACTCAGTAGTTTGGGGATGGGTCCCAAGGTGGTAAACTGGATCAGAAATTGGTTGACTGACAGACGACAGAAGGTGATGGTAAATGGAGCTCACTCGGATGAAAGGAAGGTGATTAGCGGGGTGCCCCAGGGTTCACTCCTGGGCCCAGCACTGTTCAATGTATTTGTGAATGATATTGCTGAAGGACTGAATGGAAAAGTCTGCCTTTTTGCAGATGAGACAAACATTTGCAACAGAATGGACTCTCCTGAGGGAGTGTTTAACATGGAGGAAAGATCTACAAAAGCTGGAAGAATGGTCTAATGCTTGGCAATTAAGATTTAATGTGAAGAAGTGCAGTGTCATGCACTTGGGTAGCAGAAATCCAAGGGAAATGTACGTGATAGGGAGCGAGAGGTTGGTGTGCACGGATCAGGAGAAAGACTTTGGTGTGATTATTTCTGAAGATCTCAAGGTGACAAAACAGTGCGACAAGGGTGTGGCAAAAGCCAGGAGGATGTGTTGGGCTGCATACAAAGAGGAATTACCAGCAGAAAGGAAGAGGTACTTATGCCACTGTACAAGTCACTGGTGAGGCCTCACTTGGAATACTGTGTTCAGTTTTGGAGACCATATCTTGCAAAGGATGTAAAAAGACTGGAAACTGTTCAGAGGAAGGTGACCAAAATGATTTGGAGCCTGCGTCAGAAGCCTTATGAGAAGAGACTTTGAAGACCTAAATATGTACACTTTGGAGGAGAGGAGGGAGAGGGGAGATAGGATTCAGACCTTTCAATACTTAAAGAGCAATAATGAACAAACAAATCTCTTCCAAAGACAGGGAAGCTGTAAAACTAGAGGGCATAACATGAAGCTGCAAGGTGGTAAATTTAAAGGCAATGTCAGGAGATACTTTTTCACAGAAAGGGTGATGGATGCTTGGAATGCCCTCCCGATGGAAGTGGTGGGGGCAAACACAGTGATGGAATTCAAAATGGCATGGGACAGACACAGTGGATCCCTTTACAGCAACAGGATAAAATCAAAATAAACTGAACCATCTAATTTCTCAGCAAATAGGGGTGTCCTACATGGAGCGGTGGGTTCACCCCTAAACAAAGACATGGGGAGGGGATGGCCTGTACAGAGCGGCAGGTGCACCTACTCTTGCCATCTTACTGGGCAGACTAGATGGACCATACTGGTCTTTATCTGCTGTCATTTACTATATTACTATTTTAAACATTTGAAGAATAATGAAATATTTTTGTTTTTTCTGAAATATTTAAAAAAAAACATTGCCAATCTATAACGCAGACTACAAGTTTAGAACAAAAGCTAAATGTTAAGTCCCTTATCTGAGCACACTGATTAAACATCAAAAGTCGCCTGACGAAGGCCTTTGTTTCGCAAAAAATCGCTGCTTCAGAGTCTTAAAATTAAGTCCACTTCTCCAAAAATACACCAGTGCTCCTGCTCTTCATGAGTGAACACATCTTCTTGGTCATCGTGATTACAAAGATGCCAAAGACCTTTAGAAACACTTAGGAGTATGTTTACTAAACTGCGTTAAAGTTACCAGCAGTAAGTGCACCGTTAAGGCACCTGAAGCCATGTAAGGCAGTGGGCAGGTGGGGGCGTTCTGGCGTAAAGGGAGCAATGGGCTGTTTTAACGTGTGTTAAAGGGCGCCTTGGCCGTTTTAACACACGTTAACGGGACTTTGCACGTTAAGGCGCCCTAATTTAAGGTGCCTTAATTCAAGGCACCTTAAGTGCTGTAAGGTGCCATAAGCTAAGGTGCCTTCAGTTAGGGTGCCTTAAAGCCCTTAGTGCACCTTAAAGCCCTTAGGGTGCCTTGAATTAAGGTGCCTTAGGTTAAGGCACCCTAAGGACGTTAAGGTGCCTTAAGTTAAGATGCCCTAAGGGCAGTAAGGTGCTTCAAGTTGACAAACATGAACTGTAAGGCATAAAAACAGCTGTAACCCTAACACTGGATAGAGCACCAAGGAAAGGCAATGAACAAGTGATGGAAGGAAGGAGAGGTGGAAGCTGATGGATCTGCCATATCTGCAGGCATCCTATGTAGCAGCTGGTAAAGTGGACAAACATGTTGGTGGCAGCTGTACCGATGCACAGGGTGTTGGCAATGTAAATTGCTGCAATGACAGTGGCAGCAAAGGATGGGAATATGCATCCCCAAGTGGAGGCAGAGGTGGCAGGATATTTGCAGTGATAGGAGGACAGAGGAGTAGTGGTGCTATGCAGATCAGGCACAGGTGAGGCAAGCACGAAGAGCCGCAATGCAGAAAAGGGTACCAGTGCAAGACATGGGGTAGCAGCCTGCACAAGAAGACGAGACTGTACACAGCTGACAGAGGCAGATAGATGGACTGAAGGATGGTTGGCAACTGAGGTGAGGGTTTTATGGTCTGGCAGCACAGATCTGCTGAGATGTGACTGTTACAGGCATGAAAATGATTTGAGTAGGACAGGCATAAAAAAAGAGAACAAAGAGGAATTGAACCTATGACCCCTGCCTAGGGAGTCATTGTACTAACCAGTAGGCTACACCTCCATTGTTTTTTGCACAGCAATGGCTGGATACAGAATGACTGCAGGTCACCGCAAAAAAATGTCTGCTGTGTGTGCCAGGATAGGGTAACTCCACCAGTACCCATGATGCAATACACATGCAGAACAGCAGTCTACAGCTGATCACTGAATGGAGAATGCACATCTCCAGCACCTCAGCTTGGTAAGAAGAACTGACAGTGTATGATACTGGCATAGAGTAGCTACAGACCATGCCAATATGCAGGTTGTGTTCACTCTGAGGGTGAGGATGGGCACCCAGCATCAGGTCCGCAGTACCTGTGGTGCTAGAGATTTGCTCTGTTGTAGATCCCCATCACTACCTGTATGGCAAGTGTTCCCTGCAATGGAGCCTAGAGTCCATTTGTATGCCCCAGTCACATCTAGCCCTGGTGGACCGGGATCCACCCAGAATAGTGCATACCCAGTGTTAGTGTTGCTGCCATGGCCACCTATTATCAGGGCAGAGAGGTGTCTAGACTCGCATGAGGTTATGTAGCAATGCCTAATATACCGCCCTCTCTGGGTCAAAGTGGTTTACAGTATATGGCTCTTGTCCCCAAAGGGCCCGCAATCAACCTTTTTGTAATTTCAACAGTGGAGGGACATGTGGGAGGGACATGAAGAATGGCTTTGGGACCAGCAACCCCAGTCTCCCTGGCCAAAGGCTGTCCTCCGGGGGGGGGGGGGGAGGGGGGGTTAGACTAGTAGGCCAGATCTGTACCTGTTACTAGGGCACTGGCAGACCAGCAGTAATGCTGGGAGTAGGCCTGGAAAACCTCAGCTTCCACCCATCAAGGTCTGACATTCACCAGCAGAAGGCACAGTCAGACTGTACCTGCTGCATCCCATCAGGTGTTCCAGCCATGCACATACTAACTGCAGACAGTCCACTAGCCACTCCATATTGCATGTTCACAGAGGAACTATGTGCACCCAGAGTTGGGATATACAGCACAGACACCCAGCAGGTGCCTCAGTGATTGGGCTCCAGAAAAGGAAGTTCACAGATATCACTAGAGATAGGTGCTATATAGCACTATGTGGGAACATAGCTGTGCCATGGGCACTGCTCGGTCAGAGTGAGTGTCCTCCCAGCATGACATGCCGTGGCCACCCTGTCCATGCAGGTGGTGGTCGGGCACTACAATGTCCCAGCCATTGCCCTACCCCCAATGCAGACGCATCCTGCCCAATCCACCCTGTCCAGGCCATACCCCACAATACCTTGCTCCTCAGTATGTACATTTGCAGGCTAATGCTGGAAACAGTGTAGGTATTGTGGGCTCATTGTGGAGTAGGAAGCCACAAAACAATGGATAGCCATACATGCACACCTACTCCTTTTGCAGCATTTTGCAAAGATAGGGGTGATTGGCAACCCTGCCCGCCACACTGGTCCCAATCACAGTGCAGGCATTGCTAAGGTGTGCAGGAGCTAGTAGTAGTGCTCTGGTGATAACTTCTGTTCCGTGCTGGAGCCAACAGCCTGACTCTCCATGAAGCTTTGGATAGTGGAGCCTGTGTGTGTGGGTGTTTGTACCCTTGTTGTCCGATGCTTTGGGGATTGCACAAGTTGATGTTATATCTGCAATGTAGGGTAAAATGTAGGGACATTCTCTGCAAGATCCACAGCTGAGATCTGAACCTGCGACCCTCTGCTCCACAACACACTGGCTGTGTGTTTACTGCACCACACTGTTGCCCCAGAATCACAGCAGTCCCTGGGGCTACCTTTACTTTTCATCAGACAGACCTTGTTTGTTGCACTGCACACCATGCTCTGGAACAGGGCATGTTCTTGGTCTGCTCCAGGCGGGTGCCACTGCCCCCTTCATCACCAACACCCCTCCCTGCCATGCTGACATGCCCATATGCTGGTAGTGCTGGTAGTGTGCAGGTAGGCGAGTACTTAGTGTGTGGGATCTGGGGTGGTGAGGCATACATGGACTTCCACACATCCCCCCCCCCCCAAATCCCGCCTGCCAATGTTATGTCCAATCCACATGGGGGAGAGATGGCTGGGGTGTCAGGTTGGTGATCTAGCAACTATTGGCTAGGGTGGACCTGCCAAACGTAGGTAGATTGTGTTATCCACAGACTGTGGACCAGCTAGGGCATGCATTGCAGGTACAGTGTACCCAGTTTGGATCACGGGTTTATACATGTTTCAGACAATGCGTGGTCACACCCTGCACTCCCTTACCAGGGGCTGTAGTAAAGGGTGTTCGTTTAGCTGGGTTTACAAACAGTTTGGGACATATCCTGGGGAAGGTCCATAGACCCTTGTTAGAGTGGTCCCCAGATGTGCACTGCTTGTCCCATTAGAGTCATTGTGGTTCCTGTGTGATGTTTGGGGTACCTGCTGGGTACATGTCTCCTGGATGGGACACTGTGGAACACACGCTACTGGGCATGTTTGACCTTGGTCAGACGCTGACTTGCTGATTTCCAGTTTCTGTGCCCCAACTGCCCCCACTGCATGTCCCACCTCCAGCCCCCTTTGCCCCATTTGCACCATCACCATAGTGCCTTTTCATACTTGGGCACTATGCTGTTGCTGCATATGGAGCACTACTATCACTTTTCTTTGGCTCCCTATCTGTGCTGTACATTGCTGACACTGAAATGGTCTCTCTCCTGCAAAGTGCATTTACCGACAGGTTTTCACTGGCTGTAAAGTCCTGGTGTTACTGTTCCAGCGTTAGTGTAGCAGGGGTTTCTCCCCGCCCACTCACCCCTTCTCTCCATCTTCTCTCCACCCTCTGGGACATTTACCGCTCCTGGTAACATTACTAATGCTACATTACCGAGGTTTAGTAAACATGCCCCTTAAACTCTTCACATTTCCCAGTCTCATGCAGACATTTCACCATACAATCAGATGATGTCACACTCAGCAGCACCACAAAAATCAAAGAAAAACTTTTTTCCATTCAGTACATGAATTCAGCCCAATGGGTTCCAGTGCATTTAATTTATGGATCCATTGCTGTTCACGCTGAATTAATATTTTGCCCTGATCATCTCCTCTTGGGTTGGTTACTATTTGATCAATCCACTGGACAACAAATTTGTTCAAATGTTTTGCTTCCTAAACGCAAATATAATTTCAGATTGACTGTATCATGTAATAATTTGGAGAAACATGAAATTAAATTTTGACTGAATTTAACATGTTTAATCACACAGTGATGCTGACATATTGCACTAGTTCACCTGAACTAAAATTGTTTTGCTCCTGATTTTCATTTGTACTCAGCATCTGATGCTTCTCGTCTCAGTGTCCAAAATAGTTGGCCAGCATTGATTGGTTCCATTTGCCCTGATACACTTTTCCATCGTCACAATGTCCCAGTGAAACCTTTCACCATATTAGTCACCGACTGCATCAAGATTAGCAGGGAAGAAGTCCAAGTGTGACTAGAGAAAATGAATCTTCAGGAACATGTTGCATTTCATGGTTTTGTATGCTTAAACATGTCAACCAGCTGGACATAATTTGGTGCCCTGAAATTGCAAAGAAAATTCTCAACAACATCCCTGAATACCTTCCATGCTATTTTCTCAGGCCCTACTAGCAGATCTTCGAACCGCTTGTCATTGATGACGTGTCTGACTTGTAGACCCACAAAAATACCTTCCTTAATCTTGGCATCAGTTATTCTTAGAAACATCTGTCTCATATATCGAAATCCATCACCTGCCTTGTTCATCACTTTCACAATGTTTTTCATCAGTCCAAGTTTTATTTGAAGGGGCGACAAAAATATGTATCTTGTGTCGACAAGTAGTTCATGTGCCAGATTTTTCTGTCTGGGAACCAAACGCTCATGGAGCGGCCAGTTCTTTTTAATGCAGTGAGACTTTCTAGTATGTGAAGTCCCATTCGCAAATGAAGCAGTACTTAGTAAACCCGAGCTGCATGCCTAGTAGCAGTGCCACTACTTTTACATCACTGCAGATGATCCAGTTGTAGTTGTTGTACTGTATGTGTTTCAACAACAGTTCCATGTTTTTGTAGGTTTCTTTCATGTGCGCTGCATAGGCAATAGGTATTGAAGAATGGGCATTGCCTTTGTTTAACAAGACAGCTTTCAGGCTTAACAGTGATGACAGGATGGCAAAAACAGGAGCGAAAGAAACGATAAGTAGAAAGGGAAAGCCAGGTGACAACTTTTTGCAGGTAGATCTGTGAAAGGAGGAATATCAGAAGGAGAAGAAATGAAAGAGAAAGCGTGGGTGTGTGGGGAGGGGGCAAGTGGGAAGGAGTGAGACGAGGAAAAGCAGACATGCTAAACATGTTTTTGTTTGATATTCACTGAAAAAAAGTGATTGGAGAGGGATCCATTAATAATTGGCAAGGGTACATTCTAGGAGTTAGGTAAATACCACACCATTTACAGAGGGGAGGGTGTGTTCAATTAGCAAACTGAGTTAACAAATGCATGGGGCTGGATAGCATCCTTCCAAGAGTGTTAGGGGAACTCTGTGATGTTCCATCATATATACTGAAGGGACTTGTTCAATAGATCTTTGGCGAAAGGTGGTGGTTGTACCTCCATATAAAATTCAAAGCGAGGAACTTGGAAATTATATGCCAATTAGTCTGTTGTCAGTAGTGGGAAAATTGATGCAGACCCTTTGAAGGAAAGGGTAGCGAAACATCTTGTGGTGTAGTATCAGAGGCAGTGCTATTTTACTCAAGGAGGATAGTATCAAGGAAATCTGATTTTTTTTTAAACTGGGAACTAGAAAATTGGATCAAGGACATGCATTGGATGTGGTTTATTAAGATTTCAGCAAAGTCTTTGCTAGCATTGCACATATGAGGCATATTCAGAGGCAGCACTCCTTGGACACTCACCTAGTGACTCCAAAGTGTTGGGGAAATACCTGGGATAGCCTTCCCTTGCTATACTGTCCCCTTCTCCCTCAGGCACACATAGACACTAGCAAGCATAGCGAACCAATTACTGCAATGCTTTAACAAGAAATCTTGATTATAGAAGTTTGAGTATATTATCTAATTATACCTAGCAAGCAGTTAGCATTAGCTTACCTAATAAGAAAGAGAGAGGTCGGTACAGCACACCTCCGTGTTCTGTTCTCACTAATTCCACTGTACATTTCTTTTTCTACTTACTTTATAGGCCTTCCAGTACATACCTGTGTGCGAACACACACATAGGGGGTATGTTTACTAAACCGTCTTAACGTTGCAGCTGTGGTATTATTGCGCGCTAAGTGACGTTATCGCATGATAATGCAGCGGCAGCGTTAAGGCACACTAACGCTGTGAAATCCGGGTCTGAAGGGTGGAGTAAGGCTTCCCAGAGGGTGGAGAGAAGGGGTCAATGGGCGGAGAGTGGGAGGGGAGAGGCTCCAGGCACACTAATGCTGTGAAATCCGGGTCTGAACACTAACACCAGTGAAACCCTCGCGTTAAGGCACATTTGCAGGAAAGAGAAACCATTTCAGTCAGCAATGTGCAACAAAGGCAGGGAAACTCAGAAAAGTGATAGTTGTGATTCATGTGCAGGGAACAAAGAGGCAAATAAACATAGAAAAGGACCACAACCACATTTAAAATCCCAATAACCAAGCTGTCCAATAGTGATATTAATGATAAACATAAAGCAACACTACTGACAAAGCGTATAAATTAATATCTCATGTTTGGAAGGGTCTGTGCTCTGTCCCCCTACAAAGTGAATGATCCCACACTGAAATAGCGCTGATCAGGGTTTCTGTCATTTAGATTGGGCAGGTTTGTTATGGCGGGCACATGTGCAGCAACAGCAGAGTGGGCACATAGGCAAGGGCAACTGTACTAATGCTGTAAATGGGATACAGGGGGCTGCAGGTGGCACATGCTGTGGTCCAGCTGGGGCACAGTGCGGGCTAGGCAGATGCCTAGGTGGCACATAGGAATGCCGAAACTGTAAAGCAGCAAGACAGCAACTGAGGAGGGTCCAACATGGGCACGTGTGTGTGTCCCACAGTGTCACAGGGGAGATTACCAAGCAGGTACCCCCAAGGGCACATAACATTGGCAGGCAGTGCGGGGGGGGGGGGGGAAGCACGCATGTCCATGTAGGCACCCCTACTCGAGAACCCACACCATAGGCAGCTGCCTACTGGCATACTGGATGGCCTGGGACTGCGTACCACCGGCATAATGGCATGGTGGCGGAAGGGTGCTGGTGGCGGAGGGGGCAGTGGCATCTGCCCACAGCAGACCATGGCCTATCCCTGTTTAGGTGGGTGCCGTGCAGTGCAACAGACAGTCTGTCTGACGAACAGTCATGGTATCCCCAGGGAATGAACTGTCCCTGTGGCAACAGTGTGGTGCTGTACACACAGCCAGTGTGTTCAGGAACAGAAGGTCACAAGTTCAAGTCCCAGCTGTGGCTCCTGCCAACCCTTTCCCCATATCGCAACATGAGAAATGAATTGGAGCTTTTTCTTGCTAGATTACCATTGCTTTTTAATCATGTGGGTACTACCTCCTTAATGGTCTCGAGTCCGTTTTAATTTATTTTTAAGGTGTCTTTTACTTTTTTTGTTACTGCACACTTTTATTGATAATACCGGTTTTAGTGAGGGTACCTTAATACAGTATATGTTTTCCCATATGTATTCTATTGGTGGCTTTCTTGGTGACATTCCTTTATTTAATTATTCGTGTTTTTTAGTTCTTGTCCTTAATACCTTTTTATGTTCCCAGTTTTTTAACTTTTAGTGCTAAATGTTCAGTTCCCTACAGATTATTCTTTTTAAACATGTGGGTATCACCTCACCAATGGGACTGAGTCTGTTTTAGTCATTTTTATTATTTTTATCTATTGCAACATGAGAAATGAATCAGAGCTTTTACTTTGTAGATTACCATTGCTTTTTAAACACACAACATTAGAGATTTATTAATTTTATCCTTTAATAACACACATTTTACTATTCTACTTTTTAAATAGCCCATGAGCATTGTTTTACATGCCATGTTGATATGTTTTTCATATTGCGCTTCTTTTCCGCTTCTGTCCCCGGTTAAATTTTGACTGACAACAGCTGGCACAAAACACTGCAGCTCGAATCATATCCGGAGCCGCAAGGCAGGAGCACATCACACCTACACTAAAGGACTTACACTGGCTCCCAATCATTGCTCGCAACAGATACAAGACTATCATAAACCTATTTAAGATAAAAGAACACACATCAGCCAACAGCCTCCACCTGCTCATACAACCGGAAACCAGCGCACGTCCCAGAAGAAGTCAAACACGCAACCGAGTCAGCACCCCAAATGAGTACAAGCACACACGCAAGGACACAACAGACAGAGCTCTCTCCATGGCTGCTCCAACAATATGGAACAATCTACCGGACGATCTAAGGGCAACTCCAGACCTCAAAGACTTCAGAAAACAACTGAAAACCATGCTGTTCATAGAGCACTATGGTCACATCACATAACCTAAGAGAATGGATAACAGCACTCCAATCCTCCCAAACAACTGAATATATATAAAATATGATTCTAGCACCACTGTAAATAGCCCACCCTGTATATAGCTCAAACAAATCAAGCACCCAACACATCCCTCACACAACTAAGTTTTATCCTCACTGCATGTACAACACACACACTTTACCTGATTGCTTGCTGTGATACCACCTTGATTATTAAGATAAGGCGGTTTAGAAATACTGTTAAATAAAATATGTATAATTCATCCTGAGAGTCTAAGTAGGGTCAACATTCCCGATCAGGATTTGGTTTCACTTTTACATATAATATAGATAGTGATGGACCATTCTCCAGGACCAAGCAGGAAGTCAGACCTCACATATGGGTGACGTCGGCACCGACGGAGCACTCGCAAAGCAATTTCCCCAGCTTTCAAAGAAAGCCTTTGGGAATTGCAGCGCGCATGCGCGGTCCCCTTTCCGCCCAAGGGTGCCATCTTGCTCAGTCTTCTTTTTTCCGCGGAGCCCTACAGACGCTGTTTGTGATCGCCGCAGGAAAAGTTGATTTTATTTCTTATTCTTTTCTCGGTTCGATGCCGGATCCTTTTCCCGCCTGGACCTGCTACGCCAGTATTGGGTCCGTTCTTTATTTTTCGTTTTTTTGTCCTTCGTGACAAGCGTTCGCGCCATTTTTTTATTTACTGGCAGCCCTGTCTTTTGACCTCGCAGGGGCCCTTTCTCCAGGACCAAGCAGGAAGTCAGTCCTCACTTATGGGTGACGTCGGCGCCGACGGAGCCCTCGCGGAGCAATTTTCCCCAGCTTTCAAAGAAAGCCTTTGGGAATTGCAGCGCGCATGCGCGGTCCCCTTCCCGCCCAAGGGTGCCATCTTAGCCAGTCTTCTTTTTTCCGCGGAGCCCTACAGACGTACCCGTCGTGTCCCCGCGAAAAAGTTGATTTTTCTTCATAATTTACTCTTTTTCCCTTCGGTTCGACGCCGGTCTTTTTCCCGCCCGGACTCGCGACGCCGGTCACGAGTCCTCTTCTTCTTTTTCGGTTTTTCTGACTTAGTCAGTTTTCGTTTTCGGTTTTTCCCTGGCAGCCCGGTACTTTGACCTCGCCGGGGCCCTTTTCCCCCCGATGGCTGCCAGTGGTTTCAAGCGGTGTGGTCAGTGTGACCGAAATATGTCACTGACTGACACACACGACCATTGCCTCCGCTGCCTGGGCCCGGATCATGAAGAAATGATCTGTGGGCCTTGTGGCAAACTGTCCTCCAAAGCGTTGAGAAGTCGGTGGCATCAGCGGGATAGAATCTTCGCTGACCCCAGCCGTACCCGGACCTCGTCGGAGGCCTCCGCGTCCAGGGGTTCCAGCTCGGACCGTCGCCGGAGTTCCTCCGACAGGGGTTCTCCCTCCGGGGACCATCGACGGAAGGTGAAACCCGCGAGGGCGGCGTCGGTGGACGCTCCTGGCTCCGCGAGGGCCAGGTCGCATAGCCCCGATAGCCGCCCCGGGTCCTTGGAGAAGGAGCACCTCACGAAGCGACCTCGCCTGGAGTCGGAGCTGCCTGCTCGGGTAAGTCCTGTGGTCCTTATGGACTCGCCTCTGCGACAGCCGACGTCGGGCCCGACGCCGTCGGGGCCCGAGTCGGGGGCTGCTGGGTCACCTGAGCTCGGACTCAGGTTGACGGCCTTGGAGAGCAGACTGTCTGCCTTCATGGACCAGCAGCGGGCACTGCTCGCTGGCTTCGCTGGCGCCGCTGCCCCGACCGCCGGGACGTCGACGTCTAAGTCGACCCCGGAGACCGAGCCGATCCTCGAGTCGATGCGAACTCGAGTCGATCCTCGGTCGAGGTCACCCTCGGCCTCCCGTTCGGGACCGAGGTCGCCGACGCCGACTCCCTCGGCGTCGGGGCGGCAGGCGCCGCGCCCTGCCCGGGCCGACCCCACCGAGTCCTCGTCGGAGTCGGTCTGGGAGTCTTACTCGGTGTGTCCCCTCGGACTCACCTGAGTCCGAACCTCGGAAGCAGTCCCCCCCGGAGGATGCCCGGTTCTCGGACTTCGTCAGGGATATGGCCAAGGCTTTGGCCTTCCCTGCGGACCCCGAGGAGGAGCCTCGAGCCGAAGAGCTCGACGCCCTCCAGTATGACTCTCCCGCCAGGGAACACTTTACTGTACCGGTTCCTCCCATGCTGGAACGACTACTCTTCCGCATGTGGGAGAGTCCGGCCACCTCGCCAGTCCTGAGCAAGCGGGTCGATTCTATCTATCGAGTCCGCAAGAGCCCTGGCTTCCAAAAAGCACAGCTACCACACCATTCCATGGTAGTGGAATCGGCCATGCATCGTCTTAAGAGCCAGAAGATGCACTCCTCGGTGCCTCCTGGCAGGGAGGCCCGTAACCTGGATGGCCTTGGTAAGAAGTGTTTCCAGGGCTCTATGCTTGCGTGTCGTGTCCAGACCTACCAGCTATACATGGGCATGTATCTCCGAGACCTGGCTAAAGAGCTAGCCGGATTCTCCGCTGGTTTGTCCGAGGAACCCTTGCGGAGGTTCCTGGCCTTGTCCACTGGCATTCGGGAATGCTCAAAATTCATGTCCCGAGCAGCCTATGATGGCTTTGAAGCATCGGCTCGAGTGGCCGCAGCCGGCATCGGTGCCCGCCGACAGGCTTGGCTTCAGTCGTCTGACCTTGAGCCCTGGGTGCAGGACAAGTTGGTCAATGTCCCCTGCCGAGGCGAAAACCTCTTTGGCAAGCCCATGGCTGAAAAGGCTGCACAAATTGAGACGGAGACTCTCACCAGGACTAGGCTTTCTAGGAAGACCTCCACCCCTTCCCAGAAAAAGAAGGGCTCAGGGAAGAAGTCCTTTTACCCGAGGAAGGCGGCTGCCTACAAACAATACCCCCAATATCAGGCCCCTGCAGCTCCCCAACAGAGCCAGCAGGCCAAGGGACGGGGTAACGGGTCCCGTAGGCAGCAAGCCCCCAAGCCTGCACCACCAGCCCCTGCTCCGCAGGGTGGGGGTTTTGACTCCTTAAGCATAGCCTCTCCCCCCCCGCTGGTTCCTCCCAGCACCGGAGGCCGGCTGGTTCACTTCGCCCACAGGTGGTCCAGCATCACCTCGGATGCCTGGGTGCTTCAAGTCGTGCGAGAAGGCTATCTTCTCCACTTCCACCAGGTCCCTCCCTCCTATTTTCCGGGAGAACCTCCACGACCCCCTCTGCACAGGGAATTACTCCTTCAGGAGTTAGCAGGTCTTCTACAGGAACAGGCGGTGGAACCGGTGCCCCACCACCTGAGAGGTCAAGGCTTTTATTCCAGGTATTTTCTGGTACCAAAAAGGACAGGAGGCCTCAGACCCATCCTGGACTTGCGCAACCTCAACAAATTCCTCGTGCGGGAAAAGTTCAAGATGCTTACCCTTGGAATCCTTCTGCCCTACCTCCAGCAGGGAGATTGGCTATGCTCCTTGGATCTAAAGGATGCCTACACGCACATCCTTATCCACCCAAACCACCGCCAGTACCTAAGGTTTGTGGTGGCCGGAAATCATTACCAGTACAGAGTACTGCCCTTTGGCCTGTCCTCCGCACCGCGAGTCTTCACAAAATGTCTCGCGGTGGTGGCGGCCCATCTCCGGCTTCACGGCCTCTATGTCTTTCCGTACCTCGACGACTGGCTCATCAGAGCAGCGTCCACTCCGGAGGTCACCAACGCCACATGCCGCACGGTGACTCTTCTGCAGTACTTGGGCTTTGTTATAAACTTCGCAAAGTCCACTTTGCTCCCCTCACAGGATCTCGAGTTCATCGGCGCAAGGCTGCACACGCCTCAGGCACGAGCGTTCCTACCGCTCGACAGAGCTCAACGGCTCATGGACCTAGCCGACCGTTTTCGCAGCCAGCCCCTGGTCTCCGCCAGGCGCTTCCTGAGACTACTCGGCCATATGGCTTCCACCGTCCATGTGACCCCCAATGCCCGCCTGAATATGCGGCCTGCTCAATGGTGTCTCCGCCAGCAGTGGCAACAAGCCACAGGCGGCCTAGCAGACCTAGTGCGCGTCTCCGAGCCGCTGATCTCGTCTCTCCGGTGGTGGCTTCATCGGCCGAACCTGATACTCGGCATGCCTTTCCAGTCACCTCAGCCGGCCCGGGTGCTGACAACAGATGCATCCCTCCTGGGCTGGGGAGCACATTGCCAAGGGGCACGTACTCAGGGCCTCTGGACCACGTGGGAGTCTGCTCAGCAGATCAACTTCCTGGAGCTCAGAGCGATCCGCCTGGCTCTCAAGGCCTTCTCCCACCTGACCTCTCACCAGTCCGTCCTTGTCCAGACGGACAATCAAGTTGCCATGTTCTACGTGAACAAGCAGGGGGGCACGGGCTCCTTCCTTCTCTGCCGGGAAACACAGAAGCTCTGCTCTTGGGCCATCAGTCACGGCGTTCTCCTCAAGGCAGTTTATCTCCCAGGCCAAGAGAATTGCCTGGCGGACAAACTCAGCAGGATCCTCCAGCCGCACGAGTGGCGCCTGGATCCCTTGGTAGCTCAGAAGCTCTTTCTACAGTGGGGCCTCCCCACGGTGGATCTCTTTGCCAGTCCTCACAACCGGCTACTTCCTCGCTTCTGCTCTCGTCAGCCTCACCCCCTTCGGGTTGCGGCGGACGCTTTTCTACTCTCATGGTCGGGGAGCCTTTTGTACGCTTTCCCTCCCATCCCGCTAGTCTCTCGGACTCTTTTCAAGGTTCTCCGAGACAAAGCCTTCATGATCCTGGTGGCCCCTCGCTGGCCCAGACAGCCGTGGTTTCCGCTCCTGCTGCAATTAGCGGTGGAGGATCCATTCCCTCTGGGGTTACAACCGGATCTCCTCACTCAGGATCAGGGGTCTCTGCTACACCCCAACCTCAGGTCTCTCAACCTAATGGCCTGGCTGCTGAGAGGGTAGTCCTTGCTCCCCTTCTCCTGCCGGCAGAGGTGGAGGAGGTCGTCTTAGCTTCGCGACGACCTTCTACCCGCAAATGCTACGCCCTTAAATGGCGTCGTTTTTCCGTTTGGTGTACCCAACATGTCTCAGGATCTTTTCTCCTGCCCGGTGTCGGTGATCTTGCAGTACTTGCTATACCTCTCTAATCTGGGACTTAAGTCCAACTCCGTCAAAGTTCACCTCAGTGCTCTTTCAGCACATCATGTGCCGGTGGACGGCAGACCTCTCTCCAACGACCCTCTCGTAGCGAGATTTCTCCGAGGTCTCCTTCTACTTAAACCACCTCTGCGCCCGCCAGCGCCTGACTGGGACCTGAATGTGGTTTTACAGCGGATCACCTGTCCGCCTTTTGAACCTATGGCTACCTGTTCTCTCCGTTTTCTTTCTTGGAAAACTCTGTTCTTGATAGCCCTCACTTCCGCTAGACGCGTAAGTGAATTGCAGGCCCTCGTGTCTGATCCCCCTTACACTCGGTTCTACAAAAATAGGGTAGTCCTACGGACTCACCCAAAATTTCTTCCAAAAGTGGTCTCCCCTTTTCACATCAATCAGGAGGTGGTACTTCCAACCTTCTTTCCCAGACCACACTCCAGCCGAGCTGAAACGGTCCTCCATACCCTGGACTGTAGAAGGGCATTGAACTTCTACCTTGACCGTACGCGGGAGCACTGTAAAGCTGCTCAGCTTTTTGTGTCCTTTGACCCCAATAAATTGGGGCTCCCGGTCTCCAAGCGTACTCTGTCCATCTGGGTTGCGGACTGTATCTCTTGGGCTTATGGGGCAGCCGGACTCTCCTTGGAAGATCGAGTCACGGCTCATTGCGTTCGGGCAAAGGCTACGTCAGTGGCTTACCTCCGCTCTGTTCCGCTGGCAGACATCTGCCGGGCCGCTACTTGGTCTTCGAGCCAGACGTTTGCGGTCCATTACTGTCTCGAGAGGGAGTCCCGCAGGGACAGTGCTTTCGGACAGGCAGTCCTCCGTAATCTCTTTGAGGTCTGAGCAACTCCTACCCTCCATCCCGGATGTGGGCTACCGGTGGGTAATAATTCAGCGAAGATTCTTTCCTGCTGTGCTGCTGAGCTAGAGGGAGCTCATTTTTGTGCTTAGGGTCTCCGGTAGCCTTGAGCTTGGGAGTCCCATAAGTGAGGACTGACTTCCTGCTTGGTCCTGGAGAAAGCGTAGTTACTCACCTGTAACAGGTGTTCTCCAGGAGCAGCAGGAATCAGTCCTCACAACCCTCCCTCCTCCCCGTGGAGTTGCAATCACCTGCTTTAGTTCTTTTGCAAATTTTTATGCTGTCTTTTTTAGCTATGTCATCTGACTGGCTAAGATGGCACCCTTGGGCGGGAAGGGGACCGCGCATGCGCGCTGCAATTCCCAAAGGCTTTCTTTGAAAGCTGGGGAAAATTGCTCCGCGAGGGCTCCGTCGGCGCCGACGTCACCCATAAGTGAGGACTGATTCCTGCTGCTCCTGGAGAACACCTGTTACAGGTGAGTAACTACCCTTTTTCCCCCGATGGCTGCCAGCGGGTTTAAAAAGTGTGATCGGTGTAAGAAACACGACTGCTGCCTCCGCTGCCTCGGACCCGATCATGACCTGATGATCTGCGGTCCGTGTAGCAAGATGTCTTCAAAAGCGTTGAGGAGTCGGCAGCATCAAAGAGAACGAATCTTCTCGGACTCCGCGTCCGGCCGGGCCCGGACCTTGTCAGAGGTTTCGACGTCCCGGGACTCCGGTCCTGAGCATTGTCTGAGTTCCTCTGAGCGGGGGTCTCCTGCCCGGGAACATCATAGGAAGAAAAAACCCGCGAGGGCGGCGTCGGTGGACGCTCCTGGTTCCTCGAGGGCTAGGTAGCATAGCCCCGATAGCCGTCCCGGGTCCTCGGAGTTGGAGAGGCCTTCGAAACATCCTTGTCTCGAGATGGAGTCGCCTGGACACGTGAGTACTGTAGTCCTCGTGGACTCGCCTCTGAAGGAGCCGACGTCGGGCCCTGCTGGGTCTCCTGAGCTTGGACTCAGGTTGACGGCCTTGGAGAGCAGTTTGGCTGCCTACATGGACCAGCAGCGGGCATTGATCGCTGGCCTCACCAGTGCATCTGCCCCAGCCACCGGGACGTCGACGTCCAAGTCGACCCCGGAGACCGAGCGGATCCTCGAGTCCATGCGAGCTCGAGTCAATCCTCGGTCGCGGTCTCCCTCGGCCTCCTGTTCGGGACCGAGATCGTCGACGCCGACACCCTCGGCGTCGGGGCGGAGGGCATCGGTGCCCGCCAGACCGGAGCCACTCGATTCCTCCTCCGAGGAGTCAGCCTGGGAAACAGAGGATGAAAAGTCCCCTGGTACTTTTCGGACTTGGTGTGTCCCATCGGACTCACCCGAGTCCGAACCTCGGAGACTGTCCCCCCCCGGAGGACACCCGGTTCTCAGACTTCGTGCGGGATATGGCCAAAGCCTTGGCATTCCCCGCTGATCCCGAGGAGGAGCCTCGAGCCGAAGAGCTCGATGCCCTCCAGTATGACTCTCCCCCGAAGGAGGCCTTTACTGTACCGGTTCCTCCGATGCTGGAACGACTTCTCTTCCGCATGTGGGAGAGCCTGGCGCCGGTGTTATGCAAGCGGGTCGATTCCATTTATCGAGTCCGCAAGAGCCCCGGGTTCCAAAAGGCACAACTGCCGCACCATTCCATGGTGGTGGAATCGGCCATGCATCGACTCAAGAGTCAGAAGACGCACTCCTCGGTGCCTCCCGGCCGGGAGGCCCAAAACCTGGATGCCCTCGGTAGGAAGTGCTTCCAGGACTTTATGCTTGCTTGTCGAGTCCAGACCTACCAGCTCTATATGGGCATGTATCACCGAGATCTGGCAAAAGAAATTGCCGGGTTCTCTGCTGGTCTCTCCGAGGAACCTTTGCAGAGGTTCCAAGCCTTGTCCACTGGTATTCGAGAGTGCTCGAAGTTTATCTCTCGAGCAGCCTACGATGGCTTCGAAGCATCGGCTCGAGTGGCCGGAACCGGCATCGGTGCACGCCGACAGGCTTGGCTTCAGTAATCTGACCTCGAGCCATGGGTACAGGACAAGTTGGTCGATGTCCCCTGCAGAGGTGAAAACCTCTTTGGCAAACCCATGGCTGAAAAGGCTGCACAGATCGAGTCCGAGACTCTGACCAGAACTAGGCTGTCCAGAAAAACCTCTGCCCCTTCTCAGAAGAAGAAGGGCTTGGGGATAAAGCCCTTTTACCCGAGGAAGGCGGCTGCCTATAAACACTACCCTCAGTATCAGGCCTCAGCAGCTCCCCAAAAGGATCAGCAGGCCAAGGGACGGGGTAATGGGTCCCGTAGGCAGCAGGCCCCCAAGCCCACAACACCGGCCCCTGCTCAGGGTGGGGGTTTTTGACTCCATCAGCATAGCCTCTTCCCCTCCGCTGGTTTCTCTCAGCACAGGAGGCCGGCTGATCCACTTTGCCCACAGGTGGTCAGCCATCACCTCAGATACCTGGGTGCTTCGTATAGTTCAGAAAGGCTATCTTCTACACTTTCATCAGGTACCTCCCTTTTACTTTCCAGGGGAGCTTCCAAGACTCCCTATGCACAGGGACTTACTCCTTCAGGAGTTAGCAAGTCTTCTTCAGGAACAGGCTGTGGAACCGGTGCCCCACCACCTGCGAGGTCACGGCTTTTATTCCAGGTACTTTCTGATACCAAAAAGAACAGGAGGCCTCAGACCCATCCTGGACTTGCGAAACCTCAACAGGTTCCTGGCAAGGGAAAAGTTCAAGATGCTTACCCTTGGAATCCTGCTGCCCTACCTCCAGCAGGGAGACTGGCTATGCTCCTTAGATCTGAAGGATGCCTATACTCACATCCTTATTCATCCAGACCACAGACAATATCTCAGGTTTGTTGTGGGAGGAAATCATTACCAGTACAGAGTGCTGCCCTTTGGCCTATCCTCCGCCCCCAGGGTGTTCACCAAATGCCTAGCAGTGGTGGCGGCCTATCTACGGCTTCAAGGCCTCTTTGTGTTTCCATACCTGGACGACTGGCTCATCAGGGCCCAGTCTTCCCAAGAGGCCACTCAGGCCACTCATCGCACTGTGTCTCTGCTCCAGCACTTGGGCTTTGTCATAAACTTCGCATAGTCCACTTTGCTCCCCTCTCAAGATCTCGAATTCATCGGCGCAAGGTTGAGCACACTTCAGGCGCGGGCCTTCCTGCCTCTAGACAGAGCACACAGGCTCATGGATCTCGCCAGCCACTTTCACAGCAATTCCCTGGTCTCTGCCAGGCAATTTCTGAGACTGCTCGGCCATATGGCTTCCACGGTCCATGTGACCCCCAATGCCTGCCTGAACATGCGACCGGCTCAGTGGTGCCTTCGCACTCAATGGCATCAGGCCACGGGGAGCCTGGCGGACTCAGTACAGGTATCCGACCTGCTGGTCTCTTCTCTGCGGTGGAGGCTTCATCTGCCAAACCTGCTGCTGGGAGTGGATTTTCAATCTCCTCCGCCTTCTCAGGTGCTAACAACCGATGCTTCTCTCCTGGGTTGGGGAGCACATTGCCAAGGGACATGTACTCAAGGCCTCTGGACTCCTTGGGAGTCTGCTCAGCAGATAAACTTCCTGGAGCTCAGAGCCATCCGCCTAGCTCTGAGAGCCTTCTCCCACCTCACTTCTCACCAGTCTGTGCTGGTCCAGACGGACAGTCAAGTTGCAATATTCTACGTGAACAAACAAGGAGGAACAGGCTCCTTCCTTCTCTGTCAGGAGGCACGAAAACTGTGCTCTTGGGCCGTCCACCACGGCATCCTCCTCAAAGCGGTCTATCTCCCAGGTCAGGAAAATTACCTGGCAGACAAGCTAAGCAGGATCCTCCAACCACACGAGTGGAGGTTGGATCCATTGGTGGTTCAGCGGATCTTTCTCAAGTGGGACCTCCCCACCATGGATCTGTTTGCCAGTCCTCTGAACCGGCAACTTCCCAGATTCTGCTCTCGACAACCGCAACCTCTCAAAGTAGCGGCGGATGCTTTTCTGATTCCATGGTCCACAGGCCTCTTGTATGCCTTTCCTCCCATGCCGCTAGTGTCTCGAACGCTCTTAAAAGTTCTCAGAGACGGAGCCTCGATGATCCTAGTGGCTCCCCGGTGGCCGAGACAATCTTGGTTCCCGCTTCTAATGTGGCTGGCGGTGGACACTCCTCTTCCTCTGGGGTGTCAGCCCGATCTCCTGACACAGGATCAGGGGTCTCTCCTACACCCCAACCTCCGGTCCCTTCATCTGATGGCCTGGCTGCTGAAAGGGTAGTCCTTGCTCTCCTCCAGCTGCCTCGGGAGGTGGAAGAGGTTGTCTTGGCCTTGAGGAGGCCTTCCACCCGGAAGTCCTATGCTCTTAAGTGGCGTCGGTTCTCTATTTGGTGTGCTCAGCAGTCTGAGAATCCCTTCTCCTGCTTGATTGCAGTGGTCTTGCGATATTTGCTTTACTTCTCCAATCTGGGCCTTAAGTCCAACTCTGTCAAGGTCCACCTCAGTGCTCTCTCTGCGCATCACGCACCGGTGGATGGCAGGCCTCTTTCCCACCACCCTTTGGTGGCTTGTTTTCTCCGAGGCCTCCTTCTCCTTAAGTCTCCTTTACGCCCACCAGCCCCTGAATGGTATCTGAATGTGATCTTGCAGCGGATTACCTGTCCGCCATTTGAACCTATGGCTACCTGCCCTCTTCGTTTTCTTTCCTGGAAAACCTTGTTCTTGGTAGCCCTTACCTCTGCTAGGCGTGTTAGTGAACTGCAAGCTCTAGTATCTGATACTCTTTACACTAGGTTCTACAGGAATAGGGTCGTCTTACGGACTCACCCTAAGTTTCTTCCAAAAGTGGTTTCTACTTTTCATCTCAACCAGGAGGTGGTTCTTCCAACCTTTTTTCCCAGGCTGCACTCCTGCCGGGCTGAAATGGTCCTGCATACCCTGGACGGTAGGAGGGCTTTATCCTTCTACCTTGACCGTACGCGGGAGCATAAAAGGGCTGTTCAGCTCATCGTTTCTTTTGACCCCAATAAGTTGGGGCTACCTGTCTCCAAGCGTACTTTGTCCATATGGGTTGCTGACTGTATCGCTTGGGCTTATGGGGCGGCCGGCCTCTCGTTGGAGGGTCGAGTCACGGCTCATCGTGTTAGGGCGAAGGCTGCGTCAGTGGCTCATCTCCGCTCTGTTCCGTTGGCAGCCATCTGCCGGGCCGCTACTTGGTCTTCAAGCCAGACTTTTGCGGCCCATTAATGCCTGGAGAGGGAGTCCTGCAGGGACAGTGCTTTCGGTCAGTCAGTCCTCCATAATCTCTTTGAGATTTAGGCAACTCCTACCCTCCGGCCCTGGTGTTGGGCTACCGGTCGGGGGCTTTTTCAGAGAAGATTCCTTCTTTCTGTGCTACTGAGCTAAAGGGAGCTCATTTTTCTGCTTGAGGTCTCCGGTAGCCTTAAGCTAGGGAGTCCCATATGTGAGGACTGACTTCCTGCTTGGTCCTGGAGAAAGAGTAGATACCTGTAACAGGTGTTCTCCAGGAGCAGCAGGAATCAGTCCTCACAACCCTCCCTCCTCCCCTTGGAGTTGCAGTCATATCTTTCGTTTTTGCTAATTTTTTGCTGTCTTTTAGCTATGTCATCAGACTGAGCAAGACGGCACCCTTGGGCGTGAAGGGGACCGCGCATGCGCGCTGCAATTCCCAAAAGCTTTCTTTGAAAGCTGGGGAAATTGCTCCGCGAGGGCTCCGTCGGCGCCGACGTCACCCATATGTGAGGACTGATTCCTGCTGCTCCTGGAGAACACCTGTTACAGGTGAGTAGCTACTCTTTATTGAAATTCTTTGACTGATTACTACAGTTGGATCAGATTTATGAAAATGTTTATCTCCAGGAACAAGCAGGAATGAGTCTTCACATATGGGTATCGTCGGTACCGACGGAGCCTGCGCGGGAACGCTCCCCAGCGTCCAGTAAGAAAGTTTTTGGAAGCATCCCACAGCGCCTGTGCGCTGCCTTCCCACCTTTCCCAACCGCCTCTCTCCAGTTCTTCTTTTCCGCAGAGCCAGCAGGTCGTGTTCCTGTGACCGCAGAAGAATTCTTTCTTTTTTTCTTTATTTTTCTGTCTCGCGTCTGCCTTCTTCGACGTCAGACCGGTACCGCCGGTCTTTTCTTTCTTAAAAAAAACCCAAAAAACAACTTTTCTTTCTTCAACTGTGCATTTTCGGTTTGGGCCTTAGGCCTGAACATATTTTCTCCTCATGGAGAAGCCCGCTTCCGGGTTCAAAAAGTGCACGAAGTGTGGCGGTACTATTTCTTTCACCGACACCCATGACTGGTGTCTAAAATGTTTGGGTCCTGACCATTCCATCACGGATTGTGTGTCCTGTACCATGATGTCTAAAAGAGGTCGGCAGAACCGAGCAGCCAAGCTCAGTACCCTGTTTCCCTCTAATGCAGCCTCGGTGTCATCGACGTCTTCCAGGGCTGCTTCTTCCTCCCATGGATCTCAGGTAACCAAACATAAATCTAGCCGGTCCTCGAAGGGCAAATCTCCCTCTAAGCATCGAGATGCCTCCGGGCTTGTCCTCGGATTCCGCACCGGCAAAATTACCCCGGCGGGAAGTTCTGGCTTCCAAAGCATTGTCTATGGGGTCACAGGTTGACATCGATGGCTCGGCCTCGACCGATCACCTGTTGCCGTGTTCTGGGGTACCGGTGGCCTCCACTGTTACCGACATCCAGACTCTGGTGGCGTCGATGGATCAGAAGATTCTGTCCATGCAGCGCACCCTAACGGCGTTTATGCAGGCTTCGACGCCTCCGGTACCGCAACAGTCTCCGTTGCCGGTACCGACTCCGGCAGCAGCATCGTTCCCGGTGCCGGTAGCGATTGCATCGACATCGGCTTCGGTGTCGACTGCAACGGTACCCTGTCCTATGATGCCCATCGGTATCGAACCGGTACCGCTTACTCCCGATGTCGATCCCACTTGGTACGTGTATCGGGCTTTACAGGAGCATCCAGACAGGTGATACTTCGATTCCTCCGAAGACTCTGAGTCGGAGGTTTCTGTCGATGCACCGGTACTTCTTCCTCAGTAGTCTGATTCTCCAAAACAAAGAATGTCTCCTCCAGAAGACTTGTCTTTTCAGGACTTCATTAGGGAAGTGGCTAGGGGCCTCTCCATTACAGTGGCCCCTGAGTCAGAGCCTAGAGCCAAGCAACTAGATATTTTGCAATATCCTAAGGCTCCTAAAGAAGCAGCTAATTTACCTATTCATGAGATTCTCTATGATCTCATGTTGAGCATGTGGGAGACGCCTCTTATCACCTCTCCTCATTCTCGTAGATTAGACACCATGTACCGTGTCCCTCCTTGTCCTGGATTTCATAAGTCTCAGCTTCCTCACCACTCTATTGTGGTAGAGTCTGCCATGAGGAAAATAAAGAGTGCAAAGAGACACTCATCTAATCCTCCAGGACGTGAATGCAGGACTCTTGATGCTTTTGGCCGAAGGGTTTTCCAAGCTAATATGCTTGCTGCCAGAATCAACTCCTATAGTCTCTATATGGGGGTGTTTCTAAAAGAAGTCACAGATCATCTGCAGACTTTAGCCCCTTTTATTTCAGAAGATAAAAGGCAGGAATTTCTCACTTGGCTTAAACATGCCCAAGATGTTTCCAAATTTTCCAACCGTGCAGCCTTTGACTCTTTTGAGTGTGTAAGCAGAGCCTCGGCTATTGCCATAGGTGCACGCAGAATTGCTTGGTTACAAGCCTCTGATTTGGAACTTTGGGTCCAAGATGAACTGGGAAATCTTCCTTGTACAGGTGAAAACCTTTTTGGCAGGGATTGGAAAGCAAAGGCTACTCAGATGGATGCTGAGAAATCTGCTTTGGATCGACTTTCAAAGTCTACCTCTGCTCCTGCTAAGAAAAGGTTGTTCAAAAAGACATTTTTTTCTAAAAAGGGAAGATACTATCCTGCTTATGGTCAGCAGACATCTTCTGCAGGTCGTCTTGCTGCAAAGCGTCAGCAACCACCTAAACAGGCCAAGTCAAAGGCTGCCAGGCCTCCCACGACTCAGCAGCCTCAGCCTCCCCAGGGCCTTTGACTTGCAACTAGAGAACTTAGCCTTTCTGGCTCTGGAAGAACCAGAGCCCCTCACCATTCTAGGAAGGTTGGCTTACTTTGCTCCCAGAAGGGAGCAAATTACAGTAGAGCAATGGACCCTCTCCATTGTAAGGGAAGGGTACAAGCTTCATTTCTTAAACCTTCCTCCCCACACCATGGTGAGACAGTTCAATTCTCCAACATCTCTCCTCAACCTTCTGGGTCAGGAGATTGCTACCCTTCTTGCCCAAGGGGCAATAGAAGAAGTACCCCTTCTTCAACAGGGCTCAGGGTTCTACTCCCCTTATTTTCTTATTCCAAAGAAAACAGGGGGCTACAGACCCATATTAGATCTCAGAGAATTGAACAAGTTTCTATTCAAAGAGAAATTCAAGATTTCTCTCGGTACTCTGCTGCCATACCTTCAGAGTCAGGACTGGCTTTGTTCTCTAGATCTCAAGGATGCGTACACCCATGTCCTCATCCATCCAACACACAGAAGGTTCCTTCGGTTCCTATTTCAAGGAAAGCACTACCAATACAGGGTGCTTCCTTTCGGTCTGGCCTCTGCACCAAGGGTGTTCACAAAATGCATGGCAGTAGTAGCTGCATTTCTACGCACTCTAGGAATATTCGTTTTCCCATATCTGGACGACTGGCTCATTCGAGCTCCATCCCAGTCAGAGGCCCAGATTTCTCTAACCTGCACAATGCGTGTCCTTCAGTATTTGGGACTGGTAATAAACATCCCAAAATCCCATCTCACCCCTACTGAGTCTCTGGAGTTTATAGGGGCCTTGCTGGATGCCACAACTGCAAGGGCCTATCTTCCTCAGGCCCGTTGCCTACGCTTGGCGCAGTTAGCCTCCCAGATACAGTTAAAATCCCATTTAACTGTTCGAGAGATGTTACAACTATTAGGCCACATGGCATCCACCATGCATGTGGTTTCATATGCTTGCCTTCACATGAGGGCAGCTCAATGGACTTTGTCCACCCAATGGACTCGGGCATCAGGTTGCCTGTCAGACAAAATAGCATACTCTAGTCGCCTATTTTGGTCTCTCCAGTGGTGGAAGTCCCCTCCAAATCTGTTGCTGGGGTCCCCTTTTCAGCAGTCGCTACCCCAAGCAACTCTGACAACAGATGTTTCTCCAATGGGTTGGGGAGCTCATCTACAGGATCTCTCCACCCAGGGCATCTGGTCTCCACAGGAGACCTCTCTGCATATCAATCTCTTATCTCTGAGTGTTCCATTCCCTGCTCAGCTACAGGACAGTTCTCATCCATACGGACAACCAAGTAGCCATGTTCTATGTAAACAAGCAGGGCGGGACTGGCTCTCTGTCGCTTTGCAATGAAGCTTTGCGACTGTGGGCCTTCGCCAGAGAGCATCACACCCATCTTCTGGCAGTACATCTTCCAGGCATTCAAAACTCTTGGGCGGACAGACTCAGGTGAGTTCTGCTTCCACACAAGTGGTCCCTCCACATGGACCAGGTAGCCAGGATTTTTCGAATTTGGGGAGCCCCGGATATAGACCTCTTTGCAAGTCCGTGGAATGCCAAACTTCCCCAGTTCTGTTCCAGAATTCCGTGTCAGGGAGTTCAGGCCAAGGATGCCTTCCTCCTTCACTGGGGTCAAGACTTCCTTTATGCCTTTCCACTAATTCCCCTAATTCCCAAGTCACTATTCAAGCTTCAGAGAGATCAAGGGACCATGATCCTCATAGCACCACATTGGCCACACCAAGTGTGGTACCCTCTACTTCTGCATCTCTCTCAAGCTCCTTTCCTGGACTTGGGCTCTGCACCAGACCTTCTGTCCCAGGAAGAGGGAAGTTTGTGGCACCCAAATCCCCAGTCGCTCCATCTCAGGGCTTGGTTGCTGAGGGCCTAGACTTTCAAGATTTCCATCTCTCTCAGCAAGTCAGAGATGTTATTCCTGCCTCTAGAAAGCCTTCTACTAGACGTTCCTATGCTTTCAAATGGAAAAGATTTACCATTTGGTGTTCAGGTAAAGGTCTAAACCCGCTTGCAATACCTCTGAATTCTCTACTAGAGTATCTCCTGCATCTATCCCATGCAGGTCTGAAAACAAATTCAGTAAGAGTCCATTTGAGTGCTATTGCAGCGTCCCTCAAACCTCTCAATGGACAACCTATTTCCTCTCATCCTCTTATAGCAAGATTCATGAGAGGCCTTCTTTTAACTAAACCTCCTATTAGACCACCTCCAGTGGCATGGGACTTAAACCTGATTCTTGGCCAGCTTATGAAGCCACCCTTTGAACCTTTAGCCACCACCTCCTTGAAATTCCTTTCTTGGAAAGTTATTTTTCTCATTGCAGTCACCTCAGCACGCCGCATCAGTGAGTTGCAAGCTTTGGTGGCTAATCCTCCTTATACAAGGTTCCATCATGATAAGGTAGTCCTCAGGACCAATCCACACTTTATGCCTAAAGTGGTCTCACCTTTTCATCTGAACCAAGAGGTATATTTATCTGTCTTTTTTCCAGGACCTCATGCATCAAATGCAGAGAGGAATCTTCATACCTTGGATTGTAAGAGAACTCTCGCTTTTTACTTACAAAGAACACAGCAACATAGAAAGTCTTCTCAACTCTTTGTTGCTTTTGATCCTTCTCATTTAGGACTTCCAGTCTCTAAGAGAACACTGTCCAACTGGATTGCTCAGTGTATTTCTTTCGCCTACTAGAGTAGGAACATTTCTCTGGAGGGCCATGTCACAGCTCACAATGTGAGAGCCATGGCTCAATGGCTCATCTAAACTCTGTGTCCATCGACCAATCTGTCGAGTGGCCACCTGGGCCTCAGTTCATACCTTCACAGCCCATTACTGTTTGGGCAAGGACTCCCGCCGGGATGCCTCGTTTGGTCAGGCTGTTCTCAAACACCTGTTCCATTCCTAATCAACTCCTACCCACCTACCCTGGTCGGATGCCAGAGATCCATGGGGGGAGGTAGAGTCCTTTTCAAGGACACACAACCTGGGGTTTCTCCCTGGCATCTGCAGCTAGGGAGTCCCCATATGTGAAGACTCATTCCTGCTTGTTCCTGGAGATAGCACAGTTACTTACCTGTAACAGGTGATCTCTGGGAACAGCAGGAATAAGTCTTCACAACCCACCCACCTCCCCTAGGAGTTGTATCTCTCTATCTATTTTTCCTTTCCTCTCTCTCTCTCTTTTTGTCTCAGCTTTAAAACTCGAACTGGAGAGAGGCGGTTGGGAAAGGCGGGAAGGCAGCGCACAGGCGCTGTTGGATGCTCCCAAAAGCTTTCTTACTGGACGCTGGGGAGCATTCCCACGCAGGCTCCGTCGGTACCGACGATACCCATATGTGAAGACTTATTCCTGCTGTTCCCAGAGATCACCTGTTACAAGTATGTAACTGTGCTTTACTGGAAACAGAGAAACATGATTATGGCAGAAAAACATTACATGGCCTATCTAGTCTGCCTTTCCATATCAACCACTACATCAGTCCCTTTTTTTCCTTTAGAGATACTCTGTGTTTGTCCCATGCTTTTTTTGATTTCAGATACTGTCCATGCCACACACCTACCACTCTTACGATAAAAAAATATTTCCGCATATTGCCCTTGAGTCTGTCCCCTTTCACCCTCATCCTCTGTACCCTCATAGCAGAGCTTGCTTTCAATTGAAAGAGGCTCTCCTCCTGTGCATTTATGCCATGAAGGTATTTAAACATTTCAATCATATCACCTCTATCCCGCCTTTCCTCTAATGTATATCTATTAAGCTCCTTAAGTTGGTCCTCATCTGCTTTATAGCATAGACCACTAACCATTTTAGTAGCCACCATGTGCACCAACTCCAACCTGTTTATATCCTTTTGAAGGTTCGCTCTCCAGAATTGCACACAATACTCCAAGTGAGATCGCACCAAAGACTTATACAGAGCCACTATTACCTTCTTTCTTCTGCTGGCCAGTCCTCTCCCTATGCACCAAAGCATCCTCCTAGCTTTCACCTTCGACTTTTCTGCTTGTTTAGCTACTTTAAGATAATCAGACACAATCAGACCTAGGTCCCGCTCTTCTTTTGTGGACAGAAGTACTTCACACCCTATACCATATCGCTCCCTTGGATTGCTGCAGCCCAAATGCATGACCTTGCATTTTTTAACATTAAATCTCAGCTGCCAAATTCTAGACCATTCTTCAAGCTTAGCTAGATCCCTCCTTATGTTATCTACAACTTCCTGAGTATCTTCTGTATTGCAGATTTTGGAATCATCTGACAGCCCTTCTGCAATATCACTAACAAAGATATTAAAAAGAATCGAACCAAGGACAGATCCCTGAGGGCACACCACTGGTAACCACCATTTCCTCCTCAGAGTGAGCTCCATTTATCTGTACTCTTTGCCACCTCCCACTCAACCAATTTCTAACCCAAGCAGTAACTTTAGGGTCCATCCCTAAAGTGCTCAGTTTGTTTATAAGTCGCCTGTTTGGAACGGTGTCAAAAGCTTTACTGGAATTTAAATACACCACATCTAGGGCTCTCCCTTGGGCCAACTCCTTGGTCACCCAGTCAAAGAAATCAATCAGTATTGTCTGACAAGACCTGCCTCTGCTGAATCCACGCTATCTCGGATCCAGTAATCCTTTGGACTCCAGAAAAACCTCACTATTTTCTCTTTCAGTAAGAGGTTAGACTAACCGGCCTGTAATTTTCTACCACATCCTTACTTCTTCTTTTGTGTAAAGGGACCACATCTGCCTCTCTCCAATCCTCTGGCACCACTCCTGAAGAGGCATTGAAAAGGCTGGTCAGTGGAGCTGCTAAAATGTCCCCAAGTTCCTTCAGTATTCTCAGAGAAATCCCATCTGGTCCCATCCCTTTGTCTACCTTTAATTTAGCTAGTTCCTCCCGAACAGTCTTCCGAAAATTATTCGATGCCTCTCACTTCTGTTCCTATTTGTGGGTGTTTTCTGAGGTCCTGCTCCTGGTTCTTCATCTGTGAACACAGAACAGAAATATTAGTTAAGCAATTCCGCTTTATCCTCAAAAGCTACCTAGATATCCCCTCTGAAGAAACGACCCACTCTAGAAAGACCCTTACATTTGTTATGTGATTCTTACCTAACCTTGTTCCGTGTAAATATCTCATGTATATAGTTAACCCCTGTTATCCAAGTTTGCACTCCTGTTCGATGTAAAAGCAGACAGCTTGTTGTTATGGTTGTTGTGTTATGATGTAAACCACGCTGATGCCGAATATCGCGGTATATAAGAAATTGTAATAAATAAATAAATAAATATTTCTCCCCTTCACTTTTGAGTCTGACAATACCACTTTTGCCTTTCCTCTTCTCACTAACATACCTGAAAAATGTCTTATCCCCCAATTTATTGCATTAGCTATTTCCTCCTCTTTTTGAGTCTTTGCTTTCCTGACTACTTTGTGAGCTTCTCTAAGGGGCTTATTTACAATGGGGCCGTGGCTCCGATAACGATCGGAAACCGCTACCGCGGCTTTGTAAACAAGCCCCTAAGTTTTTCCAAATATAGATTTATTTATTTATTTATTTAACATTTTTATATACCGCACTATTTATTATCAGCGCGGTTTACATAGAACTACAAAACATCAGATAAGATAAGATACATATATCTGTTTTTACATGGAACAGGAAGAAAAACTTGGAAAACAGGGGTAATTGTAACAAAGGATAATAGAACTTGAACTATATACATATGATAGTAATATTACTTGAAAAAGTATCATGTTAGATAGGGATGGGATTGGAGCTGTTTAGATGAACTTGTGTTATTGTGTTCTCTGGAAAGTATATGATGAAAAGGTGATGCTTCAAGGCCTTTTTGAACTGGGGGATATCAGAGATGGCCCTAATGTGTGGTGGGAGGGTATTCCACAGTTTTGGAGCACATAAGCTGAATGATCGGTTCACAGTTGCAGAGATGTATTTTAAGGATTCTTTTGGAACTTTAAGCATGTTTAGTTCCGAGATTCTTCTAAGCCTGTTGGAGGGGATAGGTTGGATCAACTCTGATAGAGAGGAGGGAGCAGGTCCTTTGTGAGCTTTGAAGACTAGTAGCAGGGTCTTGAAGGTGATTCTCGCTTGGATAGGGAGCCAGTGTAATTGTTTCAGGAGAGGTGTTACATGTTCTCTTTTTGGTGCCCCGAAGAGCACTCTTGCAGCACTGTTTAATGCGAGTTGAAGCGGGTTGAGGGTTGATTGGGGGAGCCCCTGTAGTATACAATTTGCGAAGTCAAAATGTGGGATAATTAAAGCCTGGTAGACAGTACGGAAATCATCTGGATCAATTAGTTGGCGAAGGTTTCTAAGGGAGCGAATCTTGAAATAAATTGCCTTTACAGTGTTGGCTATGTGGGTCTTCATGTCTAGATTCTGATCCAGGGTAACACCAAGATAACGGATGTGGGGTTTTACTTGCAACTTAGCATCTCGGACTTCAAGGAATGAAGGTGGTGTGAACTTGGGGTTTCTTGAAATGAAAAGTACCTCTGTTTTCTTGTTCTGGATTCTGAGATTTTGAGTCAGTAGCCAGTCTGAGATGGCGTTAAAACAGTTGGTTATGTTGGTGAGATTCATCTTATCAATGCAAAACGGCATATATAATAGGACATCATCAGCATAGATCATATAATTGACTTTGAAGGACCTGATAATGTTGCATAGGGGTTGCATGTAGATGTTGAATAATAATGATGACAAAGAGGAACCTTGTGGGACTCCTTGACCTTGGTGAAATGGCTCTGATGTTTCACCATTTGAGCGAACTTGCTGCCATCTTTCTGAGAGGTAAGAGTTGCACCATTCAATAGCATTTCCACAGAGGCCCTTCTCTCTTAGGCGGACAAGAATGTCGTGACAGACCGAGTCAAAAGCAGCCGCAATATCTAAGAAGATGAGAACAAAGCCTTGTTTGATGTTGTCGATGCCAGAGTTTAAGCTGTTGAGAAGTGAGGTGAGGAGCGTTTCGACCCCGTAAGATTCCCGGAATCCATGTTGACAGGTATCAAGAGGCGCTTCAGTGTCGATATGGTCTTGCAATTGTCTGTAGACTATCTTTTCGATTATTTTCGCAAGGGTGGGTATGCTGGAGATGGGTCGGTAAGAGTCTGTTTTTTGCGGATCTAATTTGAGGTTTTTTAGTAGAGGTCGGATGGAAGTCTGTTTGAGGGCAGAAGGGAATGAGCCAGTGTCAAATGATAGGCTTATGATTTTGGATATTGTTGGAGCAAGTTCTTTGCGGAGGTCCTTTATCCAAAAAGCTGGACACGGATCGGTGTGTGCTGTGGATAAGTTGAGAGATGAGATAATATCTTCAATTAGCTTCAAAGAGGGGGTGGAGAAAGAAGCTAAAGGGGCTGGGAGTGCATGATCATTCGGGATAGTGGGTATTGTAATTTTATTTGTGCAGCATAACTTAGATTGTATGTAAAGGGCATAAGCTTGTGGGTTGATTTCACACTGGTGCTCCTGTGAGGGTTCTTTGGATAATTTCTTGACAAGGGTAAATAGGTCGTGAGGTTTGTTTATAGCACGTTTAAGGATGTCTGTATGATATAGTCTCATTTTTTCAGAAATAGCTTTGCGGTGGGTTTCAAGATGTTGCATGTATGCAGACTGATTAGTATCGTTGCGTGATCTCCTCCATTTCTTCTCAAGTTTTCGCAAATGTTTTAGGGATTCTTTCAGATCAGATGTAACCAAGGTGCTGTAGCTTTTCTTCTTAATGACTTATTTCTGGTGGGACGAGATGAGATGCGGTTAAGTCTGTTGTTCCAAGAAGTGATGATCTCTTCCAGGTTTAGGGTAGAATCATTAAAGAGAGCATCGGTTTCCTCAAGGATTTGTTCCCTGTTAAAAGGTTGGAAGCTTCTGGATGTGGTATTTGCATATTTGTTTATGTTCTTGTCATCGGAATATTGCTTCTTTTGAATGGGAATCTGGAACATAATGAGGTTATGATCTGACCATGGAACCTCTGTAATTGCTAGAATAATATTCTGAAGTTGGTTGAGAGCGGATAGAGGGGCAAATATGAGATCAAGGATGTTGCCTTTTATATGTGTGGATTGTTGTATGACTTGCTTGTAGCCTAGTGTTTCTAGGGCATCTATGAAGGCGTCAGATTGGTTGTCTTGTAGAGATGGTAGGTTAATGTCTCCTAAGATCCAATTGGGTCTGTTTGGATTCTGTGAATTGGAGGCAAGATTTATAATGGTTGAGAGATCATCTGGGGAAGGTGATGGCGCTCTGTAGACTAAGTTTATAGAGTAAAGGTTGTTAGAGATAGAGACTGTTTCTAGTTGATTGTTGCTAAAAGAGTCGACCATTTTAAGTTGGAGTCCGTTCTTAGCGATGATAAGAACTCCTCCACCTCTTCTGCCTTGTCTGCAGCTGGTGAAAACCTCATAGTTATTGGGTAGGAGCTGGTTGAGAATTATATTGTCTTCTGGAGAAAGCCATGTTTCGGTAACCATAAGTATGTCAAGGTTATTAGATGTTATTATATCTGTGACAGCTGGCCATTTCTTACGAAGGGAGCGAGCATTAATGAGGGCACATTTGAGGGGGCATGGTTGATTGTAGTTTTCTGAGTTTGACTTTGTAGTATGTTGAAGAGGTATGTATAATAAATAATGGTGATGAGAACGTTGGTCCCAGTTTACATTGTGGTAATTGGTGCGTGACCATTTTTGCCAGTTGTTATGTAAGATAGGTATGGAATTGCCTGAGGAAATTAGAGCCAGTATCTCTGGTATCAGACCTATGAGGAGGAGGTATAGGCCTAGAGTAATTTTGCAGTGGAGGGCCATTGTGAGGCTGAGCTGAATGTCGTTTAAGAGGAGGAAATAAAGGATAGGGTTTGTAATTTATGTGGTGAAGTGTTTAGTCTTTGACTAGGGGAAAAAAGTTCACTGGGAATTAGTTAGATGCAAGAAAATTGTTACAAAGCTTACCAAGAGATAGTTGCGATTTGATTAGGCAATGATCTTTACTGGAATTTAAAGAGGGAGAGAAAATTGCTTATCAGATGAGCAAGTACTGAGAAGAGTGTCTACAGGTTGATACAGTGTAACAATGTATGAAATGTACTGGTCATACTTGAGACAAACTGTTGCTTGAGAGGATGCTAGTAACAATAAGCGGTAAGGTATTAGCAGACACAGTGGTGAGATAGCAACATTGTAATATTGGAAACATTGTGCACAAAGATGTGAAACATAGGTATGTCCTTAGCCGTAAGAAACAGCAAAACCTCCAGGTAAATTTACTATGTAGAGGATATGATGGTTTAAATATTAAAACATTTCATGACTTACATTTCAAGTTTCTTAACAGTTGATAGTATACATTACAGGTTATTTAGTAGAGAGCAGTTCATGGAAGTGGCGGTTACTTTTCATTAGGTCTCATTTTTCATCGCGGATTGTGCTCAGCTCCAACTGGGGGGATTGTAATGAAGGTTGTAATCAAGGAGAAGGGCTGTCTCGGTTAGCGGCAGTTCTTTATGGGAGTCTTTGTGTCTTCCCGCGAAGTTGCTTCAAGCTCTGTGCTCAGGCCCAACCAGTGCCCCGCCTAAGGGCCACGCCAAAGGGCCCTCTGGCGAGGCCCTCAGGCGCGGGCCCGCCTGGCGGCGGCTCTATTTAAAGCCGGGCCTGCTGCTCCTCCCCTCCCACAGCCCCGAATGGGCCGGAGTTGCTGCTCGGGAGGGCAGACCGGCCGGTGGAGACTTTCAGCCCCGATCAGGGGAAGCTGCCGCAAATTTAAATTTCCCGCCGGCGGCGGCTCTATTTAAAGCCGGGCCTGCTGCTCCTCCCCTCCCACAGCCCCGAATGGGCCGGAGTTGCTGCTCGGGAGGGCAGACCGGCCGGTGGAGACTTTCAGCCCCGATCAGGGGAAGCTGCCGCAAATTTAAATTTCCCGCCGGCGGCGGCTCTATTTAAAGCCGGGCCTGCTGCTCCTCCCCTCCCACAGCCCCGAATGGGCCGGAGTTGCTGCTCGGGAGGGCAGACCGGCCGGTGGAGACTTTCAGCCCCGATCAGGGGAAGCTGCCGCAAATTTAAATTTCCCGCCGGCGGCGGCTCTATTTAAAGCCGGGCCTGCTGCTCCTCCCCTCCCACAGCCCCGAATGGGCCGGAGTTGCTGCTCGGGAGGGCAGACCGGCCGGTGGAGACTTTCAGCCCCGATCAGGGGAAGCTGCCGCAAATTTAAATTTCCCGCCGGCGGCGGCTCTATTTAAAGCCGGGCCTGCTGCTCCTCCCCTCCCACAGCCCCGAATGGGCCGGAGTTGCTGCTCGGGAGGGCAGACCGGCCGGTGGAGACTTTCAGCCCCGATCAGGGGAAGCTACCGCAAATTTAAATTTCCCGCCGGCGGCGTCTCTATTTAAAGCCGGGCCTGCTGCTCCTCCCCTCCCACAGCCCCGAATGGGCCGGAGTTGCTGCTCGGGAGGGCAGACCGGCCGGTGGAGACTTTCAGCCCCGATCAGGGGAAGCTGCCGCAAATTTAAATTTCCCGCCGGCGGCGGCTCTATTTAAAGCCGGGCCTGCTGCTCCTCCCCTCCCACAGCCCCGAATGGGCCGGAGTTGCTGCTCGGGAGGGCAGACCGGCCGGTGGAGACTTTCAGCCTGTCTTCCTTTTTTTGTTATCTCTTGTATTTCATTAAGGCCTTCCTCTTATTCTTCACCTTTTCAGCTACTTCTTTTGAAAAGCATAGCAGTCTCCTTTTCCTTTTACCTTTATTTACCTTTTTAACACAAAGGTTAGTTGCCCTTTCAGTTTTGCCCACTGTTTTTATAAATCCCCCAGCTGTTCCCATCCCATTAACGACTCCTTGAGGTACTGGCCCATCTTGACAAAGTTAGTTTTCCTAAAGTCCAAGACCTTCCCTTTTGAATGGATTTTATCAGCCCTATTCCTAATATTGAACGACACTATCTGGTGATCACTGGATACGAGATGATCTCCTACTATAACATCAGAATCACTTTCGCCATTGGTAAGCACCAAGTCCAGTATGGCCCCGTCACGTGTGGGCTCTGTATCCAGTTACCTGAATAGTTCTCCCTGTAGAAAATCCAAAATCTCCTTACTTCTAGAAGATACTGCAGCAGGGATATGCCAGTCAACATCAGGCATATTGAAATCCTCTTATCAGTAGCACTTCCCCTTTCCTGGAAATGTGAGTATGTCTGCTATTAAATCTCCACCCACCTCTTCTCCCTGTGAGGGAGGTCTGTATATCACGCCAATGCAAATAGATTTCTCTTTCTAATTTAGCCCACAGTGCCGCCTCTCTCCCTTTTAAGCTCTGTATTTCCATAGCTTTAATAATATTTTATACATATAGTGCCACTCCTCTTCCCCTTCTTCCTACCTTGTCCTTTCCGAATAAAGTATAGCCTGGTATAGTTACATCCTAGTCATGGTTGTCTGTGAACCATGTCTCTGTCACTGCAAATAAATTCAAGTCAGTCTTTTCCATTAAAGCCTCAACATCTGGGATCTTATTTCCCATGCTTCGGGCATTTATACACACTGCTTTCCTTATGTTGCCCCTTTTACCCATTTTCATATGAGATTGCAGACCTGCTATTTTAGTAACCTGTGAACTATCATAAAAATCATCTGTAATAGCTGAATATTTAAGCATCGCCAATTTTTCAAAAGGTTTTCAGGGGTGATCCGGGAAACTACAGACCGGTGAGCCTGACGTCGGTACTGGGAAAAATGTTAGAAACTATCATAAAGAACAAAATTACTCACTATGTAGATAATCATGACTTAATGGGAGACAGCCAACGTGGCTTTAGACAAGAAGGATCTTGTCTTACTAATCTGTTTTGTTTTTTGAAGGTGTGAATAAACAGGTAAACAAAGGTGAGTCTGTTGATATTGTGTATCGACTTTCAGAAAGCCTTTGACAAGGACCCTCATCAAAGACTTTTGGCTAAACTAAAAAGTCATGGGATAGGAGGCAGTGTACTATTGTTGATCAGGAACTGGTTAAAAGATAGAAAGCAAAGGGTAGGGCTAAATGGCCAATTTTCCCAATGGAAAAAGGTGAATAGTGGTGTACTCCTGGGATCTGTGCTGGGTCTGCTGCTTTTTGGCATATTCATAAATGACCTGGAAATGGGAATAACGAGTGAGGTTATCAAATTTGCAGATGAGACAAAACTATTTAAAGTTGTTAAAACACAAGAGGATTGTGGAAAATTGCAAGAGGATCTTGATAAATTGGAATGCTGGGCATCCAAATGGCAGATGAAATTTAATGTGGACACGTGCAAAGTTATGCACCTAGGAAAGAACAACCCAAACTATGGTTACACGATGCAAGGTTCCACATTGGGAAGCACCACCCAGGAAAAAGATTTAGGCATCATTGTGGATAACATGTTAAAACCCTCTGCCCAGTGTGCAGCGGCAGCCAAGAGAGCAAATAGAATGCTAGGTATCATAAGGAAAGGAATGGAAAATAAAACAAAGGATATTATAATGTGTCTGTATCGTTCCATGGTGCGACCGAACTTTGAATATTGTGTGCAATTCTGGTCACCGTATCTTAAAAAGGAAATAGCGTTATTAGAAAAGGTACAGAGAAGAGCCACCAAAATGGTAAAGGGGATGGAAGGATACTCCTATGAAGAGAGGCTAAAAAGGTTAGGGCTCTTCAACCTGGAAAAGAGACAGCTGAGAGGAGATATGATAGAGGTCTATAAATTAATGAATGGAGTGGAACGGGTTAATGTAGATAGATTGTTTACGTCATCAGAATATAAAAAGACTAGGGGACATGCAATGAAGCTATAGGGTAACCTATTTAAGACTAATAAGAGAAAATATTTTTTCCCTCAATGTGTAATCAAACTCTGGAATTTGTTACCGGAGGGTGTAGTAAAAGCTGTTAGGGTAGCTGGGTATAAAAAAGGTTTGGACAAGTTTCTGGAGGAAAGGTCCATAAACCATTATTAAAAAGGACACAGGATATCACTGCTTGACACAATACAAGCATTGAGGAACCCATGTCTTTTGGGGAAACTGCTATGTACTTATGACCTAGATTGGCCACTGTTGGAAAGAGGATTCTGGGCTTGATAGACCTTGGTCTGTTCCAGTATGGCATATCTTATGTTCTTAAGGTATTTAATGTTTCACTTATGTTGGGACTTTCATTTTCCTGGAGGCTTTATTTACCAATCACCAATGAATCTAGTTTAAAGCCCTCTTCAGTAGGTTAGCCAGTCTGCTACTGAGGACATGTCGACCCTCCTTGGACAGATGGACGCCATCTCTGCTGTGCAACCCTTGGAACAGCATCCCATGGTCCAGGAAACCAAAATACTCTCAATGACATCATCCATGCAGCCAGGATGCGAGCTTCTCTGCCTTGGCCTTTACGCTCAATAGGGAGTATTGAAGAGAACACGACCTGCACACCAATCTGCTTCACCCACTGTCCCAGAGCCATGAAGTTACTTTGATATGCTCCGAGGGATACCTGGCAATATCATTTGTTCCATCATGGATGAGCTACGTTGTTGGGTTTGATGAGTCTCGGCAAACACTCTGTAACATCTCGGATTTTGGCACCTGGCAGAGAGCAAACCTCTCTGGACATCAAGTCTGGTTGGCAGCTGGATGCCTCAGTACCCCTCAGAACAGAGTCACCAACCACCACTACTCTTTGCTTTCTTTTGGTCACTGATTCTGCAACTTTGGGGTACTCGAGCTCTGGTTCTTCCCTTTCCTGGGATATTTTCACCACCTCCATGTCCAGGGCTGCATAATGGTTCTTCAGTTCAAGGGCAGAAGGAGTTCGATTGGTGATACTGCAGGCCCTGGTGACTCGTGTCCAACCATCATTCTGTAGACTCCCATCTTCTCCTCTGCTGGAGAGCTTGGATGTTTCAAGGAGCATTTCATCAGTGTACTTTTCACTGTCTTTAATGCTCCTCCGCTTCGCCACCTCTTCTCTGAGCTCCTCCGCTTGTTTCCTGAGAGCTTCAGCATGCAGGCATCCTGCACATGGAACTGGTCCTTCAACGGGCATTGGAACCTCTGGACAGAGGCAGAAGCTGCAACGGGGGCAACAGCTTTGGCGATATGAGTTTTTCCAGTCATTGTTCAGTTGGTGCAGCTTAGGTACCTGTTAAAACAGAGCAAGAGAGAGATACCGAAGTACCGGCCTGTCTCCCAGATGTCCTTTCAGAGAAAAAGCAATTAACCTCTTTTAAGTGTGTTCTAAATGTGCTATTCCAAATCCCTGTGTGCAGCTAGTTGGGGAGATGCCCTATAAAGCAAGACTGCAAACATTGGGTGGGTGGGAGTTGGGAGAGTAGGGAGGGAATTAACACCTGATGAGGTGTCAGAAGCCTCAAAGAGCTGAGAAGGATACTGAAAGCAGAGTTTTAAACCTTCACACTAAGGAAAATATTTCTCCTTTTGAACAAAAGCACCAAAAAAATGTAACTTTGTTTTAAAAATGTACCAAAATCCCTTTTAAGAGCTCTCAGGCAGAGAACTAGTAATTAAAGGCCACACAACCTTACTTTTCCTTGAAATGCAGAGCCTCTGTTAGGAATGCTAGAATTACAACTTTTTTTATATAACAAAGCCCCCTCCTATTTTGGGCAACTTGTATTTTATATCATGGGTTGCTGGTCCGCGGTATCTATTTAAACCATTGTCCATTAGCTAGTGCCTTAATAATGATTGATAGACCGTGGAGTATTGAATATGTATATTTTAGGAATTGTAGCTTTTGCGTTTGCTTGATAACGCTATGTCCACTAATGTTTGAGAGCTGAGTGCCTCCCCGCTATCTTTTATAATATATTGTTACTTTGCGATAACTTTGACAAAGATAAGGGAGCATTATGATTGGTAATCTATATTTGTTTGGTATGATATATGAGAAGTAAGTCTAATGTTTTATTAGATGTTGTAATAACAAACTCTGGGTTTCCTTTGACATTAGAAGGGTACACCTTATGATGGCAAACAGCAAAACTACATCTCAGCCTGCCCATACTTAAAATGATGTCAGAGCTGCCTCGTTTTTATTTGGTACCCTCAGCCGTTGTTTTTGTTATGCTCTTGCTGGATGTTCGATGGTAAGCATCTGTTTGCTACACACCCGTTTGAAGTTTGATGGTGAGCATTTTGCTATATACTTGTTTAATTATGATGGTGAACAGTTTCATTCCTGAAGTTGAATGCAAACTTTTAGTTTATGTAGTTAGCCTGATTTTCTTTCAACCACTAGGTTATTTTCAAGTGCGTTAAAGGATAGGTAAAAGTGAACACTTAGGGACAGGCACTAGTTAATATTAATTTTATTCCAGCCGATATGCGCCTCCTTCGATAGTATGATTGTTTGTCTTTGGGATTCTCAGACTGGCTTTAGGCACGCATTCCAGTTGATACATTGTATAACATGTGATAATGTTATACATTCGTTAATATGTATGTCCATGGTTAATCCTGACTAGTGTACCTTTCTTAGGTGTTTTACCAACATATTCACTGGTGGGTTAACCGTTGTACAATTGGTTGCAGCTACATGATGGGATAGTTCATAATGTTGCTTTACTAATTTATAGCACTGCGTGTCTGTTCATTTTGTCTCTTTATATCATATTGATTATACGAGGTGTGACAAAAAAGAAATGAGACTGTCCCATAAATGTTTTATTACAAAATCTACAGAGAAATTATGAATTGTCCCCTTCAAAGTAATCCCCTCCAGAATTAATGCACTTCTGCATTCGCTTCTGCCACGTACAGAAGCACTCTGTAAAGTCCCTTGTCCTTGAGGTCCCTCAGCTCCCTCCTTACAGTGGCCTTGATCTCTTTTACAGAGGTGAAATGAGTTCCTTTTAGCACAGTCTTCAGCCTGGGGAAGAGCCAGAAGTTGCACGGTGCAAGATCTGGGGATTAAGGAGGGTGGTCGAGAGCTGTGATCTGTCTGTTGGCCAAGAACTGCCTCACACTGAGCGTGGTGTGTGCAGGCGCATTGTCGTGGTGGAGCAGCCACGACTTCTCTCTCCACAGAGCCTGCCTGCTGCGCCGAACCCGGTCATGGAGGCGATTGTGGACCTGCTGGCAGAAGTGCTGGTTGACTGTCTGACCCTCAGGCACAAACTCATGAGGGACCACTCCCTTCTGGTCGAAGAATGCGATCAGCATGACCTTGATCCTTGATTTGGACATGCATGCCTTCTTGGGTCTGGGTGACAGTTGAGTCTTCCACTGCAGGCTCTGTCTCTTGCTTTCAGGGTCGTACTGGAAGAACCTAGTCTCGTCTCCTGTGATGACTCGGCCAACGAACTCTGGATCTTCTCCGATTTTCTATAGCAAGTCTCGACAAACATTGACCCAGTGCTGCTTCTGGTCATCCGATAAAAGCCTGGGCACCATCTTGGTGCACGCCTTCCGCATCCCCAGCTCCTGCACCAAGATGGTCTGCACTGACTCCCTGTTCAGGCTGAGCTCTTCAGCTATCATCCGCACCGTCAATCTGAGATCATTCTGCACCAGCTGGTTCTCTCTGTCAATGTTCTCAGCTGTCTTTGTCGTGGAAGACCTTCCTGACTTGGGATCATCCTCCACCTCCTTGTGGCCAGCTTGAAGCGTTTGTGCCACTCGAAGACTCGCGGCCTTGACAATGCATCTTCTCCATAAGCCTTTTGGAGAAGTTGGAGACCCTCAGTTGGGCCCTTCTCCAACTTAATCAGAAATTTCACGTTGATTCTTTGCTCCATATTTCTGCTACCTCTAGTTGCGTGACAAAGCGATGGAGCATTGTGCTACAAAAAAAACCTGAAAAAAGAAACAGAGAGAGGGATGAAAAATATTATAGCAGAATAGTGGCGAGATGTTGCACAACACAGTGACATAAGCGGTTAGCCAATTGACATTGAGTCATGGGTGTGGCTGCCACAGTCTCGTTTCTTTTTTGTCACACCTCATATCCTAACTTCAAACTTTTGCTAGTAATCTTCCGGAATACATCATTCCGAACCATGTGCTCTTGGGCGACTGTCTGCTTTCCGCTATTATCTAGTTTAAAAGCTGCTCTATCTCCTTTTTCAAGGTTAATGCCAGCAGCCTGGTTCCATCCCGGTTAAGGTGGAGCCCCATTCCTTTGGAAAAGTCCCTCTTTTCCCCAGAATATTCCCCAGTTCCTAACAAATCCAAAGCCCTCATCCTTCACCATTTTCTCATCCATGCATTAAGAGTCCGGAGCTCTGCCTGCCTTTTGGGTCCTGCACATGGAACGGGAAGCATTTCAGAGAATGCTACCCTGGAAGTTCTGGATTTCAACTTCCTACCTAAAAGACTACATTTGACCTCCAGAACCTCTCTACCACACTTGTAGATAGACAGCAGGCTCCTCCCTAGCTTTATCTAATATCTTTATCTATATCATCCGGAGGACAGGTCCTAGCTACAGGATCACTTCCTGCCACACCGGGATGATTTTCCCTTGTCACGTGTCCTCGCTCCTCCATGGCAACAGGAAGGCTGCTAGACTGAAGGTGGGACTTCAGTACTACGTCCATGCAGGTCTTGTCTATATACCTCTGTCTTCCTTATGTCCTCCAAGTCTGCTACTCTGGCCTCCAGAGATGAGACTCATTCCTTGAGAGCAAAAAGCTCCTTGCACCTAGTGCACACGTAAGACCCCTCACCAACTGGGAGAAAATCATACATGTGACACTCAATGCAAAGGACTTGAAAACCTCCATCTCGCTGCTGGACTGCTGTCTGCATTTTATTTGTAAGGTTTTGTTAAGATATTAAACTTGTTTACTTAGTTTTGCTGGGGATACTTATACTAATACAACTATACCTTATATGTTAAATGGACTTTGTTCATCTCAAGAATAATAATTAATCTCAGGTCCTTAATAAAGGTATTTCTGATGAGGGCACCCAGCCGCACCTGAAAGTACTTATGGGCACCCCCCCCCCTTAATAGGTTTCAGAGCCAACTAAGCCAAGATTATCCCTGGGATGGGTGGGAGTTGGGGTGGGACGGAAAGAAGACTTACAAGCTCACTAGAAACAAAGTTATTTCAGTAACTATTTTACTCTATTTGTTTACTTTGCCCTTAGCTTGTAGGTGCCTTGGTGATGTAGTAACATGTTAAAATCTCCCACTTCCAAATCCAAACAGAAAAAAATCATCTACAAAAGCAGAATCTCCCCAAAAAACCTAATATTTTTGTCATATATACCAACAGGAGAGGAGCATTTCTCACTCCCTAATGCTGGTAATATCCATTTTAATAATCTAATTCATAAAGCAAAGCACACTTCTCTTTGGCTGAACCAACTATTTCAAAAGCCAACGAAAGTCATCTCCAAAATTATGCGGCATGTACGTTTCGAGTCCATTGAGGACCCTGTATCAAGCACAGACAGAGAAGTATATCAAACCATCCGGGATTCTCAAGGCAACTGCCATAAAGCGCCAAGTGTGCATATGAGAATCTGCATATGCTTCTATTGGCTGTATGAAAGCAGAGTCACTCAACAAACTTACCAATGAAAAGAGGGGGAATACCCCATGTCATTGGGGAAACCCTTACTTCATTGGTCAAAATCAGAACAAACTCAGACAATCAATTTCTTTGTTCAATCCATAGGGATATACCGTGTGTAATTGGTTAATCCAGCGCTGCTCCAACCATTGTAGTTTAAAGACCCGGTTACGACCACTGGGGTCATATGGGACATGATCAATGATTGTCCAACAAAGATCCTCAAAATTGTGGACAAATGTCAAACAGTGATCTATCATTGGGGCTGTTTGCACCTGGGAACGGATGCTAGAAGCATGCTTGCCCAAGCGTGTCTTCATGGCACAGATTGGCAGAAAACATTTTAAACTGCATGCATTGTAGAACTTGCTACCAGAAGAAATTAGGGACCACTGACAGCAAAGACTTTAGGAAAAGTTGAAAACCTTCCTATACAGTACATAGAGCATTTTGGGACCATCACATAGTGCAACACAATCTGTCCGCTTCCACCCAACTTGCTTCCCCTGCCCGCTTCCATGCTAAGCTATTTTGTTGTTGTTGTTGTTAAGTGCCGTCGAGTCGGAGTCGACTCATGGCGACCCTCTGGATAGCTATCCTAAATTGTGTTCGGTCTTCAGTCAGGCGGCTCATTGTTGACAGACTGGTACCCGAAGCTGCTGTTATTGTATCGATCCATCTCATTGCTGGCCTTCCTCTTTTGCGTTGACCTTCTATCTTGCCAAGCATGATGTCTTTCTCTAATGATCTCTCTCTAATGATCTCTCTCTCCGCATGATGTGTCCAAAGTATGAAAGTCGAAGTCTTGTCATCTGAGCTTCTAAAGAAAGCTTAGGTTTGATCTCCTCTAGTACAGACTGGTTTGTTCTTCGGGCAGTCCATGGTATACACAGTATTCGCCGCCAGCACCATAATTCAAAGGCATCAATTTTCTTCCTGTCTATCTTTTTCACTGTCCAGCTTTCACATCCATATGATGTTATTGAAAATACCATGGCTTGAACAAGTCGAATCTTTGTATGGAGAGAGACATCTCTGCTCTTGAGAATCTTATCTAGGTCTTTCATAGCCATTCTGCCAAGAGCAATGCGTCGTCTGATTTCTTGACTGCTTGTTGCTTCTTTATTGATAGTTGATCCAAGTAGGTTAAAGTTATTCACGATTTCAATTTCTTCTCCTTCGATGATGAACCTGTTGATTATGCCAGTTGTCATGATCTTTGTCTTCTTTACATTAAGGTGCAGGCCCATTTTGAGACTGTTTTTTGATTGTGAGAAGCAAATGTTTCAGATCATCTTCACTTTCTGCCAGTAATGTGGTATCATCAGCATAGCGAAGGTTGTTGAGTCTTCCACCAATCTTCACACCTCTGTTGTCTTCATACAATCCTGCTTCTCTGATGATTTGTTCTGCATATAAATTAAACAGGTAGGGGGAAAGTATGCAGCCTTGTCTTACACCTTTGCTTATTTTAAACCATTCTGTTTCTCTTTGTTCCGTTCGAACTGTTGCTTCTTGATCAATGTACAGATTGTGCAAGAGAACGATCAGGTGTTCTGGTATACCCATGCTTCTTAATGTGGCCCAGAGTTTCTCATGGTTTACACAGTCAAAAGCTTTGCTATAGTCGATAAAGCACAAATAGATATCCTTTTGGTATTCTTTAGTCTTTTCAAGGATCCATCTCACAGCCGCAATGATGTGTCTCGTTCCTCGCCCTTTTCTGAACCCTGCTTGCGCTTCAGGTAGTTCTTGTTCCAGGTATGATTGTAGTCTCTTGAATAATCTTCAGTAGAATCTTGCTGGCATGTGGGATCAGAGCGATTGTGCGATAATTTCCACAGTCATTTAGATCACCTTTCTTTAGTATTGGTATAAACACAGATCTTTTCCAGTCAGTTGGCCATGATGCTGTCTTCCATATTTCTTGGCAGAGCCTTGTAAGTACGGTAACAGCTGCATCAGATTGCATTCCCATAGAAGTATTACAGCAATCAATGCCTGGTGCTTTGTTCTTTGATAAGGCTTTCAATGCTGCTTAACTTCTTTCATCACCAATGGTTCCAGATCATAAGGTACAGGTTGAAACGGCTGTTGGTCCACTTGATCTTTATCATATAAAAACTCTGTATATTCCTTCCATCTTTTCTTGATCTACTCAGCATCATTCAGCATAGAACCTTGAGCATCTTGTAACATTCCAATTCGAGGCTGGAACTTTTTCTTTAACTCTCGTAGCTTTAGGAAAGCCGATCTTGTTCTTCCTCTAATAGTTTCTGCTTCTATATCCTTGCATGAACAACACTCCATCGGAATTAAGATCCTTACCTCAAATCATGGAGTTCAGGAAAAAACTCAAAACTCACTTATTCTCAACATACTACGGATCCTTGTCGAACTCACCTATTCAACAGGAAAAAGGATAGCTTCACCAGCTGACATATCCCAGCTTTGAACTGGAATAAATGAGAAAACCCCAAACCGACGATCTCAAAAACATACTGTCAGACGGCTGCCTGGGTGAGAATCTTCACAGTCTTTGCAAGTGCATATCTCTATATGATTTGCAAGGTATTGTGGGCAATGTAGTTCATTCACACCAGACACAGCTGCTGACAATAATTTAGTTGTGCTCTTGGGTAAAGCCAATAAGATATTTATTTATGGGGTTATTTCTCCCAACACAGATATGCTTGGTAGCACATAAATTAGGTTACTTGCTTTCAGTGTTAACTTGGAAAAACAAAGTCAAAATCAGGAAAACAACAAATGAAAAGCCACAAAGCAAGAAACAAACTGTTCTTTTCAGGTTAACTTCTGATTACTTCCCACATAGATACAGAAGTGATTCTCTCCTAGCTCACAAGCAATTAGGTAAGGCTTAATTGCTAGCAGTTATCCAGCTGAAACCCCTTAGCTGGCTTGCCTTCCACTGTGTGGGTCAAATCCTGCTTCAGGGGCTTTTCTGAGTAGATTAAAGAACAAATTTGTATTTCTTTGTGATGGTTGCTGTACTTTATAACAGAAAGTTACCAACGGAGTTTAGATAGAGAGCAGTCCATATAAACAGGATTCTCATCTGCTATTATTCCCCCTTGTTCAACAAGCATGGGTTCAATATCATGGATTGGCACAGATGAATCTCTCAATGGAGCATTTTCAGGAGAATACTTGTTTCCCTGCTGTCTTTCAAGGTTATAGCTAGGGCATAGATCAGTGTTCATACCTGAGCTTCCATTGCTGCTAGAGTTCCTCTCTATATAGCCTGGCCAGTATGTAGTCCAGTTCTTATGTCCAGCCTTCCAATCCAGATCCCTGGACACTGGATCTCTCTTCACATACCTTCTGGCACAGGTCTTAGGGTCCCTTCCACGTGCAGCCGTCTCCCTCACAGGTAGCCTCTGGTGATTCCTAGCTCTGCAGCACCATTCCTCTGGCTTTCCCCAGTCCAGTGGTGTATGCTGGCCCTTGGAATACCTCCCAGTATACGTACTGCTTTGGACTCTTCTAGATCTCTCAAAGGCTTTTCTCTTCCTTCTTCCAAAGGGTCTCTTTCCCTCTCTGTCCGTCCGGTTTGGCTTCTGCTTCTGATGATCCTTCAGATGAAACTGATGATCAAACTCAAGCTGATTCTCAGGATACTGAGGACAATTCTCTGGATATCCAAGGTGATCATGAAGATGGTCATCTGTAGAATAAACTCTACTCTTATTCTGCCTAGATGAGTGCTCCTCCCTAACACAGCGCAGCTGTGCTGAATCAGGCCCTGCCCTTTGAGATGAGTGCTTAGGGATTACCTCAGCCCTCCTGATTGAACACACGTTTCCCCACTTCAGCTCCTCTAATGGCTGTTGGAAACCTGGTGCATTCTGGGACTGGTAGTCTTTTATGGCAAAATTCTGTTTTCTTATTTCTACCAGAACTGACAGGTTGCTTGTTCAGTCACTTCACCTTTTCTATAGCTCCTTCCTGAGCTATGATAAGCTTCCTTATCACAATACATACCTGTACATAGTTAATATTTGGTTCTTTGTATATAGTTAACAAACTGTTAATTGTAAAATTGAATTTCTTTGTAATTTCACAATGTTATCTGTAAAAGCAGCTTTGCCTGTTTACTACTGTTCCATGTAAACCGCAACTGATCAATGGAAAGTGCGGTATATAAAAACTCGCTAATTAAATTAAATTTTCCTTGTCCTGTCTTGCTGCACGTTGGAAATCTCTGAGTTCTGTGATTGTCTTTCTTTCTCCTCTGGCTTTAGCTTCTCTGCGTTTCTGGGCAATTTTCAGAGTTTCTTCCGTCATCCATTTTGGCCGTTTTTTCTTTTTTACCTTTTGTAGAGACTTCTTGCTTTCTTCCAACACATCCTTCTTGATGTCATTCCATAACTCTTCCGGAGCTCTGTCATTTGTATCTAAAGCAGCAAATCGATTTTGCAGGCAGTCTTTAAATTCCAGTGGTATATTCTCAAGGTCATATTTTGCTGCATTCATGAGTGGTTTGCTCTTTTTCAGCTTTAGCTTGAGTTTGCATACTAGTAGTTGATGGTCTGTACCACAGTCAGCTCCAGTTTTTGTCTTTGATGTTATAGAGCTTTTCCATCGTTGACTTCCACAGATGTAGTCAATTTGATTTTTATACAATCCATTGGGTGAAGTCCATGTGTACAGTCGCCGCTTGTGTTGCTGGAAGGTGTTCGAGATGAATAGATCGTTGGTCTTGCAGAATTCTATCAGTCTTTCTCCAGCTTCATTTCTGTTGCCAAGTCCATATTTTCCAACTACTTTGTCTTCTTTGTTGCTAACCTTTGCGTTCCAATCATCCATGACTGTCAGGATATCCTGTTTGCATGTTCTGTCAATTTCAAGTTGTACTTGTTCATAGACCTCTTCAATTTCATTCTCTTCTGCAGCTGTTGTTGGGGCATATACTTGAATTATAGTTATGTTGATAGGCATTCCTCGTAGACGAATAGAGATTAAGCGTTGGCTGACTGCATTGTATTTCATTACAGTTCTTGCAAGTTTCTTCTTTATTATAAATGCAACACCATTTCTTCTTTGTCTTTCATTTCCAGCATAGTAGACCATGTGATCATCTGATGCAAAGTGCCCGATGCCAGTCCATTTCAATTCGCTGACACCCAACAGATCAAGTTGTACACGTTCCATTTCATTCTTGACCACCTCCAACTTCCCTTGGTTCATGCTTCGTACTTTCCATGTTCCAATGTGTAAGACATCTTTACAGCTTCTGACTCTCATTTCATGCGCAGCTACATCAGCAGTCAGACGTCCCGAGGGCTTTGATCCAACCACATCATAAATGCTGGCTTTACTCTGAAAAGTCTTCAGCTCTTCCCCAGTAGCTAGTTGAGTGCCTTCCAATCTGGGGGTCTCATCTTCCAGCACTACAGCACAATTTGTTTTGTTGTAACTATCCATTGGGTTTTCATGGCAAGATACAGAAGTAGATTGCTGGGCCTTTCTTCCGCGCAGTTTAAGTTTGGTGGTGTTGCCGTTGTCACAGAAATGTGATCCTCCGCCGTCAACACTATCCCATTCTGCTTCTGCCCAGATGGGTGGTTTGTCTTGGTCTGGCATCTCAGCTGAGACCTGTCCATCTTGGGAGACCCTGCCAGTAGTTAAACTACCGATAGTTTAGCTCTCAGCATCACTGATGCACACAAGCCCTCACAGCACGATAAGCTGCAAATCAAGCTATGTAAACACTTATTTAAACCCATCATCCCTCCCCCTTGCTTTACCATGTTTCTATTTCACCATATATATGTTACTATTTTCTGATGTTCTCCTGTATTAGCTCTTACTCTCTTTGTTTTTTGTAAACTGTTACTGAGTTTTAATGTAAACCGCTTTGAAGGATGAAGCGGTTTAAAAAAACCTGATAAGTAAATTGAAGACTTTTATCTGAGATCAAGCGATGAGGTTGGGCCATAGCATGTAAACTGTACTTTGCAATACTTGATTGTAATGTCAGCAGACATAACTGGGAACAGTTCAGTTTCCCAGAAATCTAATAGTGATCCACTATCAACAGGAACTCTTTCCAAGTAAAGTTATATAAATCTAGACTGACAACCTCCTAAGGCCACAGTGGTATGTCATATGACATTTCCTTCTGCTGCTCTTGTGCATATTCATTGTAGGTAGAACAATTACTTACAAACAGCCAAAGCAGAAAGCCAGTGCTGAAGTCGTGCACTATTAGCTATTTGTGCTTTTTCGTAGTGCGCTGATAGTGCGAGACTTCAGCATTGGTATGCAACAAAAGTGTATGCAAATGAGCTCGGCATAAAGTTGAAAGGAGTGGCCATGTGTAAAAGTGTGTCTATGTCAAACGCTCATGTTATGCCCACAGAAAGTGCAGGTTCTTTTGACGCTCAGCCCATAGTCATCAATAACTATTTTGCCCAAAAACATTTTTTAATGAAATCACCGCAGAGAGACCTAACAGTAAATGGGAAATGATATAGGTGAGTCTAAAAAAACACACAAGGATAAAAAGCAAAACACATTTTCTTCTTGAACGCCAAACTTTCACTTATACGCTGAAAGATATACACAGAAAATTTTCACGTCGAAGGTAATTGTTCACCAGTACATACCGTGAAACAGTTTGTTTATTCGATATTTATCCTGTCCTTTCAAATTGCTCAGGGCAGGTTACAGGCATTCCCTACATGCACAAGGTGTTTGTAACCTCAGACCAGGCATAGAGTTATTGGCTCTCTTGCTAGATATGTCATCCTGTGCGCGTTTCTCTGCATTAGTGGAGTGGAGGAGTGGCCTAGTGGTTGGGTCAAGGTACTTCAGGCCGGAAGGTCGGGGGGTTCAAATCCCACTAGAGGACAGCAACCTTGGGCCGGAAAGACTGGGGTTTCTAGTCCCACAGGTGCTCCTTGTGGTCTTGGGCAAGCCACTTAACCCTCCATAGCCCATGTTCCCTGCAAAATAGTTATCTCCAAGTTATAATGCCCTGTTCAATGTAATTTCAGTTTGTTCAATGTAAACCGCACTGATGCAGAATAGCGCGGTATATAAGAGAATGTAAATAAATAAATAAATTAGGCGCAGTCCTTATTATTTCATTATAATACGCACTGCTCATTTGCATATTATTTAAATATGCTTGGTGTCACTGCGTGTGCATACATTTCTTTTGCCGTTTACGTACGCGCCAACCTCTTTCCTGCATTTGGCCTGGCGGAACTTTTGCATATGTTTCATTATTTGTGTGCAAAGGCGTGCTAGTCTTTCTAAGGAAGGACAGACTAGATATAGGGCAAGTGGTCTTTTTCTGTCGTCATATTTCTATGTTTCTACATCAACCCGAAAGTCTTTGATCTTGCCTTGCATGTTAAACTAGTAAAAGGTATTGCAGGGCAGTCTGTATCATGCTGTACTACCACTGTGGCTTAAATGTCTTCATATTAGCATCTCTGATTTACAATGATTTGGGTATAATAATCCTGGACTCTTTATATAGGATGTCATTTTATATGCTGCTTTCATCCTTGAATGAGCAGTAATTTCAACTGGTGTTTCTGTACTTTTGCAGTGTGCTGTATCATATGTTGCAGCCTCTGGTCTGACATTCTCCGGGAACAAGCAAAAAGTCACTTCTCACATACAGTATAGGTGACATCAGCACCGATGGAGCCCTCGCGGAAGCATCCCCCCAGCTTTAAAAGAAAGCCTTTGGGAGATGCCACCACGCATGTGTGGTCCCCTTCCCACCCACGGGTGCCATCTTGAACAGTCTCCTTTTTTCTGCGGAGCCCTTCAGATGTCTGGCTTGTCCCTGGAAAAAGTTGATTTTTTTTTCTCTCTCCGAGTTTCTCACATGCTTCCGGTATTGCACCGGTAATCTTCCCACCTACTGACCTCAGTGCCTCAGCGTTGGATTCGGTTTATTTTTTGTAGTCTTTTGTTTTTTTTTTCTGGCATCTTTTTGCCTTTTTTCTCCCGCTGGCAGCCCGGAGAGTCTTTGACCTCGCAGGGGTATTTATTTCCCCCATGGCTACCAGTGGCTTTAAGAAGTGTGATCAGTGCTCGAAAATCATGTCTTTGCCCGACACACACGACTGCTGTCTTCGCTGCCTTGGGCCAGACCACGACCCAGCAGCCTGCGGTCTCTGCAAGAGGACATCCAGCAAGGCCCTCAAGAGATGCCAGCAGCAGCACTATAAGTTTTTCATCAGAGTTCCCGGTGCCTCCGAAGGGCAGGGCCTCATCTGAGGCTCTGACATCTCGGGCGGAACCTTCCGAGCCTCGTTGTGGGTCCTCAGAAAGAGGGTCTTCCTTGAGGGAACCCAGGAAGAAGAAGAAACCCTTGAAGGCGGTGTCCTTGGATGGTTCCAACCGGCTGGGAGCTCCCCAGGCCCGGTCCTGCAGTCCGAGATGCTTGGACTGCAAAAGTCTCCCAGAAGGATCCGACTTCGGACCAGCCTCGGTCCCCAGACACCATCCTCATTGAGGATTCCCCTTGGGGGGGAACCAGTGTCGGGCCCGAGTCCCTCTGTGCCCGCACCAAGGCTGTGCAGCCTTCTGGTCTGGAGTCTAGAATGGTGGCCCTGGAACGCAGTTTGTCTGCCTTCATGGACGAGCAGTGGGCATTGTTGTCCAGCACAACCAGTTCATCCACCCTCACCAAGACGTCCCCAGAGGCCGAGCCGATCCTCTGGCAACGTCCCGCCGAGTTCCGCTCATCCCTGGAAAGTTTGCCGGGTTCTGACTGCAGGGCATTGGGGGCCCAGAGGCCCGCGGAGCAACCCTCCTATGAGTCCTTGACGGAGTACTCTGAGTGGGAGACGGAGGACGAGGAGTCCCCTGATACCCGTTGCCACTGCAACGTCCCTTCTGACTCCTGTCTCGGAGCCTCGGCGGCGGTGGCTGCTTGAGGACATGGGCTTCCTGGATTTTGTCAAGGACATATCTAAAGTCCTGGCATTCCCGACCGAGTCAGAGGAGGACCCTCAGACGGATGAGTTGGAAATCCTCAAGTACAAGGCCTCATTCTGGAACAGCTCATGCTCCGAATGTTGGAGATACCGACGTCGGTGCCATTGGTGAGCAAATGGCTCACTTGATGTATTGAGTCCACCGGAGCCCGGGCTTCCAGAAGTCACAGCTGCCACATAACTCCATGGTGGTGGAGTTGGCCATACTTTGGCTGTAAAGCCAAGAGACACACTCTTCGGTGCCCCCTGGCAGGGAGGCCTGCACCTTGGATGCCCTCGGCATTGGCCGCATCCAGGCCTACCAGCTGTACATGGGCATGTAGCTGAGAGACATGGCGAAGGAACTCGTCGGGTTCTCAGCTGGTCTCTCCGTGGAACCTTTGCAGCAATTCAAGAACCTGGCAAAGGCAGTCTATGAGTGCTCCAAATTCATGTCTTGAGCGGCCTATGACGGGTTTGAGTCAGCGGCCTGGATAGCCGTGGTGGGCATCGTTGCATGCCTCCAAGTTTGACTTCAGTTGTTCAACCTCGAGCAGTGGGTTCAGGACAAATTGGTCAATGTCCCACTGCAAGGAGAGAACCTCTTTGGCAAACCCATGACCAACTCGGCTGCCGAGCTGGAGACCGAGTTCGAGGACCAGGCTCTCTAAGAAGACTGCTGCCCCTCCCTGACAGAAGGGCTCAGGTAAAAAGTCCTTTTACCGAAGGAAGGAAGCCGCTTACCAAAACTACCCACATTATCAGGCCTCCCTGGCTCCCCAACAGGGTCAGCAGGCCAAGGGGCATAGCCTGCATAAGCAGAAGGCTCCAAAACCTCAGGCACCGGCCATGGCTTAGCCAGGGGGGGAGCTTTTGACTCCTTGAGCATAGCCTCTCTACCCCAAGGAGATCAGCAGTCCACAGGGGGACGTATGGCCCTCTGTGCCCAGAGGTGGATGTCCATCTCCACCGATTTCTGGGCACTTTGGGTTGTTAGGGAGGTTTACGTCCTCCATCTGACTCAGACACCTCCCCTTATTTCCCAGGAGAGCCACTCAGGTCTTCCCTCCACCAGGACCACCTTCTGAAGGAGTTTGGCATGTCTTCTTGAGGACAGAGCAGTAGAACCGGTGCCCCACCATCTCAAGGGGAAGGGATTCTACTCCAGGAACTTCCTTGTGCCAAAGAGGACAGGGGGCCTAAGGCCAATCCTCAACCTGCACAACCAACAAATTCCTGGTGAGGGAGAAGTTCAAGGTGCTCTCTTTTGGAACATTGATGCCATATCTCCAGCAGGGAGACTGGCTATGCTCCTTAGACCTCAAGGATGCTTATACCCACATCCTTATCCACTCCAACCACACACAGTACCTGCGGTTCCTAGATTGGGGCAGGCATTTTCAGTACAGGGTACTCCCCTTTGGTCTAGCCTCTGCCCCAAGAGTTTTCACAAAATGCCTGGCTGTCGTGGCTACCTTCCTCCGGCTCCAGGAGGTCTTCGTCTTTCCCTACCTGGATGACTGGCTCATAAAGGGAGGCAGAGCCTTAGAGGTGCAGCAGGCCACTGAATGCACCATCCAGCTCCTACAGCACTTGCGGTTTGTCATAAACTACCCCAAGTCTCACCTCATCCCGACACAGTGCCTGGAGTTCATTGGGACAAATATCGACACTCTCCAGTCGAAGGCCTTCTTGCCCAGGGACTGAGCCGATCGTCTTGGGGCTCTAGCTCAGGATGTATGGTGCCGTCCTTTGATACCCACTCGGCTTCTCCTGCGCCTCCTCGGGCAAATGGCCTCCATGGGCCACATCACCCCAGACGCTCGCCTCCACATGAGGGCGGTACAGTGGGTTTTCTGGGACCAGTAGTCTCAGGCCACCAGCTGCCTTCGGGATAGGGTTTCTGTGACCTGCTAACAGGCGGACTCCCTGGTCTGGTGACAGTCATCCCAACATCTCGAAGCGAGCATACCCTTTCAGACCACAAGCAACTCGAGGGTCCTCACCATGGATGCCTCCCTGCTCGGCTGGGGAGCCCACTGCGGAGATCTCCACACTCAGGGCAACTGGTCGCCAGACGAGAGCACCCAGCAGATCAACCACCTGGAGCTCCGAGCCATATACCTAGCCCTGAAGGTCTTGTGTCACCCACTGCATCACCAGTTGGTGCTGGTCCAGATGGACAATCAGGTTCTACGTGAACAAACAGGGTGGCACGTGGTCTCGTACCCTTTGTCAGGAGGCCCTTGCCCTCTGCTCATATGCAGTCTGACAGGGTATCCTCCTGCGGGCAGTGTACCTGCCTGGTCAGGACAACCAGCTGGCTGACAGGCTCAGCAGAGTTCTCCAGCCGCACGAGTGGCAGCTGGACCCCAGGGTAGCCAGTCGGTTTTTCTGGCTCTAGGGAGAACCCATGATGGACCTGTTCGCCATCCTGGACAACTTTCAATTGCCCTGCTTCTGCTCCCAGCAGGCCCACCCCTCCGGGGTGCAGCAGATGCATTCCTGGTCTCATGGTCAGGAGGCCTCATTTACGCCTTCCCTCCTACCCTGCTAATTGCCAAGATCTTGTTCAGGACCCTCCACGACAGGGCCTATCTCATCCTGATAGCTCCTTGGTGGCCCAGGCAGCCATGGTTCCCGCTGCTTCCTACAGTTGATGGTGGACACTCCTATCCCCTTGGGGACTGCCCCGCGACTCCTTTCTCAGGAGGGGGGCTCTCTCCTGCACCCCAATCTGGGGTCCCTGTCGCTGACAGTGTGGCTGCTGAGAGGGTGATTCTGGCCCCCTTCAGCCTTCCGGTTGAGGTGGAAGACATCCAGTTGGCCTCTCGCAAGGCCTCTACTAGGAAGATTTATGCCCTCAAGTGGCGCAGGTTCTCTGTTTGGTGCGCCGATCACGGGGCTGACCCTTTCTCCTGTCCGGTGGCTCTGATGTTACAGTACCTTCTCCACCTCTCGCATTCTGGGCTCAAATCTAACTCCGTCTGGGTGCACCTCAGTGCCTTGGCTGCGCACCACCATCCAGTGGATGGTAAGCCCCTTTCGATCCAGCTGTTGGTGACTCGTTTCCTTTGGGGCCTGCTCTTATCGAAGCATCTGTTTCGCCCTCCGGCAACCGAATGGAATCTCAACGTGGTGTTGGGGCAGCTCACTCACCTGCCCTTCAAACCTCTGGCTACCTTCCACCTCTGCTACTTCTCTTGGATGGTGGGTTTCCTGGTCACGCTTACTTCCGCTCGCAGAGTTAGCGAGCTCCAGGCTCTATGCCAGGTTTTACAAGAACAGAGTGGTGCTTCGCATGCACCCCAAATTCCCGACGAAGGTAGTGTCGCCCTTACATCTCAACCAGGAAGTGGTGCGCCCTACCTTCTTTCCAAGTTCTCTCTCCAGTCAGGTGGAGACAGTCCTTCACACCTTATACTGTAAGAGGGCTTTGTCCTTTTATATCCAACACACTCAGGGCCAGCGGAAAGCTTCTCGGCTTTTTGTTTCCTATGACCCCTGTAGGCTGGGGGAGGCAGTGACTAAGCATACGCTGTCCACATGGGTGGCAGACTGTATCGCCCTCGCTTATGAGTAGGCGAGGCTCCGCCTGGAAGGCCGCGTCATGGCGCACCGTGTCCAGGCCATGGCGGCCTCAGTGGCAAACGTGCACTCTGTCCCGATGGTGGACATCAGCTGGGCTGCCACCTGGTCTTCAGTCCATACTTTTGCAGCCCATTACTGCCTGGAAAGAGAGTCCCAACAGGACAGTGCCTTCAGCCAGGCTGTGCTCCATAATCTTTCCGGGGTTTAGGCAACTCATACCCTCCGACCCTTCTGTGTTCAGGCTACAGAAGGGGGTCTGTGTGCACGGGCTCAATTACTGCTGCTTGCGGCTCTCCTTGAGGGAGTTCTGTTTTTGCTATGGGCTTTTGGTAGCCTGTACTGGGGATTCCCATATGTGAGGACTGACTTCCTGCTAGTTCCCGGAGAAAGCGTAGTTACTCACCTGTAACAGGTGTTCTCCGGAGACAGCAGGAATCAGTCCTCACAACCCTCCCTCCTCCCCTTGGTGTTGCTCCTTTTTCATCTTTTATTTTTGCTTTTAGCTATGTCATCAGATTGAGCAAGATGGCACCCTTGGACGGGAAGGGGACCACGCATGCGTGGTGGCATCTCCCAAAGGCTTTCTTTGAAAGCTGGGGAGATGCTTCTGTGAGGGCTCCATCAGTGTCTATGTCACCCATATGTGAGGACTGATTCCTGCTGTCCCCGGAGAACACCTGTTACAGGTGAGTAACTACACTTTCGAATAATCTGCCTGGTTGATTTGTGCAATGTAGGTCTGTTCTTGTTGCATCTAACAAATCTTGAACTGTTCCGTACCAGCCTTGGATTGCTGATCATCTGCTGTAGCTGCGCTGAGTGTGTTACTAAATAGCATCTCAGGGCCCAGCTTATAGAGAACATTGAGGTTGTAATGTTCTAATGTTAGCAACATGCTCTGTGGGTTGTGATCAGTTTCTGCTGTAATTGTCTTGGCTATGGAGGCAATGATAAAAGTGCTGACAGGCAAACATAGTGCTGAGACGTTCCCTATCAATTTGCACATAATTTTATTCAGCTCGGTTAAGCAGTCTGCATGTAAATGCCACTGGTTGTCCCTCTTGCATTAAGCAGCAGCCAAGTCTATTATTTTTTGAGTCACTCTGTATTACAATAGGCTTGGTGACATTGTAGTACCATAGCACATGGGCAAACTACCTGCAAATTGCCTGTCCGGTGGAATTTCTTTTACAATATCTCCTCCACTTGTCTTCGGCATGCCTCAAGATTAACTCATCCAACCAAGAAGCACTTGACCACGTTAGGTAAACAAACCCAGTCTGAGAAATGTGGTGGTAAAAACAAGGATACTTTATTAGTTACTTCAAACCTGAGAGCCCGACACAGGCCGTGTTTCGTGTTATCACTTCATCAGGGGATGCAGGTTTGCTGCGAATACAAAATTATAAAAACTATAATATAACTAAAATAAATATAAAAATAAATATAAATATACAATTATTATTAAAAACAAGGGAACCAATAAACTCCTAAAAAATGATAAACTTAACTTTAAACGATTATAATAAGTTATAAACATAGAGTGCAATACCATTAGGTCCTCAAATTACAACCACATTCAAAAACATATATAACAAGCATATATTATAAAAATTGACATATATTATAAAAAGCAAACATGTGTTGTAAATTATAGAGGACTTTGGTTATGTGTATACACTGTGTGCAAATAAAAATAAAAAGAGAAAGAGAAAAGAGAACTGGGAGCAGGAGATGAGACTGTCATTGGACATGCAGCTCTCTTGGTTTTTCAAAATGCTGCATCTTATAGGAGATGCCATATTCTTGTGTTATCCAATATTAGAACTTAAATACATTATCATAATCAATTTTGTATTTACTCTCTTGACAATAAATAATGTAGAAAAATAAATAAAGATAAATAAAAATGATTATTGGACCAATTTGTTTTTCTTTAGATCATTCTGGTAATTATTATTTTTTGATTATAAACAAGATTAGTATAAAAATGGGTGAAACAATTTAAAGCTATTTTTTATTTATAATCATTTTTATTTATCTTTATTTATTTTTCTACATTATTTGTCAAGAGAGTAAATATATGCTTGTTATATGTTTTTGAATGTGGTTGTAATTTGAGGACCTAATGGTATTGCACTCTGTTTATAACTTATTATAATCGTTTAAAGTTAAGTTTATCATTTTTTAGGAGTTTATTGGTTCCCTTGTTTTTAATAATAATTGTATATTTATATTTATTTTTATATTTATTTTAATTATATGATAGTTTTTATAATTTTGTATTCGCAGCAAACCTGCATCCCCTGATGAAGTGATAACACGAAACACGGCCTGTGTCGGGCTGTCAGGTTTGAAGTAACAAAGTATCCTTGTTTTTACCACCACGTTTCTCAGACTGGTTTTCAAGATTAACTCAGTCAGAGTTCATCTTTGTGCCATCTCAGCCTATCACAGGCCGGTGGACAGGTATCCTATTTCTTCACACCCCTTGCTGCATTGATTCATGTGTGATTTCCTGCTATCCAAGCTACCGATCAAACCACCACCAGTGGCCTGGGATCTCAACGTGGTCCTAGTGCAATTTCTAAAGCCTCCTTTCAAGTCTTTAGCAACTGCTTCTTTAAAATTCCTCTCTTGAAAGGTAATCTTTCTCATCGCCCTCACCTCAGCTTCTTACATCAGTGAACTGTAGACTTTGGTGTCAGATCCTCCATACCCTGGTTCCACCATAAGGTGGTTCTCCGTACACATCCACAATTTCTATCGAAGGAGGTCTCAGCCTTCCATTTTTTATTTATTTATTTATTTATTTGAACAGGAGGGGGGGGGGGGGGGGTTCTGCCCCTTCCAGCGATCAGGGGCTGTTTATATGGAACATGTTTAACCTCTACGTATTTTGAACATGGAACTTAAAACAAGAACTATTTACATACCAGTGCACACTATTACAAAGGCATAGTGATGGCTAGATTCTTTTAGCTATTTACAATGAGTTAAAGTTAACGGATAGGAAATGTTAAGCTGTTTAGGGGGTGGGTGGAAGGGTAGAATTATTGGATGTGGTGTTGGAGAGGGGAGCATTATAATTTTCTGCGAACAGGTGTGTGTTTAATTCCTTGCAGAATGTTAGGTCTTTGATTGCCCTGATATGGCCAGGGAGAGTGTTCTAATTGGTCATGCTACTGGTTGTCTTCCCAAACCGCACGCCTCTAGGGCTGAAGCAGCGCTGCACACTTTGTATTGCAAGCGCGCCCTGGCTTTCTTCTTGGATAGAACCAAGAATCACGGGAAATCCTCTCAATTATTCATTTTCTTTGATCCAAGTCACCTTGGACTTCCAGCATCGAAGAGCACCCTATCCAGCTGGATTGCGGACTGCATTTCTTAGCTTACGTTCAAGCGTGACTCTCCCTAGAGCGTCCACACCACTGCTCACAACATGAAAGCCATGGCATACTCAGTTGCCAACCTTTGTTCCATCTCCATTGATGAAATTTGTTGCGCAGCTTCCTGGTCCTCCATTCATACCTTCGCTTCATACTATTGCCTATACAGGGACTCCCGGCGGATGCTTTGGCCAGGCTGTCCTCCAGCATCTTTTTTGGGACTTTACTGCAACTCTCCTACCCTCTACCCTGGACTTTTTCTAGCACCAGACTCCCCTGTAGATGGTCTGTCAAATGCAATAGAGTCCAATGGGGCTACTTTGTATCCACACCACCTTAGCTCTATCCTTTAGCCTCGGGGATACCACTGCAACCAACTCCAATCTGGTACCTGGGAGTTAATGACTCCATATATGAAGACTGCATTCCTGCTTGTTCCTGGAGATAGTGTTGTTACTCACCTGTAACAGGTGATCTCTGGGAACAGCAGTAATCGGCCTTTACAACCAACCCTCCTCCCCTAGGAGTTGTAAGGTATTCTTTTTACCTCTGTCTCTGTTACAAACTCAACTGAGGAGAGGACTTGGGAAGGCAGATGCGCTGGCTCAGTGGCTTGCTCCCAAAAGCTTTCCAATTGGATGCTGGGGAGCATTTCCACGCAGGCTCTGTCTGTACCAGTGATACCCATATGTGAAGACTGATTCCTGCTGTTTTCGGAGATCACCTGTTACAAGTGAGTAACAACGCTTTCCACATTTTATATGAGTAGGTCAAAATTAAAAAAAAAAAAAAAAATAATAATAATCCCCTTAGGGCCCCTTATACTAAAGCCTGCAAAGGATTTGTAATTAATGCGCTAAACAAATGCATGTTAATCGCTACTACTACTACTTCTCCTATTTAGCACTTATATAGCGCTGAGCATGCAGCGCTGTACAGGTACGTTTCTCCGGGCCAGTCCAGGGAACGGTAGGGTTGTCCATCCCCTTCAGCAGCTGAGGACTGAAAAACTTAAAGCTTTTGCTGAGAGAGTTAGCCACTCCCCCTGGTGATCAAGCTCCAGTCTTTCAGTCCTTAAAGTTGAACTGGACGTCGAAGCGGACCTTCTCCCTTTGTTGTGTGTTAGGACTTTTTATTTCAGTTACTTCTAAGGCAGTTTAGCTCTAGCTGGGCTTCTTGGCTGCTATATTTCCCTGGCATACTTTAAAAAAAAAAAAAAAAAAAAAGGAGGGTCCTTCTCAACCGCTGCCAGGTTCGGGCTCCGGCTTAGATAGCGGCGAGCTTCCCTTCTCTGATCCGCAGGGGTTGGAGGAAGGGGAAATTTTTTCAGAGGCAGCTTTTGACCCTTGGGCTGGGGAGCTAGAAGACGGGGAGATTACCCCAGGCGATGACCCTAATGTCTTTAGGGTTTTTCGCAAGGAGGAGTTGGGGGCACTTATCTCGCAGTCCTTGACTGCTCTAAATATTCCGTTGCCTACGGTATCGCAAGAACCTCTGGAGGATCCCTTATTATAGGGCTTCAAGGCTGAGCACAGGTGATTAAACAGATGATAGAGTCGGAATGGGAATTCCCAGAGGCGACTCTGCGAGGTAGTCGTGCCTTAGGTCGTCTCTACCCGGTCCCGCAGGAGGAGCGAGAGTTGTTGAGAATGCCTAAGGTGGATGCCTTGGTGGCTGCGGTGACCAAGAAAACCACGATTCCTGTGGAAGGAGGTGCGGTGCTCAAAGATCTGCAGGATCGCAAGCTGGAGGTTCTCCTGAAGCAGGCCTTTGATTCTAGCATGCTGGCCTTACAGGCGTCCATCTGTGGAGCCTATGTGTCCAGGGCGTCCATTCGTTGGCTCCAAGGGGATTCCTCTCCGGATGCCGGTGATAGTGCATCCGCTGAGGGGGCTAAGTTGGAGTCAGCGGTGGCTTACTTAGCGGATGCCTTCTATGATTTGGTGAGAATTTCGGCGAAGTCTGTGGCGTCACTAATAGCGGCTAGACGCTTCCTGTGGCTGCGCAGTTGGGCGGCAGACGCCTCTTCTAAGTCGCGGCTCAGTAAGCTTCCTTATAAGGGCAAGCTGCTCTTTGGGGAGGCCTTGGAAAAGATTGTTAAGGATCTCGGAGACTCCAAAGGAGGGCATTTACTGGAGGATCGGCCAAAGGTTTCCAGAGGGGGATCCGTGCAAAGGGGGCAAGGCAGAGAGGCTCGGAAGTTTCGAGGTGCCCGCTTTGCGCCCTATTCCAGAGGTCGCTTTGGGCCTAGAGGTCAGTCCTTTCGAGGTGCTAGAGGGTTCGGCAGAAATTATTTCAATGCCCAGCAGAGCACCTCTAAAAAGACGCAATGAAGGTCAACTGGCCCAGGCGGAGATTCCTGTGGGCGGCCGCTTATGGAACTTTCTTGCTGCCTGGGCCGCGATAACGACAGACAAATGGGTACTAGAGATAATTCGAGACGGCTATGCGCTGGAATTCGCTCACCCGCTGGGGGAAGCCTTCATGGTTTCTCCGTGTGGGCCGGGGCCAAAGATATAAGCTATCAGGGATACCCTTTTCCATCTCTTGCGGCTGCGTGCGGTGGTACCGGTCCCCCTCCCCTCCCGACCAATACAGGTCAGGTCGATACTCGATTTATTTTGTGGTGCCCAAGAAAGAAGGATCTTTTCGTCCTATTCTCGACCTCAAGCATGTGAATCGCGCATTGAGAGTGCCTCACTTTCGGATGGAGACCCTGAGAGCGGTGATACAGGCCGTGCGTCCGGGGGGAGCTGCTTTCAGCTATCGATCTCACGGAAGCCTACTTGCATATTCCTATCAGAGAGGAACATCAGCGTTTTTTAAGGTTTGCCGTACCCATGGGGCATTTTCAATTCCTGGCGCTGCCCTTCAGTCTGGCGATGGCACCACGGACCTTCATGAAGATCATGGTGGTGGTAGCGGCGGCGTTATGAAAGGAAGGTGTGCGGGTCCATCCTTATCTGGATGACTGGTTGATCAGGGCCGGGTCCTGGGAGAACGCTCTGGCGGCAACCTCTCGGGTGGTACAAGTACTCGAACAGCTCAGCTGGGTGATCAACTGGGCGAAGAGTCAGCTTCAGCCGGTAAAGCGACTCGTTTACCTCGGAGCCTTGTTCGACACGGAAGTGGGCTCCGTGTTTCTTCCCGAGAGCAGGGTGTCAAAGATCTTAGCTCCGGTGCGAGCGTTCTTGAGGCTAAAAGCTTCTTCGGCTTGGAGGTATATGCAGCTCTTGGGGTCCATGGCGGCGACCTTAGATCTCGTGCCCTGGGCAAGGGCACGGATGCGCCCGCTGCAGCACGCCTTGCTGTCCCGATGGTCGCCGCAGCTTCATCCACTCACTCAGAGATTGGTCTGCCCGGAGCTGGTGCGCGCCAGTCTGCTTTGGTGGCTGGATGCGGATCATCTTCGGGCAGGGATTCCCTTGCAGGACCCGCAGTGGATACTAGTGACAACCGATGCCAGCCTGTTGGGCTGGGGAGCCCACTGTCAGGCTCAGGTGACGCAAGGCCTCTGGTCCGCGGTAGAGAGCTCGTGGTCCATCAATCGCTTGGAGCTCCGAGCAGTGCGTCTGGCGCTTCAACACTTCATAGGCTTGCTCAAGGGGAAAGCGGTTCGAGTTTTCTCTGACAATTTTGTGACGGTGTCCTATATCAATCGGCAGGGGGGGACCGGCAGTGTCCTCTTGTTGGAGGAGAGCCAGGAGTTGATGGTCTGGGCAGAGTCCCATCTGGTAGCGTTGTCGGCGGCGCATGTAGCAGGAAAAGACAATGTGCAGGCCGATTTTCTCAGTCGCAATGTGCTCGATCCCGGAGAGTGGGAACTCAACGCGGCGGTATTTCATGACATCACAGAGCGCTGGGGGCGGCCTGTGATGGATTTGATGGCTACGTTCCGCAATGCCAAAGTGTCTCTGTTTTACAGCCGATGCTGAGAGCACATGTCGGAGGGTCTGGATGGGTTGCTCCAGCCCTGGCCGGCGGATCAACTACTGTACGTGTTTCCTCCATGGCCGATGATCGGTCGGGTCGTGCAGCGGATAGCCCAACACAAGGGAAAGGTGATTCTGATCGCTCCAGATTGGCCCAGGAGGCCATGGTTCGCAGACCTCATGCGGCTCTTGGTGGATTCGCCTTGGCGTCTCCCCGACCGGATAAACCTGCTGACTCAGGGTCCTGTGCTGATGCCACAGGTGGAGCGCTTCTTGCTTACGGCTTGGCTCTTGAAGGGGACCGGCTGAGACGGAAAGGCTATCCGGAGTCGGTTGTGGCCACCTTGCTGCGGTCTAAAAGAGTGTCCTCTTCGCTAGTGTACATTAGGATCTGGAGAGTTTTTGAGACGTGGTGTGCCCAGCAGTGCATTGGGCCTTTGTCTGCAACTCTGCCAGAGCTGCTATTTTTCCTGCAGTGTGGTCTAGAGAAGGGGTTAGCGTTCAGCACTTTCAAGGTTCATTTGGCGGCCTTGGCCTGTTATCGCGGGTTAGTGCAGGGTCGCAGGTTGACAGCTCATGTGGATGTGCAACGGTTTTTTCAAGTGGCCAAGCTCATCCAGCCTCCGGTGAGAAAGGTGGTGCCTCCATGGGATTTGAATTTAGTACTGGAAGCCTTAGCGAGACCACCCTTTGAGACGACGACGTCCGTCAGTTTGAGGGAACTGTCGTGGAAGACGGCGTTTCTCGTGGCATTGTGTTCCGCAAGGAGGATTTCGGATTTGCAGGCGCTGTCTTGCCGGGAACCGTACCTTCAGTTTTTGGCAGAAAAGGTGGTCTTGCGGCCAGTGCCCTCTTCTTCCAAAAGTGGTGTCGTCCTTTCATGTTAATCAGACGGTGATGTTGCCCGCTTTCTTGGATCTCACAGGTTCTCCAATGGATCGGGCGTTGAAGGCTTTGGATCTGGGGCGTGTTTTGCGGAAGTATGTCAAAGCCACTAAATCTTTTCGCAAGTCGGATAGGTTATTTGTGCTTTTTGCGGGCCCCCGCAAAGGTCAGGCAGCTACGAAAGCTTCAATTGCTTGATGGGTGAAGCTTGCGATAGGAGAAGCGTATGTGGCCGCGGGGCAGTCGCCTCCGGAGGGTCTTAGGGCTCAGTCCACGCGTAGTCAGGCGGCGTCGTGGGCAAGAGTATGCATTGGTTCCTCGGGTGGAAATTTGCAGGGCCGCTACTTGGTCCTCGCTGCATACTTTTGCTAGGCACTATCGGCTGGATGTTCACGCCAGAGAGGATGCTAGAGAGGGAGCCTCTGCCTTGGTGGCGGGGCTCGTGGGTCCCTCCCGTGTTTAGGTATTGCTTTGGTACTGCCCTACCGTTCCCTGGACTGGCCCGGAGAAACGATAAGGAAGAAGAAATTAGACCTTACCTGCTAATTGTCTTTCCTTGAGTTCTCTCCGGGCCAGTCCAGGGCCCACCCAAAGAATTGTTCAGAGTCGGTCTTCGGTGTTTTTCGTCTGCCTGAGCGTGGGAGCAGGGGCACAACCCTTTTGAAGTGAACTTCCATTGGTTGTTACTGTACAAATTAGCTCTGGGAATATAAAAAATCAAAACAAAAAAACAAAAAAAAAACAAATGCAGTTTCCGAGGACAGTTTACGGATTGGAAATTGTTAATAGCACTATTTCGGAGGTTCACCTGAGATTTCACGTGGATTCTCCTCGGTCGGGGAAGTATACAGTCTTGAGCTCATTTTTTGGGTTCTTTTTGGTTCTTTTAGTCTGTTTTTGGTTGTTACTGTTTGTAGGTTAAGCTGCTTTGGTAAGAGGAGACTGGAGCTTGATCACCAGGGGGAGTGGCTAACTCTCAGCAAAAGCTTTGTTTTTCAGTCCTCAGCTGCTGAAGGGGATTGACAACCCTACCGTTCCCTGGACTGGCCCGGAGAGAACTCAAGGAAAGACAATTAGCAGGTAAGGTCTAATTTCTTCATAATAGACAGCCCCTGCTCGTCAGATTGTAAGCTCAGATGAGCACGACTCTAATACTTATCCGAGTTTGCAATCTAGTACAACAATACATAGCGATAGTCAGTTCGTTGCAAAGCATAATATGGTCTGTCCATGTTAGCTGCCAGGGGTGAGACCAGTATAGTCCCGGCAGCTAACTTGTGATGGGCCACTCAAACATCTGTTCTGCTAAGGCAGGTTCAATTAATGACTCCCATAGATGAATCTTCATTAAGAGCTGCGTTACCACTGAGCTTGCAGCAATTACCCTGGCACTAGTGGTAATGCACTTTCCATTCCCCATTCCCAGCCACATTCTCTTGTTCCAACCTTTCCATGTCCAGCAGAGCCTTCTCATTCTACACACCCACTATCTGGAACTCCCTTACCCCGGAAATACATTCATTAACTGAGAGCAAAACCCATCTGTTCCTGGAACATTTTGAATCTAAAACCCCGTCTCCCCATATGTTTCTCATACCATATATAATGGTCTCCTCCACTGCCTCTTTAGCTCAGTGTTAAAATTTGACAAGTTTTCTTCTTCTTAACTGGTTCAGCCTGTTATTGACTACATTCCATGTAAAGTGATTAATGTTCTTGTTACTTGTGCACCTCTGTAAGTGGTAGATACAGTGGTATAGAAATGTTGCTAAATAAATATTTGATTTATTTATTTAGCTAAGCTTATATACCGCAAACCTGTTAGTCTAAGCCAGTGGTTGGCAAACTCATTAGTCAACAGAGCCAAATATCAACAGTACAACGACTGAAATTTCTATTGAGAGCCAAATTTTTTAAACTTAAACTATATAGATAGGTACATTGTTATTAACTTAATTAGGGTATTCCTAAGCTGGCCTTTGCTAAAAACATCCTAAATCTGATTGAGGTACGTTGAATAAAACTTGATATCATACTTAATAATATTATTTACTGATAAAATTAAATTCCTTACAATTTACCTTACAATATCCATAAAATTAAATCATGACAATAACTGACAAACACTAATGTGAACATTGGCCTTGCATCTCCTTGGAAAGTTTGGGTAAGTCAGGTTTGTATGTTTTTAATTTTAGGCACGATTCCAGGTTCTCATCTTTAAGACGTCTTCTCAATTTACTCTTGATAAGGTTCATGCTTGAAAATGATTGTTCGCATAAATATGTAGACCCGAATAAGGAAAGAACAGCAAACGCTAGTTTTTTTCAGTTGATTATATGAGTCAGGAATACTATTCCAGGTGTTAAAAATCAACATATCTTCCTTCTCCAGGTCTTTCAAAGCAGACCACTTGTGCTGTGAACTAAGTTCACATTTGTTTTTCTCCAATATTTCTATATCAGCACAAAGACGTTCAGATTTCGAGCTCCACAATTCTTTGTTTTTTAAATCCAGCAATTGCATTTCAAAGTTGCCAATGTCAGTATTAAAGGGAGAAAAATTTAATTCTGTTACAGTAGCATTGAGGTTTTTTAAGCTAACGTCGCTTTGCTGTTTCTGAATTCCTGAAATCTGCTGAGAAAAGCTTTCCTCATATTTAAAAGTGTTGTTTTGAAATAGCAAATGTCAATATCAGAATTGTTTTCTTGGCGATGTTTCAACAGGTTTGGAAAGTGAATCAAAGTTTCTCTTTCAAAATCTTGAGCAAAAAGAGATAATTTGTTTTCGAATGAAATAACTTCTTCTAACATCGAAAAAACTGTTTCCTTTCCCCTGTAGTTTACGATTAAGCTGTTTAGATGAGACGTAACGTCTACCATGAAATAAAATTTTTTGATCCACTGATCGTTCGTTAGTTCTGGATAGTGAACACCCTTCTCAAGGAGAAATGCTTTAGTTTCTGTTAAGGAATCAAAACGTTTCCTCTTGATAACCAACGTACCTTGTTATGCAGCAGAAGATCTGCGTACTCACTCTCCATTTCAACTAAAAATTCTTTAAATTGGTGATGATTAGAGCTTTAGCTATAATGGAGTTGATAATCTTAATCACCAATTCCATAGCTTTGCAAATTTCTTCTGGAAATGTCTGCGCACAAAGAGCTTCTTGATGAATGATGCAATGGTAAGTAAGTATCTCGTGATTCATTTTTTCTTTCAAAATCGCAACAAAACCGACTTCTGCGCATGGGCCACGAAGTTTCAATCACACTGTACGTGCACGCCCGCACGTGGTATTTTGTGGAA